>CM054115.1:105152671-106630171 GCA_028673005.1 Tanypteryx hageni | reverse complement strand
GGAGATTATCACCTTTAAATTGGTGTTATTATATTGAGCTCATTCATTGATTGTCTTAATTTCGCAGTTGTGAAATATTTAAGATAATTTTGTAAAATTGTCTTTTTGTCTTTTCAGGATCACTGGGATGATGTGGTATTTGGTGAGAGCTATTCTTCAACGTCACTCGCCAGCAAGTTTCCAGCTTATGAAAGAGTTTCACTTAGACATCCAGGATTTGTTCGACCAGTAGTTCTCTTTGGTCCTCTCTCAGATGTTGCAAGAGATAAAATGCTGGCAGACTTCCCTGATCGCTTCACTACTCCTCGTGAGTTTCTATTTATTATATTTTCTTCTGTTTGTTGTATGTTTTTATGCTGTTGAATATGGTATTGATGGTAATACTTGGTGCACTTTTAGTTCCCTCTATTTTCAGATTTACATAACATTATTATAAGTGTTAGGATAACTATTCTTTTTCAGTTATTTAATCTGGATGCATAATAAATACATTGTATTGCCTAGAGCCTTCTTTAATGTCCATAGATTAAGCTAGCTCATCTCTCAAATAATAGTTCTTAGAATAGTGTAAGTTCTCATTATTTGTCATGGGTGTATTCTTGAGAGTCGTGATGAAAAACAGTCTTCTAGCCCATTGACTTACATGCAATACAGTAGAATCTCTTTTGTACTTTATTTGCAGTATACAAGATAAATAAATGTGATAACCAGAAAAACGTACTATCCAAATATGTAACTACATCATTCACTGTAATCGTATACTACTCTGTCATTTCAAGAATGGAATCTTAAAACATCAATTTATTAATTCAAAAACTTACAAAGAGACTCGATATGTCCATGCAAAAACTTGCAAACATGCTATAGTTTAGAAGTGCAATAATTTTTTGTTTGAGCAATGTTGTGTTCTCCCAATTAGGCTGTTGATCTCCAGTATTAACAACTACTAATGTCAGATGGATGCCGATTTATATTTCGTATTCTTGTTATCCATTACGATCATACTTCACAAAGTATATACACAAACTAACTTCCTGTATCTAATTGCTAATCTTACCACTAGGCACTGCTATCTATTGTATAACAATTGACTAACTAAACTCACAATTCATATATCAAATAATAAGCACATTTAAATATATAACAATTCCTTCCCCCTTATGATACACAGTCACTTCAAACTTAGTCCTTATAATGGGCTGGTGCTGTCCGATGGTGCTGGGACCTTCTTAAGATCTGGGCATCTGGAGTTGAGGTCTCTGGTTGTCCTCCTGTCAGGTCCTACAGTTCTTGTGCACCTGTCAGCATCAGTTTTTCTAGTAGTCACTGGAACGCTCTGGTCCCATCTCTCTCCTTGGCTGTACCTGCACTCAGTTCAGGGTGTATGTCCTTATTGGCTCTCAGTTGGTGCAGGTGTCTCTTCCAGCACTGGCCATTTTCTGTCTGGACCATGAATGATTGTGGCCCCAGAACCTCCTTGATGATACTGGGCATCCATTTCTCCAATCCCATGAAATTTTGTGCCAGCACTCGATCACCAACTGGCAGAGTTCGGGCTGTGTATTTCCTTTGGTCTAGCTCGGGAGTCTTGTCCATGATGCTGGTCAGATGCAGCTTGGTGAGGCGTGTTCTCAGGCATCGTCCCATCAGCAGCTCTGCAGGGGTCCTTCCGGTGGTGGTATGTGGCATAGTGTGTTGTGCCAACAGGAATCTGGCCACCCTGGTATGGATATCCCCTCCCTGCAAATGCTTGAGTGTATTTTTTGTTGACTGGTCCATTCTTTCGACTTGGCCATTAGTTGCTGGATGAAATGGTGCACTTCTTATGTGTCTGACCCCATTCCTTCTTAAAAAAAACTTGAAAAATATAAGATGTGAATGCTGTCCCATTGTCTGATACAATCTCATCTGGAATGCCATAAGTGCCAAACAGTCATCGCAGGCGTGCGACTATGGCTTCGGCTGTCATATTGGGCATCACTTCCACTTCCAACCATTTTGAATATGCATCTACGACCAGAAGAAAATAATGCCCTTGAAATGGTCCCATAAAATCATTGTGGAGACGTGACCATCTCCCTCTTGAAGGTTCCCATGACTACACCAGTGCTTTTGGGGACATAGATCATGTCTGTTGACATATTGCACAGCTATGTACATGGGCTTCAATTTGCCCATCTATTGATGGCCATCATACTAGCGATCTTGCTATTGCTTTCATATGCACTATGCCAGGATGATTAGCATGGAACATATTCAGCACCTCCTGCTGCAGCATCGTCGTGATCACCACTCTGGTACCCCAAAGGATACAGTTCTTATGGGTTGACAGCTCTGCTTGCCGTTGTTGAAATGGCTCTATATTTTGATCTTCCGGGTCATTGTCCCATGCATTCAAGACCTGAAATTTCACTTGAGTCAACACTGTATACTTAACCATTTCTTCTGAAATTCTCGGTGCATTTACTCCACCTTTCTCTTCTTCCAACATAAAAATGGCGGCCGGTTATGATGCAGGACCAGATCCCTCAATGGGCAGATGGCTGAGGGCGTCAGCCAAGCCTTGGTCCCATCCTGGGCGGTACTCCATGCCGTAATCATATGACGCCAACATCGGGCTCCACCGAAACATATGCGGTGACAGCATCTGCGGTATTTGGCGTCCGGGCACGTACAAAAATCAGGATGACGAATCAATTCAATGAATGATAGTTCCGTAAAAATATCTATCAAAAAAATGAATGATGGGTTTCGAACATCCAGTATTGAATATTTGGTTTATGGCTGAGTGGTTTTATAATGTAAAAATTCAAGCCATATTTTGAGTCAAATCCATCAGTTTGAAGTGTTACTCTAACTTATTAAGAGAAATAAGTTTTATTTTGTAGTGTAGTAATTCTAATAGATACCCCATGGATAATTTTTAAATTTAACCGATTTATTGTGTGCCTTAACAATAAAGCCATGTCGGACGTTTGGAACAACTTCAGAATTGACAGTACAAACGACAAATACGATATATGCAACTATTGTAAAGCTAGAATTCCCATGGTGTATCAAATAGCACTTCTAACCTAACAGGACTGAAACCAAAAACCGGGATCAGATTAATATAACTGGAACCAGGAAAAAGTGGATCTGTCCCATCCCTAATAATTATACACATTATGAACACACATACACAAATACATTAATGTACTCCCAACACAACACCTAATGTGAATGTTGTGTTGGGAGAAATAATACAATCCATCTGTAAATTTTACAGATAATTGAGTGACTAAAAGCATTTTTAAGGAGAAGCAGCACTTTCTTTGGACATTCGTGATAATACCATTTAACAGCTGGGCAAAAATCACAGATAAAAAAACGCCCTGAGTAACCCATGTTTAACAGTTTGAATGCTACATTACATTACTTTCAAATCTCCTGTTGTTTCCTTCAAGCAGAATAGTCATGGTCTTTAACATAAAGTTTTGTGTTGAAGTGGTTTACCTTTTTTTGAGTTAATATTTTTTAAAACTGCAGATAGTTAAATTTAATTTTAAATGATAAATTGATGAAATGACTAAAAATGTGATGAATAAAGAGCGCTTTCTGTAGTTTAATTAGAAGAAATGCAAATATTTATGCTACTATGAGTTTTTGGTTTGCTAGATTAGATTTTACCAATTTATATAAGAATGGGTGAGATGAGGGCAATGCAGGGGGAGCTGAAAGGGGCACCCCTCTTTGAATCATATTTGTTGTAATTTGATAATGGAGGCCCACATTTCTTTAGCTGGGAGAGGGGAACATATTTTCTGCTAGACTTTTTTATAGGAATCGGTGCAGTCTAACAATAAAGAGGTTTTAACAAAGTATGTGATGAATGAGTAAGTTAATATCAGTTAGATTTTCACAAGAATTGAATAACTTCCTTTTAGCCAACATTAACTGCTAAAATTGTCTTCTTATGCATGGAAATAGCTTATATCTCTTGCTTCATCAAAGAAATCTAATTCATTTTTTGTGTCCATAGAATTAGAAGCACAGCTGGCTGCAGCAGCATCTGGAAAAGGAGGAAGCCCTCATGGTGTGAGTGCCTCAAGTGGGAGGTCAGGTGGAATCATACGCCTGAGTTCAATTCGGGACATAGTGGAAAGGGGAAAGCATGCTTTGCTTGATGTGACTCCAGCAGCTGTGGAAAGGCTAAACTATGCCCGCTTTTATCCCATTGTACTTTTCTTACGAGCAGATTCAAAGCACGTGATAAAGGAACTTAGGGCTGGCCTGTCAAAGTAAGTAATTGATCAGATGCAATGGATGTGTGTATGAGTGTCAAAAATACAAATCTTATATGAAGGGATTTTTTTAAAAGCAACTTATTTGACTTTTATTCAAGGTAAATGGAATTGAATTGCCATAACTGAGACATGAATGTAACACCTCTGTCTGTGTATACAAGCCACAGCTTTCTGAATTAATTCTTTCTATTGTGCATTTCCTTTGGGTATACCATAAAACAAAGTTATTTTGATAAAATTGATCCTTTATGCAAGTTTTAAGAAGACTTATAGGTTCTGTAATCTATACCATCTTCATTCAAGCCCCTTCTTAAAAGATTTTTTATTGCTCTTCACCCTTTCCCAGTCCTTTTTTCCCATCATCCTTTACTTAGGACTCTACCTTTAATCATCCCTTTCAACATTTCCTTCCCTTTCAAAATATGTGCTGTGTATTTCCACCATTTACTGTAATTACATCATTGGATTTTCTCTCTTGATCAGTCATATATAATTCTTCATTTATTTTCTTTTTTATATAAATTTTAATATTTAAATAGATATCAAATAGCATTTGAGAGAGTAAGTAATAGCTATTTCCTTTGCCAAATAAAAAAATTCTCCATTATACGACTGCAAGTGAAGTTATGATAGGGATGAGAGTGCTGAGTGATAAAATATCCAGGCAGGACAGTTTTTTATGGTTATGGTTTTAAAGGTTTTATTTTTATTGGCCAAACTGTTGGAAGTAATTATCAGGTATTATTTAGTATAACATAAACATGCCTAATTCCTCAACTTTTCTCCATCATTGTAAAATCTAAAATAGGAATTACATGAATAAATTTTTATTTTAATGTGATGATGGTACATTTTAAAGCTGATATAGATTTCTGAACAATAAGGAAACATTCATTTTATCAATTAATAAGCTTATATATGAGATTCATTTTTTGTCTATAGTCATGACACAAATAGAAATAACTTTTTTTCATACTCCAGGGCTGCATTAAAAAAAATCAATTCAGCATCAAAACTGAAGGAAGGGAAACTATCCAATAGTTAAAATTACATAAGTAAATATGTTTCTTGGTAAAGACATATTTGATGTCTGACCTAATGTGGTGTATTTAGTAAGTACAGTAAAAACCTGTTCTACTTGCACCTATTCTTGTGGCACACTTGCTCTAACTGCATCTTCAGTGCTGTAATGTTCCCCATTCAGTTACTAGGTATCATCATATTCATGACTGATTTTGCATAGGACTAAACTTGTATTACCTGTAGTAATAACAGTTAAAAAACCAAATTAGTTTTTTAGACAAAAGTTGACATTCATTTTGTGGAAGACAAAGGGAAACATGTTTCAATCAACTACCACAGCATAATTTTTCTTATGGAAATCAGATTTAATTTCAATTAAATGCTGCATTGATCATAAATTATCTCAAAATTGAATTAAAAGTAGATGAACGTATGCAAAGGACTGCTTTTTCATTCTGCCAAGTTTTAGCTGCAGTTTTCAACCAACATGTATAAAAACCAGCAGAGAACAAGATCTTAAAAATGAATTACCGTATATACTCGTGTATGGTTCGACTCCGTGTATAGTTCGACCTCCGTTTTCTCATAGAATCATAGAAGTTAAGTCAGCGAGGTGGGTGACCAAAAAATATCTTGATTTTTATTATGATATTTTTAAAAAGATAATTTTTTAGATCCGAGATTTTAAACCCTCAAAAGTATTACTCGTGTATAGTTCGACCCCCAATTTTTTGCACGAAAATTTGGTTTTAAATACTCGAACTACATACGAGTATATACAGTAATTTTCTTTTAAAAATTTAAAATTTTCTTTTTGAGTTTTATGTGTAATTTCATACATCATGTTTTGTTCATAATACTAGAATTATTATCGAATACCATACTAATGGCAAGGAACAGAAAGGAGTGGAGACAATGCTGGTGCCAGGGACCTGCCTTGAGGCAGAACACCTTACGATGATGACCATCCTAATAACCTATCAATATATTTCTACAGCCAAACAAATGAATTCAGAAAGCTGTGAATGTTTATTCAGTAGATATATAACTTTTTGGTGGAAAAATTCTGAATAACCTGTAAATTATGAATGGAAAATGATGATTTACAGTTAAAATTTCATCATTCCATGGCTCCTTGGAGGGGAGTGTGATGCAATTGACCTGTGACCCATAGAGTTAGTGTAAACTGCTGCAAACTACCTAACAAAACTCATCCCATTACATGCAATTAAAATTGCATATTATGGGATTATAAAAATATTTACCTCCACTAGCCAACAGGGAGAAACTTAAGGCATGTGGTACTGCTTGCAAAACTTTATAATATTCAGAAGGATTTTAGAAGAAAAGAAATACCATATTTAACCAAATCCAAGACAACCCCCTTTTAGCAGACTGTCAAAACAGAAAAAAAATTTTGACCTAATTTCACACTGAACATATTTGATGTATATTTCAAACACATGTATTCAGTATAGTTATACTAGTTCATTCATTAATTGAAATGCCTTGTTACAAATTTTTATTTGAGAAAAAAATAGAATTTGAAAAATGTAATTTTTAAAAATTAATACTGTATTAATTGAAATCCGGATTGTAAGTCTGCAATGAAAAATTTCAGTAGATAAAATTATATTATCTTGTTTCATTTGTTTAGAAAAACATTGATGAAACATATACACATACTTCCTACGGTCCTAAGACAACACGTTGCGGTCAGTTCGTCGCACTAAAAATTCATTGCGCATCAATACATCACACGAAAAACTCATCGTGTGTCAATTCATCTCTAGACAAATTCATCGCGAGATAAATTGGACCATGACTTTTATACAGCAGTGGGAGACACTTTTCTACTACAAAATTTTTCTTTATACATCTGTAATACCAGAATGAATCACAGTCCTCTGCAAATTATGCAAGGCAAGACACATTCGATGGTGTATGCCAGGGGGTGACTTCCTACCTAACAAGAGTATCCCCCTGCCATACACCAGTCATGGTGTCTCGCCTTCCAATTTGCCTTGTGATGAATATGTTTTATGATGAATTTGTCTTGTAATGAAATTGTCTCGCGACGAATATGTTGAATGATGAATTGATGCACGATGAATTTGTTGCATGATGTATTGATGTGCAATGAGTTTGTCATGTGACAAATTGGCAAATGATGAATTAACGTGTGAAGAATCGACCACAATGCATTGACAGTATACCACTTCATACTCAGCCCTCGATTTTCACAAGCTGAAATTTGGAAAAAATCCTCGTCTTGGATTCTGGTAGATATGGTAATATTTTCCCACAGTTGCCAGAACTTATTATTAAACATTTGTTTTCATTATTTTATCAATTGATATGAATTTTGGCTAATATAGAAAATAAAAAAGATAAGAAAAAACCGAATTCACTCGACATGGTTAGCAATTATTATTAATACTTTTTTCAATTCAATACAAATATTATATGGTGAGCCATTCGCTATACTAGCACATTCAATTTAGTGGTATGTCTTTAGTCCTGTGAGTGCCGGTGTAACAAGCTTTTACTGTAATAGTTAAAATGTATTTAGATTTTTACCCTGGAAGGTCTCAATAATTTCAATAATGAAATATCAAGTTGACTTTTTTGCTGGAGTCCAACTTATGATCAGAATTACCATTGAGGATTATTGCTTAGTGGCTGTTATGTGCATCTGATTTTCCAAACCATTTTATGGCTATTTATTAACAGTGATTACGTAACGGTGAAACTGTGATTACGAAATTATTTTTTGAGAGACGTTTTTGACTTACAAGTCATTTAGTACAACAAATAAACACTAATGTTATTATAATTTTTTAGATCAAATTGTTCTGCCACAGGTGAGTGCCACATTTCTTGCAGAGATGAATGATTGATAGCATGTACAAAAAACAGACTGGAAGCTTATTTCTGGTGCAATGCACTTAAAAGGAAGTTAACTTGTTGAAAAAAATCCTTTAATAGAAATCTCTAGTATGAGGTACATTAAAAAATGAGAAACCGCTGATGATTGAGTGTGTTTAAAGGCTGAGCCAGTGGCATAGCTATGTTCTCCTTCACCCGGGGACAAGTCACAGAGATGCGACATATACATATACATTTCTTCTTTTTGTTGAAATTTATCATGGCTCTTTCGCTCTATGAGCTCAACACTTTTCAACAATTGTATTTCATGTTAACAAAAAATCAATGAATTGATGATCTTTCAATTTTATTATAGCTTAGATAAGAATATTTCTGTATTTATTCCGATCTTATATTTTGTTTTTGAAATTAAGATCTCGCCTGGACTTTCTAAAATGGTAAGTTTACTAGTATGCTTATATTTAAATTAATTAGAAATTGATTTGAGAGTTGGTTAACCTTAGTAGATATGCATTTATAAGCATTTAAATGAAGTACAATAAAAGCCCATTAATTCAGCATTCTTTTTATAGGAAAACATATCACAAGCATCTTCGATCCTGTGATGTTTCCTATATCACTGCTAGGTGTTGAATTAGTCATGACCCAGATAATGCACATACTGTATATTGGGATTTATAAATTGACTTGGTGCATTAGTCGACCTTGTTTTTTATGCAGTAAATGCATGATAAGAAATATAATTGCTGTAAAAGGCAGCCTATCTTTTTTACTTTACAAATAATTTTTATTAAATGTTTCTTTAGACAAAATCCAGACCCCATATGAATGAATTTTTGAATGAAAAGTGGAAATTAGTATCCCGATAATGAATAGCTGATTTGATGATCATGGAATACGTAAGAAATTCCCCTCTGTTCAGAGGAAATGTATCATATCCTATGATATCATTCTTTGATATCTATCACAATTTGCAATAATATGTATTCAAACTTACAACTAATACCCTCATAATGGCTCCATCAATCAAAAAAATGAAATGAAGCTATTTTCAAATTAAAGTTGTGGTCTTAGCTAAATCATTCTGTGTAAGTGAAAATCTGGTATGAGTGTGTGAGAAAGAATGAATCCATTATGATGAAAATGCTTAAGATCTAATGTGCCATGAGAACAGGTGTCAGTCATCTGCATGTAATTCCTATTATCATAATCAATATGTAAGAGAAGCCTAATTTTTTTTCAATGCTTTCAAGGTCAAATTATATGTCCCAACATATGGTATTATGCTAATTATTTCTATTTGTTTGCCTTGCCTAAACAAAGCTAGTCAACCTTTACCTTTACTGGAATTTTTGTTTGACCAGCCCTACCAATGCCCTAAAGGTAATGTGCAAATAATAAATGTAAATAACAAAGTCCACTTGGAAAGGCTCCACTTTGTGGAAAGATTCCATTTAAATGAAAAAGAAACTTGTAAATTTCCACTAACAATTTTAATACACGACCGGTTTCGCCTATTACAGCATCATCAGGTGACGAAAGCTTGGCCAAGAGTTCTATATATATATATATATATATATATATATATATATATATATATATATATATATATGGAGAAGTAGGGTAGGAGGGTTAAATAAATAATGATAGGCAGGAGGGAGAACATACAATCAGTAATGAGATAATTTGAAATATTAAAAAATAGAAATTACAAAGTGAATGACAAAATTCAAACGGTTATGTATAACAGTAATGCGAGGAAGGTTAGTAATTAGAAAATGGAAGGAATTGACAGAAGTTACAAAAAAGGCATCCAAGTACAAAGTAAAAAGGCAATAAATTAATTAGTTAAGAAAGCAGTAAAGAGAATAATGGAGGGTAATTGGAGAAAAATTCATTAGCAAGTGAAACACTGTTTGCTAATATGATTAATCATTTTGCTAGAATTATTCTAAAAACTTTATTTAGACCTATTTGCTTTGAAAAGATGTTTGAATGTAAACTTGGAACACAGTATGACTGATTATCCAAACTAATTGGGCCCAAGGATCATCTGGATGAGTGTTTCTCAACCGAGGGTCCCCGAACCCCTAGTTATCTGCCCGTTATTTCTCGGGGTCTGCGATTTGAGTAGAACATGATGATTATTTTTATCTATAACTTATTTGATCCAGCACAAAGCTGTCATTAATGTTTAAAAGTGAAAATACAAGAAAAAGAATGAAAAATGCATGAATTTTTAATAGAGAGGATGCCCGCTGAATTTATGGGACTTCATATGGGTCTGTGGCTCCAAAAAGTTTGAGAAACACTGGTCTAGGTAATGGAAAAATTTGATAATTGGAAAAAAGAAAGGGCAAGTGTGAGTTTTAAAAAAATTACGATTTTAGTTTTCAAGGTAACACAAATTGCAGTTATTTATTTGTAATACAAATAGGTGCAGTAGTCTTGGGAAAAATTTGCACTACTGGTTGCATCAAAGTTTGTAGTCATGATAATGAAAAAAATCTGATGTGGCCAACCCATGACTTTCTCCATATGTAGTTGGTAATTTATGAGTTGGCGGCACTGGAATTGCTGTCAATATTGAACTGAAATATCTCCTTAACAATTGGCTCTACAAAAAATTATTAAATACAAAAGTTGTAGAGAATAAAATTATCTATAACTTAGGTTATTAAATACGATTACGTTAATGAAGAATTACAGGAGATATTTGACACAAACATAAAATGACAAGAATAAACATCTACCTCCAGTTAACCGGTTTAGCTAAAATCCAATCAGTTCTTGAGTTTCTAATACAAATGCTAAATATGAAATTTTATGCTGATAGGATTAGTAGTTTTTGAGTTAGGGCGCCCACAAAATTCTGGTCACTGACACAGACACCCACATACATCCCCACATACATCCCCACAGACATCATTGAGAAAATAGTCAAAACGTGTTCAGGGATCCTTAAAACATCTATTCCCATTGAAATCTCGTATTCGATTTTTTTCATGAAAACAATACTTTCTCTATACTTTGTATATGGAGAAAGTGCATGAATTATTCAAGAAAATACGGTATTATTAATCATACAGTAACTCACCTCATAATATGTCAAAAAATTCATGATAACTACTGAAGAGGGAATATGTATGAAAAAAACTGAGGAAAAACCCCTGATAATGAAGATTGATGTCCAAAAACTGCCTGAAAAATTTCTCTAAAATGTCTTATGAACTATCATCAGGGTCATAAAATTTGCCTTAATCTCTCAAAAGAAGGTAAATACCATCAAATATAGCATTTATACCCTTCAAACACATGTCCTTCCACTCAGGAGGGTGATACCAAAGTGGGTGGATGGACACATTGTGTCGACATTGCTTTTTTTATACTTTTTTGACCAATTTGGAAATCTTAATTATAAATAAATTTACGTTAAATCAATGATCATATATTTTACTTAATAAATTTTTGTAGGTAAGATTTTTGCATTCTGCAATTGAATGAGACATATTATTGGATGACAACTTTTATTCTAATTATATTATTTTTTGTTTGGAGAATATATTTTATCTTGATATGTAGGAATTTTATAAATAAATGCATTCCATGCGATCTTTGTTTCCCTTCTGTCTCTATATTCTAAGGGTTTGCAGACATTCAGATTATAATTTTTTATAAGAAATCTGTTTATGTCAATGACAAAATAAAACCATATAAAAAAGAAATTGTTTATCTTTATGTTGAACTAATTTTACTTAAGTTTTACTATTTGTTATTTTATAAAGTTCATTTCATAAACAGTATAACACAATGTCCGAGTGTCACATTCTTTTTTGTATAATATATACATATTCAGCAAATGCAGGAACTGTAAAATATGCTGATACCTGCCCCTTGTCATGGTTTATCTATAGAAAGGAGTATCATACATTTCATCGGTAGACAGTTTTCATTACATTTCATTTAATTTAAAACTTAAATGAAAATTTTAATTAAAATAATGGATAAAATAATAAAGAAAATAATGTAACTGAAAAAACTAAATTTTAGAAGATATGCGTGAAAGATAGCAACTGTCCACAAGTACATGAGAAGCAAGACAGCTCTATATTCTGAACCCTCAGTATAAAAAATGCTATAAATGCGATGTAGAAAAAAGAACACAGCCATACATAACCCAAACAATGCTATCTCTAAAATAGTAAACTCAGCATCTCATGAAAAGCCAAGAGTAAGCATCATAGATGACCCATTCGAAGGGGCGTCTGTTTAGTCTCTGCGAAAGGAAAGGTCATATTTCATTCCGAAAGGCACCAAGGCAAATTTTTTTTTCTCTGAGGCATTACCACAAGATATTTTGTAAATGCCTGATTTTTGTAAAAATGGAATTGCATCATTAGGCTTGTGGAGAAGATTAGCAAGTTTATTTTGGTTAACATGTGCAGCTTTAAGGTGTTATTTAGAAAAAAATGTTACTAAGTTTATTTGTGAGGCCGAGTGCAAAAGGTATTTCCATGTGTTTTGTTTTTGTGGTGGGGATGTTCATGAGTGTGCAGGCCCGGACATAGAGACCCAGGGCCCCTAGGCAGTTAACAGAGTTGGGGCCCCCTTTTTGGTAATTTAGCAAAAAACAAACTTTACATTTTTTTTATTTATTTAACGTACTTGGACTTTAGAAAATAGACAAGCAGACTTAGAAATGAAATAGGCAAGTGCCAACTATACTTTTTTACACATTATAATTTTTACATTTACATATAATTACAAGATTACATTGCCACGCGACGAACTTTCTTCTCTGCAAAGGAACGGATGACCTCACTATAGTCCACAGACTGCGTTATTTCTGACTCTATGTACAGCACAGAGAGTGAATTAAGCCTGTTCTCTTCTGTGGTAGATCTTAAATAATTCTTTACTCTCTTTAGCGCTGAAAATGACCGTTCTGCCAAACAGTTTGACCCTGGTGTATACAACAGCATCCGGAGCGCTATTCCCACGTTTGGATAAATGTCCAAAAAGCCTTTTTCCAGGATGTACTTGTATAGCTCCAATGACGATAACCCTTTTCCCCCTGTAGCCTCAGCGGACAACAAATGAGCTCGCAGGTGCAGACACTCGTTTTCCAAGGTACCGTCCAAATCCCCCGGATAGAAGGCTTCCAGGTTCCGTGCTCCGTCACTGACGTCTTGAGATTCCAAACTATGTAGCTTCGTGAGAAAGTCAAACTTTTTACTTAACTTCTCGTAAGCAGAGCCACGTCTTTGTAGTTCTGCAATCAACCTGTCAATAATGACGTTGAAGATGGTAACTCTGAATCTGTCCCTGCCTGAGAGTTCGACCTCGTTTTCCTTTACTTCGTCAAACTGGACCTTTCGCTTACGTTTCCTCTTCATGTCGTATGCGTAGTTCTGTTCACCGTTTGTTTCCACAGCTTTCGACTCATAATGATCAAAGGTACCGACTTTCCTTATATCTTCTTGGTATGTTACCAAGGACCGATAAAGTTCAGCGATCATACCCAGTTTAATGATCACAGATTGCAGAGATTTGCTCACTTTGTTAAATCTTTCCAGGATATCATTTCACAGCAGGGTCAGGAAGCTCTTTTTCCTTCTGCAATTTCTCCTTATTCCTTTCTCTTTTCTGGAACCCGCTCAGTTTTTTGTTGACGTCAGACATCGGTAATTTCTAAAAAATAAGAGGATAATGAGTAATAGTCACGTAATCATTTAGCTTAAATAGTAACTCACACACAACTCTTTAACACTCTACGAGAATCAACTATCGCAGGTCGCTGTGATTTCTTTTCGCTTGATCTCTTCTCTTGATCTTACTTTAAACTGTGTCCTTGCGGGCTGAGCCCTCGGCTTATATAGTCCCAGGATAGTGGAAGTTGGTGGGGGTTCGACCAATCAGAATACATGGTAGTATCTACAATATTCCAGAACGTCTCGTAATCGAACATTCTAGAATACAGGTCCATGACATTCTAGAACATTCTTGAATGTTCCATAGCCTTCCACAGAGTTCTAGAACATTCGACACTTTTCCAGAGTTTTTCAGGACTTTCGAGAACTTTCTATACGCATACAATATCGAAATATCTAGAACCTTCGAGAATGTTCCTGTACTACCATTCACTAATCATTTCTGGAATATTCTATCTTACGGGATTATTCTATAAAATCTTAAGACACTATACACTTGAAAATTCTATCACATTCTTTAGCTTCTGTCGCCAACACTACTCGTATCGTAACCTTAACTAACCTCAGCAAATTCGCGTGGAAGATAAAACCTTTGAGCCGCAAAATTGAAATTGATACAACTTTCTAACACACACTTTCAATGCGAACTGACAAGTAGTGACAAGTTATAGAATGAAGTCAGGTGCGATGCAAAACAAACAAAGAACACAAACACAGTGTTGCCACTTGACTTGTCAAAAAATTAACTATGGTCAATTATTTTCTATTTCGTTCGGAAAAATTGACATATTATTTTCCGTGTCCTGTGTCCTCAATGTGTACCATTTCGGCCCCTGGTCGGGGCCCCCGCTGAGGTTGGGGCCCTAGGCAGCTGCCTAGTTTGCCTAGGCAGAAGTTCGCCGCTGTGAGTGTGGTATGATTTTTAATACGTAAATTGTTTTTATGTTTCTGCAGAATGCTTTGGATTATTTGTGGATCATAACTGTTAAGAGATTTTAATGTGTTTAAGTTCTTTATCAAAATCTGGTTTGAATATGTAAAAGTCTATGTGTCTTGGAGTGAAATGGAGCTAATTTATGTAGTTGATATCTCCAACACCAGAGGTGTTTGAGATATCAAATCCTTGGCGTAAACTGTAACTTGTAACTGTAAACTTGATATATTTTAATTGTTTACCTCTAAAAATTTTTAAGATTCATACAGTTTAGGAGTTTGTTGTAAATTCTCAAATTTTCACCATAGTCTCCTTTCTCTCATATAATATGAATTGGGGTTTGCATTCTTAGACAACCAATAGAAAACACATTTAATGGAGAAAAAATATGTTAAGTTGTGCATAATTTATCTGACTTAGCAAATAATGTACGTGCACCTCTGGGCTTTTAAATATGAATGGTGATGGCACTTATGGGATGAAGAGGCTCAAGTTTCTTCATTTGAGGATGAGACTGGTGGCCTATTTTCAGAAATTTGAGAGGACTTTCCTAGAATATTTTTTGCTGTACTGTGAAGAACTGGGCCAGGGATAGTTGGAGCCTAGCTTTCTAATTTTAATAAAATTTCCCTCTCCAAATATCTTGTTTGTAAAAACCTTAAGTGAATGTATCTACACATTAGCTTCTTAATGGGCCCTTTGAGCATCCAATCCAATCAGGTTTTCAGTTATCAGTTCCTCATCATGGGAGGCAAGCAGTTCCTCAACATCCTTTGCCTCAAGATCATCAAATCTTATCTTCTTACCCATATCAACGATTGTGTCTTGGGAATCTCTTACAGTTTCCTTGAAGCCTTGGAAATCGTTAATGCAATCCAGCCAAATTCCTTTTTCACACACCATTCATAGTGGAGCAGGTGACTTCATTTCATGGATCAGAAATGATGTTGATAGAGTTTAAGATATTGAAGCCATGCCAGAATTCCTTCAGTGTGGAATTCCTTCAGTGTGATAGCACTTTCACCATCTGTTGACTTAATAGCTTGAGCAAAGATTCTACACAGGTAGAAGGCATTGAAGTTTGATATTACATCCTGATACATGGGTTGTAATAAAGAACTCGTGTTTGGTGGTAGGAAAACCTTCACATGTCCTGACAAGTCATCAACGGTTGGGAGTTTTCTGGAGCATTGTCTAGGGCAAGCAATGTCCTTTTTACCAGGTTATTCTGTGTATAATAATGCTCAACAGCTCACCAAAAATAATTTGTAAACTAGTCTTCAAAAATTGTCTTGGTTATCCAGGCTTTCTTGTTTGCCCTCCATATGATAGGTAAACAATATTGAGAGAGCCCTTTTAAAGCCATTGTGTTCTCTTAATTATAAACGATCAAGGTTTTCAGCTTAAAATCCCCTGCATAATTACCCCCCCCCCCCCCCCCGAGTGGACGCATCCGCCTATCTTTAGAGGATATAAAGCCTGGCATTCCTAATCCTTTTCTCTATGGAAATAAATGTTCTTTCAGACTTTTTTTTCAAGACAGTGCAGTTTTATCAAAATTTAAAACTTGTTGAGCCAAATAATTTTCCTTTTCAATAATTGCTTGAAAAAATTCAGGAAATGCTTTAGTTGCATCTACATCTGCATTTGGCAGTTAGCTACAAAAGATTACATTGCTGAACTTTCACCACAATCCTTTAAATTTAATTTTTTTTTGCTTTTTCCATAATTAGAAGTATATTTATAGGCATCTGGCATTGATGCTGGCTCTCTAATCAGTCACTCAACAACCTTTTTATGTTAACTACTAGCTGAAATGCCTGGCTTCGCTCGGGAAAGTTCTCTTTTAAGTTGCAAACTATTTTTATTATTTATTAATTGTGATAGCCCTGCTCTTAAACTTTGCTTTAAAAATCTTGATTTCATTATGGTATTTTGTAAAGCCCATCTATATAAAATTTAGTTTACATCCATTGAGCCAATTCCTTCCAAATCCATATTTACTGAACGAGTTTAATTTGTAATTGTGGCATGCCTGTTTAGTTGATCCGGCCTAAATATGTTATTATGGTTATATATATATATATATATATATATATATATGTGTGTGTGTGTGTGTGTGTGTGTGTGTGTACATAATAAATATTATAATTTGGTTCAAATCGATTCGGATAGTTCAACACAAACATTTATAAAAAGAAAATTTTTAATACTTTTATTTTGGCAACCCTGCTTTGTATATCTATCCTAAAAAACTTATTTTTGTTTTTTTTATCTTGCACATCTCCATACAAAATTTCGTTGAAATCGGTTAGGCCAATTCCTTCCAAATTAATAATTTCCGAAGAGTTTAACTTTGCAATTGTGGCACCCCTACTTAGTTAATCGAGTCGAAGTATGGCCTTTTGGTCATGAATTTCTGTGAAAATTCTATGTACCATATTTGGTTGAATTCAGTTAGGCCATTTCCTTCCAAAAGCATAACTACAGAAAATTTTATTTTGCAATTGTGGCACCCCTGCTTGGTCTATCCGGTTCAAATATGTCATTTTGGTCATGTATTTATGTGTAGATTCTATGTACCTACCAAATTCGGTTGAAATAGATTCATCCAGATCTTCCCTGATATATACGTACAGGCAGACAGACATTGCCGAAATTTAGACTGACTGTTCCATGGAGACCCCTCAAAATCGTGAAATTTGGATTGGCCCTTACATTACGATCCTTGACCCTGTAGACCGATTTTATCCATTTTAGGCTCGAAAATGTCTCATGAAAACATTGATATTGGTGGAGAATTCATCAACATCGGTCAATTGGTTGCTGAGATATCTTAAAAAACCCAGCATTTGGACCAACAATGGTGACCCTCGGGCCCCTATGGGCCGATTTGAATTATTTTTGGCACTGCAACTCTCAGGGTCAACCTGAAGCTGCTGCCAAATTTTGAAGCTCCTAAGTTTATTTTCTGAAGAGTTATGACTGCCACAGATACACAGACAGCTTCTTTTATTATTAAGATATAGCACTCCTATTTCTAATCATTAGAAATTTTTTTGGTATTAGGAAATCTTTTACAATAGTCCTTACTCTAGTTGCTGGAAGCAATAAGCCCTAGCAATCTTGGAAACACATTCACCAGCTGTGGAGCACTAAAATATATCTAATTTAACTCGTAAGGCAATCGTTCTTCTTTGTTTTTTTAATCTAGAAGTTGTGGGGGCACTTTATTTTATGAGACATTGTAAATAGATTTCAGGTAAAGTGAAAGCAACTGAGGAAAGAATTGCAAAGCGTATTACCTAAGGCGCTTTTTTCACCGACTGTTTTCTTTCCATCGGAGTATAGAATTTCAGATGTGATGTATTGTTTGTCGACTACATTAGTAGCAGCATTTACTTTTTAGAGATTTTTTTCTGATTACTTCCCAGCAGCTGATCCTAGATGCACATTTACCATGTCTAGCTTTTGTAAAGAGTAACCAATTCTGAAAATTTAGCTTCTCCTGAATGCAGGATTGCAGAGATATTGTCTTTACAGATAAAACCAGATACACGAGTGATTTTTTTAGAAAAATTGTGTCATGATTTTTAAATTTGTGTTTCCACATACACTAACAATATACATATACAGTAAACCCTCCATATAACGAAATTGACAGGACCGAAAATGTTCATTGTACAGTGGTTACGGAGGGTTGCATACACACAGCGGCAGCTCAGCCACGCGCAGGTATGTCAGGCTTAGCCCCTCAGAGACAGGCTAGGTTTAATTACCACTCTACTGTAAATCCGGCAGGAATTTAATTGAAATGACCAATTTTGATGTAGCTCATTAGAAACATTTATAACGTTTTATCTAATAATCAGATTTACGTGAAAATTTCGGAATATCTACGCCATAGTACATGTTATATAGCTTATTTTTTTTACATAATTCTATTTCAATAAGCTAATGCATTATCGCATGATGAAGTAATAATGGTTTATACCACACAAATGTTTTACTCTTAATCATTTCTTTTAGTGCTAGAATAGTTCCCATGAACTTCAACTCCATTCAAATATCACAATCGAATTCTCTGTAAATATTCAGCTTGCTGCTTCATTCTCCTTACAATGCAGTAACTGAAAGTCTCTTCCCACTTTATCTCTTCCAAATACAGACGTTGTGGCACTTGAGAACAGTTTACGAATAACATCGCATGGTTACGATTTATGAAAACGAGAGTGAATCTTCTCTAGCTGTCCCCTATTCCCCTTCTTCTCATGGTGCCTTAGTGACATTGAACACTACTAATTCCTATTGATTGAGAACTTTTGCCTTTTCTGTATCTTTGTTTGTATCAGTGGCGCATTTACGCATAGGCACATGCCTATGGCACCCAATATTTGGGGGGCCCCAAAAGTTTAAATATTTATTTCAGAATTTTATTAACACATCACTATAGTAAAAAACTATATACAGAAATAAATTAATATATTATATAATGTCATACTTTCTTCAATTAGAAGATGGCTACAACCCAAATGCATGGTTTTGGACTGTAATTTTAAAATAACTAGTTTTTGGAAATATCTGTTCTTTGAAATGCTGAAGTTGGAGGGGTTATCCTATATTTGAATTTATATAGAGTTGATTTACAGAAATATTGAAAAGCAATCAAGAAATTCCAGAATTGCTACAGAAAGGGTTTTAAAATGCTAGACAAGTAGCTGAAGATATAATACAAATTTTTTAAAATTTATATTTAGCTGCTCATTCCACTTGCTAGAAGTAGAGCATATTCTGCTACAGATGTGTAAGCTACTAAGGAAATTAAATAAAAATACAGTGATATTTTACTTGAAGTTTTTAAAATTATATACGGACTTTAATTTCAGGGGAGCTCATAAAAGCAGTAAGAAGTTGCTTGATCAAAGTCAGAGGGTTGAGAGAGCTTGGTCACACATCTTCACCGCTTCAGTTCCATTGGCAACTCCATCAACTGATTCTTGGTACAGGCGTGTCAGAGAAACAATAGACCGGCAGCAGGCCAGTCCACTTTGGATATCTGAAGCAAAGGTTATTATTTTAACTAATTCTTTGGCAAATACAAGTATTTATTCAGTTTGACCAGTTGCTATATTTTTATAAATATTCCCTTCATATGATAAATATTGCTTATCAGTGTACATTATCAAAATTTTGCTAGCTTAATGAAAGAATTTGCATCTGTTTCATTTAGCAAAATTGTTAGTGTAATTTTTTTAAAACCTCACCATAACCTTACATGTGACAGAAGTATATATTTTTTAACCTCTTAAGTCTGTGTGCATTTAAATTTAGTGGTAAAGAATTTTAGCTAATTACTCATTTGAACTTACTTTGAAATATGATGATTTAATCTAAAAAGGATTGATTTAATTATTTTGAAACTTTGATTTGTTGCTATGAAACATTACATTTACATTATTGAATTGAATACTTGGCATTAATCTATACTGTCTGTGCAGTTGCTCTGCTATACTTTTTAAAACACTCCTGTTGATATACCAAGGTTTCACAGCACACATTTTGTCTTTTCTTTCCATCACTTTAACATTATAGTTTTAAGGTGAGGTTTTTTCTGACCCTGGAATTCCTTGAATAAAACAAACTGATTCATAGATTGTCATGTCTTTAGATACAGGCTCTTAAATTCTTACAAAGTCATTAAAGTTTTTATGTACATATTTTAAAAATCTTTTGTTTCTATTAACATATCTGAATCTGAATAATAACCTGCAAGCCACTGTAATTGGTGTGTGGCAGGGGGTGAATATCACCTACCAACCACCAATGTTGGTACTGTACTAAAATAATTGAAATTCACTGAAATATTTTATTTACTCATTGCTGTCTCAGAATTAAATGACTTGGTTTAAATCTGGGGCTTGCAACCAACAGTGTGCTATCTTCTTGCTTGTTAACTTAAATAATGGTTAAAAACCTTATCTGGTGAATTGCTTACAAAAACAAAATGTTAGACAGGATTTTCACTGATATAATACCTCATAATATCTTAAGTAGCTTCTGAAGTAAACTCCTGCCTGTCAAAATATTTGAAACTTGAAATATGGCCTGCAGAAGAACATGAATTACGAATGTAATGTAATGTAATAATTTTGCACACACCTTAAGTCATCTTAGGCTTCTAATTATTCTGTAATATACCTTAACACATAAAACTAGGGAGATTTACCTCCAATGTACTTGGCTTGCCAACATCTGTGTCCACTTGTGTTGCTTGCTCTGACCTTACTCAGCACCTCAGTCCTTGTCTGCCCTCTTCATTCTTGTCTACTTTTTGACAATATTTCCTTGCCCACATTAATGTCAACTTATCTCTCTTTCTTGCTATAGCTGGAACTTTAGAACAAGTGGTACCTTACAAAATTAGTAAATAGAGAGATAATATAAATATATCATGAAAGAGCTTAATTTTCCTCGAACTTATTTATTGAATGAAAGTGTGGGTAAGACGATATCATAATTGGGTTGCAATGTTAATCATCTACTAAGGTATAAGTCAACTGCACAAATAGTCCCAAAGAAATATTTGACTTCACTTCTCTTTCACGTAAGCATTTCTCATCAAATAGTAAGATTAAAATTAAACCCTCTAAATCAGTGGTTCTTAAACATTCAGTTGTTGTGGCCCCCTCTTTGAATTGAAAATAGTAAATCTAATAATTAATACAAATATCTTAATTTTATATAACTATTAATAATTTTGATAACATCACATATCCTAAAATTCCCTGATAAAAATTTATTATTTGTGAAATTTTTATTTTTTTGGTATTTCATCTCACATCCAAAATAATTTTGCGACTCCCTGGGGTTCTCCAGCCACTAGTTGGAAAAACACTGCTCTATATGATCATAACATTTTGCCCTCTTGCCATACATTTCATTGGTGAAATTACAAAAGCACTTATTTAGCCCTTTCCCTGGCAGGATATTTTAATGCTTTTCAACTTAAATGCAGGCTTTTTCTGTTAATTTTGTTATAAGTCAACCATTTGGGTTATTGTATTGAACTTTTTCCTACAGCCATTCAGTAGATAACAGAAAAACAAAAATCAGGCTCTTGAAAAACATCAAAAGTCAAGATTTTCATGTAAAAAGGGTGCATTGTCAATAATGGCAAAACAGCATTGCTAGGGAAAGGGTTGGTTTGAAATTTAATCCCATGTGTTTGATATTACGATATCATTTAAAAGGAAATATTTGGTTGTGGTGGTTGGTGGAAGATGTAAAAGAATTTCTGTGGAAACTAGCTGGGAGGGAAACAAAAGATTTTGTAAGCTGTGTACAGCGGATTTGGAAAATTGTTTTTTATTGTTTTAGTACATTGTACCTGAGTTAATCTCATCATTACTATGTAGAAGTGATTAACTTTACAAATCAGACTGTTATTAGCTTACATCTAACAATTTAAATGCAAATGTAATTTTGAAATGGTCTTTGAGAATTATAAAGCATGAAATGGTTCAGTTCAGCATAAGAGGATATTAGAAAGGATAAAAGGAAGCAATGCTGAATAGAATGTGACTGAATTGTTTTATGTAGAAAACATATTCTCATGCATTCCAACCTATATCACTTTGTTTGGTTTTAACAGAATTTTTGGGAATGGGTACAAATTGGTGGATGGATGTAACTCTTTCATATCTTACTGTTCCAGATTTCTCATAAACTTATTCAATACTTAAACACTCATTTTAGATTTAATAAAAAGATGATTCAGCCACAGTACCCTTGAATAATTGGAACATAATTTACATTTATACTTGTTAATGACTGTGATTTTGCTTTTATTTATTGCTACTTTCTATTTTAATAGATTCCAGCAAAGTCATGGGTAGCTTAGCGGGTTATATTAAAATCTTTATATCAGATAATGAATGTTGGTGATGAGAGGTAAATTAATATTTCTTGAAGTGAAGCCTTGACTTGGTAAACATATCAGTAATTGACAATTGGCATGAAAAATATAAACATCTCTATCTTTAGCGGGATTTGAACTCGCAATCTTTGATATTGGACAGCAGATACTCAAACTACACATCTACCAAAGCCTGATTCTAAACTGATCAAAATAAACTTCATTTTCATGTGGCATGGCAGTCATCCTTTTAAATTTAAATTAATTAAAATATCCTATGCTAAAGCATCTTTTAATGATATACACTACTAATTATGCTTTTCAATTTTTATAAGTTATAGTTACCAAAAATTGGTGTGATGTAATAACAGTAAAACCATCTATATGCAAAACTGTCTTACAAGGTTGTTATATGTTAGACTAGGAGTCTCAAAAAATGGCCAGCAGGCCAGTTCCAAAAGTGTGGCTCTCTCATAAATTTGCTTCTAGTGCAAGTAGAAAACCTAGAAGGGCAATAATGGAGAAACAAACTACACTTTATAATTAGGAATTTAATCATAATGTGTTTTTAATTTAAATACACACAATTTTGAGTTATGTGCTTTTAAGTTTCCACAAGAGGCTTGACATTATTATAACATGTGGCCTACCATATTTATTGAAATTATCAGCTGTGGCCCACCCTCTATTTCAAAATTATCCATTTTGCCTTCATGTAGTTTGAGACCTTTGTCTTAGACTCAGATTTTGGTGGAGCATAACAGGCATTTAGAGGGCTAATAAAATATGAGACTTATTTTACATTAAATTAAAAAAAAACTTTTAGAGAGTGTCATTGCATCCTAAATATTGCCTTTGAAATCACCCTCCAGTGACTACCACATTTAATCGAATCTTGGACAAGTATTTTTTTTTACAAATTTTGGCCTTTGAAATTCAGAAGTTGTCTTAATTTCAAGTGTGTAACAAAATTACATGTTAGCTTTATAGCACAAGTTTTTTGTTGCAACCTTATGATTTGCTTTTGCAGTTGTTAACAGGGTTGCATGATTGGTCTGCTACAATATCATAACAAGTGATACTCAGCATTACTCATCGGAATATCCCCATTCCATAATGGCAGTCATCAGTTCTCTAGTTGTGATTTGTGATCTCATATTCATTTTTAAAAAGTCATCTTTGACTTTAAAATGGAAGATTATGCAGAGATAAGAGGTGCAACTGCAAAGAGGAAGGTATAAAAAAGAACGAGGTGAAGTTATGATACAAATTTTATACTTATAGTGATAAATTATGCAGAGATGACTAATAATTATGAGGCCAGTAGAAAATTCAACATCATGTAGGCAAATATGTATAGAGGGAGACTCAAATCTGAAACTTAAAAATGCTAAATCTGTGCAGAAATCATTCATTAGTCGAAAAAGTGCCATATTTCATGATGTAGAAAAACAAACTTGAATTTTTGTGTACTCAGAGATTGAATGAAATGCCAGTTTCAAGCAAGCCTATTAACCCAAAGCTCAAGAAATTGCTAGAGCACTTAAAATCCCACAACAGGAATTCAAGGCCAGTAATGGTTGAAGTGTATGTATAATGCAACAAAATGGTTCTTTCTAATGTCAACGAACTTCACTGTGCCAAAAATTTCCTGCAGACTTCAGTGAGCAATTTCTTTCCTATCAGAAGCATTTAATTGGACTTAGAAAAGGTAACAGTTACCTTATGAGTCAAATAGGCAATGATGATGAAACTCCAGTTTTCTTTGGCATGCCATTCAAATATGCTATCGATGAAAATGGTTCAAAATTTGTAATAATGAAAACTATAGACAATAAAAAAATGTGAGTTATAAAATGTTGGCTGTGTTAGCAGATGATGTGAAATTGCCACCCTATGTAATCCTAAAACAAAACAATTTCCAACAAAATACTGCCAACTGGAATAATAGTTAGGTGTCATAATTAGAGATGGATGTTAAGAAAACTTGTGATGGATTGGTTATATGACATCTGGAATAGAAGACTAGGGACATTGTTAAAAAAAAGGGGATACTTGTACTGGATCATTCAAAGGGAAGATAATTTCTTAAGTTAAAGATTGACCTTGTAGTCATACCTGCACATATAACATCACATGTCAAGTTTTTGATGGTTTTGTCAACAAGCCTTTTAAAGGTAATTTAAAGAGTTTATATTCAGGATGGTTGGGGTTGCAATGGCTCAAGTGCTGGCCTTCCATCCAGCAGTCCAGTGTAGAAATGCAGTGGAGGTCAATTTTTCAACCTTAGGTAGCCCTGTCCTTGACTTATGTGATTTAAGGAGAACATGCAAGTCAGTGCTGTCCTTAAACAAGGATGTTAAGCAGTTAGCCCCCTTGGTGCTCTTCATAAGAGTAGGGCAATGCCAGCACCAAATTTCCCTCCTGTCTTCTGTGTATATCCAGTATCAAAGCCAATAAGAAACCACCACATCATATGTGTTTCCTAGTCAGTTGCAACCAGCCATGAAAATGACTCTTGCAAGACTAAATTAAAGAGTGATATTATTGATGATGATTCAGAATAGTTATTGCTGGAGACCAAACTTTAAAACCAAGTGAAAAGCTAAAGAAACTTAATATGTATTGTAAATATTAAAATGGATTCATCCAGAAGTAATAGCGAATGCTTTTAAAAACTGCTGATTATCCAATGCCATGGACAGAAATGAGGATGATGTTTTTGGGAGTCTTTGTTTGAAGTTTGAATTGATAAATATGGAGAGAGGAAAATGAGGAAGAGAGTTATAGTAATTAACCTTTAAACTCTGAACATGTTCATAAGGGCACACAAACTACAATCGCTCATGGACGTATATGTTACGTTAAAGGTACATAATCAGGAAATGTGTGCATTTACCGATAAATGTGCACATTTAACACCAACCTTGGTAAATGTATGTTTAAGTTTCCTGAAATATGTATTATCCATACATTTCCCGGTAAATGTGCACTTTTACCGATGTGCCTTGGTAAATGTAGAAATAAGTAAGAATGAGAAATGCTACACTTTAATAATTATGTTAATTTATAACAAAAAACATTGAGGGTTCAGCTCCACTGGTATATATTAAGATGAATGCTTCCCAACCCGAGGGGGAACACAGTGAACGTGAGGAGGAACTAAAAACACTTCGACTAACCTACCCAACACAGTGGGGCCGAGTAAAATTTGCCTTCATGTTCAAATTTAGTTTAGTTAGTTGTACACATTTACCAGGAAATTTACATATTACTGGACAACGCACATTTACCGTACTTCTAAACTGCAACAGATGTTTGCGAAGCTGCCAAGTTGTGGCTTGTGTTGCGACGTTAATCCACATTTACCAGTGTCTCTAAGTAAATGTTTACATTTCCCCAATCCAATCGGTAAAAGTATGTTATACTTACATTCACCAAACTTGGTAGTACATGTGCACATTAACCGGGAAATATGCACATTTACCAGACTATGCACATTTACTGTGACACATATATTGCATAATATTTTTTCGATTCGTTTCTTTCTGCTAAAAAACAAAAGTATGCATTTCATCATTCTTTTTATTGTAAAATGCTTTTATTTGAACATTTTATTACCAATAGTTCATGAAATATGTGATTTCTCCATAAAATGAACAAAAATATCCCAAATAAATCTGACGTTTAAAGGTTAAGACAGATCAAACCAAATCAAGTTCATGATATAAAAGAAAAAGAAAATTAAATGAGATTAGATTTAGATCATATAAATCTTTTTCTTTATATAGAAGTGCAGTTTTAATTTAAAAAAGACATTCATTTCAAAATTTGTTAGGCATTAATCAGATTATAGAGTGGTGACAGTAAAAATTTAAAAAGTAAATTTTCACCCAGAAATTTTTGACCCTTTGAAAGATTGATTTTTTTGTTACAGTGAAAATAAAAATACTTTTATACTGAATACTATGGCACCCAGTACTTTAATCAAAAGATGTTTTAAATAGTGTTCATTGATGCTTGGCATAGCCATGTGGTCTCTATTATGAATAGATATGAAGGATTAGAATTGAGATTCAATTCTATTTTCTATTAGAGTATTAGAGGATTATTTGATATGTTAATCAAAAGAGAATTTGAGACTTACAGTGTCATACTTTAATTCTCCATTTTATTCTATATTTAATAAGTGCTGGTTTTATACTATGGAATTTTTCTTTCTTACATCTTTCAGTGTGAGCAGGAATGATTTGTAAAATTTACAAGCATTATGTTCACAGAGAATCCATGTTTCTACAAATCCAGTGAGAAATAAAAGGTTGTAATTTTGTAGTGGTTAATCTTCATAGTTAATTTCTTTCAAATTTACTGGCATTGTTTAATTAAATTATATACTTCTATTTCTTGTTTGCCTAACTAATTTAAAATAAGTAGTATCATCATTCTTTGCATATTGATTTTAAAAGGGTTGATGGTTCTTTTGAACTATATAGTGCATGAGATATTCATTTAGGGTGACCACATGTGTTGGTTTTCAGAACTATGTTGCAGTGTCCGAAAAGTCTTTTGGGATACCATATTTTCATTTTTAAATGCCATATTATTTTATTTGACTTTACTGCATGACAGTATTATCTTGGTAACTTGTATCAAATGTGACTCTAAAATATTTCTCCTCATTAATTTCCTAATTGATTCTGTAGTAATATTACATACATATTTATTAAAATCGGATTAGAACAAAATTAGAACCAAGTTACACAAAATTTGTTTATATAGCACATAAAATATAAAAATAATTAAAATTGCATATTAACCTGGTTATGTCCCGGTTTTGCTTCCTCAGAACATGGTCACCCTAGTTACATTGCTTCTAGATAAAGTTAATTAAGTGTAGCAGTGCATAATGTTCTCTTATATTAATTTTCTAATGGCTTATCATTCTTTGTTTATTCTTTTTCTATCCTATCCATTTCCTTTGATCAAACATCCTTAATTTGTATTAACCTGTAAAATCTCCCATTAATTCCCATTCTTTGCCTCTACAGCCAGTTGGTTACCCAGCTGAACTGATTCCTAGACGTCAGTTTTTGATCTCACCTCCACCTAACACCAGGTTATCACCTGAGATCCCTCCTTCTACTTACTTTTCTCCTCCATCTTATCAACCTCCACCTGATCCTACTCCTTCAGCCATTGAGGCACACTTTCCTACTGTCTCACCACAAAGCTCAGAGAATTTCTATGAAATTTTGGTGGAAAATAATTATAACAGCAACAATGATGGCCATTATTATGTTCATAATAACAGTGGTTGTGGAAGTCAAATACGCCGTCCTCTTCTTCCTGTGATCAGGGAGGAGTTTGTGGACTTTCTCTAAACTTCCTTGATTCATAACTCATTTCAGCATTAATTCCATCCTTCATTTATTAAATTTATATGTGGGATTCATGAAAAAATCTTTCTTTTATGGTTTAATAAATGTTTGATGTTATACTTTTCTTAAAATATAAATGTTCCTAAATACTGGTTTTATAGTTTATGCATAATACTTTGGCTTGCTTTTCCAAAAATTAATATTTCTTATTTTAATAATAACTCAACTTGTGGAATTGGGCTTACTTTGATACATCTGTAATAATAATAATAATTGTGCCTATAGTTGATGATGGGGAACTTTGGAGAATGCCAAATATTTAGATATTTTCCATTCATGGTCATATCAATTACAAATATAGACTTAAAGGGGAAAAACAAGCAAATAACAATAACAAGATATTAAGAAGTGTTTGTAGTTTTGATATGCTGTTGTTGGATGTTGATTTTTATTTATGGCTAACAACCTCTTGGATTATTATAGACAAGTTTTGGTATGCTCCCTACCTTTGGCAAGGTTAATGTTGCTTGACCATTTTATCATATTTAATAAGCAAGTTTTGCCCTCATTCTGTTATAATAGCTTTTGTAACACATTTTGTATAAATGTGCATGCATTTGTAGCTTTTCATTTATGAAATGTTCCACTTAAAGGCATTGGATACAGTGTCATAACTCTTGGTATGTAAGATTAAAATGTACATAGGTCTGTCTTAACAAGGGGGCCCACTCAAGATAGGGTCTGGTAGGCAGAGCATCTTACTAGAGTATCGTAACATCCAAGAGATAATATTTCAGAAATTTTGTTTAAAGATATGTTAAATTCATTGCAATAATTTCACCTATGTATATTTTTTTCTATTCAATGAATGTGCTGTAAAATTCAACATACATACAATCATGCAATCCTGGGAGCTGTTTCTCTCTTCTTTTGCTGTCTTTTAACGAATTAACATACTAAATTGCTTTTATCATTTCATTTATGAGAATTTGCATAATTATTCATCCTGCAGATTTGCTGGATAATTTGAACATATCTGAAGCTTTGCAATGTTTCATCTTCATGTATGTGTTCAACTTATCAGTTTAACTTGCAACTTGGAATTTAAGCAAGAATACATATTAAAACTAAACAGGAGGGATTGGGAATTAAACTACTCTTTTCTGGATGTCAATTTAGTTTGCTTTTGCTCTGTGCCCATGTTGCATCATGTTGGAATATAATAAACATTTTACGGATGTTATTTTATGCTGCCATGCAGTATGGTAATAAATATAATGGTCATTAATTATTTTAAAATATTTAAATGCTTTCAGAGGACAGCAGTAAGCATTACTGACTCCATCTAATGGCTGAATGAATCCAAATTGTGATAAAGATTGATGCAGACAGGGGTATCTCATTGAAACTCAAATTTTTCTTACAATTTAGTGGGGAATTTCTCCAGAATGCTTTTTAGATATCTAGCCATAGAATATTTTAATAAGGATATAGTAATCTGTGGAAGTTATAGCATTTATAATCCTATAAGGACTGAGATGCTTATATGAGATATACATAAGCCAAAGAAAGAGGGAACATATGTACTTTTCTTTGTAGAAGCTCTAAAAAAAGGTGGAAAACTTTATAATCAATTTATAATATAAAATATAGATTGATAGAGTTTATGAAAAAAGAATGGGGAGAATGAAAGAAGAATAACCCAACCAGAGAGCAACTTGGTTTTCAGATATAGGGCCAGACATTCATATTGTTTAGATGTACAGGGCTCCCACAAGGGAAAGGGTACCCTTAAAATTTAATTCAGAAGGCCAGGCAACCAATAAGAAGTTTTATGAAAACTTTGGGTCTAACACTTTAGAGACAATCAATTGATTTTTAAAAAATCAGAGTAGATTTCAGAGGTAATCTAAAAAATGATCTTACATTTTACATATGAGAGTGAATTAGTAAGTCATTTCCAGTTTCATGTTGTGCATTTTACAGAATTTTACATTTTTTATGCCTTCATTGGAAAATTTGAATTTGCAGCACTTCTAAATAAGATACTGATTGCAGTTTACATTGAAATTTTCAATTATTTTAATGAATAAATCATTGTCTCAGTATAGTTTGTGGCCATAACCATCTATGAAAGTTTATCAAAAATTTAAAAACTATTTGCAAAATATTTGTTCATAAAAAATTTTGTTACCAGAAATTTAGAAATAAAGGTGTTTTTTAAATTTTCACTGAAAAGTTTTATTTTGGAGAATATTTGTCAAAAAATATAAATTCCCATATTTACAACCCTTTACACTACTGATTTGACACTTTTTTCCTAGTCATTTCACCAAGTATATGATTTTGTCCACTCTGCCACTTATTACTGTGAATGAAGACAAAAACTGGGAGTTTAAAATAAGGAATGCATATTTGTATCTTCTGAAAATTGACCTGTTAGAATTATGGTTATGGGCATACAGGTTATCTAATTATTTTGATGATATTCTTCACTCTGTAGTATTGCCATTGTCAGTCCTTCCAGTGTCATTTTTTGCTTTGCTCTCTTGTTCTCTTGACTTTTTTAAGAATCTAGTTCAGGTATTTGCATGCATAAATAGTTTTTATATTTGTCTGTCACATGGCTTGACTAACAAAAAACTGGATAGTGACAATTCCCCTTTCTAGTAGAAGCAAAGATTGTGATAATACCAATAACACATATAATATATGGTTTCTTGGAACATGGGATGGGAATATATTAAAATTGTTACTGAAAAAGAAATGTTGAGCTTGTGATATAATTGCTTCAACCTCTTTCTCTTTTGTAATAGCTATGATTCCCTCTCAACGTTTGCTATAGAAAGGAATCAAGTAGGATTTAATAAAACATGACCTTTTTAAACTAAGCTTTTGTTGGAATAATTAAATCTTATACTTTTATAATAGCAATGCTTGTACACAGATCCAGGAATGGCCAAAATTAATATTTTACTTTTATCATTTTAATAATAATATTGAAATTAATAACCTTCATATGTTATGTGAGGTAGATACATTTTTACACATTTTGAAAAAAGTTTGTTGGAGCTTGTCAAGTTTCCATAGTTTTTATGATTTTTGTTGTTCCTGCATTCATGCCCAGTTTTTATTTGAATTTCAAAGTGGGTTAGAATCAAGCTATGAGCAAGGACTTATGTTTTTCCAAATCTGGAAGAACGTACTTCATTTTTGTTGAAGAAAGAATGAGAATCCTTGTTGAATTTTACCAAAGATATGTTTTAAAAAATACTGATTTTTCAAACATTTAACTAAACATAATTATGATTGGCTTGATAGCTGTCTCCTCCTTCAGCTTTTAATGTATGGATAGTGTTTATATTCATCCAAGTGATGGAGGTGGTGTTAAGTTTTATTCGTTAAGTTGTTATAGGTTAAACCAGTGGTTTCCAAACTGTGGGGTGCATCCCCCTTAGGGGTTGCAATGGGTAGGTTGGGGGAGGGGCGATAGGTAGGTCAGGGGGTGCAAAGAATTTCTCATATATTTACTGTCCTTTTAATCATCTTAATCTTAAGACCTACAATATGCAGCAACGGAATTCTAGCCCTCAATTGTCTAGATCGTATCGTTTGCATCCATATTTTTCCTTAAGAGGGCTTTATTAATGTTAATTGTATGTCCAATAGTTATTGTTTATGAACTGTGATTGAACATGGTATGGATGGGGGCGTGAAGATAGTTTTCTTAGATGAGGGGGATGTAGCTTTGTAATGTTTGGAACCTGCTAGGTTAAACTAAGTTAATTAATAAGTTGATTATTTGTTTCCGGTTTAAAAATAATTTTACAAATTATAATTACAACATTAATTTATATTATTTTGAAAGTGATTTAGTTTTACATATCGTTTTTGTTATTTATTTTGTATCTTTGCATATGATTTTAATTTACTAACCCAAAGCATATATTAAAAAATTGGAAATCACTCAATAATATCAACATGTATAAACTATATTTTCTGAAAATTTCTTGAATTTCACTTTGGCAAATATGCTTGTCTTTTTATTTTTTCCAGTTTAATTTCTTTGTTATGAAAATTATAAAGATGCTGTTGAGTTTTTCTTTGTAAGGATCATTTTCTGCATTTCAAAATAATTAGATGTGTTAGTTCTTGTGCTAGAAATCATCATGCAATTCAAGAAAAGATTCTTTGACTTTATAAAACCACTATTTTTAAATAGTTATTAAAGATGCAGTAATATCACCCAATATAATAACAATACTCTAAAGTTCATCTAATACATTCCACTCCACAATTATTATGCAATTAATTTCTATTCTTGAATGTTTGGAGCCAACCATTGCTACTTTTGGAGGCAAGCAAACTCTGACTGAATTTTTTGTAAAAGATAGGTGAGGTAGGTGACTTTCATGGACATTTTTGGTGATATTTCATGCTTGGTATAATTATTCTGAATTAGAGATAAATAAATGATTAAAATAATAGTGGGTCATATAAAATATATTTCAGAAATTTCAGTGTTAGTTTGATTATGGATTGATTTTGGTAGGAAAATTGTCCTAATATGACTAAGTATGACTTTTCCGATAAAACTGTAAAAGTTTTAATTATTGCCATATTGAATTGAGCTGCAGGGGCAGAAAAGGTACCATTTAAAGAGCTAGTGGAGTTAAAAGCTCAATTTAGCTGTCTCGAGCCACCTATGTTACTTAATGTAGTTGTATGAAGAATAAAGATTTGAAGTTTTGTAGATGACTATTTATGCTATCCTTATTTATTCTGTATCAATTCTTGTACATATAATAAATACATAAAAATATATAATCATTCATCTTTTCCCAAATTTTAATTCATGTATTTATATTGAGGTTTAATTGGGATCTAATATAAACTTCAAAACCTTTTCAAATCATGACATACCCAGGGTTAACTTACATCCTTGAAAAAACATTTGAGAACAGATGGTATATATATATATATATATATATATATATATATATATATATATATATATATATATATATATACATATATATATATATAGCAATGATAAAATATCTTGTATTTAAAAATAATAGCATCAATTACAAATAATTGGGTAGCTTGAGAAATGTCTTATTTACTTAGTTTGTTTTTATTCTACCATCTATGATTTTAATAAAATTTTGCTAACAGCAATCCATTAATGGTGTTGTATGTCATGACACACTAGTTGGGAAGCACTCTTGTAAGTCATAATTTATAAACAGCTCTAATATTGGGCAATATAAAAATGCATATCTGCTAAGTAAATTATGCTATTTGAAAGACTGAGGTGCTACAATAATATTGTAGCAATATTGGATAAAATAAAAATGTCCATCACACTTATGAAAGCTATGGTGTATTTTTTTATGGATAAATGAATGACAAAAACTAAGAAAAACTGTGATTTATAATAAACATTGTTTAGTTGAGTCAATATCACTGAAGCATGAGTTGAATACTATTGTTTATTAAAATTTACTTTTAACCAATTATATATTATAATTCAGTGTCACAATACAAGGAGACTAGGGACTGAGCTAATGCCAGATTTCATGAAATCTTGGTGTGTGGTTTTAAGTATTTCCTAAAAAATGGCCTCTCTCTATATATATATATATATATATATATATATATATATATATATATATATATATATATATATATATATATAAACTGCTTATAAATGTAGTTTTTAGCTTTTTCACTGTCAGCATAGTTTTTTACAACACACTTTTAAGTCTTATAAAATCTTGCCCACCGTTTGAAAAAAATTCAGGATTGTCTAATTTTAATTTGCCTATAAGACAACTTGAACTGCCCAATAATCACTAGTTCAGAGAACAAATTTTAATCAGATTTGCTTTAATGAGAAGCAGGCCTGTGCCTACCACGTGTTCAAAAAACATGGCTGCTTATCCATAAATGTGTTAGAAATTCCATACTTCATCATCAGGATGATGCTGTAACAGGTGGAACCGGTTGTGTATTAAAATTGTTAGTGGAAATTTACAAGTTTCTTTTTCATTTAAATTATAATCTTTCTCTTGCTAAAATGAGATGTTTTATTAAAATTTAGGAACAAACTTTTTTAAAAAATCAGTTCTGGTTGCATTTTATGTGGTAACACACTAATCCTTTTCCATCAAAATTTTCAAAAATACTATTCATCCATGGTGCCACTACCAACTTGTGGAAGATAAATTTGAATTGTTTCTATTATTCTTGCAGTGGTTGCATGAAATATGTAGGAAAGTTAGGTGCTGTGGTAAATTCACTCACTAATAGGAAGTTTTGCAGCTTATGAAAAATTACACTTATTCCTTATATGTGCTTTTATAGTCTTCAAGTGCTTTAGAGCTATTTATTTATTGATACTTAATGCTATGATATTTGTATTTACATTAAATCTGAAGATGAAATGTATGAAGGATGCTTCAATGACCAAGTCCCTCACTTTTATTTAACTTTTATTTCAGTATGATTTGTTGCTGTTACATGAATTTAATTTAAAATGTGGACTTGAGTTTTTAGGTATTGCTTTTTTGCTTGGATTTTCATTGTTACTTGTGATCTTAATGTGTGCCTCCTAGCCAAATTTAAGCGTCTTGAACATTTAATTTCAAACTTTCGAAAATAATATATTTACTCCTTTGTACTGCATGCCTACCTCATTAACTTTGTGGTTCCTTTTTGTTTCTTCCCGTTACTGCTCCCAATTACTCCTTCCTTCCTTGCTGTGACTCTGCTTGTCACTTAAAATTCTACAACCTACTACCTCCCTTTCCTTTGAAACTATCCTAAATCTCAATTCTTATTTATGACTCCATTTTTGCATTTATTTGTCTGATTTACTTCTTTAATCATTATATTTTTTGGATCAATTATCAAAAAACTTTACTTCTTCTCTTTATTTGTCTTAAATTGTGATCTACTGCTTAACCTGAAACATTATTGGTATTGTATACATGTAATTTTGTATCTCTTTTCTTATACACATGCTGATACTGTCAACACTGCACTGTTTTATTTCTGAACATTTCCTTTTTAATGTGACTCCTATTTCTCATTTGCTGTAAATATTTATGCATTGTATTTGTTTACTCAACATTGCCGTAACCATGAACCTTCCTATGTTTCAAATGTTATTTTCAACAAATTTTTTGTCACATGAAACTATATCTTTATCTCATTCCATTCTGTTCATTATATATTTAAATGGCTCTTACCTGGCCTCAAAATGGCACTTTGGCTGTTGTGTGAATCAAATTATTCCTCCTTTGCATGTCAATTGTCTCTAATCAGCCAGATGAGTCCCTATCAGACGACTTCCTTTTTCCTATGACATCCCGCCTATCCTATGCCTCCTCACCTGAATCAGATCTTGACCTTTGCCCTGACCCTGCCACTTCACCCCTTTCCCCAACCCAGCAGCAGGGTGCACAATCTAGCAGCAATACCTCAGGAGTAGGGCACATTGGATATGGTGCGATAAGAGGCAGTGCCCTCAAGAAAAGTAATAGTGACCCGAGCATAGCAACACACGAAGAGGATGAGGATGCAGTGAGAGCTCTCTCTGGAGAAGGTATTCCGAGGGAATCTGCTGCAACACGTGGAGAGGAGGATGTGGCGGATGATGGTGATGCACCTGGCTACAATTCACCACCTCCATACTCTCCCTTTAAGTCGGTAAGTGAATACTCAAGGTAAATATAGCTATTGATCATTAACAGGTAGTAAGTTTTATTCAAAGGAAGCAACTGATCATTTATTTTTTACTTTCTCCATATACGAAGTATAGAGAAAGTATTGTTTTCATGAAAAAAATCGAATTCGAGATTTCAACGGAAATACATGTTTTAAGGTCCCCTGAACACGTTTTGACTATTTTCTTGATGATGTCTGTGTCTCTGTGTCTGTATGTGATAGATTTTTATGGGCGCTCTAACTCAAAAAACTATTAATCAGGTCTATGCAAAATTTTATATTTAACATTTTTATAAAAGTTAGAAGATCTGATTAGTTTTTGGTAAAAATTGGTCGACCGGAAGTGGGTGTTTACTCTTGTCACTTATCCGTTATTTTGAAATATTTGCTTTAATATTTGATAAATGTAAAAATGTATTGGAATAAAAGTTGTTGGAAATTTAATTTTCTACAACCTTTGTTTGACACATTTTCCCATATAATGCATTGTTTAAGAGATATCTTATATTTTTAGCTGCCACCACCACTCCACCTACCGAAGACTTTTGTTAACAATTGACGCTTAGTTACGTCTTAGTAACGCTCCTTTTTCTTTTCTTAATTGTCAACCTGAAGTAAATATTGACAACGATCCCAGAGCTAACAACGTGTAATTTGCCATATAAATATGGAGAAAGTCATGTGTTGCCCACATCAGTTTATTTTCAAGTGGATTAATGCAAATGAAAATTTATACTTATGCAAATTGAGCCTATTATTTTATTCTAGAAGAAAGTAGATTAGATTCAAGGGAATGTTTTTTGTGCTTTATAAGATTTGTTTTTAATATTATTTAAATGGGATGCAATATCCCTTTTTGTTTTATTTAATATTATTTCTGATTTTAGTGCCTGGTTGTTATAAATTTCACGCTTTTAATTGTAATGGCTGTCTATTTCACTGTAATAAGTGGAATGGAATTATCATTTAAGAGCCAGTTTGCTCAATAATATGAATTATGAACTAATTTAAACTTTCTGGCTAGTGTAGTGAACAATATTGATGCTCTGACAATTCTGTCCTCCAGAGTCAAGTATATGAGCAGACTGCTGGTGGAGCTGAAAGTGGAGGAAAGAGGCGCCTCTCGCATGTTGGAGATGGAAAATATGGATTTCCTCCTCATTCACTCTCCCATCACCAACCAAATCAGGTGAAATATAACAGTTATTAGAAATGAATGCATCCTTTCAGTCTTTTTATTTTTGGAGACTACAGCGAAGTTTAAATTTGGGAAGAATTCCTCCTTAACTGTAATTTTCAGTTTAGGAGGAATTCTTTCTATGATAAGTTTTTGTTGACAATCAAAAAGTAACACATTATCATTCCTTATGTGTATTTTCATTAAAAATTTAATAAACATTTTTGTTTCATTAGAGGCTAACTTTTCAAATTTCTTGTTTTATTAACCTTTGTCATACAGCATTTAAATTCCTGCCGCAGCATCTCACAGCCCTATTTTGTTGGATTATTTAAATATTATGTTTACGTTTGTATAAATTCTCAAGAACTATTATTGATAAAACATTCAAATAAAAAGCATTTTGTAGAACAAATTACTTGGTTATATTTATTACTACGATTCATAAAAAATGCATTTGTGTACAAATTTGACTAAAACAAGAAAAAAAGGTAAGGAAACACTTGCTCAGTGGTTCCTATGCATTCGCATGGATGATGTGAACTTCATACAGGATATAGTTAACATGATTGCATGAGTGTGATATTTCTTGAAGCAAGAAACAACACATATTTACTGTACCTGAACACAGTGCCCGAGTTTTTCCCCTTTGGTCTCAATATTCAGCTTGTCATAAGCATTGGAATCACTGTCAAAAATACAATTCCTCCTTTTCCAACTTTGCCCCTTTGCCTTTTGAAGCCATTGCAGAAAAATCACTTTACACAAAACTGAGGGAGCTCCCGAGCACTCTCTGCTACACAAGTCAGTGACTGGCTGGCAACTAATTGAAATCACTCAAGGAACATCCTAATACCACATGCCAGCATAAAAAGGAGATCCTCAAATAACAATAAGTGAGACAGAGCCATGTGGCATTGAAGAGGATGAGTGATGGAATTGCAATGAGTGAGAAATGAAATCAAGACTATTGCCTGGTATAATATATGAAGAAAAGTTGACCTAAACTATAAAAAATTTCATCCTCAATGTTTCATTAATAAAATGCACCATAAATTGTGTTGCAAAGAGATTATATTTGTTTCCTCTGTCTTTGCGATACTCTGCACAGAGAGAAACACTTCCAGCTGCAAAAATTACTCTTTGGCAGTTCCAAATCTAATTTTTTTCAAAATATTCAATGATAAATAGTTAATGTTTTTGCAGTTTTATAGTATCTTGTTGGAATAAACATATTTAAAATATAAATTCATTAGGAAAGCTATATGTTAGATTTGAATGCCCTATCAACATTGTAATACTGATTATTGGAAAATGTTTTTTCAGAGCCATCAACATTGCCATTCCATTCCTCATTCAAGTCAGTCTATGTCAAGGCGCATTGCTCAACAGGGTCGTCATGGACCAAATCCATCTCAACAGCATCCAAATACAGATTCCTATGGCTCTACACTTCGTGTCAATGGCAATGGAAGTGACTTTCTTTCTCAGCAGGTAAATTATCTATGACCTATATCATTAGTATATGACTGATAAAAGACTACATTTTTCAATAACATTGAAAGATTAGTGATTTTTGAGGTGTTAATCTCAAGATGTAGTGATGGTCTAGTTATCAACAGGTATTTGTAAGTTTTCTGTTTTATTTTGATAATTATATCTTGTAATGAGGTCTGTCAAAAATAGCCATATTTTAATTCTCTCTTGATTTTTTATTTATGCCATTATTAAAATTACTGATCACAGTTGCTTCGTTAATCTTATAAATTTAGGTATGTATTTGATAAATTCAATGTTGAGTATGAGTGATATAGCTGTTATATGATTTTTGACTTGCAGAAATTAAATAGAGAATTTTGAGGTCATCCCTTCCCCTGCGATTATTTCATACCTTAACATTGAATCAGCATTTTCAATATTTCCCGTGGAATGTGCATATTCAGCCTAAGGAAAATTTTCATTACAACACTTAGTTTGTTCTGACCATTTAAGATGTTTGTTCACAATAATACCCAAATATTTATGTTAACTTACACATTTTATCAGGTCATACATTTACAATCAGTATCCATCTTTATGTTTTTGTCATGCAAACAATCCAAGTTATGCATAACCTGTATTAAGTTTTTTTCAAAATATGAGGTAGCCTGACATGCACTAGTTTTGATTTACTTTAATTTATGATCAATTTGGTCATGCATCCACTTGGTCACATTATCCAAGTCTGACTATAGCATATTAAGTGCAGATTTGACATTGTTATGTACTTACTAGGTGGCAAGCCCCCTGCTCGCTGACGTTTGCCACTGTTTCTTTGTTCCTACCAAGTAGCTATTGGATTTAGATTAGTTTCAAGTGAATATGTTTTGAATGTGGGATTAATTATTAATTATGGGTATTTTATACAGAATGTACGTTTGGTTTCTAATAACAAATTAACAAAACTGATAAATTTAAATGACATTTAATTTAACACTTCATTATAAACTATCAATATAACTATAAATATAACTATAAATTATCAATATATGAAGGGGACAGCAGAAAATAGGAGTATATGGAGAACCAGGTTTAACCATAAATAATCATGAACCTGTCTACGGACAGACTACCTATGATGATTATATAAACTACATTTTTAATTATTTGATTTTCTACTTTATTATCATTTCTAGTTATTTGTATTTTCAGACCCCTGACATGACGTGAGTTGAATGAATATATTTATAACCATAAATAATCATGAACCTGTCTACGGACAGACTACCTATGATGATTATATAAACTACATTTTTAATTATTTGATTTTCTACTTTATTATCATTTCTAGTTATTTGTATTTTCAGACCCCTGACATGACGTGAGTTGAATGAATATATTTTGTAGGGATGTATGTTTGATTTTAAATAACAACTTAAGAAAATTAGCTGAATAACTCAATAAAAAAGAGATCTGAAATTTCTGGAGATTAAAAATGGCTGAGATATAGAGCGTTAAAGAGAGAGAGAGAGAGAGACAGTCAGAAGTAGGATTTCAGTAATATAGATAAAATATATAAATAACCTGATACTGCGGTCAATTTTTTTCATTTAATTCATATCTTCGGTCATTTCGACCAAGTTTTAATCTTATTTTCGATCTTTAAGACTTTATATAAGTGCATATACACTGAAATTACAGGAGACAACAATACCTGTAACAATGGAATCTTAGTATTGAAATGTTAAAAAATTTACCAATACTCGAGTATAAATTCAAAATATGAGCGAATTTGCATGAGATTGAGTATTCAATGGTAAGAATAAGAATCCTCATTCATTTCGGTGTTTTTTAGTGTAAATTTCATGTTGATAACTTTATTTTAAGATATTTTAAAGAGTAAAAGAATGAAAGCCTTCAAACCAAAAAGGTGATTTTTATATGTTATCTTATGGGAAGCAACATTCATCCTCTGGAGTGAAACCCATTACCCCATTCAAATTATTTTTAGTCATAATGTAGAGATTCATTAACAATGAAATTATGAGGAATTTCAGGACTAAGTTAATTTATAATTGAGTTAATCACAAAATTTGAGCGTTACGCATCATGAGGATGACTATTACGATTTTATAATATAGATAGATATAATTGCATCATCGTGAACATGCATAAATAATTTACATTTTGTAAAGGCATTTGTTAAGATATTTGCATACAAAATATATAGTAAGGTCTCCATAACTCATCAAACATGTAACCACTTCATACTCAAATTTAAGATGACCCTCAATTTTCACAAGCTGAAATTTGGAAAAAGTCTCACCTTGAATCTGGATAAGTATGGTATTTCTTCTATCAAGAATAGATGTCATTCACCATAGACTTTTCCTCCTGTTTTTCTTCTTCTGAAAAATGAAGCACGATGAATCCTGCACTCGCAATTACAATGTATTCAGTATTCATGCTCATCAGGTATGCTCGCACCAGAATAATGAACACACAAATAGGTCAAACAGGAATGAACCTTCCAAATGCATACAATGTGGATGGTGGTGCAAATGAACATGAGCAAACATTGCAAGCAAGGGTGTTTGTTCATGCTCGTTTGCAGTAAGTGAAGATGAACCTTTAGACATCATAGTATTCAACACTTAGTGAGGTTGGCAACTCTGTCAGTGCTGACCTGGAGAAGATTAAACAGCCACTGACTCAGTTAATGTTCACTTTGGTTATTAACCTCCTCGAGGATGTTGCTATGTCCCTTTTTTGACATCTGGCTAAATCCTGTTGTCTGTTTTTGAAACTTGACAACCCTAAGTTAAGTTCTGCTGTCCACATTACATTGAAAAAAATCTTGCTATAGTCTGCTCTTTTAAGTATTGAGACCACACTCCATTTTTCTGTTAGTTTATGTAAAACCATGCCTAGTTTAGTGCAAAGGATGCATTCTGAAAGATCTTTGCACTAAAAACAGTTTATAATATAGTACAGATGGTCTCCTACCTTTGCACTGCCTGACTAATGGATTTGCATGCGACAGCACGAAAGAAATTAATCATGCAAAAAACCAGCGGAGAAAAATTCAAAAGCCACAGGCAAGAATTTCAAAATTTTAAAAACATAGTACAAAAACAATAAAAACATGAATGGATTTGCCTTTCGCTCAAGGAATATATTTTTTTACATTTTGTAATCATTACAGTTGTTTTAGTGTTTAATTGTAAAAACGAGTGTAACATACGAGTGTGTGCGCTTAGCGTAGCACTGCTATCAAGAGTGAAAGCCTTTTGCTCAAGGGAGAACCGAAGGGAAATATTTTTTTTTGCATTTTTTAATCATTATTTAGGTTGTTTTACTATTTAATATTGCTTTTGAGCATAGTTAGGGCAATGTTGGTAATATAAATAGCAGATTATATTGGAAATGAATAAAGTTATGTGGGTGAAGTTATGAGACTTTGGTCCCATCTAAATGCTTTAAATTAATTCATATGGGCTGATTTTCACTCAGGCCGACTTTTGCTTGGACCAACTTTTGCTTGACATTTCGGTCCCTATTAGGCATGAAAATTGTAGACCATCTGTACTTGATAGTGATCAGTTCATGATAGCACAATGTTCTCCATATTTTTAAATTAAACAAACAAAAGAATATTATTGAAAATATGTTAGTTAATTAATATTTACTTAATATTAATTATTATTACTAATAAAATTAATAAGATAGTTTAAAATCAATACACAAAACTAGAAGTTTCTCCATTTTTCTAACAAATTACTACATGATCGTGTGAGTTTCTTTGCAGTTACTGCAGTGGCTGATTCAATATAACTTTTTATTATATCGTTATTTAACAGAATTACGTGAATTGTAGAAGTTGTTAAGTTAAACTTGTGTGCAGTATTGCTCTGATGTTCACCTTTTCTCAAAACATTAAATTACTAAGGTTTCTCTCAAGATTTAAGCTTATCCTTGCTAATTTAGAATTATTTCTGGCACTTTTATTGCCTTCACTCAAATTTCTCTTCTTGATTTATTTAACCCCTTAAGATGTTCGAGATATAAATGACAACAGATCCAATTTGTGGTAGTAAATTTGGCAAAAATCGCTGTGGGTGCTATTTCTCAAACAAAATTTTATATCTAGATTAAATACATATCAAATTCCATATAGATTTGGTTAATTATAGAGTAATGATTAGCTTATATAAAAAGGAAGGTACTTTTGGCATAGTCGCTGTTTTGTTCAACATACATTCTTCTGATTTCACTAGTTTACTAAAAGTGCAGTTTTGTGTGGTAGTTTTTAAAACAATCTTGTAAACATAAACCCACATCACACTCAGGGCACCAATGCACAGTACTTATTTTCTTTCCTTTAGTAGATCACACTTGACATTTCTTTTAGGTCTGGTATATTTTTGATGAAATGCCTCTCAACTAAATGGCATGGGGATTAATGTGTGGATGGTCATCTGGCACATGATGACTCGAGGAGACTTATGGACTTTTCAAACAATTGTTGAATTAATATAAGATGAAAACTTGGAAGGTCCATCGTATTAATAATAATAATAATATTTATTGATTCCGAAGGCACAACAAAGTGTGCATGGAACAAGTCAAAGGTGATAATATATATAAAAGCAATATACACAAGGACAGAAGTAATGAATTTCATATACATAAGTACAAAGGTATAATTAAAATTTGTCATCTAGGTACTCATCTAAACTATAATAACATTTTTCTAAGTGAAAGATTTTTAGTTTTTTGCAGAAAACAGTATTTGAGGAAAGGGTTTTAATAGCGGTTGGTAGTTTATTAAAGATAGTTGATGCTGAGTGGTAACAGCCTTTTAGACAGATACAACAATAGTTGTGATTGTAATGAATGTCATCTTTTTTACGGGTGTGATAGTTATGGAAATCAGAATTAGTCGGAAATTTATAATTATATTTTTTTTACAAAGGAGGCACACGTATATATAAAGGGATGGAAGGGTTAGTATCTTAAGAAATTGAAAAAGGGGTTTGCCAGGTGTGCGTATGGGAACACGAAATATTGCTTTAACTGATCTTTTTTGCAGGGCAGGACAGCAAAATCAACTTCATCCTCACTTGAGCTGTCACTGCCTGAATCTATAGTTAGCTCACTATCTTCTTCATCTTCAAGTAGATGTTCAGTTTCTTCTTCTTTTAAAATAGAACCACTCACGCCTGACTCCATGGCTTTGCAGATAGTAGCACTAACAGCAAAGGTGTCTCAACATCTTTTCTCGAAAGAAATTTTGCGACTGAGCTGTAAGAAGCAAAATGTGATGCAATTCATACTGGTGATTCAGAATTTAATTAAGAGTGACACAAACAAGCTGTCAACAAAGGATACACAAAAGGAAAATGAAACAACAACTCAAAGTGTGACCATGTACACTGACTCAAAGAGATAAGAAAAAAGGTTTGGCTCATAGTTCATATTTGATGTACACTTAATAGATAACTATGAAACAGAATCTTGGTTACTCAGAAAAGCGGATTGGAGTGTTGAAAGAAATTATTTTTCGAATGAGTGCACTGGAACAACCTTGTGGTGAGAACTGCGAGTAGGACCTACCTCCTGGGTAACCACGACCTGGCTACTTCCACACTGAGGGGTTAAATTATTTTTCCCTTATTTACTGTTATATATTTATTTTGCATGGGAAATGAAGCAAAATAACTATGGAACATGGTAATTGAACTGATTATGTTGAAACAGAAGACCTCAGATGGTAATTGGCCTGCGCAAAAGTAAAGAAAAATATAAAACAAAACCTGCAAAAATGCTCGCTGTGCACAGTATTTTAATTTTACTGTATGGTACAGTATTTATTTTTTTCAAAAGATAAAAATTTATATCCTATATATAGCATATTTTTAAGAATGTAATACCATCAGCCCAAATTTATGAAGAAATAGATGCAGATGAAAAAGGAGAGAGAGGCAATTATTAATAGCAGCAATGCTTTAAACTCACTATAGGAAGTAAAGTCTCTTAAGGCAAAAGAAAATCATTCACTTGCTTGTAATTTGGTAATGAGAGTTTTGAGAGCTTAATCAACAATGGCAGGTTTACATTAAGGCAGGGGTAGGCAGTGCCCAATGCTGCAAATAATTAGGGAGGTGCATATTTTTATTTTACATAATATGTTATAATTATTATTTTATTATAGTAAAAATGTGATAATAAATGGGAGAGGAGACTACAGCAAAGATGGCTGATAACTTGAAATTCTTTGTACGGTTGGAGCTAAAATTACAAGTCATCAAAAAATGATATTATAAACTGTTAATGTGATGTTTATTTAGAAATATTAGAATAAAATGAATTATAAATTTTAATAAAAAACCTGTTTTATTTTTAATAAAATGAGGGGAAAGGGGAGGGGAGGCCTAAATCTCTAAATACCTAAGGGCACAAGATTTATAAATCCACTGATGGAAAGGGGAAATGGGAGGAAGTGAATTAGGGTGGAATGTGAATACCTATCTTTAAATAAAATGTTTTTTCCTTAAAAGCAAGTTATATGGCTACGGCATTCTAACAGTTTTTATTGACCAATTTATATCATTGATCCATAGACTAGACCAGAGTCATCAAACTACATAGAGGTGAGATGCATGAAGGTGATTGTCCAGTGCAAAGTAAACAAAAACATAAATCATATCCTGTAAAAGAGCATCCGGTCACCCCACCTAGCTTAATTGACCACAGCATGTTATCTCAGACTTTTTTTGCATTGTAATACCTTCAAATGTAAAGATATCTTTGATATTTTGCTTCCTTTTCCTCATCAGAGATATCATCCTGCTAAAACTTCGGACCATAAGATGCAGGGGAATTTTAGGCAGCATTTTCCAGGGAAAAAAGTATGTCTTGTGGTCCAGAAAATATGGTACTTCCTTGTCACTTTCAGCCTTATCAATTTAAATTTACAAGTAACTAATTACTTTTCAGCAGAGGCACTGCTCCCCACTACTTGCACATTCCCCACCCCATTCACCTTCTGGAGGCTCCTCCAGGAACCCTGCTGTACCAGACCTTCCTCCAAGAGTTGACCGCACAAATAAGCCAGGGCGATCACCATCTACTCTGCGCTCTGCTACCGAAAGACTGTTTGGAGCCGGAAGCAGTGGCAGAGGGGTGGGTGTTGGGGCTAGTGCTCACCAGGGTGCTGCTGTTGACAGTGTAGCCTATGGACACCAGCAACAGCATCCTAGTGATGGAAATTATATGAATGCCCAAAGGGGAGTAGCTGCTGGAAGCTCACTGGAAAGACCAAGCACAAAAGGAGTAAGGAAAACTGATTGCACAGTTTCTTTTTTGAATTTTTCCCATGTATATAAAATGTATAAGCTATTATCGGAAATTGAGCACAGTACTCAACCTTTTACTGTAATTCCCATCTGGAAATCAGATGTTTTTATCCTCCTAACAAATTAATTCTCATTTTATTGGTTTGTTTTGATGGTGCTTCCAGCAGTCCTGCCACTTTGTCTAGTTGGCATATCAGTTCAATCCTGTTCATTTTTATGCATGTATTTCTCTGTGCTAAACTTGGATTTTTTCATTACCAGTTTTCCCATTCCAAAAAGTAAAGGTGAGAGGCCCTCAGCTGACAAGAATTCAAAGAGGAAGTATATATTGCTCATCATAGCCAAGAAAGTGGACGTTTAAGAAAATTGGCATAAAGGAGAGCAATAGTGAGCAATATACTTTGTGTCCTCACTGTATATTACCTCAAAAATGAATGGACCAAACATTGAAATCTTATGCACACATTGATATTCCAAAATTGATGGAGAACACAGAAGACATTTCACCAATCAAGGAATGCAGAGCTCAAGAAACTGTTGTCATAGTGGATTAGACATCATAGGAGTGAAAAGGGGCTAGGTATTTCATGAAGAAATAGGTCTAACAACCCCATGTAAGATCAAAAGATCAAGATCAAAAAATGCTACAGCATACAATTGCTGAAAGTGTGAGGTGAAAAAGCTTTAGCTGATTATGAAGCTGCTGAGGCATACTTAGCTGAGTTTCAAATGTTGGTTGCGGGTAAGAATTCAACTGAATAAATGTACAACAATGACAAGGCATTGTTTTATGGTGATACATCCTAAGAAAAACATAAGTTACTACAGATGCAGCCTTACCCTCTGGGTGGAAGGAGTCAATGAATGACAGTTCTTGGATGTGCAAATGTAGCTGGCTCCCACAATGGTAAACTAATGATTTTGCACAAGTTTGAAGCCAATAGCTTTTAACCTTTATGTGATGTATTTAAATTCCTGCATGTAGGTTACCACTGCCAGATGCATTATGGGGTATTTAGTGTTTTCGTTTGTTTTCTGAAAAATCATGTATATTATGAACTCTTATTGATAAAATGTTCAAATAAAAAGCATATCATAGCAAAAATAATGTTTTAGCGGAAAGAAGCTTGCTGAGAAAATATTACAAAAATTTCACTTGCCTTAGCCTACTAATTGGACTACTGAGTAAGAGAACTCACAAAACACAGATGTCCAAATAGAAGAAGAAAATAACGGGAGAGCATTACAGGATTGGAGCGCTCTCATGGGGTCATGTTTATGGATTCTCAAGTGTAGAAGTGGATCTGAAGGCCTTGGCCTAGATGTCTTAAGAGTCTGTTTACTTTTTGTCTGAGGTCTCCCCTTCCCCTAGTCTTTGACCTTTGGCATTCTTGCATTGGCCTACTGTGATATCATTCTTCTTGGGTGTTCTCTTCCCAAGCTCCTGACTTCATGTCAAATATGACATCTGTAAACGGTCTCAGAACTAAGCGTACCAGATATGGCCCATTCAGCAGAAAGCTAACACATTGTATGGCACTCTCCAGGCACGTTCAGCACATAAGGGTTAAGGGTGGTCAAGATTTTTCCAATGGAGTGTAATGCTTATAAATACGGATTGATTATGACAAATATTTATGAAGTAGTTTGAGAACCACTTTATACCTCAGGCCAAGGAATTGAGTAGGTCTTTTGGACTTCCTGACAATTTCAAGGTTGTTCTGGTGTTGGGTAACTACACATCCTGATGTTGATGTGTTTGTCAGAGAAAATGGTTATGCTCTTTACATTCTCCCAAATTATACCTCACTTTTCCAACCTATAGACCAAAGCATCCTTAGTGTTTTCAAGGGCTATTATAGGAGTTAATGCAGAAATTGCTATATGCATGCAACATTGATAGAGGTTTAAAATATTCCAGAAGGATTTCAAAATTAAGGATGATATTATAGTGCTGTCAAAGTTTGGGACAAATTACCAGAGGAGATTTTGACTAACAGTTGGCATAACCTTTGGCCTTCAATGATGATTCTTGATGATGAATATACTTTAAATAACCTTAGGCCTTCTATGATGATTCTTGGTGAATATACTTTTGAACCTAACTGGTGGGTTTCTTGTCTCACATGAAAATGTGAAGGATGCAAAAGGATTGACATATGAATATGCCTAGATGTTGGATTAAGAATGTAGAAGAATGCATGAATGTAGACAATAATGTTCCAGTTTTTCTCTAACTCATAGACAATGAAATAATGAATATGGTGACGAATCCTGACTAAGAATGATGTTCTAGACAACGAAGGCAAGGATTAGAAATTCTATAGATAAGTTTATCAATCTTACTGAGGAAATAATTTGTGGAATGGAGCAAAAGAGTTTCATCACTGAAGAACAAATTTTATGTGTGAGAAGAATTCAAGAAGTATTTTTTAAAGAAAAGCCCAAGCACATGCAACAAATTACCTGAGGACATGGTCAACAAAATGGCAGTCAAGAATTAAAATTCTGCTAAGGTTGGATCTTTGACTTTGAAAGCCCATTCTTATGCAGACATCTTCAAATGAGATGTACTAGAACATTTTCCAATGAAGCAATATTTTGATTATTGTTATTATTTTTTTATTGCTGTCAGCATTGATTAGTTTAACTGTTTAGGTACTTTTAGTATATTTTATAAATACTGCACATACAGGCCTTTCAACCTGAAATCCAAAAAAATTTTAAATCCAGGCACTATCTGGTCCCAAGGTTTCCAGATAAGGGGTTGAGTACTGCACCACTTTGTGTCTTCTATGACTCAAATGTAAAATCAATTAAATTGTACATATTTAATGGTTAAACCTTTCTTAAAACAATTACATATTATTTGTATTTTATTGTAGTTCTTCTTAAGAATTTTACCAAAATGAAGTAGATAACTATATTTTTAACAAAAGTCAGAAATTGAAAGTGGGGCAATCATTCTATTCGTTCAATAATAAGTTGAAATGTACTTTTCAGGTAAACTTAATGTATTTAGTAGTTTGAAAAATTCTTATTTTTTTAGCTGTTGGGTAGATACAGCATTTTACTTTTTTTTAGTATTAGGAATGTTTGAATCTTAAGCATTTGAGCTCTTTATCATTCTTGTGTCCAAGGTCTTTCTCCAAATCAAGAAGGAATTGTCTCCTCCCCATTAATGCTTTTCCTATCAATATTTATGTTAAAAATAAATCATTGGCCACATCTTCTTTGTAATGAAACTAATCACTGATTGTTTGATTGTGCCTTATGTTATTTTCATGAAGAATGGTTATCAGTGTTGTTCATCAACTTGTACATTTAGCATTGTCACCTTAATTTTTCTTGGAAAATATGATAATATTGTGACCTTTTCTCTTACAGCATGTTTATAGAAAAATACTTCCCAATCACTAATTTCTTTCATTTAAGGTCAGAGCCGGGAAGTTCCAGTCCCGATCTTAAATTTTCGAACTCATTCCATTCTGGGCTTGGTTCCGAGCGACGGAAAGAAGGAACGGTCCGGTTCCGGAACCATTCCTAGTTTTAAAGAAATATGCTTTTTATTGATAAAACTTTACATGAATTTCAACTTTTTTCAATTGCGTTAAAATGTTAGTTTCTTATAAGTAATGTGACTAAAGTTCATCTTTTTAAAGAAAATTTCCTTTTTTAATTCAAATTTCTTGTCCTCTTTTTTAGGTTCAACATATTGAAATTGCATTTATATGCTTTCAATTTCTTTATTCATCCGAAGATGCTAATATATTTCAGTATACATTTGCATAGGTTGTTATATTCAAAGCAGTTGGCTATATAAATATCAGCCATTTTCAGGTGAACCTCTACAACAGGGGAGAACAACCTTTAATTAATAGCCAGGCACATTCACAGTCATAAGGCTCTCGGTGAGCTGTATTTAAACAAACCCCAGCTTCATCGGCCCACATAAAACTTAAATATGAAAAAATTATTGAGATTTATTTTCCATAAAATAATGTAACAAACATTAGAATCTCGAGAAAAGACAATATTATCCCTTTGCATGTTCAACATTTAAAAATCCTAATATCATAGAAGTATATTCTTAGAAGTCTTACTGCAGGCCAGATTAAACTGACAAACGGGCCATAGGTTGTCTATCCCTGTTCTGCAAAATTTGTTGAAATACGGTTAAAGTAAGTTGAGTGATCTTATTTTGGAAACAACTAATGGCTAAAAATAAAACAATACTTAAATTGTTAGCTCTTCAAGGAGAAGTGAAACAAACCTATGATTAAGAGTTAGCTTAATTTTGTTGATTGAATCAAGATACACCACCTTTTTGAACTTCAGGAATAATTGATTCTGGAAAACTGACGTGAAATGCATATTTGCGAAGTGCAAGTCCTATTTTCCCATAAGATGCAATATTATTATGGGAGTACAGTTTCCAGTCAACCATAAAAAATTCACTTTTTTATCATAAATAATGCAGTTTAACAAAAAATAAAAGAAAATGTTACAGCAACGTAACAGCAAATGAAAACCTAGCATCATAAAGTGAAAAAATTCCTTTAATTAACTTCAAAACATGTAATAGCAAATGATAACCCAGCATTACAAAGCGATAACACTTCTTTCGGTACTATTGCAGTTTACTTCCACCACATTTTTGCATGTGATTTTCGATCTTCTTTTATTCATTCCAAGGAAATTCTTTAATTAAAATTTGGTGAACTACTGAAATGGAATGTTGAGTATGTGATGTTCAGATGTATTCTTGGGTTCTGCAACAAACATTTCCAGGCCACAAAAAACACTAGCATTAAAAAGTTGTAACATTTCTTTTATTAATTACGTTCAAAATGCGTAACAGAAAATCAAAACCTAGCATAAGAAAGTGGTTACATTTCTTTTAATTGTTCAAAATAAGTCACAAAAAATAAAAATGAAACATTAAAGTGGTAACATTTCTTTTAGTAATCATATTCAGTATACACGGCAGAAAATCTTTTTACAAGATGATAGCAATTCTTAGATTTACATTAAAAATTCATAATAAAAAATGAAAACCTAACAAAAGAAAATAACATTTCCCTAAATTACATTCAAAATACAAAGATAATAGTAAATGAAAACCTTACATTCCAAAATGATGGCATTTGTTTAGATTTTAAACTTAAGTTTCATGTTGAAAATCGCAGTGTTGGTGGTGAATTTCAAACTGAACTACAAAATAATTAAGTCAAGAGTTATCATGTTTGTTTACTTCAAAAACTGCATAATGAGCATATAAATATAACTAGCAGTTGGCCGTCAATAAATCGACTGGTTGGTTAGATTAAATATTGTATTGGTAGTTTGCCTTTTGTCACATTACCATGACTGCAAGGTTTATTTCCTTTTAGTAATGTATGCTTGGAAGGCCACGTTATTTCCTACAGCATCTAATGTCTGCTAGCAGCGCCACCTTAACATCAACCACTACAACTATATCGAGCAGAGCTTAGCCGGTCAAAAAAAACCTCAATATCTTTCCAACGGTTTGACCAATTTAATTTTTATAATTTTCCTGCAAATGTTAAGGTCGAGATGTTTAATTTGATGCATCACACGTTAAGGTGACTGTTACCTTCAATTGAAAAATTTCATTTTTTATGCTATTAATATATAGATATAATTCATTATCATACTTACTATTTCCTGATAATTTCAATTTGAAAATGTTTATAAAGAAAAAATGTCAGTATGGAAACAAAATAAAAAGGAAATATACAGGTATACTTTGCAATACCTCGCATTGGATTCCAAAAAACCAGAGCATATCGCAAATCAGCGTATTGCGAAACACTTTTACATAAGAGCAATGCTATAAAAAAGAAATACGTTCCTAAATGGATTAAAATCACAGATAAGCACAACAGATATGCTCCTGAAAAAGATCTTATTGCGCAAAATTGTGCTAAACAAATGAACAAATCCCATTGAAAACCATGTTAAAGATAGGATCGCTTTAATTTTTTTTGCTTGCAACATTTCAAACTTACAAGGGTAGAAACTTGAGCACAAATTTAATGTGTCACCAACATGATCTCGGACTCAAAACTGACTGTAGTCTGCCAAAACACTACCTTGGACATAAAAAGAAACTTGTCGATTACATTATTTCTCTGGTGCAATATTGTGTACACATGAAATGAATATGAAAACAATTTAAAAGTAGTTTGTATATAATGAAACAAAGTTGTTTTTCATTGCTCGCGATGAGACTTTTTGAATGGGCAGAGAAAGGCTCTTCGTTCTCTGGGTTTTGTAAGAGCATATTGAGAGGGAGAGTAAGAAAGAGTAATGAGCGTAAAACCGAAGAAAGTGTATCGCAAGGTATACCTGTACTGTTTACACTTGGAACAAAATAAAAAGAATGTTAATGTGATATGTGCATTAAAAACAATTATAATTCATTATCATACTTACTATTTCCCGATAATTTCAGTTTGAAAATGTTCATAACGAAAAAATGTGTTTGGAAGCAAAATAAAAAGGAAATATATTGTTTACACTTGGAACAAAATAAAAAGGAAATATTAATGTGGCATGTGCATTAAAGACATATATAATTCATTCTCATATTTACTGTCATGATTACTTCAATTTGAAAACGGTTATAACAAATTAATGTCAGTTGTATCTTGACGCAAATCTTGGTAGTAAGCCTTCTTCATTAAACATTAAATAAACACATTACCAAAAAACTCAGCAGCTTCTACTATTGTCCGCTAGGGGCACCACGTTATTTCCTACTGCGCCATCTTAACATCAACCATTGCAACTACGTCGAGCAGAGCTTATCCGGTCAAGAAAAACCTCAATATCTCGCCAACGGTATGACCGATTTCAATTTTATAATTTTTCTGCAAACCTGCAGGTCGATACGTTTAATTTGATGCATCACACGTTAAGGTGGCTGTTACCTTCGCTTTAAAAACCTAATTTTATTACGCTATTAATATATAGATATAAGTCCTTTTCTAGGGCACCAAAGTTTAAACTGAACTTGGAAACAAAAAAGTAGAGGGAGTTCTACTTGTTGGCATCATGAACACATGATGCAAAATGCAAATAATTAGCATGAAACAGAAGTAGTGATCATAAAAAATTTTGTCCTGAAGTGCAAATTCGCCAACTGCATGCACGCGAAGTTCAAAAAGGTGGTGTATTGGATTTATATATTTGTCTTCAAATTCATCATCTTTTCCAGAGTCATCATCTTACAAAATCATCTTTGATCCATTAAACAAATTCAATTATTTAACAATATTCTTCTAATAGGTTTATTTCTTTGTATTACGAATGATATTAAAATATCAAGAATATACTTCCAAAACCACTATTTCGTTTTTAAGGGAACCGTTCCGGAACAGAAATTTTGGCAACATTTTTCGGGTTCTGGTTCTGACACAATTTTTCTGTTCCAGATCCAGGAACAGGAACCATTTTGGACTTCCTTGTTTCAGAACCGGAATTTTCCCATCTCTGTTTATGGTGGAAACTTGAAATTGTGTTTAGTAGTCTCCTCAAAAGCAGCATATTCCTCTATAATAGTTGATGTGCAAGATTTATAACAGTGAAGCAATAAAAACATAACATAATGACTGCAACTGTTCAGGCCTTGGACTACCTCAAGCACCATTCTCTGTCTTTTATTCATCTTGCTCCTTCCATCTATCTGCCATCCTGTTTTAACTTTTGTAATTAACATCTAAATTACAAAATTCACAATCTTGTTTCATTCTGGTCTTATGCCATTCTTCTAATAATTGCATGTATTAACTAGTTCATCTTGTTTTCAAAACTCTGCTATGGCTGCTTAGCAATTGAGAGTAATATATTATTGAATATATGTAATGAGGTCAGGCTCAACTCGGTGGAATTTACTCATAATGAAAACATTTGTGGAAACTACAAAGTTATTTTTTCATTATTGAGTGAATATTCACAATATTAAGATTAACCTTTAAATGTCTTCAGGTAGGATAAGGTGGCGGATTCATTTTGGCGTATTGAAAGTATTTTTTTTTGTTTTCTGGAAAAATCATGACCTACTGGCTGTGGCAGATCTAAAGGGAGTGGGAGGGGGTGATTGCCCTCCCTTGGACGACTCCATTGCCATCCATTGGGTGCATTCTTAAATTCATTCCATGCAAAATTCCTTGTTTCTCTGCTGAAGATTAAGTCTATATGGCAAGGGAAAGAAATATTCTGATAGGGGTATGAATTTTCAAAATTTTGGTCAATGGCAGAGGCAAATTTTTGATGTGGAAGGGGCAATTTGGGCGATCATCCCTTAATTGGGAAGTTTCTGCATACACACCTGACTACTGGTGATAAAATGTTCAAATAATACAATGCAATACAATACAAATAATGAAAAATTACATGCTTCTGTTTTTTAGAGGAAAGAAACAGGCAAAATCCTCCAACCCTTCCTACTCTATGGGTCGGAGGTATGAGGAATCATGGCGAAAGAAAAAGAAAGAAAAAACTCCTACATAGCATCTCCAGTGCATGGTGGTTTATTCGGAATACCAAATTCATAGGGAGTTAAATATAATCGGTATTTATTATTAATATATCATGAATGAAGTCAGGCTCAACCTTGTGGAATTTACTCATCGAGATTAAAAGAAAAAAAACTTTGACACTTCCACAAATTTATTTAACACGACCAGTTTCACTATGATCGTAGCATCATCAGAGTATTTATTATTATATTATTATTTATTTATTATTTATTAGAATGTGCGACTAACTTTCTTAGGTGGCTGCATTGCTCCAAACATAAATCACTCTGCTGGAGTGGTGAATGTATCATACACAGGTTCAAAATGCCTTTATCACAGTTGCCATTACATGTATTTACTAACAAATGTCGGACCAAGCGTAAGTTTGCCGATATCATTTCAAGACTTTTGTGCACCCTGCAGGCCAGCTGCCCCTTCCCCTCCCTCCAGGATGCAGCTGCTAGCTCACCCGGGTGGCCTTTGCTCCCCCTCTCTGCCACCTCGAGCTGTGTCAAAGGCCTTCCCCTCCCAAACACCTGATTCCTCAGTCACCGACCTTCCTCTCCCCTCCCCTGAGAGGCAAATACATGCTCACTCAGTTACCTACCCTTCCCTCCCCTCCTCCCAGGTCAGTGGGGCAGCATGCAAATGCCCCTCCCCCACTCTCACTAACATTGTCTTAGCTGAAAATAGCCTAGTAACTAACATAAACAACGCTGTTTCATGCTGCACAGCCTGTAAACTTAACATTTCTTCAGCCCTCTGACCCTACCTAACATAGAATTAGCAAACTTAACCTTTAGTTTAAATAATGTAACATTAAATTGTAAATATTGTAGGGTAAAATATTGCTCTCGCTACGTGGGATTGTAGGCAGAATTCTTTTTGTATTTCTTTAGTTTTAGTTTTGTTTTTAATTTTAATTTTTGTAGCCTAGATAACATTATGAATTGTAAAGAAAATATAATAAATAAATAAAACTTTAAAAAATAAAAATATTTATAAAAAATAAATATAATCAATAAAACAAATAATTATATATATATATATATATATATATATATATATATATATATATATATATAACAAAAAATAAAAAACTACTATCAAATAGAAAAAATAAAAAATGTAATGTAAATACATAAATAACTTGAAATGCAGATTTAAAGATGGAATATGGAAAGAGTAGGTGACTTGTCATTTCTTCATAGTGGTCAGAGATTGGAATGGAATCCATCATACCGGGGTCTCCCTGGGCAAAAGCAGTTAGTTCTATTGGCAATTCTTTTGACAGACAAAATATTATGAAAAATATTAGTACAAAAATTTCACTCACCTCAGCCTACTACCACTCTAGTTGGATGATTGAATAAGACAACTCACAAAATGCAGATGCCTAAATGAAAGAAGAAAATAATAGGAGAGCATTATGGGATTGGAGCTTCCTCTCTGGATTATGTTTACAGCTTCTCATAGGGTGAAGGTGAATCCCAGAGCCTGGGCCTAGATCTACATAAGCATCTGTTTACTGTTTGTCTGAGGTCTCCCCTTCTCTAAGCCTTTAACCTTGGGCATTCTTGCTTTGGTCTGCAGTGATGTCATTCTTCTGGTGTGTTCTCTTTCCAAGCCTCCAGCTCCCTGTCAAATTTTTAAGCAGTCTTGGAAATAAGAATGCCAGATATGGCCTGTTCGGCAGCAAGCAAACACATTTTACAGTACACCCAGTCTTTTCAGTAGATAAAGGTTAAAAATAGAACAATTCAATGAAAAAATATCAATAATAAAAATTTTGGTAGTGTGCAGTAAAATTGCTATGAATTAACACAATCATGAAGTATAAATTGGTGAGGAAATAACAGACTTATCAACATAATTTTACAATCTTAAATAATTAATAAAAGATGGATAATATGCAAAATCAAGAAACTAGCACATTTTACAAATACTACCTCCCTCCTGAGTACCCCATGAATGAGAAGTTTTCCTAAACAGATCCACCATACACATGATTGATTAAAAACTTATAGTGGGACATCACCTCACATATTGCAGCACATGGGGAAGAGACACTATATTTTTTGCCTAAAGCACAGAAATTTATTCAAGTTCTCTTATTTAATAGAATTGTAGTTAAGAAGGAATGTTTCCTAAGCTATAAATAATAATATTTAAAGAAATTAAAAGAAGCTACACATGTACTGATGATGAAAGATTTGATGTCATTTTTTCGTTTTTTTATTTTTCTTATTTTAAATTTATTTAAATTTTATTTTTTGTGGTATGGAAGGATTCATTAAGAAATCTTCACTTTAGTGTCTAATTTTTATTATCAATTAAAGATTCATAGTTGAAATTATAAGGGAGGGAGATACATTTGAAAAATAACTTATCACAATATACTTAGCAATCTACACTGGATTACTATTTTCAGAAAGTATTAATTATTAGCAATTCTATTTTCTTAGTTAGATAAGAATTTGTTTCTAATTTCTAATTAAATAATATTAATTTTTTTCCTAACTTCTTGCATTCCACCAGTTATTATGAATTCCCCTTCCTTCCTTTACTGCCAGATTACCTCTTTTCTCACATTTGATGGCAGTTTATAAAATCTCAATATGTAATTGATTAATAAATGTTTGCAGATATTGTTCATACGTCTATTGTTCTTTGACAACGATTTATCGTAGTTTTTATATCAATAATTATTATTATTATAATTTTTTCTTTTTATTATTTGGGTTGTATTTTTTCTCTGGATTTTCTTGTTTTGATTTGGTCAATATTTTCCTCTTTTTCTATTATAAAAGGGCCATGACAGCATGTCCTCATCGTATGACTCTTTCAATCGGCTGGGACCTAATGCTCATGATGACCTGAAATCTGGAAATGGCACTACTGCAACAAGTGGTGCTGCTTCTTTAGGCTCTATGCAGAGATTGCATGACCCTTACCGCTTCACAAGATCAACTGCTCAACCCATCAGAGAGGGTCAACCCTCTAGTCCAGGTGCAAGTGGTGTTATATTGGAGTATAGTGGGAAATTCAGGTAGATAAAATTATATGCGATTTTAGCAGTAATTACATCATGTGAATTAAGCAAGTCATGTTGTTCTGATAATCTGGGTTGATTTAAAAAATATTTTTAAAAAGGAATAGTTTTTTTGATAGTTTTATTTCTTTACTAGTATTAGTTATTTTAATTAGTATGCTATTGTATACTTAATGTAAGCATAACTTAAATGGATCTTATTTTACAAAGTGCAATAATTGTATCAAAATATTTCCATTAAAATTTAATTTTTCTGCCTGACTCACTGTCTTAGTTCATAAGAAATTTGAGGAGTTAGTGTAATATCTTGAAATCTTTCATTCAAATTATATCTGTTAATATTCAATAGTGTTACAGATGCTGCAGATCATTTATACTCAAATCAGTCTATACAGACCAAAGACCATTTCTCTTGTTTGTGGCATTATATGAGGGATGATCTGCTAGGAAATTCTTTCAAAGTAAATTAACTGGATCTGATTTTGACTTTTAATTTAACACTAGATGTATTACTAACTATTTGTGGTGAAAAGTGTATGAATCCTGTGATATTGGCTGGTGTACAAACATAACTTTGAAGTATATAGTTTTTCGAGTTATCCAATGTGGTAATACTTCTACATTTTGTATTTACCGTGTATATTTGTGTATAAGATGCCGTTGGAGACCAAATTGTGAAGCTAAAAAGTAAAGGTGAACCTTATACATGCATAACACTTTTGGGAAGTTGAAATCCAAAATAGAGGTGTTCTTTCTTCACATCATATTCTTGTATTTTGGGTGCAATGGGGGGTAACCACATTAATGATTGATGGTGCAGTGGAGGGTAACCACATTGATGATTGATAATCCAACTTAATGATATTAATAAAATAGATCTCACACCTACTTACTAGTTGCCATTGCATTTCTATCCTCTTCCTAAATTTTGCATTTCATTAGCACATCAGCTGATTGCTGTAGTGTGGACAGATAGACTTCCTGCAAAACACAAACCGAAAACTACCTGTATTTTATTTTTTCAAAGAGTTAAATAAAATGAAGTTTTATTTGAATCAAGGCAAGAGAAAAAGAGTAAAAAAGTGTTATACAATAATGAAACCACTTTTACTCTCTTGTGTCAGGTGCAAATTGCACACAACTGGGGAAATTCCTCCACCATCTCCTAAGTTCCCATTTACTGTTGTGTCTTCAGTAAATGTCAATTTTGATCCTGATGGTGACATTTTGCAATATTTCAACATTTTCTTTGATGAAACTTTAGTAGGTATGATTACAAAAGAGACAAATATTTACACATTTTTTATTACTCAGTTGAGTTTCCATTCCTTTCTCTTCAGTTGTTGCTCCAACGGATCTTTCTTCCCTTTCTCTTTTCCATTGGAATTGTCATTTCATGCTGATGTGTAAGCCATCGTCTCTGTTGAAAATTCAATGGAAACTCGACTGAGCCAATCATCTATAGGCAACGGTTCAACTCAGGAATGCATGAGTGGATATATAAGTAGCCCCCTACCATTGGAAATCACTTCATCTCCTGAAGATGCAGGCTGCAATGCTTACAAAATGTCAAGAGTCAACAATGTCCTCACTGCAGCAAAACCTGAAAGCGTCCACCAGCATTCAGCAATGCTGCAACAGTCTCCAACTGATCAGTATTAAGCTGCCTAACTTCAGAAACAACCTCTGAGACAAGGTGCGATTGTAACATCTCCCAAATGAGAAGATTTTGTTCTATGCATAATTCTCCCACTTGAAAACTACAAACTTTCTTTAGCCATATGTTTAAGCCATTTTCATCCATTCTATTATTGTGAATGTGGGAATGCTGATGACTGATTCTTTCAGAAATTTCTGTTTTGAGATGGTTTTTTGCTTGAATATTACCATACAATGCCATCAGTCATATCCTACAAAACAATTGTGAATCTAGTTTTTTCATGGTCCATTGCCTAGACTACCAGCCTTTTCTCCAATTTTATTAACCATTTGACTAGATGGCATATTGAAATCCATAGTAGTCTTGTCCATGTCCTGATACTAGCCAATCTGTATCAATTTTTCTGTGAATTTTTTATTATAAACCTATGAAATGTGACAATCTTGTCATCAAGTTCTGGTAGATGTTGCAATATCTTACGCTGCCATTGCAATACAAAATTGTTTCTTTTCATTTGACAACAATTTTCAAATTTGTTCTTTTATATGGGAAATATGTATCCCAATCGTTTTTGGTGTATCTGAACTTAAATCTAAGATTTATCGAAATTTTGAATATGTAATTTTCTCGAAATTTTAAGTACATTATAATTATAAAAAATGAATTATAGTAAATATCTGAATGCAACTAAATTATGTTACACAAGCAAGCATTTTTCTAACTTGTTAAATTTACATGAACGTACGTGTAAGAGTAATTTCTGACTTGCATAATTTTCAACTTACATTAAGTTTCGCAGAACGAATTTAATACATAAGTCAGGCATTGCCTGTACTTGAATACAAATTGCATTCATGGCATATTTGTTTTGAACTTATTAATTTACAGTATTTTAATATGTTAAAAGTATTAATTTACTCTAACCTAAAGTTATATTTATTTATGATATTCTAGTTTTATAACCAATGTTTTTACTATAATTCTATATTTTTGTTATTCTACCTCTCAAAAAACTAGGGTGTGCCTTATGCACAGGCTATATAATAAAGTCAGGATTTTTTGGTAAAAGGTAGGGGAGCGCCTTATACACGAGTATATACGGTACTTAAAAAATTGTCCATACTTCAGCAGAAATTGGGTGGACATGCAATACCTAAGCTGCTTGCTCACTCCACTCATCTCTTCTCTTAATTGACACACTGCTTTATAACAGGATTTATAAAAAAATTTCCTGAAACTGCAAGAAATTCAGTTCTTTTAATTTCAGCGTAGACAATTTTGACTAAGTTAACTGATATTATGCTATGTTATAAAGCTGATGTTGCTGCTTTTAAGTACTGGAGACATTTATTTTGCAATATAATGCTTTTTTAAGTGTTTGGAATGACAAAAAAGTCTCTCTGGCATTTTTATTTAACTTTCATTCACAGGAATTGTTTCATAAGGAAGAGGAATGAGTCTTTCTTCCCAAAAATCCTCAATCAGCCTCTGCTTCCTTCCAATTATAAAAATAACACCCTAGTTTAACCTGGTACTCTTATATGCCTTCCTAGAAATCGGTGAGCATACACTAAAAGGAACTTTTGCCTAGTCTTAGAATTTTTATTAAAAATTGTTATTGATAATAATTTTGATTGAAACTTATTTGTAACTGTCCTTGGTAAATTAACTTTTTTGTATCAGCTATTTTATAAATTTCCACTTCTTCCACTTCTGCCAATAGCACATGCAATTTAGACATCTGGATCATTTCCCATTTATATATCATAGATATCTTTATAAAGTTGGTACAAGTTTTAAGTTTTAGTAGTATGCTAAATTAAATGTGATGCAATTAAATATAAAAGCTTGTAATTACAACTTCCATATGTTTGAATAATCAGGTAAACATTTAATTACATAACAAATTTTTCATGTAATGGTAAATGTTAAAATATCTCTCAAATTCATACTATAATAAGCTACATAAGTGAGGTTATTCATAGTGTTGAATATGAAACCTAGTTTTGTCACAAATTAGCAAATTTTTGTTTAACCCTTTCCACACTGATTTTTAAATAATTGGTCCTCATGCTCTTCACTAAGGCGGCCGAAACTGGCTGAGACAAAATTTATGCTTCGTACTAAGCCAACTGAAACTGACTGCTCCACTTAACTCTCGTTTTGTTATCTCTTTGGGAATATGATCCTCTAATTTTTGTTGGGACTGTTTATACCTATTGAATGCACTGATCTTCCCTTGCATTTGAAAAAGCTGAATTGGTAGGCACTTCAGAAAACTTTTAAAAAATGTTTGTTATTGTGAAAAAAGAGAAAGTTCCAGTTCTTCGGAAATAACATCTTTTAATTGATAGACTTTAAGTCATAGTGAGTTGGAGAAAGAAATTGCAGCATCCAGATATGATTTTATAGTTGGCAATGGCCCACAAACCAAATGGAAAGATACTCTGCAGTATGAAGTGTCTAGTGATATTGAGAGAGCTAGGGGGCCAAAACATGATTTGGAAATGGGATCGGATTAATTTTCATGGCTTAAATTCATAATAGGAGGCAACAATTTTTTAAAAGACTTCTTATTAACTTCACTAATATATATGTTATCGCTTTAATTGAATCCCTTGTATCTCAGAAACAGTAAAAGCTAGAATAGTATTTTCTACAGCAAAGTTTTCTCAATTTTACTCCTCTCAATAGAAATTCAATCTTTACCATGCAAAAAGTACTCTAGCACACAATATAAGTAAAAATAAAAAAATGAATAAAATTAGTCTGAATTTTAGGAATATTTTGGTAGATGTATCAACGGCTGCATAAGATGCAGGGGCAAATTTGGCCGGCCTCGTTTCTTACTTATTAGTTAGCCCTTGCACACTATAACTAACCCTGTTTGAGAATGAAGAATTAGACTGATGAGGTAGCTTAGTTGGTTAAAGCACCTACTGGGAAAGTGGGAGACCCAGGTTTGGTTCGTGGTCAAGCTCAGAATTTTTCTCCTTCTCTAAGTTGACATTTATGTTAAGCTTTATGCATTCATGCATAACATCTATATTTACTTACATTGCATCTTGTTATTGAAGTTATCTCACTGTCTTGAGGTCAAGTAGAGATATCTTCTGTTATGTCTCAGTAAGGATGTTCAGTGTTGTAAGGTTTACAACTTACGCACCTTCATTACCCCAATTGAAGAATTAGGCTGCCTTATGTGTTCATGTATAAAAATTACTTTTATCTACATTCCATCTTGTCTTTTGAGTATGTTGGAAAATGCTATTTATTATTATTAGGCATTCTTTACAAAAAGTTGAAAATGTATGTCTTATGGGCAAGTTGTCTCTGTTGGTCTGTCCATTCCATCACCATGTTTCATCTCAGAAACTATAGCTAAGGTTTTTATAAAATAAGTAAAAAACTCATTTCAGTAGGTCTCAATTATGCTATGTAATACATATGCAGATATATATATATATTCCATAATATTACATTGTCTTAAATCAAAGTTTAAAAATAATATTTAAGCAAAAAAGATTTTTGCATTAAAAGACTTATGTTACTTTAAAATGCTCCCTCAAATAGAAAATAAATCATTAAAAATATTTGAAAATTTTTACAAAATTGAAGTCTTTTGGTTTTTATTTGTAATTGTACTGAATCAATGTTGGAAAGTCAAAAGACTTCAATTTTGTAAAAATTTCCAAACATTTTAAAAGATTTATTTCTACTTTCAAGAGCATTTGAAGTAATAGAAGTGTTTTTACTTTAATTTAATTTTTCAAATAATTGCAGATAACACAAATAAATTTTAGTCTGTAAAAGATGCCTCCCAATTGCCACTGTTTCACCCAAAAATCTGAAGGACAATCAAAAATAATTTATTTACCCTCTTTATTGTGTTTTTAATACAGGAAGTCCTGGATCTATGTCACCACAATGCACATTTTTCTATACAACTTCATTTTTGAAAAATATTACCTTAAATTAACCAACTCACAGCACATATCAGAGAATGTTGAGAAATAATGTACAAATGATTCACCCCTTCAGTGTCACATTTTTTAAAAATGTCGTTCAAAAAAACCTTCTTAATTATTGAGCCCATACAATATTTATTGTAAAAAACTTATATAATGAATACATAATTGATTTTGAAAAAAATGACTTGATACCATAAACTTCACTTTTATATATATATATATATATATATATATATATATATATATATATATATATATATATATATAACTTTCAGTTACTCTATCGCTGAAGAAGGGCATAGGCCTGATAAACTTGGGTGTTTTTTGTGTTAGTATGTTGTACATGTCTCTTTGACGCTCCCAGCAGCCTGCCAACTTGGTAAGTGTCCGCTGGGCTTCCTTCAAAACCTTGTTGCCACCCTCATCACTACCTTTTCTTTTCCTTAAGTTAATATATATACACACACACACAGTCATTCCTAGAAAAAAATCATGTTCACTTCTCGCTAATGATTCTCGGAATCAACACCACATGTTTTCATACAAACAATTCTCAGAATTAACATCCCCTACTGTTTCCATTTGTCACTTAAAATTTTCTGATAATTTTGAAAGATCAACCTGTGTGGTAAATATGCCCTACATAAAATGGCAGAAAAACGGAGATGCGTATATTTTTGGACTTATTAAAAAGTTCGAAATCCTTCAATGTTTAAGGAAAGGTGAAAGTGCTTCCAGTTTAACATAAATTTACGGTGTTGCAAGAACGACCATTAATGATTTATAGCGGGATGGTGACAGGATTGAGGACTCGGTAAGCAAAATGGGAATGAACTATAGAATCGTAACTCGAAGGATAACGATGAAATGTGCCACTCACAACCAACTTGATATCGCAATGTTTCAGTGGTTCATTCAACAACGGAGTAAAGGAATTCCTCTAACAGGGCCAATTATAACACAGAAGGCCTTTGCTATGAATGCAAAACTGAATGGTGATCCAACCTAACCGATATTCTATCTGTCTATATCTCTCTATCCTTCTCTATTATCCATGTTTTTCTCTAATCCATCATCCTCTTGGTCCGAAACCCTGACAGAAAATTGAGGTTCTACTGTATGTGTTAAATTTTTTTATTTATTACTTGTATTTTAAAAGAATAATCAATTCTATTATTTCATGTTTTATTTATTTCACTTTTCATATGGCTGTGGAGGGGGAGAGAGGGGGGAGAGAGAGATGGGAGAGAGAGAGATGGGAGAGAGAGAGATGGGAGAGAGAGAGATGGGAGAGAGAGAGATGGGAGAGAGAGAGATGGGAGAGAGAGAGAGATGGGAGAGAGAGAGATGGGAGAGAGAGAGATGGGAGAGAGAGAGAGATGGGAGAGAGAGAGATGGGAGAGAGAGAGAGAGAGAGAGAGAGATGGGAGAGAGAGAGAGATGGGAGAGAGAGAGAGAGATGGGAGAGAGAGAGAGAGAGATGGGAGAGAGAGAGAGATGGGAGAGAGAGAGAGAGAGATGGGAGAGAGAGAGAGATGGGAGAGAGAGAGATAGGGGAGAGAGAGAGATGGGGGAGAGAGAGAGAGATGGGGGGAGAGAGAGAGAGATGGGAGAGAGAGAGAGAGATGGGAGAGAGAGAGATGGGGGAGAGAGAGAGATGGGGGAGAGAGAGAGAGATGGGAGAGAGAGAGAGAGATGGGAGTGAGAGAGATGGGAGTGAGAGAGATGGGAGAGAGAGAGATGGGATAGAGAGAGATGGGATAGAGAGAGATGGGATAGAGAGAGATGGGATAGAGAGAGATGGGAGAGAGAGAGATGGGAGAGAGAGAGATGGGAGAGAGAGAGATGCGAGAGAGGGAGATGCGAGAGAGAGAGAGAGAGAGAGGAGGGAGGGGGAAGAGAGGTGGAGATATAACTTTATGTAGAGCAGCAGTTCCCAACATGGGGTCCCTGGGATATTAGGGGTCAGTGGCGGCGAAAGTGTTGGAAAGCCAACTTCAAAAAAGGGACCGGATGGAGGTTGTACTGGGAAACCATAAGCTGTGTTCAAAATATCAAAAGGTCCTAATGTAATTTGTGCATTGAGATGGCCCGAAAGAGGGGTGGAGATAGAGATAGACTCTGAGATAGAGCAGCAGTTCTCAACTTAGGGTTCTCAGACTAAAAAGGGTCAGTGGGGATGAGAAAAGGTCAGGAATCAATGAGATAAGAGACAGCTTTTGTTTTTCAGGTAGCAAACAACACTCAATGCTCAAAACTCGTTGTTACGATATTAATTATATAGATATCTCTGTTAATTCAATAATTTCAATTATTTTTTAAATTTCAGTTTTATAAAAGTGAACTAAAAAGCTTTATTATTTAATTTATATTTTTTTATTTCAGTGCATTTTATATAAGCCATTAAGAAAAAAAATATCATTAAATTTTTATTTTTTCACTTTTTGTGCACTTTATAAAAGTTATTAACTTAAAAATTTTATTTTTATTTATTTTTTATTGAGCAATGAAATTGAAATTTCTGGATAAACATATTTGTAATCTTTATCAGAAATTATAAAAACACTGATTATAATTGTTGTCCTTAACAATTAACTCATAAAACAAAAAAATGTTTATAACAATATAGAATTTTAAACGAATAAAAAATCCTTAAAAGTTTTCTTTTGTATGATATACCCGAAAATGTCTCACAGTCCAATATCACATTCAGGACTGTAGTACCTGCTTTCTCTCCTCACTTTCTTCCCTTTGGACTCCCTTTTTGCACTATACATTGTCGGGCAGTATCTATTTTTTCCGATTACAGGTACTATTTCCAGAAAATGGTGTTCAGACAAAAGTGAGTTTTTTTTAAGTACTGGGTTTCCCTCCTTTTGGAGAGAATTCGGGAGAGTGGTATTTGTCAACCATCCTTGCTATTACTGAAATTCTAGAGTCTAATGGTGTCTTTTTTCCACCTGTTTTAGTGTACAATGTACAAATTCCACAATACTTGTTCTAGAAGGTGGAAAAAATCTTTAATATTTTTTTCACCCTTCCTTGGAATGGGATAGTGTGACATATGCTGGTCTACTTTGTCCATGCCGCCCATTGTGCCATTCGAGTCTACTATTACTTGTGGTTTCTTTGTCATCCTCCCTCTTTTCTCAACATTTACCATGCCATCATTATGGATGGTCGACAATAATGTCACATCCTTTTTGTCCCTCCAGCACATAACAGCTACCTTTCCTCTCTGATATGCCTTTATTTCTCCTTTTTTTCAGTTTTCTCTTCTTTAATTCAGGAGGCATTTCTTTTATTGTGATTTTTACTCTCCCATAAACATATGTCAAACACGATTGAAGTAAACCAGCTAGTTGTGATGAAGTATAATAATTGTCCGTTGTAAGACAATTTCCTTTGTCAAGTAAAGGTTGAATTAGAGATAACACAACTTGGGAGGACACAGGAAGTTCTTTGTACTCTTTGGCAGGTATCATTCTTTTCCCTGCATAAATCATTGATGACCATATATACCCGTACTTTGACTCACACAGAAGAAATGTTTTGATTCCAAATCCTGCCCTTTTCAGCGGAATATATTGCAACCAGCCAAGGCACCCTTTTTACATCATGAGGATCTCATTGATTGTTTCTTTTAGGAGATTACACCGATTTGAACTTCTCTTTCAAATAGCAGGAAATCGGCCATATTTAATTCAGTTTTGGCTGTGGATGTGTCAGCATTGTATGATCAGTGAAATGAAGGTATTTTTTTAACATTACAAATCTACCATAAGACATCATCTTTGAAGGGAATGGGGTCCCTAAAGTAGGTCTCGTGGTTCAAAAAACTTTCTACTCTGGTTTCACACAACTCTGTTAAATTATGACTACAAAAAAGTGCACATTTCCTCTTTTTTTGTGTGATACCACTGGTTGCTTCTTGATTGGCGAAGTGTACCCTCGTCTGATTGTAGACACTGATCTGCATAAAGATTTGTCTCTTTTGTAATGATATCTACTGAAGTTTCATCAAAGAAAATGTCGAAATATTGCAAAATGTCACCATCAGGATCGAAATTGATATTTACTGAAGACACACCAGTAAATGGGAACCTAGGAGATGGCAGAGGAATTTCCCCAGTTGTGCGCAATTTGCACCAGACACGAGATAGTAAAAGTGCAGTTTCATCATCTGCACTCTTTGCACTACTATCTTATGAAATAGTAGTTTCACTACCAGATAGACTTTTCTCCAATTCCCAATCACTTTCACCATCTGTATTCATGTCTGGAATAGGCGTATAATAAATAGTGTTTTAAAAAAATAGAAAATATACCAGAACAAAGTAGTTCACAAAACCCAGTAATACATATAATAAAGTAAAATTATTCGCAGATATAATTATGTAAAATAATAATCATATAAGTGGATGTGTTCCTGAAGATATGAAAGCCAATAATATACAAGATGGGGGCTTGTGCTATACCCCTAATAAATGAAAAAGCAGCAAACCTGAATATAGTCACACATCCTTAGGAAGTGTGATGCAACCTGTGTTGACCAAAAATATAAACATTTAATGAAAAAATTACATTTAAATGCATATAATTGCACCCATATCCATTGAAAAAGATGTTTCATGTAATAATCAGTAATTTACAATCTCTGGACATCAAATATGACTGATATTATCTGCAGTAGAGAAAGTTATGTTGTCATATACTTCCACCGCAACACATCCACTCGACAGTTAGAGCAAAAGTAACCAGAAGGCCAGCAAGTCTGCAGGATTCTTTATGGGCAAACCATTCAGTGGAAAACCATAAACTTAAAGGATCACAGAAGAATCACAACAAAACACCACAATTCAGTAAGTGAACTAATTACGAATTCCCCGCAATAACTACTGCAAAGGTCTAATAGTTTCGAAAAATGCAAAGATCACTACAAAAATGTGATGTAAGAGCCACCAAGGGATCAGACAATGAACTATTTGAAAGCACATGTTAATATATGGACAAGTTATAAACAAGTAGGGATGCACACAGGTTTCCTGTGGTACAGAATTGCTTTTCGTCAAATTTGCCATAATATAATCGTATTCTAATGTATTTGCTTTGAAATCAGAAAATTATTTTTCCTTATATTGTGGTAGCCCTGATTTTTAGATTCATTCTAAACATGTTCATTTTGTTTTTCCATTCTCTACTCTTCCTACAAATGAATTTTTAAAATCCATTCAGCCAATACCTTAAAAATTCATAGTTACAGAAAATACTAACCTTGATATTGTGGTAGCCCTGTTTAGTCGACCCGGTTTATAATTAATATTTTGGTTATATATTTATATGATGATTATATATTCTATCTTTGGTTAAAATCCATGAGGTCAGTTCTCTAGAAATACGATTAAAAAATATTATATCACATTTTAGTGTGGTAGCCCTGCTTTTTAAGTCTGCTTTAAACATCTTGATTTCATTATGGTATGTTGTACAAAACTTATATGTAAAATTTAGTTGAAATCCGTCCAGGCAATTCTCTCCAAATCCATTATTATTGAAAGAGTTAAATTTGTAATTATGGCACCACTGTTTGGCTGATGCGGTCCAAATATGCTATTTTAGTTTTGTATATGTGTTCATTATAAATATTAAATTTCATTTAAATTGATCTGGACAATTCAACACAAACGTGTAAAAAGAACTTTTTTTATTACTTTTATTGTGGCAGCACTGATTTCCATATCTACACTAAACATATTGATTTTGTTTTTCTATGTTGCACATCTCCTCCAACAAAATTTGGTTCAAATGGGGTTTTCCAAATCCTTCCAAATTCACAGTTACCAAAAAGTTTAACTTTGTAATTGTGGCACTCCTGCTTAATAGATCCGGTCGAAATATGCCATCTTGGTCATTAATTTATGTGAATATTCTATGTACCAAATTTGGTTGAAATCGGTTCTGCCAATTCTTCCCTGATATATGCATACAGATGCTTTTCAGCAATGACGAAAATCACTAAAAATGCAAAAGAAGCATATGCGACCATATACTTATGGGCAAATATTTTTTGGAACAAATTTCGCACATATTAATGCGGGCAAATGCCAGAAGGGGTTAACACAGAATAAAGGATACACAGTGGTAGAAGAGGCAGTGGCAAATGGGACTAGGACCAATCAACATCACATGAGAGGCAGACTGAAAAAATTGGTTTTGATTTATGACATTTCATTCAACAGTATGTATTCTGGGAATGCATCCATAATGTAGATCAATAACTTTGTGTATTTAAATTTGCCATATTTATATAAAAAAAAAATTTGATTGGATCAAGAACAAATCATGAACCTTACTAATGAGCTTTTATTATACTTATTTGTTTTGATGGAGGTGATTTAAATAAGTGCTATGATATCTAAAGAGCTTTTTTGGTTTTATTTTCATCATAAGTGATTTTATTGTAATTACAACCTTCCAAGATTATAGCTGTAGATTTGTAGGAATTGCTTTAGATCTAAAAAGAGTAATTTAGTTTGAAATTTCACACTACCTCCTCACAGATGTGCAATCCTTTTAGAAAATACCTGTTGATACATTTATTCTCAGTATTTGCCTAGTGAATATACAGACTATAACGAATCATTTGATATGGAAAATATAAAAAAATTTAAAAATACAATTTTTGTTGAGAGTCTGCACTCAAGTTGTAAGGTGTGACCATAAAGATATTAAAAAATATTATCAATAACTCCTACATGATTTCAAGCTTTCATTATGAAAGACACTAAAAATAATGGCTTTATGCTAATGTGTGATTATAGGACTTTTCTTGAAAAATATTATTAACTCTTTTGAAAATCTTTCATTGATGTTGTTCTTGAGATATGCTTGTTGGAGATATAGCTTTTTTATAATATGTTGTGACTAGAGTTGGGAAGTATTTGCAGTCACTGTTATTTTGTCACAGTGACTAATGGAGATCTGTGACTGGTAACAGGTATGCGTGGGAAGTAAAAGGTATGGGAGTCACAGCCAGTCACAGGTTCAGTCACCGCGGGCTCGGTGGAACAGGAGAAGGGGTGCAGTCCCTAGTCCCCCTCCCACCCACCTGAGTCCTAACTTGGTCCCAACAGTTCCAAGTGTTCCAACGGTCCAAATGGTTTCAATTGATGTCGCTGTGCTGCGCTCAGGCAGTTTCCCACCAACTGGTATCGTATCATTTTTTGAACCTACCTGGGCTGTTATAGCTTGTGCGCTCTAAGGTGGCAGGCAGAGACTCTTGAGAGGTGAATGGAATGAATGGGAAGGAGAAGCTTTAAGGGGGAGATGGCAAATTGTGGCTTCTAAAAACCCTTATTCATTGCCGAGAGGAACTGGGTAGTGGAAGGGAATGTAGACACTGTTTATCTGCTCTCTGACGTCTCTTATTCTTAAGATGAATATTTTTTTTTTCTATGCATCAATACTTAAGAGCTATATGGAAAGGGAGGAGGAAGGATCTTCGAGTCTGGGCTAGTGCTTGATTCAGCATTTCTTGAGAGCAATATAATGAGAGTGAGAGAGAAACACTTATCTGACATCCTTGCACAAACAAGCACATTCAAAGATATTTACATTGCTACCTGTTATTGGCCGATACTTGGTTTGATGGTCCACCAGCTCAAGGTTAATGCAATGAAAAAGTCACTGGTGACTCAAGTAGCAGGTACAAGTCACAGGTATTTGTTTGTCACTAGAAGTTTGTCACTGTGACAGAAAAAAGTCACACTCACTAACTCTAGTTGTGACATAATAGAGAACAAAAATTTAAGATATTTGCTGTGCAAAGAGATATCCATTGTAATTTCTACTAAAAAGATGAAAATTGTTAAGGGTATATGAAAAATTTATGAAATATGAGAAAAGATTTTTTTCCTATTACAGGATTTGATCTCTTAATGTCCAATTAGATTGAAAATTGAGCACAATTATTGCCCATTGGGGTGGAATTGTCTCCTGCTGGACATCAGGTTTATGTTGGTTCAGTCCACATCAAATGCAAAACTTTATAACAATATTTTTGTTTAGGATGGGCAGTGGTGTTGGTTTAGGTACGTTGTGGTAACATGTATGTGACGGTTATCATTTATTAATACTATGAAACGCATTTTAAAATTTGTGTGTGTAGAAATTTTGGGCTCTCATCTATTACATTCTATGCTGCTGGACACTATTTAGTTATTTTTTGAAAAGTATGGCTTATGAAGTATTGTTTATGACAGCATGCGCTATAACTGAACGAACTTTAATCAAAATTGTTTGAACTGTTTTTGAATAAATCAGCAAGAATAAACTATCTTTTTTGTTGAGCTATATTGTTTATCTCTTAAGATTATGGATGATAATATGCATAAATACAAGATATCATTTGATTATCTTAAGCTGTTTGGGCTCTAGAACCATACATAGACCGGCAAACAGCATGTCAAAAACCAGTTTTGGACTTTGGGACCCCTAAAGCATGTATTTCCATCAAAAGTTTTTCATGATTGCAATACTTTATCTGTATACTATATATGTGAGTAAGTAAAAACATTTTAAGATGTGTTTTCAAACCATTGGTTTGTATGACCTACCTTGGAGGATGCTAACTTGAGTTCTTGGCGATGAACATGGCAAACTTAGAAGCCAGTGTCCTGTAAACCAGTGGTTCTCAACCTTTTGCATCTTGCATCCCACCTACCATTCTGTCAAAACACTTAGGTCCCACCAACCATTTTTCAAAAAACCTTGGTCCCACATTGATAAAAATAAACTATCTTTTTCAAGATTTTATGTCAACTGCATTTTAGAACCATATTAATCCTTATGGACATTTTTAAAAACCTTAAATAATGGAGTAATTTTGTTGAGAAAAAGCTATGTATTAATTACTTTCGAAATTTCGCATCCCACCTAGATGACCTTTGCGTCCCACCAGTGGGATGCATCCCACCGGTTGAGAAACATTGCTTTAAACCATTTAAATGGCAAGTTAAATCCATTATATCACTAGCAGCAGGAGTTTTTTGGAAGGTAACATAGCCTTACCAAAAAAGGGTGACAAAAACCTTATAACCTCGAATAAGCAGTGGGCCTCAATGAACTACCATATGAAATTTGTCAGTAATCATTATAATGCAAGTAAATTTGTAGGGTTACTGTAAGCAAATCTAATACAAACACTTAAATTTTATAGAGGTGCTTGAGTATTACAAATTATAAGCCTGTAAAATCTATGGGTATACCAGTTAAGGGGTTAAATTGGCTGCTTTGATCATTATCATTTTATCTTCTAATTTTCTGTGAAAAATTGGTTTGAATGAATGGAAACTAATTTAATTAATATTTATATAATACTAAATAATATGATCATCATTTTTATAGATTGATTCATTGTTAATCAAAGTCAAATTATAGCATTAGTATAGTTATTCAAGTTCAAATCATCATATTTTGAATTAAGTTGTTTTATTCAAGTTGTAGAAAATTCATCTGCATTTCATTGCCGAAAGAGAGCTGTATGTCAATTAGTGTCTTTTCATTTCTTTAGGAAATAATAAAAGTTGAAAGCCTTTAGGTTTTTTAGCTTATGCCAATGTAGTTAAGATGTTTTAAAAATGTATTTCTTTTTGTTACAAAGAATTGTTACTAAATATTTCTATATTTTCTGAGCAGTTATCAGAACAAAATAAAACATTCTGATTACTTTAAGAGTAAGTAGTGATTTATTTTAATGATTTTTCTTATCTTACATGCTAATTAACCTGTAGCAGTTGTGCTTCTTTTTCCCTGTTTATTTTATTGAATATCTTTTCCTATATAGCCGAGAGCACAGACCCAAGCCTGGACCCCCAGCATCCATAGTCCCTCCTGCCAGCAGCAGTAACATACCATATAAGCCAGTACCACCCCCTAAGCCGAAGAATTATAGGCCCCCACAGCAGCCACAAACCCAAGAAAACCCTTTGTGGAGCAGTGGGGGTAGCCACCTACCTCATCCCCCTCCCCCTCCGCCTCCCTCCCATTCTCGTTCCTATTCAGCTCACATTCCCAATGGAGGTAGTTCTCGCGATGGGGGAAGTGAGGATATGGATTTAGGCACCACCTCTGGAGGAAGCTTGGAAAGGAACCATATGGCATCCAGTACAGAGCCACCATACCCACAGGCCTCTTATGGTGGGGGAACAGTAGGTCATGCCCATCTTCACTTACAGCAGCAGAGGTCATCACCCATGGCTAAGCCTCCCAGGTGAGAGAGAAAAGTATATGGTTTTCATCCATGTGAAATTTAACTCCCTAATTTATCTAATCATTATAATCAGAATTAACAAATATTTGACTTTTATGTCTAATAAAAATAATAGCATTGTTTGCATTTAGTTTTTTTAGTCTACTTTTGTTATTTATGTACAAAACATTGATAAAAATGTTAAAATTCATAAATTTATGCTGTAGATCTATTTATTTTTATTTCCATTATTATTATTATTTATAATACTTTATAATGTTTAATACTTTTTGTGAAGATGACCTTTCACAAAGTTATTCCTTATTTAGTTAAGAATATCCTAATAGTGTACAAGACACCTCACCAATCCCAGAATGGCTATTGGTTCAGAACATTGCTGGTACCCTACAGGAATATCTCAATTAACATTATTTAGTCATGTTCTTTAATGGATATTGAAAAGTTTCTTTTAATGTCAAATAATACAAAACTAAGTAGATGTTAATGAATAATATCTAAATGCTCCATTCTTTGATGCACTTTCTCTTTTCTTGGATTTAAACTTGGAGAATCTCCAGCTAAGGAATTATTTCTGTCTTTTTAAGTTAATTGCATGTTTTCTTTTATAAAACCATATAAAATAGTATCCATTGAATAGGAAACTAATATTTTACTTTTAAAAATATCAAATGGCATTTTAAATAAAAATATATGGTAGATTATCTTAGAATCTTATATGAAATTATAAAATTAAATTTTGTTGACATTTATGAACAAAAAAAGAGGAAAAACCCTTGTAAAAATTAAAGATATATTCCTTTGTTTGGTAGTGGCACAGGAATTCTAGTATGGGTTTAAATAAAATGATAATATTGTATTTATGTGAGTAGCAATGACCTAGCTGTGAGAATAAAATGTAAAATGAACTTTCAATCAGTTTTATGGTAACATTAATAAATCGAACAAAAAATTCTTGATTTTGCATATTATGAAAAATCAATTCAACATTAGTTGCAAAAATTCTGATATCTGTGCATTTCTAGTCCATGCAATAATGCCACTTATTACTTTAATATGTATTTTTGCATGGAAAATGTTTTCTCACTGTTTGACTTGTAACAACAATGATACTGCTGCTGTTGTAGGGAGAACTTGGTGATAGCTGAATGTAAAACTCAATTTAATTTTAAACAAAATACATGCAGCTATTTAGAGTAAATTGATAATAAACTAGCTTTCACTTTTTCCCAGTTCATTTTAACAAAGCTTCTATCCTGAGTGATATCCTATATAAATATGAGATTTCATCAGATTCTGTTAAACCTTGTAGCCTTTGAACCCTTTCACAGACAGGAGACTAGTGACAGAATTGCAATAATCACCTTGTTTAGACTCTGGAATGCCTAAAACAGATTTGTCAAAATCTTGAAACTGAATTTTTTCACAAACACACTACTTTCTCTATGTACCTCAAGTATGAGAAAGTAAAAATATTTAATATTATTCTTTGACATAAATGCGAAAAAAATTTAAAGTTATACGTTTATATACATATTAGAAGTTTAGCAAAACTAAATTCTCTTTGTTCTTCTCAAAAATATTTAAATCATCAAGATCAATTATTGCATCTCGTTGTTTAGGGGGCAGTTCTATTATAATGTACCTCCACCCCGAGAATATCCCCCTCCACATGCCTCTCATCATCATCACCACCATCATCACCATAGCAATGGAGGAGGACCTGGAGCACCAGATGGCACTCATGGACGGGAACTTAGTGGTCTAGACTTGACCAACCGAGAACAGAGAGGAAGTGCTTTTGAGCTGTACAAAAAGCCTAATGATCCGCGACTCCTCTTTGTGGAGCATGGAGTCATGAGGTGAACATTTTTCTTGTGTATTGTATCAATTTTGCATGATGTTAGGACTTAGAATCTATAAGAATTCTCAGTTATTGCTTCAGTTTTGTTGAAGTTTGTAATAAAAGCATGGATTAATCATTTTATTTTTGTCTACATTTTTCTTATTTATTTAGAAACTAATTACTATAATAAAAGCCTAGATGTGTTTGTGTATAATGCTGACGTCATCAATGGCACTTTTTAATGCATTTTTAACGAACTTCCAATCAGGTGGAAGGTTGAAATTTCACAGGAATGTTTGATTCAGATATAAAAATTAAATGACGAAAAAAAATACAGAAAAAGACCTGGGTTTGACTCCAGAGGTGCAATTTCCATTTCCCATAAGATAACACGTAAAAAGCGACTTTTTAAAGTGTAGGCTTTTATTCTTTTGGAAATTTAAATTAGAAAGAATTGATGTATGATCTTTGAATTTGAACTGTGTTTTAGGAAAATTAACGAAGTTTCTTATTCTATTCATCTTTTTCTGCCTACCATTGAAAATCTCTCATATTAAACATTAAAATAACATATTTTGGAAAAATATCGGCTTTTAAATGGGATGTTACCTTGCCAACCACATCATTGTTAAACTTCGAGAATCAATTGTTGTCTCAACCCGCATACTTGTAATATATACGAGTGCATAGATGGCCTTAAATTATCCTAGGATTTTTCACAAAATCATCTAATCCTAATGGGACTGGGATTTAATTTAGATTCTTTTGCTTATCTAAATGACTATATAGATGTAGAGTAAGAGAGAGGAGGATGTGGGGAGAGAGATGGGAAGGAAGGATGGAAGGTACATAGGGAGTAAGGGAGGTATAGAATTAGAAAAGGACAGAAGGAATGAGATAAAGAGGGAGATGGAGAAAAGAGAGGGAGGGAATATTATTATTTATCTGTCATATGATGGACAATACACTAGTATAAGAATAACTTGTTTTTCACAAACAGTTCCTTTTATATTTTTTAATTATTGTACTATCTCGTTAATATCAGTGTACATGAAATGTCCTACCCTATATTAAACTTAATATCTGGGAAAAAATCGAAATCTATATAATCTCTTCATTGCAATTTTTGAATGTAGATATAGTGATACCACATCACCATTATAATCAAGCAAGGGTAAAAGTTGATGAAATTATTCGAGTAATAATGATTTTTAATGAAAATTAATATATAATCTATAGAAAAACACCTTGATTAGTCTGTCTTAGCTTAGATAATGTTCAAACTGTGAAATTTGACAACAGAAAATGGGTATGACAGAAAACAGACGATCCTATGAAAAAAGTAAACTTAAAAATCACTTGCTCTTTCTTTGTAGGAGATAGAGTTCAAAAAATTAGTTTGGGTACCTAAACAATTGTAACTGTTAAACTGAAATTTAAGTGTTTCTTTCATGTATCAGTTCTTATTTGTTATAATTCATCTTAGTGTATTAATGCTTCATGTAGCTCAGTTTTTAGTAGAGAATCATTAATTGTTGCAAACTCAATGAATGATGCTTGAACTTATATTTTCTTCATTTATTTCAACCATGTCTGCGCTTAAGTCAGCGTCATCTTTTTTGCACTTGTTTTATAAAGTCAGTTTCTGTGAAGCATTTAGATATGGTAGCCAGGTTATCAGTCTTTATAGATTAAAAAAACTTGTGCATTACCTGCAAAATGTTCAATTTCACCAGGTAGGACCCAGAAATTTCCCAAAAAATTTAATATGCAACTGACCTATGCTGTATTGTCACAAGAAATGGTCTAGTTCAGTGTTTCCCACCTGTGGTTGCAAAAGGTTTTCATAGGGTTGCAAAAAAAAGGTTTTTAATTTTAATATATGGGTACATTTGGAATAGAATTAATTTTTGTGCAAATAAAAGAGATATAATATTTTGGAATTAATATTACATTTTAGTAGGCTGGTTTCCAAAGAAAACAGCCTTATGAAATGGTCCTGTCTGTGCGTTTCCCCTACTAACAACTTTTGCACCAATGGACCGATTTTCATGAAACTTGCTATGAGTCTCGTGCTGCCAGGGCCCATCTCCAGGCTATATTTTATGCATGCATTTTCATGCATGCATTTGCATCTGAAACCTCAATTTATGGCGACTGAAGACCAAGGTACACATCTTGCATTGTCAGTCAGGCACAGATTGATTCACCAAACAATCTTAAAATTACTTGCCAACACAGTTAACAACTATAAAAGTACATATGTCATGCATATAATCCAAACCCACATTGCCTATCTTAGAAATGTATTTAAAAGAAGACAAGCAATTCAGACTAAAGGTTAATAGTGAAAAATAATGCCATGACAAGCATAACTCAGCAATGCAGAAGTTAATAGTCTAGATTTATTGTATTACATAACCTTTGCAATTTTAGAGTTTATTTCAAGCATAGGTCCCCTGAACAACGTATTAACACCCTTCTTATCAGGTAAGTTTTATCTTTGTCAAAATAAAGTAATATATATATATGCTTTTCATTTATTTTATATTATTGTGCATGAGCTAATTTTAGTAAAATAATTCAAATGGTAAAATTTCATACATTTGTGAAAAAGTTGTGGTTAAATCTTGTAGCTTAATTAATATATCCACAGTTTCTTTGCCACTCATAATTTGCCTTGATTTTTCCTGAATGTATCCTCTGAAAATGGAAATCATCTTGCTAATGCCTAAAAGGCTTCCAGCATGTTCATTAAAGCAATGATCTATGTTGGGATTTTGCTATGCATAAAAAAAACTTAGCTGTAAATCATGTAAGTAGGAAATAACTTTGCCTTTCTATTTTGTAAATACAGTGTTTTCTTTTATATTTGCTTTTTAACTGTGCATGATCTTCGATACTATTTTATAGCTTTGGGAGCATTACTCTATTTCCATGGTATGTGAAAATTACCAGTCATGTAGTTGCTTTTTCATACTATATATCTATACTCCTAACTTATGTAAATATATCTGTAACTCCTTTGTTGATTGTTTTAATATGAGCTAAAGTTTACTGTTGGCTATTCATTTGAGTCATTTAATGAAATGCACTAATTGTGGTGATTTAAAATTTGGATAGTAGTGATTTCTTAAGTCTTTAGAATTTCTTAATTTGGATCTACAAATAGGTTTTATCAATTATATATGACAGATGAGGCTGTTTTGCATGATAAATAAAGTCTATTATATTGTTTATAAAATGGAAAAAATATTTTTGTTGTGATGATCCTCTCATATCTAAATATTATAGCAAAGTCTGTGAAAGGTTGAATCTCAAGGGACCAAATTATATTTCAGCCTTTTGTAGGTTTTCTGTCCTTGGCAGTTTAAAATACTTATTTTGGAAAAGGTCATTAAATACTTTTCAGCATCCATAAAAATATAGGAATTAGGCTATTGACTTTCTCCATACCTGTAATATTTCTAAAAATTCCAAATAGGTCAAATGATAATAAATATTTTAAGGAACTGCGAGAAAAATTCAAAGACCTTACAAAGAACAGACATCACTCAAACCGTAGCCTTCTGATGTTGTATATAGCCAGGAAACTCCAACAATTAGGAAAATAAAAAGGAACATTACTAAGACAACTATGTGTGAAGTGTTGACAATAGTCGCCGGTAGGTGGTGGCAGCTAAAAAATATAGATTTTAAAATATCTCTTAAACAATGCATTATATGGGAAAACAAACAGAAAATTAAATTTCCTACAACTTTTATTCTTATACTTTTTTACATTAATCAAATATTTCAAAAAACCCACTTCTGGTTGACCGATTTCTACCAAAAACTAATCAATTCTTTTCCCTTGAACAAAAGTGTCAAGTATAAAATTTTGCGTTGTCCTAATTTATAGTTTTTGAGTTAGAGCTCCTACAAAATTCTAGTCACAGACACACACACAGACATCGAGAAATACTCAATACGTGTTCAGAGGACCTTAAATCATGTATTTCCATTGTTATCTCGAATTCAATTTTTTTCATGAAAACAATACTTTCTGTATACTTCTTATATGGAGAAGGTAAAAATAATATAATTGTTGTGAATAATTTATTCCTTCTATTAAAAAACTGTTACAATTTCAAAATCAGTAAAAAATTAAATTTTATTTTGAAATACTTAAAAAAATATATCATTAAAAATATATATTCAGTTGAATATCATGAACATTTTATTAGAAAAGGAATTTGAATAAGCACTGATTTTTGCTGTTTTGTTTTCTTTCAGAATTGTATCATATTTTCAAAATAAAACCCTAATTCCAAATCGTAATCTTCTTCATGTCTTTACTATTGGAATTAACAGCAGCATTGTTATAGAATAGAATAAAATTTATTGTAGTGATCCCAACATGGGTATTACATTGTGATGAACACAAAAACACAAAATGATGGTAACACAACCAATATCATAATTATCAATACATTAGGTTATAATTTTGTTAGGTTTGAGGTAGGTAACATAACACAAACCTACATTGAATAATGCATATGTTTCATAATCTGTTACAACTTGTAAAATAGCACTTACACACTAACATACATGCATCATAATTTACTGTTGCAGAACTATTCTATACTATAATATGCCCCATTTGTCAGAATCAGCTTAACAGCTTTCCTAAATGTTTTGTCCAGAATCTTTAAGTCAGCTGGTAAAAGATTATACAGTTTAAGACCTGTGTGTGCATAATTTTTGTGACTTGCCTCCAGGCTATAAAAATCCTGCTTGCTCTAGAGGCTTCCCAGAGGAGTATGCCATATGTCATCACACTATGAAATAGTGTTAAATAGGCACAGCGAAGTACATCAAATTTATCATCAGATTTTAGTCTAATTAAAAAGTAAATTAATTTAGATCATTTATTTGCCAGATAATCAGTGTTTTCCCCATGTTAGGCCAGGGTTCAGAATTATTCCAAGCAATTTACCTTGTTCATTCCTGAGGTTTGAATTTTTTGAAGTGTTGAAATACATATGCTGGTTTTTGTCTAAATTTAGTTTTAGGATATTGCAAGTAAACCATTCCTGCAGTTCTTTCATAGCAATATCTAAGGTAGGTGATTTTTGCACAAGCTTTGGATTTGTAGCAAAAATACTGGTATCATCTGCAAATTGAAGAGTATATGTTGGTATGTTGCCAGGGGAATCATTTACATATAAGAGGAAAAGAAGTAGACCCTATATTGATCCTTGAGGTACACCATGGCTCAGGTTAAACTCATATGAGCGGACATTATTTCCATGAACTACCTGGGATCTATCACGTAGAAAGGATTTGAGCAGCAAAAGTGGATTTCGTCTAATTCCATAGTGCTCAAGTTTTTGTATAAGTATTTCATGTGACATACAGTCAAAAGCTTTTCTGAGATCACAAAAAACACCCTCAACATGGTTTTTCGTTCTAGTCCATTTAAAATATAGTTAATCGCTTTAATAAGGAGATAAGTAGTACACTTGCTAGGTCTGAAACCAAACTGTTGTTTTTCAAAATAGTTACCGTATCTGTTCGAATGAAATTAGCATTTACTTTGCCTTAAGAAATTGCATTTTTATAATTATATGCGTTCCATGTCAAGTTTTACCTAAATTCAAACAGTTGAGCATCAAAGGCCATCATCGCATTTTGCATAATCATCTGTATAGTCAATGAACGCAATTTTAATGGACTCCATGAATGAGGTTTTAACATGCGTACAAACATTACGATGGCTACATCAATAACTACAATAGCCAAATAAAACTAATAGGAACTTCTTTTAATGGCTAATGAAAAAGAATACAAATTGTTAACTATTCTTAATGATACATATGCATAACCCTGAGAAATGAAAAAAAATATCCAATTGCATTTAGAAACGAAAGAACAGGCAACAGTGGTAACAAATCACAGGTACAGCCACTCCCTGCTTTAACACCGTCCCAATTAATGCTTTTCCGCATTAACGCTGAAAATAATTTAATACCTTTTTCCGAATTGCACTTGCGTGTTCCACATTAATGCTCTTCAAAATTTCTGGTATAATTTAACTTTGTGCATTTACAACACACAAGAGGTCAGTATTTGCAGTTTCTTGATGATTCTGTGCACACTTGTCGATGTTTTTGTTGGTAACTTTGTTTAAAATTATATTTTCTGTTTAAATATAAAGATCATGAGTGATAACCGGTGGTCAGAGGAGTAAAGAGGAAAAACTTAACTCTCGGGGTTAAATTAAAGGTTTTACAGCGACTAAAAGCTGGAGAGCACCAACATTTGCTTGTTTTTTGTTTATTGCTCCCTTTACAATTGTTCAGTTTTTAAAAATGTAATAACAAGATATTTGAATTCTTCATTTATTTGGTCTCATTCCATGTTCCTTTATTTATCAAGCACATCTGATAATTCTTTTATGAATCGATATTTCTTTATCGAATGTAATAAGGTTTCTATCGTTTCAATATACGATTTTGTTTTTGTCTTATTGGTTGCCTTCTCTTAATTGTACAGTATCTTCAGTCATGATGCTTATGTTATTATGTTCCAATTTTCTTTGTGTTAATAAAATAGTATAGTGTATAGTGACTATTGCCTCACCCTGTATATATAAGTAGACACAGGGTATCTTCTTCTACTCTAATTCCTATTCCTTAATGCTCCTGCACGATTTATTCAGCGTGAGATCAACATATGTTCCGTAAAATGCATTCTGTTCTTCATTTATATTCAAGTTTTACTGTTCAATTTAAAATATAATTACAATGCAAATGACTACCTATTCTATGCTACGTAATATGGTTAACAAAGGATACTTTGGTGTATTATTTATATAATACTACCTATTTTCATTTCCATTAATAGAATCTCGGCACTCAATTTTCCTGGCACCAATTAAGAGCGTTAATCGGGGAGTGGGTGTACTACTAAATTCAATATTCGACCCTTTTTTATTTATTCGTTAATATTCATCATAGGTCAAATATTTGCTTTACGAAAAATATTGTAGGTACTATCATTTGAACACGATGGAAATGAGATATGTGCTGCCATCTATGGGTGACTACAACACAACCCTAACCCCAAATTTTTTCTTGGACTCGCATTTAAGCTGAGAGGTGATTTTTTTACATGATAGATTTTGACAAAAAACATCGGCTTATATTCAGGCAGTTACGGTATATAGCCTAATTTTTATAGCCAATTCATATATTTTTGACAGGATGGGACTAATTGATATTGACTTGAAATTTGAGGCATCAGCCAAATTTCCCTTTTTATGTATTGGTATTATTTTAGTTTTCTTTAGAGCTGATGGGGAAATTCCAGTAGCAAAGGAGTTATTTATTAGTTTAGTGAGAGTTTCTGTTATGAATTCCTTAGATGCCCTTAATGGTCTTCACTTTCATCTTATTTTAAAAATCAACTTGGTCTACAACTGTGAATACACGCAAGTATTTTTGCATTTCTGATGATACCCTTATTTTCATGCATATGTTAAATTCATAATTGCATTGCATTAAAGTCATTATTACTAGATGCTTTCTTGCATCCCATAACTTTATCCATATCAGAACTGTTTTTAAAGGATTTTTAGTTGCATATTTCTTGAGTGCACTGTGATGAATACCACATTACAGATAAAAAATGTCTAAGGTCATCAAGCATCTATATGTATTGATTTTTGCATGGGAGTCGTTCAAGATGAGCTCGGTAGTTCCCTGTTGAATATATCATTTATGGATAAAAAATATTTCCATCTGCATCTTACAGTTTCTGCCTTTTAAAGAGAGACATGCAAAAATTCTATCAGGAGTGTGATTTTTTTTGTAGATCTAGTTTTGAAAGTTTTCTTCCTAACATGTTCTGCTTTTCATGGGCATTGCTGTATATTTTGCTTATTACTCTTGAGAATGTCTTTAATAATGCTCATTGTATCAAACTTCTGTTCATAGTCTTTATTCATTATAATGAACCTATACTATTTTTAAATATATAATAACATTCTTTTATTTGAGTTGGTGCAATATAGGTATCAACTGTATAGTTTGTAAATCGCAATGGGCTTATTGATATTAAAATAAAATTGGTTAGAATGCATTTACAATCTCATAATTACCTCTTCCTATGGTGATGAAATAATATTCAATTTGTCTTTTAATATTTGCCATCATTTAAAAAATGATCAACGACTTCACTTAAAAATATAACTTCTATGGCTACAAAATGACTAGGTAATCCCTGAGTGTAATTTGACTACAAAGTTTCCACCATCAGTTTTTATTATGTATTTTTTATTTTTATAAGAATATTGTGGGCCACGATTTGTAATTTTTTTATCTGGCATAACAGTGGGAGATGAGTACTAGTTAGGTGACATCTGTTATTTATTCCGTTCTTCGGAAGAGACATTAAGCCGTTGGCCCGCTTGGTGTTCTTCGTTAAGAGTAGGCTAATGCCGGCACCGGGTTTCTCTTCCCCCTTGCTATTCATTGCACTACCTCTTAGATACTCATTGCGCGTAAGCAAGAGGTGAATCAGCTGGGAACATATGAGTACATTACTACTTCCCTATCACTCTGTCCTCTAATCCTGTTCAGTTGCCAAATTTGTTGCGATTTTGGTGATATCGTCGTTTAAGTAAAATTATGACGCTCAAACGTAGTAAATTTTACGCTAAACCTGATTATGTATATCTTAATTTTATAAAAATTCGAGAATGTTATTAAAAATAAGAAAAACTAAAAATGTGAACACAGTATGTTTTTTATGTGTCTTTAAACATACAACGTCATATCTCTGCTTCTACTTATCCAATATGGTCAATTTCTTTTGTCATGCCTCTTGAAGGATTGTTTATCACGCTTATATAAGTCATAAAGATATAATAATTATCAAACGTCTTTTTAATAATTAATAACATTGCTATTTCTCCAAAATAATTTCTTGGGACATGAAAAAGTTGATCTGTGGGAAACTTTTCCCTAATTAATTTGGAGGATACATTGAGGGAACGAAATGTGCAAAAATGTTGAAATTTATTTTTGAAAAAGACCAATCCAAGATCATTTATAGTTCTTTTGATACAGACATTTAAACAAAAGAGCGGTACAGCGCCGAGAAACGGACCGGCGGCTGAGACGCTGCGCCAGATCAAGATATTGTTACGTTGTAACTCCCAAACTTTTTAAAAGACTATAAAACCAAGCAACATATTTCGTGATATCCACCACCAAAAGTAAATAAAAATTGAAGTGAGAAGCATTCATCATGAATAAATTGCCATGCTTTATAATTTAACTAATAAAAAACAAAATCCACTATAAAGTCCAGCTTTAAAAACCGAATCTTAGTAATTTTAATAATTTCATTAGAAAATAACGTCAAATTTATATAAAAAGTTTCTCTCCGTTCGTACATTATCGGTCTCGCAATTACATTTGTAATAATAAATAAGTATTACGCAAATGAACGTATAAATGTAACATTGCAATATAAAACTCATTTACAATGCATTAGGTATAATTTGGTTAATGAATTAATTTAAAATCAGTGAATAAATTAAAAAATCGGATTCCACGAAAATAAGTATTCCAATCTGGAACAAAATCAAAAGATCTTTCTAAAAAAGATTACGTAAAGCAAATTGGATAGGGCACACATTGAGAAGACAGTGTTTACAAAGGACGATCTTAGAAGTCAAAATTAGCTGAAGAAGAGGAAGAGGGAGAAAAAGAATAGGAATATTAGAGAATATAAAGCAGGAATATAGTACTTATAGAGGTATAAAAGAGGCTTCTAGGGAGAGAGAGAGAGAGAGAGAGATGGAGGCAGCGATTCAGCTAAAACCTGTCTTCGGATAGCAGCATGATGGTGATGAAAACCTTGTTCAGGAGTCATAAAATCATATTTTATTGTTTTAGCTTTTTACTGTGGGAAAACAACCTTGCTAAACGAATTTTTGCGAAATGTCACGTTTTAAAGAATTCAAGTATGACTAAGGGATAATTATGTAAACTTCGTATATACGGGCAGCTAAAAGTACAACGCTTCACAATTCTGGTTTTTGGTTCCCTCCGCCTTATTCTCAAAAGCAGTTTTGAAGCCTCAAAAAATATCTCAAATAAATGAGACATGAGACGTCACCTCCCAATATAAACGCAAATATATAGAGAATGGTCGGCTCGATTTCGATAAATCTTTCGCCTGGATACTCGGCGCGAACTCTTGCAGGCATGGGTACGATATCAGGAAAGGTTTCGTTTTTGCATTTGATTAACACATAATCGGCTGGCATACGATTTGTGGACCTTTACTCTAACATTTTATGATACTTTACGATCGAGACTTTTACTTGATATATACACTATTTCACGTAGAAAGAAAAGAAAATTCTTATTCTTAAATCAGATTCTGTTGTTTAATTTGTTTGCTCATATTTTAAGTTTATATTCGATTTTCTCCGATTTTTCAACATTTCAATTGTTGATCTCGGATTTTTGCATTGTTAGACTCGGGCTTTCAAGTGCATTTGCACTAAGCTTACAATAAAATATACTCATCAAGGACAATAACTGATTCAAAATTTGTGAAAAGCTGCTTGTAAATATAAAACAAATGAATCACATAGCAAGGAAAAGAAACGACTCCAATGCGTGGCCGGGTCATTGATTACTTAATATTAAACAAACTACAGAACATACGATATGCTGAACCATCAGAAATAGTGAACAAAACAAAAAATATTCTGTTCTGGTAGTATAAATCATGTAGGCATGTATTTCTGGTTATGAAAATGGTGTGAGCTATATGATTATTTTAACAGGGGCAATAAAAATGGTTCAACTAATAACACTCTTTGTTACAATTTTTGCCATAGGAAGTATCGCATTGCACCACTTCACACAAGAGTATTTAGATGTTTGCAGGAAGTACTGCAACGGGCCCCTAGTGGGTATATTATAATTGAAATGCATATATTGCTCACTTGAATGAATGAATGAAATGAATGAATTTTTATTGATTCCGTAGGTCTACATAGACATGGAATTGGTCATAATAAAACATAAAAAAGCATAGACAATACAATACAAAAAACTGAAATGAAAACAGAGAAGACAATTAGCCTGTATTATTGTCACATTACAAATCACTATCAGACAAGTATTCAGAGACACTATAGTAATTTTTACTTATTAGATAGCGCTTCAATTGCCTCTTAAAAGACAAGGTACAGGAGGTTGACTTAATCCTAGAGGGTAAGTTATTAAATATAATGGAGGCAGCATGGTGAGGTCCTTTTAGGGAAAGGGACAAGTGATACTCATTTAAATGAATGTTTAGTTTATTGCGAGTATGGTGCGAGTGGTAGTTGGAATTTGTTGGGAAAAGGTGAGGGTGTTGTTTAACAAAAGTAGCACAATTTAAAATATAGATTGAAGGGAGAGTTAATATACTAAGGGAGTGAAATAATGGCTTGCCAGGAGTTCGGTAAGATAATTGCAACATTGCCTTGATAGCGTGCTTTTGTAAAGAAAAGACTTTGTTGGAGTAGCTGACATTGCCCCAAAATATGATGCCATAGGACAGAAAAGAATGAATTTTAGCAAAATAGAAGAGTTTTAGGGTACTGATGGAGACAATGGGTGCCAATTTTCTTAGCATAAAAATGCCAGTGGCCACTTTTTTCATAACAGAATTAATATGGATTGACCAATCTAAGTCTTCACTAATGTGTATACCTAGAAATTTTACCGAGGTAGAACGTACAATATTTGAATGGTCGATTTTTAGTCCTGGACTGCAGGAAGGAGGTGACTTTTTTGTATGAAATTGAAGGTAAAGGGTTTTATTACTATTCACTTTGAGATTATTGGATTGACACCAGTGAAGCATGCTGTCCACAGAAGAGTTTGAAATATTAATTAAATCAGGCAGATTTTCAGAGTGCAATACACATGATGTGTCATCTGCATATAATAGGAGTTTGCTATTAGAAATATTATGGGGATGGTCATTCATAAATATAATGGAAAGCAGTGGCCCTAATATTGAACCCTGAGGGACACCACTCCACACTTTTAGAGGTTTAGATTTAGAAGTGATTACACCATTAGAAGTCTGATGTATGTATTTTACAATTTGCTGCCTGCCAGATGGAAAGGAATTTATCCAATTGAGGGTATTTCCGTTTATTCCCACATTGCGAAGTTTAGTATATAGTATTTCATGGTTAATGCTATCAAATGCCTTTGACAGATCATAGAAGATACCAAGAGTGAAGTCTTTCTTATTTAATGCCTGATGGACCTGGTTAATTAATTGGAAGGAAGCTGATATAGTGGATCTAGCTTTCCTGAAACCATGTTGAGATTCATGGAATAGAAGAAAAGATTCAAGAAAATGGATTACTCAGTTATAAAATATTTTTTCAAATATTTTGGAGAATACCGATAATACTGATATAGGCCTATAATTATCTGAGTTAGAGAGAGAGCCTTTTTTAGGAATGGGGAGAACACAAGCAAACTTAAGGCTAGAGGGGAATTGCCCCTCATAGAAAGATGAATTTATTATATTAACTAGAGGAAGAGCAATATAATTAATGACAGCTTTAATTATAAGCATTGGGATCTCATCAAGACCACCTGACCATGAGTTGTCAAAGGACCTAACAATATTTTTTATTTCATGAACATTAGTAGGAGCTAAAAATAGTGATTTAGAAGAAGGAGTAGGCATGGAATGATAAGAAACAGTTGGGGTAGTTGAAATGGGAGTGGTTTGACAGAACTGTAAGTTGAAGTACTGAGCTATTTCATCAGGGTTGGAGAGAAGGCAATTATTGAAACTAATGTTATTTTGGTTTGGGTTAATCATTGTGGCTTTGGTATTGCATTTAATTACGTCCCAGGCAGATTTAATAATATTGTTGGATGAATGAATATAGTTTTCATTGATTAGTTTCCGGTAATCTGAAACACATTGTTTGAATTTTTTAAGAGATTTTTTGTAAGAACCGGAGAGATTGGGATCAATGTATTTGCATTTATAGTGTAAATCCCGTAGAAATTGACCCATGACTATTAAATCATTAGAATAAAAATTTTTATTTAGATTTAAGGTTCTCTGTCTAACTCGTTTAATGGGAAAAACAGCATTGAAGTACATCATAAAATAATTCATAAAGGCATTGAATTTAGCATTGGTGCCTAGAGCATTTGATGCATCCTCCCAATTTTCATTGGATAACATAACACGGAGTTGTTCAATAGAGTTTTGCCTAAAAATTCGTTTAGATATGTGCATAGGATTTACAGCTATGGATGTCTTGGGAAATTTTAAAGTGAAGTTTAGTGCCAAATTGCCCGAGAGGCCTGTATGTAATGTTTTGCAAGAGAAATTAGAGGTGGGGATATCAGATATTAGGAAATCTATGAGAGAACATGAGCGGGAAGATATCCTTGTGGGCTCATTATTAATAATTTTCAGACCAAAACTACTTAAGAAGTTGGAGAAGTCTGTTTTATCAACTGTATCTTTAAGAAGGTCTACGTTCAAGTCCCCACACAGCAAAAGTCCATCAACATTTCTGAGTAATGCTGATAAGATAGCATCATGCAGGTACTTAAGGAAGTCACTGAAACTACCACTTGGTGCACGGTACAGGCAAAAAACCGCATAAGAGGAGGAGTTGACTTTTAAGGTAGAAATACAGCATTCAAAAAGTTTCTCGCTGCTTTCTTGAAAGTCTACGCATGAAAGATAAAAAACCAGGTCTGGAGTACACGGCTACCCCACCACACTTGTTTTGATGGCGGCAAAAATAAGAAATAAGGTTAAACCCTTTGATATTAAATGTTGTTAATTCATCCTCAGTTAGCCAATGCTCGGATAGAAAGAGAATATCGGATTTTAGTTCTTGGAGGAGTATCTCAAGAGCATGCCCTTTGTTTCTAACAGACTGAATATTGCTGTAAAAAAGATTCAGCAAATTTTCACTTTCTAGTCACTGTGTAGTCTTGGGCTTACTAATTCCAAGTTTCCCTCTAGTAGTTACACCTGTGGTGCAGGCAGTAGCATATGAGGTGGTAGTACCAGTGGTTGATTCCTCATGACACGATCTCTCACACTCTTCAATATTGGAGTTCACCAGGGGCTTATTCACTGGGTCACTAGTGTTAGGGGGAAGGCCAGGGGCTGGTATGATGCTGAATGATGGAGTGACAGCAGAGGTAGTGGTCACAGGTGAAATTTCCTTGGGAGGTACTGAGGGAGCTTTAATAGCTTGAGATTTCAGAAAGTAGAACCTATTCATGCTTACCCCAATTGGCAGGGTTTTTAGGTCCTCAAGTAGGGAGAAGTCAAATCCAACCTTGAAAGCACAGCTGCTTTCGTTGGAGGATATCTTCTCACAAGCAAAGTAATTACCACTAAATTTGGATTTGACATGCTTTAAGATATCCTCTTCTTGCGTGCTGGGGGAAACACGACTGATATATAACCATGCCTTTCTGGGGACACCCATTTTATGCTTTACTTTTTAAAAATAATAATGTGAACTCATTTTATTAATTAATGTGTTATCTTTTTATTTTCTATATTTTCCATTTTAACTTTGTAAATTTTCAGTATATATTGTGTTTTTAACATTTGCAGTATGCCAAAACTGACAATATTAATCACTATTTAAGCATGCCTAGGATTCTCCAATCCTATAGCCTTTTAACCTTTTTATGTACTCTACTTGGCTGCTTCCTTTTCATCCAGAGGGCAGGAATGTGAAGGGGGGGCTGATGTGTGTGTGCGGCATGGAACAGAAGATGAAGGTCGAGGGGAGTATGGCAGTGAGCAGATCTGGGTAGGGAATAAGGATTCTGCCCTCAAGGCCTTTAATGGTGGTGGTGGTGGTGTTCATGGTGTCTGTGACAAATTGGACATAGGTTGTGTGGATGTGCTAGCGGCTGTGGAGGGCATATTTGGAAGCGAAGGGGGGAGGCTTGAATGTGGTGATAACTTGGGTGTGTCGCTGGTGATTCCCCCTGGTGCTCTTCCTGAAGGTTCTTCGCAGAGAGTATACTTGAGGGTGTCACGTGGTGTTGGCAGTGGTGCAAATGCAGGTGCACGGGAAGGGAGAGAGGGGCAAGACTTGGAGATAAGTCTACCTCCCCTTGATAAGGACAAAGGTAAGGATGGCAGGGTTATGCAGGGCTGCACTTGTGAATAGGGCATGCTAGAATGCTTGGGTTGAGGCTAACAATAAATCAGCAGATATGGTGGAAGACTGATGAAACAGATTTTAAAGATTTATTTGTTGCTACTCTAAACGTGCCCATGCCAGAGTGATTCTCATGTAGGTCAAACTATTGTGTCAGCACCAGGTAGAGAGATCCACCAATCACAAGGGAAGCAGTTTCCTTTGGTGATAATAGTTAAATCTCAATACTCAGTTGCTAAAGTTTTCAAAAAGCCTCATATGGCTATCAGAATTAGAAATTTATTTTCATTATCTTTTTAACAGATAAAAGACTTTTAGAATAAGTTGCAGTTCAACCCTGAATTCTTTGGAATCTGTTGAAATCACTAGTTTCTCCGAACCATCACCCATAAACTCGTAAATGAGCAGTACTAAAAGACTTTCCTTATTTATGTTAATTTGCAGAAGTTTAGTAGAACAATGTTTATTTGTATATATCATCATTTATGGGCAAAAAAAATTCTAAAAATTGTTTTCTCCATGTCAAGTGGAGCATCCTTGTTGTCTGTTGAATTCTTTTTGTATATAGCATATGCATGTGATTGTAGAAATGACTTCACTTTGAAGAAAAATGTTTTACATAGATTATCAAAAATATGAATCTTCCTTATAAGCCACTTGAACGACCTTGCGAGAAAACTTCCCACATGAATGTTTAAATCTATGATAGATGGTGCAGCAGTGGAAGTAGTGTCTTTACATAAGTGTTCCAAAAGTAAGACTTAAAGAAACAATGAAACACTTCAGTCAAATTGTGTACAACAGAATTTTAACAACATTACTTAGTTTTCACTAATACACAGTATCTCCTGATGATGCAATATGTTTACAGAATCTAGTGTATGTCAATAGAAATCTTTTTTGCAGTAGATATCAAATTTTCCAAAAAGTCCTTATAGGTGCACTTGGTGCAGTAAATTTTACTGGACTTGGGTATTTCTTAATAGGCTACAAAGACAATGCTGAAAATACACAATTAAGAAATGGTAATCCAGGTTTTTCAGTTTTAATCTATGCATTGGATAGAGTATGCATAAGTCAGCTAAATAAATGGTTTACTATATTTTTGTAGTTCAGTTTTAAAAGTGGTGTAAACTCGAAAGGGGGAGAAACCATTTCAGAGCTCTCAATGTGAGCAATTTTTCATTCTCCAATTCACCAGAAAGAATTAATTTATATTACTAGGGGCTTCGCCCTTTCGTGCTACATGCATCAACCCTGCGCCTTGCTTGAAGAGGTGAATTCCCCCGCTGCCAATGTGCAACCCTGAACCTCCACCTTTCGGCATATATTTAAGGTAGAAAATTATATCTAGCCCTATTTTTAGGTTTCTCTCTCCCTTCCTCCCACTCCCTCCCTCTCACTCTCTCCATCTCTCTATATCTCTCTGTATCCCTCCCTCCCTTCCACCAAACCTCCTACTTTTCCAAACTTTGCTTTCTCTAATTTTCTCCCTCCCCCTGTCCCTCTCTTTCTCTTCTCTCTGTTTCCTTCCTTTTCTCTTTCACTCTCCCCTTTCCCCTCATATTCCCATCTTCCTCCATTTTCCCAATACAGTGCAAATGAAAAGTGAACGGAAAAGATGAGCCAAAAGTCAAGTGTGTGAAAAAATGAGGAGCATCGACAAAAACAAACCCAATGGTAAGGAGAACGTTTAGTCTATGATCTGCATCAGAGCCCTGCCGGGCATATTTGCCGCCCAGGTGCAAGCAATTTATGCCTCCCGGGTGCAAGCAATTTATGCTGCCCTCCTCTATAAGCCCAAATTTTTTCGATTTTTAGATTTCAAGGTGTAATTAATTTAAGAAAGGCTATAATAATCTAGGGTCTTAGTTACAAATTATTATTAATGATTAGTTACAAATATTCCGTATTAACTGTCAATCGTTATTATGTTTTTATTGTTCACATCTCTTTCAAAAAGTATATCATTATTATTTGCATTATTTGAACATGAAAGAAGTTATCCAATTTTTTATGACTTAAGCAACAAGCTTCTACTAAGAATCATGCTATGATTACGTAAATAATAAAAGAGATTTGCCACAACTTTTCATAATTTTACCAATATTTAAAATTAATGCAGAAAAAAATATATATATATATATATATATATATATATATATATATATATATATAGCGGAATAGCGTTTCTCTCAGACGCCCCCTCCCAGTTGCATTACATGCTAATACCCACAATGTTCCCTTTAATAGTTGCTACAATGTTAGGATTATTCGCGCTTTACCCTATGACACTCCTGCCCCCCTTCTCCGACACTGGGAATAGTTATATATATATATATATATATATATATATATATATATATATATATATATATATATATATATATAACTTTTCATATTTTTAAATATAAAATTTATAATTTAGTATGAGTATCGGCAATACATACATATGTTGAAACTAATGAAAATATCTGGCAATTAAACTTTTTGACATCATCATCTGCTTACGTCTTGGTAAACATCAACATAATGACTATATAGACTTAAAAGACCAAAATGTATACTTAAAAATCAATCTCACCTCATAAGTGCCGATTTATTTATATTTTAAAGCATTGGATGCATTTTCACAGTTTTTTCGATTGGAGAAAAGAGGAGAGATCTATACTTTTTCCAATAAAATTCTGAAATTTGGACTTTTGTTTTGTCAAAATAATAAATTACCATCTTTCACCTATACATTAAGTTTCAAGTTTGTAACTTAATTTAAAGCAATTTTAAAATGCAATTTTGTGAAACATTTAATCGATTTTATTGTCTCTTAATGGAGAATAAAATGGAATCATTGAGGTTAAAAATACTTTCCAAAATGTGAATGCGAAATTTACTCTTCGAGATTTCATAAATGCAAATTCATTCACATCATCAAAATTTAGTTCATCGCATATTTAATTTTCTATGCTAATAAGAGCCAGACTGCTTAGCTTATCTTGCCTCATTGATGAACGCAAATTGTTTCTTATCGATTTAATTTTTGAGAAAGATCTTTCTCCAGCAGCAACTGTTACAGGAAGTGTTAATAAAACATGCAAAGCAATACAGATATTTGAAATACCTCCTATTAAATCTTTGGTGAAGATATATTCTAAAATTTTAAAAGGGCTCATAGTTGGTTTCATATAATCTTGAATAGCTTCTAATTCGTCATAGAGATCCATAGCACTGATGTTACTTTCTTCTCTGGCGTTGTCCATTAGTTTTTTGTGCAGAATTTCATTTTTGTTTCATATTTTGTCCCAGATAGGCTATGTAGATCATAGAGGAAACTGAAATCAGCATTATGTATTTTTAGCCATTCAAATCTTTCACTAACAGAGGTTATCGTAGTATCCAAAATATAGTAAAAGAAATTAATCTTAAAGCCAGTCTCAGGGTCTTGAACTGTTTCATCCTTGTGTTCGTAATCGGATTTTACTTTTTATGTGGACAAACATATAGCATTGGAAGAAATTCTACATCAACATCTTAAGCTAATTCCTTTGCTTCAATCAAAAGGCATTTAAATCCTTTCTCAGTTCTGTTGCTTTTCAAACAAATATTCAATCAAATTTTCTTGAACTTATATTGAAACTGAAATGTTTACGTCCGATTTTTGTCATGTTTTATTCACAACATTTACCCGTGATAAAATGTTATACCAGAGCACAATGGAGCAAATGAATCTAAATGATTTTATTTTCAGCGTCAGTGAATTTGCTTCATGTCTAGTATTTACATATCTGTTTACATCTGTCAACAACTCAAACAAGACGTCGTATGTTTCAAAGGACGAGTTTTGCGAAATGATGCTCCCATCTTTGTCTTGGAGGGAGGTAGTTCATATCGCTTGCTCCTAACTCTTGGCACAAAGGAATTTTTGGATTTCTCGGTTTTTCCACGTTCTTTATTTTGCATATGTGAAAAGATTTCATAGAAGAAAGTTTTAAAATTAACCATGATATACCGTATTTTCTGGTCTATAACGTGTGCGTTATCTATACAAAAAATATAAAAATCGGGTAAAAACATCATGCGCATTATACAAAGGAAAATAAAATTTTATTGAAATCAACACATATTAACTTTTACAATTCATTCGAAACCATAAAAATCATCACCTGAGTCAATGTCAAATGATTCAATAGCACTCATAATTTGGTCAGGCACATTTGAAACTTCATTTTCACAAGAATCACCTTCATCATCTTCAAATTCTTCCGTGTCTGTCATAAGTGTATCACTAAAAGCCTTTTCAAAACAGTTTTTTACACAGCTAGCCGTCACAGATCCCCAACTCTCAACAATCCATTTACACATTTCTACATAGGATGGTCTTTTCACTTTCCCGGAGTTAGTATATTGATGCACACCCGCTAACTTCCAATCCTCCCACTTAGCTCGCAATTTTGATTGAAATGACTTGTTCACGGACAGATCTAGTGGTTGAAGTTTTTTGGTTAAACCACCGGGAATGATAGCTAGCTTTGAATATTTACCGACCACTTTTTTAATTTCAGGCGTCACATGACAACGACATGAATCCATGACTAACAGTGACTTCCGATTAAAAAAGGCAGATTTTCGCTTTCTCCACACACTGTCCAACCAAACCCTCATCATTTCTTGGTTCATCCAACCTTTCTCATTTGCGGTTACTACAATGTCCATAGGAAAGCATTCTTTCTGCACAGTTTTCGTTTAAAAATCACCATAAGAGGAAGCTTAGAACCATCAGACATTGCACACAAAACAACTGTAAAATTCGACTTCTCATGCCCAGTAGTTGCTACGGAAACATCTTTCACCCCTTCAGGGTTCACAGTTCTAGCACAAGGAAGATCAAAACTCACCGGAACCTCGTCCATATTGCCGACATGCATTGCATCAACTCCAGACGTTTTCTTTCATATATTGTCTAAACTTAATCATTTTCGCCTCCCAGTCCATCGGTAATTTTTGGCCGATGCTTGTCGATGTACGAACACACAAATTGTTCCTCCTCATGAAACGGAATCCCCAGGAAGGATTCGCTTTGAAGCCCACGATGTCCATCTCTTGAGCAATGCATTTCGCTTGCAATAAGACCCCTGTTGAAATCCTAATGCCTTTTGCCCTTTCTCGTATCACCCACTCATACAGTTCTTCCTCAAGTTCTGGCCAAAAGCATTTTCTAAAACACATTGCTTGTTTTTTCCGATGCAACTTTTTCAGCACCAATTCGCCTTTATGCCATTCTCGTACACTTGATTCCCCTACGTTAAACTTTCTTCCAGCCTCACGATTTCCTTTTTCTATAGCGAATTTTACGACTTCTAATTTAAACTGCAAAGTGTATGATTTTTGCTTTCGCATATTTTCGTTTTCCATGGTAAATTAAAAACTTTTTCAATACCGACGCCAAGCTTATGCAAGACTCCATAATACCATGTGGTGTACAGTGAAAACAACTAAATAACGGAAAGCCACAGCAAATTTTAATTGATTCATTTTTTTCAGGAAGCGCTTGTTTCAAATCGATTTTTTTTTACTGCGCGTTATCTATACATTTGTACCAGGTTTGAAGAAAATCACTTGCGCGTTATCTATAAGGTGCGCGTTATAGACTAGAAAATACGGTCACTTAAGCAGCTTACCTATGATGTATTAAACCAAACTAAAAATCGGTAAACTGTCCTCAATCTTCTAAGCACCCCTGAATTTCAATGCTCTGATGAATTGCTTCAAAATTTGGCCCACCCTCTGGGAGGGTGCCTGAGGCAGTTGCATCACTGCCTCTCCAATCACCATGGTCCTGGTTGTGAACGTATTTAGGTCTAAAAACTAACTCTTCCTCCGAAAGAGGAGCTTGCCGGCAAACTTGCCGCTATCGAGCCAGTTATTTATTTGCGGATGTGTACTAAGAAAATAATCTGGTCAATAAGTAAAAATGATAAATGATTTTTTAATATCAAGTATTACTAAAGTATATGCATTCATATCTATGAGATGGAAATGCACAAAATTAAGAAATATTATTGCTCGTCCATAAGTGTCGCCCCTCATATGTTGCCACCCGGGTGTGATGCACTCCACCCATAGAGAGGCGCAGCTCTGGTCTGCATAAAATGCATCTGTTGCGAGTTGATTGGATGAAAACCAATAATTCATTATGACTTCCTTAATTATTATTGAAAGCGTTGAGCCAATGCAATCTTTTATTAGTTTGCATTTTCCTTTTTAAAAGTCTTGAGCTCATTGCTATGGTAGTTAAAATTTTTCATTCTTGTGCCTCAGAAAAATTTGCTTTCTTTGCGATTAAAAACAAATTTTTATGCTAAGTTGCATGAATTTGAATTTCATCTTTAAAAATTAAACTCTTGATTCCTTCATCTACAAAATTATTTTATCCTGAGTTCGTATTTCAGTTTTAAGTAATTTAAGAAAGTGCATTTTGAATGCCCTGCATTGAATCCCATGCTTTTCTTTGGAGTATTGAAATGGATCAATGGGGTCAAAATGCAGATTTTTGGGATTTTCGATTTTTCCTGTTGGTTGTGACCTATGACCGACCAGCATGCCAATTTTCAGATCTCTAGCCCTACTGGAGGTACCATAGAATGAAGCATGGGGCACCTAAGAGGTTTGTGAACAAGATTTTTATATTATAGGGAGATATTAAACTAGAACTAATTCATATAATATTGTCAATTTGACAATCTTTCCAAATCAAGAGGGTATCGACTGGAGTCCAACGATTGTGAGGCAACTTACATTGGTCAAACTGGAAGGTACTTTCTAACCCATATAAACGAACATAAAATGTGCAACAAGAACACCAATTCATTATTTGCCAAACATTTATTAGACAATAAACATACAAATGATTTTGTGTAAAAAATTTGAAGTTTGTTATCCCAAGGTCGAAAACTGGACGCCATGGAAGAAATTGAAATTATTAATTTGTCAAAGACCAAGTTGTTGAATATGTTTTCCCCACTCATTCTCCTCTCCTCTTAACCAAGCTATATCTTGGCTATTTTCTTTTTACAAGCCTACTACCTTCCCCCCCACTTTTTCCCCTTCTTACCGGTCACCCAGAATCCTACGTACCACTAATCTCCGTCCCTTAGTCACAATGTGTTCACTTTGTCTCTGCTTGTTGTTGGTGTCTTTGTAATGGTTCCCTCACCCTTCCCTCTCCCCCTATTCTCTGTTACTATATAGACCCTTACACCAACTCACCTATCACCAAATGATGCCGTATCATGGTGAGACCAGTCGTAAGGAAAAATATATCGTGGAAAAGTACTACTTGTGTTTAATTATGAATAATATGAAACTAATTCAGTTTAGTATTAAAAATTAATGAAGATGATATAATGAATTCATTTAATTGACCAATTAAAACTTTTTTTCGCAAAACTGAAGCAAATTGCTCTATTATTTACTCATGGTCAAGATCCTGTGCCACGTCATATCCTATGAAAGAGAATAAAAATGAATTGACTCTTTCTTGAGACAATGGATTGTAAGAATTTAAAAAATAATTTTCAATGATCTTTGAATGGCTACTACCAAGTCAGTAAAAGATAAAAATATTCTTAAAAGAATGTCTGTTTGGGAACATCTGGAGGATCGTTCTTACATGTGTATTTAAGAAACTGGTTTTGGTTCATTGTTTGCTCCCTGTAAAAGTTTTTCAAACTTTCAACATGGGCTTGAAAAATTTGGCCTTGTTAAAATCAGTAACATTTCTTCAGAAATCTGTTATTTCAGCATTATGTATCTTAAACACTTAAGTATTTTATATGAAACCAGAATTAGTTTTCACTTATCCCACAGCTTCTAAAAATGCATTTAAAGATCCTACAATGTACCTTAACTATTAATTATAAACACACAATTAGAATTCTATTGAAAATAAGTGGAATTTTTCTGCTTGAATCTTTGTGTTGGTCTAGAACCAGTATGCTTTTCATTAGATTTAACTTGGAATCTTCTGTAAAGTTTCCTCTAAAACTATAAAACAGGTATTAAGGTATAATAATTACTATTTTTATTTTGAAATACAGTATGCCTCAATTTTTGTGAGTTTTCTTCATTCATGCATAAATAATTATAGCAATTTTCAGAATTTGCAGAAGGTAAATTTAATTTATTCATGCCCATTGACTGCAGCACTGCTCATTTGCTAAAGCCTATGTGATAGCGTGATTTCCTCCAGGTAACAAAACAAGTACATACTTCAAAAGTATTGATGCTGAGAACAACCGGAGGGAGTGGTAAGCGAGATGCCCACGTGATGCTGTATTCTCATTGTTTCTTCCTCACTGCTCACACTTGTGTAATTAAATAGTTACTGAAATCTATGTGCATTACAGTAATTCCCTGTTATAAGTCGTTTCCTATATACGTTGTCCATGATTAAGCAACATGTTTTGTTATAAGTTGCATTGCTTCACATATACATCATTTGTGAATAGCAAAATTTGAAATTTAAAAAATTCCTATTGCAATATATAAGTTGTTGCTATAACTTCAAATTCATTTAATCTTGTTCTTGATTTATTGCTCATTATTATTTATGTTATTTAATTTAATTTTGTGTTTAATTTCATTTTCCCACTCCATATGGGATCACAAAGTGTATTCATTCACTGCCGAATGAGCCTTAAGTGTGCTCATTGTTATATATTCATTTCAACTATAGAATCCTCCCAGGGGACTTTTAATATGTATTAATTTTGTTTATCTTATTATGTAAGCTTATTTTTGACATATTATGTCATATATACCATATTAACCTGAGAGGAAGATGACTTCGAATTTAAGATGACCACAGTAAAAAACAAGGTCTGTTCAGGAAAAAAACTTTATAATACCAGTTTTGAAAATAACATACAGTGGCAACTTTGTGTCATCTGCTACCACTGCTAGCATTACAGTAATGCACATTTTTTCATTTCCAGAAGTTTTTGTAATAACGTTTTTTTACACCTTTTTCGTTTACTGTGAAATTGGATGTCATTTCGAAATAAATAGGTGTCTCATCTGTATTACCCATTTTGCTCAAAAGGTAATCATGAATTTTTGCAACCCAATTACATACTTCAGGAAAACAATAAGTTCGTCCTTGTAGTCAGAGGGTAAATGTTGGCAAAGAGAAGTTCTTCGTCGCAGGCATAAACCATTATGACGCATCATCCATATCCACCAACCATTACTAGTTTCTTGTGGTGGGATGTTTAGTGATCATGTTATTTCACAAGTTTTTATTTTAATGATTTCCTGGTTTTCCATCCTTTTTTTGAGTATGCACAAATTTTAGTTTTTCTTCTAATTCGTGAAATCGATCTTGTTTGCGTCCACCAAATGATTTCTGTGTTAAGTTATCACCTTTAAGTTTCTATTTTGCTTGATTCTATCTTTGCACATTTGCCTCTGTCATATTATATTTCCTCCCGGCCTCACAATTGTTGGATTCTTCAGCAGATTGCACCACCGTTAGCTTGAAATTTCTAACAAAACTTCATATCATTCCATTTGATTATTTTCCTTTTATAGAGCAGTGGTGGTTGTTTCATCTGGTAGGGTTAACATATGTTTAAAAAACCTAAAATTATAATGCAAAAAAGTATTTAATTTTTTACTTACCGAAAAATGCACAGTAGTGAGTAGATGAAAAAAGTGTCTTGCAGCTAAAATGAGTGGTAAACAAAGTTCATTCGGTGATCTTTCTTGTTAGAAAATAAATCAATAACTTTACTGTTGAAGCTATCTATGTTATTTACATAAGTTTTTTTCACACAATAACATGCCTAAAGCACTTAGTCTTTCTTCTTTCATACTATTCCTAAGAAAAGTCTTGATTCTTGCATTGAAAAACTGTTCTGCTTCTGATGTCGACATTGGTATCATGATCATCACTTTTAAAAGCTACAATTGTCTCTTGAAATGTTTCACACAAATCATCACCCAAAATTAGCGACAGAAATGGTACCGCACCAGAAACTGCTCTCAATTCCTCTCTTTCGTAAAATTCTTGAAGATCACTCTTCAGTCTTTTTTCCCAAAAAGGATACTTTTCAATTATTTCACTGAGATACATGTAAGGGAATTTTTTGCTGTAATTATCAAATTCTTCTACCACAAATAGCTTCATAGCCATGAGGTGTCCAGTGAATTGAAATCTATCTTTCATTTCTATGATAATGGTGTTACAAACTTCTTTACCTTCTCTCTTCCTGCAGGCAGAGTTACTGTCAGTGATCCGTGGTCTTTTTGGTCGAACTTCTTCCTCTTCATTTTCTAACTTGACTTCAACCTGTTCGGTAATCACATCAACTTGGTCTCTGACTGCTGTATGCTATTCTCGAAATGCTGCATCACTTGCTGTACTTTAACTGGATCGGTGTTTTGTTTTCAAACCTGACTAAAAATTATCTCAGCATGAGGCATTATCCGGTGAAAAACTATTAACCAAAAGACAAAGTTATTTTATTTCAGGCTAAGGTTATATGCACCTGCTTGTGTTATAGTAGACTGCAACTTTATGTCATCCCTGTTTTCAATAATTTCCATAACCATTATGAGTTCTTTCCTATATTCATAAACAGTGCTGACTCCACAAGAATGGAAATTCCATCTGGTCCGTGATACCCGGGTCAATCTTCTCTGTACAAGTCATCCAACACATTTGTTCTTTCGGGCGAATTAGAAAAAATGAACAGATTCCAGACAAATGTGCAAAAAAGATACGGGTTTGGCAGTTGACAATGAGATTCAGCTGGTGGGCATAACAGTGGACGAAATTAGCAAGTGGATACTTGTCTTTTATCAGTTTCTGAATGGCCTTTAAATCTCCACTCATAACAGAAGCACCATCAAAACTTTGTGCTATAAGTTTATTCGACTGTCACCAATTAGGGGGTCAAGTTTATTTTAAAATATAATCTGTGATTGCATGAGCATCATGTCTATCAGGATTAATGAAATTCCAGAACCTTTCTACTGGTTTTCTGCCTACAGTGTAATGTAATACAATGACTAACTAAAATTGACATGACACGTCAGTAGTTTCATCGGCTATCAATGCTATATAATCTGCTTTTTGAATTTCTTTGCGAACTTCTTTGTGGTATACTTCTAACATGCATTACAGCAACTTAGATGTATCTTTAAACATACCTGATTGACTAAGGTGAACTTTTAAGTCTATATCTAACTCAGAACTAAATTGGATTAACTCACGAAAAAATCCCTTATTTTGTGACTCATCCGATTCATCATGACCTCTCAATGCTAATTCTAATGCCCCACAAAAACACACAAAAATTTATAATAAAATTTAATACGTACCTATTTTTATCTACTTGTTATGTTTAGATATAGCTAGCCAATACTGTGAGTTAAACTGACTTTGAATATTTGTTTTACCCAGCAACGATAAACTCAAACCATTGTTCATATGTTGTTTAGATTTTTCGTGAGCCCTAATTTTTTCCCAAATGTGTACCAAGTCCAAAATTCCATTCCTTGACCAGCTGACATCTCCTTGGAAAAGAACTCAAGGAAAAAAAAACGCATTTTTTTCATCACACCCACACAGCCAATTGTTCTTCGAATAAATATCTGCATTAAATTTACGATACCTTTCCTGTTTGTTGGCATACTCTTGCTTTTTAACTAAATTCAAATTAGGGAGGGGTCTTTCTATTTGTTTTATTTAGAGTTTATCATCATAAGACAATGATGAAAATGGCTGCTTTAATAAAGCACTTATCCTATTCATTGCGGAGAATTGAAACATTTACGCTCACCAATACTACACCAATACGTTACCTTGAAGGCCGGCCGAACCAAACTGGACTTGGCCACAACGGTCGATATACTCAAGTACAGGAGAGGATAGGTGAGGGGGAGAAAAGCATGCAGTGTGCATGAGTTCCATGTCTTGTGACCGAACCAGCTAGGCGATGGCCCGGCAATGCAAGTTGGAATAATAATAATAATAATCCGTCTTTATTGAGGGCGATATTTAGACAATAATGTCCATTCTTACATATAACCCTAATATTACAAGCACAAACATCCATGTCCTAGGTGGGATTCGAACCTGCGACCTTAGTATTCGTTGGCAGAAACTCTAACCACCTGTCTACCAAGGCCGAGAACTCCCTGCTGGACTTGCCGCCCACTCCTGTAAATTCTCTTACCGACCAGAGTATTGTGCTGCTTCATGACAAATTAAACTTATTAAACACTCAAAAATGAAATCAATCTTCAAAAACAATTATTTATAGGCTTTTTTCTTTCTGTGAATTTTGGTAGGGCCATGGCCCTATGCCAGCAGCCGCCCCTGTTATAGAGGTGACTTTCTTCTCTACACAATCTGTCATTTCAGTCCTTAGATTCAGAGTAACTTATTTAAAACTACAAAAAATAATAACTAGTCCTCACTTCACGTTAAAACTTAGCCAAGTTTGTACTAATGGTGTGCTCTCATAGAGGTTATACTCTTCAAATATCAGGTGTACTTGTCCTCTGCCTCTGGTGTACCAATTGAAAAGTGACAAGTATGTTTAAATTGTAAGGAGATGCATAAAACACCATCAGTCTTAATGTAGCTATTTTAAACGTTATATATATCAAATTTCCTACCCAGCCAATTACAAATTCTGACATAGGTTTGTCAACACTCCCCTTTCACCAGTATCTACGAGGTGGAAATTTCAATAATACGAATAAATACATTGCATTAATAAATCAAATGTAATATATCATGTATGTACAAATAAATATATTTTCATGGACATGGAATCGGCATCATGGTGTTCCATGTGGCATTTAAAATTTTATACTAATTTTTCAGATGTTCCCTTAATTTTTTTGCTGAAATTTTTGGAATAAAACCTCATTTTCCTTTCGGGTTAATACTGTACTTTATTATCATGTATTATTTGGGGTGCAAATGGTACAAATCTGTGAAAATCTCCGATGTATAGTAGAGACCATACTGTGATTAAAACATGATCCCAAATGCATATAATATGAAATCTGTGCAGAAAAAATGTGAGAAGAGCAAAAAGAATTCATACCCCTAACCTCATTCTTTCCATAAGCATTTAGTATCTACTATATTCATACTTTCTTTGTTTGCGCTATTTTCCAGCAATGTAACCCTTGTGACTATACAATTTATAATTTGATTGGGGTTTAGTTATGGGTCTCATAAATATAATTTTTTTTCCTTATCTCTTATAGTATAAAGGTTTTTAAATATTAATTTCATTGGAATAATAATAATGATTAATATTTTTATGTACTTTTAAGTGACTTTATAAATTTGGTTTTATAATACTTACTGCCCACAGTCAGCATTGGTAAAATATTTTAATTATATATATTTAATATATTTATCATATAATTTATTATATAATTTATAATATGAATTTATTATTTTATTGTATAATTTATTGAAGCCATATTAAATAAAACACACAGTAAAATAGCTTTGTGATATGTTCATACCTATTATTATGGAGTTCCACTAAGTGATGGTATCTTTAGTGGATTTTACTGTGAATTGGTTTAAATGAAACAGCATAGGTATCTGCCTGGGAAGGCAACAGGGGGAAGTTGCCTCCCTATGGATCAGGGCTGTATCAAGGGAAAACAACCATTGAGATCTGGTTAGGTCAGTGGATTAATGTGATCATTTTTCTGAGGTCAGGCAAGCAAGTGGGAATCCCCTGCAATATGCTTGAAACAAACCACTAAATTATTAATCCTACCAAACCCGACTGCGCAAGCTTGGCTATCCCCTTAGCCCTCTGGAAAAGTTTACAGTGGATGTCCATGTGAGACACTGTTGGGTTTTTAAAGTAAATATTCATCATAGAGGATTTTTTGGAAAAATGTCATATGCCAGTAAATGTAAATTTCACGCAGATAGTGAGAAGAAATAAAGTTTTAGCTGAATAATGATAAATTGAGCAAATTGTTGACCTAGTTTGTAGTAGCAAATAAAACAGGAAATTTATAATTATCAAAGAAAGAAAAATTGCATTAATTCAGGTTAGATATAAATTTTTCCTAAATAAAAATGTTCCTTTCTAAATAAACAACATTAAATATATAATATTGTTACCTTCTCATAATAAAAATTTGTTCAATGGAATCTAGAAAAATATATAATATTATTGGTTATAAAAACAAAATAGTAAAATTGACATACTAGCTTATAACTGTCATGAAAATTTGTAATTATTTTATTACTTAAAAATAAGAATTCCCAAACAAAATGGTTTCTGGGTATAAACAATTGAATTCCACGCATTTGAGATGATCTCATTAAACTTTCATTTGAATGTTTCAATGGAGTGAGTGTGTACTTGTAGAAAATATACTTTGCTGTTCCTTTAAACTTATTTTTATTTTTATCTAGAGAAAATTTTTCAGCATTGGTTATTTTCATAGCGGAATTAAAATGTTATATTTGTGGAAGGTTTGTTACAAGAAATCCAGAATAATAATATGAATGAATATTGATCATATTATCATTGAAAGTATTACTCAGAGAATTCCACATTCAAGTTTTCTTGTTTGAAAGACTTGTTATTTGCTTTTTGAAAAAAATATTTTTAAAAAAATTGCTAGGTCGAAGCTGCCCTTTGTAGTCACCCATATCTAAAACTGGCTTGAATGGAACCTGTTTTTACTACTAATCTGGGCCCCTATGAATACCCATCTCAGAAATCTCACCTCTTTTCCTCCCAGAGAGGTTATTTTATTGTATTTCATTGTAGCCAAAAGAGGAAATAGATGATTTTCAGCCACAATGTACGAGAATCAACTAATGCTGAATTACTTTTGAGGATGGTTTCTTTGCCACTGAAATGCACATACGGTTTATTCTTGTATTTTATTGCTGAAGCTATTATCTAGATCAGTGCTCCCCTATGATAAGATAAGATAAGTTTATTTGTTCATAAAGACATTACAAAATAATGCATAGAACACGTCAAAAACATTAAAAAGGGGACAAAAACACAAACTATCTCAAGCACCAGACGTAAAATCGCTAATATTGTAAAGACAATTAGTCACAAGAAGCTCATGAACATGCTTCTTGAATGACTGGAGTGAGCTAACTTCTTTGATTGCAGCAGGCAGAGCATTATAAAATTTAATGCATCTTGCTTTTGGACCTTGAGAGCAAACTTTTAAGTTTTGTTGTATAACATGGAGATCATCGTTTCTTCTTGTGTTGTTATTATGGAAATTACTGTTTTTCTCATATTCAGACATGTTTTGCCTCACATACAATACAGCATATATACATATATAAATAGAGGGAACAGTCAAGAGTCCTAATCTTCTGAATAGGGGCCTGCAGTGTGCTCTGAATTGTGCATTGCACATTGACCTGACAATCTTTTTCTGGATCTTAAAAACCTCAATTAATTGGGAGGAGGAGCCCCAGAGGACAATGCCATAGGCAACACGTGAATAGAAATAAGCAAAATATACTTTTTTTAATACCTTGATACTAAGTGAGTGCTTCAAGACAGATAGTATATAATACACAGAGTTTAGCTTTTTACATAACTTGTCAGTATGATGAGACCATTTCAGTAGAGGGTCAATATAGACACCTAGAAATTTGAACTCCTCAGTAGAACTCATCATATCTTGGTCAAGGCAGGAGTATAAATTTCGGCACCGTTTATGCGAGGAGGAGAAAAACATAGCCAGTGTTTTACTTTCATTTAAGGAGAGTCTATTGCCCTTACACCACTCAGACATTGCCTGCAAACCCACCCTGCTACTGTCTACTAGTGTTTTGTCAATAGGATTGGAAACTAAAACATTCACGTCATCGGCATACATAATAACATTATTACACACATTATTCATAAGGTTCTCTGGTAAGTCATTAATAAAAATTAGGAAGAGGACAGGGCCTAAAATGGACCCCTGTGGCACACCAGAGAGTACTAGACTAGGGTCAGAGAAATATTTTTTGCCTTCCTTGAAAATGGAGACAGTTTGCTGTGGACATCATGGCACTTACCTAGGTTTATTCATGTGCCCAAGGATGTTTTTATAGATCAGTAAAAATAATTACTCCAACAGAAAATGATGTTACTTCTGGTTGAACTCGGATCTTCAAAAATTTTCTCACAGACTATACTCAAATGGGCTATCAAAATGAGAATGATGTTTACTACCTCCTCCTTCATATAATTTTAAAGGCCCATTGTCTCATGCTGTGCTGCCTTGGGGTCCAAATGCTCTGAAGAAAGTGCTGGCTTAATTGCATGTCTGTATCCTCGACTAGACCCAACAGTTCCTATGCTTGGCTATCCTATTTAAAACAAGATTATCCAAATGGAACTTGTGATGCCTACTTTCCACATAATTATTTATTTAATACTCATATTGACCTTAATAACTATAAAATCACCATGGATGAGTTGCTCTTTGTGATCCCAAATTTCATAATTTAGCATTATAAAATATTACAAATGCGTTTGAACAGAAAACTAGTGATTACGTATATTTGTGTGGCAAAAATAATGCTTGTATGTACTAGACTATACCGAATCTGAGTTCAACAATAGTCATTGCAATGGGAACATTCTCATAATGAGTGATAAAAACTGCAAGAATGCCAGTATTTACATGAAATTTGAAGAAATACAATCGTTAAGCAAAATTCTACGATAAAAATTATAAACATCATTCCGTTCCTCAAGGAATAGCACAAATCCTGCTCCGATATTACAATCCCAAAATATTTTAATGTGCAAGAGAAAATTATCCTGCATGATGGATTTCATATTTCCCATGTAAATCAAATGGGAAGGATAGTTCCTGGAATTGAACCCAGGACTTTCAATCTTCACAATAAAAACTATCCTCAGGAGCTTGCTCCCCATGACGAGATTTCCATCAAGTGTCATGAAAATCAGTCTATTGATTCAAAAGTTAATAGGGAGAAAGACAATGGCGAAACTATAAGCCCTATATCCATTATGGAAAGTACGCTAAAATTTTTTTAAAGAAAACAGAAGCTGCATCTTGAAGATGGAGGTATAAACATTTTGTGTCCAGCACTTTTTCTTTAAATTCAAAAGTGCTCTTGGACATGTAAATATTTGGAACCGGTGAACGAGATAATACATTGAACTAGTCATTAAATGCTGTTGTTATTCATGTAAATTCTACTATGTAATTTTTGACTTTCAAGTAATTGAAAACATTGTTATATATCATACTATCAAACTATGGTACTAGTAATTCATTGATATTCCAAATACAATTTAAGAACATTTTTACTCATTTGAGAGAAGAAACTTGTTCTAGATTGAGGGATTGGTATGGTTTCATATTCCAAAGTCTTAGGTGCAAATACTGTTGTTTCCAAATTACTGATTTAATCATGCCTAATCAGGATTTTGCATTTAAAATCATTAGTTTGTTAAAAAAAATCTCAAAAATTAGATTAAAATAAATGTTAAAGTATTAATTATATGTACTTGTACAATGTCAAAATATCCTTTTGAGGAGATATATCCACTGCTCATTTTATTTGTCCTTTTTAGGTGAGACGATATTAAGCCCATTGGTCTTCTGTGGACCTCAAGGTCTTCATTTTAAGAAGCCAGTGGAATTGATTCTGCCCCACTCTCCAAACAATGTCTTAGGATTGAAAACAGCATCCTTACCTCCTGCATCTCCTTCACTCCTGCATCTCTCACTTAGAGCAAGCCAGACAAAATCTGGCAAACCAACAGCATGGAAAAATGTCGACCTTGGAGAGAGATTTATTTCTCCTGCAAATGATGGTGCAGTAATGAGAGAGGGAGGAAGAGTGACTGTGCTTGTGGACCACTTCTAGGATAATAAGAAGAAAAGCACTTCCATACTTAGCTGTTATGGTAGAAAAAATACTTGAAACATGCTTTTGATCAAGCTGGCATCCTCCTGTTGCATTTTTAGTTCAAATTGATTCTGAGTTGGGCTGAGGTTGACCAGTGGCAGAAGAGGTGCAAAAGAGTATAAATCTTCATTATTTTTGAATGCTGTATGTATTAATTCATAATTTTTACCTTTTATTTGTTTGTTAATCCTCCTTTAAATGACCAACTTAAAGCTTTCTCTTGTTAAAAATTTGAACCAAGATACTCTTGTGCTTATACCATCATCAATATTGTAAGTAATACCAGTTAAATGTCTTTTATTGAAAATTAAGTAGCTACCAGGTGCCATTTTTCAGCCAAGTTTTATTTTTATGAATATTAGAATTCAAGTTATTTTTTCAACTTGGATTTGTTTATGAATTTTAACAATAGCTCTGATAAATATTCCTTGCAAAAGATAGCTTTTATTTGGTGATACATGCCTGCTGTTTGGGAACAACTCTTGACATATTGACATTTTTTAATTAAGAATATCAAATTAAAAGTATTTCAAATCATCATGAATGAATGAAATACTAAAACTTTTGTTTTATATTGTTCAGCTTTATTCATAATTATTGATGCAGGGCATTTAATGAAAGTTTGACAAATAAAAAGTATTACGTTACATAAAAAATAGTTCAGTGGTAATTTGGAAAACTTGAAGAATTTTCATTCTCTCTTTAAGTTGCATGTATTAAAAAACATTAATTTTTTAAATATTTTCTACATATATCAATTTGTGATTTACTTTGCAATTTCATGCATAATAATTTCTTAAGGGATTCAGTTACCAATAATCAAGTTAAAATTTCATTATGTGAGTTATGCAAATAAAATATTGATAGCTGAAGGTAGAATTTCATATTTATTACCTTTTAACAATAGAATATTAAAACAGTTCACAAATCTGTATTAAATATAATGTCTGCTGTTTATGAAAGACTATTTTATGCTTGTTATAACTATAGCATTCGTTATTTTATTGTAAAAACTTGGCCTTGTTGAAATATTATTGTTCAAGTACATGCAGGCTTTGTATTATATGATAATGTCTATGAAAATATAAAGTCAGCACTAAAAATGTGATTTTAGCAAACAAATATAAAATATTTTAAGTGTTTTTTATCTACAAATACTTTTTATTAAAATTCGTAATTTTATAGAAAGTGTTAATTAATTTGCTATTATCACATTTTGGAGATATCTTTGTAAAAGAATATATTTGAGCCAAAATAAATTTCAACATTGTTGCCCAAGTTCATTCTTAAAGTAAAACTTAGGAGGTTATTTTTTATGGAAACAGCATTTAAAATCTTTAAAAGATATTCTGGCCATTATGTTATTAAAGAAAAAAATGCTCGAATGTATTCTTCATGTGTGATGCATATACTGGGGCTATCTTAATTCAAGTGTTGTGCCTTTGAAGTTAAGAGAAATACTGAAATTATGTTTGTGAAATTTTCAGAGCTGTGAGTATTTAACATAGCTTATGTTAAAGAATATAATGAATCAAGTTGCATGTTTGTCACACTATCAATGGCGTTATCCTTCCTTATCAATGTTTTTCAGAGCAATGTTTTAGGAAGTATGAGTATTATGAGACAATGTTTGTTAAGCATAATATAAATGGTGTTGCATTCTTTATTTTGTGATGTAATTGTCTTGCTTATCCAATGCCCTAATTAACTAAAAATTCTGATATTGTTGGCATTGTGGTTTCGTTCCAGAAATTGTGTTATGGTTTTGTGATCTCAAGGTTTTTACTGTATATACAGGTTTATTACCGTTTTGGTAATGAAGTACGGTCATTAGCCAGCATTTGTTGGTGAATGGTTTTTGTGTATTAGTGTTTAATTAGAATTTATTCAACATAGGAATGCTATAAAAATGTACGTTTTATAAATAATTGACATTTTGTACAATAAAAATTACTATAACTTTTTATGGATTTATATTGCATGCAAGTGATGAGATAAGTTATTTAGTATATTAGTCGGAAAATTATTTTTCGTTTGATTAATACTACAAATATTTCGAGTTTTATGAAATACGCATCAGAAAAATTGAGTACAATGGTCATTTGAAATACTAATTGGAAATTCCCATCGTCATATCGCCTGATTAATTTAAATGTTGACGGGAATGGAATTTGCGATTGACAACTTGTACGGTTCCCGCAGGATTAGCGCTTGGTTTAACAACATCAGAAAATACTAGCGTAAAGATTTAATGTTGTTTAACTATTGGCAAATTTTAGTTATGCATTCTGAATTACGGAAGTACTGAGTTTCGCAGTCCTAAATGCCGCTCTATTACCTATTTATAGCTAAAGGTTTGTTGGAGACGTCAACGTGCGAATACCTTGAATTAACCCAATCGCATAGATTTCGTGTTGCGGTGTTGCTGAATCGAGAGTTTGTTTCATACAGTGGCAATTCTCATTAATATTATGTAAAATTTTATTAATTTAACTGAATTATAATATTAGCATTTATATTTTAAGATTAAGTTCTTGAAAGAGTTGGAATTCCAAGGAATGCGATCATTGGTTTCGAGACTACGTACAAAAATGGCGGAAGGCTAGTGGTTTAGTGGAAGAATTGTCATTTTGCATATGGCCCGTACACTTAAACATATGCTTGTGATTATGTTGAAAAAATTGAAAGTGGAATAAGAAATGTCTCTTACCATTTAACAACTGACAGACTTTCAATAACTAGGTTTGTTTTCGTGGTGCTGAAATTCTGGTGACGCATGTGTGTAGTGGTTTGCTGAATGAAATTTAAAACTGAAGGGAGCTTGTGTGATTGCTTGCAAGTGTATGGCTGCCTTGTTTGCCAGGTCATGTGCTCAGGTTAGTATTTTAGTGCTACTTTGAATTTTCTGACCGAAAAGTCAATCTTAATCCCGGCAGGAAGGTGACTCGCCTTTCTGACAGTTGTTGCCAGTCAACCATTCCAGTTTTGGGATTTGACAATGCCTATTTTTACATTACAGAATCTTTGGTTTATCGACCGTGAAAGCGGTTCTTGTTTTGTCTCTTTAGATTTAGAGAACGATGTTTGATATAGATTTTAATCCAAGACCTCTGATAAATGTCATTGCTGATCGGATATAGATTGGAACCCAGATAATCATAAAATTTTCATTTGTACCTGCCATTCCCTTTGAGTAATAGTTATACGAGTTAGCCCCTTAACTGAAATAAATGCGCGAGCGCAACTGGTGGTTAGGCCAGGTTAGTTATGTTTGGCCGCGGCGTTTTTCCACGTCGGAAAAGGCGCGATTCTTAAGGCATTCCTACGTGCATCTCCCTTCCCCTCCTTGCCCTAGCGATCTTCTTGCCCACATGTCACGATAAGCGGAGGGATTGGGCCGGTCGGGTTGGAAGGAGGGTTGAGGGACGGAATATTGTTAAGGCGGAAAGAATGTATGTGGAGGGAGGAGAATACTTCCCTATTTAGTTCAAAATATCACCCCCAGGGCCGCGCCACCACCACCTGCTGGCCTCTGGAATGTGTGTCAGTGGTCCCCTCTGGCGGGGCCATCTCTGAACTCCCGAAAGGTAGTTGGGGAGGCTGTGCTCTCGTTAGGTTGGGAATGGTATGAGAGGGGGACCATCAGCCGTTGTCTGAGCAAGGATAGTTATTTTTTTCGGAAATTCCTCGGATGTCTAGCTGAAAGAAATGGCCTTCATAAGTTCTTTAACGTGGTTAGTGGTGACGGACGGGATTGTTGAAAGTCAGCGGCTGTTTTTCCAAATATCGACGCTGTAATTATAGGTTCATCCTTAGATAGCTCGAAATTGTAATATTTCTTCTTGTAAAATTTATCGGGCAAATATTGAAGAAGGAAATATTACGCATAATTTTGTTTGTATGCGGTAGGATTGGAATTTTTTTATTGGGGATTGATATTAATATCGATATGCTGTGGTGGTCACATTTGAAGTGCAGTAGTGTAGTGCTTGGTCTTGCGTTGATATCTCCCAGTTTTTCCATTTTCGTTAGCTTTCTTATGTACGTTAGGACTTTTGTTAACTTGCGTTTGCATGTTCAAACCCTGAATTAACGAACATAACATCTCATGAATGATTAATTGATGTGAAAAGGTTTTGCTAGCGTCAACTGCGTTTTTGCATAACGGTCTTTCTTTTAGAATCCATTTTCGGTGAATTGCCACTGAAGACGGCTGCTTTGTAGCCTAAATGCGCATATGGTTTTTAACCTTATTGTGGCTATTGGAGATACCTGAAGCAAGTACATTTTTTAAATTGGTTGTTTCTGAATTTTTTTCAGCCATAACACGAGCTCGATAGTTCTCTATCGGAATAACGGTCTTTGGTATAACTTTTTTTCGGAGAAAGTATGTATTCTGATAGTGAGGGCATTCGATTTTTAGCTGATATCGACGTATTCACAGGAGCTCAAGTCCTGGTTGTTTTTATTAATTTAATGTCGTTACGGAACAATGTCAAGTGAAAAAGTTCATCCGACTTGTTTCAAATCCTTTTGATTTCTTTTACGGATATCTGTTCTCCACGTTCGCTATATAAGTTGCTATGGAAAGGAGACTACTAAGAACGATGAATTCTTCCATGATGCAAGCTTAACGCAATGCGTCACACATTAAAAATTACTCTCAAATATATTAGTGATAGACAGTGAGCACGAGAGTGGTGCCATCCGCCTTTTTCCTCTTCATCGAGGGTTCGACTTAACGCCAAATCACCTCTGGATGTCTTAGCTAATGAGACGCCAGCGGTCTGGGTGAATTTATGGATCTACCCGACAGATATACTAATCAGGATTACAGCCAGCGGAGCGACTAGTGAAATTAAAGTACAAAATGTATTTGGAGATTCGTGCTGTCTCGATTGGCAAGACGCCAGCCGCGTACCAGGAGAGACATGCCCGACGAGAATTCTTTCCCATTCTTGGTCTGGTGATAGATGGGATACTATTAAATATAAATAATATATAATCTATTTGATAGAAAACATCGAGTAAAAATTTTAGCATTAATTTTCAATTTTTCAGAAAAAAATTGCGGCAATTAAGAGGAATAATATTTGGCTGCAGACTTTTAAGGGATATAAGTCGCCCTTGTTCTTACCTGCGCCGATCAAATTACATTCATGATCAAAGACGAAGTACGCACTCGGTGTCACGAGTTGTGTGCTTAACTAGTGAAAATGTTGCAAAGGATATTATAGTAAATAAACAAAAACTCCTGCAGCGTGAATGCGAGTATTCTCTTCCTGTTTAGGGCGAAGGAGTTTTTGTTTATTTACTATTGTATTGTTTCACCGTGTCTCGCAACCCTCCCTTTTCATTTATTACAAAGGATATCATGGTCATTTTTTAAATGTCTTACTGTGATATGTGAATAACGTCCTCCCGTAATCATTGCATCACGTTTTAGTTAGGATGGACGTTATCAACCTCTTGCCTGCGGACTTGCTGAAGGTGTTCCATGTTTGTGATTAAAGAAACTTGAACCGATTTTGATAATGGTAGGGCCATGAGTTTCCCCCCCATAAGTGCAGAGCTCTCACGGGCGGCCGATGCATCGTTGCGCAATTTATATCGTACAGTGTTTTATCAATAATATTTTTTAAAGTTTTAAATGTATTCCGTATTTTCTTCATTCGTTTAAGCTCCGGAAATTTGTATTTAGGCATCATGGTGCGTAGGAATTGGAGGTATTTCATCACCAATCCGTGTTAATCGTATTGGCCTAATATCCATTTGGATTCTTCACCCGGGAGGGTGTTAGGGTATTCAAAGCAGGGCATGGAACCGAAATTTTTTCCCTCCGGTTTACGTTCCGGTTCACACAAAAGAATTTCGGTTCTGGTTTCGCTCCAGCAACCGTCATTGGACCAATTCGAACCGGTTTTTTCACTCCGTTATTGAATTTTTTGGGGAAATTTTGAAGAGAATTTCAAAATAATATTTATTAATTAATGTTATTTTTATTTAAACCAAATACGTTTTCACCATCGCAAATCAGTAAGATAAACATAGATGTCCGCGCGCAACATCGCGCAAGTGCCCCCTCCCGCCCTCTAACGAACAGCAACTCTTTATATGAATTCCCGTCTTACATTTTTTGTAAACGGCTCTGCTCCTTTTATACGACTCCATATAATACTGTTTTATAGGAATTAAAATTTTATTTTTTCCTTTTTTGCGCCTGTGAAAGCAATGAAAAATGTTGCTTAATTTTTAGTCTTTAATTTGGTGTAAAACCCTTGTTATTCTTTCAAAATTTGATTTTACAACTTCAATATTCGTCCTTTTAGCATTTAAAATAAATTAACCCTTTGTTTATATGGCATATTATAATCTTTTAGAATTTTATTGAACATTTTTCAAATGTTACGGAATGAACTCATCATCATCATCATGCTTCTGTCCGAAGACAGGTTTTAACTGAATCGCTGCCTCCATTTCTCTCTCTCCCTAGAAGCCTCTTTTATATCTCTATAAGTATTATATCCCTGCTTTATATTATCTAATATTCCTATTCTTTTTCTCCCTCTTCCTCTTCTTCCACTAATTTTTCCTTCTAAGATCGTCCTTTGTAAACACTGTCTTCTCAATATGTGCCCTATCCAATTTGCTTTTCTTTTCCTGATTGTTTTTATTAGCGTCCTTTCTTCTCCCACCATTTCTAATATTTCTTCGTTTCTCTTCCTCTCTGTCCATTTCACTTTCATCATTCTTCTCCATACCCACATCTCAAAACTTTCTAAATATTTTTCCTCCTTTCTCCTTACCGTCCACGTCTCTGCACCATAAAGAGCTATGCTCCATATGTAGCATTTTGCTAATTTCTTCCTTGTTTCTAAATTTATTTTCTTGCTTGTGAGAAGCTCCTTCTTCTCGTTAAATGCTGCTTTTGCCATTGCAATCCTACTTCTGATGTCCTGTGTACTACTTCCATCCTGTGCTAAAATACTGCCGAGATATTTGAAACTACATACTTGTTCCAATTTTTGTCCATTTACCATTATATTTAATTCTTTATGTTCCTTTGAAACCACCATGACTTTCGTTTTTTCAGCATTGATCTTCATTCCATATTGTTGGCCAACCTCCACTAGTCTGTCTGTCATCCTCTGAAGCTCTTTCTCGTCTTCTGCTATTAATCCTTGATCATCTGCATATTTAATGGTGGTAATACTTTCACCTCCTATCTTAAATCCTTTCCCTTCCCTCAACGCTTCTTCTGTTATTGTTTCTGCATAAATATTAAATATCGCTGGTGAAATAGGACACCCCTGCCTCACTCCCCTCCCTATTGAAGTACTTTCTGTTTCTTCTCCTTCAACCCTGACTCTAATCTTTTGATCAAAGTAAAGGTTTTTAAGTAGTCTTTTATCTTTCCAATCTATTCCAATTTTGTTTAAAATACCCAGCATTTTATCCCATTTCACTCGGTCAAAAGCTTTCTCCCAATCTACAAAACAAGAATACATATCTTTATTGACTTCTAGCGCTCTTTCTATCATCATCCTCATACATCCTATAGCATCTCTAGTCCCTCTTCCTCTTCTGAAACCAAACTGATTATCTTGCAGCTCCTTTTCTATTTTACATTCAGTTCTTTTGGTTATTATTCTAGTTAGAACTTTAGCTGTATGAGAAATTAAACTAATAGTTCTGTAATCCTTACAACATTTTGCATTGTTCTTTTTCTCCAGTGGTACCATAACAACATCTAAAAAATCTTCAGGCCATATGCCAGTATCATATACTTGGTTAAAAAATTTCGTTAGTTGCTTAACTGCTTTCGACCCCAAAACCTTAAGAACGTCCACTGGTATATCATCACTCCCAACAGCCTTCCTTCTTTTCATGTCATCAATTGCTCTTTTAACTTCAGACTCGAGAATACTTGGTCCTAGCTGATCTTTTTCCACATCCTCTTTTTCATTTAATTCAATATTTCTTGGCTTTCCTTCTTTGTCATACAGCACCTCAATGTATTCTTTCCAAACATTCTTTACATTGTCTGGCTCCGAGACTATTTTACCACTTTTGTTCATGATTCCTTTACGTCCTATCTTTCTTGCTTTTTTTCTTGAATATTTCCCTTGCTTTTCTATACATGAGGTCTGTTCTACAAATTCTTTCTCACTCGACAATCTCCTCGCATTTCTCATTTATCCACTGTTCTCTGGCTTTATCTGTTTCCCTTCTTAAAGCATTATTTAACTCCTTGTATTTTCTTTGGCCTTCTTCAGTGTTTATGTTCTTCCACTTTCTCCGCTCTTCCATTTTTTGCAGCATGGCTGCTGTGATCCAGGGTTTTTTGATTCTTTCACCCGTTACCTTTCCTACATTCTTTTCCATTACATCTTTAATGTTGCTATGGATGTATCTCCACTCCTCATCTACATTCTTCCTATTTTCTTCAGCTCTCTCCCCCAACCTTTCCTCCAGCTCTATCATGATACCCTCCTTGTTTTCAAGGAGTTCTTCTAAGTTCCATTTCTTGTTAACTCTTATGTTTCTCTTAATGCTCTTTAGTCTACATTGTGTATTTGCCACCAAAAGGTTGTGGTCGGAATCGATATCTGCCCCTGGTAATGTTTTCACATTTTTAATGCTATTTCTAAATCTTTCATTGACTAGTATGTAATCTATCTGGTATCGTCTCTGGTCTCCTGGGCTTCTCCATGTGTAAAGTCTCTGCTGGTGATGCTTAAACCATGTATTAGTTACAATCTATCTATTTCTATGGCAGAATTCCACAAGTTTCTCCCCTCTTTCATTTCTCTTTCCTAGTCCATATTTTCCCACTATGTTATCTTCCTGTCCCTCTCCGACTACACTGTTCCAATCTCCCATTACTATGGTGGTGATCCTTCCTTTTCCCTCATCCTCCAATATCTCCATAATCTGTTATAGATTTCATCTACTTCGTCGTCGCCAGCATTAGTCGTTGGCATATACACTTGAATTATAAGCATTTCCACTGGCTCCATCTGAAGTTTTACGGCTATTAATCTATCATTAACTGTCACTACCTTGCTAATTCTTTCAGCTATCTCTTTCCTCATTATAATCCCCACTCCCCTTTCCTTTTTCTCTCCTCCCGAGTAAATAATTTTAAATTCGTTTGAATTTATCTCGCCTTCTCCTTCCCACCGAACTTCACTAAGACCTACTATACCTACATTATTCCTTCTCATTTCCCTTTTTAAGTTTTCTAGTTTACCCCCTGAATTCATAGTCCTAACATTCCATGTGCCTATTCTTAAATTCTCACCACTTGCTTTCCTATTAATGTTATATTTCCTCTGTGCATCCCCTAGGGTAGTCCCCACCCGGATATCCGATTGGGGGACTATTTTACCTCCGGAATATTTTACCCCAGAGAGATCCATAGAGGTATTTGCAGCTTTTCAGCCTATCATGGGATATATAATGAGGTAGTTTCCCCTTGCTTTCCTCATCGCAGTTTCACAGAGTGATTACCCATCTGTAGCTGTTCAGATCCACATGATCACCACCTACAGAGGTACTGTGCAAGCTGCTGCCCTTGCACAGGGGGATGTAAAACCCCCAAGACTGCTTCTTAGTCTGACTCTTCCCCTCAGACCTTTCCGGCTTGGATGGTCCTACCAGGAGAATTATCTCCCGCCGGCATAGCTCTTTGGTTCATAAGAGTACACAAACCCTCCCACCTCTGTAAGGTTATGCAGTTCTTAGGGAGGGGGAATGAACTAAGGTGCTCTAAAAATGTACTAGATTTTTTTTGGAATTTAGATTTTGGATGCATGATACATTATATGAGCACATTTTTGAGAGAAATTGTCTCTAAATAAAGAAATGAAATTTGAAGCGAAATTGATTTGATGGTTAATCGCCCCAATACGCATTGAAAGGGATACAAGTTAAACTTACTAAAAATCATTAAATACAACTTATATCGTTTAGCCACACATGCGCTGCAAATAAGTGAAGCTTTACGCACAACAAGATATCCAATTACATAGAATTTTGTGGATTTTAGAAATATACGAAGTCAAGACCCAACCGGCTAAATTTTTGGAATAAGTAAAAATTTTTATCCGTCCTTGATAAGTCTTCATCTTTACGAATCTAATATATTAAAATTTGATGTGGCCACCATATGACTTTCCCCATACCTGTAATATTTCTAAAAATTCCAAATAGTTTACATAATAATTATATATATATATATTTTAATCACACTTCAAAGTCCCGTTGATGTTCAACAGGTAATTCTGCTAGTATTTCTTAAAATTCCAAATAGGTTAAATGATAATGAATATTTTAAGGAACTGCGAGAAAATATTAAAGACTTTACAAAGAACAGAAATAGACTCATACCATAGCCTTCTGATATTGGATATAGCCAAGAATCTCCAACAATTAAGAAAATTAAAAGGAGCGTTACTAAGACGTAACTAAGCGTCAATTGTTAACTATAGTCATCGGTAGGTGGCGTGGTAGTGGCAGCTAAAAATATAAGATATCTCTTAAACAATGGGAAAATGTTTCAAACAAATATCGTAGAAAATCAAATTTCCTACAACTTTTATTACAGTACATTTTTACATTTAACAAATATTAAAGCAAATATTTCAAATAACGGGTAAGTGACAAGAGTTTCGGTTGACCGATTTTTACTAAAAACTAGTCAGTTGATGTGACTTTCATAAAAATGTTAAATATAAAATTTCGCGTTGACCTGATTAATAGTTTTTGAGTTCGAGCACCCACAAAAAAGCTGTTTCACACACACTGGCATCATCGAGAAAATGGTCCAAACGTGTTCAGGGGACCTCAAACGTGTATTTCCGTTGAAATCTCGAATTCGATTTTTTCATGAAAACAATACTTTTCCCTTATACTACGTATGGAGAAAGTAGAAATGACGTCGTCGTCGGTGGGTGGGAAAGCGGAACTGTAATGCTATTTTTAACAAACTTTCTGAGTAGCTAGAAGATTGAAATTTGGTGGGAATCTTCGATTCTTAAAGTAAAAGCCATTTACGAAAAAAAATTCCAAAATCGACCCCGGTTCGATTCCTGAGAATGATTTCCATTCTCCGTAAGATAGCATGGAGAAATCGATATTTCGACCTGCAAGCTTATTTTCTTTTGCTTATTAAAATTCACATATTTGACCTTCGATGTCCGGACTAGGACGGCATTAAAGAAAAATGACAATAGTTTCTTATTCTTATCGTCTTTTATCGCCTTCGAATCGAAATCTCTCGAATTTAACGTTTTCTCTACCATAAATATTTTGAAGAATTTGTTTGTTTGTTTGTGTATTTATAACGCAACAACTACAGAACGTAAAAGCAAGAAGCAGGTGCAATTTTAACCGCAATAAAAAAAAGTTAAGCAAAATGAGAGTATTTTAAAGCGATTTGAACTATATTGAAAAAAGAACTTTGTTATTTCCACAAATTTTAATTTTAACACGACCGGTTTCACTACGATCTTAGCATCATCAGGAGATAAAATATAAATCGTTCCATATGGATATTGGTAAAATGTTGGGGGGGGGAGAGGGAAACAGTGGGGGTTACAAGGAAAGGATTGGAAGGTAATTGAATGAGCGGTTGGGAAAAGAAGGGGTGGGAAAGGAAGACGAAAGCAACACAGTAACAAAATGTTACAAAAACTTGGTAAAAGGGCCAAAGACAACAATGTTGATACAAAGTATTTACAAAATATTCGGTAAGCTAAATAGAGGAGAATGATTTTGGAAAAGGTATTAATTTAAGAGGGGCGAGTCTTCACAAATAATTATCTCTGGAACGATTTATATTTTATCACCTGATGATGATGATCGTAGTGAAACCGGTCGTGTTTAAATTAAAATTTGTTGAAATAACAAAGTTCTTTTTTCAATACGAGTAAATTCCACTGAGTTGAGCCTGACCTCATTACCGATTTGAACTGTGTTTATTATTTTTTAAATGTTTTTCTCTTTTAATTTTTCCCACTTAAATAACATGGGAATGAGCGTATTGTTGGATTAACAAGCTACTTGACAACCGTTATAAACAATACCTAATATTAACTAAAAGAAATATATACCTAATATAAAATAAAGTATGAATGAAAGAAATACGAAGGTTATTGCCCTAATCACTAAAAAAACTATTAATCTGACTAATTATTTCAAAAGGTAAGTGGAAGAGAGTTTTAATGTACAATTTAAAGTGCTTTCGTTCTCTAAAACATTTTATGTATTCTGCATCTTATAAATATTTTAGTGTGTGTGTAGGTATGTATATATGTATGTATGTATACATGTATCTATGTATACATGTATGTATGTATACATGTATGTATGTTCTTTGTACGTTTTTACACCGTTGAAGCTATCGAATTCAAAAGTTTCATGGGCCATCCTATGCACCAAAGGAAGAACTTGGTCTAGGTTTGCAGACCGTAGGGTCTCTTATACCCCATGGGGTCAACAAAATACTATTTCCGTAAGAATGCATGAGAAATGGTGTGGAGAAGCCCCAAAATGCCATGCAGCCCTTCACTCATGTGAATATAAATATACCTAAATATTAACTAACGAACACGGGAAATGGCTCAGTTTACGCGCGAAAGACTGAATATTTTAATTCTGTTCATGTTTTGTCGTATTACATGTTAAATCGCTCGAAATTATCCTTTAAACGCAAAATTTATTAACATTTTCCAGGCGGCAACAAAGCTAAATTTCTTAATTGTTGTCCTCTTCAAAGGGAGATAGCCACGTAAAGATTAATGCAAGAAAAATCCACCAAGAGGAAGAATAACCAACGCCACCATAAAGGGTACAAATGGATTTATGTCTAAATATAGTCTATGAATACTTTTTAAATGAGTCAAATGATTTTTAGGGAATATTAGAACATTGTTATCTTTTACTATTAACATTGAAAGATTTATCGCAACATAAATCGATACATCTACTAACATTTATTCGGTAAACAAGATGTTGTTTATTGTTTACGTTTTGGCTAATAGTATTGACATAATCCACATAATTTTATTGCTGCTTTAAAGACTTCGGTGAATCTATCCATGTGAATATTAAGTAAGACGTTAATGCGTAATTATATTAATGATAACACTATACAATACAATACATAAAATAGTAAATGTTAATGTAAACATCGCTAGCGCAATTAAGGAATGGGGAACGTTTGTTAAAGTTGGGATCTTTTTTTGTGGGGGCTCCACCCCCAAACCTCCGAATCAGCAATTCAGTACTTGAGGTACCCCACAGCAAAAGTAAGTAAATTTCAAAATGTATTGTATTATTTTTATTGTAATATGACATCAAAAGTGATATATCAATAAAAATAATTTGCTGCTTAAAAGAAAACTTTCCCGAGTGAAGCTGGGGTTTTCAGCTAGTTCTCTATATTTAGTAGACAGCGAAATATCTTTTTCATTAACTTTGAAAATGAATACAGAAGATTAAATAAAAAAACTTCTATAACAATTATTTAATTTAGAACAAAATTTATAATCGTTAACTCTTCCTCCCTTGAACATCTATATGCACATTTTGCTTTCCTTTCAACTGAACATTTGTATGCATCAATTAAGCAAATTATACTTATTAGATTATAATACGTACAAATTAGACCCACAAAATCAGCCTTTGCATGGGATAACGTATAGGCAAGCTAAATTTGAATATATCTTCAAATGTGTTTCCACCAGTTGCATCCCTAGAGCTTGCAATTCCTGTCCAAGTTTTTAATATGTTTGAGATTCATGACCACATAATATCATGAAGTTTCTTCCACTGGAACTTAATTTGAGTGAAATTACTATATTTTAAAAGTGATTCCATCGATTGTTTATTATGATTATTTGATAAAAAAAACAGTCGCCAAATTTATCGATAAAGGATGCTGGAAAAATGTATTTATTTGACCAAAAGATGGGAAGTCAAGAAATTTTGCATACCATTAAGTACTACAATAAAAATGGGGGACTGTCTAAGTATTTGTTTTTTTAAATTCTTTGTAATTGACTTAATCACTCCCTGTGAACATATTTTTGTTAAATCGTCTTCATTATGAAAAAAAATTATAATAACTTTTAGATATCCAGCGAAAACGGCCTCCTGGTTGGAGAGAGAGTGGTAAGGGGTGCGTGACGTCATCGCATGCCACTCGTGTAAACGTACGACCGTACTGAGAGCACGCGGTTTTGATACTTCGTCCTGTTGCTTTTCCTGATATCGTAGCTAAAATGGAGAATATGGAATTTAAGAAGGGTTATAAGTATTGTCTTGTACCTCAGTACTTAAATACAACGATTAAAACCACGAGAAAATTGTTCTTCACGCTACCGAGCTCCTTGGGAAGAAATAAGAAGCGGAGAATATTGGGGCTGAAAGCCATGAGGAGATACGCATCTAATATATCGGAACGTACAACTGCCTTTGTCTGCGAAGATCATTTTAATCTAAGTACTAGTTATATGTATGTACGTAATTTTATTGCTTTATATTTTAGTTTATGACTTATGTCGGCATTACATTGAAATGATGCATATATTTCTGGAGAACTTTGAAAGAGTAAATTATATTTTTGTTTCAAAGATTAGCATATATATTTTAACAAAACCTCCATAATGTAATATACCTATTCTAAATAAGATCAAACTTACGGAAATCGTTGGGCTATGGGTTTATTAAGCAAATAATTATTGTTGCAGTGCATATATTTAAGTACCAAATTTTTAAGCAAATACTTTTACAAATGTTACATATTAAGTTAGTTCTGTAATTTAAATACCTATTTTAATAAATTTGTTCCCATAATATCCACGACAACATGGTATTTTGAAGGACCATGCTTTGATAAATAAGGGCAGTCACGACACTCCACAGACGTGACTAAATCTTCTTCTTCATCTACATCTACACTCACTTCATAACCTCTTTATCTTATTCTGTGTTCAGGGCAAATCTTGCCTTTAACAATACAAATTTTTCCTTCTCTTTTCAGTTTAACAAATCCAACAGCATTACTAACATAGTCTTTCCTCATTGACCTCAAAGTGAGAAAAAAGCCATAAAAGCAATGATGAAATTCGCGACATATACAAAAGAGACATGCAGATATGACAAACACTTCTACAGTTTTTCTTTTCACAAGTATAAGTAATAACTAAGGCAGATAGACACTTAAAACAACAAATTTCACCACATTTCCTATAGACAAGACACAGGGAAACTAAATTTATTCACATTCATTTTGTATATTTGTCAATATTTGACCTCATGATTCTATAAAGGCAGACGATGGTGATTATTCACCGAAACTGGTCGTGTTTTACTTCATATATTTTGTGGAAATTAGCAAAAGTTTAATATAAATAAACAATACTATCTAGCATTGTTCATGTTATTTTATTGTGGAATTCCTCGAAATCTCGTCCTCGTCTATTACCTTTTGTGTACTTATCTAACTATATTTTACTTACTAGATACTAGGACATCATGGGAAACAATACATAAATATTCTATAATATTAGTTAAAACTAGAGTTGTTTTATTCATTTAATATGGGAAAGCTGTTTTAAGACGTCAATCTATCTTTTACATGTCTTCTGCGTTTCAGTCGAAATAATAGTACTACGTATTACAATAACTGAAAATAAAAGCGACATCAAACTTGTTTTATCAATGAAATGTAATACACACTTATCCGCCTTCACTCCACGCATTTCAACATCTGAATATTGCTCCCTACGACTTCCAATGTACCGCAAAAGCACGTACGAATCAACATTGGGCAAATTATCAGATCTGGCTACACAAAACCCTTCAGATGCAATTTTGCAAAACACAAAGCGAAATAAATGCAGGAAGGTGCAGTACTTCTACCAATATTTCTTCCAAGACGGCGTATAGAGGAAAACAGCAGAATTTTGTCTTTCAAGCTTCTACTTCTATATCGGCACAATGGCTTCTAGCACGACTAACATCGGCTATCATGCTTGTGGCATGCACTGACGTCACTAAACACTCGCCAAACTTCGGCTACCAATCGGGATGTGATCGGGTTCGGCATTAACTCGTCCGTTTTTAATTGCCTTTTTATAAATATCTGTTAAAATTTAACGAAACTATTTTCTGCTGTCCTCTTCATATCTTGATAACTCTCTTTCCCATTCAAATCGTCTATCAGCTGAAACATTTTCCTACCTCTTTCACTTTTTCCATCTAGTTTTCCTTCTAACACGTCTTAAATCATACGCTCTCTCCTCAGGTAATGTCCAACCCAGTTTGACTTCCTCTTTCTAATAGTTTTTATAATCATTCGCTTTTCTCCTACTCTTCGTAGCACTTTATCGTTTTTCAGCCTATCTGTCCATTTTATCTTCAGCATTCTCCTCCAAGTCCACATTTCCAAGCTTTCCAAGTATGTATTTGATGTCATTTTTCCTTAGCGTCCATGTTTCTGCCCCGTACAAAGCTATACTCCATACATAGGATTTTATGAACTTCTTGCGGATATCTTTCCTTATATTCCCCGTAAGTAGGCGTTTCTTGCTTCTGAAAGCTTCTAATCCTGATCTCATCCGTACATTTTGCTTCTCTTGTTATGATGCTTCCAAGGTATTTATAGTCTGAAACTTTCCTTCAATAGTTATGTTCAGATTCTCTTCTTTGCCTGATATTCGAATGACCTTGGATTTTTCTGTATTTATAATTTATAATTTTTGCTTTCCCTTGAGATTCGAGTTATAGAAGTTCCACTGTATATATACAAATATTTAAAAATATATTTCCATAACTTGAGTTTTCTTAGACTCGAACAATTTTTACTTTCCCTTGAGATTCGAGTTATGGAAGTTCCGCTGTAATTCGTTAGGACGGCATTAATGTCCATTAATAGCATTAATTCACTGCAGTCGTAACGTATTTAAAATTCGATGGCAGGAAAACAAACTTTCGTTCTTTTAGGCGTTCGTAGTTTCAAGCCTTGTTCTTCTACTATGATTCCATGTAATTTTAATATACGAATTATTAATGTTCTACATTCAAATGTTTTCCTTCTCGTAAATAACGGGACGAATGTTGTTTATATTCGTTGCTGTGAAAATCATTTCCCTCTCCTTCCTTCTCTCCCTCTCTATCTCGAATTAAAATCATCAAAGCATGCTTTCATCCATGAAGACCCCCACACACGGTCAGTTTTGTCTTTAGGCCGACTGACAGTCCATGACTGAACAGTTCGGCCTGAAGGCCACTTCCCCCACACACGGTTCAGTATTGCCTTCAGGTATATGCACATACGGATATTATGTAAATAAAGTATTTGTAATATGAATGTTTTAATGTTTATTTCCATTTTTCTTAGAACATAAATAATTTTGGTTTGACAAAAAAATAATGTTTACATGATGTTATTTTCTTTTCTACTTAATGAGGAGGAGAAATGTAGCAATTGGTCTTGATATCAACTCAGTTCAGGCCGATCTATCAGTCGATAGTTTGCCGGTCCCACAGTCCGTCAGGTCAATATTTTGAACTGAACAGTCCATCCGACTTCTCCGCACACGTACGATAAACCGGATCAGTCCTGGACTGTTCAGGCCGACCTGTGAATGCAAAACCGACCGTGTGTGGGCCCCTTTAAGGATTGAAATAACAATAGGATTTCGAGGTTTAACAATGTAATGGATTGGCAAGGCAACATCCCGTTAAAATGGCAAGATTTCCCCAAAATATGTGAATTAAACGTTTAACATGAGAAATTTTGAACTGTAGGCGGAAAACGATTAACAGTATAAGAAACGTTATAATTTTTTCTTTTAAGTGGTTCAGATCCGAAGATCGTAGTTTAATTCTTTCTAATTTAGATCTAAAAAAGAATAAAAGCCTGCACGTCGAAAAGTCGATTTTTACCTCTTATTTGATGGGAAATGGAATTGTCTTTCTTGGAATCGAACCCAGGACGTTTTTCGAGATTTTTTCGTCATCACCTTAAAATATGCGAATTTAGTATTTCTGCCAATTTCAAAAATATATCTCGATCTTTTATCGAATTATTCGCATTTTTATAGCGTGACAGAGGGAGCCACAAAGGGACAGAAGTAGCCTTTTATAGATTTTAGACTAGCATAATTGCCCATCAAAGATGACGTGTATGAGCAGATTATGAATTTAAATTAAGGCACTTCCCATTCTTCCTCCCTGTCTCTCTGCCCCTCCTATTCTCTTCCCTCCCTCACCCCCTAATCTGTCTCCCACCTATTCTCACTTTCTCCCTCGTATTTTCCGTCTCTCTTCCTTCCCGTTCTCCATCCCTCTCGCCCTCTTATTCTTCACACTCTCTTCTCCACATCCCCCTCTTCCTCCCTTCCATTCTCCTTTTCTCCCTCACGTTCTCCTTCTCATCCTCCCTCAAAAATGTACCCTTCTTTCTCAGCATGATATGTGCAAATACAAATCTTACATACAAAATGAATATTTATTTGTTAAACATTACTATAGAACACTTTAGCTGGCCGAAATTGTTTTACTTCTCTGGAACACTGTAATGTAAATTATATATTTTTTTATTTTTAATCCATATAAAATATTGTTTCATTAAATTAAAATTTATTAGTTTTATTTGGAGGAAGTATAATATATCTACCCCTCAAAATAGCGCCAATAACAGACATTTATTTATTAAGTTACCATTCAACCCTAAATAAAGCAATTCTGATTAGCTCGTTATATAAATTTCTGCCAAATTTGTTTTCGATCTACATCCTTGATCGAGTTTTAATAGCTTGACACTTGGACCAACAGACGGACAACATAGCCTTTTATTATTATTATTTTTGTGATTCTTTGATTCTTTTAAAACTCTCTTTCTCTCCCTATTTCCCAAACCGTCCTAAAGTCCTCCATTCTTCTACCTAACTCCCGTAACCTATCGCCCAATCCTTCTCTATAATTTTTTTATATGCTCGGTTTGTTTATTAAAACGTCCAGCACGTTCCTCAGAGTATAATATCGTTTCTATTTCATTAATATTAAATTTAGCTCATTATTACGATTTTTAATGTTTTAATAGTATTTTAGTTTTTTAGATATTCCTTCTCGTAAATAACGCAACGAATGTTGTAAATAATTTCCTGATCCTGAGGGGAAGGGAAAGACTTGGGAGGGGAACCTTTAAGGGGAAAGTCGACGTCATATTCATGCGCAGTAGCACATTTTGGGTTCGGACTAATAGTTCGGAGAATAGGTCGCGCAGCTTTTGCCCACGGCTAAACATGGCCTCCCCTACAGGCGGTCCCGCCTCAAGGATGGACTCGTCCTTCCGTGAGATTGCCTTCTGCTCACCGCCACCACTAAACGAACATACTAATTAAAATTAAGGTACTTCCCATTCTTCCTCCTCTTTTCTCTTCGTCCCCCCTATTCTCTCTCCCTCGTATTTTCCCTCCCTTCCCATTCTCCATTCCTCTCTCCCTCCTATTCTTCACCCTCTTCTTCCTCCCTCCCATTCTCCTTATAATTCTTCCCTCAAAAATGTAGCTATCTCTCTCAGCGTGATATACTACGTAGATACAATTCTTACATACAAAAAATATTTATTTATTAAACAATACGCTAGACAACTTTAGCTGGCCAAAATTATTTTAACTCACTGAAACATATTATAATGTGAATTATATATTTTTTAATTTTCAGTTCACATAAATATTGTTTCATTAAATTCACATTTATTAGTTTTATTCGAAGGAAGTGCAATATATCCCCCATCAAAATATCGCCACAATGTAAAATCGTAAAATCTCGCATTTCGGGGGGTGCCAGTGGTGTAGTAGTTAGGACGCTGGCTGCTAATCGCCTGCTCCTCGAAAGGACAGCGGGCACTAATCCTGGGAAAGTAGCATATTCCAAAGTCGACCGGCCCCCTGTTGGTGTGGTTTGAAGAGACCGCGCAAAGTCAGCGTTCAGTCCTTCGGGAGAGACGTTAAAACGTTGACCTCCTTGGTGCTCTTCGTTAAACGTAGCCAAAAATACACATTCTAATTTCGTCGATATTTAGTTTATTCATAACTTACCAGTGTACACGGACGCCACATGTCGGAAAATTCCTTGAACAACATATTTAATAAAAACTGAAGACGAAAAGAATTACGACCGACTTAATAGACAAAATAAAAATATTAGCTTAAATTTCCATTTGCGAAAATGCAAATTATACTTAACATAAGAATACTAAAAGTACGGGAAAAGTCATGTGCTGGCCACATCAATTTTTTTTTCAAATATTTGCTTTAATACTAGATCAGTGTAAAAAATTATTGGAATAAAAGTTGTAGAAAATTAAATTTATTGCAACTTTTGTTAGAAACATTTCCCCATATAATGCATTGTTTAAAATATATTTAAAAACAATGTTTTTAGCTGCCACCGCCACACCACCTACAGGCGACTTTTGTAAACACTTTTGTTTCGCTTACTTTCGTCTTAATATCGCTTCGTGGCTATATTCAATATCAGAAGGCTACAAATATACTTATGTCCATTATTCCTAGTGACTACCCTTTTCAAATCAAACGTCTACAGTTCCCGGTATAGGTTTATTTTACAATGGCTGTTAATAAGGCCCAGGGTCAATCTCTAAAAAGTTGTCGGGGTCGACTTACGTGCACATTGCTTTTCACACGATCTGAATCGCTGCATTCATGCGAATTTGAGTATGCATAGTTCGTAAAACAGAAATATGTCGGTAATATTCAAATTGTGTATGCATGAATTAGGCTGAACAAGCTGTGTGAAGGAGCCATGCGGTACATTTGGATTCAAGCCGTTTTCTCTTTTTCTACAGGGACGAGAGGGTCGCAAGGTGGACCTGGGTCTTCGCGGAAGGGACTTGGGCGGCAGGACAGCATCCCGTGGTGAGTCTCTCGATCCATGGGGGAGGGACAAACAAGCGATGTTATGAAAAGGCGCGAATCTTGAATCGGAAGTCGTCTCAATGAGTCGCGGCTCTTCTAACGCTTCCACTTATTTCAGACGGGCGCATATTTCGCGATTCTAAATTTATCTCCCGAATTGAATCTCTAATCGAAATCCTGAAACATGCAAATCAAAACTTATTTTTCGTCAAACCCGCCAGTGCGTAATATGATGTTTTCAGACCGATAGGAACGCTAAATCTCATAAAAATGGATTCTGTGATACGGCCGAGAGCTAGGATTTTTTTCGAAAAAAGTTGTATAAAGCTTGACCGCCGCGCAAGAGTGCTTACTCATGCCCCATTGCAATACGGGCCCCCAAGGAGTTACGCCGACGAAGACAGGTCTATATAACTCTCTTGTCAGTCTTCCCACTTATTGGTACGCCATTGGTCTCGTGGTCTCAGGGAAAAGGAATATATTTTAAAATACAGATTTTGTGAATTCTTTAAATTTAACGATCTCAGAATGTAAATTAAATATAACATTATCTATCCCACGAAAAATATAATCTGAATTATCATAAGAATTGATTTCAAATCCGAAACAAAACGAGTCATTCTGAACGCCTTAATAATTATGACCGAAAGTAAATGAGTCAACTGCGGTCAGCCCGATCTCGGTCAGCAGTTATTATAAAACTAGCCAATATCCCTTCAAAGTCGACAGGAAAACAAAAACAAATATAGGTTTGATCGTAGTTTTGGTATATTTTCGAATGTAGTCTCTCCTTTCATCCAACTACTGTTGAGTTAATAATCTAGATCTTCGTCTCTGAGTTCGTTCCATGGCCAATCGTCTTCGACGTTCTTCAGGTGTCATATATTATCATCCATTTTAATGTCACTTTACTCTTTAACTGATAACTGATATTTAACAAAGTCTCGTACTTATTATTCTTAGAAATTATTTATTCATGTCTTTCAAATATCGACATTTTATTCAAAATTATAGTATAATGGATGTCGTATTACATAAACTTGAATGCTTTGCCATAGAAAACCGTTGGAATATTATTATTATTGAAGATATTACTGCATACACTTGTTCTGTATTTTTCAAATTGTAATTCATAAAGTATGCAAAAAAATCAACATCAGGATAAGAAAAATAAAACAATTAAATTTTATAAAATTTAATAATAAAAAATTATATATTTAAAATTTATTTACACACAACATTCACGGTGAGAAAACGACTGTCATTTTTCAATTTTCTTGTAATTGTGAATTTTTAACACAAACTCATGTTATTACCATTTCTGGTTAGTGATGTGGAAAAAATGGCTCATCCATAAATTGGCCTATATGAGAAAACGTTTGCCCTTGAGCCTTATTTATTGTCATACAAAAAAGGTGGAACGATAAGAAATTGGCGTCCTTTTACCCCATCTCCCTCCCTCCCTCCATGAGCAAAAACTGGCTCATCCAGAAAAAGGCCTATATGAGAAAACGTTTTTCGTCATTGCCTAAAAATATATGAATCGAGCATTCCTGTCAAATTTCCAAAATGTATCTTGATTCTTTATTAAGTTATTCGCATTTTTATAGCGTGACAGAAAGAGCCACAAAGGGACAGAAGAAGGTTTTTATAGATTTTAGATTAGTTAGCTGGGAATCAGCTATTAAATTACAGCTCTCGTCCATTGCGAAAGAAACAAGTAAGGGAATAATTTCTGAGCAAATTACTATACGTAGAAGGCGCTTTATTCACAGACTGCTATCTTTCCACCGAAGTAAAGAAACGCACATGTGATGTATTGCTGGTTGCCTGTATTCGCAGCAGCATGTACTTTCCAGCGATTTTCTTCCGATCACTCTCCAGCAGCTAAGCGTAGATTAACTAAAATTTTACCAATTCTAACTCTCGTTTAGGCTAACCTATCCTATTTGGCTTTTCATTAGACCTGAACTATCAGATGTTACTTTATATTTTTGGTTGGAAAACGGTTCAAATAAAGACCTTATCGTAAACTAGTTTTAAGAGAACGGTAAATATGATTTCCTAGAAGAATCCTGTCCCGTATGACTTGAAATGTCTATCGTTATAGCAAGGATGGTCTCTTCGCGTGCCCTAGGTTGGTCATCTCTTGTCAACTTCTATCTCGATCAATTTTGCCAAATAATTTCCATATAATACCTTAATGCATATATACTTCCTGTCTTTTTCATACAAATTCAGCTTTAATTTAATGTTAGCCGTTATGCTCATTTCTTAAAAGAAAGCGTGCGAATCTTAATCCGGTTGATCGTTTGACCGTCTGTACCCAATCAGACACTTAACAGCTTTGAAAATTACATTATTATCGAAAGCTTAGGCCAATGAAAAAGCATAGTAGCTGTGACAGTTTGTGTTTAGATGTGTCGGACCCGGGCTCAGGTGAAATCCTATTTTCTGAAAGAAACATGAGAGAATTTATTCAGGGCTATTTAAATCTGCATTTCTGAGCCTCATAATCAAGATCAAGAGACCTTAACTTTCGCACATAGACTACTTTGTTGAAGAAATAATTCGAATCCATTCCGATTCTGCGCAAAAATGCATTTGGAATGTGAAACAAGATGGAAAAGTATACTCCATAAATGGAATACAGAGAGATTTCAAAGGCGCTCTTTATGGGAAATACGTATAAAACTGTATCGAAAGATTGGGTTGTTCTTGAATTTTTATCTCCGAAACTATAAGTCGTAATTATATGGTCTCGCAAACTTTCTTGTAGTAAATGTCGTTCTCTATACGAATAAATTTTTTAATTTATACCTCACAGATCATATAAGAGCATGGGAGAGGAAAATGTGGTATTTAATTGTTGCTCGACAGATGCCTTTAACGAGATACTAGTATATGTTTATTTAAATTATTATATAAAGTGGACGTTCTAATTGGCGGATACTGCTCAAAATCGCAATTGGGCGATAAATTTTAATAAGAATCACTCGTATTTAATTAAATTAAAATCTGTCCAGCGGTTCAGGAGATGAAAGTCACTACAGACAGACGGACGGACGAGACGGTCTAATAAGGCGTTCCACTACTACCACTTCGCCGGTGAAGAACGCATAAAAAGTAAAAATTTTCATACCACTAATTATTCGAAAGTATGATTGATCGGACAACAATATATTGTGTATTTCAACTTGCATTTTGAAATAAATAAATTGTCTGTCGATCTTACTGACATGGGTGACTGTAAGAGAGCAATCGTAGTAGTTCTCATTGTCTAAGGAACCCTTACACAAACCAAGGTTGTCGTCGAAACAAGGGCCAAAAGATTTTCAACTCATTTTTGGCTAAGAACTATCGAAAATACGTAACAGTTGTACGTAATAACAATGCAAGCACCGTCAGAGTACGAAGTAATATGACTGCAAGGCAGCGAATTTTCCGTTTTTATCGAACGGCAGAGAAACAGTTTTGCCGAATGCGCAATCTTTTCCACTCGCCTAGCCATAAAACTTTCGATTAAACCAGATGTCAATTTTATTCGTCCCCGTTGCTATCTCGCCTTTCATGAATTCTAATTCTTATAAGAATTCTTATGGAAGGTGTAAGCTACCGAGGAAGACTGGTCGTTATGCGTTCCACTCCCTTGGTTCGTTGGACACTTTTACAGCAGCTACGGGAGTCATAATCATAAGTATGTTCGTCTTGCCCTTTTGAAATCCATATCCAATTTACAAATTTTATTTTCCGCGGATTGTTTAATAATTTTCCTTTTACGTGAATTTATTGGCTCGGCTGTAGCGAAGCGGTTTCGAAGGAGAGATGAAGAGTATCGTGCGGCGGCGTTCAGCAGGAAGAAGGTCGCCCCCAGATAGAGAGAGAGAGGGAGGGGAAGGCGGAAGATCGGTGCCGCAGAGGCCTCTAACCAATTGGGCAATAGGCGCGCATTCCATCGGGATATCTCCTCGGATCGACGCACCCTTCCACATTCTTTCTCCCTCCCTCTCATTCGAACCCTCCTACGCTCTCTCCTCTTTCTCTCTCCGCTCGCTCGTGCGTACGCTCCGCCCTCTTCCTCCCGCTCTCCGCTCCTCTCTTCCTCTATCTCTCCGCTCCTCTACTCTCTTCCTCGCTCTCTTCCTCGCTCTCTTCCTCGCTCTCTTCCTCACTCTCTTCCTCGCTCTCTTCCTCGCTCTCTTCCTCGCTCTCTTCCTCGCTCTCTTCCTCGCTCTCTCCCTCCCTCTCTCCGCTCTCTTCCTCCCGCTCTCCGCTCCTCTACTCTTCCTCCCGCTCTCCGCTCCTCTCTTCCTCCCGCTCTCCGCTCCTCTCCTCTTCTCTCTCTCTCCGCTCCTCTACTCTCTTCCTCCCCTCTTCCTCCCGCTCTCCGCTCTTCCTCCTTCCCTTTCTCCTCGCCAGCATCATGGCCACCCTCCCCTTCTTCGCGTACGCTCTCCATTTTCTCCTCTCTTCTTTTCTCTCTCTCCCTCCCCTCCCGCGCCTCGCTTTCTTCACGCATTCTTTTTTTTATTTTCGTCACTTTTTACCTGTTGCACTCGTGGAACTATTTTGTATTACGTTGCATTCCATTCTAAATAACATATCATATTATGTTCTAAAATGTGCTCGTCGTGACGTAACTTAGCAACGTCGTCCTGACTTCATTTTATGCCATTGTTCACGAGCGCGTACGGCGATTTTTTCCCCTCGCGGCGAATTATCGTCTGCCCATCCGTGTCTGCGTGCCCGTACGCACGTGCGATGCGGCCCTCGCACGGGCAAGGGATGGCGTACGCCACGCGGCTCAAACATCTGCTCGTCGATTTCGCGCCTACATTACGCGGCTGCAGATTTAAACTCGCATTTGATAAACATACAATTCGCATATCGCGAGCCAACTCACATACACGTCGACCCCGATTTACGAAAGTATTATGTTCCTGAAAAACCTTTCGTAAATCGAAGCATAATACTATTAGCTCCTATTATGTAAAACGAGATACGTTCCTACGGTAAAAAGTAACGGGATATATTATGAGATGTAATAAATGCAATAAATAGCTAAGCGATTATCGATGATTACAGTAATAAAATATATATCTTACAACGGCGAATACGTAAAGATTAGCGTTGCTCGCAGAGCAGCGTGGAGCAGCGGTACCTGTAGCTCGCCGTTGGACGGGATAATCCGCGAAGGGACAAGGTCACTCGTAAATGATATTTAAACTAGTGGAATCATGCAGAAACAAGCTTATGTAATAAAAAATAACATCATCCGAATCGATGTAGCAGCGCGGGAAATGCAGTAACTGTAAACAAAAATAAAAGGCTTGCGCGTAACAGATGAAGTATGAAATGCAATGAATAAACGTGGCATTAAAAAAAAGCTGTATAAAAATATTAAGTCGTTATATGTTGAATAAAATACATATTCATTAATGTACTTATAAATATAATTGATTACATTCAAAGCATCATTACGTATATAAAGATTTTTTAACTAAACAATTGTAGGTATTTTCGAATATTTTCAGGATGAAAATATGTACCTTTCTATATGTACTAGCAAAATCTTTTTATTTTATAGAAGGATTGCTTTATTCACTTTTAAAACATTTTAAAAATTACTTTTCCGGCCGAATATTCATATACGATGAAAAAATAATCACTGACTAAACGAGGACCATTTTCTTAACCATTACCTATTACTAAGCCAATGAAATATTTTCGGATTTTCAGCATTAATTAAAAGATAACGTTATTATTGTTTAAACATCTTTGTTATCAGTAACCCTATTATTTCTTCTGTTGCTTGTTTTATTTACCAGTTTTGTTACGAAAAAATAAAGGATTTTTTTGTAGCTTAGAGTTTTTTTCGCATAATGAAACACTGGGCAAAATATGTTTTTTCGTAACTTTGAAATTTCGTAAATCGGGGTCGACGTGTACTTAACATTTATTCTTCCATTTCCCTCAGAGTTGCTCCTTCGAGATGAGGTTTCTGTTTCCTTCGTCTTCTTACAAGATTGCTTTTTATTATTACTTTTTATTGAATTTGTTAAAGACAGAACCGAGATGATTTTTCAGCGTATTTTACCATTCCTAAACATTAAGCTGATTTTGAACGTATACCATATATATTCATGAATGGAATAAATTGAGTTATGTAAAGACTTAAAGTGGCTTGCATTCACGTGTTTATCGCTATTACTATAGTTGCATCAGTATTTCAGTCTTGTACAACTCCCACCAATGTTTAAGTCTCTGCTTTGTCAGAATCGGAAAGAATGTGATGATTATTATTAAAGGATGGTAAAATGCTGTTACTTCTCCCAAACTGCTCAGTAAGGAAAATAAGCTACGGCTAAACAGCCAACTTGGGAGAGCATAGGAGGAACTGTGTTTAAAAATAATATCACGCTAAAGGACACTGTCCTTGTTATAAGAATTTGAGATCCAACTAAATGCTTGAGATTACTACTTTCAATTTGAGTCACTACGCTGAAACACATCAAAATGCACACAATGAAAGAATCTTCTCAATATGCTAAAAGTAAATGGTCATACTATTTTAGTTGACCAAACGAAAGGTGCTCTCTCCCATCAACAAACTGTAAAACCCTTATTCTCTTGGTCACTTTGTCAATAACGCTCAATATCTCAGCCGATTCTTCAGTCAGGTCAACCAGACTTTGTATAGCCTCCTCATTTATGAAAAAATCCCCAAAAAAGACCCTGGTTCGACTCCAGTAGATAATTTCTATTTCCCATAAAAATCAGTTTAGCAACGTGCAAGCTTTCATTCTTTTGCTCATAAAAATTAGAAAAACTAACCCTCAATCTTCATACCAGAACTGTTTTAAAGGAAAGTAAACAAGATTTCTTAATCTTATCGCCGATGGTTTCCTCCTGTCTGCAAATGCTCGAATTTAACGTTTAAATTGCTCATTTTGGCGAAATTTAGTGATTTCTTGAGGATTTGCACTGACAGCCATGCCATTGCCGAAATTGAGACCACATTATTGTCTCAGTAGTAGATTTTAAGTTAAATAATAAATAATATATTTCTTTTCGTCATATTGGCTGGTAAAAGGGATATATGGATGGCAACAAGATGTTGGGATGAGGAAGCCCAGTAAACACTCACCAATCAGTCGACTTCAAGTTGGCGAGGCCCTGGGGATGTCGAAGCGACACACATGAAACAACACAGAATCGTTCTGAAAGCTTCTGTGTTGTTTTACGTGTGTCGCTTCAACATCCCCAGGGCCTCGCCAACTTCAAGTCGACCGATTGGTGAGTGTTTACTGGGTTTCCTCATCCCAACATCTTGTTGCCATCCATATATATATATACACCATAATAATTTGGCCGCCTCTGTGTGTGTGTATGTATGTATGTGCGCGCGCGCACACACACACACAGAGGTGGCCAAATTATTACGGTAAAAGTGAAAATTACATATTATGTGTATATTTGATGTGTAAAAAATATTGCATATTATTGAAAACCTAAATCTAGTTTTTTTATATGCATTCCTATAGCCTTGATTAGCATGGTGATTCTCCTTTGCAGGATTTCTACAAGTATTTTGCAATTGTTTTTTATTTGTTCATCATGATGCCAAATTTTGATGAGTGTCTCCATCAAGCCAACCCTTGTCTTTATCTCTGTTTTCCTGAACCTTTTCTTGACTAGAGCCCATAAGTTTTCAATAGGATTCATGTCAGGGCTATTTCCTGGTCTAGGAAATACTTCTAGTTGTTTTTCTTCTAAGAATTTCATGACTTTCCTTGCTTTATGGCATGGCACCCCATCTTGCATCATGATGCACTCATTGTCACCAATCAATTCTCTTATTTGTGGAAGAAATTATGTACAGTAAAAGCTCATTCTAACGGCACCCGTTATAAAGGCAAACTCACTCTAACGGCAACTTTGGCATGCTGAAGTTCTTCAATCGGTTCCTAGATGTCACCCTAATTGTGATTAATTTTTTGCATATGGTTGAACGCGTATTGCTCGAAGTTCCTTAAGTTGTCACAAGGTGTCTCCAGTAGTGACTGGCATTGCCTTAGGTAAGAATTTTGATTTTTGTTATTAAAATTGTGTTGAAGATTTAAACATTTAAAATACCCTAAAAATCATGAGTAAGCCCAGCTGCAGTGGAATAAAACAAGGGAAGCGAGTGGTGCTAACATTGCTTCAGAAAATTGACATATGCAATCATCTGGACAGTGGGGTAAATAGACATGTATTAATGAACTAGTACAATGTAAACTCATCAACAATTTATGGCATCAATGCAAGAAAACAGGAACTTCTAAAGTTTTTTGTTGACTCGGAGTCTAATAAAAATGTTAAAAAGCGTAAAACTTTACGTAAGCCAAGGCTAGAATAGTTGAATGCTGTATTATACAGATGGTTTAAAGTGATGCATTCTGAAGGTTTCCCAATTACAGCCCCAGTGGTAATTGAAATGGAAAAAGACTCATCACCAAATGCAGTTGAGTAAAGATTGTTTTTTCCTTATCTTGCTTTAAACATTATCATGGGATAAGAAAACTTCATGTCTCAGGTGAGCTTCAGTCAGCCGGTTCGTGAGGCTGCAGATGAATATTGTAAGTCTTTTTTGTCTCATTAATGAGCATAATTTAACAGCAGAGGAAAATTACAATGCTGACGAGATAGGATTTTTTGGCGTTGTTTACCTTCTTCCACTCGGGCAGACACAGACGGAACTGTAGCATCTGGTTTCAAAAAAATAAAGACAGAGTAACTGCCCTTGCAGATTTCTACAATTTATGTTGAATGTTTAAAAGTGTAATAAATCTTATTTTGAATCTTTTCAATTGTTTAAAAAAATCGATTACTCTTCCGATTAACCATCTACAGACTTCATTAGAAAAACAAATGTATTCGGAGTCGTAAATTTTCATTCAGTAAATTTTTGAGGAAAAAGAGCAAAATAAACTACATTATTAATATAGAATGATAATTGATGTGAATTGTATCATAGAATCCTGGGTTCGATTCCCGGACTGCATTTAAAAAAATTATTATATTAATAGCGTAATAAAATGAGGTTTTTAAAGCGAAGGTAACATGCATCAAATTAAACGTCTCGACCTGCAGGTTTGCAGAAAAATTATAAAATTGAAATCGGTCATACCGTTGGCGAGATATTGAGATTTTTCTTGACCGGCTAATCTCTGCTCGACATAGTTGCAATGGTTGATGTTAAGATGGCGCTGTAGGAAATAACGTGGGCCCCTAGCGGACAATAGTAGAAGCTGCTGAGTTTTTTGGTAATGTGTTTATTTAATGTTTAATGAAGAAGGCTTACTACCAAGATTTGTGTCAAGATACAACTGACATTAATTTGTTATAACCGTTTTCAAATTGAAGTAATCATGACAGTAAATATGATAATGAATTATAACTGTTTTTAATGCACATGTCACATTAATATTTCATTTTTATTTTGTTCCAAGTGTAAACAATATATTTCCTTTTTATTTTGTTTCCAAACTGGCATATTTTCGTTATGAACATTTTCAATTTGACATTATCGGGACATAGTAAGTATGATAATGATTTATAGCTGTTTTTAATGCACATGCCAGATTAACATTTCCTTTTTATTTTGTTGTAATTATAAACATTACAGGTACACCTCGCGATACGCTTTCTTCGTTTATACGCTCATTACACTTTCTGACTCTACCTCTCGGTACGCTCGCTTGATTCGGACATACGCTCTTACAAAACCCAAAGAACGAAGATCCTTTCTCTGTCCATTCAAAAGGTCTCAACGCGAGCAATGAAAAACAACTTTGTTTCATTATATACGAACAACTTTTAAATTATTTTCATATTTATTTCATGTGTACACAATATTGTACCGGAGAAATAATGTAATCGACGAGTTTCTTTTTATGTCCAAGGTTGTGTTTCGGCGGCCTACAATCAGTTTTTAGTCTGATATCGTGATGTTGACATTGAAATTGTGCTCTACTTTTGACCCTTATAAGTTTAAAATGTCGCAAGCGAAAAAAATCAAAGTGATCCTGTCTTTGTCGTGGTTTTCATTGGGATTTTTGCATTTGTTTAGCATGATTTTGCGTTATATATATATAATATATATATTCGGGATTTCCTATAAGTAACAATGATCCCTCTAAAGAAGAAGCCAAAGGCAATGCAGTGTAAAGGCTACAGAACGATAAGCCTTCTTTCACACACCTCGAAGATCATCACTAGGATTCTTAATAAAAGTCAGGAGAAAAAGTCAGAAGAGATGCTAGGGGAAGATTAATTCGGTTTCGGAAAAGGAAGAGGAACTAGAGATGCTATAGGGGTAGTTAGAGTCATATCAGAAACTGAAATAGAGAGCAGTCAGATATCTGCGTATGTTTCGTAGACTGGCAGAAGGCCTTTGATAGAGTAAATTGGGTAATGTCGATGAAGATATTAAAGGATATAGGTGTAGATTGGAAAGACAGGAGACTGATCAGGAATCTATATGTGAATCAAGTTGTAAAGGTCAGGTTGGAGAATGCGGACACCTACGGAGTAAATATCGGTATAGGAGTAAGACAGGACTGCTACCTATCGGCGGCCCTATTCAGTATATATGGAGAAAGTCTAATGCAAGAAGCGTTAGAAGGCCCAGGAAATTTCAAAATTGGAGGAAGGATTATATGAACAGTAAGATACGCGGCTGATCAAGTACTTCTAGCAAGAAAGAAAGAGGAACTCCAGAAAATGATAAATAGACTAGTAATAACAGGTAGAAAATACGGTATGGAAATAAATACAGAAAAATCCAAGGTCATTTGAATATCAGGCAAAGAAGAGAATCTGAACATAACTATTGAAGGAAAGTTTCAGACTATAAATACCTTGGAAATATCATAAGAAGAGAAGCAAAATGTACGGATGAGATCAGGACTAGAATAAGAAAAGCAAAAGTGGCTTTCAGAAGAAAGAAACACCTACTTACGGGGAACATAAGGGAAGATATCCGCAAGAAGTTCATAAAATGCTATGTATGGAGTATAGCTTTGTACGGGGCAGAAACATGGACGCTAAGGAAAAATGACTTCAAATAATCGGAAAGTTTTGAAATGTGGACTTGGAGGAGAATGCTGAAGATAAAATGGACAGATAGGAAGAAAAACGATGAAGTGCTACGAAGAATAGGAGAGAAGCGAATGATTATACAGACTATCAGAAAGAGGAAGGCTAACTGGGTTGGACATTACCTGAGGAGAGAGAGTATGGTTAAAGACGTGTTAGAAGGAAAACTAGACGGAAAAATGGAAAGAGGAAGGAAAAGGTTTCAGCTGAAAGGGAAAGAGAGTTATCAAGATATGAAGAGGACAGCGGAAAATAGGAGTATATGGAGAAAGCTTTGGCATAACTACTGGCATATTATTTGTCAGTTCTTACACATTATACTAATCCATTAATATTTATCTTTTTTGAAATGATTGCATAAATCGTAAAGAACGCCTCTACCTCGCAGGTATGCAGGCATCTTTCCTCTCTTGTTGACTTAGTTAAAATTGAGATAGAGACTCAGGACAGAAACAGTTCTATAGCTAAAAGAATGTAGTTTATTATTTTTTAAGACTAAATTCAAATACTTGCCGAACTGGTGTAAAAATTTATTGTTTTTTTACCGGAGAAAAGGACATTCTCGGCAAAGAATATTTTCAACTACCATGGCAATGAGTCCAATGCTTTTAAATGGAAATTGGTAATCTGTATTATAATAGCATCGATTTAATACTTTCTAAAATGTAGATAATTTCAATCATAAAATGAGATCATAATTTTATCGTATTGAATAAAAAAACACTTTCAATGATGGGAGTTGATAATCTATCTCTATTGATAAAAGCCTTACTCTGTGTGTCTAACGCTGACGTCGTCAATGGCTCTTTCTAACAAACTTCCCGATTAGGTGGAAGGTTTAAATTTCGCAGGAATGTTTGATTCTTATATAAAAATTAAATGAAAATAAACGGCGCAATATACATTGCACAAACTTGCTCATATATACGTTTGGTCTCACTACATTCTTTGCCCCGAAATTAACTGTGTACTTGGCAATTCAATGCCAATTATGTTAATAATGCGTAGCAACAGAACCAAAGTGACACACCATCAACCTCTCACGTTAATATCTCTCGCTAAGAAGCGCGCGGCGTTAAGAAAGAAGTACGGAATGTTAGACTAGGGAATCCCCTGGTTCCCTCTCCCCTCAGACGCGTGCGCTGAGCGTCTTGTACAGAAATAATGCCACTAGACGATATATAGTAACTTTTTTGGGACATATGACCTATAATTAGTTAGTGTTATTTGTGGCATCAGGCTGTACGTTTGGATGGATTTTAATCGAAATCCTTATAGCCATTTCTGAGTAAATCGGATTTTGTTTCAAAATATCCTAGAATAAAGTACCCTTAATTGTTGCGCAATATCGTTTATATCTTCAGAATGTCTTTTATGAATGATATTATCCATAAATATGAGATATCATTTGATTTAGTTTAACCGTAATGTTGTAGTAAGAGTTGGAATGGCTCGCGGTGGAGACGTGACGCCATAAGGCTTAGGTAAGGTAGTTTAGCGTACATTGTAACGTCACTGGACTCCATATAGTGATTTTAAGAGATATATGGCTTACGTAGTATTATTTGTGACATCAGGCTCTACAATTGGATTGATGTTAATCAAATTCTCTGGAGCCATTTTTGTGTAAATAAAATTTTTCAAAAAATCGTGCAATATCATTTTTATGAAAAAGGGTCTGCAAACGATGATATATTGCACAAATACGAGATATAATTCGATTTTATGCACGCGTTTGGGCCCTACAACGGCGAACATATCGACAGACAGACGGCATGGCGATATCCACTTTTATGGACTCGGACTCTTAAAACGTGTATTTCCATCAAAATCTCTAAGTCGAATTTTTTCACGATTACAATACCTTCTCAATATACTACGTATATGTGAAAATTAAAATACGGAAAATGAACCGGGTTCGACTCCATGGGTGCGATTTCCATTTCCCGTAAGATAACACGTAAAAAGAGACTTTTTAAAGTGCAGCGTTTTATTCGTTTGGAAATTTAAATTAGAAAGAATTGTACGATCTTCGAATTTGAATTATGCTTTAGGGGGAAATTAATGAAGTCTCTTATTCTATTCATCTTTTTCCGCCTACCGTTCGAAATCTCTCATATTAAACATATAAATCACATATTTTGGGAAAATATCGTCTTTTAAACGGAATGTTACCTTGCCGACCAAGTCATTGTTAAACTTAAGAGTATCAATTGTTGTCACAACCCGCATACGTGTAATATTGTATACGAGTGCATAGATTGCCCTAAATTATCGTACGATTTTTCGCGAAATTACATAATCCTAATGAGACTCGGATTTAGTTTGGATTATTTTGCTTATCTAAACGACTATATAGATGTAGAGTAAGAGAGACGGGGATGTGGGAAGGGAGATAGGAAGGAAGGGATATAGAATGGAAGGTACATAGATAGTAAGGGAGGTATAGAATTAGAAAAGGACAGGAGGAAAGAGATAAAGAAGGAGACGGAGAAAAAGAGGGAGAGCTATGGATTGGGACAGGAGGGGATGAGAGAGGGGGGAGGTGGGAGAAAAGAGAGGCAGAGAGAGGGAAGGAGAGAGGGAGGTAAGGAAAGGGTGGGAAGGAAAGGAAGGAAAGAGAGGGGGAAGGAAAGAGAGGGGGAAGGAAAGAGAGGGGGAAGGAAAGAGAGGGGGAAGGAAAGAGAGGGGAAGGAAAGAGAGGGGGAAGGAAAGAGGGGGGAAGGAAAGAGGGGGGATGGAAAGAGAGGGGGATGGAAAGAGAGGGGGATGGAAAGAGAGGGGGATGGAAAGAGAGGGGGATGGAAAGAGAGGGGGATGGAAAGAGAGGGGGAAGGAAAGAGGGAGGGAGGGAGAGAGGTACGGCGAGAGGGAGGTAGGGAATATTTTTATTTATTATTATTACTTCATTTTTGACAAGGGACTCATCATTGCAGAAAACAAGAATGAGAAAGAAATTCTCCCGAATCTCTATTTTGGCAAATTTTATACCGGCTATTACTCAATAATTACAGCTGTTATTATTCATTTCTAAGTTCCCCGTTGAATTTCAACTGGAAATTACACTAGAATCATAAACTGAGTTGGTGATTATTCATAATAATGTGTTACGATTACTTAAGATGTATGGTTGTAGTAGGAATACAAATCTTACGACGGGTTTTTCAACCATGTAGTGACTGACACCCGTCATATGACGGGCAATAAACTACTATATTATATTAGCACTAATTTTATGCTTTCAACGAGAATCAGAGGACTATATTATAATGTCATTGACTAGAAGCTACGACTTAAACTTATGATGACGTCATAATCCTAAAACACGAAATTTTAGCAGAACGTGAAAAGATTATTTAATGTCGTGTTTCGTAATTTTTCGAGTAATAGTTTACACTTTTCAATTATTGAACGAAATGAACGGGAGAATTGAAATACGTTTTGACAAAATTGTCGAAACAGTAATAACTTCAGCTTGTAATACTAACAAAGAAAAAAATATAATGATGTCATAAATAATAATAATAATATTTTTATCCGGATAGCTAATAAAAAGCACGCATGGTGACGCGATAATCAAAACATACGAAATTTCTAATTTCTGAGCCACGAAACTTGAAATACGAAAACTTGGACGCGTGCTATTGCCAGAAAATATGGAAATTCCGGATAAGTGCCTTAATTTCGCAGAAAATGAGATATATTCTACGAAAACTTATTATTATCTTATATAATTGGGTTCCGCACGCCTGAAGTGCCGGCTATTTTACTATAATGCCATTGATTTTAAACTACGACTAGAGTTTTGGAACCGGGAATTTCCGTTCCCGGTTCCCGGGAATTTACTCGATATTTCTTATTCTCGATCCCCGGGAAAATTTTTGATGAGCCAAGCCAAGCTTTTCAAGAATTATCTTCATAGCTGGCTTTTTTAGATGTTCTTCCGAATTTCAGCCCCAAATGTTAAACTATCAATATTATTTTTAATGTTTTTCATGTTATGCGCATTGTACCAATAGAATTTCTGATGAACACTAAATATTTTTTCAGTGAATGCTATATAGTAACTGAGTTATTAGGAGTTTGAGATTAAGGATCAGGTTGTACTTCTCGCTATTAATTCAATTTTAATTGAACGCTAATACAATGTCAAAATGTCTTCTTCTCGCGCCCGTGAATGTCATTATTAAAAAAAAGGTCCAAAGGTAATAGTTGTATGTTGCATGAATCTGAAACTAGGCGCCGAAGTAAACTACCTTCCCCTCCTATATAATCTTCTTCCTTCCCCCATCCTTCCTCCCCTAATCGACCAAAGTAGCTACTCTGACCAAGTGAATTAAGTATATATAAACTAGGGAGATGCCCGCCGAAACTCAACGGGAAAGTTTTTATGAAATTTATCCAAATCAATGGTACCCAATAACACGAAACCGGCAACAGTGCAACACACTAAGAATTCGTCAAATTCTCTCGTTAAAAACTGATCTGCTGATCGATTCGGCGCGTATTAAAAAATCGATGGAAGGAAAACAAACATTTGTTCTTTTAGGCGTTCGTAATCTCAAGCCTTGATCTCCTACTATGATTCTAAGTGATTTTAATATGCGAATGATTAATGTTCTATATTCACATGTATTTCTTCTCGTATATAACGTAACAGATGTTGTTTACATTTATTGCTACATTCAAAGCACGCTTTCACCCATAAGGAATGAAATTAAAATAGGATTTAGAGGTTTAACAATGTAAGTGGTTGGCAAAGCAACTTCCCGTTAAAATGGCAAGATTTCTCCAAAATATGTGAATTAAACGATTAACATGAGGAATTTCGAACTGTAGGCGGAAAAAGATGAACAGAATAAGAACTATTATAATTTTTTCTTTAAAATGCTTTGAATCGTAGATCGTTGGTTATTTCTTTCTAACTTAGATCGCAAAAAGAATAAAAGCCTGCGTGTGAAAAAGTCGATGTTTACGTGTCATTTTATGAGAACCAGAAATGTTTTCCTTGCAGTCTAACCCAGAACTATTTCCATTTGTTTTCGTCATCACCTTAAAATATGTTATTCGAGCATTCCTGCCAAATTTCAAAAATGTATCTCGATCCTTGATTGAGTTATTTGCATTTTTATAGTGTGACAGAGGGAGTCACAAAGGGACAGAAGAAGGCTCTTTTCTAGATCGTTTTTAAACCTCTTTATTACATTTTGTACATTCAGTTTTAACTTGGAGGTAATTGCAATGTACATTAGTAGTTGGTCATCTCCACATCGTCAACATCGAGGAAAGATCGGTTGCGCAAGTGAAGGTGCGTTTGAATATTGAATCTGTTAACAATTTGTCGTAAATAATGTATCACATGACATTGGGATTTATTAAAGACTTATGTATTTGCGTTGTATCAATAATAAATATCATGATTAAATGAAAAATGGTGTATTAAATATTAAAAGTGCGAAATCATTCTTATTCCCGGGTTATTTGAAAATCTAATTCCCGTTTCCCGGGGAAAAAAATATCGCTCGGAACCCAAAACTCTAACTACGACGTAAATCTATGATACGGTCATAATACACGAAATTGTAAGAAAACGCTTGAAAAATTGAATGCTGTGTTTCGTAAAATTTTTCGAGAGATTAAATTAAGGAGAAAATTGAAATATGGTTTGACTAAATTGTCGAAATTGTGCGCACAAAACCAATACCATTTATCTCTAAACTTAATTATATCAAACAATCAAAGACACGATTTAAAAAGTACTTATTCAATGAATGTTCAGATGTAGTATACACGTAATTATGAATGAACTATAAATCTAGCCGTTCTGTGTGGGCACCTTGGTTTTCGTTGCATAATTTTATCCTTCTCCATGTTCTCGGAGAAAAGCTGAACGAACAGATACCTTTAGCTCGTCATTACTGTTGTATCTCTTTTGAGAGACAAGTCCCTTAACATATCCCCACAATGCAATGTCACATGTCGAAAGATCTGGACTCCTTGGGATCCTTTGGTGCTGGAAAATCCCTTGATCCACGACCGATTCATCGATTATTGATCAAGGCTTTCACGAACAATTAATGCATAATGGCCAAGTGCCCCATTTTTCTGGGAAATACCCTATTATGAATATTTAATCGGCCAAATTGAGGCATAAACCAATCCCTTAGCATCTCAAGATATGAATGTTGATTGACACTGACTACAACAAGAAGTCCAAACCAGGACTAATGCAGGCTGGTTTCCCAAAGTTGACGTCCCGAATTGATTACATATACTCTTATTGATAGGAAATGTTTCAGTATGTGTTAGTCAATACAAGGAATTCTCATACCATAAATACCACTTGTAGTTCAAATTTTATCAGTGATAGAGAAAAAATGGGAAACAAATTAATAGAGCATTATCAGGTTTAAAAATAGTAAAAACAATATCAAAATATCTTTCTGATATATTTTCCAAGCATTAAAAAAATAAACGAATTTAATTAATGTTACTGTTTATACGCTAATATGTGGATCAACTGTCCATTGCTGAAGAGCAGTCAAGCGAAAAAGAAAACAAGGTGAAAATGTATACTCCATAAATGGAATACACACAGAATTCAAAGGCGTTCTTAATGGGAAATACGTATGAAACGGTATCGAAAGATTGGGCGATTCTCGAATTTTTATCCCCGAAACTATAAGTCGTAATTTTATGGTCTCTGGGACTATCTTGTAGTAAATGTTGTTCTCTATCCAAATAAATTTTTAAATCTATACCTCACAGATCATATAAGAGAATGAGAGAGAAATATATGGATTTTTAATTGTTGTTTGCCGAGAGAACCGTCTTAGAGATCAATGTAAACAAAATATGCAATGTTTTGCTCGGGATTTTCTCGAATTCTTATCTCCGAAGCCATAACTTGTAATTATGTGGTCTCGTAGACTACCTTGTAGTAAATGTTGTTCTCTATCCGAATAAATTTTTTAATCTATACCTTACAGATCATTAAAGAGCTAGGAAGAGAAAAGTTTGGTATTTCATTGTTGATTGATGGATGCCATTTAACGAGGTACGAATATAAATTTATTCAAGTAACTATGTAAAGTGGAAGTTCTAATTGGCGGATGCAGTTTAAAATCACAATTGGGCGATAAAGTTTAATAGCGGTCACTCATACTAAATTTAATTAAAATCCGTCCAGCGGTTTAGGAGATGAAAGTTACGACGGACGGACCTGACGTGCCTATAAGTCGTTCCGCTATTACAGCTTCGCTAGTAAAGAACGCCTAATAATCCATTTGTTCACTCGTCTATGCGCAAGCCGAGTTCGGTATTACTCGTCTCCATGGCAACAATCCGATAAAATGCGATCTAAAACGCAAAACCACTATGTTTTAGTGGAAATTCAAGAAAATACGATCAATTATCAATTGATTATATGCAAGTTGAGATCTCGGTGGAGGATGTCTATGAAACGCTTGCAGAATGGAAGCATCGACTACTCGTATGTTAAACAATGCCATTTACTTTCACTCGTACCCAGACATTATTGGGCTTAGTAGAAATGATGCAATATCATTATTGAATGAAAAAAATTGAGGCGTTCTGTTTACTTGATGTTTGATTTTGAGTTAAAGTTTTTCCAATTTACCCTTGCTTTCACCTCTGTCATATATCTGCAATTTTGTTACTTATCCTTATGCATCTAGGTAATGTATGCATATATGTGTACATAATATGGGAGAGTGCTCAACTGCAAAACAGTTAAAAATGAATTTATTCTTATTTCTTTTATCTTAGATTTGCGTGCAAATAATTTGGCAATATTAATTCGTACGATAAATTTTAAATTACGCATGAAAAATAATTTTAGAAAAAATTTTGTTTTCCCATCCATCACGCAGTATTCCCAAATCTTGCTTTTTATAAGCAAAAATGCAATTTCTCTGACTCGAACGTAAAATTCGTCACTATTTTTATTAACATATTGACAATATGTAACAGTTTTGTGCGATTTTTTCTTTGCAGAGCCTCGCATGTGAAAGGTAAGACTCAAAAGACTTCTGAAGGCATGCATTGCCCCAATCATGTTGAAATTTAATATTTCTACCATTTTATTTTCGATTCTAGCAGTTCTATTTTACAAACTAGGCGCTACAAATCCAACAAATTTGGACCATTTTTAGCTCTCGTATATATCCTGAAAATTTGGCATCTCCAAGTTGCAGGATTCCAGAGACATTTCCCGAACAGACGGACGGACAGAGAAACTGAATAAAAAAGCGATTTTTTTAGAAAAAAAAAGCGCTAAAAAGCAAGACATTTTCAACGTTTTTACAATAAAAAATTATCGTTGCCGTGGCTACTTAACGTATTATTGCCACATTACAATTCGCTAAACAATAGCTCTATTTAGCCATCTATGGACCAATTAACAAATAGTAGAATATCCCATTTCATCAACAGATGATTATGCGGAAAGTACTTGGAGGTAATTTTGATCGAGGGTGTGCAGCAGTGGACACTATTGCATCAAAGAAATATAAAGCATTGGATATTCTGAGTGCTAGGGAAATGCGCATCAGTTTTACGATTGGAAGCATATTGCGTTGGACTATGGTCCGTGTGATTATATTTTTGTTCAACGTGGGATATTCTAGTATTTAAAATGTACCTTATAAGCCACTGGAAATAGGTGACGTGACGTTGATAAATTATTGTTGGAGACTAGGGATGCAGTCACCTTGAGAAATGAGGGTAAGCACGATCTCGTAGTGTGCTGTTCCTCATCAGAAATGGTTTCAACGGGAGTACTAGGAGTCGTCTCAGGAGACATTTTCGTCCAATATCCGTATTATACATTTTAGCATTAGCATTTTTATCCTCCACCATTTTCACCTCTCTTTCTTCTTGTATATTAGCCCCTACTAAAAATAACACACGTAATCCTTCGTCATTGCTGCCATTAGTAGGTTAAGATTTAATATTGCCAACTTTGATAAATGCCGTTAGATTTCTACCGGATCTGTAAGTTCAGATCAGCATATTCAGTCATCGGTATTTCTGCATTTGTTGCCATGCTTTTTGTTGGTACTAATTTTCGAAATGATTCTGTCGTGCGCTGCAGATTGCTTCTCTAGTATCATGTCTTCTCATGAGGCCGGACTTCCGCGTGTGATAGTGATAGAGGGCGTGTTAGAATGGAAGTACAGATATCGGTAGATGTTGGCAACGCTGTAAATTCCTCAGAGTGGCATGGGAATGGGCAAGTGTTTGGGGTGGGCGGCGGTCGTGATGCGATATTCCCTACTTTCTCCCTCTCATTTCACTTCGTTATTCGTGGCTCCGTGTCACTCATCTAAACCCTCTGCCGTGTGGATCCTTCCGTGAGCGACGGACGCGACCTCTTCGATGTTCGTGTGCTTCGTGCGTAATAATTCAAATTTAAAAGGGGGAGAAATCCCGTGCGAGTCGAAGGCCGGCGGATGTTGTCGGTGACGGTCGGCATCCGTGCGCGGGCTGTTTCGAACCTCGTCGTGACATTGTGTGCGACCGCCAACGCTACCGTTGCCTTCGAAACCGAGGTTCTTGCGAGACGACGAAGAATTTTTGACGCTCTCGGTTGAGACTATGTCGTTAATTGCCCGTGATATCATAAATGTTGGTCGGATATCGAAACGGCGGAGTGGGATTGCTCGCAGCGCCACCCTGTCTCAACTGCCGTCGCATTATGTTAGTTTGAAGTGGTGCGGTGGTGCCTGGCCAAACAACCGTCCTCGCTCACCCTTACTTGTCCTCTTATCACCTCATCTGCGTCCCTCATCCGCGGTCCTCCCCATAGCTCGTTTGCGAACCGCGTCTCGACCAAGAGACCGTCACTTGGTCTCCCCTTACCATGTAGCCCAGGGGTGGGCAAACTGCGGCCCGCGAGGGCATTTTATGTGACCCGCGTTGCCATTATGAAAGAGAACCGTAATATAAAATAGAGATGATTTCATATTTGTAGTTTAAATTAATGCCGGAAAACCTTCTCCAGTGATGTTATGGGGATAACATATTATTTATTATTGATTTTCACTAACAGGATCCCTCGCATTACTTCACATTACTTACGATGTGAACCCTAACGTGGCCCGCCGAAGCATTTTAATCTGTTTATGCGGCCCACCTAAGAAGCTGAACCGTTAATGCGGCCTGCCACGTAAAAAGTTTGCCCACCCCTGATGTAGCCTCTCAAATCATTCCTCGCCTTTTGGCGCCCCCCTCCTGCCTCGTTTTCCCTCTCGTGTCACTCTTTATTTATTTGGTTAATATTTTAGTAATTTAAGTTATTTTTTATCAATGCTAAATAAGAGGCATTTCTTGAATTGTACCTCTCATTCATAGTATACTCTCACGCAGGGCCGGTTTCAGTTGAAAGTTAAGTGTAAGTGGGGTAAAAATTTGCCGCCCCTCTGCATATCAAAGATAGGAAAGATTATAAACTATATACTTAACAATAAAAATGAAAATAAATTTGACACATTTTATTTTTTTAGAAAAATATTACGTCACATACATTCAGATACAATAAATAAAACATTGAATGAAAATTTATTGATGAAAGTAAATCCCTGTACAAATAATTAAAATCTCTTAATTTTGCCAATGTTTATATTATCGATCAGCATATTTATAGATTGCAGCTTTGCGAGCCCACTTTACGAAAAGGACTAGATTAAGTTTATTTTTCGGACTTTTTTATGGGCAAAATCATTGATCAATTCCTCGTATTTTAATTTTGACACTTTCACTTTCTATCGAAAGTATAACCAAATTTGTTAGTCTCTCTTGAGACGTAGAAGAACACAAAAATGTTTTTATCAATTTCAGCTTTGAAAAACTCCATTCTGCCGTTGAAATTGTTACAGGAATAGTAAGTAGTATACGCAATGCTACCTATGTATTTGGAAATAAATTCTCAAAATGGTTCTGTGAGATAAATTTTAACATTAATACTGGGTTGTTATTTTCTTCGGGTAGAATACTTTGCAGCATGCTAAATTCTTCTATAAGTTCTCCACCATCTATGTCTGATAAAGTATCACTTTTAAGGAATTTCTCCAAACCAAAACAAAATTTTTTTCAAATCATCGTATTTGTGATTCTTGACATTCTTTATATCATATAGAAATTCCACAATTCATTATGCTGATATAGCTGCTGAAATCAGACGTTTAGAGAAGAAATTGCAGCATCTACAATCGGAAGGAAAAAAGTTGTGTGAAAACTATCGTCTAGTTGTCCGGTTACTTCATCTTTTACCTCATAATCAAAAAAGATTTTTTTTGTCTATGACGAGGAACATGTAATTTCCATTCAACTTAAGGGATACACAATTCATCAGCAGTAGGTTTTGCTTTTAATTTGACTGCTAAAAGTCCATTTTCCCGATATTCCGTCAAAAACTCTTTCACAGTATTTATCAGTGTGATAGTGGTATCTATATTGGCTGAAAAAGACTACATTTGTTTAATCATGATGTTTATCTTATTTAGAATATCATACCAAATAATAACTAGAGTCATTTCTCCCACCTTAAAATCTGCTTCTACATTAATATGTTGCAATAAACGCCTGAAACCGGTTCTGCTCTCACACAACGCGGTAGTTACATTCCTAAAACCTCCACTTTCGGAGAAAATGCCCTGCATGAATTGAATAACCCAGTGATTCCCAAACCTTGTATAGGCGACGCACCCTTTCAAAGATAAATAGAATTTCGCGACACCCTAGCCTTGAGACAAGAATTTTATATTTTTACATACGGATGTTACAACCTTTGGATACATCCATTTGTTGGTACTATGCTATAATCAATTTATTAATGGAAAAATTATTTTTTCCATTGTTACCTAACAACACATCCAAATCAATGATTTATTTACCAAACAAAGTTGTTCACGGCACCCCTAAAATCAGCTGCGGCAAGTTAAATACTTTTTGTATGTAAAAATGTAAGATAAAATAATATTTAAAATAATACAAATAATTTTAAAACATTAATTTAAAATAATTTTAAAGTTAAAACAATTCCTTACAATCAATTGATTTCCAGTGATTGTTGCCCCTTTACCTGTTATTTTCAAGCCAGCAGCCTCACTCTTCTCTCTGCAAGAAAATTGGTGTACAAATAAAATTTGTGCAATACTGAAAACATGCTGCCAGAATTGCATTGCGTGAGGTTTTAGTTTATTCAGTTTTTGCTTTAAATGAAAGTCTCAACCAAAGTTTGGTCTTTCATTCTAGATTGATCTGCTAAGAAACTCTTATTTAAATGTTAAGAAATTTATGCTGGATCTCTAGTTTTAAAAGTCAAATTGTTGACAATGCACTTAAAAATTGCTTCCTTCATACTCACTTAAACATCGCTCTAGTAAAGGAAAAGTGAATGCACATGTATATGAATGCTTAAGCTACTAGAAAATACAACCAATGATAAAAATTTTAATGTGTTGAAAAATTGACAAAGATTACAGATCATATTCTAAAAGAAGTCATTTAGTGAATGGTTCTTACCTTTAGCTTTAGTTTTAACCTAATTTATTAAGTTATATATCAGTTATGCTTTAACTTTCCACCTTTTCCTATCTGTTAACCCAATGAATCAAGAATGCACTATATATCTAGTTGCACATTGTGTATGCTTCATGATAAAATTTTTGAAAGTGGTTAATTTGCATACCTGTTAAGATAGTGGAGAATATCATGACTATCTTATTAGTGAGTGATAGATATCTGAAATTTTATCTATTTTGGAAAATTCAACTAATTGAAATAATTAAAATATTCTACTGACTGTTAACAAGCTCTTGCAAAGTATAAAACACTGGCAGCAGCCAAACATGATCAGATTTACTGTTTTAATAAGTAGTTAAAAATCAAATGCCTTGTGTGCATTTCAGGATCTATGCTCATTAAAAATGATTTTGGTTTTAATTTTTGTATAAAATATGAGAAAAGGATTTCCTGAAATTTAATTAGTTAAATTTCTCCAAAGAGTAGCATGGGATCAATATATTCAGTAAACCCTCATTAGTATGAACTTGTATGCATATTACAAACTCCCTGTTTACACTAACATATTTTTTCCCATGGCACTGAATACATGGTTTCTTATGTAAGTTTGTTGGTTAACATGAAATTCACGTGAGACCAACTTCAAACTTTGATAATATGAATACTACCCAGTTTACATTAACATTTTTCCCATGGTACTGAATGCATGAATAAAAAATGACAAAGGAGAAACCTTTGTCCTTTGTCTCCAAAAATTTAATTTTTGAACTGAATGCATGGTTTGTCATATGTGAGCTTATTGGTCAGCATGAAATAAAATTGGAATACAAAATTAAAAAAATAAATAAGCATTAACTGCGAGTCAATGAATTTTTATCATAAATGGTCAGTCACTTCAAAGCATTATTGATTTTAAGTTGCTTAAGTTTTTCTTAAAATCTATATGGTTTGTCTACAGATCATAATTAATTCACCAAAAGTCTGCTTAATAATATTTTTTTATTCCTGCCCCAAAATCTCACTGCCCCTAGGCCATTGCGTACTTTGACCTTATTACAAATCTGCTACTGCTTGTATCATCGATGTCAGATTCTTGTTATTTGTTTTGTCAAGAATTATTTTACAAAATTATGTTGATTTCATCCAATTCAGTGAAAGGATATCAATCAACATTGATGAAATCAGAGGTGCTGAATTCATTATTTTCATTAACTGCTTCAATCATATTTTGTACTTTTGCAATGATGTTTTCATTTACACTGGTTTCATCTCTCATTTGAAAAAAAAGCTTTTAATCAGTTGTTAGTCATAGACAGTTGATGGACTTATTGATTAATATAGGTAATTAGCAGAAGTATCCAGACGTTGCTCGGGTTTAAGGTTAAGAACAAATAATCAATGCCGAGTATACAGAAACACTTTAAGTATGAAAAAATTGCAAGTTATTTGACTCAATTCAACATTGTTTGGGTTTCTGATTCATTATTGATAAAATTATATTTGAGTGTTAATCATTCAACCTTCTGTTACATAACAGTCCTGTATTAATACAATATATGAAATTTAGCAAGGATTCTTTTAACAAAAAAACTTCAAATTATCACAGTGAAGAGGAAAACGATGAAAAACAGGAAATTCTCCATGAAGACCTGGGTGGGCTTTATTTGGATCATATATCACATTTTCTTGCAAATTTAAGTAAAGTTTTCTTCACTGGCACAATGCGATTAAATAAAATAGGGTATACGTTTGGGCTGGGGGAATTTCCTGTTGAAGAATTTCAGCTCGTGATTTCAGCACCAACGAAGACACAAAGACTTTGCATTTCTGGCAAAAGATATGTACACCAGGAGTGAGTTGGGCTCGCTGTCAAAGATAATGAACTTTTTGAGAGCCAATCTTGTGAATTTGATAGGTGACTTCTGTAAATAAATGCTAATTTTTGAAACAACAATTTTTTAAAATTACTGGGTAACTTTCAGAATTTTTTGATACTTTGTTAATAATGTTACACCCTACTTAATAGAATATTAATTACCTTGATGCAGGCAAATGTTTCATGTTTTGAACTGTATAGTTTTGACATTTCTGATCAAGTTTTTTTTAATTTAAATTTTTTTCATTTTTCCCTACTTTTTCTGCAATTTTCGCACTATACACCTTAAAAATATGCTTCTTGCAATTACGAAGTTGCTTATGCATATAGCTTGGGCTAATCTTTATCTCACAATACCAACAATGCTATTGACAGAAGTTTGTTTATTTACATTACCATGATAAAAATAACAAACTCGCTTACTATCCCACCACAACTTCTGAAGACCTGACCTTGAGGGTGTGAGCGGCGCTGCTTTGGCAGTGAATAAGGGAGGTGCGGGTTTGCAGGAGTGGATTTGTGTCTCTTGCCTTACGCTGTGTTGTCAAACCCCCGAATCATCTGAATCATCACTCTTTCAAGAGCATGTATGACTGATGTGCCAAATCTTCTAAAACTAGAAGTAGCAACGCCGCAGAGAAAACACGTTGACCGTGGTGGGGGAGGGGTTGGAGTGTTCTGCTAGGAGCAAATATAATAATAAGGGTTTAAAGGAAGCACGGAAAGGGGAAGGGACTTTCTGTAGCTTCACATTCCTTCCAAGGTTTCAGAAGATTTGGCAGTACCTGGTTTTCCTAGTTAAAGAAGTCTGCAACAATTGGATATACATGACAACCATAAGTTTTCGATCAAAAATTGTCGAAATTTTGTTGTTAAAAGTGTAATTTAGGAAATCTTTGGACCGTATTTGAAATTCAATGGTAAGAAAGCAAAACTTCATTCATTTCTGCATTCCTGGGTTCAAGTCTGGAACTCATACTAGGGTTATTAGTAATTTTAAAGTCCAAATTAAAATTTATCTACACCCATTCCCGTGTTATTCAAATGGGAAAAATTAGAAGAGAAAATATTTAAAAAAATTAAAAGGGTCAATCAAATCCGTTTAAAAACCCGACAACACCACCTTTCTCTGCACTGCAATTAAAATGATACCTTTCTCTTGCTTCTACGTTCTGTAGTTCTCGAGTTATAGAATCACACACATATATACAAACACTTTTATAGATATATAAAATTGCATCCAATACATACATTTATTTCTTCACACAAATTTGAAACTTCTTCACATTGCTCCATTTTCAGCAATAATTCCTCTAATATAAGTTTACTATAATCCATTTTCATGGATTGTACAATTGTATATCTTTTGTATATATTATTACAATAATTATTACACATCGTCAGATTTTCCTGTTTCATCCATAGATTTTTAGCAAGTTTTATCTTTACAGTTGTTGCAACAATAAGTTTTGATGTTGTTCTGTGACTTTCTAATGTCATTTGTCCATTCATGACTTCAAAATGTCTCTTATTTTGTCATTATTTTCAATATGAGTAGTTGATGCCTGACTTCTGCAAGCATTTCAGCCTACTATCCTACACTATAGGATTTCATTACTTTTGGAAATCAAAATTTCAAAACACTTTAAATAAATACAGCTTATTAAATAAATGAAACAATTCTTCATAATGTAAAGTTATACGTACAGTTTCCTTCTGCATTCACTCTCTTGAAGTGCTGTTCCTGTAGTGTTCCCTCTTTTCTCCTTGTCCAAACAATGCAGTTTCTCGATTTTGTTTTCCACTTCCCTAAAGGGGAGTTTTTTTTCAAGAAGTGGCACCTACAGGCGACCTGGTCTGTTTCGCTAAGAGTTCAGACATTGATTGTTTTTAATGTAATATATAGTTTCATACTTCCCTCCATGAGGAAGAATCTAAATGTCTGATTCTTGAGCTTTTCTTTGGATTCTAAATCCATTTGTCGAGTATTTAAGAACGATTTTGACTCATACAATGGCAGCATTCCTGGCAGAAGTGTATTAATTTTGAAGTAAACTACTTTGAAGTAAATTAATAAATTTCTTTTTCTATCTCATACCTGTGCTTTTTTATTTTGTCAGTCCGGAAACTTTTGGGTCAATCTTGTTTATAAAAAGCAGCTATTTATAATAAATGGAGGTAATGTGTTAATGTTTTCAAACTGGAAAAGTGATAGTTGAGTTTGGCAATAAAAATTGTCTAATTTTTTCAAATACACATTATTTCTGTTTTTATTGTCATTTGTAATTCTCTCCAATTAATTAGCACAAGATATAATGTACAGAATATAGATTAATGTTTATTGTATATATTAATTAGCCTTCAAAGGTAAGAGAGGTAATTTTCAAATTGATTATTACTGAATTTTACCAATAAGAATTCAATATTAAATGTATAGGTTAGTATTAATTTTTATGAAGGCTAGATTAAATATACCCATTATGTATGCATGAAGCTGATGTCACTCTATTCCTATTTAAAGAAATCAGATAAAGGAGAATAATAACAATATTCCTAGTTATGCAGAATAGCCACTAAGATTAAATTTGACCATTCAAATACAATTTGAAAGGTGTAAGGACTCTCAAATATCTCTCTCTCTTTCTCCCTCACCAGATGTGGCATGTGGCAAGGGCGGAGATTCTACTCTCGACAGCTACAGTTCAAGCTGTGTCAAGCAGAGAAAAATGGGGGGTGAATGAGAGGAATGTTTAATCTGTTCCAAAGTTGACGGATCCAGTTAAGGAAGGGGTAAAGGGGATAAGGTAGTTTTCCAAATTGCAATTTTTTAAATTTGCATTTGCAGTGATATCACAAAAGTATTTTTCTCTATATGCTTTATAATTATATAATACTTTAATTTTACTTGTACTCAAAATGTCAGTTCCTCAATAAAGTACTCCTAACTGCTTCGCGTTAAGAAATTGCAGCCTTTGAAGGGTTGTAGCATGTAGTTCTCCTGAGGCTAGTAGTCAACCTTGGAATGTTTCTTGGGATATCTGCAGTCATATTTATAGCAAGTAGAGGTTCGTAAATATTGGCATAAAAACTGTTGGTGCACATAATTCACAAGGACCTTGAGTGTGATTTCAGTGTCCCTGCCATAACCTGAGTAGAGTTTCTCAAAAGTATTTTTCCATGCAACATGAATTTTTCGCAAAACAATCTGATGTGGCCACCACATGACTTTCTCCATATTTCTCCAATATTTCTAAAAATTCCAAATAGGTTAAATGGTAATAAATATTTTAAGGAACTGCGAGAAAAATTTAAAGAACAGAAATAAATTCAAGCAATAGCCTCCTGATATTGTATATAGCCATTAAGCTCCAACAATTAATAAAATAAAAAGTAGTGTTACTAAGATGTAACTAAGCTTAAAGTGTTAACAATAGTCGCTGGTAGGTGGAGTACTGGTGGCAGCTAAAAAATATAATTTTAAAAATATCTCTTAAACAATGCATTATATGGGGAAATGTTTCAAACAAAGATTGTAAAAAATTAAATTTCCTACAACTTTTATTCCAATACGTTTTTACATTTATCAAATATTAAAACAAATATTTAAAAAATGGATGTTACAAGAGTAAACACCCACTTCCGGTTGACCAATTTTTACCAAAAACTAATCAACTCTTGTCCCTTAAACAAAAAATGTCAAATATAAAATTTTGCGTTGACCTGATTAATAGTTTTTGAGTTAACAAAAAAATCTGTCCCATACACACATAGACATCATCAAGAAAATGGTCAAAACGTGTTCAGGAGACCTCAAAATATGTATTTCCGTTGAAATCTCGAAATCGATTTTTTTCATGAAAACAATACTTTACCCTATACAACATTTGGTGAAAATAAAAATGTTGTTTTGTAGGGAGAATTCATCAGTGCCAAATCATATTCTCAATTTGAAGTTGCATTCTGACACAAACAATAATTTTGGGTAGGTTACAGTATTCCCTTTTGTGAAGTATTTTCCAACAACATATTTTCATATCAATTAGGTTCCTCTAAGTCGGAGGTTATACTAACAAATGTGTTTTAATAGATAAGGTTTGCTTTACCAATGATGTATGTGCATGCAATTAATACAAGTTGAATGCCTGTATTTTGCATATAAACATATTGTTTCAGTATTCCTTTAAATGATCTAAATAAATTTAAACTACTGCATATCAACATGAAATACTGTAGTTACTCGCATAATTGCCCCACTTTTTCGAGCGATTTTTTTACAGTAAAACAAGGGTGGGGCAAATACTCTGTTTTCCCCTATCGTATGAAAGTGTCCATATCAGAAACAAAAGTGTTTTATTTCCTCCTCATAGTTCAAGTAGAGCAATTACGTGATGGAGATAATTATGCGAGTAAATACGGTATGAAGTAATACTGCATTTAAGTACTTGTTGCATACTTGTTTTAACTCGTTGATGCTTTATTTGTTATCTTCAGGATACTTTGATTAACCTAAACAAATGCAATTTGGAAGGGTAATTACACTACATCAACTTGCAAATGCAGTTTATTGCCTGACTGAATAATCATTCCAGGGAATTTGCACAATATTGTATTTTTAGCATTTGCATGAAAAGATTTTTCATTGCTGCTGTTTAGTGGCAGCATATGAACATATGGGTTCTCATTGGGTATGATCCCCAAATACACTCCAAATTCAGTCAAAGAATGTATAAAAGATGCTTTGAAATAAAATACAGTAGACTGCAGTTGTGTGCCATTTTGTCATTCATGGGCAATTTTTTCGGTTACTGTTTGCTTTTTGTGCCCTCTATTATCTGTGGCCAAATGGATGCCTTCACAGCAATAACCAACCTCTTCAGAACTGATGTGTGGTCATTCTGCTCATCTTTGACATTATTTTATAATCTCTTCGTTTTAGTTGTTATTACCCTTAAGAGATCATGACTTCTGAGGGAATAGAAAGTAGTACTTCATTTAATTGAAGTGATTATTTGTCAATTACTAAATTGAAAGCACAAAAAAGAAATACTGTATATAATCGATTGTAAGCCGACCTTTTTTTTACATTTTGACCTTCTTAGAATTTGTCATTCGGCTTAGAATCCATGTCTTAAATATTAATGAATGATAAAGAAAGTAATCAATGCATTAATGGGCATTTTCATAAGAATGGTAACTCGGAATGTGTGGAAAGTTGGCGCAAGAGCCCTATGCGGTTCTAATGCAGATGAATGCATGTGAGTAACAAATGAATATGGATGAGTGTTGAGCGCTGGGGGCGTCGAAGTGACACGTAAAACACACAAACACAAAAAAAAATGCAAGCTTATCGGGCCTATGCCCTTCTTCAGCGAAAGAGTATCTGAAAGTGAAACACTGAGCAGGGAATGACAGGGTGATGTGTGTGTATATATATATATACACACACACATACACACATCACCCTGTCATTCCATATATATATTCCACACACACACACACATATATATAAGAATATTTTCACTTGAAAGTTTACCTCTTCAAGTAACAAAAAATAATTGCTGCAGAAAAAGTTCATTGTGCAAACACGAAACGATTTTTCTTTTTTTGTATTTTTTTCTCCTTACAAATTTTGCCAACCAACCTATATGAGAAAACATATATTAATAGTTAATTCACGCCTTTTACTAGCTGAATCTTGATGATTAAACTAAATTAGCATTTTGCATATCGGTCACGAGAATATTGTTCTACCACACTGAAACTTAGTATATATTTGATCTCAAATATCATAAGCTGGTATTTCAAAATCTAGGTATTTTTGATTTCGTATTATTTTTCCAATCGTGTCGTTGACAAATATATTATATCGCAAATGCAGATAATTAATTATGCTTTATCTCTTAAAATTGTTTAATGAAAACTAGAAAACGTTTAATTTATGAAATCTGAACAATATCCTGTGTTTTTGCTGAGAAACATTCTTTAAAAAAATTTGCGAGTTCAGCTTAAAGGCTTCTAGACATTCATTGATGGCAATTAAGGACTAATAAAGGAAAAAACATTAATGATGCAATTATCGCAATAAAATTTTAGCTGTCAAAAAAGATCTATCTAATACTTTACTTTGTATCATGTGATATATTTCATCACTGTACAAAATATTCTCTTTATTTAACATAAAATATATAGAGAAAAATTAGACTTGATTATTCAACACTCGACCAATTGTCTTACCTCAAATCCTGACTAAAATGTGTATTTCCAATTGGCAAAATACTTTACAACAAATAGCAAATAAATGTTAATCCTTAATCCCTCCTCAATTTTTAGTATCGATTTCTAATTTATCTACATTTTTAAAAAAAATTATATATAAATTGAAATTTACTAACCTGTAGCAAAGGATGAAGGAGCCATAAGTAAGAGAGCAGAATGATCTTTCCTGGATAATTTTTAGAGAGAGACTGCAAAAGTGTGGGTTCATTGCTTACGGAGAGGTGAAAGTGCATACAACAATGTTCATCTATAGGAAAAACCCCAGCAAGGAAACAAGAAACATTTGTTCCAGGAATACACTCCACAGGGTAGATTCGTGTAAGAGGAATTACTCCATGCCAGGTACCCTAGTTTACGTGCAAACAAATCAACCAAAATTGTACTTTTTTTTAAAAAAAGAATGCCTAGATATGTATTTGGAATCAAGGATTCCATCCTCAGTAGGCCAATCGTAAAGATGATGAAATGCAGGACAAGGAGTGTATATATACACCCAGAACAGTAGGGAGGGGAAGAAATATTTACATTGTCATAATGGGGGAATTCGGAAGTTGGTTGGAATGACTATTGTAAGAAAGGGAAAGAAAAGTAGTATCTACTATAGGATCTGTGTCTTGATTGAGTGTAACGTCTTTGTTTTTGAAAATGGCTAAACTTTTGGCTGCATCTAAAAGGTAGTTACTGGAAATGGGTTTAAGTAATTTAAGGTTATCTAAGGAAGTGGAGTGTTGTGTGTGAAGGATGTGGGTTGCTACGCATGATTTTTCAAAATTTCCATTTTTGTAGTATGAAATATGTTCTTTGAACCTGCTAACTATTTTTCTTTTGGTCTGACCAATGTAAATCTTATCACACTTATCGCAAGTGATTTGATAAATGCTGGATTTTTCATAAGTGAGATAGGATCTTAAGGGTTTACAAGCAGTTGACAGATAGGATTTTCGGACAACAATGCAATATTTAAATCAGAATCTTTGAAAATCTTTTTTAGGCCCCAGGTGTATTGTGGAAAGAAAGGTAGCTTTACATATTTTTCTTTTTTTTTTGAGGTGGCTAAGGTTTGTAGGGTTATTGGATTTTGAACTTTTAATTTATGTCTGTGTTTTTAAACTAAATTATCTATCAGTTTAGTGGGAAAACCATTTCTTAAGGCTGTTTTTTTTATGAAAACTAATTCTTTCAGGAATTCTGATTTGTGGTACACGGAGCAATCTGTACACGAGGGAATTGTATGCTGCTATTTTTTGGCTATAGCAGTATTGTGAGTCAACCGGTATAAATCTGTTCGTGTGTATGGGTTTCCAGAATATATTGTACTTTAAACTGTTATTTTTCTTGGTAAGGAGGTCTAAAAAATGCAGGGAGCTATTGATTTCTATTTCAAAGTGAGACTAATTGATGCATATTGTGAATTGAGATCATTTAGGAAGGAGTCTATATTGTAAACATTTTTGTCGAAAACAGCAAAAACATCTATATACCTGAGCCATGTGTCGCATTCAAGGCATGCATTCCTTATGCATATAGCATTAAGGATTAAGGCAAAATACAATCTCAAGGCTTAACAATCACACAGTCGGCAAGGCAACATGTAGTTAAAAAACTTAAATTTTTCCAATAAATATGATTTAAACATAGAACTTGAGCGATTTTATATAGTAGGCAAAATGTGATGATAAGAGTAAGAAACTATTTATTTTCTTTAAAATGGTCCATGTTCGAAGATCGTGGATTCTAATTTTAATTTGCAAAAGAGTAAAAGTCTTTAAGTCAAAAAATCGATTTCTACATGTTATCTTATGGGAAATGTCAGCCCCCTTTCCTTCCCCCCCTCCCATCATAATTCTGGCCCGAGGTGCACATCCTCATGAACCCATTAGTAAGTGTACCAAGTTTTAAGTCTCTTAAGTTCTTGGTTGTTGAGATAAACATACACACTCATTGCTTGTTATTAATATCTATAGACTATAGATTAGATGTTAGGTATTTTTTATAATTGTTAATCCAAGAATACGCTTATTCCCGTGTTATTTAAATGGGAAAAAATTAAAAGAGAAAAACATTTTTAAAATAAAAAATGTAGTTCAAATCGCTTTAAAAACCCTCCCATTTTGCTTAACTTTTTATTGTAGTTAAAATTGCACCTTCTACTTGCTTTTACATTCTGTAATTGTGTTATAAATGCACATACATGAAAACAAATTCTTCAAAATATTTATGATAGAGATTGTATCTGTACATTTGAATCACATTGTTAGCACATATATTATTTTACATTATATTAATGCACTTGGACATTATATTATTATTGACATTTGAATAATATTAGTACTTATTTTGTTATCCTTATGTATTTGCAGTAAAACATTATTTTATTATGTCACGTCATATACCTTAACTCTTTCAATGTGGCCCCAAAATCCAGAATATTTTACAGGTGAATGAACTGAATTCTCATTGTTTTTCATTAGATTATGTTACATTATTCATAATTTTTGCAAGTATTTTTTAAAAGTAGGATGTTCAGAACAATTTATCCTTGATACTACAAATAAATAAGTCCTTAGAAACATATTAAAAGCTTAATAAACAATGAAAAAATAGTAAAAAAGCACTAGTTTTGCAGAAAACTTTTGGTACTTTTCTGAAATTTTTTTCACTATATCAGAATTCGGTTTTTCTTATAAATACATAAATCTGCAAAAATTAAGAAAGTGATTAAACATAATAAAATATTTTGATTAAATGATTTAATATGATTACGAATACGAGTGAGTACTTACCACCAACACAATCTGATGTATATCTGATGAAAAAAAAATTGCCAACTGTGAAGCTGACCTTACCCGAGGTGGGAACCAAGCTGATGGCTAGAGGCAAAAGAAAGGATGCTAAGAGGTGACATTCCCCACCTGAACCGTTAGAACCAGATGTAGCACAACGACGGGAATTCCAGTCATGCACCACAGGATAGGACCCCTCATGATAGGAATTCCAGTCATGTCGTGTTGAAAGTGTTAATATTATTACAATGATACTGTATTCAATTATTGTATCTGTATATTGGAATAATAATAATTTTATTTGCTAACTAAAGATACAAAACATGAAAGATAAGTAGGAAGAAAGAATAATGAATAGGGGAACAAGAAAAGTGAAAAGGAACAAGATCTAAACAATCAGTTCCTGCAAAGGGTTTTGTAGATTGATACCCCTTCCTCCACTATCCTTCATTATCGTATATGCTGCCACAGGAAATCCAATTATTCTGGGCCCCAACTCCTGTTACATTGATGGGAAGTCCTCGCTACATGAACAAAACTTGCAGTGAGATGATGCATTCCTGTTGATTCTTCAAGGAACCATTTTGACTATATTCCTGGGGAGAAAGGAGGGTTGCCCCCAGCTTCATATCCACCATTGTATTAGCCTTATTTTGACTATGGCAATGCCGTAGCGAATAAAAGCATACTTTTTATTCTTACAACTTTTGTCTGCATATGCAAGATAGAAGAAAGTTTACACTGGTCATTAATCTTCCCATTCCACAGCTCTGAACTATTTATACTATACTTGTTGGCAGATGAACCTGATTTTGCACCCAGATGCAACCAAATGTGCTTATGTTCACCCATGATCTCTAACCGGGCACATTCGTTTCAGTTTCTCCTGCCGTTGTGACTGCTGCTGCGGCACTGGCAGCAGCATCGGCCGCCACCTCTTCCTTGGCGCCCCTCGCCCCGGTCGACGTCGCCGCCAAGGAGGGGGTCGTCCGGACGACGGCGGCAGCGGGAGGGGGCGGTCCAGGTGAGCGGAGGCGTGAGGGAGCGGAATGCCGGTGCCGGAGGGCAGTGAGGAGGGGTGCAGGGAGGGGGGTGGTGCCTCCTGCAGCATCTGCAGAAGAGTACCGGCTGCAAGACCTCCCAATCGCCCCAGTACCTACTGCAAGGCCTCGCAACCGACACAGTGGTGGCAGTACAAGTGGGGGAAGGGCTGCAATGGCCGAAGGCAGGAGGGGCCTTCGGCCACCGAGGAACCGCACCTCCCCGGATGGATGGGTGCAAACAACCGGGCAGAAGAAGACAGTGCCACCACCGGGCCATGGCTGGAACAGGGCTACCAGGTGTGTTCTCTCTCTCTCTCTCTCTCTCTAGACATTTGGATGGCATACTCATAAAGGATCGATTGATTCGAGCAAATTGATGAGCCAATATCTCTCATTATTATCAAGGATGTACATGCTTGTTTTAATTACAAAAAGTTGAGGTTTTGATGAATGTCTACTCTGTTCCAGATCGTTTTTGGTCATTTTTACCATTATTCATTTGTGAATATGGGCAAAATTGCTAATTTTTTGTAATATGTTTTTAAGAATCAAGTGGCAATGTACTCCGATTTACAAGAGAGTTGCGTTCCAGGAAATCGTCACTAAGCAAAAACATGCAAATAATTTTCACATTGAGAAAAATGATTAGCTATGTTCTTACTCAGATATATTCCACTGATAACATGTTTAAACTGTTTTTCTTGTAATTTTGAAATTATAATAAAACATCATTATTGGAGGCGTTACGGAGAGAAAGAATTCAGACTCTGACAATTTGAAAGAAAGAAATTAAGCACCCTATCAAGAGAAGAAAGATTCGATGTGGCTGACATTGCCCATATGAGAGGACAGTAAGTAATAGTCGGTAGGACGGTGCTGCAGAAATAGATATGCAGGGCATGGGGGTCTATTATTTTTATGAACCTATAAAGCAGACCTAAAAGTGACATCGCCTTATTTTTTAATTAGGTAATATGAGGGGAGAAATTGAGCTTGGCATCAACAATAATGCCAAGATCTTTGAGACAATCAACCCTCGATAAATCACAGCTATTTAATTTGTAGTTGACTATCAACAGATTTTTTCGGAGAGAAAAGGTTAGTGTCTTACACTTTGAAGGGTTTAATATAAGATTCCAACTAACACGCCAACTGGATATTGTATCCAACGCTTTCTGAAATTTTTGAGAATCAGACATCAAGTCAACTTGTTTAAAAATTTTGTAATCATCGACATATAGTAGGGTATTGGACCAGTCAGAAGGTATCAAATCAGGTAAGTCATCAATAAAAAGATTGAATAGATAGGGCCCAAGGACACCACCTTGAGAAACACCAGAAGTAACTGATGCCCAACGGGAAGCATTTTTGGCGAGTACTATCCATTGATTTCTATCACACAGGAAGCTGGAAATTAGTGTAAGAAAGTTACCATGTATACAAAAACGGTGACTAAGTTTTAAAAGTAAAAGGTCATGGTTAACGAGTTGAATGATTTTGAAAAGTCAAGAAAAACTGTCGAGCTGAGATTTTTCGCTAAAATAATTAATTACATGATTCTGAAAGACAGCAAGGTTAGACAGACAGGAGCGTCCAGGGAGGAAGCCATGTTGATTAGAAGAGGTGCGGAGAAGTAAAATAGTATAATCTATTGAGAATAATTCTCTCACAAACTGATGAAATAATAGGGAGTAAAGATATTGGATGGTAAGACATAACATCTGATTTGTTACCAGACTTAAATATTGGCTGCTGCTTTCCATTGCCACGGAAAGGTGTCAGTGAAGAAGCAATGGTTAAAGATAAAAGACAGTGGAAGAGATAGTGATTCGGTGCATTTGTGGAGAAATATAGGACTAATGCCATTAGGACCGATGACACAAGTAGGAGAAATCTTCAAAAGGTATATTTGGACTTCCTGCTGTGAAGTTTGAAAATTGGAAAGAGAGAAATGACAAACGGGTTGAAGGGAAAGTGATTTACTACTTCTGATAGGACTTGTAGTATGAGAGGAGGCAAGAGTATCAGAGCAAAAATTAATAAACAGATCGGCCCTATGAGAACCAGAGGCGTTAGCGTCATTATAAATAATTTTGAGAGGGATTCTGCTACATTTGCACCAACTGTTAATAAGGGACCAGACGTGTTACACAAAAAATTTCCAAAACTAGCCCTTTAAAATTTACACACAGCCTGACTGGTCCTTTAAAAGGTATGTGGCCTCCACTGTGGTTTATAAAGCCTCGTTTGTCCCATTTAGTAACTTGGTGACCTCGTTGTATGGAAAATATGTATACTTAATTTTGATAAAAATTGATTCTTTTGTGTATTTATATTTGGCTTCCTTTTTCCTCTAGTACAAATTCGATAGCATCTACAGCAACAGAGCTTCGCCTCCAATCTCAACCTCCAAACAAAGCCTGTGCTGCTGTGCGTTGTGTGTCAATAATGGAAACGCTGATGGAAGTTGGTGGAGGAGGTGCAACTCAAGAGGAAGTGATGCAAGGGGAGGAAGAGTGGAGTTTAAGGGTAAAAGGGAGTGGTCGGAAGGGAGGAGGAGAGGGCAGGGGAGAGCGCTGCAGGGAGAAGAGGAAGCACAGCAAGAGGAGGCGCAGAGAGAGAGGTACAACCCCAGACTGGATACGGAGGGTGCTGGAAGTGGCAAGGAGAGGAGATGTGGAGGAATTGGTGAGTGGCATGGAGAAACCCCATTTCCTTGCTCTCTTGACCCTTCAAGCCGGTAGTGCGAGCAAGTGCTCACTATATGCTGATGGTCCATGGCATGGTTGAATGAGTGTGTACTTCCCAGATGCAGATGTAGCATAAATCGTAATCATTTTGTCATCTGTTTGTGAATCATGAAATTATTCGGAAATTCTTGCATTTTCAATGTTTGGAGCTTTTCATAATTTGTTAGAGGAAAAATATGTAGTTATATAAGCCACCCTAGTAGCTCAAAGGTGATGTCTGGTAGTTCAGATCAGAGGAACAAAAATAGTGCTATTTTAAGCATTTTAAATGATGTAATTAATGAACAGGGAGTGAATATGACATTTCAGAAAGTGAAGAATCAGAGTGTCAAGATTTAGTGCCTGAAACTGCAACAGAAAGTTATGTAAGTGATAGTAATTTGAATGCATGTGGTTCTGGTAATTCAAACAGAGGAAAGAAACAAAAAGCATTTGATGACAGGAACTGGAAATTTTTAAATAACAGTTATATGCCTAAAAAATTCGGTACATTGATAATGGTGGTTCTAAAGTTAAAGTGCTTAAGATGTGTTCATGCTCTTCTCTGGCCCTGAAATAACGGACTTGGTTGTGATCCAGAATAACAAGTATGCCGCTGTTTTTATTGTGAATGCCCTAATTTGACACTGAGGTCTTGCATATGTTAGTTGATACTGATAGTTTAGTCTACTTTATTTGTATGTACTGCACTACAAATCCTAATGGAGATAATTCACAAATCTTCAATAAAATCATATTTCAGCAGAAATTCCTATATTGAAAACAAATATTTCCTAAAATGATGTCAGTTGATACCTTTAAAATTGTAGCCAAATTTCTACATTTTGCAGACATCTCTATGATTGATGAATGTAAGAGGAACAAGAAGCTCTTCAAAATCAACCCTGTGATTGAAATACTGAATTCTAAATTCAAGGAGTCTTATGAGATGCATAATAAGTTTTCCAAATTTGGCATGAAGATATGTGAATTGTGTGTCTTACTGGATACTTCTGCACTTTATATGGTACTATGGTACTGGGACAGATCTCAGAATTGAAAGAGGTAGAACCCATGCAGAAAACATCAGCCACTGTATTCAAACTTGTTCAACCTGTATTAAATCATGAACATACACTATAACTAGATAACTGTTGCAATTCATCTGATCTATGTGAAATTCTACAGAGGATGGGGAAAATGTCATTTTCTAAACAGAAATCATGTTCCATAAGAAGTAAAGCCAGCAAAACTGAAGAAAGGTGAACACATTGCTATACTAACCAAAACATCTTGGTTCTGAAATGGATGGATAAGAAAGCAGTGTCCATGATTTCTACCATCCACACAGAAACAGTGGTAATACTAAGAAGATTGATGTGATCAAACCATTATGTCTAAGTGAGTACAGAAAGGTAATGGCAGAGGTTGATCCATAAGATTAAAAACTTCAACCTTACCTACTTGAATGTAAGAGGGGCACTAAATGGTTTACAAACGGCTTATGGATAATGCATGCATTCATTTACTAGGAGCCTGTTTCAGTACTTCCTGCAAATGTTTAACCCCTTGGCATGGGACTCAGTAGGTGGTACCAACACACCTGATGCCCCTATTCTTGGGAGTCTGTACTACTTACTGACCAGTGCCCTATCCTATTAAAATATTTTTTGGACCTCTTTCCTTCGGTTATGTGAGATACAATGGCATCCTATGTCTTATAGAAGGTTTCGGCTTTATAAACAACTACTTTGGTTACATGGTTTTGCACTCTCAGAGCATTAAAAAAATCTTTATCTTATCTTCACACTCCAGCTTGACTGGGGATGTTCTCAGGGTGTTTAGCATTCTTTTCCAAGCTGTTTATGCTTGCTTGCCATCTGTTTCATCTCACTCTTAATGAAATACTGGATCAGCCTCATAGAGCCAGCCATATAGTCCTCAGTCGAAAGCATTCTTCCATGAGGGGAAGTATGAAAAATTCTCTTTCTTAGCCCTATTTCAAAAGGTATGGCTTCTCATAGTAGTGAACATTTTCTGGACGAAGAAGTAATACAATTTCTTGTTGAAAATGAAGAAGATAAATTTTCTAATGATTCCGGCAGTGATAAATCTAGTGAGATCGAGTTGGACTTTACATCTTGTGACCTACCTCAACAGTCAGAAAGTGAAGATGAAGGTGATGGTCGTCCATTGAGTGAGGCTGAAGTTTATCCAACTTCTTGGATTTGGTCAGATATTGAAGGTAATATTCTGCAAAAGTTTCCCTTTATTGGCGAATTTGGTCCTACTGTTCCTATTGCTAATGCTCTTCAGTCTTTCACAAACATTTTTGATGCACACCTGATTGAGATTATTGTTTTGGAGACTAATAGGTATGCTGAAAATTATTTAAAAAATAAAAAGCTGTCTTCTAGATCTAGACTAAATAAATGGGAACCCGTTTCTTCATCAGAAATATATGTTTATTTGAGACTAATTATGTTGATGGATATTGTACAAAAACCTACTCTTCGTTCTTACTTTTCTAAAAATCCACTTTTGGAAACAACTATTTTTCCTAAAACCATGTCTCAAGATAGGTTTGAAAGCATCTCAAAATTTGCCATTTTGTTAATAATTCGAAAATCATAAGTTACACAGGCAATAAGAAACTTTTCAAAATTCAGCCTATTATTGATTATTTAAATTGTAAATTTCAGAGTATCTACCTGCCAAAGGAAAATATTGCTGTAGACGAATCTCTTACACTTTGGAAAGGTAGTTTTTCTTTCAAGCGGTATATTCCTTTGAAATCTTTAAAATTTGGAATAAAAACATTCGAACTTTGTGAATCTGAAACCAGATATCTTTGGAGTTTTATTGTTTACTCCGGCTCGGATTCCACAATTTCGGTTTCAGAAACACCAGACGGACTGAAAACATCAGCAATAGTTATCAAATTGTTTGAACCTCAGAAAAGGCTATACGTTATGGATGGACAATTACTATAATTCACCAGATTCGGCAAAATTTCTGTTAATTCGTGGAACAAATGTTGCTGGAACTTTACGTTTGAATAGGAAAAATGTACCATCTGAAATAAAAGCTGCCAAATTGAAGAAGGGAGAACACGTAGGTATAGTGGATCTGAAAGATCAAAAACTTCAGCCTTACCTCTTAGCCACTCATCTGGGTATTTAATTTTTCGAAACTGGAGGTGGGCATTTAAATTGCAATTGAGGTGAATCAAATCGCAAATCGATTAAAAAATACGTTAATTATTCAGTATTTGAGTTGTTTATTCTTAAAATATGGGTCTTAAACTATTTTTACCACAAGACATGAATTAAAATGTTAATATATATTTATTATTACAATAAAAATTTAATTTGTTAATAATATTTAACAAACACAAATTCCTAAAATATTGTGTAAAGACATTAAATATTTACACAATTACTAAGTGATTAAAAAATAAAAAAATAATAATATTATAAATAACATAAATGTTGTTAATTTTAAAATTAGTGTAACGGAAATGCAACACGCAAAGCAAAGTCAGGGTCTAGATACGAGAAGCGTATCTTTTCCAAATAAAGAAGTGAAGCCCATTTACTGCCAAGATGGTAAACTAAAAGGATGCAGCTAGTTGCAGAGAAACTGCGTGACGGAATATTACGGCATACCCATAACAAAAAGCCGAGAAAACAGCATGACGTATATATACGGCATACCCTGATGAGTGGTTAGAGCATAAAAAAAGTAGCAAATGGTATGTAAAATTGTTTACATGCCTTTTAAATGTTTCGATACATAATTCATTAATAATGTATAATATTTGTCAAAATAAGATGGACCACCTGAGCTTTCGTTTAACTTTAATCCAATAACTTCTCGAAAAATATGGGAGTGTATCAGAATCGCCAAGCGCAGGAAGGCCATCGCTAAATCCGTCTCCTCGCTGTTTATTTGAGAGGCACTTCATAGAAACACTATCAGCAACAGGCAAAAAATCTAGGCCACAAAGAAGATGTGTTGTGTGTTCTGCAAAAGGGAAAAAAAGAGTGTAATGTTGGCCTGTGTTTGGAAGGTTGTTTCAAGATCTTCCATACGGAACAGAATTTTTAGGAAACCTCATGATTTGAAAAGCATTTATATTGGATTACACTTGGATAAAAAGTAAGTAAAATATATTTTGCAACATAAACCATTTTTATTTAAAACTGTAAATTCTTGTAAGATTTAAATATCATTTGACCGAGATAAAAATCATAATATAAGATGTTGTGTGGAGCCATGATTTTCACAAAATTTATTACCGCGAATATGACCTTATCGCGCGAAGGCTTCGACCGGCTTGAAGCGTTAAGGAACCTTCCGTAAAGTGGCCGTATGCGATAGTTTCTATTGCAAAAAATTTCAACACTGGGTGTTTTTAGTTGAACCACTTTTATTGCAACCGTTTTATATGCAGGTCAATTAAAGGTTTTTGGGGAAATGCGTTGGATCAATTAAAAAATTTTAATGAAGAGAAAAATCAAACCTGGATGTTTATATGAGATATATTTAGCAATTGAGTTACTCTTTAATTTTCAAAACGTAAACCCTTCTGAACATGTTTACCTATGTGGGTCACCAAAATCATGGTGGTGGGTCACTGAATGACCTGCGGGTCATATGTTGCCGACCACTGATTTAGATTAACACTTCCCAGTACACAACATTTTTTGTTGTGTCCGCTGTTTCTGATGGCACAGTAAATCATTTGTTCTAAGTGTCAAATATCTTGCTATTTGTAATGTTAAGTTGTCCATCATTACAATGCAATGAGGTCCTGACTTCAAATTCCTTCGCTTCGTGTTTCATTTATTTTATGTTTAGAGGAAACTTTTCACGTAAATTTTCAATTGGTTTTTGTCCTTCATGTGTTTGTTTCTTAGTAAGCTTAGTGCAAATGCACCTGAAAGCCTGAGTCCAATAATGCAAAAATTTGAGATCTCAACCCTAGGAAACTCCTTTTTGAAATGTTGAAAAATCTGAGAAAATCGAATTCATTTTCATTCATTCGTGTTCTGTCTTGCGACAGGTCCTACCAATTAATTAATCAATTGGTTTTGACTAGGGAATATACATACACGGTGTGGTGGTTTCCCGTTGCCTTCCACACCGGACTCGCACACAGAAGGGAGGAGGGAAACCCGGTGCCGGCATTTGCCTGCTCTTACGAAGAACACCAGGGGGGCCAACGGCTTAATGTCCCTTCCGAAGGACGGAACAGCTGAATTTGCGCGGTCTCCTCAAAACCATGCAAACAGGGGGCCGGGTGACCTTGAGAAAAGAATCCTACTCGCGCAGGATTCGTACCCGATGACTTTTTCAAGCATCGGGCGAGTAGCAGCCAGTGTCCTAACCACTACACCACTGGCACCCCGAATATAAATCGAATATAAACTTAAAATATGAGCAAACACAAATTGAACAACAGAATTAAAGGTAAGAATAAGTATCTTCATTTATTTCTCTGTGAAATAATGTAAATCATTCGGTCTTAATTGTAAGATATTTTCATATGTTAAAGACAACACATCGTATTCCAGTCGATTATGTATTCATGAAGTACCATATTAGCCTGAATATAATGCGACCCCTAAGATTTTGAAAGTTTTTCAAGAAATTCTGGAAAAATAAACTGATGTGGGCAACACATGACTTTCTCCATATTTATATGGCAAATTACATGTTGTTAGCTCTGGGATCGTTGTCAATATTTACTTCTGGTTGACAATTAAGAAAAGAAAAAGGAGCGTTACTATGATGTAACTAAGCATCAATTGTTAACAATAGTCTTCGGTAGGTGGCATGGTGGTGGCAGCTAAAAATATAAGATATCTCTTAAACAATGCATTATATGGAAAAATGTATCAAACAAAGGTTGTAGAAAATGAAATTTCCTACAACTTTTATTCCAATACATTTTTACATATATCAAATATTAAAGCAAATATTTCAAAATAACGAATAAGTGACAAGAGTAAACACCCACTTCTGGTAGACCGATTTTTACCAAAAACTAATCAGATCTTCCAACTTTTATAAAAATGTTAAATATAAAATTTAGCATTGACCTGATTAATAGTTTTTGAGTTAGAGCGCCCACAAAAATCTATCACATAAAGACAGACACACAGACATCATCGAGAAAATAGTCAAAACGTGTTCAGACCTTAAAACATGTATTTCTGTTGAAATCTCAAATTCGATTTTTTTCATGAAAACAATACTTTCTCTATACTTGTTATATGGAGAAAGTAAAAAACAAGAAAACCACGAAAATTTTCTGTATTTCACCTTTAAATAATTAATAAACATATTAATAATATCAGGTGCTGTATTTAGGGTAATGCCACACTTATAATTAGGCTCTCGCCAACGTTTCACCTCCATTTCCGGAATCTTCTTCAGTCACCCAAAAACATTATATAACGCATAATAATAATGATCGCGAAAGTTTTAATCAATTAACTAGGTAACTACCTAGTCTGAATCCTCTTCCTCTCTGACCTCTTCATCGCTTGAAGTTGTAACAGGTTCTGATTCATCATGGTCATCCATATTTGCTTTAAATTTATTTTATGGAATTTTTAACTCCTTCACCACTTCTAATGCCTTCTACATTATCACTTCACGAGTGGTGGGAAAACCTTCACCTCGCATTTAAAAATGAAATCGAAAACATGATTCTCAGCTTCTTCGAATCTTCCATTTGATGGCCCCCTAAATGCTTTTCGTGTTGGATTAGCACACGTACTTTTCTAAATTTTTACGCCATAGACATGTTGACTTCAGGGATACTGTACTTCTTTGAAGCCTGAATATTGTTATCATCCATAAAAAACAATCAGATGGGCAAAAACTTGCAAAAGTCAGCAGAAAGAATATGCCGACTTACTGATGGCTATAGTTCAATAATTACTGAGGGTGGTAGGTGCAAGTTTGGTCCTTTTCCCTCATCCACTTTAAGGTATTTGGAGTGGTGAAATTTCAATGCAAATGAAAGATTTCATTGTTCGAAAGAAAGATGGAAATCCCCATCTCAAGTGTTTGGACTTGTTTGATCCTAACTTTCCAATATTTAATCACAAGATGCTATGCGAAAAAACTCTCCAGCTGCATAGGGAAGTTCCTGTTCATAGATGACTGGAGTTAGAAGTGTTTTGGGTTTCGTGTGTGACTAGGGTTGCCACCTCTTCAGGTTTAACCCAATGTCTTTAGGTTTAGCACTCAATATTCATGCTCCGAATAGCCCAAAGTAAAATTTTGGGTTGAAGTTAATGTTGAAAAACATCAAATTAATTCATTTTAGCCACATTTCATGATGAGATGCATTGCATTTAATTAAAAATTAAAACTATAAAATAAATGACATTTTTTTATATGGATAGGGGCCCCAAAATTGTAGTTATGACTGTGTGTACCTTGTATAAAAACAGGCAGAGATTAAAGAGTTTTACTATTTAAAAAATCATTAGTCCTAGAATATAACGCGAGTGCTATTTTTACAATGTCATTTCAGAAAAAACATCGCATTATATTCGGGCTATACCTTAGGTCTCAAATATAATGCAAGTGCTACTTATACAATGCCATTTCAGGAAAAATAACATAGAGTTATATTCGGGCCAATACAGTAATTCTCTTCAATTTTGTTCAAACTTTCTATGCCATCAGTCAACAAGATGGAAAAGTATACTCCATAAATGGAATACACAGAGATTTCAGAGGCGTTCTTTATGGGAAATACGTATAAAACTGTATCTAAAGATTGGATAGTTCTTAAATTTTTATATCCAAAATATGTCAATTATGTAGTCTCACAGACATTTTTCTGGCAAATGTTATCCTCAATTTAAATATATTCTTTAATATCACAGATCACAGATTTTATAAGAGCATGGGACAGAAAAATTTGGATTTTTAATTGTTGTTTGCCGATAGAACCATGGATTATCGATGTAAACAAAATATGCTGTTTTGCTTGCGATTTACTCAAATTTTTATCTCTGAAAATATAATTATGTGCTCTCGCGGACATTTTTGCGATGAATGTTGTTCTGTATCCTATCAGATTTTTTAATTGATATCTTATGGATCATATAAGAGCTAGGAGAGAAATATATGGTGTTTAATTGTTGCTTTATGGATGCCATTTCACTAGGCACAAGTATGAGTGATATAAAGTGGAAATTCTAATTGACGGATGCTGTTCAAAATCACATTTGGGCAATAAATTTTAATAAGGATCACTAATACTTAATTAAAACCCATCCAGCAGTTTTAAATAGAATACTGCTTAAGTAAGCTGATGGACTGAGTGCATTTAATTTAAAATGCAATAACAACACTTAATATGCCTTAACTAATAAAAACTTGCAAATAGCAAATATTACATAAATTAAATTGAAATTTAAATACGGGCATAATTCTTAGGCTCTCAAAAGGTTAATCTTTAAGCTTCGCTGTGAGACAGACTGCTGATTTCATGGTGGTCACAAATTTTACAAATCGTTCAAGTCATGTGACAACCAGCAGTAGGAATATTATATTATGCTCTTTTTCTTTTATGATATTGTAGGAAAACTACTAGATTTTTATTTTTGGCTCATCACTTTTCCTTGGGAGAAACAAAGACATGGTCTGTTTAGAGACGACATTTGTCTTCTTACAATGCTATTTAAGATTGGTTCAGTTTCAGAAATCAATATTTCATGGTCTTTTCTGAAGCATATCATTTTCTCATCTGAAAAATTAGAGGTCTCTATGGTTGAGTCATCACTTTTTCATGGGAAGGTTTGGGAGATGGGAAGTTAGTGATCATGAGGGTCGAGATAATAGGGGTTCTTGCAACTTCTGTTCATTTCAGCTTGGTTTTTGAATTTCGCTATCTGCTTTAGAATGTGAGCATTCACACTAAACCATTTGCTTTGAGTGATGCGCCGAGAGCGTAAACGAAACTTTACAAGAGTTCTAGTGTTGCAAGGATAAGGTGATTCATTCATTTGTATCATCTATGACTTTTCTTTCACGTTGACTATTAAATAAAACAAGGAATCACCTGTTTGGGGCGCTAGATGTATTTTGTGAGTGAGAATTGGAGAACAAATTCATGATGTGATGGCGCACACGCGAACCTTCCACTTACGTAAGAGGGGTAGAGGTTTTGAATTAAAGGAGCTTTTCGTGAGTCACCAGACCAAATCATGACTTCGAATTTCATTGTAGACGTATTTTGAATAATCCATATTAAAAAGTACACAAAATCCTATGGTGTTGGTTGGGGACTGATCTTAGCTTCAAATTACACAATACTTGGAATTATCTGGGATCAAAATTACAGGGTTTTACTGTAGATAGCAGCACCTCCATTTTTTCTCTCTTTTCTACAAAATGTATATGCAAGATAGTAGCCATTCAGAATCATCAAGTCTAATTCATCTGCTCTTAACCAATGTTCACAGAGACATAAAATGCTTAATTTCTTGTCTATTGGGAACATTTCAAATTCGTTCAATTTATGATGTAAACACTGAAATATTGATTTTGTCACTTAGTGACAATACCTTCAGATTATTAGTCGGTGCTTGCCTGTGAGTTGTCACTCCCAAGACACTGGGTTAGGCATTAACTGTCTGCGGCATGGCTGGCTTTGCATCATCGCTATCATCATTAAACACTTTTTTCCTATCACATTGTATGATTTTTTAAAGACAATATGCCCCCTTGACTTGGCCATGTCTCACTTTTGAATAGGTCATCTTTTGGATGTTTGAAGGTTTGAAGTCATCCAAATGTTGAAAATTGCATTTTTAACGAGCCAAACTAATGTTGTATTTTAATCTGTATTAATACAAATTAATGTACAACATTAGTTGAGTAAGAAAATTTACATTTAAAAAAATTACCAGCACTAGGACTTGAACGTATGACCCCAGTATCAGGGTTTGGGGAGCATGCATTAGCCAGTTGCACCAGGACTGGCTCCGCTGAACCACTGTTTCTCACATGGTACACTATATGGTGCACTCATCAGTTTGGTAATGCAAATAGAAATTGAAGTGGACCATCAAATTTTGGAAAAATATTTCTAAAATCTCTCCCAATCACCTCCCGAAAAATGCTCTCGAATGGCCATGCTCCTTTATATAATGCTTATAAGTTATTGTCCATGGCTAAGTTCAAGGTTTCTATAATATGTACATTCGTGAATAAGCTTACAATATCAAATGACACTAATTTAGCGTGGGAATTAGTTTGTTTACATTCCTGAGCAGAGTTGTTCTACTTGGAAACATCTTTCAAGTTGATTTATTGAGTGTTTTAGCCCCTCAAGCATGTACGATGGCATATGGCATCCTGTGCAACATCCACTTTTACAGTTTCTTTATAATAGAGATTTCTCCATTGAAATTCAACGGGAATGTTACTTGAATTTCAATTCACCCAGAAAGTGAAGCGCTTGTAATTTATTACATTTGAATACTGCTATTAATACTACTGATTATTCGGTAAAGTCATTGTAATTTTCTGTGGTCTTAAATTATGGCATCTATATACCTTTCTCTTTTTCCTACGACTTGATTTGCCAGTCTCTGGGTTCGTTTTTCCTCCCCTTCATTTTTCCTGTTATTTTCTGGCCTCATGACAATCTACCAATTTTTTAGTTCATTGTTTGTTGGTTTCAATTGAACATTTTGGTCTTTTTCTTCGAGCTTGATCTAAATGTTGAGAGTGCGACAGACCGATCTCGACAATGTTATATGCTGTGTAAGTACAACAGATAGTGACCTGTCTCATGCTTCTCACTCCCCTCTTCCATGAAGGGCTCTCCCCTCCTTACCGCCTCTTCAACCTCGCATTCACGCCAGCCACTCCCCTCTTCCAAGCAGCTTGCTTCCCTCCTTACTGCCCCTACCACTGTGTCGGGACAACAATGTAGTAACAAAACAGCTCACTCCCCTCCTTACCACCCCTGCCAAAGTATGCTGGGACAACAATGCGCCGGGACATTGTACCAAAATCATTTGCCTTCGGCAAATTATACAAAGGTGGTTCAAATGAAAACAGCAAAAGTGAAAAGAAAGTGGGAAAAAGTATGAAATCCCATTATTGTAATTGTTATTTTTGTTGCTATTGTTGTTAATTATTTTTGTTGTTGTTGTTATTATTATTTTGGTGGGATATTTTGTGGTATTCGGTACCCCTTGTCATATAAGTATGGCATCTCATATAGAACATTGCACAAAGTTGGAGTTGAGATCAGTGATACAATATTTGGACACAGGAGTGAAACCATTTCAATTATACTGGAGGATGGTTAATGTGTATGGAGATAACTGTTTATCACAGAGGAGTGTATAAATGGATAGAAAGGTTTAAAAATGGTTTACAAGACGTGGAAGAGGCTGCTCAGCCAGGCCAGGCTGATTGCGTAGTCACACCAGAGAACATTTCTGCCGTTGATTCATTCGCGAATACCATCACATTAAAGTGAAAGAAATCAGCAAGAAATTGAGCGTCAGCATTGGATATGTTCACAATATTGTCCACAAAGAGCTTGGATTCAATAAAGTTTGTTCGAGGTGGATGCCCCGGTAACTCACTGAAGACCTGAAGCAACAACGTATTGACGCCTGCTCTGTTCTACTCTCTCAGTATGAAGCTGAAGGGGAAAATTTCTTGAACCGCATAGTGACTGAGGATGAGACATGGGTCAATCACTTTCAGCCTGAGAGTAAGCGAGCAAGTAAAGAATGGCAGCATCCAAGCTCGCCGAAGCCAAAAAAATTCAAAGCAACACCATCCGCAGGAAAAGTGATTTTGACTGCATTTTGGAACAAAAATGGAGTAATTTTAGAGAGTTATATGGAAAAAGGGACAATTGTCAATAGTGATTCCTACCGTGATCTTCTTAAGAACGGACTGAAGCCTGCAATCCTGTTCAAATGTTGGGGACTCATCCGAAAAGGAGTTTGTTTGCAACAAGATGATGCCCATCCTCATAGTGCCCGTGCGACTCTTGAAACCATTCAGAATCTGCATTTTGAAGTGATACTCCATCCTCCTTCTTCCCCAGACCTGACTCAGAGTGATTTTCATCTTTTTGGCCCACTCAAAGAGGCATTACGAGGGAAACACTTTCGTTCCAACTGCAATCTTAAAAATGCGGTGCATGATTGGCTGAGCAAGCAACCAAAAAAGTTCTCCTCTGACAGAATCCATATGTTGGTTTCACGATGGTAAACATGCATTGCAAGAAGAGGGGACTATGTTGAAAAGTAAATGAGTATTTTGTCAAAGGTATTAGGTAATAAAAAAATTTTATTTTCACTTTTGCTGTTTTCATTTGAACCATCCTCATATAGATTTTGTGCATTAAGTTTCTGCCATATATCACATTTCGAAGCTCCTTTGATGATTGAACCTATCTATACAAATATATTCTCTTCACCCATCTCAGTGAATATTTTTGCGAGGACTTTCCCCCATTCAGTTGTTGACAGTTAACAGTGCATCACTTTCTAGAAGAAAACCCCTCTTCAGGATAAAAAAGTGGGTTCAAGTGCATTGTTTGCTCAAAGAGGGGAATAAGAAAAGAGACATTCTACCGCCGTATGAACTCCCGAGAAACCCTGCTTTGTTGTATGATGCAATGAGTGGTATCACTGCACGGATGATAAACAGGCAAGAATCTATGAAATATTTAATATATAATAAAACTAATAATATTACATACTGTGCACATAATGAATCACGTTAATGCAAATATGCGATGCATATATTGAAAAATGGTCATAAGAATAAAATCACATTAATGCAAATATGCGAGGCATATATTGAAAAATGGTCATAAAAATAAAATTGCGTATGTGAAAATGCATAAATCGAGGGATACCTGTACTCATCTGTATTATTTTGTTATCCCCAGCAAAACTATGCAAAATCATACCTACACATACTGATTTGTACATAATTGAATGGTATGTGATTCTCATAATTCTCTTTTACATTACTGTATTTATGTTTTTAAATATTCCATGCTTTATTTATAACATTTTTATACAGTAAACAAATTGAAACTAGCAATATATATACAATACACAAAAACAATGTTGTAAAAGAATGTTCAAAAATAAACCGTATAAAATCTGCCGTTTTTGACCCCTTCCCCCCTCGGGCACCAGATAATCGATGATCTACTGGAATTAGTTTTTATTGTAATTCTCTGGCATTAAGGAAGAATGTAGTCTGAAAGGCTTCCAACATAAATTCATCTTTCCAGCCTATTACTATTGCTTTCACAATAACTGTACACACACTGCTATCTTTTATGTATTCACAACTTGGAGACTGGGTTTAGATGTTTAGCATCATCAAGTCAGTGATATAATTTGTCTCTAGTTCTTAATAATGGAATGCAACAATGTTAATGCCAGAACTGTATAACTTATTTAGGATGATGTTTATATCAGTTGATATTATTCGTTATATTTTCTGATCACATTCTTTTCCAGAGTCGATGCTTGGGTGGGATGGATCCCACACTGGTTCGGAATCTCTCAGACCACTCAGGGAATAACCTGCTCCACATGGTGGCAGGTCGAGGTCATGTAGGGGCATTGGCATGGCTGTGTGGAGTGGGCTCTGATTCTGCCCCATCCTCTTCCTCGGGTGCAGCTGCTATTCCTGCGAATGGAAACCTTTTAGAGGCAGCTCTTCTTGATGAGAACCGTGCTGGCCTCACCCCTATTGGTGTTGCCATTAAGGTAAGAATTTTCTCTCTCTTTATGGCAGAATATTTTAATAATTTCAATATTTTGATTCATGCTTTGAAATTTTGTTCCATACCAGGAATGTCCAACCTTCATATCCTTGTGATCTCCTCTTTCACTGTGATCAGCTGTTCCTGTTCAGTTTATAGAACAGACTCCTCCTACCTACCTTACCTAAGAATAAAGAATTTCATGATTTTTTGTGATTGACTTAAAATCACTCCAGGATTGACGTCTGTTATAGGCCTTGTACTTCTGTTCAATATGGAAATGCTGGTCTGTATTTTTATAATCTGTGCTGTATAGGTCGATATGTTTTTTATGTACAAAGTATAAGATTTCTCAGAAAATGCTGCCCTATTTTGACACACTTTTATGTTGGGACACTAAGCATCAGGCTTTTGTAAATTAAGTTGGAATGTGTATTACCATTTCAAAGATCAGCATCTTGTGATGGCAAATGTCTCTGCCATATCCTACTGTAGGAAATTCAAGAAAATTATATTTCTCGAATGGTAGGTATTCCATTGATTTTATCCCATTTTTTCACTAAAGGTATGTTGTAATGGGAAGGAATAGCATCTTTCTCAAACAAATGTCTTGTTACTCATGAGGATACAATAATGTTAGTCAACAATAAGATCATGAGAGGCGATTCTACCTCACACTGTAATACAGCAGCACCCTCTATCATTTAGGATTCAAAAGTTTGCTTCATCTGACCACATAGACATATTAACAAAGCTTGTTGTATGGATCACTCACTCTCTTTCTCTCTGAAAACCAATGACAAGAGTGATAATTTTTTTCTCAGTCCTGTATGTGATCAACATATTTATGTTATGTTATAATCCTTCAGCACCTATGTGGCTTTGCCAAACCACATAATACTTAATATTTATGTATGGTATAACTATTTATCAAGTTTGATTTTCACATATATGAGGTTATCAATATATTAATACCATATACATATAGAAAACATTTTCCTTGGTTTTATTCTTTTTGTAACAGTAGATGTTCCTTCCAGTCAGTAAAGTGTAGTGAGACCAGATGCATACGTGTATGAGAAAGATTGTGCAATGTATGTTATACCAAATGTTGTTATTTATATCAGTTTGAAATATTTTTATTGCTGTAAATTATTTTGTTACTTTTCAGAATGGCCGAGTGGGAGTTGTTGAATGGTTGCTTAGGCAGGGGGAAGCAAGACTGGTGCCAGGCTCTGGGAGTGTTATTGTGTCTGGGCCAGCAGCCTCTATTAGTCGACGTCTTTGGCCAGGAATGCCTATTTCGGAAGGTCCAGGTGTTGGTGAACCATCTCCACTCCATTTAGCTGCAAAATATGGGCAGGTAAGTGCTCACTTGGAGTAGGGTTTGATAGAAACATTAGTCATTTTACTATTTAGGTTGATTTCTGAAGGAAACATAGCCTTATGAAATGGTTGTGCCTGTGTATGTTTGTATGTCTCCTACTAACAACTTATGCATTAATGGACCAATTTTTGTGAAACTCGGTATGAGCCTTGTGACACCAAGGCTGACCTTAGGGCCCTATTTATATGGCAGAGATTCAAGCCCTGAGTTTGATTCCAGGAACGTCCTTTCCCTATTTAGTTTACATAGGAAGTCTTAAATCCATTATACAGAGACTTTTTCTTTGGTACTTTAAAATATCTCAGAATTATGATATTGCAGTGGGGTTTGTTCTGTTCTTAGGAGAAAAGAATGTAGATTCTAATTCTTATCAAAAAATGTTGATAATCGCTCATATTTCCTAGAATTTCTAGTAAACAATATCATTTTTGGTGTTTTAAATCACATTTTATTGGTGTGTTGCCATGGAGACAATTATTGTCAAACTCAGTTTGAGCATAGAAGAATGCACAAATAGATTATTTTTTACTCGACTACACTTCAGCTATGGACTGTTGATCCGAGTGCATACAAAGTACTTTATGACATAAAATTATGAAGTGAAAAGAAAGTCACTGCTATTGCAAGTTTGCTTTGATTATTTTACTGAAAATATTATATAAACTGAAATTTAAAAAATTAAATTTAAAATAAAATATTTCTCCTGTTGTTCGATGTGCCATGAGGAAACCAACAAAATTTTCTTCGACATGTGCAGTATGATCATGTATTTCATTATGCACGATGTTGCTCAAATATTCTCTTTTGACTGGATCAAATTTTGCCAATAATTTTACTAACCCAAGGAAATTTCCACAGTTCTTAGTAGGCTCCTTTATGTATTCTGTATGACCACAAAAGGCTAAGTTATGGGCTGCTAAACACTGCACTATAGCAAGAATTCTTTCTAAAATATCTCGCCACCATTGTTTTTCTAGCTGTACATGAATTAGCAGTTGTATGTGTTTGTCCAGGGTCATCCTTCCATTTAGTCTCTTCTCTAAATCTAGCTGTTGCATCATAAATACCTTAAGATTTTTGCAATTTTCATGTAATTTTAAACAAGCACTCACAAGGAGAGGCTATTGTAATTTTAAACAAGCACTCACAAGGAGAGGCTATGAACTTTGGGTCAGGGATTTTGATGAAATGCGACCAGGTGATTCTACATAAAAAATACGAATATCCGTGTCTCGGGTTTGTGTGTGTGTGAATGGGCTCCTGAGTTCAAGAAAGCAGCATCAAAAATATGCAAAAACATCGTATGCAACTTAATAGGCTTCACTGTCGAATTGTTGATAAGAAAGGGAATGGCTGAGGGGATACAATGCCTAGCTCCTACGGTGTGGGCCTGGGTTTGATCCCAAATGTTTTCGTTTTTTGTGATATTACTTTTCAAATAACGCTTGGATTAATTTGAAAAAAAAATCAAAACATAGAATTGGATCCAGGCCCCTGCCATAGGAGCTAGGCATGCTATCCTCTCAGCCATTCCCTTTCTCATCAACAGTTCGGCAATGAAGCTTATTAAGTTGCATATGATGTTTTTGGATATTTCCGACATTGAATTATCAAACTCAAGGGCCCATTCATAAAAACTCCGAGACATGGGTCTCCTTATTTTTGATGTAGAATCGCTTGGTCGAGTTTCATCAAAATTCGTGACACGAAGGTTGTAGCCTCTCCTTGTCAGATTTTTCCAGTCTGAAGAACCTTCAGAAGCAATGGCTGCTAGTGATCTTGAAAGTAGGCCACAAACCAAACACAGTTTTTACTTTGAGAGTATACCAACTATTTGGGATGCTTTTCACTGTTACTTTAATACATGATTGTAGTAAAATGAACTAAAATGTTGGTTTTTATCATCTAACGGAAAGTCATTGTTTTCCCTTAAAATGTTAATCAGACCTTCCCAAACAATATCACTCAATTGATTATAGGTCAAAGTGAAAAATCCACTCACCAGCATCACTATAATTGGTGAATAAACACACCACCTACCAGTGACTATTATAAACAATTTATGCTTAGTTACGTCTTAGTAACGCTCCTTTTTATTTTCTTAATTGTTGGAGATTCTTGGCTATATCCAATATCAGAAGGCTATGGTATGAGTCTATTTCTGTTCTTTGTAAAGTCTTTAAAATTTTCTCGCAGTTCCTTAAAATATTCATTATCATTTAACCTATTTGGAATTTTAAGAAATACTAGCAGAATTACCTGTTGAACATCAATGGGACTTTGAAGTGTGATTAAAATATAACTTCTGAGGTGTGTGTATGTGTAAAAACATTATATATATATATAGTAAATTTAATTGTTTGATTACTTAATAAATTCCTGAGGATCATTTGAATTCTCCCAGAAAATGAAGAGCTTGAAATTTATTACATTTTGGCATCAATGTACGACTTGATTTGCCACTCTTTGGCTTACTCTTCAATTATTAACGTTGCAATCTATTAAGTTTGACATTGCAGAAAGCGAATAATATAATTCTTTCGTCTATTTGAAGGCTTAATAGATGCTAATTTATCGGAGGCAACAATGAGGTTCGCATTGGCAACACCCGGAGAGAGTACGAAAAAGCCATAAATTTCGAAAAGAAATGCGTGTTTCTGACAAATTCTTCCGTGATACATCTAAACATCGCAAGAATAAGATATTTTATAAAAAAGTGTCCTCCAGGAGCCAACTTAAGCAAGTTTAACTTATTTACTGGTATAAGATCAATCCCAGGTATATTACGGAATGCTCTCACCAGACCCTACAAAAAAAACAATAATAATTAGGAATGTTTTAACATAATTCTCATCAAGAGAGTTAATATAAAATATTACCGACACTCATTTAACAAATTAGATAAATTTCAAGATGTAACCTAAACTCTTAGCAATCCTCAAAATATGCTCTACCTTTGAATACAAATATTAAACAAGTTAGTTCTGCTTAATCACTGACAAAAATGCCATTAAAAAAGGAACAAGGCGTGAACGAGGCTTGAAGGGCAAAATCAAAACTATTTTAGTTTAAAACAGTAGAGCTTAAATTTTAATAGCCTTAGCAACTTAGACATTTTGCTTAAGTCATTCAAGTCAAAATTTCAACACTTCAACCGGTAAAAATGATAATGCTGATGCAATACATAATTTGGGAATATTTTTGAAACGAGAAAAAAGTCTGCTATGACCGGGAATCGAACCCGGGTCTTCCACTTGCCAGGCAGATATTCTACCACTGAACTATCGTAACAGATCAATTTTCTCATTTCTGAATGCAGATGTTTTCTTGGTTGGGACGGAACTAGCCAAGCTAGTATCAAACTGCCCCAATGGATGTCCTCAAAGAGACACATCAAAGAAAACTCCTCCCTCTCAAATGATGAGATTGCCAAGCAAGAAATTGATGGAATAAAGCGATCCGAAGATCCTATGCAGACAGGCATAAGCTGTAAAGTTGGGAATAATTTGAGAGGGAGGAGCTTTCTTCGATGTATCTCTTCGAGGACATCCGTTGGGGCAGTTTGATACTAGCTTGGCGAGTTCTGTCCCAACCAAGAAAACATCTGCGTTCAGAAATGAGAAAATTGATCTGCTACGATAGTTCAGTGGTAGAATATCCGCCTGGCAAGTGGAAGACTCGGGTTCGATTCCTGGTCATAGCAGAATTTTTTTTCGTTTCAAAATTATTCCCAACTTTACAGCTTATGCCTGTCTGCATAGGATCTTCGGATCGCTTTATTCCATTAATATATTTTATAGTTTTAGCCATCAAATAAAACAAAAATGGAGAAATTCAGTCCATATTTATATATTTTAATGAATGAAGGAAATAAACCTTGCACCTTGAAAAATTGAAAATCCCGTGTAAACTTGTGGGAAAATATAATTGTCTCCTGGAGTCGAATCCGGGACTTTTTCTGGGATGTTTGATTTTTCTAGAGACCACCTCATGGAGGTTTAACGACTGTGAAAGTTTTAGCTCTTAAAATTCTATTGGGAAATATCCAAAAATACCGGGACAGACAGATAGAAGGACACTTGAGAATTATTATATAAGGATTACAGGTATAGAGAAAGTCATGTGGTGGCCACATCAAATTTTTCTTATGAAAAAATAAGTTTCGTTATATGTTGTTTTGTTTTAAGTAGCAGTTTTCAGGATTGCATCTCCGATGTATAGCAAATTTACTGTATTTGGTATATAAGGTGTTATTTTATTTTTATTCATAAACATTTATGGGAGGTACAGATGTTCATTTTTAATTATTAGCACTTGCTAGACCTTTTCCTATACATCCCTTGGAAGTGGGTTCCCCTAACCTATATCCTGGGTTTTACCAACCGTGGTGTTTTTCCTGGAACATAATCCTCACAGCTGGCAAGGGACTACATTATTTTCTAAGTTATAAAGCAAATGCAGAAATTACTTGTTATAAAATATTGATGTTACTGAATTAAGATGGAAATTCTCTTTTATCATATATTTTTGCAGGATCGTTTGTTGAGGTGGCTGCTGAGGCGATCCGGCTTGCAGTGTCACAGGCCATCTCCTGCAGCTGTGATACACTCTTCTCGCCTCAGTAGGACTCTGAATCGCAGCCTCGACTCTGGTCTTAACCATGGCAGTGGAGACTGGGAGGAAAAGAATGAGGACAGCGCCATTTGGAAAGATTTGCTTCTCCACTCCCCTCTTCACAGGGTATGCTGTGTTTAACTAAAATGGCTTAAAAGTACCAGATGACCAATTCACTCTTAATTCTCCCCACTGTCAATAGGAGTCTGTAAACTTCTGTGATCCAGCACTTATTAAGTCACATTAATTCTAAAAATCTGATAATGGGAAATGTTGTTCTATATACCATATTTACTTGCATATAAGCCAAACTTTTTTCCAAAGTTTTTGTCGCCAGATTTGAGGATGCAGCTAAAGTCGCATCCATACTATTGGGAATTAATGCAAACATACAACCCTAGCACAAGCATTAGCTGTAGTGTAGATAGCAGTGTGAGCACGAACAAATGTGAATGAACACAGACAAAAAGGTTCACTAGCTGAGTGGATGCATTTGTCTGTCCTCGGTTCAGTGAGAACGAGAACTTGGTTGTTCGTTAGTGCTTGTTATGTTCGTTCCATCCTGGCTTTTCTCTTTCTTAATATGTAGTGGCCAAATGACGTAGTTGACTAATTAATAGAAGAATACTGAAAGCAAACAGTGTTTTGGGACACCAAGGACAAATTTTAGAAAACCAACTTCTGTAAAATTGATGTTTGGTTAGAGTTAGCAACAATTTTCAGGACAGAGATTTTAAAAGTAAAAAATTGAATTATGTAAAGAATGTAACATATCGAATGCTGCAGATTTTGAGTATTTATGTTCATAATGTATAATTGCACAAAATAATGAATGTCACAAATGGACTGACTAGTAGCGAATAGGCTAAACATGAGGGAACAGGCTAAACAGCAGTGAAACTTTCGAACATATACAGTGTGGATGGCAGGGCAAACAAACATCACGAGCACAGGCAAATGTTTGTTTGTGCGCGTTTGTTGTGTGGACATGGCTTAATATGAAAGGAAAAAAATAGGTTAAGTCCAAAAAAGTGAAATAAATATTGAAATTCATTAGGACTTTTGCTAAATGACTTGGTGATTTAATGTTCAGTATGTGATGTATAAAAATGTTACATAATCATCACAACAAATAAAAAGGGAAAGAAATGTTATTATTATTGATGATGGAGTTGAAAACATCAGTGTTAGCCAGTGTTTGATACAGGAACACCAGAGGCTTGTGAGAAAAATGCAATAGTCTGTTGTATATCAAGGCATCATCACAGTCTCATATGCTGATATTTCTATCATGAGATACATTTCAGTAATGTTTCTTTTGGTTTGAAAGTCACTGTGCTTTCCCGTCGCTTTCCACATGCAGCATGTTTATGTGAAAAGTTGCCAATTGTGTGATTTTTGGACTTATTGTCTTTTGTATTCTGCAAAATGAATACATTGCTGATCAGTTATATTATATTTGTGTACCGTTAATGGTTTATTTTAGTGATTTTTAGTAAGCCAGAATGTTTTTACACCTAATCGCGAATTTTGAGGTGTCTTATATTAAGGAGCTTTTTTCCCTTACATTCAATCTCAAAGAACAAGGATGTGACTTATATGCAAGTATAATAAATATGGTATTTAATTTTCAAAGTGTGTACTCTAAAACAGAAATGCCTAATCCTCCTATATATAATTTTGAATGTAAGTTCGTACTTACATACATAAACTTGATGCAGACGTCATCAGTGGCACTTTTTAACACATTTTCAACAAACTTCCCGATTAGGTGGAAGTTTGAAATTTAAAAGGAATGTTTGATTCAGATGTAGAAATTAAATGACGAAAAGAAAATACAAAAAAGACCTGGGTTTGACTCCAGGGGGCAATTTCCCGTAAGATAACACGTAAAAAGCGACTTTTTAAAGTGCAGGCTTTTATTCTTTTGGAAATTTAAATTAGAATTAATTGACGTACAATCTTCGAATTTGAACTTTGTTTTAGGAAAATTAATGAAGTTTCTTATTCTATTCATCTTTTTCCACCTACTGTTCGAAATATCTCATATTAAACATTTAAATCATATATTTTGGGAAAACATGGGCTTTTAAAACGAGATGTTGCCTTGCCAACCACATCATTGTTAAACTGCGAGAATCTATTCTTGTCTCAACCCGCATACATGTAATATATATGAGTACATAGTAGATTGCCTTAAATTTGTGACTAGGAAGTATTTTTCCAGAGAAGGAGGGCGAGGATGGGAGAGAGGAAGAGGGAAAAGGAAGAAGAATGGGAAGTGCTTTAAATTTAATACTTAATCCACGCATGCTCATTATAATGGACGGGCAATTACGCTAGTCTAATATGTTTGCCACTAGCCAGATGTTGTAAATTGATACTCATCATCAGTTATATTTTTCTTCTGATTTTGAAACATCATTAAAATTAGCATTTTGTTGATATATAAAAAAATTAATCATTTGGTGGCTAATATTAGCTATACTTTGAATTTCTCCCTCACAAAAAACTGATGCATAGGTCTATTTGCTTTAATGCCTGTATCGGCACGTTCGGCGTTAAAAGATTAAACATTGCAAGAATAAGATATTTTATAGTTTTAGCAGTCGAATAAAGCAAAAACAGAAAATTAATCCATATTTAGATATTTTGATGAATGAACGAAAAAAATCTTGCACCTTGAAAAGTTGAAAATCCCGTGTAATCTTATGGGAAAATATAATCGTCTCCTGGAGTTGAACCCAGGACTTTTTCTGGGATGTTTGATTTTTCTTGGCACCACCTCATGCGGGTTAAATGGTTTTGAAAGTTTCAGCACTTAATTCCATCATGAAATGTCCAAAAGTACCGTGACAGGCATGGACACTTGAGGATTTATATATACTAATAATGTTAATAATATTTGTAATATTAATGATATAATAATATTTCTCTGAGTTGAAATTAACTTTAAAGACTACTTTTGAATCTGTTTCTATTCAACATTCCTTTACTTTAACACTTTTATCATTATCATATAAATTTTATGGGTTAACTTATTCATATCACCCCTGGCAACCTTATAATCTTCATTCTTGAGTACAGAAAACTTGCTGTGGTTTTTGTAAATTTTTACATTTTATATTAAGCCATTAAATAATTTTTCTTGATAAATATAAATTGAAGACACAATCTACCATTTTTGAATTCTTTTTCTTCTCTCATTTTTGAGAAAACAAGCTTTAAAAATGAAACATCTAAAGATGTTAAGTATGAATTATGAAGCTTAAATTCTGGTATTATAATTTAGGTCAGAGGTTTTCAACTGGGGGTACTCATACCCCCTCATACTTCATGAGTTTTCAAGGGGTATGAGCAAGTGTTAAAGATTATAATTTTTCTTTTACTTCATCTTTCATGCATGGCTTTGGAATCAAAAGTTGCTATCCTACAGCTAATAATGATATTATATACAAAAAATATAAAACTGAATTATAACATTATAAACATGAGTTATCTATCTTAAGTCAAGTGTTATTCATTTCATTTTCACTATAAAATGTACTTGCAAATGAAGGTTGAAAACTCAACTTCTCTGCCATTAAATGCTCAAGTTGATAACATGCAGAACATGACAACAGTAGTCCTCAGGATAATTTACTCATAGATGATTCTAGAAGAATGTATGTGCTATGTGATTTTTTCCTGTTATACATAGACATCTGTATTTGTGGGTCATGTGGCCTGAGTCATTGTTTGACATGAACGGTTTTTGGACATTGGTTATTTTTGGGTTGGTTGGTATGATATGTTCTCAGTAATATCTTCTCAAGTGTGAGACTTAATAGAAATCTGCTTTATCAAGGAATTAACCAAAAATATGTCATGCTCTCACCCTCACTGAACTTCAATGTCTAAATTATTCCAAAATTTTTACATTGTCATTAAAGGATCTGGAACTAAAATTTGGTCAAAATCGGCACCCTAGCAGTCGAGAAGTAGATGCTCCTTCTGAGCGTTACATTCCTGGAATTAATCAGCGTGACCATCGGGGAAGAACCCCGCTTCATTTGGCAGCCAAGGCTGGAAACATGAGTACCTGCAGAATTCTTCTTTCTCATGGAGCTGACATCTCCCTCAAGGTATTTCATAAGAATATGTTTATGATTATTTTTGAGTAATAAAATAATCTTATCATGTCATACTAATTACCTCTTAAGTGGAAATTTTTTTATTAAAAACATCACTACAATGAGTAATTAAATAAAAACATTCATATATATTTTTAAATTATACTATTTTATTGAATTCTTTTAAACTCCATTATATGTGATATATTTGATTTTGGAGACTAATATTTTATTTCTGAATGAAAAATGTGGAAACGTGCGGGAAACAACCCTTTTTTGCCAAAGACTACTACCTCTACAGAAGTACTAGAAACTTAATGCTATAAATCAATGCCCAGGTTTTCACGTAAGGCATACATAGGTGCGATGGGAAAATTTGGAACTACGTGTTCACGATGGCTCTTTCTATCGTAACGTCACCACTGCTCTCGGTATTGTGACATCACCACGGGATGTCCCTCACCCCCTTCCCTTCCAATTTTAATACGATAATCGTAACAAATACTATAAATTGGATGGATAGCAGAATTGGACTTAAATGAAAGAATGTTGAATTGCATTTAAGAAATCAAATTTATTAGTGTATATCACACATTGCGAGAGTACACATGAAACTACAAAACAGTGAGGTATTTGTACATAAATACAATACATATAAAAATGAATAATTACAACTGTCTTTTATAATATTAATACCTTTAATGCATGGAAACATACTTATGGGAAATTCACATGAATGACGGAAAACATCAAACATTCATGTTAAGAAAGGTGAAATACTCCTTTAGCCAAAACAACTAGAGGGCTACAAAACCCAATGCATTTCGCCCACAAGGTGAGCATCGTCAGGGGTAAAACCTGTTTCAACAGTGACTGGGAGTTGGCTTTCACCTTTGTTAGTTTTGGCCAAAGTTATTGAGCTACTATCTATTATTCATGTTAAGAACAAATTTGTGGATCAACCAAAAATGTATGGTAAAGTGATTTTAATTTTTTCTCGGCATTCTTCGGTGCATGTCCCATGTTCGTATGGGAATTTTCTGTTCTGTTCTGAATTTCTAAAAATGTCAATCATTAAGTATAAGAATTATCTACTTGCTAAGCCTAAAGAAATTGATGCAGGAAGCAATGGGCATGCTTCAAATGTTGCCCTAAATCTAACTTAAGGCCACTTGTGGTTTATAAACAAGTTTTTCTATGAGGATCACATATATTGCATAACAAAATGTCCACTTTGTTTGTTTATTTATAATCTATTATAAGCACAGTTTTATTTGCTGATGGTCAGGTATTCTTAGTGGCCACAGTTTGGCCATTTAAGATCCATATATATTAATCAAATAACAAGGAAAACTTTTGATATGGAAATTTCAATTTCTAGATCAAAAAACAGATCCAGTAAAACCTCATAAATCCGGCATTCCAAAATCCTGAATTATCAAAAGAAAGGGTTCGCCACGGGTTGTCTACCATCTCAGGTGCATTTTGAATGAACTGATATTCGACTTCAAATAAAATCTATCCAAGAGCCTTCTGTATGTTTTCACCCTTGTAAAGATATATCTTTAAAATTTATAAGTTGGATAATTGCTGGACTGAGAAATAAGGCCAGACACCAAATATTTGCGAATGTCAGATTTACACATTACGTCCTGAAAATAATCTTCAAATCATGTATTTGTCCTGGATTTCTCATATCTGCTAGATAAAATTATATCTCACTATTTAGTTAACCAAAAAATTGAAATAACTGAAAAAATTCCGCCAAAAATGAGTTATCCCATATTTCCCTATTTAAAAGTTGGCAACCCTACCCAAAATAGATTCATCAATATCATCATCTGAAATCATTTGGTCAGAGGAAAATGTAATGTTCGCTGTGGGAAATATTTTCTTCACAGATATGCCTAAAGATGTTGCAGTTTCATCCACTGTCAATCTTCTGTCCTCCATAACCTTTGCCTCAACCTGGGAAATGGTGTCCCCAAAATGACTGGTTCATGGTCGTGGTTTAATGTGCTTTATTCTCATATGACTCTTGTCCTTCACGAAAATTGCACACTCAACTGTACATTTTTCACATCCATAAGACCTACAGGACATACTTCCAATATTCTCCAGTGAATATCGATTGGACTTTTCCTGATGAGATGCAAATATTTGATAATCACATGCTGATCTTGATAGGTAAATGATGCAATTTTAGTATGTCAAACAAACTGCCTCTAGGAGCGCTATGACCAACTTTCTGAGGCATGTATCGTGCTGCCATTGTACAGGAAGTTACACAACTAACTGATCAACATTCTAAAAGCAGCGCTAATCATATCCATTAACACATTTGTGAAAAATAAATTTGGAGACCTTATAACTTGAACACACCTTGTATTTCACAGGTAATTTTCATTTTATGTTCATTATACATTTAGAATCTCAGTAAATTTTAACCTAAGATACAAAATTATCAATATATACTGAACCAATATGTTTAATTTTTTAAGATAGGAAGTCCTTCTCAAGATGTAATTTATAAATATCTGTTAGTTGGCAATATTAGGTAGGTTTTGTTATGATTTATTTTCCAATAAAAAATTGTGACACCTGGATATGATTGCAGAGTGAGCTGGGACGAAAAGCTAGTGGTTGTGCCTTGTCTCGTGGCCACAATGCTCTCTCATCATGGCTGTCACTTTGGGAGGCAGCCCTTACGTTGGCATCTCAGCTGGCATCAATGACTGAAGTGCTAGCAGAAACACAAAAGCAAAATCAAGAACTCAGAGGGCACTTTAGGTGAGTTTATTTATTTAACATTAATATGCTCACATTGTTTAATATTAATCTTGAAAGACATGCTTTTGAAAATAATTGCCATAAGTTTGCCTTTTAATTAACATTTAAAAATTTTTATGAATGAACCCTTTGAAGTTAAATTTTTATCTCCTATCTCTGCCAGGTCAAATTAAATTGCTGAATATGGTTAAAAAATAGGTAATGATTAAACTAACAGACAATTAAAATAATAATAATATTAGGCATAATTTTTCATCACAGGATAATCAACTATATTTATAATCAGTAAGATACAGGCAACCCTCATTCAGTGCTCTTAATTGGTTTCTGAAAAACAGCCCTAAAAAATCACACAAATCACATATATTACTATACCACAAAATTTAATGAAAAATACGACCCAGATTTTGATGCATAGCATCATCATCAGGTGACAAACCTTATTCTCATATATACCTTAACCCTCCCCTCACCCACCCCTCTTCCTTAGCCTAACCTATATATAGCATGTTTATAAAATCTTTGTTACCTGATGATAATGCTATGCATCGAAACCAGGGTAATTTTTTTATTAAATTTTGTGGTATAGTAATATGTGTGATTAGTGTGATTTTTTAAGATGGAATATCACCAAGTAAAGGCCAATAAAGTGAAACAGAGCACTAACTGAAAACGCATTAAGCTAGGGTATTTTTATCATAAAAACTAATGTAAATAGATTTAAACCTTGCTTCTAAACTACTCTCAATGCTAATGAATTCCTAATATAAGGTATGCTAAGAGCTCTGCCCCTTGCCTCATAGCAGACCAACCCCGATGACAGGCGGCTTCGCCACCTGTTGAGTTGCCTTCAGCAACTCTTTCTCTTAAGCTCATTTATCAATCACATTGAAAATACAGAAATTTATAAGTGTAACAACACAGGAAATCAAGTAAGACAGGCCCGGTTTCCGCTATGCTTCTTAATCTTACCTTTAATCTTGACGTGTTTACTTTCTGGGTTTAAGCACTAAAGATAAAAAAACAGAACATGACTGCAACAAAATGGTATTCACATGTTCGCATGTTTTGTTTTTGTTATCCGTGTCATCTGTGGTTTGCAGTTTGCACTGACATGATGCCGCTGATGTCATACAAGTTAGTGCATGCGCAATTAGAATGCTTCATATACATATCTTGGAGAATTAATGTCATGGATTTTTGTGCTTAAATCAGAGAATTTGTCAAATTACATTGTTTCCCTGAAGGTGAAAAAGTTTTTCTTTGTTTATTTTCAAAAACATCATTAGGACATGTATTTCCACTCTTTTTATTCATTACGAATAATACAAGGTTAAAAAAATAGAAAATAACCAACCACTAATCAAGTGATAGAATCAGATAAGAATAAACAAGGGTGTAGGGGATTTACATTTGTTTCTCATGGGGATTTTTTTCTTGCTTATTAAGGAAGAGTGGCCAACTTGCCGATTGAACTAGCTGCTCCTTCAGTGCTTCCAACCCAATGCATAGCACATGTGACTATGTAATATATTTTAAGGTGTGAACTAGCCTCAGAATGATCCTAAATGAAAATACTCAAACCATCCTTATACCAAGGAAATGAATATTCAGATTCATTAGAACATTCTCTCTAACATTTCCTGTTTTTATTATCAGGGCTCAATATAAAATTGATGTTGGAATTATTTGATTAATGCATCCTTGTTACTTGCAGGGAGGTATTGATGGTGGGGAAACGCCTGGCCAAGGAGAGAGACGAAATGTGCCGGGAGTTGGGAGAAGCGGTGAGCAGCAGAGGAGTCAGCAGCCCAATGTCTGAGCATCTATTAATATCTCGACTTCACAAAGCTCATTTTTCGGGAAGCCTTGCAGACATGGAACACAGACTGTTACTTGCTGAGCAGTGGTGGCGACAGGCAAATGGAAGGGGCAAAAGTACAAACACAACAAACCAAATTCCTTCAGCAAATGCTGCATCCACAGCAGCAAATGATGGGAAGGAGGCCCTTCAGTTGTTATTGTAAGTTTACTTCCTCGATTTTCAAAATTTAATTCCGAGGGCCAAAGAGGTAATGTAGTCAAATGGTCTTTGTCAGTTATTGTTGGCGGCATAAATTTTAGATGCGAAATATAAATGATATAAACTTATCTATAGTTTAGCAACAGAAAAGGAATGAAAACTCCAATTGGGTCTTATAATATATTCATGAAAATTATGATACTAAAATTCTGTGATATGAACTACCCAACTTATAGGACAAAAATTTTTATAGTTCCTTTTATTACATCAAGTCTCAATGTCTAAGCTAAGTCTCAAAAGGTTAAGCTTTCACATTAATTTTCAATCAATTATTGTTCTTCATGTGTGTTTCTGAGTGTAAGCTAAGTGCAAATGCATTGAAAACACCAAAGACGACAATACCAGTAACCTAAGCATTATATTTTTAGCTGCCCATATATATGAAGTTTGCATAATTTTCCCTTGTTTATAGTCTTAGTTGCATTCTTAACCCCTCAATGTCGTCCTGCGTACTCAGGACGAAAACTGCATATGCGGTCATCCTGCTTACTGAGTATGCTGTGGAGATAGCTAGATTCTTTATTTTTTTGATGCAACACATTTTCTTAATTCTGAAAAAACTTGGTAGATTTCAAAACAGTAAACTTGGGCCTTCATATTGTGCTTAATTCTGCAATTGTTACTGGATTTCTTTTTACCTTTATTTTACGTTAAATTTGCTGGTTGAATTTTCGCGTAGTTATGCGAATTGTGGCCTCTAAAAACCCTTATTCAATGCTGAGACAAACCAAACCTCTGTACTAAAGCTACTGTGCAGTGGAAAGGGATTTAGGCACTGTTTACCTGCTCAGTGACATCTCTTACTCTTGAGATGATTATTTTTTTTGCAGCAACACTTGAGAGCTATATGGAAAGGGAGGAGGAAGGGTCTTCGGGTCTGGGCTAGTGCTTGGTTCAGTATTTTTTTTTAGAACAATTTAATGAGAGTGAGAGAGAGAAACACTTATCTGACATCATTGCACAAACAAGCCCATTCAAATATATTTACAATGCTACCCCTTGACCGAAAGTATTATATAATTCAGAACGCAATGTCATATTGTTGTTTTCATAAATAAAATTGATTTAAAACCAATTATATCTTTTGCGAATTTGTATTAGGGGAGAGGGGGAGGTTCAAGGCTTTGTGATGTCTGAGTTTTTGTGATGAAATATGACGAGGGGGTTCAAAAATCCACCAAAATTACGTGACGTCATTTATGGCCGGCCCTTATGAAGTACATAAAGTTTTCCTTTTGTTAGTCTTTCATTGATTATGGGAAGAATCCAAAACTTTCATCTTATAAGACTTTAGTACCTTAGCAACAGAACAGCTAAAAAAACAAATCCATCATTTCGAACAAACTGAGTGAACACTGAGAAGAGTGGTTGCTTGATGAATGCTAATGGATGTTATGTGACTCAGCAGTCAGCTCAGATATGAAAAAAATCTTGTGTCCAGCACATGACTTTTTCCATAAAGAGTAATGAATATGAATGCAATAGTAATGAAAAGCTGCTCTCAACATAAGCATCCTCAAGAACAATTATCGGCAATAACTCATGACTAATTTTAAACACTGAATAATTTTCACTGTGAAAAATACTTGTAATCACTTTTCACATTGAAGAAGAAGTAAACAAAATTGTTATTTGTTGCTATGGATAACAAAATATTGATGCACTATTAAAATTACTGTTGGCGGCTCTGGGATCAGTCTACATTTACAAGAAAATTTATAAAATGTGACACTATATACCATTCAGATAATTTTAATGGCAATTAAAATTACTCTAGGCAGCATAGGCATCACTATTAACAATTAGAAAATTTTATCAATGCGACAGAACTAAAGGTATCACTTAGCGACATAGCTGGTAAATCCAGACAAATACTCGAAATATCTCTTAAACAAGCCATTTTGTGAAAAAATTATTCAAAAAAGTTGTAGACAATTGTACTGTAAAAAATAGTGTAACTGTACCTTAAAACGTGTTTTTCTATTGAAATCAGGAATTCCATATTTTTCATGAAAGTGATAATTTCTCCTACACTTTGTCTGAGGAAAGTAAAAATTGCTTGTGCGTTCAGGTTTTCTGAGCATTTTACATCCGAATTTGGACGTTAAAATCATGGAAGTGAATTGCTTGGAACACCCTGCCACAAGCTATTTTTTTATGCCCTAGCTGATCCTAGTGCCCCCTGTACATTAAAAAGTTAAATACAGTAGAAACTACTTAACACGAAAACGGATAACGCAAAATATCGGTTAACACGAAATGCAGGCTTGGTCCCTACCGGTGCCTATACATTTCAACATATATTGGTTCGTTTTACGCGAAATGGTTAACAAGAAATTTCGGTTAACACGAAAAAAAATTTCGGTCCCCTGAAAATAAATCCCCGTCAAATTCTTGGGATAACACGAAACGACCCACTCGTTTCTTAACATAAAAGTATGAATAATCTCACAACCACAGCTGTACCTCCTCCTTCCCCCTCTCTTTCAATAGGCATGGTCATTAGTAGACCTCAGAGAAGCTCACGCGCCCCCGTTGAAAGGGTTGCTACCGAGATTTCCTTGGCAGCAATAAACTAAATTCTGGGAACTACCATCTTCGAATGAAAGGAAGGATTTGGAGGTGCAGATTGTTATCTGTACTGTACCTTCCCTTTTCCCGTCTTTCAATATGCTCAACTCCTCCCTTGCTCTCGTCTCTAGACCCCTATGCAGAACAATTCTACTCAGTTGATTCCGTTGATTCTGAATTTCCGTGTGGAACGGTTAGCGAATGTGTAACGAATCTGTGAGCGAACTTCTTTCTTTTTCGGGATTGTTTTCAGTTGTGATTTTATATTTTTATAAAAGATAAAAGACCCACATAAAAATGGCTAGTAAAGAGCGTAAGCAAGAAGCAATACCGCTGAAAGTGAAAATGCAGCTCCTACAAGCGGTTGATAACGGTGATAGAACCAAAACGGACATCTGCAAAGAGTTCGAAATTCCCTTTTCAACTTTGTCGACAATTATAAAAAATCGTGATAAAATAACATCTGTGTTTGAGAGAAGCATATTTGAACCGGAAGCGTCTACGCACGGCAAAGCATGAGGATTTGGAAGCAGCACTGATCATCTGGTTTAAGCAAGCAAGAGCCCAGAATGCTCCAATTTCTGGTCCTGTTTTGATGGCGAAGACTGACGCTTTAGGATCAGAATTGGGAATTGAATTCAAGTCTATTCTTGGATTGTTGGAGCGGTTCAAGGTGAGGAATGGGATAATTTTTAAGACTGTTTCCGGCGAGTCGGGAGATGTCTCCCGTGATATGACATCAGAGTGGGTAACTTCTAACTTGCCTAAATTATTAACAGACTTTGCGCCTAAAGATATTTTTAATGCTGACGAAACCGGGATTTTTTTTTCGCTGCCTCCAAACAAAACTTTAGCTTTTGAAATGAGCAGTGCTCTGGTGGAAAAAAATCTAAAGAACGCATTACGGTAATGGTGGCTTGCAATTCAGACGGTTCTGAAAAAATTCCGATGTTCGTTTTGGGTAAATTTCTGAATCCTCGCTGCTTCAAGAATGTAAAGAAGCTTCCCGTGGAATACACCGCAAATAAAAAAGCTTGGATGACGGAAAACATTTTTACAGACTGGGTTAGGGCATTGGACAAGCGCTTTTCACGCCAGAAGCGCAAAATAGCGTTAATTATCGACAACAGCCCTGCTCATCCAGAAGTTGAAAAGCTGAAATCAATTAAACTGATCTTTTTTCCGCCTAATACAACAAGCGTATTGCAGCCATGTGACCAGAGTATTATAAAAAATCTAAAATGCCACTATCGGAAGTAATTACTCCAGAAATATTTATCTAGTATTGAATCAAATGAGGAAATTAAGCCCGTGACTCTTTTGTATTCCTTGCATTTGTTGTATGCGGCTTGTAGGTCAGTTACAGCGAAAACAATCAAAAATTGTTTCCGCCACGCTGGATTTTCCTCTTTGCCAATAGCAGATAGGTTTTCTGGACAGGATGAAACTTAGTCGACTACGGAAACTAGGGTAAATACATCTACTGAAAGTGAATTGTGCGATATCTTCGGTCGCGTGTCATCTGTAATGAGATTGACAACTGAAATCACGCTGAATGGATTATATAGCAGTGGATGACCATATTGCCACTACACCACTTTTAACAGACATAGACATTGTGGACATTGTTAAATCAAGTGAAACAAAAGAAAATGAAAATAGTAGTGAAAGTGGAGATGACTGTGACGATGGAATGTTGCCAGTGCCAAGTGCTGCGGATATCCGTGGAATGCTAAAAAGTGTGCGTCGGTTTTTGGAAAATCAAACAGATGGGGACAGTTTGTATGAGACGGTTGATGATTTGGAACAATATGTCGAAAAAAGATCATTATGAATGCTAGACAGAAAAAATTACGGAATTTTTCGTTAAGAAGTAGACAATTGAACTACTTTTGCCACTTTGATACTTAATATTTGTACATTGTTTTTAAGAAATTATTGAAATAAAATACTTTTTTTATGTGTATATGTAATGAATAAATTATAAGGTTTTCATTATTATAACTAATTACTGTGCTGTTTCCATCGCATATTTGATATGTAAAGATTTATTTACGAGCTTATATCAATATCTCAAATTAGTCTCAAAAAAGGTTATCATGAAATTCGTTTAGCACGAAATTCGGTTAAGACGAAATGTTTGCGCTGGTCCCCCACATTTCGTGTTAAGCTGTTTCCACTGTACACTCAATTTTTAATTTGGTGGGTCTACAAGTATAACTGGGCTATTTGAGTATATATTCATTTTATGCAAAATGAAATTATAAAATTATGCCTTGTTATTGTTGTATTGTTATTCCTTTATATCAGAAGGCTATGGTTTGAGTTTATTTCTGTTCTTTTTAAAGTCTAAAATTTTCTTGCAGTTTCTTAAAATATTTATTATTAGGTAACCTATTTGGAATTTTTAGAAATATTACAGATATAGAGAAAGTCATGTGGTGGTCACATCAGATTTTTAACTATTAATGTCATTAAGGGCTTAACAGTAACTTTTACATTATATATTTCAAATGTTTGAATATAAAATGACAGGAAATTTAGGTAGGTTGCAATATTTTATTTCTGAAAAAAATACAAAATACTGATGGTACAAGTGGTTTTTAGGTATTAAAATTATACTAGATTACTAATATGATTGTGATAAGTTTTACTCATATTACTTATGAATAAAAAAATTCCTAGTGTAGGTAATGTTATCACTTTCGCCTTGATAGTTTTTAATAATCTAAAAGAAAATAAATGCTGATTTAAAAAAAGTTAATGGTAATCTTCACTCGGTAGTAAATTTTGTAAAAAAATATTAAAAAGTAATTATTATCTTGGTTTTATATTCTCTATAGTCCAAATCAAAATTAAGCTTGATCAGAATCTGAAACTTCTGTTTCTAACTCGGATATTTTATGCTCTTGTACATCTTCATCCTCTATTTCTTCTTTCCTCTACAACCTTTTCTGCTTGGGAGATGGATGAATTATCAAGGGCCATTCTCTTCATGAGTTTTAGATTATGTGACACTAATGTCTGTTTTTTGGGCTCGCTCCACAGTTAACTTGTTTATTTTTGTCATCTGAATTATGCTATAAGTACTAAAACTTCTCTCCATTGCTGCTGTAGTTGGTGGCATATTTAATATGTTTACTACTACTTTACCCAATTTGGAGCAAAAACAATTAACTTTCCATCATACTACAGAACCTACACTCAGAGCCGATTTTGTTACATAAGGTTTTCCAAAAAATTCTTCTTTAGTTCTGTACTAAGCCAGTTCTGCAATGGCTTCTGCAGAGAAATCATCCCCATACATCCTTGTCACTAAATTGTCAATTAGTTCAGCTCCATATACTTGTTCATCTCTAGTAAGACATTCACCATTGTATCTTGGATCAAGGATGTTTACTGCAAAGTGAATCTCATCATGAACCATACTTATTTTAGGCTAGTCAGATTTTTTAATTGTAATCCATTTAACGATTGGATTAATCAGGTCATGTAATTTTAGAATTCATACGGAAAATACATCTTCATCTAGAATTGATGTTCTGGTGTGTTTGTTCATAGCATTTTCTAATTCTTCTTTCACAGCAGGCAGTCTTAAGACATGTTTAGATTCCAACAAGCTCTTCCAACAATAGAGAATTTAACCCCACCTGGTTTTAACAGGCAATTTCAGTGAATAAGCTTGGTTTTTTCTTTTTGAAGTGCATTGAAATAAGCTCGCAAAACTTGAGAATTATTAATTTCTTTTACAATAGATTTAGCGATAGCTTAGATTTCTTCTATTGGTTTGAAATGAACGACGTCACCAATCAATAAGTTCAGTGTATGTGCAACAGAAGTGTACACAGCAATATGGTTATATTTTTCGTATTGTTATTGCATTCACCATTCCTGCAGCATTATCAGTCACAATAGCACCAAATTTTGGGACACCTATTTCAGCAACATACTCAGCAGTGTGTCATTCAGCTTTGGTTGCCAGAGTCTTGTAAAACACTGGCAGATTCATTTCTTTGGTAGCTCCATGCATCACATTGCAGTCCGAGAGAGGGAGCGTTTTTGTTTTGACAAGAGCTTCAACACACTTAGTATCCAGATTCCAGAAGTTTGATAGAAAGTGTGTATCTGGATGGCAATTTAAAAGGGAGTCTTAATTTTTGTAAGAAAGTAATCCATTCTTCATTTTAAACCATTGAGAGAGGTGATCCTGATGAAAGACAGCCTTGGTAGAGGGATGGCTAACACATCTGGCTCCCAGTCTCGTCATGGTTGTTTGTGATTGTGTTTGTTATTGTTATATATTGTTAATTGATCGGCTGTAATGGGCCTCATGCTGAAAGCTGATTGTTTACAAATAAATAAATAAAAAGATAGCTCTTGATAGGAGTCATTATTACTTTCAACATCATTCATGGAGTCAAAATAACGACTAATGGTGGTGATCCTCATGTCTGAGCCTGATGTGGAAGGAGATATCAATGCATTGTGCAGTGGTGGCTTAACAGCTTCTGCTGCCGTAGTGGTTGGAATTGATAGTGCTATATCATCTGTTGAACTGCTACGTGATTCAGGAATCAATGTAACCATCTTCTTAACATAAGCAGGACACTTCACAAACAATTCTTAATGAGTTCCTTCTATCTAGTGGCATTTTTGCTATGTTCAGTCTTGCGATACACTCATAAATTATTTTATCTTTAATATTTTTCACATTAAAATGGTTCCACTCATCACTCTTGGGCAATGTTTCTCTTCATCCTGTCTGCAGACTTAACACTAATTTCAGGTTTCACATTCACAGCACAAAACATGAACTACAACTAGTGAGCCAATTTGTGTCTGCTGATTTATATACTATAAGTTCATGGTTTGAAACATTCCAGAAAGTGTTCTGGAACTTTTTAAAAGATATTTCAGGAATCTATAACATTCTGGAACATTTCAGAAAGTTCTATAATGTTCTGGAACTTTCTAAAAGATTCTTCAGGGATCTATAACATTCAGGAACATTCCTGTTGGCTACAATGAAAAATATTTAAAACCTCTCAAATGTTACATGGACTGTCAATTGAATATGTTTGCTGCTTTTGAGCAAATTTTTGTAATTATTTTCTAAAATTCTCAATATTCTCACGAGAATAATCTTTTGGAGAATATTCTCATTCTCCATGTTGGGATAAATGAGGAAAATAGGAGTATGGGTGAAAGGGGAGAGTGAAAGAAAGAGGAAGAAGAGAGAGAGAAGAGAAAGAGAGAGAAGAGAAAGTGATAAGGGGAGGGAGATGAGGGTAAGTAGAAGTTTAGGAAAGCAAGAGATTTGATGGGAGGGAGGGATATAGAGAGGTAGAAAGAGAGGGGGTGGGAGAGAGGGAAGGAGTGGGAGGAAGGGAGAGAGAGAGAAGCCCGAAAGTTCAAAAATAGGGCTATATATAATTTTATACCCTTAAACTTACATTGAAAGAAGGAGGTTCAGGGTTGCACACAGGCAGCGGACAAATGTAACTCACGGAGTGAGGTATTTGGTTGTAGCATGTAGGGGCGGAGCTCTTAGTTTTATTATTTAAGATTGATCTAAGTTTTAAAGGTGATGCCTTTTGTTGCAGGCCTCAGCAAAATGAAAACATTTAGTTAGTCCTTAAATTTTGTTTAAATGAGAACTATGAGTGAACCATTCAAATACAGTGAAAACAATGCTTCAGTGGAATGAGCAAAACAATCATTAAAACAACATATTTAAAGAAAAACTAATTTGTAAATAATCTATATTTCAGTGAGATGGTTGGGGCTGTTCTTGCCTAACCAGGTTATCATTGCTTGGATGACTGTTACTGAGTGCAAGTATAAGGCATAGTTCTGGATCAATATAATTTGTGTTGTTTTTATAAATGACATTACTGAGAAAACTTTTCACATTAGTGGGTTGATGGTAATGAAAGAAGTTTTGTGAAAGCAGTGTTACTCAATTCTTTGAACTTTTGAACTGTATAAGCCAAACGTTACATATTTAATTATTCTCAAACATTATTTCTAACAATTTTTCAGCTGACAATTCAATTACCACCTCTTTCAGATTAATAAAAAGACAACAGATCTAGATATTACATGGGTAATGAAAAGATTTGTTTACTAATCATTTTTATTTTCAAGGAGGTATGTCAAAAATGTTTTCCAGAGGCTACTACCAAATTGTTTACTGTGCACATTAGTGCAGTATATCAGCTGCAATAACCTTGTTATTTTTTCTACTGGAGTTGACTGAAATCTAAATCTCGTCTGTCACTGAGTGGTTAAATGTAAGATGCAACATAGATACAAATTTTTCATTAGTGAATGTGCTGTATGATAGGAGTATTAATATTCCATTACTTTGAAATTAATTTTTAATAATAATTTCAAGAGTATTGATTTTTTCTTTATGTAGGTCTGCATTGGTAGATGCAGAGTCTGATGTAGGAGATGTAGTTCGTGTGGAGGGTGTTGGGGAGCTCTCCTCTTCTTCCTCATCTGCCTCGTGTTCCTCAGCAACCTCATCGACCACCTCATTCTCCTCCTCTCACCCATCTTCCAGAGCCTCCTCTCCCAGTTCTTCCTGCTCAGAGGGAGGAGAGAGGGAAGATGAGGAGGAGCGCAAGCTCATGGCTCTCTCACTCGATGCTGTGTACAGTGAGATTGAAGAAAGGGAAGAGACACGGAGGAGGAAGTCATGTGATTTTGGCCTCCTGTTGGGTATTGGGGGAAGAACAGGGTATGTGAATTTATGAATCATACTTTTGTACTTACCAAAAGCCAGAGTGATTCTGCTGGAAAAATGTTATATTACTTTTTGTTTATCTCATTACAAATGCCGAGAGACTTTGATCCATGCTGCCTTTGCGCATCAACTCCCACCTCTGCTCTCTTTGCTTGCTCTGGCTTTACTTGATTCTTCAGGTCTCTTTCACTATTATTTTTCAATTAACTCACTTGGCTTACTTATTATATTCACCTACTGAAAATATTCTGTATATGTAGGAACAATAGCTATAACAAACAGATATTACAGGTTCTTTTTCTTGGATGCAAAAATACAGGTCAATAGGGAGCAATATGTTTGTCACTATTTGCTCAGTAAAAACACATTTTTATTTATATGCATGTTTTCTTAAAAGGAAAAACATGATTGTCATCACTGTCTGTCTGTGGACAAACAACTTTTTTGTTTTAAGAGATATTTGAACAATTCTTTTTTAATTGGATAGCTCTTAGCAATCTATAAATTTTCCAGTGGTTGTATTTTCCAAGTAGTTCATAGATTTTCTGCCAGGTGACTTCAATGTCGGTCAATTCAAAACTTTGAAATGGTATCACAGCCTAACTGGTATTATAGCGAAACTACTGCAGTTATAGGAATGAGGTTTTCATGGATGGGAATGCCTAATGAGCATCTAAATTTCAATCTTACTTGTTTAATATGTCTTTGCTATCTTCTTAAAACTTGCTCATCATATGTACAGATTAATAACACATTGAAGGAGATTGTTTTCTCTGATATCTAAAATGCAAAAAATGTATAGCGAAATGATGATGTAAATAATTTAAAGCAATGGGGGATGGAGGGAAAAGGGAAAGAAAGGGGAGGTTAATTTTTAGTTGAGACCAATGAATAAAGGGGAATGGGAAGAGGGGATTGCCTTAGTGATCAATATTGTCTAACTGCAACCAACTATGAATTAGCAATGTAAGAAGGGAAACTGAAAAGGGAGAAGGGAAAGTGAAAGGGAAAAAAGAGTAAGGTTGAAAAATCAGGAAGGAGGATTGGCAGTTAGACTGCTGACAACAGCTGTAGTAATGGGTGAATAGGATGAGAACAAACTCCCATTGAGGACCTTTAAATCGGGATTTGTGTTAAGCTTTCTAATTTCCAACTGTTTTAAGAAATTAAATTAAAGCAACACTTATATCAGAAGATGCTTGGCTAGTTGTGAGCTGCCAGTTGATTTTCTGTCGAAATCATGTACATAATTGCAGTTCATTATCCCAATGTAATGCTGAAGAATATAAACATAGCAGTTTGGTTGGTTTTACTCATAGGTGATCAAAATAATGACTGATGAAAATCAGTTAATTACAGTAAAAACTCATTAGTTTGGTATCAGTTTGAAGCATAGCTTATTAGAAGTTAAAACCATTACCTAGCCAACAACATAGGGTTTTATATACCTTATAATACGGAAGATTCAAAATATGTTTATAATGAAATTCAAAGTCCAGATTAGAACTGGTGACTGTGAACAGTTCATTTACTTCAAAAAATATCATCTGGTAGTTTATCAACTAAATGTTAATAGTTTGATGCTGTAACCACTTAAAATTGAATTCAGTCTTTTATGTGTCCACTGATTTGAATCCTAATGTTCGATGAAATCACTAACCATATTGAATGTGTAAAATAAAAAGTTGGCACTTGATGAAAAATGACTTTGTGTATTCAAAATGTGATGAGTGTAATTGCAGTGTTTACAGTATATTGGTGAGCATGGAAACGATTTTCAATTTGTCACGAAAGCCCTCCATACAAAATGAGGTCCGATTGCATTGGAGCCTACAAATCCGATACTATGTTGAACTGAACTTGATGTGACGTATCAATCACATGGTGAAGTCGAATTCGTCAGATTCTTACTAGGGGAAATGGCTTTTGGTTGTGAGTAGATAGTTGTATTGTGCCTTGTGCAGAAATGCCTACCTATAATCAAATACAGCGTATCAGCATATCCTTTTGATGCATTCTTGAAAAACTGAGCATAACACATTATTGTTTTCTGTATATTTAATGTTATAAATTAGGGAGAAATAAAATAAAATATTTTTTACATGTGTTGCCTATTATCGAGCATAAATGTAGAGCATTGTTGTCCTACAGTATTTCGTGGTTCACCAAGACTGTGGTGAACAGTTCATCATAGTTGCCACATAATACAAAATATATAAAATGTCAATAAGAAAAATGCTTAATCTTTTAAAAATAGGTTTCAGATTGTGTTATTTATTGTTAACTATCATAAGCTATGTATTACTTATCCAAAAGTTTATTATAATATAAGAACTATTATTTTCCAGAAGAAACATAAGTAGTAATATAGTATGTATGTACTGACAAAATAAACATATCGTAATAGGCAGATAATGTATTTATTATTACAAATTTAATCTTTCAGTGTGACACTTGGCAACCCTTTCTTTCACCAATGTCTGGAATTCAGGCAGTAACTTTTTACAAATTGAGTATCTCAATAAAATATGTATAACCGATGAAGAGCCTCAATTTGCCACAGGTCTCTTGCCAACTTGTCACATGTGATGAGTGGTGACTGTGTCAGACAAACAATCATTTGAAGCAGTTGAAAACTGAAAATTTATTGAATATTGATATGTAGATTCATTAAAGTTCTTGCTATAATATATAAAACATTGACTGAATTTGATTGACATCTTTTGGTTAAAAGAACAACTATGTGAATATCAAAATGATAGTCAAATTTACGTATTCAGTATTGGTGATGGAGAATCATGAATACATCAGAAGAATGTCTTAAGCAGTTAATCCATAAAAAGGAAATTAAATAAATAATACAGTACACAAATAAAAAACTAAATTGAATGAACAAAATACCTTGATTTATTTTTTGCAGTCTCTTCAGAACTTTCTGGGGATATCTCTAACTTGAAAATTTTCTCTGGGGATTGTTGGACAGTTTCTTTTTTTTCTTTTAATTTTATAAATCTGGTTATTTCTCTCTTTGCTGCTAAGTTTCTCTCTGAGTTATGGTCACATTAAGGCCATTCTTACTTAAAAACTTCAACCAAAAATTTTGTTGTTAAATCTTTTTCAGAGACATTTCAGTAATGCCAGCTTCTTCTTTAGTATAATTTTCAATTTCTAGCTTCATGAGATCCTCATTTGAGAGCCCAATGGGATATAAGCAGCTGTTCAACATCCTCTGTCTCCAACTCCTGATAAACAAGTTGTCAGCCCATATGTAAAACATTCTGTTGGATGTCATTAACAGACTCCTCAAACCCTTGGCAGTTAGGGATAGAGTTGGGCTAAATTTTCCTCCATATTTCATTCATGTTTGAGGAGCAAAGGTGAACAGCAAGTAGTAAGCCTTAAAACTGGCAATTACATCCTGATCTATAGGCTGAATCAGTGAGTCGGTATTGGGAGATAAATAAACAACCTTTATGTTCTAATATAAGTCATCAAGGTTTACAGAATGATAAAGAGATAGTCTAAGATCAACATTGCTTTATCAGGAAGATGATTTTTAAGACAGTACTTTCTGACAGCTAGGACGAAATGGTGACAACCAATTCTCACAAATGCTGGCAGTCACCTGAGCTTTTTGATTTTATTTTCATGTCACTGAGAGAAAACTTTTTTGCATCCTTTCAATGCCCTGGGTCTTATCAGAATCTCTGCAGATAAGCCTAATTGTAGATCATGGCAATGAAAGCACACATCTAAGATAGGTCTGTCTTTCACCTGTTTAAGACCTTTATTAATGTCCAATTTTATCTCCAGGTTATTGCTCTGTGTTGTTTTTCAGAACATAAATATCACTTGCATTAGTGTCCCTTTTTCAGAAATTGTTAAAGGGTTTTCACTAAATGCTTGAAATAACAGCACAGCATAAAATATTTTTTACATAACATACAGAATTTGGGATATTCTAAAAAGTGGGCAGAGGAGAGCAAACTGGCACTCATTCAGTCAGAAATATTGTGCATCACTTCTGGTAGTATTTGTTTCGTGGAAGTTCTCCAAAAAGTGCTTAACTGTTTATGTTCAGATCCACAGGGTAACCAAGCACACTATGGAAATGACAATAGTGGATGGTGGGGTGTGTTTATTATATGAGAAGAGTAATTGCAGATACAAGGTAAAATGGATCAGCATAGCTCGGGGATTGGTTATAATATGAAAAAAGTATAACAGCTAAAATAGCATTATATGGATTAGTGTAACATGGAGAGTGCCAGTATTTTATATTTATTCAAGCAAACGTTTCCCCCCACAAAAAAATTTTAATTAAATATTGCTCAAGTTTGTCAAAAAATGATTAATGAAAAAATTTATAAAATTATTAGAGAATATAATTTTTAATTAGAATTGCAATGCTGTTAATATCTGTATCAATTGTGCATATTTTTTGTAACCATTGCACACCCTCTATATGCAAAGGTTTTGGCAGTTTGAATTTATTTTGAAGAATCACCAATCATTATTTTCCAGAGCTGTTCAAGAGGCAGAACTGAGACAGAGATTCCATGGTTTGTCTTTAACTTCCGAAAGTGGTAATGCCTCTGTGCTGGAAGTGATTGAACCTCGTGAAGATGAAGTTGGTGTAACAGGACTTGGATCTGGTTATCACCATTCCCAGTTAAAACGTGGAAGTGGGCAGACAGTGGTGGTAGGTGGCAGACGAAGGGGACGCCGAGGCAGGATGATAGTGCATGGATCTCAGAAGCCGCAGTCAACCTCTTCAACTGTACCTTGGGATGTGGTTCTGCATAGGAGTGTTTCTGAGACAACGATAAACCATGGGGTGCCCCTGGAAGAAGAGGTAGGGGAAGAGGAGAGGGGCAGGGGGCTGAGTGTCTCAGTGGAGGACCTTTTGGGTGGAGGTGGGAGGGAAGTGCAGGTGGCCAGGAGAGAGGATTGCACTCAGGAAACCACACAAGTCCAAGCCAGAGGGATGAGAGAGAACAATGTCCCTAGCACCTCTGCCACTAGTGGTCCTGTCCCTGGTAGGACGAGACCAGGAGGGACTTCTAATGGTGCTGTTGTGAGTGGTGTGGCAGAAGGTCGTACATCTACTGCTTCCCATTCTTCTGCTTCATCTTCTTCACTTTCTGCTAACTCAAGACCTGACATACTGGCTGGCACAACACCCAGAGTGATGACTGATGAACTTGCTTTATCTGTGGTGTGTGATGTTCCAGATGTTGGCTCTGAGTCATGTGGTGAAGCAGGAGTCTCTGGGGGTTCTGGAATCAGCCCTATTTCTGTAGGTCTTCTCCCAATTTCCAATTCATCTGGATTGAAGAAGCGCAATTTTCTTCAGAAACTATCTGCAAAGGCAAGATGGCCATCGACAAAGAGGAAAAAAGCAGCCTCCCCTGTGGGTTTGTCTCCATCTTCATACTCCTTGACTTCATCCCCCTCTTCTGGAAGTGGCAGCAAAAGGTCTCAGGAAATATCTCCTGAAGATTTTAAGGAGACATACCTTAGCCCACGCATTACCAATGGGAGTGTTGAGTCTTCCCCATCCAATTGTCGGGAATCTCCTAGATTAGCTATGACAAGTTGTCCTACAGGGGATTGTCCAGATGCTCCAACAGAATCAATGTTAACTGGAACAGACCGGGGAGAGGATACAGGTAGTCGTTCCATTCCTCCTCAGACAGTTATAGCTGTAACACCTATGAGCCCAATTTGTGACCGTCATGGTAGCCCCGGAAGTAGCACAGGAGGTCATCGTGCAAGCCAGGTTCGAGCAGAACTAGCAAGTGTTGCAGCATCAGAAGACTCTGGCATAATGATGGTGGCACCACCTAGACCTTCATCTTCAGCATCTCTTCCTTCATCATCTTCCTCATGTTATTATTCTGCTGCAACTCGTGCAGTTGGAGCAAGAGAAGCTTCGATGATGGGAGGTGGTGCTGTGGTGGCCTTGGAAGATAAGCTGCACCATGGAGGTGGACATCATCACCACCAGCGAACATTGGCAACTTATCATCTCAAATGTGTGGGCAAGAGAATTGGCTCTGCTGCAGAACCTTTTTTGACACATCCTGAGAAGGCTTTGGAGTCGTATTTAGGTAGGACTAGGGTACAACAGCAGAGGCAGAAGGGACTAGAAGAGATTTCCCTGCCTCATACCCCTCCCCCACCGAGGCCTCCACCTTCACCCTCCCCTTTGTCAGACCCTCCTCTCTCACCTCCTTCTATGCCTCACCTTTCACCTATTCTTTCTGAGCGAGGCACTCGACATGAACATGTAGAAGAACCAGCAACAGCTGTAGACATGGTGCAGAAGGTAAAACAAAGAGTTGGCATGCAAGGCTTGAATTGTGATGCTGTGGATGTCAGATCTCAGGACATTGCCCCTCTGCCCAGCCAGTCTGTAGAGCCTGTTGATATTGAAGACAACTCTCAGGTAAAAATTTTATATGATCATTTTCCTATTCTTTAACAACTCTCATAATCACACTTGCTTTACCAATATGCTATTACAGTGATATTACTTCGTATTTTTTACAATTGTAATACCACAGGTGTACAATGTTATTCAATGTTTTTTTCCTAAAAAGTCTGTCTAATAGTGGATGAATTTTTCTCATGAGAATTAATGAAATAGTGGGGGATGTCTTGCTGAGCTAAGTTTTTAGAGACTTTTTCTTAATAAATGGCCATTTTATGGTCGTGACTCGTTTAGTGCACTTACCAAATTTGCACTAAACTAACAGTTTACAACACAGTTCTTAATTGGGATCAGTTCATGATAGTGCATGATTACCTATATTTTTAAATAAATGAAAAATTTATAAATACACATGAATAGGTACTATCTTGTTATCATCCCACAAACATTATTTTATGGTTTTGATCATGCAAATGCAACATAAATGAAACAGATTCAATTAAATTATTATTATTTCTTATTTGCTTGTGTTGGTTTTGGTCTGGGGGTGGGATGGGTGTAATTACCATGTTTACCCAAATCCAAGACAAGGTTTTTTCCAAATTTCAGCTTGCTAAAATCGAGGGTGGTCTTAAATTTGAGTACAAAGTGGTATACTGGCAATACATCATGGTCAATTCATCGTGCATCAATTTGTTACATGACAAACTCATCACACTCACTACATCTCACAAAAAACTCATTGTGCATCAATTCATTGCTCAACAAATTTATCATGAGACAAATTTTGTCGTGAGACAATTTCATTGCGAGACAAATTGGAAGACGAGACACCATGACTGGTAGACGCCATGGGGATAAACTTGTTGGGTTGGGTGTCATCCTCTACCATACACCATCCAAAGTGTCTTGTCTTGTGTCATTCACAAAGAGAATTGCGATTCATTCTGGTGTTATCGAAATATAAAGAAAATTTTGTTGTGGAAAAATTTCTCTCCGTGTACACCAGTTATTGCGTCTCACTTTACAATTTGTCTTGTGATGAATTTTCCGAGCGATGATTGATGCACGATGAGTTTGTCATGTGATGTATTGTAGCACAATGAATTTTTCATGCGACGAATTGACGCGCGACGAACTAACCACAAAAAGTTGTCATAGAACCATTGGAAGTATGGTTACGTGTTTTATCGATGTTTTTTAAACAAATGAAACATAAGATAGAATGGTTAAAAGTAGACAGACGAGGACCTCACGGTCAGGGAATACTCCGCTGGGAAGGGTGAGCTCAGGAGTCGAGAAAGGGTTACCACAGTTGAGGACTTAGGGATCTCGCGCACTAATGAGGGACCAAGGAATTGACTGCCATGAGGTCTATCTACTTTTAACCGATAAAATAATTGTACTAAAATTTATCATTTCAAACTCACAACCCAGATTTCAATTAATAGTGTTATTTTTTTAAAAATACATTTTAAAAATTATTTTCTCAAACAAAAATTTGTAACATACCATTTCATTTAATGAATGAACTTTAATGCCAATACTGAATATGTATATTCCAAATATACACCAAATACATTTAGTGAGAAATTACGTCATAAAATCTTGTGTGTTTTGACAGTCTGCTAAAAGAGGGGTCATCTTAGATTTGGGATTGTATTGGATTTGGGTAAATAGGGTAGTCCCCTTTTCTAGGGGTTAGGTGAGCAACTTCCTAAAATGAGTCAAGAAGACTAATTAAACCCCCGACCCCCAACCAAACCTGAACCCCAACCAAATGCAACTTAAATGAAAAATTTAAACACATAAAACAAGAAGTCCAAACCAGGACTAATGTAGGCTGGTTTCCCAAAGTTGATGTCCCGAATTGATTACTTATATTGACAGGAAATGTTTCAGTATGTGTTAGTCATTCCAAAGAATTCTCATACCATAAATACCACTTGTAATTCATAGTTTATCAATGATAGAGTAAAAATGGAAAACAAATTAATAGAGCATTATCAATTTTAAAATACTAAAGGCAATGTAAAAATCTCTTTCTGACCTTATATTTTGCATTTACATTTTTAAATAAATGAATTTAATAAATGTTACTGTTTTTATGCTAATATTTATGGATCAACTGTCCATTGCTGAAGGGTAGTTGAGTGGAAAAGAAAATAACCCATTTGTTCATTCGTCTATGCACAAGCCGAGTTTGGTAATAATCGGCTCCTTGGCTTTTAGCAGAAATTCAAGAAAATCCTATCAATAATCAAAATTCGGTGATAAGAATTAGAATCTACGTTCTTTTCCCCTTAGAACAGTACAAACCTTGCTCCGATATCACAATTTTAAGATATTTTAAAGTATTAAATAAAACATCTCTGCATGATGGATTTGAGATTTCCTATGTAAAACAAATAGGGAAAAAACATTTCTGGAATTGGACCTGGGACTTTGGGAAATAAAATATAGCCCGGACGTGGGCCCTGGCAGTACGAGCCTCATATCAAGTTTCATGAAAATCGGTTCATTGGTGCAAAAGTTGTTAGTAGGGGACACACACACACAGACAGACAGGACCATTTTATAAGGCTTTGATTCCTTTGGAAACCAGCCTAAAAATTAGTAAGTAAATACTGGTGATAGTACACACACAGACCCACCTACCCTGTTTATGGAAAACTACTTCTCTCAAAGGACTGATATATTATGCGTGTGAGTTTGTGGGAAAATGATTCTGTGCCAAGGACTCATGCGCATGCACATAGCACACACACAGAAAATTAGACTACACCAGTATTTATTTATAACCCTAGTTGTAAATTAATTTCTCCTACGAGGATGACATTGTTGATATCGAAATGATGTACATCTAGGGTTAAAAATAAATACTGGTGTAATTGTCTGATTTTCTGTGTGTGTTTGTGCATGCGCATGAGTTCTTGGAGCAGAATCATTTTCCCACAAACTTGCATGCATAATATTTCGGTCCATGGAGAGAATTAGTTTTCCATAAACCGGGTAGTTGTATCTTTGTGTGTGTACTATCACCAGTATATTTTTTGGTGTAAAGATGTTGAAATTTTTCATTTAACTTCACACCAAAGGCAGCTTGCATGTTTATTTTTACATCAAATGTAACTTCTTTCTATTAATAAATTGACACACTAATGTTTTATAGTTCATCCTTGTGTGTTCATCATAAATATTTCCTGTTTACATTACAATGGTACAAAAATTAAAGTTTGTAAGCCAGCATCTTGTGGTAAAGGAAGGTATTATCAAAACAAAATCAAAAATAAAATTTGTGGGTTGATTACAGGATAGTGCCCATGAATTATTATTGAAAATAATGTTACTTGATTAATATTTAATATTATTACTAATAAAAATGACACATACAATGCTAAAACACTCAATTTTCTCTTTCCTGCCATGACTTATTTAAATTATTTTTTCCCTATTTACTTTTAAATATTTATGTCGCACTAAAAATGAAGCAAAATTATTATGACACCTGACAATTAAACTGATGACATCAAAACTGAAGATCTTGTATGGTGATTGGCCAGTGTAAAAGTATACAAAAAATAAAAAAAATCCTGCAGAAATACATGCATAACAGTACAGTACAAATATCAAGAATGAGGTCAGGCTCAACCCTGTGGAATTATCTCATCGATGATGCTACAGACGTAGTGAAACCGGTCGTGCCAAATAAATTTGTGGAAGTGACAAGGTTCTTTCTTTTTCTCAGTACAGTACAATATTATATTTATTTTGATTTTTTATTTTTTGAAAAAACAATTTGTGTCCCAAGTGGCCAATTGCGCTATATTGAAATTGTGTTAAATGAGCCATGGCTGTAATTCCAAAAACATTTTTTGGTAATACAACAGGCCCTTACCATTATGTTTTTGGAAAACACTGCAGATGCCAAACCCACAGATACAGTAACCAAGGACACGTAAGGAGAGGAGGTTTTTATATCCTGGCTCACTATACTAAACATTATCAAAGAATAAATTTTTAAATTTAATGTGGTAATCCATAAAACATTTTAATCTTTATTATATAATAATTCTCAAGTGTCTGTCTGTCATGCCTTTTTTAATACACTTCCAGATGAAATTAAGAACTGAAACTTTCAATATGCTTAAAACCCCATGAATTATGACCGAGAAAAATAAAATAACCCTGAAAAGGTCCTAGGTTTGACTGTAGGAGGTGACTATATTTTCCCGTAAGTTTACATGGGATTTTCGATTTTTTAAGGTGCAAGATTTTTATAACAACACCAGACTTAATAGATTGCAATATTAATAATTGCAAATAATAATTATTCAGTAAACTGCATGTGGACTGTGGGTGTTTTTAACGATTAACCAAAAGAAAAAAATCTTTCGCTATTTCAATACTGGAATATTACCTTTTTCGTAAGTAAAATCATTATATTCTACATGTTTAATTTTAATTAATGCAAATAGGCATATGCATCAGTTTAAAATTTGATGATAAGAAGAATATGGGCTCTTATTAATAAATGAAAAATAACACATTGTGAAATATCTAAAACAATTGTTGTTAATAATTTATGAGAAAAAATTAAATAAATGGTTGATTTAAATGCATATGAAAAAAGCATATATTTCATAAAAAGACAATTTTAAAATATTAATAACAAAACTTTGAAAATAATTACTGTATCATTATTTTTTTCTCTAAGATGACTTTTAAACATGCCGATTTCTGAGTGACATTACAAAGAATTTTGTGGGTACTACTAGTTGATAATATTATTATTAACTATAGAGTCTAGGGATAATTTATAAAGCATAATTGGTCTTTTAAAAAATAAGGAAAAATGTGGCTTCTTTCTTTGTCTTTTTTCTAGAATTTCTTTTGGAATAATATAATCTTATTATTATTATTTACCCATTTGTAAATGTGTGCAATATTTTACCAGAAATTTATTTTGTGTGAAACTTCCTTTTTGAGCTTTCCAATTAGTATAATTATCTACATTTCATCACCTTAATCATGAATTGGGTTTGGCTTCCTTTTTCTAAAAGTTACTATTTACTTATTTAACTTTTTTGTTTTCCATAGACATCATCAGTCTGTCATGCAACCATGTTTTATAATGTATGCACAACTTAAATATGCATATATACAGAAGGAGGAGGGAGACATGTACCCAATCAGGCTAAAAGTGCCATATGGTTCAACATTACGTTAATCTGAAAAGTAAGATATTGTGAAGTACATTTTTATGAGATTTCATTGTAATTTGAAGAGAATCATTACTGGAACTATAGTAAAAATATAGTAAAACACCTTTATAACATGCCTCACTATATCATAGATTCAGATATATTGCGGGTCCAGTCATGTCCCCAAAAATCTTTCAAAAAAGACACAAGGGATTCAAGCAACAATGTGTACAGTCAGTCCGATGTAACACATTTTTGGTTTTTCGTTTTACCAAAAATGTTTTGCCACATTTCCGGGAAATGGCTAAAAATATTTCAGGAATAATTGTGCTAGTTTTTAAATGAATCAAGTCCTACAGACCGTGGTCATGAAGAAAAAGGAAAATAATATTTTTGAAACATTGAAACCTGATCCTTGGAAAAATTTTTGTAAGCTTAGTTTTCATAACACTGTTTTTAAAAAAATCTACATCATTCCAGGCTTTTTTTCAGTCAGAAAATCTCTCCTAAACTTTTCTATACATATTGGGTTTATTCACTGGTAGTCACACAGTTTGCAACTGTAGTCAAGGGATGGGGAAGTATGGCCTGCGAGAGCATTTTACATGGCCTGCAATGTCATTATGAAAGTGAACTGTGAAGTCTAATACAAATAATTTCATATTTGTTGGCTAAAATTAGGGCCGGAGACCTTTTCTTGTGAAGTTTTGACACTAGAATATTAATATTTATTAATTTTTACCAATAGAATATTTCGTATTCTCTCAAATAACTGTGTGAACCCTAATGCGGCCTGCCAAAGCATTCACATATGTTAATGTGGCCCATCTAACGAACTGCAACTGCTAATGTGGCCTGCCTCATCATAGGTTTTCCCTGCTCCAGTCACTCACTTAGGAAACAAACTTGGTTGGTTGTGCATGCTCTGCCCATCCGAGCCTCCATTTATGACACTGCCATGCCAATTCGTTATCTTGATTTTCCACTTGATGGCCTTCATCACCTGCCTGCCTCTTTGATACGGTACACAGCCTTAGAGATTGACTGTTCTAAGTTCGATTCCAGAAGCTTTACTTTTTTCCCTTTGGAGTAGCATGGGAATAAGTGCACTGTATTTTCTCAGACATCATGAAAGCCGGTGTAATCAGATTTATCATGGAGTCTACTTTCATTCCAGGGAAGAAACTTGGGTTTTGAAACAAACAATGCGTAAACAAATAGATTTTCATTTTCATACTATTGATTTTCAAAGCGGCATCAAGTCGATATGCAAATTTGTTTTGAATGTGAAAATTCAACATTTTTTTGGCACTCTCCGAATTTTGTCATTCCTTTTGAGCTGAAGGGCAGCAAGGTATTACTGTTTCTCCAAAGCAGCAGTGTTTGAGTCCAGGTGCAATTTTTCCTTTGTTCACAGGATTTGCGTGTGAAGCAGTCTTAGGAAATCCCCAATTTTTCATCTCTGAATAAATGTTTAGTTGCTACCTTGCAAATCATATAAAACCCAGGAAGAGGAAAATGTTTTTTTTTATTGCTAATTTGTGTCAACCAATGTAAACAAAATACCTAATGGCATGTTTGTCACTTTCTCGAATTACTATCTCTGAAACTATAAGTTGAAATTATGTGCTCTCACTGACTTTATCTGGCAAGCATTGTACTTTTTCCTAAAGAATTTTGTAACTGGTGCTTCACAGATCACATAAGAGCAAGGAAGTTGTCATACTTGTATATTTGATTTACCCAGGTGATGCCAGAAACTTCAGTTGGTACTTCATAAGTGCGAAAGTAAAATTAAAAACAATAATAACAAAAGGGGCCATCCTTAAATGATGTCACAGCATTTTTGGGATTTTTGACCCCCCCCTCCCCCCTCTGTCACAAAGTGTCACATAGAGCTTCACCCCCCCCCCCCCTCCCATGTCACAAAGTTGTCACACAGTCCCTTAAGAAAGGAAGATTTTTTGTATATAACTAGAGTTAACAGACTTCAATTGCTAAAAATGAAAGACGTATTCAAGAAGATTCGGTTGTTTGCAAACTGGTCTGCAGTGTTTGATTGCCATTGTGACATGACGCCATGGCAAGTGGCATGGGTGTGCCGGCCCTTGCAATTGTGTCAAATTTTACCCTTGAACGATGAAATGCCAATATATTGGGCCGAGGGTCTAGTTGCATTAATGGCCGCTGTGTCCATGTGTAAAAATGCTCCCATGTATTCAAACATTAATGTATATACTGACAATATGGCTGTATTAGCCACAGTCCAAAAAGGCTCTGGATTACTATTTTCATGTGATATGTATATTGCTTTGCTTATGCTACTAATAAAGGATTTGTCACGTAAGGTGACCTGGCGGTACGTTCCGACTGACCAATTTTGCCGATCGTCCTTCCCGGACCATCCTACCTCCCTATGCCATCTCGGCCAGCGATTGGCTCACCACATTTGGGGTGGTATATAGGTGGGATGACGCCTGGGTAGGAGGTCGGTCAGAGTAGTCAATGTCAAGGCGTGCCGCCAGCTCAATAACAGTCAAGGAGACTAGAACATAGAGGAGGACTAGAACACCAACACAATAACAACTTAAGCTGATAATTAAGTATACAGCTTAATATAATAGTTATTGGAGTTTTTCTGTGAGGTTTAGTTTTGCATTATGTTTTTCAACTGTTATTTACAAGTTTCCACCAGAGGGCCAGTGGCAGGAAAGATGAGTCAAACGGAGAATAAATAAAAGTTAGTGAATGGCACTTCAAGAAAATTAAGGAAATAAAGCACAAGATCTTGGCAAAAATCTTTACTTATTTGTGACATCGCATTGTTTTACATATACTCCCCCCCCCCTTGTCACAAAATGTCACATATTCCCAGACCCCCCCCCCCCTCCCCCTTAAGCGTGACATCATTTAAGGATGGCCCCAAAGGAAAGATTGTGGTGGCAAAATAGTAGCATAAAGCAACCCTTTTAGATGACATCACCTTAAAGCAATATTGTTACCCTTTGATCAGGAATGGAAATGGGTATATATGCAGGTATATGCCATATATCTAGTTCCTGAGTGGAATTTTTAGCCTACATTCCAGAATGTAAATCGATCATATTACTTCGAATTTCGCATAATAGTTTTTGCAGTTTTTATCACTCATTATGAGAGAGTTGCCATTGCAACGGCTATTGTTGGAGTCAGATTCAGTGTAGTCTAGTGCAGTGTTTTTCAACCAGTGCTCCGCTGGCATTGTCTCAAGTGCTCAGCAAAATATTCTATTGAAAATAATTTTTCTATAAATTTAGACTGTAAGTCCATCTATCGGGGAAGCAGAAAGTTGCAGGTTACAACTTATAACCTGCTGCAGTACACATGCACATTCCCACAGCCATGGTAAATATACTGTATTTACCTGAAAGGAAGACGAGGTTTTTTCACAAAAATGCCATTAAAAATATTAGGTATTGTCTCAGAATGGAGTATGAGGATTTAAGGTGAGAATACACCCCTATTTTAAATGCAACATGAAACACCCAGATGTCAAGTATATATGTCCATTAAAATATTTATTATTGGATAAAGTAATACATCGTATTTAATTAATTACTACAATACTTTAAAAATTGAAGGTCAAATTTCTTAAAATTGCTCCCACTGACCAATAGTTCCACTTCAGTGGTAGGGAAGTGTTTAGAGCCTGACAAGTTGAAAAAAATTACTACAGCTGGGTGGTTCCGTGCATAATATGAAACACAAAGTCATGTAGGCACCAATTAAGGTGTCAGGTAATACAATGTAAACAAGACTGATACAATTTAAACATCTACTATAATTTAAACATGAAGCTTTGCCGTTGGTGTGCCAACGGCAGACGTAAAGTGGACGTGAGTTTCAGAGTGTAGAAAATTTACCAGAGCACTTGAGTAGTACATGCTTTGCTGAGTTTTAAAGTGAATTAGTTATTGTTATTATTTATAACTTTTAAATAAGATACCCCAAACAAATGGCAGATCACGTAGAGAAAAAAGGTACTGCAGTAAGAGGCAATGTATCGAAAGGAAGTAGAAGTTATGACAGAAATTTGAAGTTAATGGTGGTGCACTATGCTGAAGAAACAAATAAATGTGTGGCAGGGAGGAAATACAATGTGACTGAAGCAAATATGTTAAGGTGGAAGCAAGCAAAAGAGAAACTTGAAGGTGCTAACTCAGCACGGTGATCATTTAGTGGACCAAAACGAGGCTGATTTCATGCATTAGAAGAAGAAATTGCAAAATTTGTGCATATTAAAAGAATGGACGGTAAACCAGTGACGCGGGATATCATTAAATTGATAGCCCAAGAATTAGCACGATTGCAAAACATTCCACACCAAGAATTTAAGGCTAGTAATGGATGGTGTGTGCGTATGATGCATTGTAATGGTTTTAGCCTGTGACGAAGAACTTCACTTTGCCAGTGTCTACCTTCCGACTTCACGGACAAACTAATAACTTTCCAGAGGCATGTAATTCGGTTGTGGAAAAGCCACAATTACCCTCTGAGCCAAATGGGTAATGCAGATGAGACACCCATTTACTTTGACATCATAAAAACTTCTGGGAATGAAAAACTGCACATTACTGCAATGCTGGCTGTATTAGCGGATGGAACAAAGTTGCTGCCGTATGTTATTTTAAAATGCAAAACAATGCCTAAGGAAGTACTACCAAATGGAATAATTGTTAAATGTCAAGACCAAGGATGGATGTCAGCTGATTTAATGGAGGACTGGCTAAGCATAGTGTGGAATAGACGACCTGGGGCACTTTTAAGGCAGAGAGCAATGCTCGTCTTAGATGTGTTCAAAGGCCACCTTACAGAGGAAGTTCAAAATACCCTTCATGGTATGAACACTGACCTTGTAGTTATACCAGGAGGTATGACATCACAAATTCAAGTGCTAGATGTTGTAGTGATGAAGTCCTTGAAGGATTACATAAAGTCATTTTATTCAGAATGACTTTTGGCAAGGGACTATGCATTAACTCCTACAGGGAAAATTAAGAAGCCCAGTATACCACTTCTCTGTAATTGGATCGTTGCAGCATGGAAAAAAATAGATCCCAATACTATCTCAAGAGGGTTCAAGAAATGCTGCATATCAAATTCCATGGACGGTATGGAAGGCGACTTGTTCCAATTTGAATAAGTTGTGATAAATGAACAGGAAAGCAAGAATAAGGGAAGGAAACAGAGGAGAGGGAGATGTAAGTAGTAAATTTACTTTTTTTTATTCATCCTCTTAATGTCATCCTCCTTTCTGGTAAATATGGTATGTAGGCAGTCCTTGCACTTAGGAAACTCTTGGTTCCCGAAAGTCTCATCTTAAGGTGAAGCACATATTCCCATAAGAGCAATGTTAAATTTTGGTTACGTTCCCGTCCCAGCGACCAGATAATGCATTTTTATAAAATGGCCTGTAATATTGTACTCAGGAAAAAATAGATGTAAATATAACTTATAAAGACTGGAAAAATCCATAGGGATGCAATTATGACTTGGAAAATATTATCGAAAAGTATCAATTAATAAAAGTGAAATACTCCTATAGCCAAACAATTAGAGGGATACAACATTCAATGCATTTCGCCCACAAGGTGGGCATCGTCAGGGGCAAAACCTGTTTCAACAGTGACTGGGAGTCAAAGTATCAAGTCGAAAAAATTACTGAAGGGATATCCAAGGCCCGACCAATGCTGGCAGGTGTCTCACCTTTTTCGAAGAGCTTAATTATGTCCGTCTTTGTATCCATTGTTATGGTTCTACATTCCTTAGAACCTGAAATATCTGAAATCACTTGATTTTCTCTTATTAGCTATTTTTAAGGGCACAGATAAAGTTTTTAAAAAATAATGAAAACAATATGCAGTTCTCCACAAAGCACTAGCATCATAACATAGACTAAATGAATTGTAAGTTGAGAAATTCCACTCAAAAAATAACAATTTCATAATCACTGTTTTACTTTAATGTAATCACCTTTTTCCCAGGGATTAAATCCTTAAGCTGCAGAAATATAAGTTAACCTACATGCTTAAAATATGTTTTACCGTTACTACTTCCTTCCCTTCTACCTCTGGTGTTAATCATGTTCGGAATCACTCTGAATGTCTATTGTCGTCCGAAATAGAAGGAATTTAACTGGTTCTCATGTGAAATCGTGTTAAATTACACTGTAGAACGTTTTGCGCGGTGTGTTATTACCTGCCATATACATTGTAGTCTGAATCGACCTTGAGGCACCAAACGTTTCGTCCAGGCCGGCATGCTGTGTCATGTGGAATGGCACCTTAACTCTGGGGCATGTTCCGAAATTTGTAAATGTCATAAGTCGGATCCCCGTAAATCGAAGACTGACTGTATGCATATGTATATAGGTGTTCCACCAATTTTATCTTCATTCCAAAGTGTTTTGTCACTCACAAAAGGTTAAAAAACACTGCTCTAGTAGATACATGCATTATTTTTACAAAACAAATATGCGTGGTCAATTTAATTTTCCGTATAATTGTATCTGTAATATTTTATAAAAATTTTGAAATTTGGAAAAGTGAGCATCATAAGTTCTATTTGGATAATCTTGTTTTATTCAGCTATGTGGTGGTCATCTATACCCTCAGCACTGCTCCTGATTCCAGAGCATATACCTAGTTCTGAAAGCACATTTCCACTCCTACCCGTGATATATATTAATGGTGTAGCTTTCATAAAATTATCAAATGAAAAATACTTTTAGTAAAATTTCTTCTTATTATAAATATAAGTTATGGACAAATGACTGTTTTAAAAATTTGTTTTCAAGAAGAGTGAAATGCCCTTGCATGAACTTTTACATTAGAAAAGCATGCACCTTTCCAAGGGTTGTATTATGTTACTGGTTAACACACTTGTGATGGGGTGCATGAAAATATTACAGAAAATGTTTATAATAAAATATTTCTTTGTTGGTTAACCCTTGAAAACTCGGCTTGTAGTTGTATATTCACAGCTTTTTATTTTAATATCATGCATTAATGGTGCATTTAAGAAAAAATTATTACCCTAAGGGTAATTTTCCCATACTCGTTAAAAACTCTTTATATACCTGGTTGAATTGCATTAAAATAAAGGAGGAAGTAAGGCCATTGCTAATTTTAAAAGAGTTGGTGCTGGTGAAAACATTGTGATTAAGGTAGCATAACTTCCAAATGTAAGGAAGTTTGATAAAACTAACAGATTTGGCTGCAGGATTATCAGGTAACTCATTGTCATGTTGAAACAATGTAGAAGATGGAGAAATTGTAGGTTCAATGTAGGAAAATAAAATAGTCAAAATGTGCTCAGGGGACCTTAAAACATGTATTTCCGTTGAAATCTCGAATTCGATTTTTTTCATGAAAACAATACTTTCTCTATACTTCGTATATGGAGAAAGTAAAAACTAAAATGACATCCTGAGGCCAGATGACAATAAAGAAATGTAGGGATTGTTTAAAATGTGAGATGTGTTTCAAATGAGTTACTAGGTAAAATAAGGGCATTAGGGACTTAGACATGATCGCTGCTATTCAATAATCTTGTCGAGTATTTAACAATTAGTGCATTTAATTTTCAATTTTCAGATGTAATTGATGCAAAGTTATTGATAGCGACTAGGTACATAGTTTCTTGAATTTTTGGCAATGCTAGATTTTTCACCTCTTCTTTATTTTAAATATTTCACTGAAGTAACAAGGTATTTATTTTGCAATTTTCACAATTTAATCTTTATTTAAATATTTTCAAGTAATATTTTAGTATGCTTGTGAAATGGTCAAATAATATTGTTGATTATTTTCTTATGTAACGTAAATTAAATCATGTGAAATTCCTAAAATACCTTTTTTCTTTCCATAAAAAATCATTCTATATCTTAATTAAGATTCTTGAATCTAAAATCTCAGTCACAGAAAGAAAATTGCATAGAAAAAACATTTAAATCTGTAAATCAAGCTTTCCTTGGCTGCCACACGAATCAGTAGACTTGCCTTGGTCATTGGTCAGACATGTCTAGCATGATTTCTTATTGTATAAGTATGCTTAATTTTTCATTTGTAATACTAACTTTTCTTTTAACACTACTTTTTTCAGATATCTGTGGTGGGAGAACATTATAGGAGTATTAGAATTTTGAATTATTATAACTTTTTAGGTATTCAATAATATATGTATCACAGCTCTCAATAAAAAAATTGGCACAGGTGACTACTAGCGTCATAATTGATTCCTAGCTCTCATTGCAGGTTGATGTGGTAGATGGTAGCACAGATGAAGTTTCCCCTTCCCACTGCACAAAACAAGCAAAGAGCAATGAAGTTGGCACCACAATGACTGTAGATCGGCCGTGGTATGACCTCTCAGAGGAGGAGGAAGAAGAGGAAAGTGTGAGAGGGGGTGGAGAGGGTGGAGGAGGCAGCAGTGGGCTCTCAGGACTGTCAGTTGTGCGCAGCTCAAGTGAGGAGGATGAGGATGGATGGCGGAGGGAAACTGCAGAAGAAACTTGTGTGGTGCATGATGCTATTGTTGGTGATGCAGAGACTGAACATGAAGGAAAGAGTGCATTATAGTTTCCTGTGACCATTGTATGAAGGCTTCATCCATGCGAGAAAAGTTTTTCTAGAAGGCTGAGTAGGAAATATGTTTGATTTTTCATCATAATGGTATAATGGAGAAAGACTGGCCAGCAGTTTTAATCGATTGTGCAGGCTGAAATGGACAATGCTTACTTTGGAAAGGAGAATATTCTTATCAGATTTCAGAGAAAGGCAAAATTGATACACATTTTTACAATTTTCAGTGAGCCCAACATTACCTGAAGTCATTAGATGTTTGAATTTGATAAAATTCAGAGAAAATTGCTTTAGGGTTGCTAAGTCTGACATGGTTACTATGAAGCAATGTTCAGGAATTGTGAAAACTTAGAAACATTTCTCTTTAGCTTAACAAACAACAAATATGATTATTTGAAGTTAAACTTCCTAGGACATTCCACTGGTTGATTTGTATTACTTTCTGCAGATGATTCCAAATTTAATGTTCTATTTCAAGGATACATTTCAAAATGTCCCCAATTAAAATGTGGATGTTAGTTTTCAACTGGAGGGCTGTTAGATGGCAATGTTTAAATACTCCTCTGTGGTGTCTTAGAATGTAAGTTTTGTAAATTTTTATCTTGGTTTGTTGGAAAAATGAAGCATTTATATTGTTGTACATTACAAAAATTGAGGATGAAGTTGCTGAAAGCGGTGCTATTCTAGAAATGTGTTTATAAATATTTTTCTATCAATTTTAGTATGTTATACTAATAGGTGGCTCAATATTACCAACATTTAAATAATTTCATTTTCTCTTAAACCAGCAGTATTAAGTGAATACAAATGAACTTATTCTGAAATAACCAGATTTCCCTGGTAACTGAATAATTGTCATATAATGTCATTGGCTCCAGCTGAAAATTACAGTTTGCTGTTTTGTTGTTGAAATTTTTACTAAGATTTATCTTTATACATTATTTACATATAATGGCTGTAGAGGCTTTCCAATTGAGTGTATGCCTTATTTTTCTTTTCTTCCACAAAACCTCTTGTGACATTGTTAGCTATTAGAACTGACAGTAGAAGTTACTTGAATATGTTTGCAACATCTGTTGAATCCTCAGGTTCTATCATTCAGTCTCATTAATGTCTTGGTTTGCAGAGGCATAGCCATAAAAATTGTCCAAAAAGTGTTTATTAATTGGGAGTGGAAAAAGCAATAGGGGATGGTGTTGCACGGGTTGGGTTGTTTGGTTGGGTGTCTGGCGCAAACCAATAGACGGAATCTCATTTTGATATGAGTGTATATAGTGTTTAGTAGTTTTATTGTCGAGTTCATTAAGTCGGGTCAACAAATTTGAGTCCACCAAATATATAGGAACCAAGAAAATTTGCATTGTGAAACTCCAATGAATAATCCCTCGCCATTGAGAAAGGTTACTCTATGAAAGAATTTTTTAAAACTTATATGTCAGTGGCCTTTATACTATAGCCATTTATTTTATTATAACCTATGAGTCTTACAATCTGGTGAAATGTATCAAATTTTTATGAAGATTCTTAGTGATGAAGAAGTAATTAACACAAAAAATGACTATCTGGTTATTATATAGCTAGTCTGAAATTACATATTGTTCAATTTATACTCAAGTCATTTAAATGGCTAGGAATCTATGGCTTTACATTTGATTCCTTCTTTACTGTGACCATGTTATATTTTGTGGACAAAAACTTCAAATGCTGCTGGCTCTTCTGAAATCAGACTCTTAATGGACTGTCCAACTTTAATTACTTCTGTTAACAGAAGATTCTTATTGATTAATTTATTCAATTCTGTGTAATGTTTATGAGTGCAGTCCTACACTGGACTTGTCACATTTATTGAATATTGCTGTGGATACACATTTGTTTTCATTTTACACGCAGGACATCCAAGGTCCTCAGATAAAAATGTGTCATACAAATGACCTATTTCACATTTACTAGCAGGCCAGTCACTGCTTGGACGTTCAAGAAGAAAGTATAAGAAGTGATCAGGTTATATTATTTTCATATGAGTACCATCAAAAAGCAGTTTGCAAAGACTTCTGAAAAGATGTTAAAGAAGACAATGCATCCTGTGCAGGTTTCTTGCTTTGTAAATTTATACCCTAAGTTGAGAGTGAAAAAAAGTCTAGAATTGGTAACACTATATGTGTGTGCTCGGTAAAAAATTGGGATCCAAAAAGCCTATTTAAAAATTGTATATTTGTGTAGTTATTTATTATTTTTGTATTCTAACAAAAATATGTTATGTACATGAAGATGACATATAAACCATTGTTTCTTTACCATGGAAATACATGGATTTCAAGTCAATCTCATTATATTGGATGGGCATAGTTCTTTACCTATTTATAATGCTAGGAATAATAAATGTGTAATATTTTGGAATGTTTAATTAGTGCAGTCCTTTATGTATACATTTCATGATATAAGTTCAACACCATAAAAATATAAATTCAACTGAAGATACATGAACTTTAAAAAGGCATTGGCAGCTTTATACACATGCGATATTATTATACAAATAACTTGTCACTGGAACACATAAAACTACAAATTTGCTGCTTAAGCTTAATATGGGCAAGGTTATCCAACATGATGTTTTCCGAATTGAATTCCTTGAGTAGCAGCATTCTTGGTAGCATAGTAATGGTATGCTTAAATTATCTTATTGACTCAATAGAGTAGCTTCTTTGAAGTTTTTGATGGAGTAACAACCATTGCAGTTCTTAAAATTATATGCTGTTAGGGAATTAACTCATATTTTCATTGTCTAATTATATCATGGCCAGTAGTGGATTTGTAATAAAGCCGAAGTAGGCAATGGCCTAAGGGTGGTGAGATTTCAGGGCAGGAATAAAAAAATATTATCACACAGACTTTTGAAGAATTAATAACGATCCGCAACGGATGCACAGACAAACCATACATGAGCGATTTTTTAAAAGAAAAAGTGGCAAAAAGGAGGCAGAAAAGTAATTTGGCCTAGGGGTAGGAAATTCCCAAATCTGCCTCTGATCATGGCAATATATTGGTTTCAGTTGGGGTGATCCAAATTTACTATGAAATTAAAAATTGACAAACCTAGTTCAATTTGAGATTATTAGGATTCAGTTTAAGTCTTGCACCCAAATGGCTCATTATCAGTCTGTGATAAAGGAATTTTTGATTCTGATAAAAAATTTCCTGTGAGCATTTTTACATAAACACTGAAATCGCATTATTATCAGATTGGATCATACATTCCTCTACCACATTATAAAATTAGATTGTACTGAAAATACTAGCTAGATTTAAAGTGGCATGTTGAATATAAAAATTGATTATACTATATTGCCCAATAAATGTACTAATAATTTGTTGATTTCTGTCCCTCTGTCTGAAGCCTTTCTGGTATCATCGACTATGGTGGCACTTTTTGAGATGTGGCAGGAATCTTCAATTTACATATTATAAGGTGATGATGAAAAAAAAGTCCTGGGTTCGACTCCAAGGAAGACATTTCCATTTCTCATAAGATAACATGTAAAAATAGACTTTTCGACATGCAGGCTTTAATTCTTTTTTAGATTAAAATTAGAAGGAGTTAACCTATGATCTTCCAATCTGAACCATTTTGAAGAATAAATTATAAAGTTTCTTATACTGTTCATCTTTTTTTGCCTACATTTCGAAATCGCTCATGTTAAACATTTAACTCGCACATTTTGGGGAAATCTTGCCATTTTAACAGGGTGTTGCCTTTCCTACCAATTACATTGTTAGACCTTGAAATCCTATTGTTATTTAATACTTATGGTTGTGAGCGTGCTTTGAAGGTTTTTTACGAGAGAGAGAAGGAAGGAGAGGGCAATGATGTTCATAGCAGCCAAAGTAAACAACGTTCATAAATCATTATATTGAAAGACAACTGAAAATACATTTTTGTAGCTGTATTTCATGAAAAAGGTTAGTTTATTTAACTGTTTTTAAAAATTTATTTAGGATATTAGATGACAGTTAATAAACACTTGAAGAGAAATATTATGTATTGAAAAACTTCGAATTTTCTTACAATACATCATATTGAAGTAAGTTAATTTAATATTTAATTAATTTCAAGATAATTTGATTTAAAAATTTTTATTATAGTATCATGAATACAAGGAAAATAAAATTTTCACATTCAGAATATGTAAGAATGAAAAGAAGAGATGTTCAAAGATAAAGACTTGCAAATTTATTTGAAGAAGATGTAGGTGTAACAAAATATTAATCCATCAACTGGGTTAAGCAATGGCACCAAATTGCTTATAACACGCATGAAAACATACTTGAAGCTGTGATTGCTAGAGGACCAAATAATGGTAAAAAGGGGTTTCTATCAAGAATAAGCTTCATACCATCAGAATCAGGCCATATTCCATGCCAATTAAAGGGAAGAGTTCCCATAAAATTAGCTTTTGCACTTTGTATTAATAAATCACAGGGTCAAACTCGGAACAAAGTGGGATTAGTATTGGAATAACTAGTGTTTTTACATGGCCAATTGTATGTTGGGATGTCACAAACAGGCGTTGAATCAAAAATAAAAATCATTAATGAAAATGATACTAATATAATACAACATGTAGTTTAAAAAGAAATGTTTGAAAATTAAATTGTTTGAATTAATCAAGCATATAGAATTTTTATTATATTACACACATATGCTGAAAAATATGTAAATTATTTTTCTTTAATCCACAAGAACAACAAAGTTATTTACATTATTTCAGCAAATAAATTCTTTTTTGATTATATGAGTACTGATTGTTTAAATATTACACAATCAATGATTGAACAAAAAAAAACATTGACAGTTATTTCAGTAAATCCTTCTCTGTTTTGATTCTATAAGTAATGATAATAATATTGTACATCAAATATTACAAGCATAAAAGGCAATGAATAAAAAAATTCTGAATAGAAGACCAGGATTCAACTCCAGGGTGTAATTTCTATCCCCCATAAGATAACATGCCTTCTCAAATCTCCCAAGCATTTATTAGGCAAAATTTTAACAAATATTGATAACTTTATTTATGATTCAAATGGAATAGTTATGATGTATAAATTATTATTTATTTTTGGATGAAAACCATTCGTAGAACGGGTATCTCCATAGTAGTTATTAAATATTGAATGTAGTGTCAATATTGCTTTGAAATGTGAGCCATTTTTAAATTCTCCATATTTTGCTAAAAAAATTTCAATTTTTTAAAAACATTTTAATCTGGCATTTACTTTTAAGTTCTCCCAACTAGGTAAGCTACTCACTGGTATTGTTACTTCAACTATATTCCTCTGACTCAGTATGGGATGGTGCCAAAACATTCCTAAGTGAAAACTGCAAATAGAACAATCCTAATGCTGACATACAAGATATAGATAACTGCCCATAGGAAATCTGGTAAATTGCCATTTGACTGAAAATCCTTTTGAGTAAGTTGTATTTAAATTATTCCAGAGCATTTGCTGTATAATTTTTATTCCTAAATAAAATTGATGATTTCAGACATCACCTTGTGGAAATCAGACTACATGAAGACCTACAATGTTCCTTTGTTTCAACTCTGGAACCGCTGGACTTATTTTGATGAAATTTTGTATTGGCGAGTTTTGCTAAAATGGGTCAACCGATTCCAATTTTGATTGAAATAGGACAATAATTATGACTCATTTACATGAAGACTTACATGTAGTTTACAATATTGCTGTTTCAACTCTGGAATCACTGGACGTATTTTGATGAAATTTAGTATTGGAGAGTTTTGCCACAATTGGTCTACCGATTCCAATTTAGGGTAAAATCAAACAATAATAACAGCTTTACATAAGAACTTTCATCTATTTTACAACATACCTCACTTTTCGTTAAGTACTCATCTGAGCGAAAAAAATTAAGAGCATTGTGAAATCCCAAAGAGTGCATTTGGAAACTCTTGTTCTCCGACATAAAGTACACCTTTCAAATCTTGTTTATTTATGGACTGGTTTGAAATCAACATCTTCAACACAAACTTCTCTTCTCAAATATATGGTACATATACATTGACGATATGTTGTACCATTGGAAAAGCACAAATTCCGCATCTAGTCAATGTTCATTGGCCTGGAATCATTTTCCCACAAACTCGCACGCATAATACTTCGGTCCCTGGAGAAAATTAGTTTTCCATAAACTGGGTAGGTGGATCTTTGTGTGTGTGTACTATCACCAGTATATACTTATTTATTTTTTTGGTATACACAGTGTTTAAATTTTCATTTAACTTTACACCAAAGGCAGCTCACGTATTTATTTTTACACTTCAGAAGGTCTGCCACTTGTTGTGGCACAATTTATGACCGACTACTTATGGTTTTTGGGATTGCGTTGGTAAAATGATTCCCAACCAGGTCTAATAATAATATAATAATATTTTTATTCATCCAAGCAATTTGTTTGTACAAATATAGGATAAGTCAAAACAACAGGGCCGGCATGAGGCATGTTCAGTTGGTTCCATGGAACAGAGTCCCATGCTTTATTAGGGCTCCCACACAAGGCTCAATTCTCATGTATTGATAGCACAATTTTTACCCTCATTATATGTGGAAATTGATTTTTGATAATGATTCAGGAAAACACTAACAAAATTAACTCTATTTCTAATGGAAAAACCAATTCAACTTAAGAACAGTCAGCTTACAAATAATTTCATAGTATGCATTATGTTTGTATGTTGGGATACCACTGTGTTATTTGTACTTTACTACCTTTCGTATATTTCATAGGTGACTTGCCAGATACTTTTTATATTGAATGTGGATCATGGTTGGCAAAAGGTTTAGGACCTCTGGTTTAAAGTGCTGTTAATCTCAGAACAGTAACAGCAGCCAGTCTCTCTCTCTCTCCTGGTTCATCCCTGAATTCTCCTCTCCACTACAAAAGTTGATGATGTTCAGGTGAAAATAAACTTCCTACATTGTTTAATTAAAAACATAAAAATTTTCATTTCTTAAATATGAGGGCGACATTTTTCCATTGTTTTTGGAAAAATCAACGTATCTGACAAACGACGCGGTGTAGCAACCTACACTAATGCACGCGTAATTCAATTTGCTATGTGGTACAAGTATTGACAAACACCTACCCCCCCCCCCCCCCCAAAAATTTTGAACTATCGTAGGGTCGGCCCGGGCCTGCACTCGTGAGGGGCCCGCAGCGCATCCGGAACCCTTATTGGAAAAACATGTTTGGGAGGGGTAGCTTGTTGAAACATACATAGGAGTACAGATAATTTAACATTTATTTGGTAGGGTTAACGCCAATTTCCTACCTTGCGTCTTTTTGCTCGAAAGAAATTTTCGAATTTCACGTTTACGTTTTTTCGCGATTTTGGCGTTTTTAGAAAACTCAAAATGGCGGGAGGTAGGTGAATATAGTTTTCATTGTCGAACGTCAAGTGTAGTTTTTGACATTTTACCGTTTACCGTAATAAGCTACCTCGCTTGGTTCGGCGAATTTGGTTGATTTCTCATCTTCGAGAGCGTCGGGCGCGGCCGAACTGGCTTTGGGGATATCCGATTAAGCGGTGTTTTAAACGTCCCAGGTTCAAATTGACAACGCCGTGCAATTTAAACAAAAGTGGTTAATGCGAGTGGTCAATATCAATTTCGTACGCAAATGACTTTTTCTGTCAATTGGTATTTACCCCAAATAAAGCCTTTGATTCGATGTTTTGGTGTCTTTGAACGTACAGAAATAAGTTTCCTCTCTATGGAAGTAGTAAAAAAAATAAAGTTAAACACAAAATGGTATACTTAGTTATTACCGTGAACAATATTATTCTATCTTTTGTTTTAGCTCCACTAGAAATGTTTAAGTTTTACGCAAAATTTAGACCGCGGCTCGTCGAGGGTTGAATAACCCAATACAGCGAGATATCTTGTGGGGGTAGGTGATTATGATATACATTTCCAAAATTGTCATGTAATGTTTAATTATGCCTGTAATGTTTGTTTACCTCCTCTCTTTACGTTTATCATGATTGCTGCTTATACAAATTTGTGATCTTCAAGCATATTTCGTTGTGTTTTACAAAAATCGCATTTTATAATATTTGTTTTTCGGTACCTCAATTTTGTTTGCATCTTAGAACGTATTAGTTTGTTCTTTATCATATATAAAAAAAACATTATGCTAATATGTTATTTTAAATTTTTTAAAAGTTTTACAGTGATGTATGAGCGACGCGTCGAGAAGGTTGTATGACTGATTCCATTTTGGGCCTAACATTTGGGCAGTCAAATCCATCATGGTGAATATTGATTTTAGTTACTTTCGAATATGTTTTTGTTTACCATGATCACCAGACTTGACTTATTCTTTGGCAACATGATAAGAATTCCTTTTACGTTGCCTGCAAAGCATTTGAAGTAATTTGTTCTTTCCACCAAATTTTTGGAAGAGGTTGACTGCCATTGTAATTACCATTAATATGGGGAACAAAAATCCCAATGTGTTCTATGTAACTTAGTGATTATTGGAAAAGAGGATTGCCATTATGTGTCTTATATGGTTGACAAATGGAAGACACGAGTTGAATGATAGGGTGTGTCCAAAAAGTTATTCTTCTGTGTGATTTCTGAACTGAAAATCCATTTCGGTGTTGCATTGTGATCCTACTTTGTTGTCATGCTTGGTCATGTAAATACCAATCTTATCCTTGATTTGTATTTGACAACATGCTTTGCAATGATGTTCATATGTAGAGATTGTATTTCAATGTTTTGTTTTTGCACTTAGTCAAAAATTTCAAACTATAAGGTACCTGTATTATTAAGTGGATGAGGTGCAGCTATATTCCTAAATATTTTATTGAAATTATAATGTTGATTGCTGTGGTAGCTATTTAGAACATATCTTGTAAGTAAAAGTACACCTCCATTTATTATAATTTAATGGTGTTAAATTTCTCAAAATCTATTATTTCTGAGAAGTCTCATTAAGATATTGTTTAATCTAATATTTGATGTTAATTAACAAGCAACTTTGCCAATGATTAACTTCATTTATATATTATAGAAGAATTGTTGTAAAGGATTCAATGTAAACGGCTTTTTAAATTTGTTGTAATGGTGTGCAGTGTCTTATTTTTAACATTTATTTAATAGGGTTCCATTCATAAACATTTCAGAAGCTGCCTCTATGTATTCATTCATTCCTAAATGTAACCTGAAAGCACTAAATTTTTATCTGTATAGGAGTTATGTAAGGTGACTCATCTGAGAACTTGAGTATTACTCCAATTTTGTGCAGAATTTTGTTTTTTCGACCTGCCTCCATGATGTATTTTAGTCAGTTTCTGCATTCGGAATCTAGTTATTGGAATCAAATAGTTAAATATGTATATGAGAGTATATTTTCATCTGATGATGATGTTATGTGCAATTTAAATTACCGTTGTGGTGTATTACCTTTTCTTTATCTGTTTTACATTGTCTATAGTCACAGTTTTGTACAAATTTAACATTTTTATTTAAAAAAAATTGTAATGCACAAGTGCATATATTCATTTTGTGATCTGTGTAGAAAATGTGTCTATTTACATTGTGAGAAGTTATTTAGTTCTCATAGGGAGGCTTTTAGGAGTCAAAATCAGACTTCCTTTTGAGTATTAAGGCCCGGAGTTTCAATTTCATCTTAAACACTTGATAGCTTTGGTCGGCAAATGATTAAGGAGGCCTTTGCCATCAATTTGAACATGGAACTTCTATTGGTCTGTCAAAGGATGGTTGGTGTTTTTTCCTATGTGACTAATGGTGCTGTGGAATGGCAAACAAACTAATCATTGGAAAAACTAAAGTATGTTTCTGTTTAGGGTGATATCCCTGTAACCGATTAAGGCATAGCAATGAATTCCTAAGGTTCTATTAATTTTGCCATTGATTGTTCATTATTGCATGATGGGAAAATTGTTGTAATGTTATATATGTATCCTATGCTTTTTAAATTTGTTGTAATGGTGTGGTGTCAATTTTAACATTGATTTATTAGGGTTCCATTCACAAACATTTCAGAAGCTGACTTTATGTATTTATTGATTCCTAAATGTAACTTGCAAGCACTCAAATTTCTTTATCTATATGAAGTACAATTTACACTTCATCCTTGAAGGCACTATACCTATGATGCATATATATAAGAAAGGTGCAAAATGACCGCTGCTGTCGACGCATCTCTAAAAACACACTATTACTACTATATTTTTTATTTTTCACTAGTTAATAAACAGTCGTCAATGGCCTTTTACAATGAATGTAATAATGATAACATAGATGAACACATACAGCCTTCCCTTTGCAGGATTGGGAGCTAAACATGCTAACCACCCCTCGACCAAGTCGGGCAATATTGATACCATTCACATTCTTTAGCAGTGTAACAGTTTGATTTTGCATAAGTTCTGAGAGTGAATTAGGAATGTATTGAGGTTCAGTCATATTTAAGGAGTGCACTATGTGATTAATGTGTATGTTCGTCCTCAATACCCAGTCACAACTTCAGTTTGTGTCTGTGTTTAAAATCAATGGGAATTATTTGTCAAGTTGAACTTGTGGTCGTTAGTACTTTTGGTTGTTTGTTATAAAATGATTTCAGATCGATTTGTGATTTATATGTTCTTCATTGAATACAGCAAAAGAAGTGTGTTAGGTGTTATTTCTAGCATCCATATTTGTGACCATCATTCCTTCATTTTTTTATCAATATTTTTCAGTACTTTTTGTAGTCTTTGTTACTTGATAATTTATGTGAAATGATTATTTTTTTGGTCAAAAAAGTGATTTTGAAGGGAGTTATGATGGATTGGCAATTAGTTTTATAAGAATTATGTACATTCAGCATTGTACGTTTTTTGCTTGTGAAAATGTATATTCTTTGATAACAGGAGATTTAGAGACGGCATTTCAGGGCAACATTTGTAAATCATGGTATGTATCACTTGTATGCTTTAATACAAGCTTGAAATGTTTTATAGAGGCATTCTGTATAATAATTGTTGGGTTGCAATGCTGACATTCACATACTGACCTATATCAGTTTTGTTGGTTGCAATGTATTTGGGAGTTATTTTGAGAACTTTAGTATTACTCCACTTTTTTGCAGAATATTGTTATTTTGACTTTCCTACATGATGTATTTTTGTCAGCTTCTGCAGTCCGAATCTAGTTATTGAAATTAAATACTTAAATATGTTAAGAGAGTATGTTTTCATCAGATGATGATGTTACATGCAGTTTGAATTACTATTGTGGTGTAATACCTTTCTTTATCTGCTTTACATTGTCTATATTCACAGATTTGTACAATTTTAGCATTTTTATTTTTGTAAAACAGAAGTGCATGTGTTTATTTTGTGTTGTGTAGAAAATGTCTATTTACATTGTGTAGAGTTATTTGGTTCTCATAGGGAGGCTTTTAGGAGTTAAAAACATACATCCTTTTGAATATATAAGGCCCAAAGTTCCAATTTCATCTTGAACACTTTTGAGAGCTTTCCAACACATCCTCTTCTAGATCACTTTTGAGCAATTTTGAGTAAATCTTCTTCAGCAGTGCTTACATCATTCTCATTCTCCATTACTTTTGTGTCAGAATCGATGAAATCTTCATGAGATTCATCCTCTGCTGGTCATAAGAGGCGACCAATGGGTGAGGAGACAACCTTGTTAAAAAATTCACAGTATGCAAAGGACATTTTTCGGGCAGTATGTGGGTCTGCTCTCTGATTCAACATGACATCTGGCTATTGATCCACCTGATTTGATCATGTGTTTAACAGAAGGAGAGACATTTACCAAAGTGTCACTTCTTTATTTACAATGCATTATCTGCACTAGTACTGGGACCATTGCAATCAGTCAAAAAGCTAAGGGTTGGTACTCTTCTTGTTCAGATGAGTAATGATGAAAAAAGCATTGTTTTTGAACATCTCAATGCTAAAATGCGACAAAAGGTACATAGGACAAACAAGAAGGAAACTAATAACACGCTTCAAGGAACACATGGCTCACTATAAATATATTTGTTTTGAAAAATCAAGCGTTGCCAACCACATCTTTGAAACAGGTCATAGTATACACGTAAATGATTTAACATTGATAACTTCAGCCCATAACTCACTAAACTCGTTAGAAAACCTTCACATTTACAAAAACCGCGATACACTTATGAACACGGACACAGATTTCAACAAGACCCTATACAAATTGACAGATTTAAACGACACACACGCCGAAAAATCCTTCCGCGCTTCACTTGTTTCTCGGTCGTCTTCTTAATACTTTCCGTTTCAAACCTTGCAGTTGGCTCCCAGTCACTGTTGAAACAGGTTTTACCCCTGACGATGCCCACCTTGTGGGCGAAATGCATTGGGTTTTGTAGCCCTCTAGTTGTTTTGGCTAAAGGAGTATTTCACCTTTGTTAGTCTTGGCCAAAGTTATTGAGCTACTATCGATTATCAATGCTAAAGGATATGCCAGTGAATGTGCAGAGACACAGAACTCTCAACATGTGTCAGGGAGTCATAACTAGCTATGACCTACTGTATGTGGATGTCGAGGAATGTAAGTGGGAAATGGCCTCACAGGGGGTCATTCCAAAGTCATGCTCCTGACTGGCGAGTCCCAGTTCCTTGGTGGAATGAGGAATGCTATGAGGCAATCTGTGACAAGTGACAGGCATTTTGGATTTTTTGTTCTCACTCTACAGAGAGGAATATGTTGCGGTACCTCAGATTGAAGGTATTGGCATGCAGGGTAATCAGGAAATGTAAAATAGACTCTTAGAAGAGATATGTATTGGCCATTATAAGTTCCACTCCAGTCTCCCAGGTATGGGAAAAGATGGGAAAGATTTCTGGTCAAACAACCTCTTATATAATTGGTGGAGTAATGATTCATGGCTTGGTTATAGCATCTAAAAGTGAAATAGCCAATGAGTTAGGGTCTATGTTTGCTAAAACATCCAGTTCAGAACAAATGTCACCGATGTTTCTTGCTCAGAAAGATAAGTTGCAACGACAGACTCGGATTTTCTTCTTGGAGCACTGAGACCTACAATTTGTCTTTCATTAAGTGTGAACTGGAAAGAGCTTTGGCAGAGATGCATGAGCGTTCCAGATTTGGATACCATTCATTATGAGTTGGTCACCTAAATCCCTCCGAGAAAGAATATCCTCGACAGATGTACAGCCGAATCTGGGTAGAAGGCATTTTACCCTATGCAATAGACTGTACAATGCCAGCATTGTCTCTGTTAAACTGTGGGTTATGATAACGTTATATTTTCGAGGAGATGTCTTTCGAGATGCCTCAGACATTGAGAGTGGATGCAGCATATTTCCACCTTGGATGTCGCTCGTCCTTACATCCAATACTCTTGCCAAATTAAATAGACTTTGCACTCTACCTACGGAATACCGATGTGAATTTGAAAGACTATGCACAGTTTCAGTCGTTCACTGCTATCTACACAGAGGGCTCCAGACAAGGGGAATATGTGGGGTGTCTTTTCACCATCAACAAACATTTGTACCATTTCTGACTACATTCATTTTGTGAAATAGTCACAACGGAATTGTATGGTTTATTGAAAGCACTGCAATTGACATATATCCCACCAGTGAATATGTCATCTTCACAGGCTCACTGTGGGCTTTATATGCAATAGTCTTGACCCTAGTTTCCCCTAGTTCAGCAGCACTCATCCTTAATGGATCTAGATTCGATAGGGGTGATGGTGATTTTTATTTGGGTATCAGGTCACATCGGTATTCCAGCTAATAAGAGAGCAAACAGGGCAGCAAAAATGGCTGGTAATGGTGAATTGATAACTATTCCAAAGTTCTTGTAGGGGACAAAAGTATGTCTGAAACAATTAGTTTATTAACAGAATGGAATGAGGTATTCTCAAACAAACTGAGGGCAATAAAAAATACGGTATGGGCATGGCAGTCCTCCAGGTCGTTGCGACTTGAAGAGGCCATTACAAGACTTTGTATAGGTCACTGTTGGTGAATGCACAGTTACCTATTGCAGTCAGAGGAAGCTCCAGTTTGCGAGACGTGATACTGCATTGACTGTTTATAATTTAAAAAGGAAATTCCAGGAAAAGAACAATGACATGAAACAGGCAGAATGGAAATAACAATCAAGGTGTTGAGGTTGTTTCGCTGGTCTAGTCGTCTTCTTTACTTGAACTTCAACATTTACTGAATGATTTGTAATATCTATCTTCTATTTCTTAGCAAATTGGACTATGGCTCGATTGTTTATGACTCTGCTTGCAGGTCATATATAAAAGCCCTTGATACCATTCACCACCAAGGTATCCGGATTGCTCTTGGTGCCTTCCGTACCAGTCCAGTAATGAGCCTATATGCAGAATCAGGCAAACCCCCGCTCCATCTTCGAAGATGGCAACTCGTGCTCTCGTATGCTACTCGAGTTAGAGCTACACCGAGGAACCCAGCCTATTCTGCCACATTCCAGAGCCACCTAGATTATAGGTTCATTAACCATCCGAGTGCCACTCGTCCCATTAGGCTACGGCTATGTGATGTTTCTGCACATTTAGGGTACATAATACCAGAAGTGGTCAAGATGTGCTCAATCAGCATTCTGCCTTGGCAAATCCCAAGACCTAGGATGCTTTTAAAATTAACAAACCTTCCAAAATCTAACACTCCGCCTTTTATGTACCGACAGCTGTTTTTAGAAATGCAGGATATATATTTTAACTATGTTTTTATTTATATAGATGGATCGAAAACCCAGGATGGAGTCTGATACGCTGTGGTGGAAGAGGAGGTCGTATCCTCCATGTGCACACTCTCAGCTACAGCAAGCATCTTCACGGCAGAGATGACTGCTATAAACATGGCCCTAAAGCTAGTCCTTCAACATAAAGAACGACGATTCATGCTTTGCAGCGACTCTTTGAGCAGCCTTCAGCTTTTGGATACTTTGTACCAAGGACAACCACTACTACTAGACTTTCAACAACTCCTGTACGAGGTCTCTCGTCGCGGAAAAGCGGTGACATTTTGCTGGATACCCAGTCACCAGGGTATCCAAGGTAATGAGATTGCAGATGCTGCAGCGAAAACTGCAGCATCAATGCCTTCGCAACTCAATGCTCTCCAGACAACCGACATTTTATCTTGTATTCGCGAGGCCTCAAGGAAGAAATGGCAGGCTACTTGGGACCTCGTACAGGATAATAAGCTAAAGAGTGTTAGGAGGACCCTTGAGCACTGGAGTAGCTGCTCAAGAAAGGATCGCCGGGAAGAGATCAAGCTGGCCAGAATTCGGATCGGCCACACGAGGCTCACGCATGGGTATTTACTCCGCAGGGAGGATCCACCGATGTGTGATACGTGCCATGTATCTCTGTCCATCAGACATATTCTGACGGAATGTTTGGATCTGAGAGGACAGCGGCTTGCCTTTCAGATTCCCGAGCAAATCCATCAAGCCTTGGGCGACGATCCAAGGTTACCTTTTACTGCTTCTCCAGCTGTGCATTTAGACAATGAAGGTACTGCTGGTATTCTTCAATATTTTGAGGCATTTATTGATGATAACCTAATTGAATTGATAACTGAGCAAACCAACCTGTATGCTGACCAATGCATAAAATCATCTGTTTTGAAAACATTTTCAAGATGTAAAGATTGGCAGCCAGTGAAATTCGAGTGTTTTTTGGTTTGATTATTCTTCAGGGAATTATAAGCAAACCTGTGGAAGAATGGTATTGGTCAAAGAAACAGACAATTCTTACTCCATTCTTTGCTAAAGTAATGTCATACCGTAGATTTGTCCTCATATAACGCTATCTGCATTTTTCGGATAATAGTGTCTTTGATAAGGATACACATCCGAATGTCAAGCTAAATAAAATTTGGCCTGTGCTTGTTTATTTGAACAATAAGTTCTCAAGTTTGCTGACTCCTGAGAGGGACATTTCTATTGATGAAAGTCTCATGCTTTACAAGGGTAGGCTAGCATGGCTCCAATATGTTCCCCTAAAAAGAGCAAGATTTGGAATAAAAACTTTCATGCTATGTGAGTCAAAGTCTGGATATATATGGTCAATTATAATATATACAGGAAAAGGGTCAGTATTAAATGAGGAATATAGTAATCTACCTAGATCATCCCAGATTGTCCTAGCACTAATGAAGCCCCTTTTAGGTAAAGGTTATTGTTTGACTACAGACAACTACTATACCTCCCCAGAGCTGGCTGATTTATTGATTGCTGAAGAAACTGATACCTATGGGACATTGAGAATTACAAGAAAAGAAGTTCCAAATGACCTGAAACAATAGAAGTTGAAAAAGAGGGAATTTACTGCCTTTCAGAGACGTAAAGTAATGGTGATGAAATGACATGACAAGAAGGTTGTTACCGTATTTTCTATGGTACATAACATAGAATTTGTTGAGCTGAAAAAGAGGGAAAAGGTGTTACGGAAGCCGAAACTTATTGTCAAGTACAATAATACAATGGGTGGAGTGGATAGGGCAGATCAGCACCTGACAAACTATCCCATTATAAAAAAATATTTTTCCACTTGTTAGATCAGGCCACTTGGAACTCATTTGTGTTGTACAAGAAGAATGGAGGAACAAAAAGTAACCTGGAGTTTAGAATGGAACTTGTGAAAAATATAATTGAGAAGTACCACACAGAGGACATGAGATCTAAAGGTGGAAGGCCTTCTGCAGAACCACATCCTCTACGTCTGACTGAAAGGCACTTCCCTGAGTATATTCCACCTACAGAGAAGAAGGAAAAGCCATGTAGGCAGTGTGCAGTTTCTTGTGACAAAAGTGATGAAAATGGCAAAAAAAATAAGAAAAGAGACAAGGTTCTATTGCCAAGAATGTGATGTTGGATTTTGTGCTGCACCATGTTTTAAAAATTATCACACCATGAAGGAATTTTAGTAAATATTCAGAAAATAGTTTTGTAAAAAATAATAAAAATTACTATTTGTAATCTAATCTATAGAATATTTATATTTCATGCAAAAAAACTTTAAATTTTTACTTTTTGAAAAAATTAAAAATGTGAAAAATAAGAAATCAGTAAATAAGCATTTTAAGATTGTTGATTGAAAAATTTAAGCATGATTTTCTGTTATTAATTGTTTTTCCTAGTCATAAACCCCTCCCTAAGGACTACATAACCTTACAGAGGTGGGAGGGTTTGTGTACTCTTACGAACCAAAGAGCTATGCCGGCGGGAGATAATTCTCCTGGTAGGACCATCCAAGCCGGAAAGGTCTGAGGGGAAGAGTCAGACTAAGAAGCAGTCTTGGGGGTTTTACATCCCCCTGTGCAAGGGCAGCAGCTTGCACAGTACCTCTGTAGGTGGTGATCATGTGGATCTGAACAGCTACAGATGGGTAATCACTCTGTGAAACTGCGATGAGGAAAGCAAGGGGAAACTACCTCATTATATTTCCCATGATAGGCTGAAAAGCTGAAAATACCTCTATGGATCTTTCTGGGGTAAAATATTCCGGAGGTAAAATAGTCCCCCAATCGGATCTCCGGGTGGGGACTACCCTAGGGGATGCACAGAGGAAATGTAAGATTAATAAGAAAGCAAGTAGTGAGAAATTAAAAATAGGCACATGGAATGTTAGGACTATGAATTCAGGGGGTAAACTAGAGAACTTAAAAAGGGAAATGAGAAGGAATAATGTAGGTATAGTAGGTCTTAGTGAAGTTCGGTGGGAAGGAGAAGGCGAGATAAATTCAGACGAATTTAAGATTATTTACTCTGGAGGGGAGAAAAAGGAAAGGGGAGTGGGGATTATAATGAGAAAAGAGATAGCTGAAAGAATTAGTAAGGTAGTGACAGTTAATGACAGATTAATTGCCGTAAAACTCCAGATGGAGCCAGTGGATATGCTTATAATTCAAGTGTATATGCCAACAACTAATGCTGGCGACGACGAAGTGGATGAAATCTATGAACAGATTATGGAGATATTGGAGGATGAGGGAAAAGGAAGGATCACCACCATAGTAATGGGAGATTGGAACAGTGTAGTCGGAGAGGGACAGGAAGATAACATAGTGGGAAAATATGGACTAGGGAAGAGAAATGAAAGAGGGGATAAACTTGTGGAATTCTGCCATAGAAATAGATTAATTGTAACTAATACATGGTTTAAGCATCACCAGCGAAGACTTTACACATGGAGAAGCCCAGGAGACCAGAGACGATACCAGATAGATTACATACTAGTCAATGAAAGATTTAGAAATAGCATTAAAAATGTGAAAACACTACCAGGGGCAGATATCGATTCTGACCACAACCTTTTGGTGGCAAATATACAATGTAGACTGAAGAGCGTTAGGAGAAACATAAGAGTTAACAAGAAATGGAACTTAGAGGAACTCCTTAAAAACAAGGAGGCTATCATGACTGAGCTGGAGGAAAGGTTGGGGGAGAGAGCTGAAGAAAATAGGAAGAATGTAGATGAGGAGTGGAGATACATCCATAGCAACATTAAAGATGTAATGGAAAAGAAGGTAGGAAAGATAACGGGTGAAAGAAACAAAAAACCCTGGATCACAGCAGCCATGCTGCAAAAAATGGAAGAGCGGAGAAAGTGGAAGAACATAAACACTGAAGAAGGCCAAAGAAAGTACAAGGAGTTAAATAATGCTTTAAGAAGGGAAACAGATAAAGCAAGAGAACAGTGGATAAATGAAAAATGCGAGGAGATAGTCGAATGTGAAAGAATTTGTAGAACAGACCTCATGTATAGCAAAGCAAGGGAACTATTCAAGAAAAAAGCAAGAAAGATAGGACGTAAAGGAATCATGAACAAAAGTGGTAAAATAGTATCGGAGCAAGACAATGTAAAGAATGTCTGGAAAGAATACATTGAGGTTCTGTATGACAAAGAAGGAAAGCCAAGAAATATTGAATTAAATGAAGAAGAGGATGTGGAAGAAGATCAGCTAGGACCAAGTATTCTCGAGTCTGAAGTTAAAAGAGCAATTGATGACATGAAAAGAAGGAAGGCTGTTGGGAGTGATGATATACCCGTGGACGTTCTCAAGGTTTTGGGGTCTAAAGCAGTTAAGCAACTCACAAAATTTTTTAACCAAGTATATGATACTGGCATATGGCCTGAAGATTTTTTAGATGTTGTGATGGTACCACTGGAGAAAAAGAACAATGCAAAATGTTGTAAGGATTACAGAACTATTAGTTTAATTTCTCATACAGCTAAAGTTCTAACCAGAATAATAACCAAAAGAATTGAATGTAAAATAGAAAAGGAGCTGCAAGATAATCAGTTTGGTTTTAGAAGAGGAAGGGGGACTAGAGATGCTATAGGATGTATGAGGATGATGATAGAAAGAGCGCTAGAAGTCAATAAAGGTATGTATTTTTGTTTTGTAGATTGGGAGAAAGCTTTTGACCGAGTGAAATGGGATAAAATGCTGGGTATTTTAAACAAAATAGGAATAGATTGGAAAGATAAAAGACTGCTTAAAAACCTTTACTTTGATCAAAAGATTAGAGTTAGGGTTGAAGGAGAAGAAACAGAAAGTACTTCAATAGGTAGGGGAGTGAGGCAGGGTTGCCCTATTTCACCAGCGATATTTAATATTTATGCAGAAACAATAACAGAAGAAGCGTTGATGGAAGAGAAAGGATTTAAGATAGGGGGTGAAAGTATTACCACCATTAAATACGCAGATGATCAGGGCTTAATAGCTGAAGGCGAGAAAGAGCTTCAGAGGATGACAGACAGACTAGTGGAGGTTGGCCAACAATATGGAATGAAGATCAATGCTGAAAAAACGAAAGTCATGGTGGTTTCAAAGGAACATAAAGAATTAAATATAATGGTAAATGGCCAAAAATTGGAACAAGTAAGTAGTTTCAAATATCTCGGCAGTATTTTAGCACAGGATGGAAGTAGTACACAGGACATCAGAAGTAGGATTGCAATGGCAAAAGCAGCATTTAACGAGAAGAAGGAGCTTCTCACAAGCAAGAAAATAAATTTAGAAACAAGGAAGAAATTAGCAAAATGCTACATATGGAGCATAGCTCTTTATGGTGCAGAGACGTGGACGGTAAGGAGAAAGGAGGAAAAATATTTAGAAAGTTTTGAGATGTGGGTATGGAGAAGAATGATGAAAGTGAAATGGACAGAGAGGAAGAGAAACGAAGAAGTATTAGAAATGGTGGGAGAAGAAAGGACGCTAATAAAAACAATCAGGAAAAGAAAAGCAAATTGGATAGGGCACATATTGAGAAGACAGTGTTTACAAAGGACGATCTTAGAAGGAAAAATTAGTGGAAGAAGAGGAAGAGGGAGAAAAAGAATAGGAATATTAGATAATATAAAGCAGGGATATAATACTTATAGAGGTATAAAAGAGGCTTCTAGGGAGAGAGAGAAATGGAGGCAGCGATTCAGTTAAAACCTGTCTTCGGACAGAAGCATGATGATGAGTCATAAACATATTTTGAGAAAGGAAAAATAAAAAAACCTGACATTTTCTGTGCAAAAAAATTTTTAAAACCTAACAGGCAAGTGGTTAAGATTTTCGCCCAAGTCGAAGATTTGCATCGTTAATGTCGAATTTTCGTGCAGCCTGTCTGTTGCAGAGATTCTCTGTAACTTCTATCACATCATTTTGAAGCTTAGTGTACCTTGCTCTTTTGGTTGACATATTGATTGGTAAACCTTTAATTTGAAATAATTTATTCATTTGAGAAAAAAATCAATGTAGTAGGAGAGATTCACCACCATTAATTATAATATTATGTGAGTTGTGAGCAACAAATAGTATTTTACATACCTCAATCTACTTATGTGAAAGAAATAGATGTAATATTCATGCACGAGACAAAATATTCTCGTAAGCACTTTCACTCAGTGGCAAAGGGAAAACTGTAATTCAGCCAACCAGATTTATACAAAATGCAGCATTGAAACATCTTTTTATATATTGTATTGATGTTTAATGGGTGTCAGAATGTAACGTGATATTCTCGTAAACTCACACATATTCTCGCTTGGCAGCAAGAAGAGAACTGTCTCAATACTGCTAATAATCTAGTTAAAAGTTACACTGATCTTTATACATAAAATTAGGTGTGTTATATAGGGTAAACCACCCAGTTATCGGCACTTAAAGTGCATTGATTAAGTATTCATGCAGTTTCAACCCCTAATTTTAATTTAATTTTTATTAAAAATACCCAAGTTTTATGAGCAGTTAACTAACATACTCCATTAGGAACAGGGCACAGAAATACATACAGCTGGCTGAAATTTTTTTTTAATATAAGGAAATCTCAGTAATTGGCATACTTTTCCCATTTATTGGCAACAAAAGTTCCTGTTATTGGCACAGAGGAAAATCATACTTGCAACTTATGCTTCAACACCTATAATTGCTTTCAACATCATTACATTTCAGCAACTTAAAGCTAACAGGAATTAGTCATTTTTAGTTAGAAATAAGAATAGAGTAGGTAAATATAAATGTCAGAAAAATACATTATTTTAAGCTTATGAAATATAATTCTGCTTTAGATACAGTTTTTAAATATGAATTAAACCTTTACAATGAGCCTATATCATATTCGTCATCTGTGTCATCTTCAACTGTGAAACAAACATGACACATGAAGAGATCACCATCTGAGTCATTTGGAATGTGGATTTGGTGTTCCTTAGGGATTCATGTTTGGTGGTATAACTACAACCCATTAACTGCCAACTTTTTATTTTTTAAACTTTTGCCATATTTAAGTGATAAATGCATCATATATGATGAACATAATATTTATTTTTGATTTTAACCAAAACTTGCATTGCTATTAAACTATTATTTTCAATCCCCATTTGGGGATCATGGCACATCTCATATACATTTTTGCCGTACACCCAAAAGGAAAAAATAGAAACAAAAAACAAAGTTTAGTTAGGCAATTTTCAGAAAATTTTCATGCTACATAAATGTTGCACTTTTTTAATTGTTTTAAACTATTTCTTAAGCTGCATTTGCTTTGTTTCCCTTCTAAGGTTCTCTCTAATAAATGTCCAACAGGATCAGAACGAATATCTTCTGGAAATTTACTTTTACGTACAGTGATTTGATGTGACGGCCTTCCAATGAGTTTTGTGTCCAAAATGGAGTTTACTTTTAGATAGTATCGTGCACTCATTTGTCTAAAATCAAGAAGAGAAATCTCTCCATTTACTTTTGAATACAATACCCAAGCATTAACAACTGCCACATCAACTGCATTTGTAACAAGGAGGAAATACCATTCTTTGCTCCTAAATTTTATTCGATACTTTCGGATGGTCCAGTCTAATTTAACTGCCCCACCCATGTGTTTATTGTACTGTGAAATCATGTGGGGTTGCAGCACACTAATTTCCTTTGTTTCTTGCTGCGACCATCGCTTTACCTTTTCAAGTGGTTGAAGACCAATGGGGTTTGACATGGCTTTTACACAGCTGTTATTGTTCCAAATCACGGCAAATATGTCATTGATGACATCATATCTAAAATCAAAATCCCCTTGTGGTCTTTTTTTCATTTCTGCATCATTTTTTATGAAGCAGAAGCTTTGTGTGGCATGGATTTGTTGTGCGCGGCACATATTTAAGTTGTGAGCAGCCATACATGTGTGCAGCTTAGAAGGAAAATGGCTGATAACAATTATAATGCTTAATACACGTACAAACAAAATTTTCTAAAATTCCTTCATTTCTACAAACAACAATACAGTGTATCAACAAAAACAATTCAAGAAATTTAAGTAATCACTACTTTAAAAAGTCAGTAATTTTTGTTTTTTACAGGAAAATGTTTTGTACTAGATCATATTTTTTAGTGAAGCTAATTGCAGAAGCTTTACTGGTTTAAATTCCTCCTGTGACTCAATCACTGTCTCCTCTTCTAGTTCATCTATTTCTACATCACTTCCCTCCATCACCTCCCTCCATCACTTCCTTCCATCCCTTTCTCCATGATGATGCTTTCAACGATGTTTCTGTCAGTCAATATAACCCATAGTTCGATCATATTCTCTGTGAGTTCTTGCTCCTGAAGGATATCCCTAACTGCCTGAAGATCACAATGTGTTGCACTTGGTCTACTTTTTTGCTCTTTATTGTTATTTGATTCTCTCCATCAGCTGTTCTCAAAAAAACCACATTTTCTCCAACAATTTTGTATTGATTCATTCAAAATACAGTCCCATGTAAGACCAATTTTGTATGTTACTTCCTTCTATGTTAACAGTTTTAGAAATTCAGGAACTTCCCACTGCGGACAGTAAAGTTGAAAGTAGCTCCCATCTGCAGTTTACTTTAAAATTTTAAATGATTCCTTGATCAAGGGCTGGATTAATGCTGTGGTATTTTTTGGTAGATACATACCCCTAATCCTTTCATCTTTGGATACGAGGCTGTCAGCAGGTGGGTGTGCCGGACATTTATCTCAAACCAGGAATGCTTTCGGTTCCAGATGTTTATTTTCAAATGCTGTCACACCGAAGGAACGAAAATTTCATGGAACCAGGTCAAAAATAAGTTTGCAGTCACCCAGGCTTTGGAGCTGCTCACATATACTATAGGGAGCTGTTTTTGGTTAACAAATTTTAATCATCGTGGATTCTTACTTTTCCTGATACACAAAGGTGGCAGCTTATGAGTTCCTGCTTTATTTAAACAAAAGAAGAGGGTGACTTTGTTCTTGCTTAAGTTCTAGTCTGCTTTGTTCAGAGCTGATTTCAAGTCCAAAGATTTGGTTGATAACATTCTATAAAATGGCAAATTCAGCACAATTGTATAGCTGCTCATCACAGTAACCGTCACATGTAGATTGATTGATTGTTTTGCACTTTCAGTATCACATGATTTTGCCTCACCACTAATTGTTATTTCCCCAATACCATGATGTTTTTACCAATGCCAAAGCCATCCATCAGTGGCAGAGAATTCACCTTCTAGTTTTGAGTCTTGAAATAATTTCTCCTCTTGCATTTTCAGAACGGATCCTGACAGTGGAAAACTTAAATGGCATTTTTGAACGAACCGTGTATATAAACAATCATCCACAGTCATAAAAAGCATTGAGTGAAACATTTCGCTAGTGGATAAATGATTATCCCCAAGAGCAGCTGAAAGTACCAGAATACCAATCTGAGCTTTAAATTCAGAAATTTTCATGTCTTCATCCTTTCATACCTCTGACGCTTTACTTGAATTTGTGCATTTGTATGTGTTGCAATTTTTTCCAACATAGTGTCGGTGAGAAACTGTGAAAAAGCATCTAACAATGAGTATTTTTCTTTAGCTAAATTTATTGGACTTTGTAAAAAATGGACAATGGGCAGTTATTCCCATGAAACTTTTGTTTCGTTGACCATATATCAGCTGTTGTACATATATACTTCACAGACTTTAGTCTATCTCTAAGATCACTTTTAAATTTGCTATAATTGGCACTGATTTTTCTGCCAAGAGTTCTACAGGAAATTACTTTGAGTCCATCATTTAGATCTACAGTAAAAAAAGTACATCAATAAAAATTATTTTCACTTCTACATATAGAAGCCAATAGAAATAAATTTGTGTTACAATTCTAGCAGTAAATAAAACTATGACAAAAAACTGCATGAATATTTACCTTTAATAATTTTAACAAAATGTGGATCCTCAACTGTTGACATTGGTCTCATACTACAAATGACATAGTTGTAAATGTCCGGAAGCGCCGGAAGTGATGCCAAATCACGCAAAATACCAACCAGCTAATACCAAACAATATAAACACTACTATGCAGTATTGCCAACTACATACAGTGACAAATAAAATTAATTTCCCGTAAAACATAAAATTTCTTTATTGATTGAATTGCAGATAAATTATATAAGGGAGTCACTAGTTAGTATTTTGTGTATTTTAAATACAAAATACCTAATTCTTTGTATTTAAAATACAGATACAAAATACATCTGAGAATCCCTTTCGAAATACAAGATACAAAATACAATAGTATTTAAAATACGGATTTTAAATACATGTATTTGAAATACTGCCCAACCCTGAATTAGCGATATCAACCTCTTCCATGTACAGGGATAGGGAAAGGCAAGGAAAAGTTGAGTATTAAAAGATAGGACCATCTCCACTAATCCCATACACAGAGAATGGACAATATAGTACAGTTGAATTGTAATGGTACCACTTTCCCGAACTCCGTATTCTTCTTCCATAGTTATCACCAGCATGTATTTCTTTCCAAGAAACATGATTCAGGGAAGCCTATACAATTAGAGGATACTCATTGTACAGAAAGGACCTCATGACTGCCCTGCAAGCTCACGGAGGAGTGACTGTGTTGGTCCATAACTCGAGATACTCAGAGAAGGTAACTCTCAATACAAAACTGCATGCTATCACTAACTTGGTGTCTTCATCTGAAGTGGCTGAAGGCAAGATGCCAGTCTTCCCTGAATCTATTGTGTGTTCTCAGTCAAATCCTGACATGCTGATCTAGAAGTTTTGCTGTGGCTGTATCAATCACCTGTCTGCTCCAAATTGGAATATGGGAACATCGTATATGGTTCTGCCAGACCATCGGTGATCTATCTATCGTCCTGATAGATGTGGTTTACCACACCACACAGGGATACGTTTGGCTATGGGTGCTTCTAGAACTAGCCCCATAATAATATTAATTTTATTTGCTCTTAGGGTCAATACAGACAGAAGTCAAAAAGAAAAAATAGTAATAATAATAGTCATTAAAAATAAGTACAAACTGTCATAAACATAATCATTAATGGAACACATTTATTAATTCATATCCTGGTCCAAGACCAAAGTTACAGTTTTACAAGAATTTTTACGACCCCCATGTGTTGCTCGTAGGCACCGGGGGAAGAAAAATGACAAAGTCATCACACATTACACTACCAAATACCCTCAGCAGCCGGGAAGAGAAACCATTCCCTCCATTTTTCCCAGCTGCTGGCACAATCCTAAACCTAAGGTCTGCAGCCCGACCGCCCCTTCTGTCGAGGTCGCAGAAGGGTGGCTTCCGCATTTATGGCCGCAGTGGCCTATGATGCTGCCCGGATGATGATGGATGCACATCCCAACGATTCCCAAAACCAACCTATCTCCTCTCTTCTGGCCCTCCCGTCTATATACCAACTAGCTCAAGGCTCTACCAATAGCTAGTCGGTCTGGCATACAGAGGAGAGGACTGTCTGAGAAGGAAAATCGGCGAGGTTTGAGTTCGTCGGAACGTATGCCCATGTCACAACTTGTGACAAATTCTTTATTAGGCTTAAATACAATTCTTTATATACAGCGTTATTAAACAAAACACATTTGCCCTTTGTCAGGGCTTGAACGACTGCCATGTTGTCACACAGGACATGCAAATCTATCTGCTGGCAGGTGCTCAGCTTGTGTGCTGCTCCTCAGAGGGCTGCCTCAGCCTCCGCCATCCCCCCTGCAGGTAGGGAGATTGAGAATACTCCCGCAGGCCCTCTGCTGGTCATAAGAGGCGACCAATGGGCGAGGAGACAACCTTGTTAAAAAACCCATTTTTCGCTTTGGGTAGCGTCCAGACAGTATGTGGATCTGCTGTCTGAGTTCAGCCACGTCATCTGGCTATTGATCCACCCACGTGTTTGCCATGCGTGGAGACCCGTAAGGGGGAGAAGAGGTACCTGGTGGTTGAGCTTCCTGGATCCTGTTTGGGTGTCGGATGCCCAAGAGGGGTACAGGGAGCAACACACCACTAGCTGCTAATTGCGATGGTATTAATGAATCAAAAGTTCTTGTCGGGGACATAAAAACTATTTAAAAACTTTAATCTACCATCAATGGCAAGGAGAATGGAATGGGGTTATCTCCAATAAACTGAGAGAAATAAAAAACACAGTAAAACCATGGCAGTCCTCGTCCAGGTCATCCCGACTCGAAGAGGTTGCCATTACAAGACTATGCATAGGTCACTGCTGGTGGACGCACGGTTACCTATTGCGGTCAGAGGAACCTCCAGTTTGTGAGACGTGATACTGCATTGACAGTTTCACATGTTTTACTGGACTGTATCCAGTTTAGGAATGAGAGAGAGAGGGTGCGTATGGCTGCGAACCTCACGGTCTCTCTTGGAGAGAATCCGGATTTTATAAATAGAACACTGTCATTCCTAAGAGAGGCCAGAATTTTAGCATTTATTTAATTTTTAAGAGTTTTTAATCATTGTATAATGGGATAGAAGGGAGAAATATTATTACTCCCCTATCCATTTTAAAAGTTCTGTGTGCTACAGGCATAATAGTTCCTTCTTGTGTCGTGAGAAAATTTTATACATGTCAGTAGACCCTTATACAGTCTCACTGATTGATATTTTATTCTACAGATTGTGATGGGCCCTTATAGTCTTTTACGATCTGTTTTTAACTTTATTTATTTATTTATTTATTCTTTATATCATGTTGGTTGATGTGGGTAGTTCATCACCAATAGATGGCGTTTAAAATGTTTTGTTACGGCGATAATAGCCCAAGAGGCTGATTCGCCTTAAATTACACACACACACTAGCAAAATCAATCAGTTCTGCATGCAATTTTTCCGTAGTGATGTCATTGCTAAGTGTTTTTAATAACTCGCTTGTTTTTTCTAACGCATTCTCCGGGAGAGTTTCGAATTTTTGCAAAATTTTTAGGATCCAAATAAAAAATTCTTCATAAAGATTACGGTGTTTTAAATACCTCATATTTAAATTGTTAAGCACTCGATCTATTGTAAAATTATGCGCATTTCTGCGAAAACTTTCTTTTGCGTGCGTTTCGTAGCGTTTCATCGTAATCAGTTTCGCCAGGTAACTTTTTCTTGATCCTAATTAGTCTTTCAAGACTGTTTTAACGATTATATCTACATTTCTGGTTTCTGTCTCTTCATTTACTGATGCTTCACATTTTGTAGCTGCCATATAGACTTATTAATAACTTCTCGATATTTCAGACATTTCTCTAAATATACTTTTAATCATTTGATACGCTTTTATAATATTCATGTTATTCGACTGTAAATACAATGATAATGAAGATGTGAACTCAAAAATCTGTAAAAAAAAGTTGGGCAGTTACTATTGTTTCAAAACGGATCAGAGAACCTACAATTGTTTTGGCTTTCTAACGCACATATTTGATAAATTAATTGGTTTCTGAAATTTCGTGAACTGTTTATATCATATGCGAATAAAATGTAACATCCGTAGTGTTAAAACAACCAAAGATCTTGGATAAAGCTAAATCATTTGCCCACCAACAAGTATCTTCGAAAACTGAACTGTGGCCCAACACACGGCCTAAGACGAATTTACGCAGAAAAATTCTGTTATTATTTTATCGAAGATATTTCGATCTCAGTCGCCGGAATGCTACCATATTTATCGCCGTGGAATATTTGTTAAATAATCGTAGCGCTCGTTTCCAGTTTTGAATTGCAATGGCACATTCATCGTCTCACTTCTAAACTGGTTGGCGATGGGACATTCCTGATGCTTCTATTAGCAGCAGTTGCAATGGCGTCGGTTACTTAGAGTACTGCGCCTAGCATAGAAGTTAAAATTAATTTCGTTTTCGAAAACTGCCCAGTTAGCTTTCCATTCTATTTAATGTGAAAGAGATACATGATAAGGTTTCCGCCAAAGTTCGAAATTCGGTCAGTATTCATAATTCCTAATCAATATTGGCAATGCCCGAAATAGAAAAATCATGAATCGGCTAAGCAATATCAATATTTGCAGGACTGTATAAGAAATAAATTTTGAGCTTATGCAAGGTAGTATAAAGTAACTTACTTCGCGGGCCACATGTGGCCCGCGAGTTTTAGACCCCTGCATTAAAGACTGTTAGCGGTTGTAAAGTATGTTATATATCTTAGTTTGTAGTTTTTGACATTTATTTTTCTTAAAAATCGACCACTAAAATCGATGTTTTTTTCTCTTAAAAATCGACGACGAATATTGAGCTTTATTTTAATACATTTTATCGATCTTTTGCAATTTTGATCATCGGAAGCTGAAAAGAATTTTTCAAAAACAACGGTAGAAAATATCAAAGTTAAGTTAATTACAAAGTAATAACACCCGTCTTTGCATGCAGGTAGATAAAAATCGGACGATAGGGAGACTGACAGCGCCAGGAGGTGGAGAGGTGAGGAACCTCTTAGCTATGCCCTAAATTTGTCGAAGGAGCACTGGTGTATTTTCGTGTTCAAAACGAATATATGGTCCGATTCGACTTGTGTTCCAAAAAAGTATTTTCAGTCTTTAAGGCGTTGTTTGGTTCAAGTGCTATATTCGTACGACGATTATAAATAACTAAAATGCGAATGAAAATCATGCTGCATTGCTTCTCGTAAACGTATAACTCCTATATAAAATACGGGGGCAGCTAATAAAGAGGCAATAGCCTTTTCTAAAGTTCTTGTCGGCGATGTCAAAGTATGCCTCAAACAGCTATTTTATCAAAAGTGGCAAGAAGAGTGGAATGGGGTTTTTTCAAGTAAACTCAGGGCAATAAAATATACTGTACAGCCATGGCGATCCTCCTCTATGCCTTCACGACTGGAAGAGGTCGCCATTACCCGACTACGCATAGGTCACTGTTGGTGGACACACAGTTACCTATTGCGATCCGAGGAAGCCCCTGTTTGTGAAACATGTGATACTGCACTTACAGTGTCACATATTTTATTGGACTGTATTCAATTCAGAAATGAGAGAGAAAGGGTGCTTCTACCTATGAACCTTTCTGTTGCTCTGGGAGATAATCCGCAATTGGTAAATAGAACCATCTCATTTCTGAAAGAGTCCAGAATTTTATCTTTTATATAGTTTTACGAAATTGTTTTTAAATGATTTTAATTGTGATAGGATGTGGCCCGTGCATAACTCTCCTATCTATTTTATATAAGTATAAGATTTTAGCGACCATAACAGGTCATTTCACATCCTTGTTTTAATTTTATTTATTTTATTGTTGTCGGGAGACCCTTATACAGCCTCGCCGACATTTTATTTCACAGATTGTGGGAGGCCCTTTTACAGTCTCTCTCAATCTTTTTTTAATGAATTTATTATTTATTTATTTATGTCATAGATCAGACATGGGGATAGTGTTATTTTATTGTATTTTGTATCATCCAAAAAACTTGTGTTGTGTGAAACTTAGATATGTCGCAAAAATGAATGAGTCATAACGGTAAGAGTATGGCGGTAATAGCCCACGAGGCTGATTCGCCATTCAACACACACACAAAATACGGAGAGACAGACATACGTGTTCGAAGGTTATATATGTACTATTTTTTATGGTCTTTCCCTTCTTTTGGAAAGGTTAGGGCAAATTTTATAGCCCTGGCGATTATTTAAAAGACATTTAATAGAAATTGGTCAGGTAATTTTTGCACGTCTTTCTTAAGTTATCAGACGTGCGTTCTTTCTCAGTTTATTTAATCCATATCTGCTTCTCTGTAGTTGTTTAATTTTTTGGCATATTATAAAAGGTAGATTATTATTAGCATGTATTCAAGTAATTCACGCACTTTTTCCTCAAAATATCGTGGCAAAGAAATTCAGTGCGTGAAATACGCGCGGTGTTACACCTACCAATCAGTAGTAGAAAATTTTCACACCACTACCGCACCTATTTGTATTATAAATAAACAATTGCACTTTGTACTACTTTGAAGACTAAAATCGTGTATTTATTTCCTTAAACTCACAGTTCTTTCTTTTTACCAATTATCCGAAATTTTGATTATCCGAATCACACTTGATTCCAATTAGTTCGGATAATCGGAGTTCTACTGTATTGTAAATAACTTATCGTAAGCTAATGTAAATACAATTAAGTTAATCTATATAAAGTTATTATCTATATAAAAGTTATTTATATACATTCAATTTTATATTATCACTTGTTTTAGATCTGAAACGTGGGTTCTATATCACAACCATGTATACAGAAGTGGAATACAACTCCGTAAAGACAACGCGAGAAACATTGACCAACTTCAGGTATGAATTTTACATCTTCTATTTATGCTTACTTGGTTTTCATATTACTATTATTAATCAGCTTAGTCGACGAAAATACATTTTATTTTTAATGTTATTAATTAATGTTTGCTTATTGAAAAATTCCAAATATAGTGTATCATTTATATTTGACGTGTAAGCACTTTAAAATCGATACCGAACACTGAAGTAAAATAACTTGTTTAAAAAAAATAAGTGTTAAATTACATGCCTTCAGATATAAACAGCTTTATATGAAAATCCAATGAAATAATAGTAAAAATAGTTTATAAATAGTAGTGTATGATTATCGTTTATATAGGCTTCATTAATTATAACTATCACGAAATTAAAAGTCAACTGCTGGAATCTTTAAATTTATAAATGAAAGCCGTATTCAACTCATTTAAGTGACAATGAAAATAACTGGAATTACATTCGCCGTAGTGTTAAGGAGATGATCCAATATATTTCCTACACCGACTACTCGTATGCTTATTACGCGATAATGTAAGATGAAATATTTTATTCTGAAGGATACCATATTGCTCATTCTGCTTTTTTTAATGCTTCCGTGCTTCTTTATTGATGACGCTGTGTTGAAAATACGAACTGATGATGATAAATATTCTACCTATTCATAATTCTCAAGGTTGGTGACCGCTTGGGTGTGATGAGAAGCGCCAGTGGCACCTTACACCTTTACGTCAATGGATCTGATGAAGGGCCTGTCGCCTCCAACATTCCTCCATCCGTTTATGGGGTCTTCGAATTCTACGGTGACTCAGCTATGGCCACCATCACTGACTGATATTCACCTTAAACTTACTGTCGTCAAGCAATCGAAGACAATTTATAGCAACGTTTCATAATTTTATCTTATGTATGCCAAGGAAACTAGATACATTTATATGTTCTATTCTTATAAAAGTCTTTCGACCATTCAAACGCATTCAGTTATTTCTGTCAAAAATGTTGACTGGTTTTTTATAATCCTCTGTATTATTAATTAAATTTCATTATCTATTCAAAGCTTTTGGGGATACATGTAAGGTATTATCTATTTATATAGGTAAATACATACTGCACATGAGATTGAAAAAATAAATGAACGGTAAAAGTATAAAGCATATATTTGTCCCTGTTGTAACACGGGTTCTCACACTGACTGAAGCGCCACCGTGGAAAGATGTAGACATTCAGTCGAAATTCATACAAAACACATTTAACAGAAATTATGCAAGATCTTATTATATCTAACATCATTATACAATTGTACATCTTAATCCAACCTGCATTCCACCTGGTTTGCAGCACAAAGGATCGCAATAAAAAAAGGGAGACAAGTCTTTTTTGCGAATGGGGCTGGGATTCCCGGGACACACATGGATGCTGACAATTCGCGAAGGCCGCTAACTTCCCCAAGGAACATCTCGGTGTGGCCATTTCGCCGCAGCTCTCACCGCGGGGACCTGTCGCGTTGGATGTTTTTAAGTGCATTCCGGGGTGGAATTTTTAAAGAAGTTAGATGAAAGTTTACTTCCGAATTTAAGTTTTACCCATGGTATTATCCGCAGCACAAAAAATATACAGAGCATATAAAATGCATAGTATCTGCTAGTTTAATGTTTTTATTTTCCTAAAAGGGAGTCTAAGTTGAAAAACATGAGTATGTATTTATAAATTGAGACTAGCAGCTAGTTGCATTACTTCCTACGAACATATTCTCGTCGTTTGGTAAAGTAAACTACAGAAAAACGAATGCATCTGCCGACGATAGCGCCGAGACCACGAGTCATTCGTGTAAACATTTATGTATTTAAGGTAAATGCTTAATATTCATTTATGTCATATATTATGCATTAATGAAAAACTGATAATAAGGGGTGGGAGAAAATACATAGATATTAATCTACTGGGAATTTCTTACCGATAAACATGCATTGCAAAATTAAATTAGAAGTAATTGACCGACGACCTTCGGATAGGGACCATTTTAAAGAAAAATTCGTATTTTTATCGTCTAATTTTGCCTTCTGCTCGAAATCGTTAGAATATTTCTCGAGAATTCAAAATGTCATCAAAATATTGCGTTTTTAGTGAAAGGTTCCCTTGGCGATAGAATAGATTGTTGAACTCGAGATGATTATTGATAAATGGCTTTTTATATGCATACTACGTTGTAGCGTTATGGACAGAGAAAGATTAAGCTTTTTATACAGGGGAGATTAATAAAAAGACGAAATTCAGTCAAATAAATGAATGTCATGTTTTACAGAGTGAAAAACTCAATATTTCTCGCATGGGCCGAGATTTTTATCTATATCTACTAAATAAACGTATGATGTAAAATAAAGCTTATATGAGCAATGTTAGCATTACTTTCTGTTTCTTTTTAATCTAACATGGCGAGAAGTCCTCGTGGTGAGATGGCCACGGCGAAATGAACATAGGCGGCGAGACGGCTGCGGCGAAATGGCCATACCGAGAAATCCCATTTCCTTGATCTGACATGAGATGTGGAATTCCATATTGCTAAACGAAGAAGGTACGTGTTGGAGAGTCCAAGTGCTTTGATTATAAAATTATAAAGCAAACAACAATGCACTTCACGGAAGAAACTATGCAGCAGAACAACCCAACAGCCTCTTTGGCCTAAGTTCTAGGAATAAACTGATGCTGTCGGCCTTGTTGTCTCTCGTCTTAAATGATATAAGTAAGAGCTATTTGTTTATGGTGGGTCTGACGAGAGAATGATGAATCTCTTAATGTTTCTTTCTATTCGTTGACAATATCTCAGGCTATAAAATAACTTCAAACGTGGACCCCCGTGCGGGTAGGGGGTTAGAATACTCCCGCAGCACCTCTGCTGGTCGTAAGAGGCGACCAATTGGCGAAGAGACAACCTCGTTAAAAAACCAACAGCTCGCTAAGGACAGCTTCCAGACAGTATGTGGGTCTGCTGTCTGAGTCAAGCCGTGAGATCTGGCTAGTGATCCACCCGCGTGTTTGCGGTGCGTGGAGACCCGTAAGGGGGAGAAGAGATACCTGGTGGTTGAGCTTCCTGTAGCTCACTTGGGATTCGGATGCCCGAGATGACTTCTCCGAAGCAACACACCACTTCGGCCTCGGATTCTCTGTAAACGGGAGTCGGGTGCTAGCCACACCCGATCAATCGGCTTCCGTCGCGTCCCGAACTTCCGGCTGGCGAGTGTAAAGGCTATGAGGGTCTGTATAGGGGGTCAAAAGCGCATGGTGTTGGAGGACCCATGCACTGGAAATTAGGGTGCGGCCGAAAACAAAAAGTTTTGAAAGTCTTATGGGACCCGGCGTCAAACGATGCCATTCCATGAGAAAAAATTCACACAAAATTTCAGCTCAATCGGACAACATTTGGAGGTCGCTCACGCGTGTTGAAGTTCCTTACATAGCCAGGCGCAATAGTTTACATAAGGGAATTAAATGAAGGGAGAGAAAGAAGGCTTCCAATGGCGCGAAACAGATTTTGGATTGTGTTTAATGTGGTAATTAACAATAATTGTTAATTATTTCTTAAACTGAAAGGATAAAGATAAGAAGAAAATCTTTACATAAATGGACAAGATTCAGCGATTTTACACAAAACAATAGTACATCGGACAGAGACTGCTTTTACTTAACTCGTTTCATTGAGTCAATGTTGATTTTTTAAAATCTGGAAATTTCCTTCTGTGTTCCTCAACAACCTTAAGAAGGTACTGTTTTTGCTCTTCATTTCTGGAGAGCGATGAATTGTAACTCTGAATTAAGGCAACCCCTCTCTCATCCCCATCATTAACTAACTTCAGACACCGCACTATAGATTGCGCTCTCTGAAAATCCTCCCGATCCTTCCATGTCTGGGGATCTTTTTTCAAAAATTTACATTCAATGTTCAACTGGGTGAAGAATTTCATTGAGTCATTAGTAACAAAATCAGATATCTCTTTTGAGGAGAGGTCCTGCAACTCATTCGTGGAAACCTGAAATAGCACTTTCCTCGAAGTCCAGCAAAATACACCTTAGGTTTCACTCGGGCAAAACATTTTTAATACTGCAAAAAAGTCGGCTATAAGTTAGCCTCTTATTATTCGGTAGAAATTCTAATAGCACAGGGATCACATTTGTTTCGTCCATGCAGCTCCCTATGTCCACGTGGATTGTAGCTGCAGCAAGTTTTTTACCCAAATATATGTTGTTTTATGTGAATCACAAAACCCAAAATAACACCCGAAAAATTTTTAAACAAGTTTTTCTTTAAACCAAGTTTTACCGGAATTTTAAAAATAATAAATTCCGATAATTATTCATGAACTTGTTTTAAACTCGAAAAACCCCACCTTATAGAGAACCAGAGCGCCACAATGAGCCGCATTCATCTCCCTGAGTTCTATTCAACCAAGATGAAACTCAATACGGGATTTCGCGAGTTGAAACCTATCCTTGAGGAGAGAGAAAAGTGGTGCGCAATGTTTGGAGTAATTTCTCGTGAAGATTCAATTAGCTATAGTTAGATTTGACCAAATCTTTGCAAATGGTTCGACAAATTAAAATATCTCCTTTCCAGTTTCAATGGATTGAGCCGGCAAAAACGCGAAACTCGATTATACGTGCATGCAGATTGAATCGATGACACCGCTTCTCGAACGTGGTATCTAGGAAAGATAAATATAAAACAAAAAAGTAAACTGAAGGTCATATCACGGGAAAAATTATATGAAAATCTGCAGTAAAGGGAATACGGCGACAAATTAAGTATGGTGAGAGAATAGAGGAAAATAATCAATTGACCAGAAACTCTTGACGAAAAATCCCTAATTAAGCCAGAAATTTGAGAAATAAAATATTACTAGCAATTACTCGTGTCTTTTCGTATGTTACTCAATACATTAATAGAGTTAATAATTGTTTTGTTTTCGAGTAATATCTAAAATGGTTATGAATTGAAATTATATACATATAATTTGATTTGAACTATCAAATATAGTCAGTGTCAGATATTCTAGAATAATATGGCTTATCATGAAAATAGAAAAGTAGGAAAACAAAGACAGATTTAACCTATCTTATTTTTCTTTTTAAATTTGGAAAACTGTTTTGGGTTTTTTTGAGTACAGAAAACAAGGCACTATTGAAATTCATTTTAAAGAACTCTCATCATGGCAGATAATAGTTACGAAACATTTTCCCCATCCGATTTATAGACTAATTTATATTTTTATTATTTTTTTAATTTTTGCGGAGGATTGACAGTGACAAATTTATGAAAAAATACAATACAAACTAATGTAAATCTAGTCAACTGTTTCGGCCGTTTCTTGGTAGAAATTCATAATTCAGAATTAAAAATAACTTTAAAAATTCCTACAATACTTTAATTAAGAGACTATTTCGACGCTTTGCGTCATCATCAGGATCGTAATGATGACGCAAAGCGTCGAAATCTAGATAGAATCTCTTAATAAAAGTATTGTATGAATTTAAAAAGTTATTTTTATTTCTGAATAACGTAAATCCCTTGTCGTCGTAACATCAAATGAATAGGAATAATTTAAATTTAAAGTTAAACATGCATGTACCAATTAATCATCTGTAGTTATTTCACATCTCAAAAATAGAAAATTAGGTTATAAGTATGTGTATTAGTAGTAATGTCAATTTGTAAAGTCTTTCAAAATACAAATATTAAGCAAACCTTTTCTTCAGTAGCTTCGGTAAAAATTTGACTATAAAATAACTCCTCCGACAACAAAAAAGCTCTCTTATCTAAGTCTAAATTGATGATTGTTCTTGTGCTCGCGGCAGCGGAGAGACTTTTTTTTTCAAAGTAAATGATTTCGAGGCGCTATAAGTAGCACTGGAGCTCTCTCTCTCAAACAGATTCTAAAATCCGTGGCGGACAGACTACCGCATTCATAGAACCGACACCATGTCCGATTGGTGTTTCTCGCTCGGGGTAGTCCTCTTCCTCATTGGTGGCGGCGTGTCAGAGGTCACACCAGGGCCAGAGTGCGGAGACAGTCGCATTGCGGGCCTCTCTATGCACAGCAAGATTAATAGCACTGGTGAATGGCTTACTTTCTCAGCTCTTACGAACTACGACTCGCATTATAATGTAAGCGTTGACGTGAAGCAAAGAGTGGTCGAGTGCGGAGGGAAGAAGACAATTCACGTTTATGGCTTTCTCAGAGGTGATGAACTTCAATGCTAAAGTATACTGTTCGTTGCTTCAGCGAACTCTTCCAATAGTGCAAAGCATTTTTCGTCTAATGCTGTGCGCTTTATCGCCTGCAGGTTTTTCGTGTTTTTTAATCCCTATTATTAAACCCGTCTTTCATCTGATTTTTTGGTGACACGTGAATCTGAAATACCCGAATAAAATTATGATATTACATAATAGTATATTTACTTTCTTTTCTAATTTTATTCAGGATATCCTGACAGTTATCTTGCTGAAAAGCTGTCGTTTCATCACAAGTGCGGGAAAAATGTTGCCTTGATTAACAAGGGGCTCTCAGCTAAAAAACTGAAGTGAGAGGAGTTTAGAACACGAAAAATAAACTTTTTGATTTTATCGGGCCATTTTAGAAATAAATCGACTAACTACGTATAATTTATTAAAAAAACAAAATCAATGTCTCTCTTGGCAGCGCGGAAGAACGCCTCGACGCAGTGGTACTCACGAACCGACCCCTAAAAAGCGGCGAACTATTTGAGGTGAGATTGGATAAAAAGGGATCCAAATTCGGTTTTTTAAACGGCATTGGAGCCACGATCCACTCAACTGAAGAGGCAAAACTTCTATACCACCTGAACTCAGTAAGGTATGTTTAAGATTTATCATTATTTTATATCTCTTTACATTATTAAGCCTTAAATGTTGAGCATGTTTCAAAACGACGATCGGCATTGGTTACGAAATAAAATGTTTTGCATATTTTTCTTAAACAATTCTAGACTTGCAGTGAAATTTCATTGCTTTAAAACAGTGGTGCCCAACCTACGGCCCGCGAAGGATTTTTGTGGGGCCCTCGAAGCTATGATAAATTACTATCCGAAAACTTTAACAAACAAATTCATATATTTTTACGAAAATGTTGATAATAAAACTTTTAAAATATTGAATTGCTAACTATATTATAAACCTTACTTAGAATTGATTTTCACTTGTATGGCACCTCAGAATATATAGGTAACTTCCTATTTAAACTCTAATCCCACACAAGAATCGGCAACTTTCAAGAATTCGCGACCACCAATGCGGCCCGCCATTGAAAAATGTTGTGACACTGCTTTACAAGATGAGAAATTATGAAAAAATAAGAAAGAAATGAAATGGAACCTCTTGAGACCAGAACTCAACAACATTTGTGGTGTTTAATATTCAAATCTAAATATATTCAATATAACTATACTATGTATCTTTTTTCCATTTGTAGCGCTTAAAAAAATGTTTTATGTATTCGGTTTGTCTGTCCATCCAGCAATAGCTCCCGAATCCTGCAACTTAGAGTAGCCAAATTTTAAGAGTATATTGAGTATATAGTATATAAAGTATATTGAGGGCTAAAGGGGCATAAGTTTTGAGGATCTAGGATCAGCTGCTAGAGAGAAATCGGTGTCTACTTCCAACCCCTTAGTTTCATGTGTACCCCCATAAGAAAAGCATGAAATCGGCGCAGGGCATTATTATTTTGCATTTTAAAATCAGTTTAAATTAAGACAGGAGCTCAGGATGTAAACATTTCTATAGATAAAAGACAGGTTTGCATTAAAAAAAATCAGAATTCAAATCTGAGAAAAAATTTTTAAAATATAAAACGAGAGAGAAAATTTTCCGGTTTTTAGCAGTGAGAAATAAAACTGCCATGGCAACGAGTTCAATGCTTTTAAATGGGTAACAAATCTCTCTCTACATCATTATAAATAGCGCTTCTTACATATATATATATATATGATATAGGATATATCATATAAAACCTAAGGTACTTCTAGAAGTGCTACAGAGCTGAAATTTAGTATGAAGATAGGTCATTGGGTACAACCTCTGGGAAAATGCGAAATTCCAGAAACATTCTAAAAATGTATTTTTAAATTATTTACAATTAAGATATAAACTCGGGACATGCACCGTACTATGGATGGAAGAATTAAGGTTATTTTTCTTTAAGACAAAATTCAAATCCATTCTGAATTTGCGTAGAAATTAGACGTTAATCATAAAGTTATGAAACGTTTTTCGGTTTTCAACAATGGAAAATATTAACTATCATAGCAACAACTCCAAAGCCTTTCAATGGGAATTGATTATCCAAATTTGAAGAGCATTGATTTAATGCTTAGATTGCATTATAATCCATTTGATTTCAGTCAACGACGTATACATGTGTTGACGTAATAATTTTAAATTAATTTTCTTACCCGGATACGACCATAAATCTAACATACAAAATATCCATATATTTACATAAATCTTAGTGTAAAGTATAGGCTACTGTCTTAATGTTGATTATAGTTATTGCTGAAACAGTCATGAAACTTAAAAATTAGAAAACTTGGACGATAGCAGATTGCCAGAGAATTAAGAAATTCTGGACAGATGCCTTAATTTCGCGGAAAATGATAACTATTGTCTTATTTATATGGGCTCTATATGTTCAACTGCTGTTGCGTTGGTTTCATTTACGAGTTTAGATCTTGGTGAATGGTGAGTTTTTAAGCGTTTGCAGTATGCAAGCACCGAAAACTCGTAACATAAAAACGTAATGGTGATCAGCATCATGCTCATGATCATCGTGTAACGCTGTCTACGACCCTACACCGCATAACTTTCAACCACATTTTAAAATTACTTAAGAGTCGTACGAATATGGGATTTTCATCAAAGAACGCATAAAAGAATGGAAATTCACTTTCCTACCGTCGATTTTTAAATACGTAGAATCGGTCCGCAGATTCGTTTTGAACGGGAAAATTTCACGTTCACGTCGATTGATTCACACTTAGAGACGCGGCAAAGACACGGAACGAGACGACGGCCTCAGATTGTTAGCGAGAAAACCAATGAACCCGTCCACACTAGGACGGCAACGACACGACGCGCCACATACACGACAGCGACAATGCTCAAAAAGAATCCTCGGCCAGTCGTGTCGTGTCTTTGCCTGCGAGCGAGTCCAGTGTGAATTAATCGGCCGGCAACGCTCAGACACTTTTTACAGTCATTCAAACATTTTCCTTCAAGTGCCGTCCTAGCGTCGTGAACGTGGAGCATCTAACTGAGCTTGTGAGTGGTTTTTTGTTTCTCCAAGCCTTTTCCTACCATTGAACTTTAGTTCCGACATTCTCAAATAATTGGTTGAATCTGATTGGATCTTTTATAAGTTCATTGTATAACATGTGGTATTCGCCTCCCTCTTTTCTTTTAATAAACTTTCATACACCCTGTTCTTTTTCCTGTTCTGGCGTTTATCTTCGTCCAAAAGCAAAATCAACTCCTCGTCAGAAAACATCTTTATTGAGTAAGAGATGAACAGGGACTGGGGTAGTTTTGATGTCGTTGCCGTCCCGTGTGAATCAACCATTTTTCGAGTTACCCTTTCGTCGTCAAGGGAAATCGCATTGTTGATTAAGAAGTTGATCTTTAAAATTTCGACCGCAGGACGGAAAGATGCTGTGATAACTGTTGTGATTACAAGAAAAGAGGGAAAAGTATACTGCATAAATGGAATGCACAGAGATTCCAAAGGCGTTCTTATGGGAAATGCGTATAAAACGATATCGAAAGATTCGGCGGTTCTTGAATATTTATATCAGAAACTATACGTTGTAATTATATGGCTCCAAAGGCCTTTTTGTGGTAAATATTGTCCTCTATCCGAATAGCTGTTTAAATCTATATCTAACATATCATATAAGAGCAAGGAAAAGAAATATATGGTTTTTAAAAATTGTTGTTTACCGATAGAACTGTTGTAACGATCTGTGTAAACAAAATGTGTGATATTATGCTTGGATTTTCTCGAATTTTTATCTTCGAAACTATAATTCGTATTTTTATGTAGTCTTGCAAACTTTTTTGTGGTAAATGTTGTCCTCCATCCGAATACATTTTTATCCTACTTTCCAGAATGGAAATAGGCTTATAGTTTCATCGTTATGTCTGTCTGTCTGTCCCCCCTTATTGACTTTTGAACCAATAAACCGGTTGTCATGACACTTGGTGAAAATCTCATGCTTCTGAGACCAAGATCCCGAGGATAGTTTTTGTTGTGATGATTTAAAGTCTCGGGTTCGATTCCAGGAACTATCCCTCCCATTTGTTTTATATGGAAAATCTGAAATCCATCGTGCAGGGTAATTTTCTCTTGCACATTAAAATATCCTAGAAATGTAATATCGGAGCGGGATTTGTAGTATTCTCCGAGGAAAGGAATGAAGATTGTAATTTTTATCGTAGAATTTTACTTATCGATCGTATTTCTACGAATTTTGCGTAAATACTGGCGTTTTTTCAGTTTTTATCACTCATTACGAGTGCTGCTATTGCAACGATTATTGTTCGGTGTAGTCTAATGCATACACGCGTTATTTTTGTGACCCAAATACGCGCGTTCCATTTATTTTTCCGTTGGAATGTATTTATTGTATTTTATAACGCTGAATTAGGAAATTTGGGAACACAAACAGCAACTCATCAGCGGCGATTAAAGCCAATATAAATATTAAATAAATAATTATGTGGAAAATAGACATAAGTTACGTTTGGATCAACTTGTTTAATCTATATCTTACAGATCATAAAATAGTGGTGCGCAACCTTTATTAATCACGAGCCACGCAAACACGGATAAATTTGCGAAGTGCCACGCAATTTATTAAAAACATATTATCAATATATAGACAATTTAAGTACTTATGGTAGGCTGAATTTCCATTCTAAAGTCATATTTTTCATAACTCGATAATTATCTTCCTCCCTAATGATACTACGGTTAATAAAATTCAAAACTGAAAATTGTTTGATGGCTCTGCGGACCACCTGAAATCGAATTGCGGGCCACAGATTACCACTGATATAAGAGATAATGGGAGAAAAATATGGTATTTAATTGTTGTTTGACGGATGGCATTTAACGAGATACGAGTATACGTTTATTTAACTGCTTCTATAAACTGGAAGTTATAATTGACAGATGAAGTTCAAAATCGCAATTGGGTGATAAATTTTAATAAGGAACAGTAACACTTCATTTAATTAAAATCTGCACAGTAGTTTCGGAGATTAAACATGCGGACGGACGGACGGAGGCGACGTGCCCATAGGGTGTTCTGCTACTATCGTTTTGCTGGTAAAGAACGCCTAATAAAAATAGAAGACCTCAGGAAAACTATTTATTTTCATCTGCCGTCTTGAAACAAAATTGCGGCCGTTTAATATACTGGAATATTTATATTTCGGAAACGGTACCTCAAAGAAACAATCTTTATGAGCCAAAATTATGCGTCTTGATAAGAGCTCTCCCGAAAAATTATTTTCAGCTTAGTGAGGTGAAGAGCGCTGAAGTCTCTGGAGGGAGATGAGGGCGGGGTTGGCGCATGTAGCGCGTAGGGGCAGCACCCATTGTTATTACATAGCATTGATATAATGTATTTAACACTTAAGAGTGCTGGCCGTTGGGTGGCCATTCCCATTCTGTATGCTGGTATATGCCCTTTTAGAAAAATTCATAATTTAAAAACTTTTTCACTTTTGTTTAATTTCTTTATATTGTTTACTGATAACCTTCTAAGTTATTTTTAATTAGATTTTCAATCAATTAACATATATAGGCTGCACGTTTTTCGGTAGTTCACCACGTTCATCGGCTGTTTCACAGGACGACATTTCGGAGATGCAGTTCTTGTAGACCCTATGTCGGGTACCATATCAGTCTACCAGCATAGCTATTAGACTGTCATTAGATTTTCTATTCAGTAAGGATGTGTTTGCCCAGCGGCAGTTTAATGAACCAAGGCAGGTTTTTTTTTCAATTCCAAAGTTCTTTATTGCCATAGACATGTTACATGTTATTTTTACCCTTTACAGTTTTTGTTACATATGTCATATTTGTGTCATGTTTAGTCCATGGCAACTCCAGTTTAGGCTTAGTGCCTCTTCGGGTTGGACCTAACTTGTTGGGAGCCATTTGGCAGAACTATGTGCTTATCCGTGGTGGCGTCGCCTGGCATTTGCCCAAGGCCGGAAGGGAAACCCGGAAAACCTTCCTAAGGCGGCCTGAATCTTTTCAAACTTTTTAGTTGCGGTTATAATAGAATAAATTATAAATATCTTAATAAATGATTTGTGATAACAATGAATAAATAAATAATAACAATAATGATGAATAATAACAATAAATTAACAGGTTAAAAAAAATTGATTATAAAAAAATTGTAACAGTTCTTTGGTTTGGAGTTCTTTGGTACGAATAGTAACACTAAGTGGAATTTGTAATCACTGGCACTTTATCACTTTGGACACCTTCTCTTCCTCTTCTTCGGTGGCTGCAGAGGCCATCCCGGTATCGGCGATAAGTAGTCGGGGATGGGGATGTGGGTGCGGATGATGGGGAGGTTGATATTTTCGCCTCGATAGTATAGTGGATAGTGCTCCGCTATCACTCTGCCTGGGGACGTCAGCTTGTGTTTTATCCGGCGCTTGAGGACGTAGGAGAGGGGTTGGAGGATTGAGGATTGGAGGAGGGGGTTTAATCGCCTAAACCGGTCGGTTGCTCTGCAGCGCATCCTCGCCATTCTGTGTGGGAGGGGCTCGATGTTGGTCTCCCGGTACACGTATTCTCGGCGTTCGTCGAACTGCAGGCCGAGGGCCTGTCGCAGCACTGCTCTCTCCAGTGAGGCCATTCTTTTATGGTGATACAGATAACATGGTGTGATGGCCACGGCTGCGTATTCCTTCACCGGACGGATGAATGCCTTGTAGATGGTGAGGCATGTTTTGTTTGAGGCCCCTCGTCCGTCGGCTATCACTGGCCGCAGTAGATTGGCCCTTCTCGCAGCTCTGCGCATCACATCCTTGATATGGCTGGTGAAGAGAAGGTGCTGGTCCATGGTCACCCCCAGATATTTGGCTTCCTTTCGGGGCCTTATGGTCTCCCCCCATAGCTTGAGGGAGACTCTCGGGGTGATTCTCTCATTCTTTGTATAGAATCTGTAATGGAATAGGAGGAACGCGGATTTAGTCGGGTTTGGTCTGAGGCGCCACTTTTTGAACCAAACCTCTAAGTCCTCCAATCGGTCTTGTAGCTTCTTTGTTGCTTTTGCGGCTGCCCATATCGCCGTGTCATCTGCGTATTGCGTTACTGTGACCTGCGTGGAAGAGGTAGGAATATCAGCGCAATATAAGATGAAAAGTAGGGGCGAGAGTAGTGTCCCTTGCGGTACGCCGGAGTTGATGTAATATGGTTCCGATAAGTGGTTTCCCACCTTAACTCTCGCTGATCTGCCTATAATGAAAGAGATAAGGAATCTTTTTGTTAGGTCATCGAGGGCTTGGGAGTCTGACACCTTTTGGATAAGGCCGTCATGCCATAGATTGTCGAAGGCTCGCTCTATGTCGAGAAATATTCCCGCCGTGCAATGGCCGCGGTTTATACTTTCCGCGGCCGTGGTGGAGAGTAGAGTCAGAGGGTCGACTATGCATCTGTGTGCACGGAAGCCGAATTGGTGCTGGGGCAATGCCCCCGACTCTTCCAGGGCCGGGGTGATAATTCCTTTGACTATTTTTTCCAGGAGTTTGCCAACGACGCTCGTCAGTGAGATCGGTCTGTAATTCATGGCGTTAGTTGCGTCTTTACCCGGTTTGGGGATCAAGACCGTTGTTGCCTTTTTCCAGTAGTCAGGGAAATAGCCTGCGGAGAGTCAGAATGCGAAAATATTTATTATAAGTGTCATGCTAGATGGCGCCCGTCGGAGATGTTCCTTTGTGGTTCCGTCCAGGCCTGGCGCTTGTCTCGTATTCCTTAGTGCTTTTTTTAGCATGTGGTCGGTAATTTCTCTCCGTTCCACTGGGCTGTCTATTGGGAGAAGAAATGGGAGTCAATTATTAATCGCACTTATTGTCTCTCGGAGAAATTCGGCATCAAACCTGTCGTCGTTTTTAAAAGAATGGATTTCCTGTAAGGTCCTAGAAAATTCCTCTGCTATGTCCGCTTCTTTGTCGATGATGGCGCCTTGCGGAGAGATGAGATGGGATCTCGTGATTCTCTTTCGTCCGGTGAGGACTTTGAATTTGTCCCAAAAGCGCCCGCCATCCCTGTAGTCCAGCTTATGGCATGTTTGGTCCCATTGGTCGTTGACGTGTTGTTTTGTCCTTCTCCTTATGAGGGCGTTGTTTCTATTCCATGTCGTTCTTAGGTTCCTATCCTTCGTCCTGGTGTATTGTCTGGGAATAGATCGGTTTTGCTTTATTAAATTTACCACAAAATCGAGGAGGGCTGGTCTATAGGGGTCAATGTTCCTTGTAGGGATGCATTCTGATGTGGCATGGGAGAATGCGTCGTTAAGGGAGTCGATACAGTCATCCACTTCGGCTATCGATTTGGGCGGCGTTATGTCGCGGAGCCTCTCTTCAATGATTGCGTCGTAGCAGTCCCAGTCTGCTTTTTTCCAGTCATGCCTTCTGATGGTCGTATAGTATGGTGGAACGTTCCCTACCCTGATGGGGAAGGCGAATGGCATGTGGTTTGAGGTGATCATCCCCAGCACCCTGGCGTCTCCTATGAGTCTCGCTAGTGCTGCGTTCGTGATGGCGTTGTCTGGATTTGAATAGCCTGTGGAGGAGAATAGAGTTGGCGATGGGATATCTATGTGAAATATATCATTGGAGAGGAGATACTTCTCCATTTGGCGTCCGGCGGTGTTCGTCTTGTGATCTCCGCATGTAGTGGATCTGGCGTTGAGGTCTCCTAAGAGGATGAAGTTTCCTTGCATCTGTAGGAAGTCCAGCAGCTGGTTTGGGAACGTGTCTCCGGGTGGGATATAGCATGCTGCGATGATTATGTCTCCGATCCCTGAAAGATTAGATTTTGCAGTGACAGTTTCTGTGGGTATATGGGCCGGGATATTAATTTCAATGGCAGTAAGATTATGTCTTAATAGTATGGCCACTCCTCTGTGCTGGGCGGGACTGTCTTTTCTTATGATGCGGAATCCCGTTAGGTGGAATCTGTTTCGGCCTTTGAGGAACGTCTCCGTGTAGCTGTTCAAAACACAAAATTTTTTTTATCTAAGTTAAACCGGAGATTACAAAGTAAAATTTATAAAATTTTATAAATATGCTAAAAGAAAATTAAAACACGCAAAGTAAACCCAGCAAAATAGAGATAAAATAACTAAAAACTAAGCTAAGAAAAAATTTGCTAGTGAATACGAAAAAAGGAAAAAAAATTTTGTATTAAAAATTAGATTAATAAAATATTATATTATTTTTAAATGGGAATATACTTAAAGAAAATGGTAATTAAAGACACTCAAGTAAACCAAGCAAAATGAAGAAAAATACATAAAAACTAAGCTGAGAGAATTTTACTAGTAATACGAATAAAATTGTATTAGAAATGATGTAAATTATATTATTTTTAAATGAGTTATGCTAAAAGAAAATGATAATTAAAACCCGCAAAGTAAACCAAGCAAAAATGGAGATAAAATAGATAAACTAAGGTAAGAGGAATTTACTAGTAAATATGAAATAAAGTTGTATTAAAATGATATTAATAAAATATTATATAATAATTAAAATCACGCAAATAATCCAAGCCAAATGGAGATAAAATAGATAGAACTAAGGTAAAAAATTTATTAGTAATACGTATAGAAATAATATTAATAAAGTATTATCTTATTTTTAAGTGGAAATTAAAAACACGCAAAGTAAACCAAGCAAAATAGATAAAAACTAAGGTAAAAGAAATTTACTAGTAATACGAGAAAAAAAATTTCTATTAAAAACGATATTAATAAAATATTATATTATTTTTAAATGGGGATATACTGAAGAAAATTATAATTAAAACACGCAAAGTAAACCAAATAGATAAATCTAAGAGAAATTTAATTAGTAAATACAAAGGAAATTGTATTAGAAACGATATTAATAAAATAATATATTATTTTAAAGTAGGAATATACTAAAAAAATTATAATTGAAACATGCAAAGTAAACCCAGCAAAAATTGAAAATAGAATAAGTAAGGCTCAAAGTGCTTAGGTTATGTAATGGTAGGTTATTTTTAAATAGACTAAAAAATTTAGAAGAGATATTAGTAATTAATTTTGAGTTGAGAATACTAAAGAAAATTAGTTAAAAAATAAACACGCAAAGTAAACCTATTCTACACCAAAATGACTATAGGCGAGTTTTTGACCCTGAAAAGGTCCTTTGATTCCCTTAGGGGGATAATTATTCCAGATGCTAGATGCAACTTACTTTATAAAGGTTGTTTACTTAGTCACGAAAATGATGATGATAATTTTATCTTTTACTAAAGGAAACTAAAATATTTAATATTAAGTTTATTTTTTATCTAAATTAGACTAGGGAGAAAATAAAATGAAAGGGTGGGGAAGGTGGGTGTTTGTTTATTGTTTAGGAGATGGAAAGAATATGGGATAGGATAGTTACACACAATATACACTCTATATTAGGGATGTCATAGCTACAAATAGGGGTTGCCTGTAAAAGAGAGAGAAAAGATGAAGTAAGACGAGTGCGTCCGTTACCGAAGAAATCGGCAAGGCCGATCACGGCGGGTGAGGTTCTCGGTTAGCCTATCCCCTACTGCAATGTGATCGACCGAAAGATATTGGAGGAATGGGGGAGCTGGGGCGGGATTACCCCTGAATTAAAACCACAGTCTGATGGACTGTAGTTTATGGCCCTGAAAAGGCCGTTTTGGGCGCTTATACAAGATATGAGGGCAATCCCTCTTCGGCTCAGTGGTTCGTGGAGAGGGTTACCGCTGGTGGGGCCCCACGGCACGCCTTCTGGGTCGTCCCTATGCCAATGTTCCTGGAGGACCCTGGGAAAATACCCTGTGAGGGGCCCGTTGGAAGAGCAGGGGAAACTTTCGAACAGGCGCTTTCCACTGGTGGGAGCTACGATCCTGCCCTTCATTCACACTGAACTCTCTGATTCAGCCATTGATGGCTACAGCAATCAACGGACTTGCCGCCGAGCACCTGCTGAGAGCCTACCGCTGGTGGGAGCTAATACCTCAGCAGTACCCGATTCTCGAAGCGATTATTCCCGATGTGCAGGTTTCTCGAAGCGAAGATTCTCGGAGCTAAGATTCTCGAAGTTAAGACTCTCGAAGATTCTCGAAGCATCACTAACTGGTGGCAGGTCTGTGGTTCATACGCTCCCGTGGTATATATAATTTCTGAGTTGCCTTCCAGTGTGGCTTTACTCAACATCGTATTATAAAATTATTGTCTTTTTATAGGCACCTCACCCATATTATTTTATGTTCGTCATTTTTTAGGAGGGACCCTATCCTCTTCACCTGTGGATGCCAATGCTCTCTTGTATTTATCCCATACCGACACTTTATTTTTTGGGAGATCACAGAGAACGTCATTTGTTTTATTTCTTAGACCTGCTTGATATTTTATCGCCAAGTCTCTAGCGAATTCCCTAATTGGCGTAACTTTGAGGGTCTCATATAGTTCTGTATTTTGACCCCATGTCCTGCTTATGCGCCTTAAAATTTTTCTCTCCGCGATCTCTAAAATTTTCCAGGACCTTTGCATTAAAAAGCCTGTCCAGACTGGTGCTGCATATAGAAGTGTCGGTCTGAGCATGGTTTTGTATAGGTGTGTTTTTAATTCATCAGCTGTATGATTTTGCCTCAGTGAGGGCTTTCCACTGCTGTGCGGTTAAGCTATCAGTGGTTGGGCTGGTTTGGCTTTCTTATTCCTGTGGTTCCGATTTCGTGGTTTTGATGGTGGGCGTTCCATCGCCCGTTAGGTCCTCATCCTTTTAGGTATGGGGAGGTCCTCTTCCCGTCCGGTCCCTGCCCTTGGATGCTTGTGAACGTCCCATGGTTTGACCGTGGCGGAGATGTGCTTTATAGAGCCACGGGCATGACGTAGTAGATCGTAGAAGACTCGGCTGGCAGTCTTCATCCAGCTTCCTTGAGTGGGGAAACCTAGGGCATCCCTTATTGCATTGGTAGTTGTTCCTAGCGGTGGGCATAATGACCAATGGAGGCACCCGTTCTGCACCACCTCCAGCTTGTTTATTGAGGTGGCCTTTCCTGACCAGGCTGGGGAGGCATAGGTCATTATCGGCCTGATGCACATCTGATAGAGTAGTGCTTTGGTTTTTGGTTGGACGGAGGCTATTTTCAGTACTGGGCCGAGGGCGATCTTGGCTCCGATAGCATTTTTGGCCTGTTTGAGTACATGCCTCTGAAAGTCAAGCTTTGCATCTAGGGTCACTCCTAGATAAGTGACTTATTTTTGCCATTCCACAGTGCTGCCATTGACAGCGAGCTGTGCGACGTCTGGGGGTTTCGTTTTCCTGGTAAAGATAATGGCCTCGGTCTTCGCGGCGTTCACTCCTAGTCGCCATTTCCCATACCATGTGGTTAGATGGTCGAGAGCTCGCTGGGTGTATTCTTAGGCCTTCTCGGTTTTTGTGGACCACGAGATCACTGCAACGTCATCTGCGTAGATGCCTAGGATAGTATTGTGCCCATGGTCTGTGGGCAGACCGGCCGTGTAGATATTAAAGAGCAGGGGGCCCAAGACTGATCCTTGGGGCACCCCTGCCTTTATTAGTCTTTGGCGTGACGAGGAGTTGTGCCAGCTGACGTGGAATGTATGATCTGTAAGATAGAAGAAGACCAACTTCCGTAGCCACGTAGGGAAGGCCTGATCCTGGAGTTTCCTATGGAGGCCCTCGTGCCAGACCTTGTCGAAGGCCTTTTCTAGGTCGAGTAGCGTGGCAGTGGAGTGCGCGCGGCAATTAAATCCCTCAGTGATAAAATCTATGACTCGGACCAACTGATGGATGGTCGCATGCTCTTCCCTAAAGCTGTATTGTTCTGGTAGGCATGTGTCTTCAGGTGAGGAAGGATGAGTCGTTCTAATAGTTTGCCCAGCCCAGATAAGAGGGAGATAGGTCTATAGCTCCCAGGTTTGGTGGGTGGTTTACCCGGTTTTGCGATGCAGTTTACTTTGGCCTGCTTCCAGAGTACCGGGAAGTGCCCGAGCTTCATGGCTGCGTTTGCGATGAGGGTGAAGGTTTGACCAGCATAGCGGGGCATTTTGATAATTGCCTCATTGGGTATTCCATCCGTCCCTGGGGCTTTGCATCGTTTGAGATGTTTCAGGGCAGAGTGGAGTTCCACCTCAGAGCATTCTGGTGGTTTGTAGCCGTCGTCTTCGATATTTACGGTGACCTCAGGGTCGTCTACTGCCGGTGGGTTTGGCGTAAAGGCTTCCTCAAGATGTGCTGCCATTACTTCAGCTCTGTGGTTCATACCCTCCCGTGGTATTTGTATTTCTTAGTTGCCTCCAGAGTGGCTTTACTCAACGTTGTAGTTTGAAAAGGAATGTTATACAGGCACCTGACCTGTGTGGTAAAATATATTGGTCAGTAATAAAATCGTTTTCGCTGCTTATTAGGAGGGACCCAATCCTCTTCGCTTGTGGATGCCAATGCTCATTTGTACCTATCCCAGACCGACACTTTGTTTGTTGCGAGATCGCGGAGAACGTCATTCGTTTTGGCTTCTAGTGTGTAATTGTATTTAATGGCTGTCTTTAGCGACTTCCCTAATAGGTTTTGTCTTCAGGGTATAATGGAGGTCTATATTTCGACCCCATGTCCTGGTTATTCATCTTAAAACTTTTCTCTCCGCGATCTCAAGTACTCTCCATGACTTTTGCATTAAAAGGCCGGACCATGCAGGCGATGCATACAAAAGTGTCGGTCTGATCATTGTTTTATACAAGTGGGTTTTTATTTCCCTGGACACGTCAATTGAGTTAAAAAGGGGAAAGACTCTGTCTCTTTTCCCCACTGCCGTAAAGTTTACCTTCTTTACATGATCGTGGAAGGTCAACTTTTCGTCCATAGTTATGCCTAGGTATTTGATATGTTTCGCCCAGGGAATTTCCACACCTTCAATTACAAGATTCTATGGCACTTTGGCATCCTTGTTTTTGAAGAGGATCGCTTGTGTTTTGTTAGGGTTTATCTCGATTCTCCACTGTTTGTAATATTTGATTAGTGTTTTTGTTAGCCTCTGGGCATACCACACGGCCATTTCCGGCTGAAAGCTACGCATCATTATTGCACAGTTGTCCGTGTATAGGGCAATGGTGGAGTTCCAATCCCCCTCATTTGTCAGGATGTCACCCGTATATATTGAAAATAAAAGTGGCCCTAGGACACTCCCTTGTGGTACACCAGCTGCTGTCTTTCTTGTAGAACTTTCAGCACCATTCCATTTGACAGTGAATGGCCTGTCGCTAAGATAAGATTTAATAAGTTCCACCTGCCAGCAGGGGAATTTTGCTACCAGTAGTTTTTTCAGTAGGCCTAAATGCCATACTTTGTCGAAGGCTTTGCTAATATCAAAAGCTACCCCAAAAGAAACATTTTTCTTGTTTAAGGAGTCCGTAATAAAATCCACTCCCCTTTGCAGCTGGTGCGTTGTGGAGTGTCCTGCCTTAAATCCAAATTGATATCGGGATATTATGCCGTGCCCTTCCGCGTGTGTCAAGATATGCGGGTTATCATCTTCTCACACAATTTCCCAAGGCAAGAAAGGAGGGATATCGGTCTGAAATCGGAGGCTTTTAATACCCTCCTTCCAACCTTGGGTATGCATATGACATTTGCGTGCTTCCAGCCGGTTGGATAGTGCCCTATTTTCACTACTGCGTAGAGAATCGAGACAAAGTACTCTCTAGCAGAGATTGGCAGTCGTTTTATTATTTCATATGGTATTTTATGTTTACCTGTTGACTTACCTTTCGGCAATCGTAATATTATCTCTGCCAATTCTCTGGTGGAGAACACTGGAGTGGCTTGGTTCTCATCGTATTGTTCCCTCAGCATGGACTCGACATCATCCATTTTGATATCTGGGGTGTGTTCTGTCGCTTCATTGGGCATGAAAATCTGCTCTAGATTAGCCGCGAGGTATTTTGCTTTGTCAGCAAGTGTGGTGAGTTGGCCTCTTGGGCTTTTCACCAGGGGGTCGTTCCTGGCAGAATTGGTCAGGTAACGCGTGTATTTCCATATGGAATTATCTTCCATTTTATGATTGGCCAGTTTGATCGACCAGCGGTATCTCCGCAGTTGCCTTTACTGGTCCCTTATTTCCTTATTCAGCACCCGGAGATCCCTTTTTAGTTCAGCAGTTCCAAATCAGTAGTACTGCCTTCTTATTCGATTTCTTGTTTTAATGAGGTTTTTTATCTCATCAGGGATCTCCAGGTTTTCCTTGGTTTTTGTTACTCTGCACGGAATTGCATTTCCTGCTGCATTAGTGATAGTGTTCCCCAACAATTCTGCAACCTCGTCTATTCCCTCCCTGGTGGATATTATGGGCACCTCATTGGGTAGTGTCTCCGTAATTACTTTTCTAAAATTAGCCTAATCCGAAAGTCCGTAACACATGTGGAGGTTGTCTTAATGATAAAATGTTACTTGTGTCCCGATCCTTAGAATGACTGGATAGTGATCACTTGTCAATTCCGGGATTGTTTTTGACACCGTCCGTCGATCTAAGTTCTTGACCAGTGCAAAGTCAAGGACACTTCCTGTGTTCCTTGGTCCTGATCGCATCATTGTTACCGGAGCCACTACCCTCAGTTGGCTGTTTTGTGCCCATTTTTTTAGAAGAGTTCCATGCCTGCAATCTTTGCTGCAGTTCCACGCCCAATGCATTGCATTGAAATCCCCCGCTATTATCAATGCGCTGTCCATGCCGAGGAGCCCATTAAGGTCTTGCATGCATAGTTCTTTCTTTGGCGGGATATAGGTGCTTATAAATGTTATTGCCCCCAGATTGGTCTCGGCTCTGACTCCTACCACTTCTACTGAGCCAGAGCTTCTGTCTTCAATTTCTGTGCATGCAATCCCTTTACGGATGTGAATCGCCACTCTGCCCCCTCGAGTCGTACTTTTCCGGTCCCTCCTAAATACCTTGAAACCAGGAACAGCCCAGATCTCATTAGGAAGTGCATCTCTTGTAATAAAATAATATTTACTGAGTATTTCCTTAGGAACTCGATGAGTTCCGGTGTCTTATTCCTTACATTTACTCCATTTACATTCCAGTGAGCCATGATGATTGCAGTCGTCTTTGAGACCCTAGCGTCCATTACCGTTTTTGGCTGTTATGGCGGCTACTAGGGTCTGGATCAGCGTCATCATGGTCGTCATCTGCTGTTGCATTGTGGCCGTAAACTGGGCCATAGTCGCTACTAACGTTTTTATATCGGAGGCGTTATTAAAATTTTCTTCCCTTTTGGGCTGTTCCTTTGGTTCTTTTTCCTTTTCTGGTAGCGGCAGAAATTCTTTTGCCTCGATCCCTTTGTCAATTTTTCTTGGGAGAGTCCAGACTGATGGTGGTGGGGGAGGGACCTGGGTTGGTCTGTGCGTGTTGTGATTCTTTTTATCTTTAGCTTAGAGTGCTTCTTCATGTTTCGCGTATACTGGACACTTCCAAGAGAAGGACACGTGCTCTCCGTTGCAGTTGCAACATTTTGCTTTCGTTGTAGATTTGTCATTCATGCAGTCTCTGCCCTCATGGGCCCCGGTGCACTTGTAACATCTTGGTGATGCTGTGCAGTTCCGGGACCCGTGTCCGTACCTATTGCAATGGAAGCACATTTGTGGTCGCTGATATTTGTAATGCTCCAGAGTCACTCTGTGGTTGCATAGTTTGTTTAAACCTGACAGAGTGGTGACTCTGAAGCCCTCGTTTTTCTCTATGGTAGCGACATACAGGTCCTTCCTTGTAGGTGCCAGTATACGTACAGCTATGCACGGGACTCCAGCTTCTTCAAGTTCTTCCTTTATGAAGCCCAGGTCCATCCCCTCATCCATCCCCTTAATTAGGTACCTGAGCATTGTATTGTTACTTCTGGCCCAGGTATGCATCTGGGCGCCAGCCTCCGTTAGGTATTTTTTCACCTCATCGTATTCGGTTTTAGTAGTCAGCTGTAGCCTTGACCCGTCTTTTGTTTTTGTGATGTTAAAATCGTCATTACCAGTTTTCTGCCGGATTGTTTTGACAAAAGCTGCATTGTTTAAGATGTCGTACACGACTATGGCCAGTGGTCTCTTTTCCTTGTTGTTATTCCTGGGGGCGTCTCCAGGGACATCCACCAGTGGATCGTACCGATTGGCTGTTTTGGTGGTTGTAGGCTTGAATACCAGAGGCTCATAGCGCTTTCTCTTTTTCTTGGTCCTCTCCAATGTCGTGAAGATGGCTGCCTCATTTTCTATAAAATTATCGACGGGTTCAAGGACTACGTCACTTCCTTTTTTTTCTGCTGGAGCCGCATCATTTGTAATCTGGACTTCCCTGTTCTCCGGTTTCCTTTTGAATAAAACTGCTGTTATGCTAGCAGGGATCAGTATTCTGTCTACAGAGGCGCCTGTTCTGCTCACTGGAGGTTCATCCCTTTTTTGGGGAGGTGAGCAGATCATTCTGGGGGAGGGGTTAGTCCTTCACCTATGCGAATAGTAAAGAGATCGAGCGGGTGAGAAGGTGGGACAAGTTAGCCACCCCCCCGCGGAAGTGGCGGCCACCCGGGATTGACCCGCTCACAGCAAGGCGTGCTGCCAACTCCTGGGTGGTATCTGGCTGTGTCCCAGAAAACTCTAGGGAGTCCCGCAGTGACTTATGTACTTCCCCCCTAGAGGGGGTTTTCCTGCACCAGGCAGACAGACTCCCACGTTAGTAATTAAAAATGAATAGTAAAGAATGATCCGCGACGTGGAGGGTATGAACCGTATCTAGCTATAGGCTTGCTAAACATCCAATAGGTGTGGATGTAGATGGCGTAGCATCACAAAATGATGATGATTACCTCGGCTTTTGGCGAGTGCACTGTATTTATATTGTCCCTGCCCAACCTGAGAGGGCTCAGATTGGATGGGACATTCGGTGGGTCCTGATTGGGTTGGGCATTCCTCAGCTGATGGAAGGCCCTTTTCCAAGTGTTTGATAGTGTAGCCATCCTCTTTATTGAAATTGGCTGGATTTTTGGCTATCTCTATCGCTTCTGGAATTAACTGCGGATTATCGGTTTTCTTTGGCGATGACTATTGCATCTTCAATCTTGATCATGTGTCAGGGTTCAGACCAGGCATGCTCTGCAATAGCAGAGAGTCTTCGGTGTTCCTTGAGCCGACAACTGATGGATCTGCCCGTTTGTTCTATGTAGGATTTTCCACAGCTGCATTGTACTTGGTACACCCCCTCGTATATCGTGTTCGGGAGTCTGTCTTTGGCTTTCGGTAAGAAGTCGCAGGTCTTTTTCACGCAGGTGAACCTTGTGACAACGTTATGTTTGGAGAGGATCCTTGCTATTCTCTCTGTGGTACCAGCAACATAAGGTAACAAGTCAAAGGGAGCTGGATCCGGTTTCTGCCAGTCTGTTTTGGAAACGGCCTTTTTCAGGGCCAGGTTGCATTTATAGCCGTTGCACCGAAGGGCAGCTACAAAGTGTTTTTCTTCATTCGCTCATGATCCTGAATTGGAGATAGTGTGTGCACAGTGAAATAAGGTCCTTATGAGTGATGTCTTTTGTTGTGGGTGATGGTGAGATGTGGCATTCAGGTATAAGTCTGTGTGTCTTTTTTCAATAGACCGCATGACCCTGAGTTCCATCAAGTTTCCTCAAGACCAGAACATCTAGGAAGGGAATGCAACCATCCTCTTCAATCTCCATGGTAAATTGGATGTTGGGGTGCAGCGAGTTTAAGTGCTGGAGGAAGTTATTCAGTTCAGCCTCAACGTGGGGCCAAATGACAAAAGTGTCATCGAAATATCTGACCCATAGGGATGGTTTCTTGTCGTGACTCCAGACCCCTTTTCTCGAAATCATCCATGTAAAGATCGGCTATAACAGGAGACAGAGGGGATCCCATAACCGCTCCCTCGGTTTGTTCATAGTAGTAGCCAGCCCAGAGAAAAAAAGTTTTTTAGTCAGAATGCTACCATCTCTGGGAAGTCCCTCCAAAGTAAACTGTTCCACAATCTCGATGGATTCTTTAATAGGTACATTTGTGAAGAGGGAAACCACATCAAAGCTGATGAGGAGGTCTTCTTTTTTGAGAGTAATTCCCTTTATGATTTCGATGAAGTGGGAAGAATTCTTCACGTATGACGGTGATCTGCCAGTGAAGGGTTTCAGCGCTCTGACCAGGTGTTGGGCTAGTTTGTAATTGGGGCATCTATGGTGCTGACTATAGGCCGGAGCAATGTTCCTTCCTTGTGGATCTTTGGTAGGCCGTACAGTCTGGGATGCTTGGCAGCTGAGGGGAAGAGTCCGCGTTGTGCTTCAGGTGGTATCGGGAACCTTTTTACGAGATTCCTCGTAAGGCATTCAATTTTTGCAGTGGGATCTGAGTTAAGCTGTCTGTCAGTGGTATTAGAGATAAGGGCTGCTATCTTGTTGTTGTAGTCCTCCGTGGTGATGATGGCAGTACCATTGCCTTTGTCTGCCCGTAAGATTGGTAGATGATAGCTCATAAACACTTTGGCTCCAAATTGATCAGTGGTGAAAAACTCCTTCAGCCAAAAAATTATAGGATAGTCCCTATGCATTTCACCCAATAAGTGGACATCTTCAGGGGAGAACCTGCCTTGGCAGTGAACAGGGTTCAACTGCAACGAAATTAGAGGAAAAGGTTATAACGAAGACAGAAAAACATTTGAGGATCGAAAAGAATTTTGTGCATGAATGTTGTTGAGTTCGGTCAATTTATATAAAGTTTTGTTAAAAACAGTATCTGTATTCATGAGTTTGTTTCTGTTTTTGTAGATATGCAGATTTTCTAAAGAGTTGAGTGAATGGTTGGCTGAAGTTAACAAAGATAAATCCTCCAGGTGTATACTGTGTCCAGTTTCGAGGATATGAGTGGCTACACTTGATTTCTCAAAACGATTGTGTTTGTAATGAGCTAAGTGTTGTTTGAATCATGTTATTAGTTTTCATCTGGTTTGTCCTATGTACATTAAATTGCAATGTGAACATTGTATTTTATAAATTCCGGATTTGTTCAGATTTCCCGTTTTGTCTTTGGTGCTGTCCAGGAGGTTTTTCAAACTGTGTGGGTTCGTGTAAGTTATTGTGCAATTCTTGTTTGAAAATTTTATTCAAGCCCCTGTTTAATATGGGGAAATACGGTAGTTTTATATATTTGTTGGCCTTATTATTGTCGAGTTTGAAAGTGGTAGAGTTGGACAACGTTTTTTTAAGATTGTGTTTTCTTATTAATTTATTGATTAAAATAGTGATCGAAACCAAGTTTCATTGCAGTTTGTTTTATATGTTTGGGTTCTTTAACATATCTATCTTTGTTGAGAGGGATGTTGCACAATCTGTGTGATAAGAATTGGAAAACAGCTGTTTTTTGATTCATAGGATGGAAGGAGTTATTTGGAATATAATTGTCAGTGTGTGTTGGTTTCCTGAAAATATCAAACTCTATTTGTTGTTTGTTATTGATGATTAGTAAATCCAGAAATGGTAATGTATTGTTCTCCTGAAATTCAAAAGTGAGTGAATTTTATGGATGGATATATATTGTTTAATTGATCCACAAAGTCTTCTACTTTTTTTTAAAATCAAAAATTGTGAAAATATCAACAACATATCTAAACCAAATTTCTGGAAAATAATGGAATTCATCTTTGCAAGTCTTTTCAAAATGTGACATAAATATGTTGGCTAAAACAGAGGACAAAGGGTTTCCCATTGAGGTACCTTGTGTTTGTTGATAAATTTCATTTTGAAATTGAAAGATGTTTTGTTGCATGCATAAATTAGTGAGCTGTAGGTATTCGTGGACAACTTCATCAGTAAAATTTTGTTTTAGCAAAAGTGATTTTAAAATTTGGGATGTTTCATCTAAGGGTACTTGGGAAAAGACTTTTCACGTCGAAAGAGACCAAAATCTCTGATTCTTTTATAGATATATTTTTCAATTTGCTAATCAAATCATAACAATTTTTGACTGAATGTTTGTCAAGAAACGACATCTGTTTGAATTCACTGTGAAGCCATTTGGCTAAATTATAAGTTGGGCTATTGATTCCTCCATCAGGAAACAGAAACACACTCATGAATACAGATACTGATTTTAATAAAACTTTATACAAATTGACCGAACTTAACAACATTGACCCTAAAAATTCTTTTCTTTCCTTTAATGTTTTTCGGTCTTCTTTATAACCTCTCCCTCTAATTATAAATTATAGTTATATAATATATATATAATTATAAATTATATTTTGGGCTATTGATCCCTGATGCAATCGGTCTCATGGAGTTGTCGTTCTTGTGAATTTTGGGAAGACAGTATAGTTTGGGTATCTTTGGGTTGGAAATATTTAATTTGAAACTTAATTTTTTATCAATGATATTATTGCATCCTTTGATGATTGCTTTGGTTTTTTGGATCATGGAATTTAACAGGTTTTTATTTAGTTTGACATATGGTCCATTATTTAACATAAATTGGACGTTGTCAACGTATTGTGCTTTACCCATGATTACAATTTTATTGCCTTTATCAGCTTTGATGTAAAAGCAATCTTTTCCTCTAAGTTTTTTAATGGTATTGGGTAAATTGTTATTAATAGGATGAATCTTTGTGGGCTTATTCAAGTTATCTTTTAATTGTAATAAACAAGCTTGTCTGATATACTTTTTTGAATTTTCATCAAAAAATTCTATGGATTTTTCAATGTCGGTAATAAGTTCGTCTATAGGTGGTTTCCTAGGTGGTACAGCAAACTTCAAACCCATATTTAATAAAGACAATTCTTCCTGAGAAAAAGTGAGCCAAAGTGTTTATGAGCTATCATCTACTGAACTATCAGCAATTCCGGCTTTTGTTTAGCTCTCCTGGAATTTGGCAAACGTGGGGGTTTGTCAATCTCAGTTTTTCGTTTTTCCGTCAGAATTGGTTCTGCCCTTCTGTTCGGTTGTTTGTTTTTTATCGCTTTGACTTGGATTGACCACTGTTTTAATTTTTGAGTTGGAATTTGGTAAACCAGGATATCATCACCCTTCCACTTTTAATACCTACTTTGTTAGAACGTTTTATCTATACACCGGTGTTCTTCACCAGTCTACCTTACGTGATCACGCCCTGCGATCATCAATTTTACAAGGTCACCAACACTGGTGTTCCTTATATTTTATTATTATTTCCATTATTTTCATCACTAGTATACCTTTTACCTGTATTTTTATTATCCCATATTAAAATAAATATTACCAATTTTTACTTTTGGCTTCAATCCTAAAACGGCCGTACATTTCATACCTCCACTTGAGGTATCTTCACTATCTCAATGACAACGATCATAATTCTTAGTTCGCCTATTTTTTAAATTTGTTTTTTTAAAACCTTTTATTACCTCTTGGATTTGCGCAGACCCCCCTTTTTGTCTTCTATTGTTTGGTTCTATTCTCGAGGATTATACAACTTGGTTGCGGTTTACTGTTTTTTTACTTTTATACAATTGACATGTCATTATATAATGATACCTCAGTTTTTATGTTTTCTACAAAGGATTTAAACCACTTTCACAATTTGCACACCAGAATCAACAACATAGCAGCTGACATAAAATTTTTGAAATCTTGCAGAGAAAATAAGGTCACACCTAACTTTGTGAATGTTTTCTCAAAAATAAGGAAGGACCATGTAATCATCAAAGTAAAACAATTAGCTATCAACAAATGGTTCCAACTAGAAATCAAGAACCTATATGCCAAAAGGAGCTTACTAGAAATATCGGCCTATGATTTACATCTAAAAATAACAAAAAACTTAAATAACGTTGGCTTTGAAATATGGAACAACTTTGAACATAAAATGCATGAGACCAATACTCATAAGTTTCACACCAAATCATTAACTTTAGACAAAAAATTAAAAATTCTTAAACAAAAACAGATTGGTAACACACAAAACATAGCTAATCAATCCAATCACATCTCACATAAATTTGAATTCATTGAAAATCTATCCAAAACATCTTTTTCTCAGGAAGAATTGTCTTTGTTAAATATGGGTTTGAAGTTTGCTGTACCACCTAGGAAACCACCTAAAGGCCTGTCATTAATATACGATATAATAAAATTCACCTGCCAGTAGGGAAATCCTGCTATAAGTAGTTTATGCAGTAGTCCTAGATGCCATACATTGTCGAATGCCTTGCTTATGTCAAATACTACTCCAACTGAAACATTGTTCCTGTTGAAGGCGCCTGTGATAAAATCAATAACCCTCTGCAGCTGGTGTGTTGTGGAGTGCCCTGCCTTGAATCCGAATTAATTTTGGGGGATTACACCATGCCCTTCCGCGCATGTCAATATGTGGGTATATCAATTTTTCGCATACCTTTCCAAAACAGGAAAGGAGGGAGATCGGTCTAAAATCAGATGCCTTCAGCACCCTCCTTCCTACCTTGGGTATGCATATAATGTCTTCATGCTTCCAGCCGGTTGGATAATGCCCTATCCTTACAACTGCATTGAGAATCGAGATAAGGTATTCTCTCCCAGATATTGGCAGTTGTTAAATATGTTCATAGGGAACGTTGTCTTTGCCTGTTGCTTTCCCTTATGGCAACCTTCTAATTATATCAGCCAATTCCTTGATGGAGAACACTGGGGTGGCTTGGTCTTCGTTTTGTTGTTCCCTTAGCATGGACTCAATTTCATCTATTTTGATGTCTGGGGTGTATGCCATCACATCGTTTGGTGTGAAAATATGCTCTAAGTAAGTTGCCAGATATTCTGCTTTGTCAGCAGGCGTGGTGAGTTTGCCTCCAGGGCTTTCCACTGGGGGGTCACTCCTGGCAGAATTTGATAGGGAACACATGTACTTCCATATGGAGTTGTCCTTTGTATTGGGGGTTACAAGACAGACTGACCATCTCTATATTTGCAGGTGTCTCAATTGGTCTCTAATTTCCCTGTTTAATTCCCGGAGATCCCTTTTTTGTTCGGCGGTGCTGAAATAATAATATTGTTTCCTGGTCCAATTTCTTTTTATGATGAGACCCGTGCCCTGCACGGAATTGATTTTTCCGCTGCGTTATTGATGGCATTCCCCAACAATTCTGCCACTTCGTCTATTCCCTCTCCGGTGAATATTATGGGCACTTGACTTGGTAGTATCTCCGTAGTTATTTTTCTAAATTTAGCCCAATCTGCAAGTCCGTAGCACATGCGGTGATTGTCTTGCTGATAAAATATTGCTTGTATCCCGATCATCAGAGCTACCAGGTATTGATCACTCATCAGTTCTGGGACTGTTTTTGACACCGTTCGTCTATCAATGTTCTTGACCAGTGCAAAATCAAGGACACTTCCTGTGCTCCTTGGCCCTGGTCACATCATTGCTACCAGAGACACTACCCTAAATGTGTTGTTTCATGCCCATGTCCTTAGAAGACTTCCGTGCCTGTTATCTTTGCTGCAGTTCCATGCGCAGTGTGTCGTGTTAAAGTCACCCGCGATTATCACTCTGTCGTCCATGCTAAGGAGCCTGTTTAGGTCTTGCATGCACAGTTCTTTTTTTGGTGGGATGTAGATGCTGACAGAAGTGATTTTCCTTTAATACTCTAGCTGGTATCTCTTCCGGTCCCGGGGATTTATTTGCATTGATGATTTTGAGCTGTTCTGCTATACCTTTCGCTGATATAAGTATATCGTTCATCTTCTCTTCGCTTGGTACGGGTGGATCGTCCTTCCCTTTCTCCACTTTGGTCGTAAATATGCTTTGAAAAAATGAGTTAAACAAGTTTCCTTTGTCAATGCTATCGTAAACTACCTCTCCTTTGTCGTTTCTTAATGGTGCTACGGTTGGGCGTCGATCTTGAACTTCTCTAACATAAGACGAAAAGATTTTGCGATTTTCGTATAAATGTTCACAGAGAATCTTTTTCTTAAAGTTCATTAATGCCATGCGCATAATCTTTTTAGTCCAAGTCCGACAATTTCTGTACTTGTTTGAAATTGTATTTATTACCTCCTGTGACATATTATTTTTGGCGCATTTAAGTTTCGAGTGAAGCTTTCTTTGTTGCCTGAGAGCACATCTAACCTGCCGATTATACCACCCAGGTTCTCCATTATCAGTAATATATTTACTTGGTATGTACATATTTATACCTGTTCTAATTACTGATAAGAAAGCTTTCCAAGTTTCCTCAACGTTCTTCGTACTTGCTAATTTTCTGAAAGTTGCGTAATCTTTAATAAGTTTCTCTTTAAAGTCCAAAAAGTTAGCATTTTTAAATATGTACACTTTTTGCTTAGGCTTGCGATACTTTACGAATGCTATGTTCAAGAGAACTCGAACTACTCGGTGATCGCTGATTCCTTCTTCAATAACTACTTCAGAAACTCGTTCAGGGATATTAATTGCTATTAAGTCTAATATATTGTCCTCTCTCATGGGTTCTCTGACTACCTGAATAAGGGAATGTTTATTGAAGATGTCTATTAGTGCTTCGCATGACTCACGATTCCTACCGGGTGGTGTGAAGCTGCAACTGCGCCAATTTATCGAGGGTAGATTGAAGTCTCCCCCTACTATAGTAAGACTTTTGCTATTTTTCATCTGTATTGAGTTGATTTGGGCCTCTAGCTCATAAATTTCTTCTGCGTCTGCACCTGGCGGCCTATAGCATGCACATACGTGGATGTTTCCTAAACCCCCCCCCCCCTGCTGATTGTACACCAAATGCTTTCTATTCTGTTTTCCATAAACTCAATTGGCAAACTGATAAGCGTGTCCTTCACCGCTATAAAAACTCCACCTCCATTCCTATTTACCCTATCTCGTCTGTGAATATTATATCTTAAGGGGAAAATTTCTCGGTCGTGTATATCTGAAGTTAGCCAGCTCTCTGTGCCTATCACTACATCTGCCTCAGTTTCCTCTAATAAATTCTGAAATTCTGCTGTCTTATTCCTGATACTATGGCAGTTTATATTTAAAATCGTTAATGAGTTGCTTTCGGGCCGCTTCTGAATTTTTTCTGTGTTATGGATGGTGCGACTTCTAAGAACAGCGTTATCATTGCTATTGTTAGCACAGAGTTTATTGAGTCCCAACGTCAACCTAGGTATTGACCTACTATCGGAGTTAATAATGTTATTCTGATAATTAGTGCAGTTAGTTGACCCTGAGATTGACCTACGCACTGGACTTCTCTCCAATCTAAAAAAGTTCTGCAATGCTCGTAGATTCTACCACCTACCTTCTGGGCTGCCACGGCAGTATAGTGAACTCCCGATCGGTTCAGGGGCACCCTACACGATTCAAGAACCGGCCCGAGTTCCACGAAATCTACTCCCATGCTCTCGCAAAACTTCCAGAGTCTCCGATTCAAGCCGATCACTCGGCTCCAAACTGTCGAACCCCGGTCGGTCCGCGGGACCATGCTGCATACGGTCAGGCGCATGTCGATACCCATGACCCGTTGGAGTCGGTGAACCTCAGAGCACAGATCCCCGAAAGAATCCAATACCTCCTCAGAACCCCGATCCTCTGCATCATTGGTGCTTACATGCGCCACTATCCGCAGCTTGGAGCATCCCGTGCCACTTGCCACCGCCTGTGGCACTGTTCCGCCTGGAATATACCAGGAAAACACCTGCTCATCTCCCTCCTGGCTGGCCCTTTCCCTCAACGGTGCCACTAAACGCCGGAGGTTCGAGCTACCTATCACTAAGATTCCCCCCCTCCCAACCCGACCTCCCCTAGGTGCAGCATCCCTCGAATTGGGGGAGCGGATGCGGCCACAGAATTCGTCCTACCATCCTCCGATAGCACTTCGAATCTGTTTTTGACGGGGATAGAGTCAGCTTCCGCCTTCCCGTCTCCTCGCCATGGCTGCCCTACTCTCCCGCGACCTTTGGTAGCCACCTTCCACCTGTAGGGCTCGGAAGATGAAGCCACCCTTTCCAGGTTAGTGTCAGCTACGGCTCTCTCTTCGACGACCCAGCCAGCCTTCGCTCTTGAGCTAGCTCGAGGTACCAACTTGGTACGGCAAGGCGACTTGGAGGTCCCCCCTTCGGAGCAGCATCCAACTCCCTAACCTTAGAGAGGAGCTCCGCCACAATCCTCTCGAGTTCTGTGATGCGTGCTTGGAGCAGCTCACATTCAACACAGCTTTTGAAAAGAGCAACAGATGACCTATGGGAAGCCATACCTAACTAAGTTAATTGAATTTACTTAATGTGCATACTTGAGGACTAAAAAGGAAATGGAAGCGCTAGGATTGGAAAGTTACTCTATATATATTTAAAAAAAGCGAATCGGGTCGTTCTATGGTGCGAAAGTGGAATAGGTTACTTGGTCTGAGGAATGATAAACGTTGACTTTTAGTAAACAAAGAAGGGAAAGAATTCGGCGATAAGAGTCCTAAGCTCGGCTAACCACGCAGTAGGGGTCTTACTTGACGGGAGACAAATAACTTAGGGTTTTTCAACGTGCATGCTATGAGTCAAGGTCAACTAGGCTAAAAGGAAGTGAAAGGAGAGTGCAGAAACTACACAAATAGTAAACCTTTGCTTTGAATTAACACTAAAATTTACATCTACGAGAAGAAAATGATATTATATACTAAGATTAACCAAAATAACTTTTTCTAAAAGTAGGCGTTAGTAATGGTTAAGCACGTATACACTAACAAACGTGGTATTATACAGTATATAGTAAAGACGATTTATAAAATTAAGAAGGAAATGATACAAGTAAAAAAAATATTTTTATATCACGAAAGGTAGTAAACAGGAGTATACTAGATATACGGCGAGTGTTGTAAATAAGTTAATAAATAATAATAATAATAAATTTGCCTTCAATAATCTTAGTTCTTTAAGAATTTACTTTTGATATGAAAGTATCGATTTCAATTTGGCAATGAGAGATATAATAAGGAAGTAGACTAAAACTAAAGTAAAATACGTTAAAAATAAACTAAATAGGGAGCACTTATAGCTAATGAGGCTGCACTATTGGGAAATTCACTGCTAAGGATGCAAACTTAAATGATAAAGGTAGACTATGAAAATTTACGATAAGTTTGTAATTAAAATGAAGTAATAATAATCTAAGAACACAATAATATAAGAATAATACAATAACTATAAATAACTAAGGGTTGTACTTATCGCTACAGCTACTCTTAAAAACTAATGGTGAGCCAAAGGCAGCTATACTATGGGATACAGCAGGTAGGAGCGAAGCAGCGGGAGCAAAAGTGAAAGCACGTTTGCTCTCGTCGGAGTCCAGCCACTAACTATGAATGCAAGTTTTTAAGACCCTTTACTTTTCATGATTTTCTCATGAGGATAGGAATGAAAAATTTGATGGAAAACACTTGCCTAATAATGAAATATTTTGGAATTTCAGAATTTTAACATTTGTTGTACCCAATGCCTTATCAGCATACCGAATTTCAGTTACATAGCTCTTCATTTAGAATCTTGGATTTTATATCTTCCTCTTACATATGTATGAAGCTTATATGTATTTATAATGCATATTTTGATAATATCTTAAGCATCTCTATAAAGACTTAAATGAAGACTATTTATTATTATTTATTTTAAGCACTGGAACATGGACCTTGTATGGTAAGAGCATATGGCGCAATGGATCAGTTGTGTACAATGAGTACTTGCCAATCAATGACCTTCAGGTATGAAAACTTTATTTTGTAATAAAATATCCTAAGAAATATTTTATATCAAAATTAATATAAAATAGGTCAAATAATCCTTAACCAATTATTCATATATTGAAATTCCTGTTGAGTAGTGTTTTCTATAATTTTGTTTTCAATGCCAATACATATGCTATTATTAATGTTATTCTATGCTCACAGTAATACATGATGCTGTTGAATTAAGCTCTCTCCAAATAATTTGTTTTCTGATTTTTAGTTATGAAAATATTTAATTGAATTAGAAATTTTGATTATCTTAATTCTCTACCAGAATATGAGGAATTTCTATATCTGTAGATGAGAATTAATCTTCCAGTCCTCTTTATAGAATTGATTTTCAGATGACACAATACTGTACGGTGCTGGTATGGAGCAATCACAGGGATAATTGAAAGCGACAAATATTAATGTGAAATATCACTCTGTACTTACTTTTGAATATTATTGCTGATTATTTCTGCTTGCTTCTCACTATTTTACTGTCCCATTATTCATTGCTGTCATTCCAATTTGTTAATACAGTAGAGGATCGTTTATCCGGAATTCTAAACAACGGAAACATTCAAACAACGGAATTATTCTAAAAGAATTTTATCACGGTCCATTTTTTCAGTAGCGCCAACTTAATACATAATTGAAGAACGATTTGCCATATTAGTTCCAAAAGCCACCACCACCGCTTGTTGCTTTCTAACCATGTGCGCGAGAGGTGTTAAAGGTGTGTTTACAAGGTGTTAAAACTTTTTTGTTTTAAGTGGTAAACAGCAGTTTTGCAAATATTTTATTCATCTGTCCCTCAACCGTAATAATGGAGAGAATACCCAAGAAGACGCATCCAGAAGACGTTGGGACTGGAACAAGTGCCGGCAAGAGAAAAAGACAATCTCACTATCCAGCAAAAAGTGGAGGTTTTGAGAAAAATAGATCACGGCGTAAGTGTATCTCAACTTCGTCAAGAGTATGGTGTAGGACAATCTACAATATATGACATAAAGGCGCAGAAAGATAAAATTTTCCAATTTGTTGCGGAATCAGATTCAATGGCCGGTATCTCAAAAAGGAAAACTTTACGTGGTCCCAAGAGTAGTGACCTAGACAAAGTAGTGTATGAGTGGTTCCGCCAACATAGGAGTGAAGGGATTCCTATCTCAGGTCCTATGATAATGGAGAAGGCAAAATCTTACCACGAACACCTAAAAATCGAAGGAGAATGTGATTATTCTACGGGATGGCTGCAGAAATTCAAAAATCGCCATGTTATACGGTATTTAAAAGTTTCCGGTGAAAAAATGTCACCAAAATATGAAGCCGCGGAGAAATATGTTAATGATTTAGCAAAGTTGGTGGAAGAACATGGACTTAGCATGGAGCAAATATACAATATGGACGAGACAGGTTTATTTTGGCATTGTCTCCCATGGCATACTTTTGTTTGCATTGATGAAAAAGCAGCGTCGGGAGTAAAAGAGTCTAAGGAGAGACTTACTGTAATGATGTGTTCCAATTCTGCCGGCACACACAAGTGCAAGCTCATGGTAATAGGAAAAAGTGCAAAACCTAGAGTCTTCAAAGGCATAAAGATTTTCCCCGTGATGTAACACTGAAGGACGCGGTGTGGTGCATTTCACGTGCATGGAATAAAGTAACACCCTCAGTTTTAAAACGGTGTTGGCATAATATTTTGCCAGAATCAAAATTTAATGAAGATTCCAGAGACACAGACGACTTTCTTGGATTTGATTCATCCGAACTTAATGATGATTTTGTAGAATTTGTGCAATATACGAAGGGAATTAATGCTATCCCAGACCTAACCGATAATGAAATTGAGGGATGGATTGAATGTGATAAAAATGCTCCTATTTGTCAAACTTTTACTGACATTGAAATTATCGATGCTGTTATTGGCCCCATGTTAAATGAGAGTGAAGACAGCGAGGACAGTGATGTGTTAGTTGACGAGGAGAAGAAAATGACTTTACAACTGAGCAGGAGGTACTCCAGATGTACAGGCTGAAAGAAAAATTTGAAAAAGAAGGGCGTAGCAAGTGCAAGCAGATGACCCTGACAGATTTTTTTAAAAGAACTGTTTCATCATCCTCTCCTTCAGTTTCGGCAGATGCTGTTACCACAAATCCTACTGTTAAGTGATTCTCTACATCCCTATCTGCAGATCAACAAGGATTTCCAGGTAAATAAAATTTCAATTTTTATTTCTATATGCTTCTTTTTTGCGGTTTTTACGGAAATGAGTGGGCTTTGAAAATTGAGAATTTTCTTAATAATGATTATTATATATATGTAGTATAAAATAGTTATTATTTTATGTATGAATGAGTAGACCAATCATTGTAAAATTGTTTTGGGGTGTTTATCGCATATTGACGAGCGAGTTAGATTGGCTTACATCCAGATCGTGTGGGAGTACGCACACAGCATGGTATCCGAAGTGAAATCTATTTGCATGATAGTAAAATAATATTAACCAGTTATGTATGTCTACTTCAAATTATGTAATTACGAATGTTTTTGTTAACTTATGTTGTAACATACATATTATTTTTTTCCGTTTTCAGATATACCCAACTTCGTCTTCCATTGCTGCAAAATTGACGACGATATTTAATACATACATTCTCAAATTCATCGCATGAAAAGTTTGCATTAAATTAAAGATTTTCTAAAACATGTACTCTTTTTAAACTCGTTTATTTCTTACCCTACTTTAGTCCCGTATTACGTATTATACATATTACGTGCTTAAACGTATTTTTTTGATGATTGTGCTCTTTTGTAGTTAAGCTATCTAAACAGCGGAAATATCGTTTATCCGGAAGAGGCCAGGTCCCGGACATTCCGGATAAACGATCTTCTACTGTAACTGGTTTGTGTCAATTCTCAATCTTTTATCTATAAAACTGTAATTATTAGCTATTTTGATTAATAATTTTTAAGTAGGGATGAGACGATTGGTTCTTTGGTTCTGCCGGTTGTCTCAAGAACTGAAATAACCATAACTGACTGTTTATAATCCAGTTCTTTGGTTCCGATCATTTTAATAAAAAACAAAGAGTGGAAAAATGCACACATCATGCGTGCATGCATGTGAGGCAGAGGTATTCTTTACGATTTATACAATCATGTCAAAAAAGATAAATATTAATGGCTTAGTATAATATCTACCTATGAACTGAAATGCCGGTAGTGATGACAAGGAAATGTCGAATTTTTGATTCACCGACTAATTTCCTAATCAATTGTAATTAATAAAACAATCGACAATTATTTAAAACTTACCTTACTGGAATAGTAGTAATGTAATTTTTATGTTTACATTCATTCCTTTGTTGTAATTACTCATTTCTTTTCACTTACGAATGCTGTTTAAACAAAAAATAGATGTATTTACATTCATTTGATTAATTCTATGAAGTTCTTTAAAGACTTTTTCATTATAAGGTATATTGTACCTGTAAAATGGCAATCCCGATTGGGCCACAAACTATTTATATAATTTTATTAGTTTCTTTGGCCCTATGTCCTAAATACCAAATTTTATCAACAAGGTTCCGCGTAATTTTGCAAAAAAAATTCGCCCATCTTAATTCAGCGTCAACAATGTCACTGTTTTCTTTAATTACAAAATTCGTAATTAGAGAACTATTGTCAAATGCCTGGTTCCTCTTGTGACATTCTGTTTTTTCGTGGTGTTTGAGATGTTTTAGGTCTCATTTTGACATGTTGAAATCAGAATTACAGACTGCATTTTGCCAAGAAATCAGTTTTTCCTCTTATTAACCACTCTAATTTCTTTTTGCACTCAACCTTGTACTTCGGTCTATACAAAGACCTATCAATCCAAGAATTGTATTTTTTATTCATATTTTTATTTATTTGAGGGATAGAATAACACAGTAAAAGTATTCATTTAGAAATATTAATGAAATACGATACGAATTTTTACAACACCAGACAATACTACAGACTAGTATCAACTACGTAATCTCATTTCTAGGCATGTACCCTGCATGCCAGAAAGCAACGTGACGTGATTCATGGGTCACACTGGATTCACCTTCAGTGCTGCAATCTAGCGATTTTGTGATGACTTTGTGTTCAAACTATATAGTTCCTTAAAAAGGCCATGGTGACTATTGTAAATCTAGTGAATCAATTTAGTAATATTGCTGATTCTAGTGACTAGCTGTACATGCAGTGTATATATGCATTCATACGAATACTAAAAAGAGAGTTAAGGAAAAAATATAAATATTCCTTCAATTGTCGGTGTAGTTCTACAGCTTAGTTATGCACAAGAAGTAGTGAGTTTGTGCACTTTCAAATTATATTCATATGTACTCATGAAACTATTTCACTGAACCTTGTATTGTCAACACAATTCATATTATTCATATATAATATTAATTATCTCAGAATTTCTTAGTAGTTCATGTACTTTTTATGTGAAGAGCTCAGGTAAGAACCAAGTTTTACCTTATAAATAAATATCCGTGAATCACAGAAATGTCTGTTTTTTGTTAAAAAATCCATGAAAATGGATAAAAGTGACAAAAACGGCAGCCCTGTGCTATATGTAACTATTGTAAAGCTAAAATTTCCCATGGTGTATCAAAAAGCACTTCTAAACTAACAGAACCGAAACCGAGAACCAGGATCAGGAAAAAGTGGAAGTCCCATCCCTATTTTTAAGTTATACATATTTAGCTTTAGCATCAAGTAGCTAAAGTAAATATTATTGTTTGAAAGACAGCATAATATTATTTAATTATTATAAACAAAAACTCGAACCTGATATATATTATCTAAATTGACGTTAGATTAAAAAAAAACGCCACAAGAAAATGTAGCTCACACGATCTATATTTTTTTGACAATAGGCCTAGTAGAACTGATGTGGAGAAAGTGATATTCTATTTCATGAAATTCTAAAATGCGAAATTGGAGGGAGGAGTTAGAGGGTTGGAGTCACAGCAATGTGGTATTTCCAAAATCTTGAAATATAACAGCTTACTGTCCCCCTCTTTCATTGTGGGCCAAGGAAAGGCAGGCTTTATTAACGAGCCACAAAAGACAACCCAAGTTACCCATCAAGAAAAAAGGATCATTATGAGAAACATACAAAAAGCGCACTTTGTTGGTGCCCTGCCATGCTTTGAGACCATAGGAAGCTGAGTACTTTCTCCTAAAGGCCCTCACACACATTATGTTTTGCATGTGGCTTTGTCAGTGCATGTCACATGGTAAAAAAGGCAGAAAACTAACCATTTCATGTTAATGTCTCAACCTTGGTGATCCCTTCTTTCCAAAAAAAGAAAGAGGTGGGAATTGTTTTAGGCTTGGCTTGTTCATGCACACACAAATACTAGCATTCATAGTGTTTGATATGATTTCATGAGCTCTTTAGGCAGAATTCATGACTTTGATGAACTCCAGAGATTATTCAAATAAAAATAAATTATGCAGCATATGAAATACTAATTACTAATCTGAAAGATGTTGATGAAATAATTTTACAAATTAACTATAATCATGCATTCTCAAACTTAGAACTCAGAGAGTGTTAGATCAAGTATAAAAAATTCAACTTGTCATCTAAAAATACTCATTGTCTCAGATCATTTATGACCGAATGACACTTATGGAGCAAGAAGCATCTTGTTCTCAGCCAAAATGTCCCTATGAGTCAGTTATTCTATCAATATCATATCAGTAGCACCAGAAATGGTCTTTTATAAAGTGTCAGAAATAGAAAAATTATCAGTAAACAATTTTTTCTGTTTTGCTCCTACCAAAACCATCTTTCATTCAATAAAATTCTAAAAAGATTGTAACATGTTATATAGATAAAGACACAGTATTTTCCCATCTATAAGGCACATCTTAATATTTTAAACTCTGGTTAGACTGTATAGATAAAAATTTCTGCTGAAAAAATAATAAAACAACCATTGGAGGAATCAGAACTTGAATGAAAGGCCACCTTAAAGAACCCATTCTTTCGCCAATCGCTGATTTGAATACTTGTCTAATCAATTAATGTCTTTCAAATTTAAAAATAATAGGTTTTAGCAGTGAAAAGTCTTTGGTCATACATCCAATTTCGCAGAATTAAGTATATTCAAGCTGCTGAGCAGAATTAGAAAAATGTTGTCAATTTTCCATCAAAAGGACAAAGGAATCGAAGAATCATAATAATAAGCATAAAATCCAAATAAAAAAAATAATTCTGAATCAGGCCTGAAACCAAAACCAGTTATTCATTTAGGTCCTCTTTTTTCGGGTCACATAAATAGTGCAATCGAAGGTGGGATTTCTCTACCCCTCAGAAATCTTCCATTTTCAGCATCTCTCACATCTCTTTCTGAAGTTGCTTATTGCTCCAGCGAATACTGTGTGTGTTGGATGACAAATCAGCCTCATGGACTATTATTGCCATACCCTTACTATCACAACTTATTCATTTTCAAAACCAGTCTATGTGCCACACAACACAAATGATTTAGACAAGACAACATAAAAAAATCTTGTCCCGTGTCTCGTCTGGTAAAATAAATAAATAATAAATTAGTTAAAAACAGATTGAGAGAGTCTGTAAAAGGGCCGCCCATAATCTGTGAGTGAAAATAGGTAGGTAGGTATTCGATTTTAGGTGCTTCGACAGCTAGGGTCATTTTGCACCTTTCTCGTTGCCTGTCAAGAGACATTGCAAACGATTCCCTACAATGTATTAAATAGTAAAATCATAAATAATAAAATCCATTAAAAGTAAATGTTTAAAATTCTATAAAAGGTGGATAAGTCCAGCTTCTCTTAAAAACCTTAAAATATTATCCATTTTCATGGAGTCATCAGATAAAATATCAGCAAGTTCCCCCGTAATGTGGAACTTTCTTCGTAGCACGTTATATTTCCGGCATTCTGTCAGGAGGTGTCTTACAGTTAGAAGGGAGTCGCAGTCGGTGCATCGTGGTGGTTCCTTCTCGATGGTAAAGAGGAACGAGTGGGTCAGGGCTGAATGCCCTATTCTCAAACGCGCGACCACGACTTCTTCCCTTCTACTATTCCTTACAGAGGATACCCATGGAGAAATATCCCTTTTTATTTCATGTAGCTTATTTTGCGACATCTCTTGCCACAAAGTTTGCCACTTATTAAGCCCTGCTGTCCTAAACATACCCTTTAGGTCTTGGTGGAGGACAGAGTCGCCATTTGTGACAGGGAGGTTCAAACCCTCCTTCGCAAGTGCGTCTGCCCTCTCATTACCTGCTAAGCCAACATGTCCAGGAATCCAGAGGAAAATGATGTCAACTCCTCTGGAGTTTAAACGGTAAAGGGCTTCCTGTACATCCTGAACTATTGGGTGGACAGGGGAGAAGGAGGTAATGGATTGAAGAGCACTCATGGAGTCCGAACAAATCATATATGGACTGTTCGAAACACCAATGCTTTCCAAGGCCACTCTTATGGCCGTCAACTCCGCCATGTAAATACTACTCAGCGGGTTGAGCCCTCCCTTAGAAGAGAGATTTTTGCTAGTGAAGGCCCATGCACAGGAGGAAGAGGATCTAGAGCCATCTGTGAAGATCAGTTCACAACCCGGATGATCATTAAGTACATCAAAAAATAGTGACCTGTACTCACAAGAGAGGGTATTATGTTTTGTAAACAGGGCAAGGTCCAACAAGACCTTAGGGCATGGGATCTGCCATGGCGGATATTTAAGAGAGCCGGTAGGAACAATCTTGGGAAGCTGCAATCCAATATCGTCCATATAAGACTTAAAACGTATTCCAAGCGGTTTTGTGGCCCTTGGGTGTCGGTTAAAAATTTCAGTAAAACGGGATATAAAAATTACATCAAAACATGGGTGTCCTTTCAAAGATAAAATTTTTGTGACATAGTTACACATGAGGATATTTCTCCGGATCTCCAATGGCGACTCACCAGCTTCGCAATAAATACTAGGAATGGGACTGGTTCTAAAAGCACCAGTTGCCAATCTGATTCCGGCTTTGTGTAACGATGTCAGTGGACGCATATATGACTTCCGCGCCGAGGAGTAGACAATACTCCCATAGTCGATCTTTGACCGCACCAATGCTCTGTACAGCATTAGCATAGATTTGCGGTCAGCTCCCCACAGACGGTTTGTGATATATCTTAAAATGTTTAAAACTTTAAAACACCGTTCCTTTAAAAACTGAATATGGCTTTTCCAATTCAGTCGTCTAACCAAGATCAAACCAAGAAAACGGATAGAGTCAGCAAACTCTAAAACATGGCAACCCAGTTTAAGCATCTGCGGGAGGAAGCATCCCCTTCGCCTATAAAAATGGACACATTTCGTCTTTTCTTGAGAAAAACGAAAACCGTTCGACTGTGACCACTTGTATAGACGATTTAATGTTTGTTGGAGCTATCTCCCTGCCGTGGGGATTAATGATGACCTACAGAAAATAGCTAGGTCATCTACAAACAAAGATCCTTCCACAGGTGTTTGTATACATCCAACCACATCATCTATAGCTATGGCAAAAAGTGTCCCACTCAGGACGGAGCCTTGGGGAATTCCATTTTCTTGTGAATAAAATTTGGATAAACTATTTCCTATTCTTACTAAAAAACACGTCCCGATAAAAAGTTTTTAATAAAAATGGGCAGATTGCCCCTAAAACCCCACTTATGGAGGGTAATTAAAATTTTATGCCGCCATGTGGTGTCATATGCCTTCTCCAAGTCAAAGAAAACACCAACCACGTGTTGCCTAAGAACGAATGCCTCCTGGATGAAGTTATCAATCCGCACCAAATGGTCTATGGTAGACCTATGGCGACGGAACCCACACTGAATTTCGGAAAGAAGGTTTTGGCTTTCAAGACACCAAACTAGCCTCTTGTTTACCATTCTTTCCATCAGCTTGCACAGGCAGGATGTTAGGGATATTGGGCGGTGGTTTCCGAGGACAGAGTTGTCCTTTCCATGCTTAGGGATGGGTACCACCACTGATTCTTTCCACCTGTCTGGGAACTCACTGTCCCTCCACATACGATTGAACGTATGCAGAAGATTCCTCATGGCAGCTCCAGGAAGGTTACGTAAGAACGCATTGTGGATGGCGTCCATTCCTGGAGCCGTATCCTTCAAATATGCTATGGCAGACTGAAGTTCCCAGGGAGTGAATGGGTCGTTGTACGGGGCATTCACATTGCCTGACCTAAAGTCTAAGCTAAGACGTTCTATTTGGCATTTAACATCAAGAAAAGCGCTTGTGTATTGAGCACTGCTGCTTACTGCAGCATAGTGCTCGCCAAATACATCCGCTATCTCTAGCGGAGATGTTATTAACGCCCCGTTTGCCTTCACCCCTGGGACATGAGGAAGGTGAGCAGTCCCGGAAATACTCCTAACCTTTCTCCATACCTGTGCGATGGGTGTCCTACAATTGATTGAGGACACATACTTCCTCCAGGATTCTCGTTTTGCGGCAGTTATGACCTGTCGAGCTTTCGATCTTAATTTACGAAAAGCCGACAAATTCCTGCTCGTCGGATACTTATTAAAATTTTTTAGTGCCTTCTTCCTTTGATGGATAGCCTGAGCACATTCATCATTCCACCATGGCACAGGTGGGTGATGTGACTTGCTGGCAGACCGTGGAACACTTACCTCTGCAGCGTGAATAATTGCATCCATAGCAGCGTCAACATTCGCTGCAGCACTAAGAGCAGGGTCATAACAAATTTTTAAAATGTTTTTAAAATTACCCCAATCGGCTTTCTTCAAGACCCATTTAGGGGGTAAATTAAAATTATTTAAAAAATCACTTTTCCGGATGAGAAGGGGGAAGTGATCGCTTCCACATAAGTCATCGTGAACGTGCATTTTAAAAATGGGAGCAATAGTGCTTGTACATATAAAAAATCAATGGCCGAGTATTCACCATTATAAGAATTAAAACGCGTCTTTTCGTAATCATTGATTAAAATCAGATCGTGATGGCTTAAAAAATTTTCTAAAATACGACCTCGGCCATTAAAATCTCCCATAGTGTCTCCCCAAAGAGGGCTATAGGCATTGAAATCTCCTAAAAGGATGAATGGCCGAGGTAGCTGGTGGATGAGGCCCTCAAGGGTTCTTTCTGTCACGGAAGCCCACTCCGGAAAGTACACATTGCAAAAAGTGATGTGCTCTGGACAGGCAACCGTAACTGCAACAGCCTGGAACGGTGTCTGCAAATCCACCTGGGAGGTGTAAAGAGTCGCCCGGATGGCCGCAGCGACGTCTCCCTGTGCCCTACGACCGCTGAGGTCATCTTTGCGAAATATTTTAAAACCTTTGAGTGAAACCTTGTCAGATCTTTTAAAATGAGTCTCCTGTAAAAATATAATGGATGGGTTAAAATTGTTTATTAAAATATCAAGCACCGCCTTATGTTTAAAATACCCGTTACCATTCCATTGAACTGTAAGCATTTAAAATAAATTTAAAATAAGGGTAAAAACCATAGAATCTGTAAAAAAGACAGTAAATGCATCGTTCACGTGGAGCAAAGCTTAGCGTGTAAGCTTTGTCTACCTCCCTTTCAACCGTTGTGCGAAGAGGGCTTGCAATTCCTCCTTGTTCAAGCTTTCTTCCTCCATCTCCACCTCAGTGGAGAGAGGACCCTTGCTGGAGGGACCAGGTGGTGGTGTCTTCCCACGCTTGTCAGCATGGGATTCCACTGGTGGCCTGGGTTTAGGTCTTGGTGACTGACTCCTCTTTGGAGAGTCAGCACCATAGGTGATTTCCACCTCCATTGAGGTGGTTTCTTTTTTGTCTCTTGTCTGTTTTTTGGTATCAAGTTTTTATTTTCTATTTCCTTTTTTTTTTCAATCTCACGTTTATTTTTTTGCTCTTTTCCCTGTGGATGTTCTGCCTCGCGCTCAGTTTGGGTAGAACAGGTGACCATTTTCTTCGGAGTTGCTGCTTTCTCCGCATAAGACTTTGAAAATGTCGGTGCTATCAGTGTCCTGTACTTCTTCCGTGCCTCGAAATACGGAATTTTTTCGATCGTCTTGATCTCTACGATCTTGCGTTCTTCCTGTACTTTGGGGCAATCTCGCGAGTAGACTGGGTGTGGCCCCTTGCAATTGCCGCAAAGTACAGGTGAGGCACATACCTCCCCCTCATGCACAGCTTTGCTACATTTTGGGCAGATGGCTTCGCCCTTGCACCTTGGTGCAACATTACCAAATTTTTGGCATTTGTAGCAACGCATTGGGTTTGGTATATACGGACGTACAGGACATTTCTCATACCCTACATTGACCTTCTCCGGAAGCTTGTCGAGCGAAAAGGTGAGAACCACAGAGGTGGTGTTTATGGTTTCACCATTCCTTTTTGTCGTTAGTCTAAGACAGTTGATGACCCCTTGGGGAGCCATCTCCCTCGTAATCTCTGCAACGTCGACATAGAGAAGGTCATAGCAGGATATGACCCCACGGCAGGTATTCCAAGTCTTATGCGGCTCCACAGTGACAGGAATGTCATGCAGCTTCTTCAAAGCCAGCAGCACTTCACTTTGCTTATCATTTTTTGTTTTTATTAATAGTGTTCCGTCCCTTAATTTTTTAACAGACTCTAGGTCCCCTGGGATTGCTCCCAAGAGGACCTTTTGTATTAGGAAGGGAGAGACCTTAGTAAGGTTCTCGCCTTCGTTTGCACATCTCATAATTAGATAGTTCTTGCAGGTGCAGGTACGACTTATCTCCCCCGTCCACATCTGGACGGGTTCTTTTTGGGGGTGGAGGAAGTATGTGTTCCGCCATTAAATACAGAAAATTCATCCCCTGGTCTCCCCAACCACCACGGAGCCACACATTTGGGATGCCACACCGCAAACCGGTGTGGTCGCCAGGGCTAACCAAAGGATATAGCACCCGCAGCTAGGCTGCCTGCTTCAGGTTAGGTCTCAGCTCCCACTCCACCCACCGTACATGGGCCTCCAACCCCATGCACCTTAGACCCCCCTCCACAGACCTCCATAGCTCAAAGCGCTCGCCACCGGAACGCCGAAACATGACGGAAGCCGATTGGCCAGGTGTGGCTAGCACCTGACCGCCCGTCTACAGCGAATCCAGGGCCTAAGTGGTGTATTACTCCATGGCCCTTCCAAAGCATCCAACTTCTTCCGGAACCAAGGAGCTCAACCACCAGGATCCCCTTCTCCCCCTTAAGGGTCGCCGTGCACGGCAAACACACGGGTGGGTTCATAGCCAGATGTTGTGGCTTTATGCGTAGGTAGTAACCCACATACTACCTGGACATTGCCCTTGGCAGAAACTGGGGGTTTTTTAACGAGGTCTGCTCCTCGCCTCTTACGACCAGCAGAGGGGCTGCGGGAGTATTCTCAATCCCCCTACCCGCAGGGGGGTTATGCATACTGCTCGACCTGTGCTACATACTTGTGCCCACTGATGTCTGTACACAACTCTGATCTTAGGCTAGCTATTGGTGCTTTCTGAAGTAGCCCTGATCCCAGTATTTTCTGCAAAGCAGGAGTACCATCCCTAAAGATCCGTAGAATGTTTTTAATGTTTACATACATTTAAAAAATTTTAGCATTGAAGACCCACCCCATGTTTTAAAATTATTTTTAACCCATGTTTTATAGAACATTTTAACAGATGACCAAGAGCAACTTCACCCTTATGGATTTGTTTTTAAAATTTTATCGATGGAGAAGGCCTCCAACTTCCAGAAGTGTACCCTGGAGACTTCCATAAACTACCATCCTGGCAGGTGCCTATACTAAAATGTCCGATGCATCTATCCTGACTTTTAAAATTAGAAACTCTTATATATAAGATAAAATTCCAAGAAACAATGAAGGAATACCCGAGTCTATACCTATTTTTACAGATATTTCTAAATCGGAAAATGCATACTCATGTGCACATACTTCCAGCTGACATGGCACTCAATCTTTGAAACTAATCTCCCTGTGTAGCATATTCACCACTGAACTATACACAATTCAGAAGGCATTGGAGGGTACTGAGTTAAGGAATTCAGAATACACCATCTGCTCCAACTCCATGAGCACTCTGAAAGGCATCTCCAGTCCATTCCACAACCATCCCATAGTTCAAAAAATTCATGTCTTATTATCAAGTCTTAGGGCAAATAATGTGAAAATACGCCTTCTGTGGGTCCCTGGGCACATGGGAATTGGTGGAAACTAAAAAGCTGATTTGGCAGCAAGAAGAGCTCGAAGTAATGCTGACACATGTGCAAAACTTGTTCTATCTCAGGATCTAAAAAATCTATTCCAAATATCCTAAATGAAACCTGGCATGCAGCTAAGTAATGCTGACACATGCGCAAAACTTGCTCTATCTCAGGATCTAAAAAAATCTATTCAGGAATATCCTAAATGAAACCTGGCATGCAGCTAAGTAATGCTGACACATGCGCAAAACTTGCTCTATCTCAGGATCTAAAAAAATCTATTCCGGAATATCCTAAATGAAACCTGGCATGCAGTTGCAAACAACAAGCTCAGAGAAATCAAAGCCTGTGTCTCTCCTTGGTAAACTTCAGTGTGAGACTGCCATCGAGTAGAAGTCTTAGTCACGCAACTTAAAATTTGTCACTCCTCACTAACAAACTCATTCTTTTTTATACGCAAAAAGGAATCTCCCATGTGCAACACTTGTATGTATGTATGCTAGTGGTTAGGCATCTTATAACAGATTGCATCAAATACAAAAGTACCCATGAAAAGCTAAATATTCGATGGAATCTCTCTGAAATCCTAACAGGCGATCCTCAAAACACTGATGTCATTTTATTGTTTTTAAGAGAAACTAATCATATAAGTGTTCTGTGAATAAACATTTATTTTATTTAATCTATGTTTAATGTAATTTATTTTGTATGATATACTCTGCATGAATTTCAATGGTGCAAAATGACCATTGATGTCAGCGCACCTAATAAGAAAAACAAATAGGGTTGTGCACAAATTTCTCGTAACATAAGTGCTTTTCATCAAATTCGCCATAGTGTAATCATATATTAATGTATCTGCTTTGACATCAGAAAATTATTTTTCCTTATAGATATGCTCAAAACATGTTCATTTCATTTTGCCATTCTATACTAGCCATACAAGAGAAATGTCTTTGAAATCAGTCCAGCTAAAAACTTCCAAACCCATAGCTACAGAAAAATTCTAACCTTTATATTGTGGTAGCCCTGTTTAGTCAACCCAGTTGAAATATGCTGTTTTGATTATTTATTTATATGAAGATTATATGTACCATATTGGATTAAAATTCATGCTGCCAGTTCTCTATAAATACATGTAAAAATATAATATATTGTGGTAGCCCTGCTCTTTATCTCCACTTTAAACATCTTGATTTCATTATGGTATGTTGTACAAATCTTATATACAGAATTTAGTTGAAATCCCTTTAGGCAATTCCTTCCAAATTCGTAATTACAGAAAGAATTTAATTGGTAAGTGTGGCACCTCTGTTTGCTTGATCCAGTCCAAATACACTATTATGGCTTTGTATATGTGTGTATATTACAATTTTTAAATTTGGTTAAAATTGATATGAACAGTTCAACACAAAGACCTGTAATAATTTTTATATTACTTGTGTTATGGCAGCCCTGCTTTCTGTATCTATACTAAACATCTTGATTTTGTTTTTTTATGTTACACGTCTCCTTCCTACAAAAGTTCATTTAAATCGGTTCAGCCAATTCCTTCCAAATTCATAATTACCTAAAAGTTTAACTTTGTAAATGTGGCATCCCTGCTGAGTTGATCCGGTCCAAATATGCCACTTTGGTCATAAATTTATTTGAATATTATATCTACCAAATTTGGTTGCAATCGGTTAAGCCAATTCTTCCCTGATATATGCATATGGATGGACGGACATCATGAAGATAATAGTGCTCTTTAGCAATGACTAAAAGCACTAAAAAGGATAGCAAGGATTGACATGTTTTCGATGAAGTGATTATCTAAATTACCGGCTTTGACAATTTTCCATCTAACATTGGTTCTGCCTGTCACTGGTTTTACTGTAAACATCTAACTTGCTTAGAATAATGAACTAAGTTAAAGGAACCACTACATAAACATTTATCTAACTGGTGCTAACTACTAGCTGGGCCATTTTATGAAATGTACTGACCATGAGCCACATCAATAATTCTGACCCCTTTAGATATTATTAAAGAGAATATAAAATCCATTTATTTAAAATGTTTCAACAAAAAAAAAATATTTAAAAATAATATCATACACAAAGTTTAAGAAATTCTAAGAACTATAAAAACTTTTTTGTTTTTCTGCTGCAAAATTGTCAATTTTTAAAATAATGAATATATTTTCTGCACTCCAATTTCAATATTGAGCAAGAAAATCTCTGATAATCTGGGTTGTAATACAATATTTCATAGTTAGTTATTCACAGTCTTGAGTGCCGAGAGAGACTAATTATAATTAAAAAAATAGTTTCTACAATAGGGAATTTATTGGCCAAGTGAAGCAAGGTCTCACTTGTTGAGTCCATGTGCATTTTGTCTGTTCAACGATAACTTCTGTCTCAGTTGTCTGATTTTTACCAAATTTCGTGTGCATGTACAAATAACTTTGAGTCGGCTGCCTATAGTTTTTCTAGAAGGGTGGCCTTATAGTTCCTGAGCAATATGCATTATCGCCTTGTGCAAATTTCCAAATCTATCCAATGACAACGAAATATGGCATACAAACTGAAAACATCAAACCACGTAGAAAACGTCAAAAAAATTCTCTAAAATATACAGGGAACCTCCCAGAGGCACATAATTTGCATTCACTCAGTCTCTCCTCTTGAGTCCCTGTGCACTTTGTCTGTTTATTTGTTTGTCCATTTGTCTGTTCTACTATAACTGCTATCTTAAACAAAATTTCATAAACAGATGGAACTCATTGAATAATATAGAAGAATTAAAGATGAAAACGAGAAATATTTTACTACTGAGGGCAGTGCTTTCAATTCTGCTCAAATTCTACATCCCCACTGTATGAAGTGGAGGGGAATTGTGAAGACAATAATACTGAACATGTGATTCTCCCCACCAGCTCTAAGTGAGCTGAGTACATAGATCCGGCGGATCTCCTAGTTATGGGCAATTAAATGTTTCCCTGTTGGTGAAATTGTGGAATGTAAATAAAAAATATGAAAACTTTAGCACCATTCTAATAAAATTTAATGTGATGATTTCCAGAGCTTGTTGTTAAACTTTATGATCTTTAAAATTATTATTATTATTAACTAATTCATTAAATATTATTTTCAACAATTAAATGGGTGAGAAATGAGAGGGTCGAGTTTCACTCATGTTGAGACTAGTTAGCCATTCTTAGTGAGGGTGGAAGGGGAAGGTGCTGGTCGTCTACGATCTGTATCTTCACGCGACAGTTGGATGCCCACTTTCCAATTTCCTAAAATATGTTACTCATTCTCTTGTGAGGAGCTATGGTCGAAACAACATGATACACCATCCGCTAAATGGCACAATGGAGCCGTGTGTGTGTGTGTGTGTAATTTTAGGTGAATCAGCCTCTTGGGCTATTATTGCCGTAACTACACATTTTAAACACAACCTATTTGTGATGAACTACCCACATCACCTAACATGATATAAAGAATAAATAAATAAATAAATAAAGTTAAAAACAGATTGTAAAAGACTGTATAAGGGCCCATCACAATCTGTAGAATAAAATATCAGTGAGACTACAAGGGTCTACTGACATGTATAAAATTTTCTCACGATACAAACAGGAACTATTATGCCTGTAGCACACAGAACTTTTAAAATGGATAGGGGACTAATAATATTTCTCCCTTCTATCCCATTGTACAATGATTAAAAACATTGAGATATAGCACCTCTGACATGGTTGTCTGCCTTAGGTCAGATCTCCAGTGCATGGGGTCTCCAAACCCATACACTTTTGACCCCCCTACACAGACCCCCACTGCCTTGGCACTCTCCAACCGAAACGTCAAAACGTGACGGCAAGCAGATTAATCGGATGTGGCTAGTATCCGACTCCCGTTTACAGTGAATTAGAGGCCAAAGTGGTATGTTGCTCCCTGTACCTCTCTTGGACATCCGACACCCAGACAGGATCCAGGAAGCTCAACCACCAGGTGCCTCTTCTCCCCCTTACAGGTCTCCACGCACGGCAAACACGTGGGTGGATCAATAGCCAGATGACGTGGCTGGACTCATACAGCAGATCCACATACTGTCTGGATGCTACCCAAAGCGAAAATTGGGTTTTATAACGAGGTTGTCTCCTTGCCCATTGGTCGCCTCTTACGACCAGCAGAGGGGCTGCGGGAGTATTCTCAATCCCCCTACCCGCAGGGGGGACAATGGAGACGTCTGTTAGATTTTCTCCCTATGTCAAAGTTAAGATCAATGCATGTGGTAAATCCCCGTCGAGTATTCGCGAGAAGCATTACTGTAAATCTGGAAAGGAAGACTTATAGAAGAGAGGATGCAGTGTGAGGTATAGCTATAGAAGTTCAATGCGCAGCTCACACCAAGGAAGAGGAGAAATTCATTTCCACAATGGAGAAATATCACTTGTCATTTTGATGGCTTATGATTTAAATGTTTTTTGGATCCAAAACAATTCAAGTGAGACACTTTTTCAAAAACGAATTTAACCTGACAGTGTTCATAGGGAAGAAAATGGTGTGGGCTGACGAAGTATGAGAAAGTGATTGATATGTTTCTGAAGAGTGAACTGGGTGTAGAAGCATTGGACATCTCGTTTGATGGCATTGGGGTGAGTTTCACAGAACTATTGGGGGTGTGGGAAAGTTCTGCCATTTTTAAGTAAAAGCCTTGGATCAGTTTTACAATATTTTTATTCCAGTATTAATCTTTTATATAATCTCCATTGTTAGATACAACTGTCTGCCATCTTGTAGGAAGTTTTTTGATGCCATTGGTGTAGAAGTTTTCATCCTTGGACTTGAAGTAGTCACCAACATCCTTGAACATATCTTCATAAGAATTGAAGCACTTGTCGTTGAGATAGTTTTGTAGCAATCTGAAGAAATAATAAGTGGATGGTGCCAGGTCCGGTGAGTCACCCACCATTGTAGTACACTGGGCCCTTCTTATCCAACCACAAACAGAGCATCACTTTTCTTTCATGGAGTTCTGGCTTTGCGATGGTTGGGGTGGATGTTCTTGGCTTGCAATAAACTTTTCCTTGTTGCATTATTGTACAGGATCCACTGTTCATCTCCAGTAATCAGGCAGTCCAAAAACAGGTCAACACTGTGATGGACAAGAAGAGATGAACAGATCCTTACACTGTCAGTTAAGTTTTTTTCAGTCAACTGATGTGGCACCCAAATGCTTATGTAACTTAAATTACACTGGTCAACAAAGATTTTGTTAAATGTAAAATTTCAATTGTTTCTTATGTATTTTTAGGTGCTGATTTCAGAAATGAAGTCAGAATTTTTCTATCACCCACCATGTTTGTGTAACAGACATAATAAATGTACATAGAAATTAGCGTATTAATAAATATTACTTATTTTGTTCATAGAAAGAAACAGCAGGTTTGTAAATTTTGGTTTATGTGTTGACTGCTAACACGAGGTCATTGGTTGCACATCACCATAGTCCAAAAGCTATGAGTCATCACTTTGAATCTCTTTGCTCTCAGTTGAGTGTCAGCTTTCTTTTGTGTCTGTGACTCATAGTCCAAAACCTATGAGGCAGCTAATGTAAATATGCTGACACTTTCACAATGTCTGACTCAGTATCTTCTCTTTGCTCTCAGTTGACTGAAGGCTTTCATTTGTGAAACATGCCTAGTGTCTGTGAGTTCTGGCTCAGTGATGAATGTTTTTAATCGTGTAAAACTTGCTGATTAACAGACGGTTTTCGGAGGAGTCCAGTTTGACAAACGGAAAATGGAAGATTTCATTCTCCAAAGACCTCAGAAAGTAGGTATAGGATTCATTATTTAAGATCCGAAAATTTACTGGCAAGTTAATTGCAGTATTGATGAATGCAGTGTCGATGTATGTTGTTATATTTTCATTTGAAGATGGTGCCTGGTCACTTAACTCATACTTGCACCTCCTGCAAAAATACCTTTAATAACCGGGAAAAAACTATATCTTGTGGCATATGTACCATGCCTTATCATCTTAAATGTACCGACATTAATGAAATATCGTTTAAGCTACTCAAAGACCAATCTTCACTATTTTGGTCTTGTATTAACTGCATACTTGATCGTTCCGCCGTCATTGCTAACATCATGGCGGAAGTATCATCACTTCGTGCCGACTTAAAAAAGATCGCTGCCGGTATGTTGCCCGATGCCAATCCTGTGCATTCCGAGCTCTCAGTTGTTACTGCTGAGATCAAGGACCGACCAAAAGATATTACTCGAGAAACTCTGAGGCAAGATAACGTCAAACCCAAGTACGAGCGTCCAGCAACGCGCCAAACGACAAAGCAAAACATCATCCAAACGCCTGGAGCCTCTCAGAGCACTATACGGGAATCTACTCTTGATGTTAAAGAAACATCGATTGAACTAGTTTCATCTAAAAACATCGATCCAGATAAGCAAAGCGAAGGATCTGCCAGTCTCCAACCAACCGCAACTATAGACCACGATGCTTGCAACGACTTCAAACAGGTAACTTATAAAAAACGCCAATCTTTTCGGCAAAATTTCCGAGTTATCGGCACGGGAAATTGCGAATCTACGGATGATAATGGTCTTCGTCCTGCTAAGCGTATTATGCACGTCTATATTGGTCGCTTGGCCAGTGAAACTTCAACTAATCAGTTATTCGATCATATAACAAAAGTGCTGAACATTAACTGTGTTTCGTGTGAAAAAGTGAAGGGAAAAAGTGTCTATGGTGCATTTAAAGTTGGCATTTTTTTAAATGACCTTGAAAAACTAAAAAATCCTACGATTTGGCCAGTTGTGAATCCCTTCATTCGCCCAAAGGCCACTGACAATCAATTAACAAATACGTCACAAAATTTGTCTCAATGACATCAGGTTATGTCGCACCCTCAAAAAAACAATATCAAGTTCAAAATATTACACCTAAACATTCAGTGTTTAAGAAACAAAGTGGACTTATTAGATGTGTCTCTCCATAATTTTAAACCTGATTTATTGTGTTTGTCAGAACATTGGTTAGGGGATAATGAATTGAGTGCCTTAAATTTAAAAAATTATCGCTTAGTGTCTTCTTTCTCTCGTAGCAATTTCAAGAATGGTGGAGTGGCAATCTTCGCTAATAATGGATTACCTTATGTTATCAATTATACAAAAGTCCCTATAACAGAGGAAAAACTTTTTGAATGTTCTGCATGTACTTGTTTAATTGGACATACCAATTTTGTGATTGTTTCGCTTTATCACTCACCATTGAGCAATTTCAATGCTTTTATTGAAATTATAGGTCTTGTATGGAAAAACTGAATATGCACAGATGGAGTAGCAAAAATGACTGGCAGGCAATTAGGAGTAATAACAAGAATTAGGAAGGAAACTAATGCTAGAATGGTACTTACTCACTGCTTCATACAACACAAGCATTTAGCGATGAAAACAAGTATTTTAATTTTGAAAGATAACTTTATTAAACAGGTATTAAAACCAGGTGATAGAAAAGTATTACAAAATATTTGCAGTGAGCATATGTAAAGCAAAGCCTTTTGGTTAATAAAAACATTACAGTTTTTGAACTTAGAAATATTTTATCTATTACAGTTAAATTTCTCTAACCCTATAAACCTGGGACAAGACTAGAGCTACATTATGGAAAATTGTATTGAGATCGCTCAGATGAGAGCAATACTGAGAACCTTATTTGAATGCACACACAAACTCCACATAGACCTGTCTGTTACAATACAAATCTTTAACTGAACATATTAACTTTGAGGGTAGCTATGAAGATAAACAGGTATGTAGAGTACAGTGGTGTTTCAATTAAACATGTAGGGACAGTATGATGTGATCAGCACAGCAGGCAAAGGAAGCAGGCATTTGGAAAATTAGGTAATGCCAATTCACCATAGTTATACCAGTCTATTTTTTGGCCAATGTTTTTAAAAAATTCCCATAAGTAGAGTTTCTGGATTATAAAAGTTCATTTGTACAGCTATAACATACCTGCTCTACTTAAAAAAGTTACCTCACAGAAATGAAGTCCATGCAACCAGGTTGAAAGAAAATTTCTATAAGAGTAACAATAGACTGGTTATCACTATTTTGATCAACAAGTAGTTCTTGAAAGAACTAATCTGCCTACTTTCCTTTCAATACAATTTTAATATATCACAATGTGCTTTTCATCAAATTCGCTGCAGTATAATCATATAATTATGTATTTGCTTTGAAATCAGAAAATTATTTTTCCTCATATTGTGGTAGCCCTGCTTTTTTGATCCGTTCTAAACATGTTCATCTCATTTTTCCATTCTATACTCACCCTACAAACGAAACTTCTTTGAAATTTGTTCATCCAGTACCTTCCAATTTCATAGTTACAGAAAAATTCTAACCTTGATATTATGGTAGCACTGTTTAGTCGACCTGGTTGAAATATGAAATTTTGGTTATTTATTTGTATGAAGATTAAATATACTATATTTGATTATAATCCAAGTGGTCAGTTCTCTAGAAATACTGTCAAAGAAATATTATTTTCCTTTTTACTGTGGTGGCCTTGTTTTTTAGTTCCGCTTTCAACATCTTGATTTCATTATGGTATGCTGTACAAATTTTATACATAAAATTGAATTGAAATCCATTCAGCCAATTCCTTCCAAATCCTTAATTACTAAAAGAGTATAATTTGTAATTGTGGCACCTCTGTTTGACTGATTCGGTTAAAATATGTTAATATGGTTTTGTATTTGTTTATATTATAAGTATTAGATTTGGTTAAAATTGATGTGAACAGTTCAACACAAATACATATAAAAATAATTTTTTTTATCCCTTGTATTGTGGCAGTCTTCCTTTCTATATCTATACTAAACATCTTGATTTTGTTATTTTATGTTGCATGCCTACTTCATACAAAATGTCGTTGAAATCGGTTGGGCCAATTCCTTCCAAATTCATAATTACCAATAAGTTTAACTTGCAATTGTGGCACCCGTGCTTAGTTGTTCAGGTCCAAATATGTCATTTTGGTTATAAATTTATGTGAAGATTCTATGTGCCAAATTTAATTGAAATCAGTTAATTCATGAAGATGTTAGGGGGGACACACGGACACGATGTGATCTCATAAGACTACTTTCCATTTTTTGGAAAGTAGGCTAAAAATGCGAATTATAATGTATTTAACCAAAATTCATTTAGTAGGCTTTCTTATAAATCTGTCCTGCTATATTTGTTTTCAGGTAGGAGACCGTTTAGGAGTAATGAGGAGTACTACTGGTGCTTTGCATTTCTTTGTAAATGGAAAAGACTACGGACCTGGTGTGTCCAATATACCAGAAGGGGTTTATGGAGCCTTTGACATGTATGGTGATGCATTGGAAGTCACCATCATGGACACCTTATCAAATATTTCACCATAAATCATATTATTATAACTGCATGTAGAAATTTCCACTTATTGTTTAAGCAAAACAGCTTTATTATTTCCTTTTTATTGATAAAATAAGCACTTATATAAAAATAGTTATTGCTGCTTATTAATTTCAATATTGTTGAAAATATTAGTCTTTTTCACAATATCATTTAGACTTGATGGTTTTCAGCACTTTTAACATGGTAACAATTCATTGCTCATAAAATTTGTTTCCTCTATTTAGTCCACAGTTTTAGTTAGGAGAATATGAAGTGTTGGTTCTTTTAAATTTTTTGTATGAGAAGTATATGGTGAAAGTATAGTGTTTGTGAAAAAAGTTGATTTTAAGATATTAATGAATATGCACATGCAATATACAATTGCATATAATTCATCAACATTAGAATATCTTTATGCCATAATTTGTCCATATAAAAAGGCATCCAGTGACATTATCAATGATGTAGAAGCTCTCTGAGAAAGTTTGCAGAATTTATGTTCTAATACTGATTTATCAATATAATAGACTTGGTGAAAGTTAATAATTGTTAAATTTTAATAAAGAAGAACCTTTTTGAAGTACTTCATTCAATTCAACTTTTTGTATTTGTGACACTCAAAATGCTGTAATTTAAATTTATTTTCAATTACAGCATGAATTTAGCATTACTTTGCATCAGATAAAAACAATAAAACCATAAAAACAAAATGGGCCAAAAATTATGCAAATACATTGAATAATTATATGTAATGTTTAAAAAAATGACAAAAATAACTTTTACAATACCACAAATTTAATTTACAAAACTCATGACCAGGGTTTCGATGGTTATCATCATCAACTGCTAAACATCAAAACTAGGGTTGTGAGTTTTGTAAATTAAATTTGTGGCATTGTAAAAGTTATTTTTGTTGTTTTTTTAAGACAGAATACAACCAAGTGAAGGCCCATGCAGTGAAGTTTATGTATTGTTTATTTGTAGTTTATTAGCATCAGTCTATACATAAAAAATATTGTAACCTAATAAATGTCCATTGAAGAAATTAGAGAAAATATTGATCTTGCAGGCTTTCATATAAACTAGAGATTGGCAAATTACTACTCATGGGCCACATGTAGCCCTCTAGAGCAGCATTTTTAAACTGCCGGTCCACCCTCCTGTATTGGCCGATTCGTGATATTTCATTTTTCTCATAAAAGTTTTGTAATGGGCAGCACTGGTTAATGAAAGGCTTGAGTTTTCAGTTGTTCAAGTGCAACAATGTCAAATGATTGGTGGTTTAAAATTGATTTTACTGGTCCTTGGTAAATTATTCAGTTAATTCACCAGTCTGCACTAAACTTTCTGTTATTATACCAGTCCATGATGAACTATGTTATTACACCAGTCCGTGATGAACTTTTGGTTGAGAACTGCTGCTCTAGAGCATGGTTTTTCAAAGTCTGGCGAGCCGTGAAATGTTGAAAATGGGCCTCAAGGCCTTCGCCCACAAACCATATAGTGCCTAGATGGGTAAAATGGTTATTACCAAAATACCTTCCTTACAAAATTTTCCACCTATTCCTGCTGTTAGGGCACTTGTTATTGTCCTGTATTTCTCAAAAACTGACCTACTGCAGCACCATCTGCTTCCTCACTAATTATTTTCCTGGAAAATGCAAAACATATTGAAGATATTACCAGAAACTAATCTTTAGTTCAAAGGGAAAGTTATATCAGAGCCCTATTGTTAATTATAACTAATACAACATGGAGAAACCTCCTAATAACCATAAAAATAATAAAAAGGAAGCACCCACACACCGGTTTAGGAGAAATTACTCCAAACCAGGGACCTAGCACATGCAATCTCATACACACACTCCAGATTGAGGAGAAACTACTCCAAGCCAGGAACTTTTTCTCCCACTCACACAAAACAAAATCTTTTAGTGATCACATGGAACACATTGATGACATTGTCCATAGCTTGTCTCAAAGAACAATTTCTAAACAAGAACTCAATCTCTTGAGCAAAGTACTTAACCTTTCTCCCCCTCACAAAGAACCTCCTCACTTGGAAATTAATGAAAACCCTTCCAAGCATACATACACGTAACACATTTGCAGGACTTCAGCACCTCTTCAGGACACTTCTCTGATAAGATTACGCCATCCATGTCAATACCATCACCTCCGAGATAAAAGACAACTGAAAACAATTCTGGATTCTTATTAATCTAAGAAGAATGTGTACTCAGATTCCTTCCCTCCATTTCATGCTCCAAGGACAAGAGGCCCATACTTCTCAACAATTATTTCACCTCCAACCCCTTACCCTCTACCCCTTAAGTCCATCTGAACCCAATCCCTGTCATTTATCATGACCACTCTTCAAGAGGTTCAGAGCCTACTTACATCTCTCCCCAAAAACAATGCCACCTGAGAACATTGGTCCCCTTTTCCTTCATAATACTGCAAGCACCATGTTCCAACCAATCTCCATGGTTTTTAATAGACTTTTCTCTAGCAGCTGTACAGACATTCCTTTTACAGGTACAAGCCCAATGTTTTGAATGCAAGTGTAAATCCCTAAATGATGAAAAGTCACAAATCTGCAACTTCACGCTTCAAAAACTACGAGCATGGCACTTATTTTAAATTCGCTGAATGTCAAAATGACCGCTGCACCCCTTCTATTGTTAACGGGTAAGACAATGGAAAAAGCACGATTGCTCAATGAATTTCCATTTTACGAACACTTTTCAGGAATGCATGTTGTTCGTTGAACAAGAGTTGCCTGAAATTTTCACAAAATTTAGAAATTACACTAACTCAGTCATTATTCACCTAGAAAAAGAGCAAATTTTACATAAATAAATGTAAACTGTTCATGCTCAAAATAAAACCATGTCCAAATCAAGTTGGTTGGCTTAGTACGCCATAGGCAAAGCACAAGACAATTGGCTAGGTGAGTTTAGGACTCTCGGGATCTTGTGTCAGGAAAATCCTGCAGGTTCAGCTGAGGCAGGGTAGACAGACAGGCTTAACCCTTTGATGGGTATGAGAACTTGATAAAAAATCGTAGAAATTTCTCAGTTTCTTCACGGTAATGGATGTAGCTTGGGGAAATCAGGAGAACCAGTTCCTCAGGCACCTGTCTAATTTGGCTGGCGCCTCCGTTCCCGACGAGTTGGCAGTCATCGCTGATAAGGTGAACGAGGTTTCACCATGTCCTCACATCGCCAGCCTCACCCCAGACCCCATGGTGGTCACTTTATTACAGCGAGTGGAGGAGTTGACAGCGCAAGTCGCCGCCCTGTCTGCCAGGCGACCGGCGACGCGATATCGCGGTAGGTCTCGAAGCCAATCCCGCTCAAATTCCCGCGCGAACTCCCCTCACGGTGGTCAGGCCGGGGGTTTGTGTTGGTACCACCGGAGGTTTGGCAACGACGCCCGTAAATGCACCATGCCGTGCTCTTTCATCGTCCCGGTAAACGGCGAGGGGAGTCGGTAGACGCGGCCACCGATGACTGCCCGAAAGTGTGCCGCCTTTTTGTGACTGATTCGGCAACCAAGTGGAGATTTCTCGTGGACACAGGGTCCGATTTGTGTTTTCCCACGAGCTATGGTGAAAGGGCCTAGGGCTAAATCGGCATACGAGTTGTTTGGGGCGAACAATACCGTAATTTCGACGTACGGGTGGACGACGCTGACGTTAAATTTCGGACTGCGCCATGACTTTTCGTGGCGTTTCGTGGTGGCGGACGTCTCAAAACCCATCATCGGTGCCGATTTTCTCCGCTTTTACGGACGATTAGTCGATATGAGGCACCAGCGTCTCGTCGACGGCACGACGACGCTCCATGCCGACGGTAAGGTGGTGCGTGACACAGGGGGCCACATCAAATCAATTCTCAGTGGCACGGACTGCAGATTCCATCATCTTTTGGAACGTTTCCCGGAGGTTATGCGTCCGGCAGGAGTACCGAAGGCCCCAGCACATACCACGGTGCATTAAATACGCACCACTCCCGGACCTCCAGTTTCTTCGAAGTCGCGACGCCTGGCACGGGATAGATTCGCGGTGGCTAAGAGAGAGTTCGAGGCGATGCAGCGTCTTGGCACTGCGAGGCCATCGGAGAGCAGCTGGTCTTCCCCGCTCCACCTTGTTCCGAAGAGAGGGGACGAGTGGCGCCCCTGCGGCGACTACCGTGGTTTTAACGCACGGACGATACCTGACCGCTACCCCGTGCCCCATATAGAGGATTTCAACCATAGCCTCCGTGGTAAGTCCGTATTCTCTACGATTGATTTAGTGAGAGCATACCAGCAAATTCCTATCCACTCGGCGGACATTGCTAAGACGGCCATAACTACGCCTTTTGGGCTATTCGAATTTCCCTATATGTGTTTCGGGCTGCGTAACGCCGCACAGACTTTTCAGAGGTTCATGGACGAAGTTTAAAGGGGCCTAGATTTTTGCTATGTGTATATTGACGACGTGTTAGTGGCTTCCACTTCGGAGGAGGAACACGAACGACATCTAAGTGTACTTTTTACTCGTCTCCGCGACTATGGTGTGCTGGTTAACTCCGCGAAGTGTACTTTTGGTTGACCTGAAGTGACATTTTTAGGGTATATTTTATTTCCACCTTGCCTAGGAAGATTACCGATATCTTTTTCCTCATTCTGATTTTCAATTTTTAAATGACTGGAATTTACACCAATAAAATTATGCAATATGCATGTTGTGAAAATTAGTTTGTCTACAATATCTGGTTTTAACTGAATCTGTCTGTTGTAGATGCGAAATCTTGGAGCTAAAATTCCAAATGCATTCTCCACTACTCTTTTAGTTCTAGAAAGTCTATAGTTGAAATGCTGCTTCAAGTTGTCATGTGTTTGTGTTCCTGGATATGGACTCATAAAATTTTTTTTAACGGAAATTCTTCATCTCCAACTATCACATGAGGCATCGGTTTCTGCATTCCCAGGAATTGTTTATCTTTCGGTAAAGATAATTTATCATTGGCAAGACTTTTACCTAAATTTGAATTCTGAAAAATTTCCCCGTCGCTGTTCTTGCCATAACTGCCTATGTCTACAGCAATAAATCGATATCTAGTTTCAACTAGAGCCAATATCACAACAGAAAAAGTCTAATTATAATTAAAAAACAAAGATCCACTGTTTGCCAGAGCAATTATCTGGACGTGTATTCTGTGATAGCTCCGATGCAATTAGGGAAATTCCAAATCTCCCAAAATTCTTGGGCAATTTTTTCCCACTGTTGAACGGTAGAAACAGGAATACATTCAGTTTTCATTGTTGAGACAATTGCATTACAAACATCCATAACAATGTATGTAACTGTAGAATGACCAAGGCGGAAACTGAATGCAAGAGTTTTAAACGACTCCCCGGTTGCTAGATACCTGAAATAAAAACATTTCATTATTTAACAAATAAAGTATGTAATTACATAAGCATTAAATAAAATAAAAGCTGAACATAACCCATCAATCTCGTGCAACACCATCATACACTGTACCTATTTCTACAGCTTGTCCTTTGCCTGCAACCTCTTATGCATCTTATTGATCCACAAATGCTTCAACACAAATGCCTTCGCCGGCAACATCTGGATCTCAAACAAATGATACTATGAACCAGCTTCAATCAACCTCTGACTTTTACAAACACTTTTCCCAAGGACATTTAATTCCTGCTCTAAAGTTAATCAAGTACAATTTTCAACTTTTTTCAAAGTTCAATTATTTGTAATTAAAACAAAACTTGATTAAAATTTTTAATCAAGTAAAATTTTATACAGTTAAATAAAGTTATATAAAAAAAATAAACTTTTTACTTACCTTATACAGACTGCTAATTTTTCCCTGGGTGTTATAGCTTCCTTGAATGTTGTATAACTCTTCTTTATTAAGGGTGTAATTTTATTCAATATATATTCAAACTGCATTTTATTCATTCGAAAATACTCGTGATATTTAGACTCGTCATCCATCAACTCCTTGTACAATGTCCAAAATTCTACTTCTGCTTTTCTTTTTTTTAACATTTCGTGAACGCCAAATCGTTTTCTTCTTTTGCGGTTCAACATATCTTCATCTTCGTCAAGCAATAATGCAATTGCACATAATTCTTCATTATTAAAATGTCGTAACATTATGTAAACTGTGTGTGTCCTGTTGGGAAATCCACTCTCTACTGAACGTGCTTGAAACATCCAGTGCCTGATAGATGTGAATCGACGGTGTGGTTGCCTGAACCTATACGATATGTGCTTGAAATGTTCGATGCCTGATAATATGAATCTACCTTTATGAGATTTTTCCACTGTGCGGACAACACAAAAATAAACAATGACGACAAAATGTTGAAGTTGAGACCTTTCATGGATCTTTAGAAGAAAAAATTTAGGGAAAATTATGTACCATCTCAATTATTGAACTTTGATGAGTCTATGATTTCCTACTATGAACATCATGGATGCAAGCAATTTATAAGTGGCAAACCGATCAGATTCAGTTTCAAGGTCTGGTGCCTCAACAATACAAATGGCCATTTGGTTGATTTTGAAGTGTATCAGGGCAAGAGCTTCAAAGGAAAAGACGAGTATGATATGGAATTCAGAAAGGTGGCTGCTTCCCTGATGACTGAGCCAAGTAAAAGTCTTCCCCTGAAATTTTATTTTGTTAATTTGTTCACGAGTTTCAATCTTTTGAACACTTTGAAGTCAAGAGGTAATGACGGGATGGGTACTGTCAGGGACAAGCATCTTATGAAGGACGTACCCTTATTAGACAAACAATCGATGAAAAAAAGGAAAGGTAAACTTACCATTCAACACTTGGCCAGAATACAACAAACATATGGGCAGAACAGACCTAATGGATGAAAATGTAAACAGATACCGGATTTGAAACAGAAGGAAGAAGTGGTGGTGGAGTATAATGACGTGGTTGCTTGACATCTCCGTGAATAATGCCTGGATTTCCATGAAGACGGCTGGGAATGTATTGTCACAGCTGGAATTCAAGAGAACATTGGTGCAGACTGTCCTCCAGCATTTTCAGCACCTTCCTTGTGGGAGCAGCCATCCCCCTTCACTGTCCAGCAGCTCAACTGGAAACAGGTAATTACCGTTCTATTTTACAATAAGTTTGTGCTATCAGTAGCATTACACTAACCACTTGCTTTGCACTTTGCAGAGTTTTGGATGAGATCCATTATGATGGCATAAACCACCTTCTTACAAGCTGCACTGTGAGAGTACGCAGGCGTTGTGCCCTGGAAACATGCACTAGCTAAACCCGCACAGTGTGCTGCAAATGTGAATTGGCATTGATTGTAACACGGAGTTCCACAATAAGAAGGCATAAGCAGTTACAAATCATTGGAAAAAGTTCATTATTTTTTCGGTGTTACATTAGAAAGTTTTGAATATTTTTTCGTTTTTTTGCAAGAAAATGATTCTTTCTTTTCAAGTGACCATGTAACTCAGTAGAATATGATTTATTTGTACTTACCTGTTGATGTAATGCCTCCACGTACTTTTCTCATTTCAAAAAATATTCCCAACATTAAAGCATTACCAGAAAAAGTAAAAAAGAAGAAAATATTAAAGATATTGTTCAAGTCTGAAAGTAGTTGGCGAAAATATGGCTAGGTGGTCAACACAAGACGAATTCAGTGTATACAAAGAACATGTTGTAAATGAGTTATGATATTTAAAGGATATAAAGTACCACCTATTATTAGCCGAAACCAAACAAAAAATAATATTGCCCTTTATGAAGCAGAAACATGTTGAATCAATTTAGACAGGCATCAAATCTGCCAACTGCTGCAACCTATTCAAATTCTTCAACTCCTCTTTCGTATGATTCAAATCCATCAATTACTGCTTTCACATTTTCCAATTCCCAAACTCCTAAAACGTACACAATCCTTGAAACTCCTAGCACATCAAATACAATGCCTACTACATCAGTATGGAATGATTGTTTTCATACTTTTTCCACAGAGTTGGGATATATTGTATTACATACGTAACTTGTCTGTATGAAAGGAAAATAAAAAACTAAACAGGAAAAGTATGTTTACTTACTTTCATTTCATCGGATAATGTTGTAATAAAAGCTTCGCATATATTTTTAATAATGTTGCATAAGCAACTTTTGGAAATCGGGTGCATTAGTGTGGCAAAGGAGTCACCAGTCGCCAAAAATTGCAATGTTACTGCTAGTTGATGAGCTGGTGGTATAGATTCTCTAAACTTCGTATTCTTCATCACAATATGTGGCGCTACCAATCGAAGTAAATTTTCGAAATCGGCAATGTCCATCCTTATATAATTTTTAAAACAAGTCCAATCTTTTAATGTTAGCTCCTTTATTAACATGGCATATGCTCCATGTGTATCTCTTCTTCTTAAAAACTCAGATTGCCAATACCTACGTTTTCTTTTCTGTGATTTAACCAAAAGTAACGTACAGATGGTGTGTACAACTCCATCTAAATACATAGAAAATTTTTTGACGTATCGAAACACTGACGTCACTTATAATGTGAATTGGCCTTTACCATTTTCCTCTTGAGATGCTCCACAACAACGCTTTAAATTCATGTTAGAAAAGTCTCTTTCAGTGGGATTTGAAGTGTTGCGAGGCAGTATCAAGTAGCGCTGGCAGGGCGATAGGTACATGACTCATCATCATCCTGGGAAAAATAAATAACAAGCTAGGAAAGAACTGCCAAACATTTCCCAGAAAGAAGCCATTTTTTTCTGAAAACACATTCACCCTTACCAAAGGAAATTGAGAATTAAGAAACTTTAATTGGCCATATTGCTAAAACAATATGAATATATATTTAAACGACAAATAAAATTACGACAATTGAAAATATTTTGGAATTTCCTCTCTCGAAAATGGCCGCAAGTACATTAGAAATTAAAAACATTCAGCGGGCCGCACAAAATCATGAAAGTGGCCAGAGTTTGGACACCCATGCTCTAAACTATGTGACCAATTTCATAATTTAAAATTATTCATGGAAAAAACAAGAAAATGGGGAATGGAAGTCATCAGCTGCACACGAGAAATGGGTGATTTTTTAAAACAATGTCAAACTATGGAATTGACTTCCAAATTTTTTTAAAATTATACAATTTATTTTTTGTATATTTGGCCATAATGCAAATGTGGAGCATGTATTTTCATTGATAAACAGTCAATGGACAAAGGAAAGAAACAATTTACAAATTGAAGCTATTCAAGGCATATTATCTACTACACATACTATGCCAATGACATGCCAAGAATTTTATGATCACATAACTAAAGAATGGAAAATCTTAGAAAAATAGGTTCATAAAACAACTATTAATTTTATTTTTATAGTATTATATGTATTTTTAAAAAGTATTATATGTATTTTTTAAAAGTATTATATGTATTTTTTAAAGAATATCTAATTTGTTTAGTCAAGAATGTCAATTTTATTTTGCTAATAATTTGTATTTTTTATAATATTTCGTTAATAAAAAGTGTTAAAAATGTCCTAGTTTTGTCCTCTTTCTAAAAATAGCAAATGTCGTCGTTTATTCCACTATTGTCCTAATCTCTCACAAAAAAATATGATATAGAAGTTGCTACTGGCCCGAGCTTGAAAAAAACTGTGAAGAGGGTTCTTTTGGAAAGATCAAAAGGACATAGAATATAGACTACTAGTGTTTTACTCAAGGCAAAAAAAATTTCAGAGGAAAACACAAGGTTTAAGGCTTAGATTTATGAAGAGAAGGTAGGTAGGTATTCGATTTTAGCTGCTTCGACAGCTATGGTCATTTTGCACCTTTCTCGTTGCCTGTCAAGAGACATTGCAAACGATTCCCTACAATGTATTAAATAGTAAAATCATAAATAATAAAATCCATTAAAAGTAAATGTTTAAAATTCTATAAAAGGTGGATAAGTCCAGCTTCTCTTAAAAACCTTAAAATATTATCCATTTTCATGGAGTCATCAGATAAAATATCAGCAAGTTCCCCCGTAATGTGGAACTTTCTTCGTAGCACGTTATATTTCCGGCATTCTGTCAGGAGGTGTCTTACAGTTAGAAGGGAGTCGCAGTCGGTGCATCATGGTGGTTCCTTCTCGATGGTAAAGAGGAACGAGTGGGTCAGGGCTGAATGCCCTATTCTCAAATGCGCGACCACGACTTCTTCCCTTCTACTATTCCTTACAGAGGATGCCCATGGAGAAATATCCCTTTTTATTTAATGTAGCTTATTTTGCGAAATCTCTTGCCACAAAGTTTGCCACTTATTAAGCCCTGCTGTCCTAAACATACCCTTTAGGTCTTGGTGGAGGACAGAGCCGCCATTTGTGACAGGGAGGTTCAAACCCTCATTCGCAAGTGCGGCTGCCCTCTCATTACCTGCTAAGCCAACATGTCCAGGAATCCAGAGGAAAATGATGTCAACTCCTCTGGAGTTTAAATGGTAAAGGGCTTCCTGTACATCCTGAACTATTGGGTGGACAGAAGAGAAGGAGGTAATGGACTGAAGAGCACTCATGGAGTCCGAACAAATCATATATGGACTGTTCGAAACACCAATGCTTTCCAAGGCCATTCTTATGGCCGTCAACTCCGCCGTGTAAATACTACTCTGCGGGTTGAGCCCTCCCTTAGAAGAGAGATTTTTGCTAGTGAAGGCCCACACACAGGAGGAAGAGGATCTAGAGCCATCTGTGAAGATCAGTTCACAACCCGGATGATCATTAAGTACATCAAAAAATAGCGACCTGTACTCAAAAGAGAGGGTATTATGTTTTGTAGACAGGGCAAGGTCCAACAAGACCTTAGGGCATGGGATCTGCCATGGCGGATATTTAAGAGAGCCGGTAATAACAATCTTGGGAAGCTGCAATCCAATATCGTCCATGTAAGACTTAAAACGTATTCCAAGCGGTTTTGTGGCCCTTGGGTGTCGGTTAAAAATTTCAGTAAAACGGGATATAAAAATTACATCAAAACATGGGTGTCCTTTCAAAGATAAAATTTTTGTGACATAGTTACACATGAGGATATTTCTCCGGATCTCCAATGGCGGCTCCCCAGCATCGCAATAAATACTAGGAATGGGACTGGTTCTAAAAGCACCAGTTGCCAATCTGATTCCGGCATTGTGTAACGATGTCAGTGGACGCATGTATGACTTCCGGGCCGAGGAGTAGACAATACTCCCATAGTCGATCTTTGACCGCACCAATGCTCTGTACAGCATTAGCATAGATTTGCGGTCAGCTCCCCACAGAAGGTTTGTGATATATCATAAAATGTTTAAAACTTTAAAACACCGTTCCTTTAAAAACTGAATATGACTTTTCTAATTCAGTCGTCTATCCAAGATCAAACCAAGAAAACGGATAGAGTCAGCAAACTCTAAAACATGGCAACCCAGTTTAAGCATCGGCGGGAGGAAGCATCCCCTTCGCCTATAAAAATGGACACATTTCGTCTTTTCTTGAGAAAAACGAAAACCGTTCAACTGTGACCACTTGTATAGACGATTTAATGTGAGTTGGAGCTGTCTCCCTGCCGTGGGGATTAATGATGACCTACAGAAAATAGCTAGGTCATCTACAAACAAAGATCCTTCCACAGGTGTTTGTATGCATCCAACCACATCATCTATAGCTATGGCAAAAAGTGTCCCACTCAGGACGGAGCCTTGGGGAATTCCATTTTCTTGTGAATAAAATTTGGATAAACTATTTCCTATTCTTACTTTAAAAACACGTCCCGATAAAAAGTTTTTAATAAAAATGGGCAGATTGCCCCTAAAACCCCACTTATGGAGGGTAATTAAAATTTTATGGTGCCATGTGGTGTCATATGCCTTCTCCAAGTCAAAGAAGACACCAACCACGTTTTTGCCTAAGAACGAATGCCTCCTGGATGAAGTTATCAATCCGCACCAAATGGTCTATGGTAGACCTATGGCGACGGAACCCACACTGAATTTCGGAAAGAAGGTTTTGGCTTTCAAGACACCAAACTAGCCTCTTGTTTACCATTCTTTCCGTCAGCTTGCACAGGCAGGATGTTAGGGATATCGGGCAGTGGTTTCCGAGGACAGAGTTGACCTTTCCCTGCTTAGGGATGGGTACCACCACTGATTCTTTCCACCTGTCTGGGAACTCACTGTCCCTCCACATACGATTGAACGTATGCAGAAGATTCCTCATGGCAGCTCCAGGAAGGTTACGTAAGAACGCGTTGTGGATGGCGTCCATTCCTGGAGCCGTATCCTTCAAATATGCTATGGCAGACTGAAGTTCCCAGGGAGTGAATGGGTCGTTGTACGGGGCATTCACATTGCCTGACCTAAAGTCTAAGCTAAGACGTTCTATTTGGCATTTAACATCAAGAAAAGCGCTTGTGTATTGAGCACTGCTGCTTACTGCAGCATAGTGCTCGCCAAATACATCCGCTATCTCTAGCGGAGATGTTATTAATGCCCCGTTTGCCTTCACCCCTGGGACATGAGGAAGGTGAGCAGTCCCGGAAATACTCCTATCCTTTCTCCATACCTGTGCGATGGGTGTCCTACAATTGATTGAGGACACATACTTCCTCCAGGATTCTCATTTTGTGGCAGTTATGACCTGTCGAGCTTTTGATCTTAATTTACGGAAAGCCGACAAATTCCTGCTCGTCGGATACTTATTAAAAATTTTTAGTGCCTTCTTCCTTTGATGGATAGCCTGAGCACATTCATCATTCCACCATGGCACAGGTGGGTGATGTGACTTGCTGGCAGACCATGGAACACTTACCTCTGCAGCGTGAATAATTGCATCCATAGCAGCGTCAACATTCGCTGCAGCACTAAGAGCAGGGTCATAACAAATTTTTAAAATTACCCCAATCGGTTTTCTTCAAGACCCATTTAGGGGGTAAATTAACATTATTTAAAAAATCACTTCTCCGGATGAGAAGGGGGAAGTGATCGCTTCCACATAAGTCATCGTGAACGCGCATTTTAAAAATGGGAGCAATAGTGCTTGTACATATAAAAAAAATCAATGGCCGAGTATTCACCATTATAAGAATTAAAACGCGTCTTTTCGTTATCATTGATTAAAATCAGATCGTGATGGCTTAAAAAATTTTCTAAAATACAACCTCGGCCATTATAATCTCCCATAGTGTCTCCCCAAAGAGGGCTATGGGCATTGAAGTAGTAGTAGTTCTTCATTTATACTGGTGCGTCGACATCGAGGGTCATTTTGCACCTTCGTCAAAGGGTTAATATTTACAATTTAATGATTATATATACATATACACACACATATATATGAATAAATAATAAAATAAAAATAGAAAAGAATAGAATTTAAAATCGTTGGAAAAGTCCAGCCTCCGTTAAAAATAATAAAACTTCATTCATCCTAGTTGTGTCATCACCTAGGATGTCTCATATACATCCCCTGATATTGCATTTCCTACGCAACTCAAGGTATTTTTAGCATTCTGTCAGGTGGTGTCTTATGGTAAGAAAGGTGTCGCAGTCATCACATCGAGGTTGTACACGTGGGGTAGTAAAAAGGTACGAGTGGGTTAAGGCACAGTGGCCTATCCTCAATCGCGTGATGACCACCTCCTCCCTTCTACTAATCCTGACAGATGATTGCCATGCACCGGTACTGACCTTGATTGTGCGTAATTTGTTGTTTTCGAGGTTTTGCCATGAGGCTTGCCACTCCTTCTGCAGTGCGCCACAAAACATCGCACGAAGGTCTCTCCAAGGCACGAGATCCATTTGCACCTCTGGGTTTCCCAGGGCATCCTTAGCAGCGACATCAGCTGCCTCATTGCCTGCTATACCTACGTGGCTCGGCACCCATACGAACTTTATTTGCACACCTCGACTCTTCAAGATGATGAGGGAGGAGTGCACATCCTGGACCAAAGGATGTACTGGATTATAGCAGGCAATGGATTTTAATGCGCTCATTGAGTCGGAACATATCAAGTGAGATATATTCCGACGTTCAATGCTCTCTAGGGCCAGCTTAATAGCTGTGAGCTCCGCAGTGTGGATACCACATAACGGATTAAGCTTGAACCCGGAGGATGTGTGCAGGGATACAAAGGCGCATGCGCATTCTGTTGAGGACTTCGACCCATCCGTGAAGATAGGTGCGAATCCTGGACAGCGTGACAGGATTTCGGCGAATGCAACCTCGTGTTCTGCAGGAGGACACTCATTCTTGGGCCTTCGAGCTAAATCAAATAAGATTTCTGGCCTCGGGGTATTCCAAGGAGGGTTACGCGGAACTTGCAATCTATAAATCTGGGGTAAAGTTAAATTATTGCCTATAATATAATTATAAAAACGAATACCAAGGGGCTTCAGGGCCCGGGGTCTTCTGTTAAAAACGTCCATTAAACTACGGTTAAAAACAATTTTAAAACACGGGTGCGAAGGAAGGGCTAAAAGTTTGCTGACATAACTGCACATCAGGACATTCCTCCTGATTTCCAACGGTGGCTCTCCAGCATCACAATAAATGCTGGGGATGGGACTGGTTCGAAAGGCACCAGTCGCCAACCGTAGTCCGGCATTGTGCAGTGATGTCAGTGTACGCAGATAAGATGCCCGGGCAGCACCGTATATAAAACAGCCGTAGTCGAGCTTGGACCGAACCAATGCCCTGTAAAGGAGAAGCATTGATGTTCGGTCCGCACCCCACGAGCGGCCAGTCAACGCTCGTAATACACTGAGCGACATCCGGCACTTCACCTTAAGGGATTGAATATGGCTTCGCCAATTTAGCCGCTCATCAAACAGAACACCCAGGAAACGCACCGAGTCCACAAAATTCAACTGGTGGTTGCCCAGCCGAAGTATAGGTTTGGGGAATATACCCCTGCGCCTATTAAAATGGACACAACATGTTTTCTCTTCCGAAAAACGGAAGCCATTTCGGCGGGACCACTCGTGGAGACGATTGAGCGTAATTTGTAGCTGCCTCTCAGCCAGTGCTACCCTTGACGATCGACAAAATATTGCCAGGTCGTCAACAAACAGAGAGGCTTCCACAGGTGGTGTGATGGAATTTACTACGTCATTGATCGCTATTGCAAACAGCGTTACGCTTAATATGGACCCTTGCGGAATTCCATTTTCCTGAGGATATGTGTCGGAAAATGAGTTTCCAATACGGACCTTAAAAACTCTATCCGATAAAAAATTTTGAATAAAAGTAGGCAGATTGCCTTTAAAACCCCACGACCTAAGACACTTTAAAATTTTAAAATGCCATGTCATGTCGTAGGCCTTCTCCAGGTCAAAGAAGACCCCCACAACATGCTGGCGATGGACGAATGCCTCTTGGATGAAGCTGTCAATCCTTACCAAGTGGTCGGCAGTACTCCTATGCTGCCTGAAGCCACACTGGATGTTGGAGAGAAGATTACGGTTCTCAAGACACCAAACTAGCCTTCGGTTCACCATTCTCTCTATTAGCTTGCACAGGCAGGAGGTCAGAGAAATTGGCCTGTAGTTCCCGAGGAGAGTCTTGTCCTTTCCCTGTTTAGGGATCGGGACTACTATAGACTCTCTCCAACTCTTGGGAAAATCTCCATCTTGCCAGACTTTATTAATTGCATTCAACATCTCTCCTAAGATAGAGTTCGGCACACATCGCAGGAAGGCATTGTGGACACGGTCCATTCCTGGAGCGGTGTCCCTCAGATCAGCAATGGCTGACTCCAGCTCCCACAGTGTGAAGGGGTCATTGTAGCTAGCTCCGGCCAGGCCTGGTTCAAAGGGGCGGAAGCCTCCTTCTTCACGATGCTTATGCGACGCGAAGGCCAGATGAAGGGTCGGACTGGGCAAGACTCGTACCCAACGAAAACTTTTTCAGGAATTTTGTCACGTGCAAAGGTGAGTACCACCGAGGTGGTATTCATGGTCTCACCATTACGTTTAGTCGTGAGTCTACGACAGGAGATGACCCCTTGCAAAGCCATCTCCTTCGTTATCTCGTCGACTTCAACGTATAAGAGGTCATAACAAGAAATTATGCCTCGGCACGTGTTAAGGGTCTTATGCGGCTCAACGGTGATTTCTATGTCGTGAAGCTTTGTCATCGACAGCAACTTCTGGCTCTGCTTCTCTTCAGACGTTTCTATCAGCAGAGTACCGTCACGCAACTTTTTAACATTAATAGACCCAGGAACAGCATTGGTCAAAACTTTATGAATTAAGAAGGGAGATACCTTGGTGAGGTTCTCTCCCTCCTTCTTACATTTCATTATCAAATACTTGCGGCATGTGCCGACAACCATATCTCGCCCATCCGTTTCCGGACGGGGTCTTTTGGGAGGAGATAGTCCTTTCATAATAAGGAAAAATTTTCATCTCTTGGTCTCCCCACCCACCACGGAGCCACACATTTGGGACGCCACACCGCAAACCGGTATGGTCGCCAGGGCTAACCAAGGGATATTGCACCCGCAGCTAGGCTGCCTGCTTCAGGTTAGGTCTCAGCACCCACTCCACCCACCATACATGGGCCTCCAACCCCATGCACCTTCGACCTCCCTCCACAGACCTCCATAGCCCAAAGCACTCGCCACCGGAATGCCGAAACGTGACGGAAGCCGATTGGCCAGGTGTGGCTAGCACCTGACCATCCGTCTACAGTGAATCTGGGGCCTAAGTGGTGTATTACTCCATGGCCCTTCCAAGGCATCCGACCTCTTCCGGAACCAAGGAGCTCAACCACCAGGATCCCCTTCTCCCCCTTACGGGCCGCCGTGCACGGCAAACACACGGGTGGATTCTTAGCCAGATGTTGTGGCTTTATGCACAGATAGTGAACCCACCTACTATCTGGACACTGCCCTCGGCAGAAACTGGGGGTTTTTTAACGAGGTCTGCTCCTCGCCTCATTGGTCGCCTCTTACGACCAGCAGAGGGGCTGCGGGAGTATTCTCAATCCCCCTACCCGCAGGGGGGGCTCAAATGTCTGACAGCCAAGTTTAAAGTGAAGGACTTTACATGCCAAAAACTATACAGTAGTGAAATTAATTCATCTTTCAAAATAAGTGCTGATTTTTCCCTCTTAAATGAGTTAAACAAAGCTGAAAGCTGGCCCTCTGGAGTTCAAGTAAGAAGATTTATACATCCTAAACACAAACCAACCCTCATAAATGAAGCCTACAGCAGTACTTCTCAACGAGCTGACGATCAACCTGATCCTGTATCAACCAGTGAGATGACAACCTCCAGTGTGATGAAACCAGCCCAACCTGCACTAGGGATCACTACTAGAAGCATGGATGGGATAAGCAAGACTAAACATAGATGACTAAGCATTATACACCAAAACATTCAAGGTATTAGCAATAAATCAGAAAAGCTTGATGTTTTTGTACAAGAGGAAGCTCCAGACATTTTAGTTCTTAGTGAGCATGGTTTTGCATCAAACAACATCTCCTTTAACATTCCTCCTAAAATGTTACTTTGTGCAGCTAGTTGTAGAAAGAGTAAAAAAAGTGGGGTGATGATAATAGCTAACAGAAATTTGCAGCTGAATATGATAATTCGTTCCCCAATGCTCGTACTTCGTTCCCCAATGCTCGTAATTCGTTCCCCAATGCTCACGGTGAACGGACGTGCCTAACCCTTTGCTCTGACCCTCACTTTCACTTCCGCCCCCACCCTACCAACCATGTCCGCGAAGACTAGCTTGCAGGCCCAAAACGCCGATCTTAGATCCCAGAATAGGGATCTGAAGAAAAAGATTGAAGAATTGACGATATCCATGGCCGGATTCCATAATCAGCTTGAAGAGGCGAGGAAACTGGACGGATCGGAACGGAGAGATAGCCTTACGTCCATTGAAGCCAGTTTCTTCACTTTTAAATCGAGTGTCATGAAAGACCTGGAGTGCATCATGGAAAAGATTGATCTTCTCGCCGCTAGCCACTCTGTCTGAGGAGAAGATCAACGCTGTTGACCAACTGGCCAGAAGGAATTGTCTTCTTGTCCACGGACTTGCAGAGGAATCCAACGAAGATGCTTACAGTGTTGCTAGCAGTTTTTTTAGCAAACAAGTGAAAGTGCAAGTTAGTATGGAAGCCCTGTCCTGTGTTCGCAGACTTGGTCGACCTTGTGACTTGAGACTGAGGCCATTATTACTCAATTTTGTAAGTTGTCGAATCCAGGATGTTGTGTGGCGTAACAAAAAATTTTTAAAGGGCTCCAAGATCCTAATTACTGAATCTCTGATGCCAATCAGGCAAAAGTTACTGCAGGAATCACGTGATCTTGTGGGACCCACAAGCGCCTGGTCGGTTGAAGGAAAAATTTTTGTGATAAAACAGGACGGATCCAAATGTTGCTTTTGCACTATCCGTGAATTTAACGTTTTCAGACAAAGCTGGCTTTCCCTTATCCATTAATTTCAGCTGTCTTTGTTAAATTCTCACCTTCTCCTTATTCCCAATTATTTACCACTGTTTTCTTCTCTTTCATGTTGGTGTCTCACATTATGAGGGTTTATGTTATGTAAATTGATCTCCTATTATATTGCGTGTGTATTACGATACTTTGTTCTTTTAGGCTATTAATATATCTATGTTTTAATTTCATATTCATTTTGTTTCTATTTATACACAACTTGCTTATTCTTTTATTCCATACTATAATTTTTATGTCAATAGGTATTTTCATTTGGCAGTTTCTGCTGAAATTTATTTATAACGTTGGAGGTAAGTGGTTGTGCTGATATTTTACTCTTTCTTCTGATATTTTCTTCTTTCTTCTTGTGTGAATACTATGTCTGAATCTTTCCCTAAATTCTTTCTTCATATCCTCAAAAGTAACCCATTCGAAGCTTGCTATGATTCTTTCCGGCTACCTGAAAATTCGCAGAACGCTTGTCCTTCCAGGAACTGCCCTCACGCTCCCTTATCTTTTCCCTCCCTTCACATTCCTGAGTGGACAAGGCCACTTCTTAATAATTCACTTTCCCCATAATTTTTAAGCTATCCATGTTAACAGCCAGAGCCTTATCCCTCACATTGAAGAGCTTTGCTCTATTCTACCTGAGAAGGGTGTCCAAGCGATCGCGGTATCTGAAACTTGGCTGGAACCTTCTCTTCCTTCTTCCCTTGTACATATTCCCGGATATAAGCTTTTTCGTAATGACCGCACTGGAAAGAGGGGGTGGGGCGAAGAGCTATGTTGTAAATTGCTCCTTAAAAGTGACAGCCTTTATTCTCGCAGACCTAAATTTCTCTTCCTGGAAATAACTTTCAATTGTCAGAAATTATTATTTGGAGTTGTGTACAAACCCCCTCAAATTTCAAATCTATCGGATATTGAAATTCCCCTCATGGAACTTAGAGTAGATTTCGATAATGTCATCCTTATGGGCGATTTTAATTTTGATCTGCTGAACCCGAATAATTTTCACACTAAAACACTCCTTAATATATTACACTCACTAGGACTTAGTATTCTCCCGCTTAATCCTACACACCGCACCCTAACCTCTTCTACTCTACTTGATTTAATAATAACGACCAAACCTGACAAAATACTCAAATACGGTCAGATCTCAGTCCCGGGGATATCTGCACATGATCTCACTTATGCATCCTGCTCTTTCAAAGTACCAAAGGAACAACCAAAATTTATTACTTTTAGAGATTTTAAAAACATAGACAAAGAAATTGACAGATGATGCTCTCTTAGTCCCTTGGAAAAGTATTATTAATACAAATGACATAGATGACAAGGTGAATAATTTTAATGCTTTCCTCCTCAATCTATTTGATCGCCATGCTCCACAAAAAACAATTCGTATTACTAGAAAAAATTCTCCTTGGATTACGGATGATAAAAAAAGATTAATGTCGAATCGTGATTCTGCTTTTCGTAAATTCAAACGCACAAATTCTACGCTCCAACTCGAAGAGTATAGAAAACTGAGGAACTCAGTAAAGCAGGCAGTTAGAAATGCCAAAATCAAATTCTCATACTCAATAATTTCTCCTCAGTCCGACAATCCATCACTATGGAGAAAACTGAAAGTATTCGGAATTGGGAATAAGAAAAGTGACTCTGAACTACCTTCTGTCTCTCTTGATGCATTAAATGGTGCCTTCTCATCACCACCTAATATATTTTCAGTAAATCAAAGAAATTTAACTATCTCTGACATTTTTTCCTCAATCATAAACTATTCACAATCCTTCAGTTTTGCTTCTGTCTCCATATCCGATGTAAAGAAGATAATTTCTAAACTTAATTCGAAAACAAAAGGCTATGATCTCATCACTGGATCTATGCTCCATAATTTGATTCATATCTTGACACCGATCATTACACATATAATTAATTGCTCCTTCTCTAGCTGTTACTTTCCCAGTTCCTGGAAACGTGCTCTACTGCGACCTATCCCTAAAAAGGCTAATCCAACAACTCCACAGGACTTTCGCCCTATAAGCATCCTGCCAACGCTATCCAAAATTATTGAAAAATTAGCGCATAAACAAATACATCAATATCTAAATGAATGTGAGCTCCTCAACCCCTATCAATCTGGATTTCGTACTGGCCACAGCACTGCTACTGCATTGATCAAAGTCAAAGATGATATTCGGGCGAATTTCGATAACAAAAAAGCTACAATTCTCACACTATTGGACTTCTCTAAAGCGTTTGACTCCATTGACAGCGAAATATTACTTGCCAAACTTGCTAAAATGAACTTTTCCCTTAGCTCTTTGAAATGGATTAAATCTTATTTTCAGAATCGCTACCAAATGGTATCAATCTCTGATAAAAGTTCATCGTGAAAAAATGTCTCCCGTGGTTGTCCCCAAGGATCTACTTTAGGACCCTTATTCTTTGCCTTATATATAAACGATATCTCTAACTCTATTCACCACTGCCAGTACCACCTTTATGCTGACGATCTGCAAATATACATAGGAACTCAAATATCTCATATCAATAACAGAATTGATTGCATGAATAGGGATATAAGATCGCTCATGACCTGAAGTGCTTGTAATGGCTTAATGTTAAACCCCTTAAAATCTCAATCAATAATTTTCTGCTATCCTAAATTACTCGGCAAATTACAAAAGTCAAATATAGACCAGGTATTAATTAACTCCACTCCTGTACCGTTTTCAAAGTCAGTAAAAAACCTTGGTGTTATTATGAATGATACACTCTGCTGGTCTAAACATGTAAACGAAATTTGCTGAAAAATCAACTACTCACTTTATTCACTTAGGCTACTTAAAAACATTCTTCCAGTAAAACTAAAAATTTTACTTATAAATTCACTTGTAATTCCTCATTTTGATTATTGTGATTCCGTTTTTCTAGATCTAAAACAAGATTTGTCACAAAAGCTCCAGAGGACTCATAACTCTTGTGTTAGATACATTTTTAATATGAGCAAAAGTTGCCATATAACAAACGCATTTAAAGAATTGGGCTGGCTGTTCTTGGAAGAACGTAGGAAGATGCATATCCTAACGCAACTAAGAAGTATCCTCACCTCTTCCTCGCCAAAATACCTAAGCTACAACTTCAAACCCCTTAATTCTGGCCACTCCCTGGATACCCGAGGATCATCCAAACTACTTATTCCCACTCATCGTAGCAGTTTCTATAATAAATCCTTCACCGTTACTGCCTGCAATCTTTGGAACTCTCTCCCCTTTCACTTTTACTCTGTCAATGGTATTAACCAATTTAAGAATCATTGTGCTAAATACCTAGCCAGCATTAGGTCCTCATAAAAATGTAATATTTTCCTCTGTATTTTTCCTTCTATCCTTCATTTAAATATCAGCACATCACTATATCCATCAGCAAACAGGGCAGTGATGATGATTTTTATTATTTTACTTTGTGTATATTTGTGCTGTACTCTTCTTAGACTATATGGGTATGGGTAACTAGATGGGTCGGTGTTCTTTCTGCCTGGTTTCAAAATGGGTATGACATATGCCTACTTCCAGGTAGACGGGAAGGTGTTGGATTGCCAGATATGGTTAAAGAAATCGAGGACGTACGTCAGATCTTCCATTTTGAGGTTGGAGAGCATTTCCATTCGTACCTCATCCGACCCCGGTGATGTTCGTCGGGCGACACGGATTGCATGTGATAGTTCCCATTGACAGAATGGGACATTATAGGACTCCTCATTACTTGATGTGAAATCCAGGGTTTTGCTCTCTTGGCAGATTTTGTGGTGGAGAAAGGTGACTGGGTAGTTGTCGGTGCTAGATATTTGGGACAATTGTCTGCCAAATGCATTTGCTATAGAAGCTTTGTCAGTGATTAGTGATCCATTTACTATTAAGCCTGTGATTGGGATGTGAACGTTCCTTCCAGAGAGGCGGCGTATCTTGTCCCAGACTCCACTTGAGGAGGTTCGACTAGTTATTGAGGATACAAAACGCTGCCATGAAGATCTCTTAGACTCGAAAATCACATGCCTAGATCTTGCCCGCATGTGCCTATACCTCTCAAGGTTCTCCATGGATGGCCGGCGACGGAAAAGGGAGAGTGCTCTGCGTTTTTCCCTCACAGTTTTGCGGCATTCCTCATTCCACCATGGAACGGGAATGCGACGGGCGATATTTGATGACTGTGGGATTGCAACAGATGCAGCATTAATGATACCAGTTGTGAGTTCCGTCATCAAAGCATCTGCATCACACAAAGCTGGTCTTGGGAAAAACACATTTTCCCGAAAAGTCTGCCAGTCGGCGCGATCCACAATCCATTTAGGAGAACGAGATTCATTCATGACAGCATTCAGCACCGCGATAACCAGTGGAAAGTGGTCACTGTTGTGTGAGTCCTGTAATACCTCCCAGGTCACGTGTGGCGCGATACCTGGGGAGCACACCGAGAGATCGATAGCTGTTAATGCTCCCGTAGCAGGCGACAGGTGTGTGCATTCTCCTGTAATTAGGAGAATAAATTCCGTCTTCTCAAGATATTTTTCTACCACCCTTCCATGTCCATTACAGAACGTGGAGCCCCAGAGCGGAGAGTGGGCATTGAAATCGCCTAATAGGAGGAAGGGGGCTGGGAGTTGGAGAGATAATTCCTCCAACTCCCTTGAACGCACCCTCCCTACGGGTGGTAGATATAATGAGCACACAGAAAGTCCTGACCCTAGGCTTACACGGACAGCAATAGCCTGAAGGTTGGTGTTCAGTGCAATCTCCTCGGCATGGAGGGTGTTCCGAACCACGATGGCTACCCCGCCGCAGGCTCTGTCACCTCCCAGGAAGTCCTTCCGATAGCACACAAACCCGGGAATCCGGGTGGTATGCTCCGGACGAAGGTGTGTTTCTTGCAGGCAGAGAACTGCTGCTTTCTGGAGCTGCAGCTCGGCGGAATGAGTTCGGTAACCATTACAGTTCCACTGGATTATTTTTGCAGCCATAGGGATCACCGCTTCAATTTAATTTTCGTCTTCCCTTTCTGCTTGGGCTTCTTTGTATACTTAATATACCCTGCGGCAAGATCTGAGGCGTCCATGATGCAATCGGACCCGAAGTCTTCCTCTGCCTCTCGCTCGCGAGGGCTTTTCTTCTTCAGGAAGTGCTTGGCCTTCCTTGGGGAAGAGCAGCTTTCGGAGGATGTGTCACTATCGTCATACACCTTTGTAGTGACGGCCTTATGAGGTTTCTTTGCCAGCGCTGCATTTTCCTTAGGTGGATTTTGATACAAATACGCCTTTGCAGGGGCCACAAACTGATGGAATGTTTGTTTGTACAGCGGCGTCCTTGGTGATGACGGACTTGGAGGTTATTTTGGCATAGGAAGGGCCAGACATCATTGGATGAGTGATCCTGTATTCCTTCCTAGCCTCACCATTGGAAACCCGCTTGGTGACCATTATCTCCTGAATGGCCCTTTCTTCCCTAAAGATAGGGCAAGAGGAAGACCAAGCAGGATGGTCACCTTTACAATTGACGCATTTGTCTTTTTCTGCACATTCTCCCTCATGCTTCTGCAGAGAGCATCTTCCACAGAGTTCCGCTCATTTGCATGAGGGTACAGTGAATTAGAGGCCAAAGTGATGTGTTACTCCCTGTACCTCTCTTGGGCATCCGACACCCAGACAGGATCCAGGAAGCTCAACCACCAGGTACCTCTTCTCCCCCTTACGGGTCTCCACACACGGCAAACACGCGGGTGGATCAATAGCCAGATGCCATGGCTGGACTCAGACGGCAGATCCACATACTGTCTGGACGCTACCCAAAGCGAAAAATTGGTTTTTTAACGAGGTTGTCTCCTCACCCATTGGTCTTCTTACGACCAGCAGAGGGGCTGCGGGAGTATTCTCAATCCCCCTACCCGCAGGGGGGTCAAATTACACCGGCGGAATATGAAAAAAAATATTCGCTATTAAAAATAAATGAGATTTTAAGCATTTATTTCTAACATTTCTATTTTATATCTCTCAATATTTGAAACACAGTAAGTTACATAGTATTGTTTATTTAATTCTGAGGGTTGATTTAGTTTTAATTCATGACTTATTATACACTACAACTAATAGGAGTCGCAGCGCCAAAATGTTATTGGTGCAGAAGGAATTCTTAGCGGAATTCATGATGCTCAATAGCGATCTTGCGAGAGGAAAACTATGTGGGCCCAATGGGAAGTTGGCATTGATGAAGACGTGGGAGAAATTTGCCGAGGAGGCAAACAAAATTGGGCCTCCCAAAGACATTGGTCATTGGCAAAAGGTATGGTGTATCATTAATTAATCATCATCAAATTTATCATATAAGATATTAAATGTAAAAGATAATTTTTGCTATCATATAGGCTTGGACTGACACAAAAAGCTGTGTAAGGGCAAAGGTGGAGACCATCAAAGCTGCATGGCTTAGGACAGGGAATACTGTAACTGTCCCTGTTCTCTCTGCCTGGGAAGAGAAGATTCTGGTAGTAATCTGCAAAAAATCTACTCAGGGAGTGTGCCACAATGACAACACTTCCAGAAGATCATGTACGTACCTGTTTAGTTGTATTTTTTCTTGATTACTGTTCAGTAATCATTTGTATCAAATGTAAGCACTACATTTCCACTGTCTCAAATGAAGCATTTAAGGCACTTTCACAATCAAGAGCTCAAATATCAGTCCATAACATTCTTCATTCAGTTATATATATATATATGTGTGTGTGTGTGCAACAGTTGAGTACTAACGTTTTTTTTTAGCTGCCCGTGTAAAGTATAATACTGCTACTCAAATTTTATAAATAGATAAGAAATATCTCACATAAACACAGAGGTAATGAAGAAAAAAGCCAATTGAAACATCTGGATGCATAAAAGCCCTTCACGCAACACCACTTAAATATAGAGAATAAATATATTCATGTCACAGACTAGAAATAACTTTTTTTTAACATTATTAGGTCTTTGGGAAATCAGGAATAACCGAAATTAATCACATGCTGAAAGGGATTCATATACATGACAACCCTTAGTGATTGGATGAGGGCAGATACGATGCAAGGTAAAGGGGACGGGTAGAGAAACCCAGCACGTCTATTCTTAAAAAAGAAAGCCATACAGTCACCTGAAACAAAATCCTTTCTACCAGACAGCACTTGAAGTAATTTTCAAAAACATTCCACCAAAAAAAGCATACACATGCAAAAAACAAAAAAAATCATTATAACTACAACTTTTCTCTTTAACTTTAGGCATCAATCATTATGTTGATGGATGATGATGCAGGCCCATCCCAACAGATGCAGGAAAACTTGGGTTGGAGCTCTGCAGAAGAAGTCAGTCATGGTAAATGAAATGAAAGATATCTTTGAGCATGACAAGATGCTAAAAGGAACTGATGGTTAAAATCAAAAATAAAATTCTCAACTAATCAAAATTAATGCTGTCTCAAAGTACTTATCCAGGAAAGAACAAAGTTTCTTGTTACTTTTCCTTAGTTTTAAGGTAAATTCATTACTGACAAGTCAAATGCATGTAAAATAATAACCTCCTCCTACCCTCTCATTGGCAAAAAATTCACAACAGATGCGGAAGGTGATTAAGAAGAAGATGTCATTGATAGTGAAGCTTCCCCAAGTCTCAATGCAGATGGGGAAAAAAAGGAAGTTGCCAGGTCAACGTAAGCACTGACATGGAATTTATGGACAACTGTTAGATTGTTATTCTTTTAAGCCATATAATATACCGAATACCATCTATTACAGACCCAGCACCAAAGCCAAAAAATCTTGTAGAAAAGATTTGGAGGAATCCCGCAGGCAGATAATTCAATTAGAGGAGAGGCAGAATGAAAACTCCAAAGTAGGAAAATTGTTGTGGTGATTTCATGTGTCAGCATTCAAGTTTTGTCAGACTATGGCAGAGGTATTGCTGAAAATGTCTGAGGCAATGACAATACAGTCAAGAAATGAGGCCAATAGAAATGGCCTCCTAGAGCACCTCTGCAAGGCCGTGGAAGGGCTGGTGGAGGCCATAAACAATAAAGTTTAATAATGATGAATTTGAATCTTTTTCCTTCTCAAAGATGCGTAAAATTCGCCCAAGTTTTTATCATTTTAAAATTTAGATTAATAATTCCTAATAGTGAAATGCTCAGCAATTACTGCCCTCCTCACACATTGGACTTCAGTAAGGCGAGCTCGGCCTTCAAGGGGTTCTTCTGGGTTCATCACATTGAAGGCTGGATCTTCATCCCCTATTTCATAGTAGTAGTAGTAGAGTTGATTTTATAAGGTGTGTCGACAGTAGGGTCATTTCACACCGTACTCAAATCAGTAATATAATAAAAATTATTATATTTCCCTACTAATTGTGATATAAATTAAAATTAAAATAAAATTTTATACAGGTAATGTGTATATAAAAAATGTAATGTTAAAAATTATTTAAATGTATGGAAGCAATTTAGCTTCCCTGAGAAACTTGAAAACCATGTCTATCTTAACAGGGTCATCTCCCAGAACATCGTTAAGCTGGCCTTGCATCGAAAGACTGTTTCGCATACCCTGGTAGTGGGTACATTCGGTCAGGATATGTCTTATAGTGAGACGGGAGTCACAATGGTCACAGTGTGGTACTTCCTTCTCCTGAGTGAACAGATAACAGCGAGTAAGGGCACAGTGCCCTATCCTCAATCAGGTCAGCACTACTTCCTCCCGCCTACTACTCCTGACAGAGGAGGACCAAGAAGTCGTAACAGCCTTTATGTCCCGCAATTTGTTCTTTTGCAAACCTAGCCATGAGTCCTGCCATTGTTTCACTATAAGTAACCTAAAAAAATTTTTTGTCTTCTGCTGTCGTGGACCGCGAGTCTAGTTCTTGCTTGCAGAGGCCTTCCTTGGCAGCAGAGTCAGCCTTCTCATTCCCCTTGATTCCCACATGCCCTGGTACCCAAACAAAGAGTATGTTATTCCCCATGGCCTCTAACAGGGCAAGACGGGAGTGAATCAACTGGACCAGTGGATGATAGGAATCAAAGGTAAGGATTGTTTGCAATGCGCTCCTAGAGTCACTACATATCAAATACGACATGTTTCGTGACTCTATTTCATCCAAGGCAGTCTTGATAGCGTACAGTTCCGCTGTGTAAACACTACACAGCGGGTGCAGCTTCACCACGGAGATGATATTTTGGGAAGATGTTACAGCACATGCACAGTCAGTGTCTGACTTGGAGCCATCTGTGTAAATGTGAGTGGCATCACGGTGCTTTTCCAAAATTTCCATAAATTGGTGGAGATATACGTTAGGATATGTGCCTGATTTGTTGCAGCGAGACAGATCCATATTAATTTTTGGATAAGACATCTGCCATGACGGGACTTTATTAAAACCAGCAGGATGCACTTCGAGGAGCTGAATCCGGGCATCATCAATGAAATTTTTAAAATGAATTCCTATGGGTTTCGTCACCCTAGGTCTTCTATAAAATAATTCAATAAAACGGGATCTGAACACAAGTTTAAAACAAGGGTGTGTCTTTTGGGATAAAATCTTACTGACATAATTACACATTAAAATCATCCTCGGCATCTCAAGAGGCAGTTCTCCAGCATCACAGTAGATGCTGGGAATTGGACTGGTCCTGAAAGCACCAGTTTCCAACCTGAGGCCAGAGTTGTGAATGGTACTCAGTGGGCGGAGATAGGACACTCATGTAGCAGAATATATAAAGGACCCATAGTCGAGCTTTGATCGTACCAATGCCCTGTATAAGAAAAGCATCGATTTGCGGTCAGCACCCCATGACGAATTACACAAGTATCGTAGAACATTTAAAACTTTAACACACCGATCTTTTAAAATTCCAATATGACTTCTCCAGTTTCATCTTCTGTCGAGTGTCATTCCGAGGAACCGTACAGAATCCACCAGCGGTAGGGTAACACCACCAAGTGTAAGAGAGGGATCAGGAACTATTCCCCGTCGTCTGTGGAAATGCATACACTTAAGCCGCGTCCGAAATGTACACTTCTGGCTAGATAGCATGCTTGGCCTTGTAGGTAGCGGACTTTCACCTCTTCCGGAAATACCTGAAGTCTGTCCGAAATCGTAGCATGCAAGATCGAAGTTGGAAGTCTAAGACCGTAGCCAGAGGAAGTGCAGTCTTGAAATGAACTTGGTAGGAGTCTTCCAGTCATGGACGGAAAGGGAACTTTTAAATGTAAGTACAATCATTGTGAATCTTTTAAATGAGATTATATTAAATTGTGAAGTTATTAGTTTAAATTAAAGAACCAAATTACCTAATCAAGCGTTGCATTTATTATAAATAAATAAAAATTATGTATTACAACTTAGTATTAAAATACTACCACGTTTATCTCGCGAATCTTGAACTATGAAATACTTTAATATAATAAATAAATACCTATGTATTTATTCTTCAGGGACGGATGATTTAACATTGAAGTTTATTGCCTTAAGAATTAAGGATAACAAGAAATTCACGGGGAAAAGAAACGTGGCAAAGGCAGTGTATGAGTAAGAACTGTTGGACATTGTAAATTATGTATATTTTAATCCATAGCGTGAAATTTGAAACAACAATCTCAAAATATACAGTTCTTCGGTATTTCCAAACGGCACTTTAGTCTCGTTGATACCTTTATTAGTTCCATTCATTAATAGAACAACCAGAAGTAAACACCATAGCTATAATTTATAGAAATGTATTTTCAGTTATTTCTATTGTTTTCTTATAATAATTATAAGTTTTATAACATTAATATTATATCATAAGATTTGTATCAAAGAGAAGTAACATTCCTGTTCATTCGTTTTACAAATAACATGTGTAATTGTTTTTTGTTGGCTGAGTCATATGTTAGTTTCAGGAAAATGTTCAGAATCTAAGCCTAATGTTTATAAAATCTAAAATTATCTATAAACGAATGAAAACTTCATACCTTATTCCATAGTTTGGTGTATGTCCTGACTTTATATCTTAATTGTAAACAATTTAAAGAAGCAAATTTATATAGCATTGCACAGTTTTCATTGCCTTTCTTATCGGTGTTTAAAATTGGACTGAAATTTCGGATTTTCCCGGAGGTAGTAACCGACGATCTATATTTATGCCAAATTTCAGCTCTGATGCACTTCTCGATGTACCTTTGGTTTTATATGATATATCCTATATATATCTTATATATGTAAGAAGAAGCTATTTATAATGATAATGAGTTTAATTAAACAATTGAGGAAATGAAACCTAAAAAATGACTAAAATATGAAACTTATTTTTAAATTAGAGAATCTTAATTATTTTTTATTTTCTTTTTTTACAGAAAGATAGTACAAGAATTAAATTTAGTAGATAAGCTGAATGTGGAACAAATTAAAAAGAAGTGGCAGAATTTATTGACGAAATATGAGGTATGTGATTTCAAGTATGTCTTGATACAATTATGAGTACTATTTATGAAATTGCTTGTGAAAATGTTTCATATTATTACAAACAGGAATTGAAGAGGCCCAAAACTGGCCAAGGTTGGGAAGATGGAGATGATACCCCAATTTCCTGGCCTTTTTTCAAGGTGTTGGATGAGCACCTGGGCCAAAGACCTATCATACATCCTCCTCTCCTTATATTCTCTGACTCCCCTACACCATCTTTCCAGCCACCTGCCCAACCCTTTACTCAATCATCTTCCCAAACCTTTGACCCCACTGTTTCCCCTTCATCCTCTTTACCTTCTTTTGGGGTATCATCTCCACTACATATTCCGGCAGCCACACCAACCTCCAGAAAGAGGAAAAGGGCGGGAGTGGAAGAAATGTTGGAGGAGCTTATTGGCCAAGGGAGGGCTCATCTTGAGCTGTTAAATCGACTAGTTGATCATATTGAAAAAAAATAAATCTATTAAAAATAAATATTTTTTGTTTATGAATTCATATGTGTTCCACTTTAATTCTACACTTTGTAAGCGAACTATTAAACTCTATTTCCGATTCATTTTGTGGATCCCTATATGGTGTGATTATCCTTATGGGGTTCTCCAAACAGGGATAGCCTGAATCCCCCAATAAGGTATAACCCTCTGGAAGGAAAACTCCATTTAAATAGAGAGGACTGTTCCTCAGTATCCTGGAATCATGGGCTGAACCAGGGAAGCCACAAAACATATTAATAAATCTCTTATTAAAATTGCAAACACCTTGTAAACTTATTGAATAAAATAACTTCCTATTTAAATAACCTTTGGACGGCTTTGGGACACAAGACACGAATGTGGCATCCATCAATGCATCCAGCAACATGACTGAATGCAGCATTGCCAGCAAGTTCAGCAAATTAATTTCCATTTTCTTGCAAGTCGATGGCGTCAGGATGGCAAATAATACTTGGCAGAACCAAAATTATTCTGTCAAGCACCCTGTGAATGATATCGCACACTGTCGATTTCGGTATTCCGAATGCCAGGGACACCATTCTACAGCAGATCCTAGCCAGCATAGAAATAACATTAGTTCTATTTCTGTACTCCATCCGGTATAATCCTCAGGGTATAATATTTGGCACAGTTCAGCAAAACTATTTCTCGTTATTCTGAAACAATAACATTAGTCGTAAAATCCTTACAGACAATAAAATATTATAAAATCGAATAAAATCAGTACCTCTTACCGAAAATGATTTCTAAAATTCAGATGTGGACATCTAACGAACTGCAGCAGAAAAGTTTTTAGTTGGCTGTTGCAATACATGCCTCGAATTTGCTACGGAAAAATATTCAGTAAAATTTAAGCTAGAATTTTTAATATATAAAATAATTTAAGCCTTTCAATGCATACTAATCGGTCACATTTTCATTCGCCAAAATATTAAAAGAATAATAATTAGTATGCGCACTTTTCCAGAATTTTTATTCTATAATTACCCGATTCCTATTTTGACGCCTCCATACTGCCATTACAGCTAAGATTCTAGCAATGTGCATATTCCACCCATTAACCGCAAAGATCACAATCCCCAACTCCTCCATTACAATGACGAAGCGACCATGCTGACGAACTTACTCCAAACCTGATACATTTAAAGGCCGTTCATGTCGCTACTATCGTCAAGAGCGTCCGAATCTGAAGTCCATAGCCTGATCTCTAAGCAGACTATGTTCGACGTCATCATGACGTCACGTTCTAGCATGCTTTCAGCTAAGCATGCTATCTTGAAGTGCACATTTCAGATGCGGCTTTAGTCTTCTCTTCGGAGAAGCGGAAGCCAGTTTTGCGAGACCATTTATGGAGCCAACTCAGGGTCAGCTGAATTTGCCTTTCAGCCATCCTCATATTCGATGACCTGCAGAAGATAGCTAGGTCATCGACAAACAATGAGCCAATAACCAGTGGGTTAATGCAGTCCACAACATCATTGATAGCTATTGTGAATAGCGTAACACTTAAAACTGAACCCTGAGGAACACCATTTTCTTGGGTAAAAGACCGTGATAGGTGGTTGCCCAAACGAACTCTAAAAGTACGCCCCGTTAATAAGTTTTGGATAAAAATTGGTAGTCTACCTTTAAAACCCATCTTTAAGAGTGCGTAAAATCTTGTATCGCCAGGTATTGTCATACACATTTTTTGTCAAAAAGTACTCCTAAAACATGCTGGGGAACTTTTGTTTTTTGGTGGGATACTCCTATTCAGAGAACCGTCACCATTAATTTTGTTTGCATCACCTGACGCGGAAGTCCTGGTAGGCTTTTGCTCAACAGGCTTTATATTTTCTGATTGTTTGTGCTTTTTAGTAGTTTTTTCTGCTTTTCATCACTTCCTGTTTGGGTCGCAATCGTAACCACCTTTTTTTGAATAGCTGCTACGGCCGCAAAAGATTTCAAAAAAGTGGGTGCAATCAATGTCCTGTACTTTTTTCTGGCCTCAAAATATGGGATCTTCTCCATCACCTTGAATAAATGGCTGTACTGGGCATGATTCACATCCAACAAATTCCTTTTCTGGGAGTTTATCAAGTGCCAATGGGAGCATCACTGAGGTGGTGTTGATGATCTCACCATTCCACTTGGTCGCGAGTCCACGACAGGAGATTACTCCTTGAGAAGCCATCTCCATGGTTATCTCATCAACCTTGACATATAATAGGTCATAAAGTAAAATTACTCCCCGAAAGGTATTAAGCATTTTATGCGGCTCAACCACGACCTCGATATTGTGGAGTTTCTTGATAGCCAGCAGCTTTTCACTTTGTATGTCGTTGGTGGTCTTTATCAGCAGCATTCCATCTCGGAGTTTCTTAACACTTTCTAAATTACCAGAAACTGAAGATGACAGGACTTTGTGTATTAGGAAGGGAGAAACCTTGGTAAGGGTTTCACCTTCCTTAGCACATTTCAGGGTCAAATATTTATGGCAAGTGCCGCTAAACGGTTCTCCCCCGCCCAGACCTGGACAGGATCTTTTTGGTGGGGGAATGTCTTCCGCCACCATCAAGGGTAAAGGGAAAGGGGAAAAAGAGAAAAAGTTTTTAGGGGTGCTGACAGCCACAATGAGCTTGTTGCCAATAGCATTCGGCGAAACCGGTTTTTTGAAATCCAAAAGTATTTGCATCCATGTGACAACATGAATTTGCCAACAGAAGATAAGTGTGGGAAAGTTCGTGAATAATTTAGGTTGCTGAACAAGATCTTTATTGATAATTTCAAATATGTCGCATCGTCACTTATTTCTGTAGATGAAACGATGGCGAGTGGTTACAACGGTGGTGGGACGAAGGAGTGTTCCATAAACTGCGGGAATTTTCCAACTGGTCCACTGTGTATACAGTGCACGCGGATGCTACGCCGTGGCAGGTGGCTTGGGCCTGTCGCGAGCTGCAAATTTGTGAGGCATTTCCTTTGGATGATGAGATGCCTATTTACTATGCTGAGGGATTAGCAGCATTAATGGCAGCCTTGTATATGTGTTTTAATACCCCAATGTATTGTACAATAATTATATATACTGATAATACGGCTGTATTAGCCGCTCTTGTTAAAGGAACTGGATTGTTATTTAATTGTCAAATGATTATTGAAATGTACATGAAATTAATAAAGGATTCGTCACGAATTGTGACCTGGCGGTACGTCGCGACGACCGACAATCTGGCCGACCGTCCTTCTCGGACCATCCTGCCTCCCTATGCTGCTTCGGCTGGCGATTGGCTGTAGTCAGTCGGGGTAGTATATAGGTGGGATGACGCCTGAGAAGGCGGTCGTTCGGATGTTGGCTACATTACCATCAAATTTTGGGCCCTACAATTTTTATTTTGATAATTTCTTTTCAAGCTTTCCTTTGATCTCTAGGCTTATGAAGCAAGGAAACGGAGGAACTGGCACTATAAGGGAGAATAGGCCTGAGAAATGTCCTCTTGAATCATCTCCAAGTCTGAAGAAAAAAAAGAGGCTCATTTTCTCTGTGGCATGACAATAGTATTGTGACCATAGCTTCCAACTGCCATAGCCAAAGCCAATAAGTACGGTAGACAGAATTGGGACCATTGATGAAAAAAAAAAATTCAGGTATCCTGCCCGAATGTTGTCAGGAAATACAATAGATATATGGTATGGGTGGATAGATTTGACGAAAATCTTCCCTCACTTAGAGTTAATTATAGAGGGAAGAAGTGGTGGTACCCCGTTTGCCTTTGGCTTGGATACAGCCTGCCACAATGGTTGGAGGGTATTCAAGGAAAGCGCAAAAGAAGAGTTTTCCTACTGTGACTTCAGGAGAAATATCATGCAAGTCTACTGCTGACTGTATGGAATCAACCCTTACAAAATCCTGCGCAAGGAGCAGTGGCTGCAAGAATTCCTCCTGAAGTCCGATTAGGTAATGATGCTGGGGAGCATGTCAGAGAACACTGTTCTCAATGCCGTTGTGCTAAATGCCATGAAAGAACGAGGCTAATGTGTAAAAAATGTAAAATTGGGCTGCATATCCATTGCTGGTATGAATTTCATTCGAAAAAATCACTTATGGAAAACATTTATGATGTTTTTACTTTTTTTGTGTTCTCAGAAGATGTTGTTTTGTTCGTGTACTCTTATCCAAATTATCATTAATAACATTGTACTATAATGACTTTGAAGACATTTATAATAAACAATCAGGAAAGAATATTGGGTTTCTCAATACTGCTAATTACTTTACTCCAGCAAAATCACAATGGCCAATGCCCAACGTCAACTGAGGGTGACACAATCAATATTTGAAAGCTTCTGGAAAAATCTATAAAAAAATCAAGTTTGGGGTGATAATCAAGCTATTATGAACTCAATACACACAAAAGTTCATCAAAATTCCAAAACCTCTGAGCATGGGCATTGATGGGTTAAATAAAACTATGGGTTTCCACAGCACCCCTGTAGCAACTATAAATCCCAAATGAACATATGCAATACAGGGTTAAGACACCCATGACATGCCTCACATATTCTTCTCCCGAGGGTAACTGCTTTTCCATAAATAGAACGGAATAAGAAAATTTACACCAATCTGCATTTTTTATAGCCCACAAGGGCAACATAACTCAATTTCTCATTCTCAATCATACAAGTTACCCAATGGAATTTTCTTCTTTCCCATTCATCACTAAGGGATGTAGAACGTAGAATAGTTATTACAATTATGCAAAGCTGCCTAACTGATGCGAAGATTAGCTGGAAAGATCTCAACTCTATAGCCAAACTATATAAAGACAATTCTTTCCCTCATTATGCAGAAAAGATTTTAACGTCTAGTGCATATTTAGCCAGAAGAGATTGAAAAATAATTGATCAAAAACTTCATTGCTCAAAAAAGGATAGAATAGTCAATAGTGACAACAATTGAGTGTTCAACTCATGTACCTATTATTTATTACAAATACCCTTCACAAAAATGTTGAATTGAATATCACTGCAAGGTTAGCCCAATATACAATCACAGTTTGAAATAAAAATAAATTAGGAGGTAAACAACATTTCCAATAGTAACATATGTGAAGGCAGTTACACCAAAACCAATAACAAAACATTTCAACAGTAAAAAATCATACATATGTAACAAGCTAAAGAGAAATAATCATCTCAATGAGCCATATACTCAAACATTTTCTACAGCAAACAATTATGATAGCAACAACAATATATGAAGCAGATGAAGAGGATGGCAGGTGAAAGCACATAACTCTTGCATACCAATAATCATGATTTCAAAATTAAATCAAAGTTTAAGTACAAAAGAAAGGATTAATAAAGTGCATTAATTTGGATAACATCAAGTTTTAAAAAAATAAATAACCAATTCAAAGCAAAATTAAATTTCTCAATATGCATAAAATAAAAAGTAGAATCCTTGTCTTTGAGAAATATATTTAAGACAATCAGTCACAGTAACACAACATTCATTCAGAATGTTAGGTGCCAACAGCTAAGACAATATAACTGATCTGTACAGAACCAAAATAAAACTTGTGGGACAAATGAGAGATGCTCTAACAGAAAGAAAATGTTAATCTCATTCAAGGGTAAAATTTTTATAAATGCCAGACCAAAAAGATATGAGGAAGAAACAATTTTCAGTTACATAATATCTTCTTGGACTTTCCTGTATAATTAGTACACCAAATGCTACACAATCCTACATGAGATCATGCACCTAGAAATCAACTGTGATATTTTGAATCAAAATGAAAGAATGAAATTAAAAAAAGAGCATATTATAGAGCTCATTAAAACTTTTGTCAAATCAATCAAAATTATTAGAAAATTATGGCTTTTATCAGATGGACTGAAATAAACATACTCAAATGAGTGAAAACTCAACCATTTCATGGCAACAGGATTCTTTCAATTAATAAATAAGACAAATTATATATTACATGTGCTTGTCAAAATCTGACACATTATTCAATAAAAACTCACCAAATTAAGCCCACCATATGGGTGGTACATGTAAAAACACTTCCTAACTCAAAAACAACACACTTTTCAATGATTAATCCTATTTTGGAGGTACAACTACAAGTTGCCTTATAAAACACAGTAATAATCATAGCCAATCTTAGTAACACATTGATTCATCCATAGAATTGCAATGGTTTTCATTTTACAAAGATCATACCTTCAAAAGATTCAATATCTAATCCAATACTTGGAAGTACAAAAACAAAGTAATAAACACGCTTGATTTGAGAAACACATTAATTCAACAATAGAATTGCAATGGATTTCATTTTAAAAAGACCATCTTCATAGTATATTTTCCAATCATACAAATTTTCAATATTGACTAGAAACTTTAAACCCATCAAGAAGTATTCTCCTAATACCTCTTCTGTAAGCCAAATTAAATATATATCACTCTACAAAGGTGATAAATACCAAGCATTACATACATAATTACAGTAAATAAACATTTCTTATAAACCATCTTACAATCAAGCTGGTTAATTACTGAAGAATTACTTTAAAATTGATTGTTATTATTTAAGGGAAATCCTTTTTGGTGCCACAATTACTGTTTTACTCAAGGGCTCATTGGTACACTAACAAACACTATACTTGCAAAATAGAAAATGGTGGAACTTGCACATCTATAATGTAAAATGTGCTACACACAGATAAACAATTAAGAGTGCTTTAAATTTGCATTTAGAATTCAATGAATACATAACGATAGCTTATGAAATACACAAAAAAAACCTTCTTTAATCAATATTAACAACAAATATTGCACACCATGAAAATGTAACCAAGTGACATTTTCTGTCAAGAATTATTCACAATTTTTTTATTTTTATAATAAACAACTGCAAAAGGAGATAGAACTGCAGGAATTCAGAGCAATACATTGTGGAACAATTCAAAAGTTGCCAAAGTTCTTCTGGGCACCATAACAGAAAATTGAAATATTTGCTCACCTAAATCACAGACCCTTCTGTTCCTGCATTTATGCAGTAAGTGTCCTACATCTCGCAGTTATATCTTTCTCATCTTTGGTCTCATAAGTATAGTTACCAATTAAATGTTAATTAAAATTAATTTTAAAAATTAACTTATAAGAAATAATGTCTGCATTATAAATGACATGACCATAAGCTATTCAGCCTTATAACAAAAGATTGAAATACCTGCAGTTATAACAATAAGATACCGCATAATATTTATGCACAAAAATATGCAAATGCATCATAGAACTCAGAAAAAATGACCAATGCATGGTATTAACATCACCATCCACATGTATACACACTCTCACTTTAGTGAAAATAGTTGATATATCCTCTTAAGAGAATTTATTCTTAAGATGATGATACACACTACAATATTTCTCGTTATGACAAATATCATAAAGGGGATCAACTTGGACGTTCTCCCCTCAAGTCAGAACAACTCTCAAACATAACGTTCACTGTGAAAAAGAACTTCGGCAGAAAATGGATAAGCAGATTCTATGGAGACCAACGATAGAAATGATAGGAAGCAGGCATAGTGGAAACTGTTGCAACTTGTGGAAATATTGTTGCAATGGTGTCACTCAAATGTGAAAGCAACAAATTCCACCAATCAGGACATTCCATAAAATGTCCTTTAAGAGGCTTCCAAGATGCCACTATTGCATATAGAAAAGGAATATTAAATGTATTAAACGGAAGGACTGGAAATTAAGAGAAAGGCTCTCATTGAGGTCGTTTCTGTTGGTTATAACAAAGCCCAACTAAAGGTACTATGAAGACCATCAAAGCCATTTGATGCCTACATGGAGACCATGTGGCCGAGACATCATAACAGGTGGAGAATCCTCTCTGCATCGAGATGGATCTCCAACTGACCTCCCTGACAATAAATAGAAGTGGGCTCCGAAGGTGGGGCAGTTCGTAGTCGGAGAGAACAGGAAGTGGAATGACAAGAATGTATGTCCTGCAGACGCAATGTATTCCAAGAGAAAAAATAAATACACATATTCCGGTATGCAACATTTTCAGCTTGTCTAATTTTTTTAGCAGCTTAGCTAGAAACCTTCCATTTCGATGTAATGTAGAATGCTAACAGTTCATGAAATTGAACACAACTATGACTATAATCAATATGAAACAAACAACAATATAGGTAATACACTACAATGTTAACTCTAACTGCACACAGCATTGTCATCAGGTAAGTATATACATTCAAACATTTCAAATATTTAAATCCAATAGCTACATCTCCATTACAAAACTGACCCGAATACAAGACCAAATAGGTTGATTTGCCAAATAAAAATTTAAAAATTGCACAAAATTGAAGCAATGCAAATGTTTTTGTATGGGTCAAATTAAATAATATCCAAAAGATTTACAACCATTAGGTATATGTACATTTCAGATGCAATCCAACATCTATTACACATGCACAGCATTCATTCAAGAATGCTGGTACCATAAAATACAGTGATTTACAAATGTTGCTCTGACAAATATCTACTGTTACATAAAAATTTTCACAAACAGGAAAATTTAAAGAAATTCTCACACACTGTTCAAAATTAAACTACACTGATTTCCAACCCATTGTTCCTCGTCTTTTGCTAAAATAATGCAAAAAATTGTGAAATATCTAAGGCATTACAAAGAATACCAAAAAATATTGATTCAAAACAAATGAAATAACAATGCTCACTACTGCAAATGCTATCCAACACATTTCTACAATACACTATATTCAATGAACAATGTATGAATCAGAAATCATTTTAAAATCAAATGATATCATCGCAAAAATAAAAATTTACCATTGAGCACCAAGTACAAGTTGACTGACCCAAATAATTATTCTTTCAAATGCAGTCTCCCAACCATTGTATAAGAGTAGATATTTTTACAAAAAGAAAATTTTACTAAATTTTAACAACATAGAAGCTACATTGAAAAAATATTTACAACCCATCATTTCTACAATTAAATTCTTTTTAACTGAAAACCTGAACAATCAATGTATAATAGTGCTGAAATAACTGACAAATTACTAATACATACATCAATCCTAAAAACAAAAAGATAATTGGTAACCATTGCGTATAATGGAAATTATACCCAACACAATTTATCAGGCTATTCAATATGGAACTTATGAATCACAATTCAAACTGATATCATCACAATAACCGATCAAAAAATACAAATGAACAGAAAGTTCATGTTGACTGATATAAATAATTTTTTAAACAGTGCAATGACAAAAACTAATGGTGTGAATGAGTAATGCAGTCAAATATACAATATATTCACATAGAGTGCATTCATCACAATAAATTCCTAAATTCAAAACATTATTGCAAATAATAAAATAACCAAAATGTTTAATAATGCGATTTTTATCGATATACCTATCACTAGTATAGTTCATTCAATGCAGATATCTTGCACCACAAAACCAACCGGACTCATACTTCTAAAACATTTAAAAGACACTCTTTTCATGATTTAAAGCATTTCATTTCACTTCAAGGTATTACCTTCAAATACTTTCTACAAAGTAATTGGATAAGAATACATATCTCCTTTCTACTAGCAGAATTTCATAAATTTGACAAAAATCCAAAGTAAACAATTTCAAATATCAGCACATCTTTAAAATACATATTATACAATGTGCCATTCTTCTAAATTACCTTAAACACCAAATTGAATGAACAAAATGACAAATCTTAAATTGAAAACAAAATGGCTAACGTAATGTCAAAACTTTATAAATTACATTAAAATTATCAAGAGAAAGCAAATTTAACGTTCAACAACCAACAGAGTATGAAAAATCAATCACTTCATTAATAGTATAAATTAAAAAGTATCTCAATAAGATGATCATGCCATCTGAAAAAAAAGGCTTGGAGTACTTGAATATCATTTTTTTTTCCTAGTTATTTTTTAATAGTTACTAAATAGATTAATATGACATTATAAAATATCAATTAATATACCTGCATCTCTCTCAGTTAATGAACCAGTTTTCGACCACAATAATGTGCCATTCCTTAAAATCACAGTAAACCAAATTCATGAACAGTAACATCAAAATTTTAAATATGGTATTAAAATAAGCTAGAACAAGTAACTACAAACATGTTTAACATCCATCACAGCAGGAAAAACCAATCCTTAGATAGCTAACATCAGAAATATAATCATTAAGGTGAACACACCTCAGAAAAACAGATTCGGACAATTTTAATAACATCAAAATACAATAAAGGAATGCCAAACAGCATTAACTACTCTTAACAGTACAATTTATATACAAGTTAATTTTTACCTAGTCACTACAGAGATTAACATGACATTTTGCAATAAAATACCAATGTATACAATTCCATCTCTCTCAGTTAACTAAATAGCTAGGTGACAGTTTGAAAATGTTGACCATGTGCCATGATAACGCATTAAAATAAAATCGCCATATACTAACTTTGTTGCAAAGGATATCGTCAAACACATACCAAAGATTGGATTCGTATTTGGGCAACAATACTGGAGAAATATGTTGCAATTACAAAATGGATGGCTCAAAATCCGACAGGAAAAAAAATTTTAGATCATGGGGTACAACTAATTACAAGGCTTCTATTTGTCAATCATATAAGTTACCCAATGGAATTTTCTTCTTCCCAAGTGGTCACCAAGGTCCATGGAATGCTTGGAAAAGATCAAAATTGTTCAGATGAGGCAATTCCAACAGCAGAATACATATAAGCCTAATAGATTAAAAGTTTAGCTAAGTTAGTTCTGAGAATTTAAGGTTGCACACAAGGCAAAAGGACCGAAATTCAGTGTTGAAGTTTCTCAAGTGTTCAAGGTATGGCTTCTCAGACAATCCATCAGTCACTGGGCCTCGCGGTCATGTGACATTTTTGAACAAATACAAATTGAAATACCAAATTGCTGAACAGATAGTGAGAGCAATAGTAATGAGATATAAATGGTATCAAGGCAAGGGTAGTTCATGCTGGAAAATGTCTACGGCCATGATTTGCCAAGACCAAAACTTCGAGAATATTTGTTTAGATTAGATAAACGGAAATAAATAAAATTACAACCAGTAAAATGACAAAAACTAAATTCCAAATTTACTTACAAAACATTGGTAAGAATATTAAATGTAGCACTATTCAAAATGTGAACCTTATTCTATTTTGCATACGCATAGCCCATTCACTGCATTAGGGCTGTACCACAAAATGTACTGGATTAAAATTCTAAAACATTTCATATAATCAGACTTTTCATGATTTCAAGCATTTCGTATTAATACAACCTTCAATTACTTCAAGCAACTTACTAACGTTGGTAGTATATATTAAACACAGCATCTCGGTAAGATAATACAAAAAACTACGTTGGAGCACTAACATGATCCAAATATAATCGAAAAGTACCACACAAGTACAATAGCGCCGAACTTTACATTTTGTTAATTTTCAAGTTACTGCATAGCAGTAAATTGAACAATTTAAAAATTTATACAAATTGCTACAATAAATCATTAAAATACAATCGGTACATACTAATGTCGTTGCAAAGCATATTAACATATCCCCAAACACACAAAATATAGGGTTAGTATTAACTGCAAGAGAAATACGCTGGAATACCGAAATGGCTGACAAAATTCCGACAAAAGAAGAAAACATGACCATGAAGCAAAATTAAACAAATTTGTCAAACATAATGTACCCAAAGGAATTTCTTTCTTTCCCAAAAGGAAACGTAGGACGCCTCTAACAAATTTCGTATTCATCTGCGAGCAAGTTACGGTGATTACTACCCTGCAAATCCTCCCAACTTCCAGATTTTGTGGATAAAACGCAATCACACGGTTGAATCCGTTGAATCGAATAGTCGATAGCGTCGATAGGATCGATAGCGTGATGGGGTGATGGCGTGATGGATTGCTATGAACAGCTATCCAGCTATGAATTACCGAATTACCGCCATTTTGTACCTTCGTGTCAAATTACCGTGAGTGATACAAAGTAGCAGTTGCGAGGAATTCTGCGTGGTTCTGAGTTTATAGCACGAAAATGGGTGGATATTCGAACCAATCGTCAAAATATAATCGAATGGCAAGATTCCCCACATCCTGTAAGAAGAAAGGAGTGGATCATTTATTGCCGGAGAGATAAATGGATTCCTGGACCAAACGCTCGTCTCTGCTATGTGAGTTAAAAGCTTTTTTTTACGTTTAGTGTAATCTGTAGTTATTCAAATATAATTTACGTATTTATAAAATTTTCATTACTGGTGTTAATTAAAGTAAACTGAATTTCACTCATCAACAGATTTGAGTTACTTCTGCCCTATTTTCTTCGATGAACATTCTGGCACGTCACTTTAAACTGGAACGAATTTGAGAAAATGATCCCTGTTCTCTGACATGGGAATCAACTATTTAATTAATTTGTTAAAAGGAATATAAGACCGTTAATTAACGAGTTAGTACTTTTATGAAAATATCAACTTTAAACTGTAACAAGTTACAATAATCTACGAGTTTTTAACTAAAACGTTAATTTCCAGTTCGATTTTTATGTAGATACATCTCTTTTCATCCCCCTGCGGGTAGGGGGATTGAGAATACTCCCGCAGCCCCTCTGCTGGTCGTAAGAGGCGACCAATGGGCGAGGAGGCAACCTCGTTAAAAACCCATTTTATGGTTAGGGTAGCTTCCAGACAGTATGTGGATCTGCTGTCTGAGTCCAGCCATGTCACCTGGCTGTCGATCCACCCGCGTGTTTGCCGTGTGTGGAGACCCGTAAGGGGGAGAAGAGGTACCTGGTGGTTGAGCTTCCTGGACCCCGTCTGGGTTTCGGATGCCCAAGATGGGCACAGGGAGCAACACACCACTTTGGCCTCTGATTCGCTGTAAACGGGAGTCGGGTGCTAGCCACACCCGATTAATCGGCTTGCCGTCACGTCTTGGCATTTCGGTTGGCGAGTGCCAAGGCAATGGGGGTTTGTGTAAGGGGGTCAAAGGTGCATGGGTTTGGAGACCCCATGCACTGGAGATCTGACCTGAAGCAGGCAGCCATGTCAGAGGTGCTATATCCCTTTGGTTAGCCCTGGCGTCCGCATCAGTTTGGTGCGGCGTCCCATTTGTGGCTCCGTGGTGGGTGGGGAGACCAGGTGATGAATATAAATTACTTGGATGGCAGAAAAACTTTCTCCGCCACCTAAAAGATCCCGTCCGGACTCGGGCGGGGGAGACATAGAGTTTACATGCAAAAAATATTTGATTATGAAACGTTCAACAGAAGGTGAGACCTTCACGAAAGTGTCTCCCTTCTTGATATATAAGTCTTTGTCTGTACAGGTGCCTGGACCTCTAGAGTCGGTCAAGAAGCTTAGGGATGGTACTCTTCTTATAACCACTATGAATGAGACCCAAAGCAGGAAGATCTTAAACATCTCTATGCTGGGAGAAATGCCGGTTACAGTTGAGACCCATAAAACCCTCAACACTTGTCAAGGGGTCATATCCAATTATGACCTTCTATACGTAGAAATCGAGGAGTGTAAGCTGGAGATGGCCTCACAGGGGGTCATCGACTGCAGGAGACTGACCACAAAGAGAAACGGTGAGGTTGTCAATACCACCTCGATGGTTCTCACATTCTCCCTCGAGAAGCTACCAGAGAAGGTCATGATTGGATATGAGGCATGTTCAGTTCGGCCGTACATACCAAACCCTATGCGCTGTTTTCAGTGCCAAAGGTTTGGACACACTGCTCCACGGTGCAAGGGCAAAGCAGTTTGCCCCCGATGCAATCGGGAAATGCACGATGGAGTAGAATGCACAGCAACGGTATCGTGCGCGAACTGCGATGGTCCGCATCCGGCATTCTCACGGGACTGCCCGAAGTTGAAGGAGGAAAAGAAGATAATGGAGCTGAAGACTCTTGACAAGCTGTCTTATTTCGAAGCAAGGAAAAGGTTCCGCACGCTTGTCGCTCCAGTCTTTTCAAGGTCTTTCGCTTCCGTGGCAGTCACCCCAATTAAGAAGAGTACCATCGCTACACAGACAGACGAGGTAGCACCCATAAACAGATCAAAAAATAAAGATAAGGATGAAAGGAAAACAAAGGAAAGTGCCAAAAAGGAGGCTACAAAAAAACAAAGGCAAGAGAGTCCTATGGAAGTGGAAGCAAGCAAGTCTCCAGCAGCTTCCAAAGAGGATTTTAAGAAAACAGGGGATAAATCCCCTGTAAAACCAAATACAAAGCTGATATCCAATCCAGAAGATATGGATTACTTATCAGATAGCGGCATCAAATTCCTCAAGATGCCGGGAAGAGGGAAAGGCCGGAAAAAATTAACAATAAAGAGGTAACCCCTCTAATCTCATCCTCAGAAAATGAATAAAATAATTCAATGGAACTGTAATGGCTTTCGATACCACTTGCCGGAACTTCGTCTCCTCCTATCGGAGTTATCACCAGTATGTGTTTCCTTCCAGGAAACACGATTCAGGGAAACTGACATAGTCACACTCAGAGGGTATTCCTTGTATAGAAAGGACCTCCTGAGTGCCCAGCAAGCTCACGGAGGAGTGGCTGTGTTGGTTCACAACTCGAAGTACTCTGAGGAGGTAACTCTTAACACGCAGCTGCAGGCTGTAGCAGTTAGAGTTGCTCTCCCTCAGCTGGTGACGATCTGCTCAGTCTATCTGCCCCCTAATGAAAATCCTATAAATAGGTCAATTCTTGACCTTGTAGATCAACTTCCTCCCCCATTCATTCTTATGGGCGATTTTAATGCCCATAATTCAGAGTGGGGGTCGGAGAGGACTGATCCTAGGGGACGTCGCCTTTCTGAGATATTCTCGAGCCTGGATCTGGTGATACTCAACGATGGTAGCGACACACACTTCAGTGCTGGCAGTGGGTCCTTTTCTTCTATTGACCTAACCATCTGCTCTAGCACGGTCGCTCCATTGTTTGAGTGGGATGTGTACGAGGATCTATGTGGCAGCGATCATTTCCCGATTATTCCTGAAATGCTTATCTGCTAATGTTTTGGAGATGCGTTGCCCCAAGTGGGCCATAAAAAAGGCAGATTGGTGCAAGTTTTCAGGTACCGTTCAACTCACGGAAGAACAGTTCCCCTCGGGTGATGAACATGTGAGTCACTTCACGGATGCCTTAATAGAGGCAGCAAATGCAAGCATTCCGAAATCCTGCTCCCGACTAAAACGAGTCCCAGTTCCATGGTGGAGTGAGGAATGCCATAAAGCGATCCGTGACAAGCGACAGGCTTTTCGGTTATTTCGTAATAACCCCACCGAGGGGAATATGTTGCGGTACCTGAGATTGAAGGCATTTGCACGCAGGATAATCAGGAAATGTGAGAAGGAATGTTGGAAGAAATATGTATCGACCATTAAGAGTTCCACCCCGGTCTCTGAGGTGTGGGAAAAGGTGAGGAAGATTACTGGCCGAACTACCTCTTCCACAATTAGTGGGCTTATGGTAGATGGCTCGGTCATAACATCAAAAATTGGAATAGCAAATGAGCTAGGGTCTCTGTTTGCTAAAGCATCTAGTTCAGAACGCATGTCGCCAGTGTTTCTTATGCAGAAATACGAGCTGGAACAGCAGACTCTCAGATTTTCCTCTCGGAATACTGAGAGCTACAATCTGCCTTTCAGTGCATGGGAACTGGAAAATGCTTTGGCGGAGACCCGTGACAGCGCTCCGAGTTTGGACACCATTCACTATGTGATGATACGTCACCTAAATCCCCCTGAGAAAGAATATTTGCTAAAGATGTATAACCGAATCTGGGTAGAAGGCATCTACCCTACGCAATGGAGAGAGGCCATTGTAGTGCCACTGCTTGAGTCAGGGAAAGATAAGAAACTGCCTGAGAGTTACCGACCGGTATCGCTCACTAGTTGCCTCTCCAAACTTATGGAACGAATAGTCAATAGGCGTCTGGTTTGGTTTTTGGAATCAAACGGCCTATTGACCAATATTCAGTGTGGTTTTCGTCGCCACCGTTCCACCACCGATCATCTGGTGAGATTGGAGAGAGCTGTGTGCGATGCTTTTATCAGGAAGCATCACCTCATTGCAGTTTTCTTTGACATTGCCCGGGCTTACGACACCACGTGGAGATTCGGTATACTCCGCACATTGCATTCTTGGGGGTTAAGGGGTAACCTACCCATATTTATCAAGAGCTTCTTATGGGAACGTTACTTCAGGGTGCGTATCGGGAGCGAAACCTCTCGAACGTTCCTTCAGGAGAATGGTGTTCCACAGGGGTCTATTTTGAGTGTAACCTTGTTTGCCATTGCCATAAATGGAATGGCCCAATGTATTAGGTCTCCAGTAGAGGGAAGCCTCTACGTGGATGACCTGGCCATATATAGCAGTTCGGAAAATGTGGTAGCGGTTGAACGCCAGCTTCAGCTGACAATTAACCGCCTTAACGAGTGGGCCACAAACAATGGATTTACATTCTCAGCGAACAAGACAGTATGCGTCCACTTCTGTCGTGTTCGCGGCCTCCACCCGGACCCAGCGCTGTCACTAGCAGGAACCGAGCTTCCATTTGTTGAAACAGCACCATTTTTGGGTGTCCTGTTGGATCATAAGCTTACTTGGCGTCCTCATATGAAGAGGTTGAAGGCAAGCTGCCAATCCTCCTTGAACCTCTTGCGCATTCTCAGCCATAAATCATGGGGTGCAGATCGGACAGTCTTACTAAGACTGTATCGATCACTTGTCCGCTCAAGATTGGACTACGGGAGCATTGTGTATGGATCATCTAAACCATCTGTACTAAAAACTGTTGATGTGATTCATCATACAGGGGTTCGCTTGGTGACTGGTGCATTTCGCACTAGCCCAATACCAAGTGTTCTCTGTGAATCCGGTGAACCATCACTGTATATGCGCCGGAAACTGCTAGGTACTCGTTATGTAGCAGCTTTAAGCGCTAACCCAGATCATCCAGCTTACACAGCAGTTTTCGACCGTCGATTTGTGCAGTTATATGATGCCCGTATCCGCTCTGTAAAACCTCTGGCTGTGAGAATGCGTAATGTTTTCGAAGAGATGTCCTTCGAATTGCCTCAGACATTAAAAACGGAGTGCAGCATATCTCCGCCGTGGATGCTGCATCGCCCCAACATCATTACTTCTCTTGCCAAATTACATAGGCCTTGTACTCTGCCTATTGAATACCGATGTGCCTTCGAGAGACTCTATGCACGGTTTCAGTCGTTCACTGCCATATACACGGACGGTTCTAAGCAGGGGGAGCATGTGGGGTGTGCTTTCACCATCGGCAAATGCTTGTACCGTTTCCGTCTACATCCGCTGTGTGGTATATTCACAGCGGAATTGTATGCTTTATGGGAAGCACTGAGGTTTGCATACTCTTACCCCAGCAGTGAATATGTCATCTTTACTGACTCACTGTCAGCCTTACGTGCAATAGAGTCTTTGTACCCTTCTCACCCTGTGGTTCAGAGGATCCAGTCATCCTTGATGGATCTGGATTCCATAGGGATGACGGTAGTTTTTATTTGGGTACCAGGTCACGTCGGTATTCCGGGTAATGAGAGGGCAGACAGGGCAGCAAAACTGGCTGCTAATGAAGATTTTATAAACCAACCGAAAGTTCTTGTTGGGGACATTAAAACATATTTGAAGGAACGTGTCTATCAACAATGGCAAGAAGAATGGAATGGAGTTATCGGTAACAAACTGAGGGCAATAAAAAACACGGTACAACCATGGCAGTCCTCCTCCAGGTCGTCCCGACTCGAAGAGGTTGCCATCGCAAGACTTCGCATAGGTCACTGCTGGTGGACGCACAGTTACCTATTGCGGGCAGAGGAACCCCCAGTTTGTGAGACATGTGATACTGCATTGACAGTGTCACATGTGTTACAGGACTGTATCCAATTTAGGAATGAGAGAGAGAGGGCATGTATGGCTTCGAACCTCACTCTCTCTCTCTTGGAGATAATCCAGAAAATATAAATAGAACATTGTCATTCCTAAGGGAGTCCAGAATTTTAGCATTTATTTAATTTTTAAGTGTTTTTAATCTTTTGACAATGGGATAAGAGGAAGAAAGATCCTTTCTCTATCCATTTTTAAAGGTTTTATATTTTACGGGCATAATAGCTCCTTCTAGTGCAGGGAAAAATTTTATACATGTCAGGAGACCCTTATACAGTCTTGCTGATGTTTTATTCTACAGATTGGGAGAGACCCTTATACAATCTCTTACCATCTGTTTTTAACTTCATTTATTTATCTGTTTTATCTATTTATCTATCTGTTTTATCTATTTATTTATTAATTTATTTATATATTTATTGTGTGTCTGGTGCTATGGTTAGTTTGCCACAAATGGGTTGTGGTTAAAAGTGCATATTATGGCGATAATAGCCCAAGAGGCTGATTCGCCTTAAATTACACACACACACACACACATCTCTTTTCATTTAAAATTTCATTGTATTTCTTATGAATTTTTTCTCAAGCTCTGCAATTAATGTTTAAATGAACTTTTGTGCACTATGTTGAGCAGTCTTTCTATCGAGTGGCATTCCATTTTGTGTAAGTTAGAATGTAATTTGGTAATACATTCGTAATACCTACCTAATATTATTTCGGTATATTAGAAATGATTAATGGTCCTGATCCAATTCTTTGTGTAAATAATATTTTTACCTTTTACTGTTTTATCTTTAAGTACGCAGTTTCTTGGCTTAATATTCTCACTGTAAAATTGATTTTGTATAATTTCCTTAACCTTAATGCATTTTCACCGATTGATCCATGTAGAGCAATGTTCTCTGGGTTAAGTAAAAATTTATAAAGATTCTTAATTAGAAAGTGCCCATACAGTATTCTAATTCGGAAATGATGTTGCTTTGTATTTATGACAAATTTTTCTTGAGTTACTTCTAAATTGTGATTATTTCCTAACAGAGCCATTTTGAGGAATCTCATTTTGAGCAAAGCAGAGCAGATAAGTGGAGGAAGCTAAGGCCTGATGCTGTGCCAACATTGTTTGACATCCCAAACAGGCCAAATAGAATTTCTTGCAAATGAAAAAAAGGTATTTGCAAACCTAAACCAGGCTCACTTTTAGCAGCTCATGGCATTCAGGAACTGCAGGTACAATTTGTATATCAGTGTCTTTCATGGTATATAGTATTTTCTCTGTAATGTAAATTTTAGAAGGAAATCAATGTTTAGTTCTGTCTAAATTATATCAAAACAGTTCTGGATGAACAAATGCAAAAAAGTCCATTAAAATTCCATGATTTCCAAGTTTGACAGATACTCTGCACATTGCAGATTTACTTTTGTAAAATTAAGAGAAAAAATGTATGCATGAGAAAAGATATAAGGATTTTCTTTTATCGTAGTAGTAACTAATGATTAGCATTCATTGATTGTGTGTGACAAAAACTGATTTTATCTCTTTTATTTCAGAATGAAGGAGATTCACCCATGGAGGTTTCAGTTGCAGATGGACTTCCTGCTGCAAGTATTACTGTAAGTAGCAGGATATAACTTGTTTATATTAATTTTACATTCTCCTTATTAGTTTCCTTGAAATTTTTGAAATACTACATAACTCTGTGTGGCTTCAGGAAAGTGAAATCAACTTCACCTGCATCATATTAATTCTTGAATGATATTTACCATGCATTAGATAGCTAGCTGTCTACACAGAGTTTTTTTACGATTTAAGAAAGGCGTTTGTCTCCTTGGATTACAACCTATTAAAATTGAAGCTCAAAAGCACTGGTGTAAGAGGCCAGAATCTGAATTGGGTGATTTCATTCTTAACAGACAACAAATTGTCAAAATCAACTTTTCCAATCTTTAGGCAGACTACCTCTCCCCTTGTTGTCCATTCTCAACAGTTCTTCATTTGTAAAAAAACAATCCTAAAATTTTCTCATTAAATGTTGTGTTCCATGAACAGGAAACAGATAATCATATTAATGACTGCCATTTAAGTACCAAAGAGGTCCTCAACATACTGCCTCAATAATTTATAAAAAACTTCCATCCTCCAGTAAATCCATTTAATTTCTTTTCAAGTTTTAAAGAGAAAGTAAAAGCATTCTTGTTAACATAAAATGTTTACAGAATCTCAGAGATTTGTAACATATGAGTGTGTGTGTGTGTGTATATATATATATATATATATATATATATATATATATATATATATACATACAAATATATATATATAATATATACAAATACATTACATATATATATATATATATATGGGGGTGTCGGTGGTGTAGTGGTTAGGACGCTGGCTGCTACTCGCCCGATGCTTGAAAAAGGCATCAGGTACGAATCCTGCGCGAGTAGGATTTTTCTCAAGGTCACCTGGCCCCCTGTCTGTGTGGTTTGAGGAGACCGCGCAAATTCAGCTGTTCCGTCCTTCGGAAGGGACGTTAAGCCGTTGGCCCCCCTGGTGTTTTTTGTAAGAGCAGGCAAATGCCGGCACCGGGTTTCCCTCCTCCCTTCTGTGTGTGTGTTTGGTGTGGAAGGCAACGGGAAACCACCACACCGTGTATGTATATTCCCTAGTCAAAACCAATTAGTTAATTGGTAGGACCTGTCGTAAGACAGAACACGAATGAATGAATATATATATGTAATGTATTTGTATATTATGTTTTGGTGCACTCATTGGTTTACTCATTGGCGCAATGGTTCCTATGGAGCTAATAAATTATATTAGTATTATAATATTATATTACTTACGAATTGCATTATTCTTCCATTCATATTATCTAACTTAATGTGCTCTTCTTTATAGGTAAATGAGAAGGCAGAAGAACATGCAGTATTGCTGAGAAGGCTTGCAGCTTTAGAAGAAGAAAATAAAGCATTAAAGAAAGAAATAGAAGAGAAAGGCCGTAGCCTGTCATTCTTGTCCACTGAGCTGATATAATTTTCTGGCAACAGCAAATCATCCATAGCTCATTGGTCTAATGAATCCATTATTAAAGGATTGAAGGTACGATTTTCATTAGGTAAGCATGGGTACAACTATTTGAGGTCAACTGGCTATCCTGCACCGTCATATAGTACTTTAAATCGAAGAGTGTATGATATAGAATTTCGTTTTGGTATACTTGGTCAGGTTGTGGCACTCTTAAAGGCAAAAACTGAAGAAATGGATGACTTGGACAGAAAATGTTGTGTCCTTATTGATGAAATGGAGATAGCATGAATAAAAGATTTTGATACAGCAAAAAAGTGTTTTGTTGGTAATGCTACCTTGGGTTACCAAGATATTATTGGAAACCATTAAACAGTAGTAATGCTACGTGGCTTAAAATCCCAGTGGGGCTCTATGCTGGATGATGATGGCATGATAGGGTGCTAAACCAGACTAGTCTTTGGCGTGGTAGCTGGTGGTAGGATGGAAGAATGTGGTAGCATCGATGCACGTAGGGAGGGAGGCATGGAATAAGGGTGATAGTATTGTTATTCAGAGAACAATGATGTTCATTTCTTTCTGTTGGAGTTGTTAATATACCCAAAGTAATATAAACTATAAATGTAACATGGTGCAGCTGAAACAAGTGTAATGAAAACTGAACAGTTACTTAGAAGAGAAGAAAATAAATTCAGGAGTATTACTCGCTATTATGGGTTTATGTTGCATCTACTAGACGTGAATATCTTACTTCGTGCAATGATTGTGATAAACTTAAATATTGATGTTATATATTACAAGTAGTTGGTGCTTGCATTCTGCAAGCATTTCATCTCACCATGAAAAATATATTAATTTTTTTCACGAGGTATTTCATTATTGCCAATATTTTTTTAATTCAAAAGTTTTTACCTCTGCACCGATTTTCTTTCTTTTGGAACAATATTGGAGTGAATCCCTAACAACTTTTTAGAATGTGATATTTTTCCATTGTGGGGTACTAATGCCACACATTTATGCCAAATTTATAAGTTGTAGCACATTGAGAAGTGAAATAATATCTAATTGTTTAAATTTAAAAAACTCTTAACAGCCTCAATAACAACTTCGTGGAGACATTCAAATGTGTACTTGTGCATTTGCAGTAATCCCTAAATAACTTAAATATCTCAGTTCCCTAGCTCGCACCATAGTACCTAAACATCTATTTGTTTAAACTTTCAGAATTTTTAACAGCCAGAAAAATTAAAATATAAAGATTTCTGTAATCGCTATTTCGTTTTCTACAAATTTCAGCTACGTTGCACATTTGAAAATATGTAGATATACCTTAAAAAATTGTTTAAGCATTTGCGAATTTTAGCGGCCGCATTGTTGAACTTTTTCAAAATTTTCGTATTTTTCTATATAGAATTTCCTAAAAAATCTTTGCAGAAGCTTGTATATATGACTTATAGTTTCCAAGATAACGATTGTTAAACTTTATTGTACAAATTCGGTCAAAACAACCTCTAAAAATTAACAATTTTGCAATTTTCGATTTTTCTGGTTGGTTATGAACAAAACCCAATAATCGTGCGAAATATCAGCTCCCTATTCCTCTTAGTTTGGTCTACACACTGGAATACCTTTTCCCCATGCTAACTTAGTGGAGATTTTCCAGTGCATCTGGAGTCGAACCCAGGACACTAAGCAAAAAGGATAACAATTCCTGATAGGTATTGTGAGTCTAGCGGCGCTCAAAATTTCATTTCTCCAGTTTATCGGCAAGGGCCCGAAATTAATTTACAGAAATGGCACAATGCTTTTCTTATGGGGAAAACAAAATATTCGGAATTTCTTGAGTCATACCCATGTCACTTATGGGAGAGGTTCCATTTTTTCTGGTTTCTCCATGACCTCGACAAATGCTGAAACTTTCAGCTCTCTAGCTCTTGTAGTTTGGGCTGGACATTAGTGTCCTATATGTTATATGTTAAATATATAATCCTCTGTAAGGAAAGTCTATATATAATGTTATTAGGCTAGTCACAGAGATTGTGCATGATAATGCCTGACGTTAATGTTTTACCTTTACAGGTGATATTGGCACACTTCGTAGTTTTTAGTACTCTTCGTAAAGTAGGCTAATGCCAGCACCGGTTTTCCCTCCTCCATTGCGAGTGTGTCTGGTAAGGTGTTATCCCCCCTTATTTTAAAAACCTGTTGGTTAGTCCATGTCACACTTAAAATGCGAATAACTCGATCAAATATGGAAATATTAATTTGAAGTTTGGCCGAGATAATCTACTCAAATAGGAAAATGCTGTGGCGAAGGAAAATTTATGGAAAACATCCAGGGTTCGACACCAGATGTTGATTTGCATTCCCCATAAGATATCTTGTAAAAATCGACTTTTTGACATGCAGGCTTTTCTTCTTTTTGAGATTAAAATTAGAAAGAACTAACTTATGATATTCGGATCTTAACCATTTTAAAGAAAACAGTGAGGTTTTTTATTCTGTTCATGTTTTCCTGCCTACAGTTAAAAATTCCTCATGTTAAACATTTAATTCACATATTTTGGAGAAATTAGGATGTTGCCTTGCCTACCAATTGCATTGTTTAACATCAGAATCCTATTGTTATTCCATTCCTTATACGAGGTGAAGAGAAAGACGAAAGGAGGGAAATGATTTTCATAGCAATCAATACATTCGTTGCGTTATTTACGAGAAGGAATACCTAAAAAGCTGAAATACTATTCAAAAATATTAAAAATCGTTATAATGACCTAAATTCAAAATGAATGAAATAGAAATGGTATGAAAATCTGAGGAAGGTGCTGGATGTTTTAATAAACCAAGCATGTGAAAAATTTATGGAGTGAAGCATTGGGTGACAGGTTATGGGAGTTAGGTAGAAGAATGGAGGACTTGAGGACGGTTTGAGAAATAGAGAAAGAAAGAGAGGTTTAATAGAATCACAAAAATAATAATAAAAGGCTATGCTGTCTGTACGTTGGTCTGAGTGAAATGTTATTAAAACCAGAATAACTCGATCAAGGATGTAGATAGAAAATTGAAATTTGGCAGAAATTTATATAAAAAGCTAATCAGAATTTTTAAATTTGTTTGACATGGTAATTTAACCCCTCAAGCCCGGAGGAGATTTATTAAATCACGGCAGGATGAGGTTTTTAAAGTTTCACGATTGCGTTTCAAAAACGTTCGAAAATGTTAAAATAGTCATAACTTGAGAAGTTTTCTCTTGATTTTTCTGAATTTTTTTTGTGGATTTATGAAAAACATGAAATTTTTAAATATCTATTTTGCGTATAATATTTTACATACAAAGATTGTTGGAGTAGAAGAGAATGTACACCAATCGCTAATTTTCCGGCGTGCATTCGCGCTTTATATATAACATTCAGCACCGGAAAATTTATAGAAGATATTGATGTGCAATCTTAATAAGAAAATAGCTTAAACTAGTAGCTATATCATTCTCCAAGTCTATTCATCTAAACTAATTAGGTGAAAAGTTTTACGTATCTCAACTTTTTCATGTCTTGACTGGAAATTTTTAAGTAAATGTAGTATTATTGACTTATTAAAAGATGATTTATTTATAATATAAACGTTTTAGTTATAGAGTCATCATTCTTAGTCATTACAGAAGTCACATAGAAGAAATGGTTGCATTTCGTTCAATGAAATGGGAGATATGACGTTGTATAAAACACGGAAAACTTTAGGTTATATGTCCTTCCCAAATATTTTCAGAAAATTTAGACATGCGTAATTGGATTCAGCAAGAAATGCCTTATAGCTTAGTAAACACTTCTACTAATCTATTGTGTTAATATATGGAAGAGCTTTTCATGATTTTTTGCTGGCGTGTCCTCTTTTTGCCTACTCGCTTCATCGCTACTTTGGCCCTGCCAGCACAACAGCAAAGCACTTATCTGAAGAGGAAAACAGACCTCGTCTTCTTTCAAGTGTCAAAGAAAAGGAACCCAATTTTGTGGGCTCCCTTTCCTCAGGTATTTATGGGTCAACTTTAGAAACCGAAAATCCGTAGGTCCGTGGTAAAAACTAAAATTCTATCGCAAAACTAAACGTATATTATATGTAAACAAATACTTACAAATAGATATATTCAATTCCCCGCAATTTTCGTCGAGATTAAAATAAAATTCTAAAGGTCTTGAAAATTATGACAGATATTATCCTTCTCACAAAATGCCTCTCTTTGAGGCGTGGCACTAAATTATCGGAAGAATGTCGGCCTTGGATTTTGAAATCAGCTATTTTGACGTTGATGCTCTCCTATGAAGTGATGAACGAAGGATCATGCGGTAATGGAAGGGAATGATTACAGAAATGTTTTTTCTCAACCTAATTCTATTCTTCATCAATTGCATTGTAAACATTTGTAATAAGCTGTGCATAGACAGACATAAGATGTTTTCCTTTCTTTCTTTACATACCGACGAAGACCTTTGTCGCATGATATAAGCCAAATATCTCCACCAGGAAAAAAGAGGAGAAAAAACGTGCTCTCCTTTGAAATGATGCACAGTTCCTACATTGCATTTCAAATGCCAAGGAAAGGTTCCCTGCTGCATTGAAAAACGACTTTTATAAGTAGGAACACCATCATATCATAGCAAAATTGAAAATTCTATCGCAAAATTCAACATTGATTATATATTTTTTAAAAGAGAAAAAGAATACAGGACAATCATAGATAGGAAGTACAAAGCTTACTCTTTCAAAATATATATAGGTTATTTAGATTTAAAGAAGTCTCTAGCGTCAAAAGATAAAATAAATTAGGGCTGCCGCAGGACGTAATAGTACGCCTGACGGCCGATTACACAGTTTTTGCAGGATGTACTAGTATGCCTGATGGTATTGAGGGGTTAAGAAATAATGTCCATTTTTGGCACTATTTTAAGGGGGAAAATATTGCATTTCTCCGAATAAAACTTGTTTTAATTTAATGAAACTATTTTATGTAAACTGAAAATTTTTAAAAATGTACAATTCATATTATAGTGTGTTCCAGAGAGTTAAAATAATTTTGGCAAACTAAAGTTGTTTAGTGTTATGTTTAAGAAATTAATATTCTCTTTTATGTAAGATTAGTACCTACGTATGTCACTCTGGGAGAGTTAGCTACAATTTTGAGGGGTGAAAGGGAGGAGAATTGGAGAGAGGGAGAATGGGAAGAAATGAGGGTGAAGAATAAGAGGGAGAGAGGGATGGAGAATGGAAAGAAGGACGAGATACGAAAAATATGAGGGAGATAGAGAAGGGGAGAGGGAGGGAAGAGAATGGAAGGAAAACAGAGAGAAAGGGAGAAAGAATTGGAAGCGACTTAATTTCAATACATAATCTGCACATACTCGTCATATTTGACAGGCTGATACGCTAGTGGCTGTAATAATCAAAGAGATTGATTAGCCTTAAAATACAAATAAAAAAAAAACTATTAGTTTTATTAAGACTGGATTCATATTAGCATATAATTGTGGAAATTTGTATCTTACATACGTACAAAATTATTTGTTTTGATGATAATTTAAAATGTCCGATGCAATGAGCAACAGTAAAATATAGTATTTTGTTATTTTTAATATTGTTTACAATACTCTCTAAATAGGAAGTAAACATGGCTGAAGCAAATGCGCATGGCCACACACTTCATTTTTTATCATTCATTATTTATTTTTCACCTAATAGGAAGAAATCTTATCTCCTCTTAAGGTGAATCAAGTATTTTTTTAAAAATCCTGAGTGATTTTTAAAAATTAGCATTCACAGAGGCATTTTGACATCACCTGAACCACTCATGTTTGAATCATAATCGTTATTTGTGAAATTTTGTCGTTGAAAAGTAAATTTTTAATGTTAGTGTTATGGAGGCTGGTTTTTGCAAATGACTTCTTTAAAGGCATTTCTGTTTATACCTAAATATATCTACCTTCAACCTCTCATATCTCCTATCTTATTGCTCCTAAGGTGACATACATGGTCCCCAAGATGCTGACCTCAGCCCAGCTGGAGTACAAGATGTATAGATCATGGCGTGGCTGGGTTTTGCCAAGGCGACGTCATGCAAATGAACTCTTTGTCAAGTTATGACGAAGGAGGTAATGGTGCAGCATACAACCAAGAAATGAGTACATATAAAATCAACGGATGCTCCCTTCACATGGTGGAACTCCATATTCAGGGAAAAATGAATGTAGTACTGTTTTGACCCGAATATAGTGTGATGTTTTTTCCTCAATATGTACCTTTGAAAGTCGCATTCGCACTATATTCGAGTACTTGTTGCATTCGTACTATATTCGAATACTTGTATCTTTAAAAAAATAACTGTGTATTTCGTGACGCTTGTTTCAGCGCTTATGTTTATAATTGCTACATTGTGTGTGAATTGGACATTCATGTTACGATGCTACATTGAACAAATATACTCGGTAGGGGTCTGAGGAGACTTGAAAATAGATCAAGGTCAAATTGCAGCAACCACAGTGTGCCAGCACAACTATACGCAGGGTCGTGACACTCAACGTTAGAAAACGAGGACCGTCTAAACGTTACGTCACATTACTCCCCTATAGTACATAATTCATAAGTTGACAGGTAATTTAAATGTGTAAAATAGAGAAAATTAAATGTTTTTTCATCTTTTTCTAAAATTCCTTTCAAAATACTTGGGGTCGCATTATATTCAGGCTAATACGGTACTTTGTAAAGAATCCACTTTAATAGCTCAGCATGGACGATTGGTTTCAAATAACGCATAGTCATCATCAGGTCAAGAATAAGAACGCACACACACACACATATATATATATATATATATATATATATCTCTGTAGCTGATGAAGGAGTAATTCCGAAAGCTTCTATGTTTGTGATGTTTCTGTGTTTTAGTGTTCTTTTATGTGTGTCGCTTCGACATCCCCGGGGCCTCGCCAACCTGAAGTCGTCTGATTGGTGAGTGTTCACTGGGTTTCCTCATCCCAACACCTTGTTGACATCCATATATATATATATATAAAAGATATATATATACATATATATATATATATGTTTCCTCATCCCAACACCTTGTTGACATCCATATATATATATATAAAAGATATATATATACATATATATATATATATATATATATATATATATATATATATATATATATATATATATATGGATGTCAACAAGGTGTTGGGATGAGGAAACCCAGTGAACACTCACCAATCAGATGACTTATATATATTATTTAACATATATATATATATATATATATATATATATGATAGGTGACATCTTCTAACCATCTTTGATATGTATCATTAGAAAGCGGAATTTTGGCAATGTCTTGTTCCGCTTCATCACCGAGCATTGTCCTAACTATCGCACAGCACGCAGGAAAAATAAGTGACTCAGCTTTACTGTGGGGCTTCTTTTTTTGAGCTATGATTACTGCTACCTGTTAAGAAGCAACTTGAACTCTATTAGACACTTGAACATTTTTTTCAAAGTAACTTGCTTGTTTAGAATGCAGTTCCATCAATCTTTTGTAATAGTTCAAATCTTTTCCTTCAAGGTGTGCATGTTTTTTAGTGAAATGTCGCTTCAATTTGCTGGGAACCATGGCTTTGTTTGATAGTTTCTCATCGCACACAACACACATTGGAACAGAGCAGTCTTAATCTCCACACCAAGAAAAGTCCAGACTCAAACAACTGTCCATATACTTGCGAGAAACCTTAGAAATCTTAGTTGGCTTTGTCCCGCTGGTACTGGGTTTTTACTTAATATGTTCTTCATATTTTTCACCATTACGTTTTTTGTAATAAATCTGTCCATTTTTAGGGGCGCAACTTTTATAATTTTTAGCAATGATAATTTGACAAAATCACAAATATCACAGTCGTCTTCTATTTGGATAAATATGGTATATGGATTAGAGAAGGACCTTTGCTCTCAGCAAGAATTATACTCCTGGAAAACACCACAGTTATCATAATTTTGGATTATGACTTATGGTTATGGTTCTCAAACTTTTTTGCCTTGCAAATCTCATAATTTATGGGACTCCCATTTTAAGCACTTTCTGAGAACTCTTTGATTCCATCTAATTTTTTTATTAAAATTTATTAAGTACTGAATGTAAATGCTTTTCAAAAATGACAGGACATCTATATTGTGCTAAAAAAGGTGCTGATCCTTTTATCTTTTGGTGTAAATCAAGTAATAAAAATGTTTTTCATGTTCAAATATGAACTAAATTCATATTAAATTTGCTTGAACATTATAAGCAAGTGAAGCAAGCCTTGATATGTACAGAAAGAGATCCCCAAGTATAACTTAATAAATATAAATCTCACAAAATGGCTGAAATTAGACTTTTCCATACAGGTTTTTCAATTGCGTGCTAAAAGCCGCTTGTCTTCTCCTCTTCTTGGAATTGATGGAATGGATGACTTTGTGAAGTGATCGGACTGCAGAAATCCAAGAAAAAAGCCGATATCGGAATGGAAAACGCTACATCTGTACGACTAGAATGTGTCTCTTCAGTGGTTTATAGTGATCACCTTGACCATGGATTGTTTATTCCATACAAAATAACCTCGAATCTTAATTATTTGAAGCAGAGTTCCTTATGTCATGTTTCAAAATGTGAAAAAATTTTCTGAATGATTCCTTGGTGGAAAAAATAAAAGGTTTTGAATTCATTTTTTTGTCCTCCGTACTGAAGTTTTGTTAGTTTCTTGTACAATTGTTGATTTTTTCTTTTTATTGCTTTTTAAATTAAATTTTATATATTTTTTTAAAACTCCATTTTTTAGATTCTATGCCTATGCATGATTTTTGCTTCTCTATTGACTAGCAGGTAAATCTTAAAATTTTGATGTAGGAGGAGACGATATTTTGCCTCAAGGATTATTTATGACTTTTGATTGTGTATTCTGAGGAAAAATTCTAGAAGTTTTGGTCTTTGCTACTCTTTACAGTATGAAAATCATGGCCGTGGATGTTTCCAGCATGAACTGCCCTTGTCTTTATGCCATTTATATCTCATTACTATTGCTCTCACTTTGTGTTCAGCATTTTGGTATTTCAATTTGTATTTGCAGTATTTGTTCAAAAATGTCACATGACCGTGAGGCTTTGAAATACTCTGCTGCTCGTAAAACCTAAGTGATTCTGATACTACTATTCCAATCTCTTTCTTCGGTGGCTGCAATAGTTTCAAAATTTGCTGTTCTTTTTCTTAAATCTAATAAATTTGGTTGAAGTTGTCAGTAATGAATTTGGTCTGCTGAATTTTGAGTTCTCTAAGGTAGCAAGGAACTGGTGGTGTTATGTGCGGTGAAGAATTAGTGGGCCCATTGACTGATGGATTGTCTGAGAAGCCATACCTTGAACATTTGAGAAACTTCAACACTGAATTTCGGTCCTTTTGCCTAGTGTGAAACCTTTCATTCTCAGAACTTACTTCGCTAAACTTTTAATCTATTAGGCTTATATGTATTCTGCTGTTGGAATTGTCTCATCTGAACAAATTTGATCTTTTCCAAGCATTCCATGGACCTTGGTGACCACTTGGGAAGAAGAAAATTCCATTGGGTAACTTATATGATTGACAAATAGAAGCCTTGTAATTAGTTGTACCCCATGATCTAAAGTTTTTTTTCCTGTCGGATTTTGAGCCATCCATTTTGTAATTGCAACATATTTCTCCAGTATTGTTGCCCAAATACGAATCCAATCTTTGGTATGTGTTTGACGATATCCTTTGCAACAAAGTTAGTATATGACGATTTTATTTTAATGCGTTATCATGGCACATGGTCAACATTTTCAAACTGTCACCTAGCTGTTTAATTAACTGAGAGAGATGGAATTGTATACATTGGTATTTTATTGCAAAATGTCATGTTAATCTCTGTAGTGACTAGGTAAAAATTAACTTGTATATAAATTGTACTGTTAAGAGTAGTTAATGCTGTTTGGCATTCCTTTATTGTATTTTGATGTTATTAAAATTGTCCGAATCTGTTTTTCTGAGGTGTGTTCACCTTAATGATTATATTTCTGATGTTAGTTATCTAAGGATTGGTTTTTCCTGCTGTGATGGATGTTAAACATGTTTGTAGTTACTTGTTCTAGCTTATTTTAATACCATATTTAAAATTTTGATGTTACTGTTCATGAATTTGGTTTACTGTGATTTTAAGGAATGGCACATTATTGTGGTCGAAAACTGGTTCATTAACTGAGAGAGATGCAGGTATATTAATTGATATTTTATAATGTCATATTAATCTATTTAGTAACTATTAAAAAATAACTAGGAAAAAAAAATGATATTCAAGTACTCCAAGCCTTTTTTTTCAGATGGCATGATCATCTTATTGAGATACTTTTTAATTTATACTATTAATGAAGTGATTGATTTTTCCTACTCTGTTGGTTGTTGAACGTTAAATTTGCTTTCTCTTGATAATTTTAATGTAATTTATAAAGTTTTGACATTACGTTAGCCATTTTGTTTTCAATTTAAGATTTGTCATTTTGTTCATTCAATTTGGTGTTTAAGGTAATTTAGAAGAATGGCACATTGTATAATATGTATTTTAAAGATGTGCTGATATTTGAAATTGTTTACTTTGGATTTTTGTCAAATTTATGAAATTCTGCTAGTAGAAAGGAGATATGTATTCTTATCCAATTACTTTGTAGAAAGTATTTGAAGGTAATACCTTGAAGTGAAATGAAATGCTTTAAATCATGAAAAGAGTGTCTTTTAAATGTTTTAGAAGTATGAGTCCGGTTGGTTTTGTGGTGCAAGATATCTGCATTGAATGAACTATACTAGTGATAGGTATATCGATAAAAATCGCATTATTAAACATTTTGGTTATTTTATTATTTGCAATAATGTTTTGAATTTAGGAATTTATTGTGATGAATGCACTCTATGTGAATATATTGTATATTTGACTGCATTACTCATTCACACCATTATTTTTTGTCATTGCACTGTTTAAAAAATTATTTATATCAGTCAACATGAACTTTCTGTTCATTTGTATTTTTTGATCGGTTATTGTGATGATATCAGTTTGAATTGTGATTCATAAGTTCCATATTGAATAGCCTGATAAATTGTGTTGGGTATAATTTCCATTATACGCAATGGTTACCAATTATCTTTTTGTTTTTAGGATTGATGTATGTATTAGTAATTTGTCTGTTATTTCAGCACTATTATACATTGATTGTTCAGGTTTTCAGTTAAAAAGAATTTAATTGTAGAAATGATGGGTTGTAAATATTTTTTCAATGTAGCTTCTATGTTGTTAAAATTTAGTAAAAGTTTCTTTTTGTAAAAATATCTACTCTTATACAATGGTTGGGAGACTGCATTTGAAAGAATAATTATTTGGGTCAGTCAACTTGTACTTGGTGCTCATTGGTAAATTTTTATTTTTGCGATGATATCATTTGATTTTAAAATGATTTCTGATTCATACATTGTTCATTGAATATAGTGTATTGTAGAAATGTGTTGGATAGCATTTGCAGTAGTGAGCATTGTTATTTCATTTGTTTTGAATCAATATTTTTTGGTATTCTTTGTAATGCCTTAGATATTTCACAATTTTTTGCATTATTTTAGCAAAAGACGAGGAACAATGGGTTGGAAATCAGTGTAGTTTAATTTTGAACAGTGTGTGAGAATTTCTTTAAATTTTCCTGTTTGTGAAAATTTTTATGTAACAGTAGATATTTGTCAGAGCAACATTTGTAAATCACTGTATTTTATGGTACCAGCATTCTTGAATGAATGCTGTGCATGTGTAATAGATGTTGGATTGCATCCCTGAAATGTACATATACCTAATGGTTGTAAATCTTTTGGATATTATTTAATTTGACCCATACAAAAACATCTGCATTGCTTCAATTTTGTGCAATTTTTAAATTTTTATTTGGCAAATCAACCTATTTGGTCTTGTATTCGGGTCAGTTTTGTAATGGAGATGTAGCTATTGGATTTAAATATTTGAAATGTTTGAATGTATATACTTACCTGATGACGATGCTGTGTGCAGTTAGAGTTAACATTGTAGTGTATTACCTATATTGTTGTTTGTTTCATATTGATTATAGTCATAGTTGTGTTCAATTTCATGAACTGTTAGCATTCTACATTACATCGAAATGGAAGGTTTCTAGCTAAGCTGCTAAAAAAATTAGACAAGCTGAAAATGTTGCATACCGGAATATGTGTATTTATTTTTTCTCTTGGAATACATTGCGTCTGCAGGACATACATTCTTGTCATTCCACTTCCTGTTTTCTCCGACTACGAACTGCCCCACCTTCGGAGCCCACTTCTATTTATTGTCAGGGAGGTCAGTTGGAGATCCATCTCGATGCAGAGAGGATTCTCCACCTGTTATGATGTCTCGGCCACATGGTCTCCATGTAGGCATCAAATGGCTTTGATGGTCTTCATAGTACCTTTAGTTGGGCTTTGTTATAACCAACAGAAACGACCTCAATGAGAGCCTTTCTCTTAATTTCCAGTCCTTCCGTTTAATACATTTAATATTCCTTTTCTATATGCAATAGTGGCATCTTGGAAGCCTCTTAAAGGACATTTTATGGAATGTCCTGATTGGTGGAATTTGTTGCTTTCACATTTGAGTGACACCATTGCAACAATATTTCCATAAGTTGCAACAGTTTCCACTATGCCTGCTTCCTATCATTTCTATCGTTGGTCTCCATAGAATCTGCTTATCCATTTTCTGCCGAAGTTCTTTTTCACAGTGAACGTTATGTTTGAGAGTTGTTCTGACTTGAGGGGAGAACGTCCAAGTTGATCCCCTTTATGATATTTGTCATAACGAGAAATATTGTAGTGTGTATCATCATCTTAAGAATAAATTCTCTTAAGAGGATATATCAACTATTTTCACTAAAGTGAGAGTGTGTATACATGTGGATGGTGATGTTAATACCATGCATTGGTCATTTTTTCTGAGTTCTATGATGCATTTGCATATTTTTGTGCATAAATATTATGCGGTATCTTATTGTTATAACTGCAGGTATTTCAATCTTTTGTTATAAGGCTGAATAGCTTATGGTCATGTCATTTATAATGCAGACATTATTTCTTATAAGTTAATTTTTAAAATTAATTTTAATTAACATTTAATTGGTAACTATACTTATGAGACCAAAGATGAGAAAGATATAACTGCGAGATGTAGGACACTTACTGCATAAATGCAGGAACAGAAGGGTCTGTGATTTAGGTGAGCAAATATTTCAATTTTCTGTTATGGTGCCCAGAAGAACTTTGGCAACTTTTGAATTGTTCCACAATGTATTGCTCTGAATTCCTGCAGTTCTATCTCCTTTTGCAGTTGTTTATTATAAAAATAAAAAAATTGTGAATAATTCTTGACAGAAAATGTCACTTGGTTACATTTTCATGGTGTGCAATATTTGTTGTTAATATTGATTAAAGAAGGTTTTTTTTGTGTATTTCATAAGCTATCGTTATGTATTCATTGAATTCTAAATGCAAATTTAAAGCACTCTTAATTGTTTATCTGTGTGTAGCACATTTTACATTATAGATGTGCAAGTTCCACCATTTTCTATTTTGCAAGTATAGTGTTTGTTAGTGTACCAATGAGCCCTTGAGTAAAACAGTAATTGTGGCACCAAAAAGGATTTCCCTTAAATAATAACAATCAATTTTAAAGTAATTCTTCAGTAATTAACCAGCTTGATTGTAAGATGGTTTATAAGAAATGTTTATTTACTGTAATTATGTATGTAATGCTTGGTATTTATCACCTTTGTAGAGTGATATATATTTAATTTGGCTTACAGAAGAGGTATTAGGAGAATACTTCTTGATGGGTTTAAAGTTTCTAGTCAATATTGAAAATTTGTATGATTGGAAAATATACTATGAAGATGGTCTTTTTAAAATGAAATCCATTGCAATTCTATTGTTGAATTAATGTGTTTCTCAAATCAAGCGTGTTTATTACTTTGTTTTTGTACTTCCAAGTATTGGATTAGATATTGAATCTTTTGAAGGTATGATCTTTGTAAAATGAAAACCATTGCAATTCTATGGATGAATCAATGTGTTACTAAGATTGGCTATGATTATTACTGTGTTTTATAAGGCAACTTGTAGTTGTACCTCCAAAATAGGATTAATCATTGAAAAGTGTGTTGTTTTTGAGTTAGGAAGTGTTTTTACATGTACCACCCATATGGTGGGCTTAATTTGGTGAGTTTTTATTGAATAATGTGTCAGATTTTGACAAGCACATGTAATATATAATTTGTCTTATTTATTAATTGAAAGAATCCTGTTGCCATGAAATGGTTGAGTTTTCACTCATTTGAGTATGTTTATTTCAGTCCATCTGATAAAAGCCATAATTTTCTAATAATTTTGATTGATTTGACAAAAGTTTTAATGAGCTCTATAATATGCTCTTTTTTTAATTTCATTCTTTCATTTTGATTCAAAATATCACAGTTGATTTCTAGGTGCATGATCTCATGTAGGATTGTGTAGCATTTGGTGTACTAATTATACAGGAAAGTCCAAGAAGATATTATGTAACTGAAAATTGTTTCTTCCTCATATCTTTTTGGTCTGGCATTTATAAAAATTTTACCCTTGAATGAGATTAACATTTTCTTTCTGTTAGAGCATCTCTCATTTGTCCCACAAGTTTTATTTTGGTTCTGTACAGATCAGTTATATTGTCTTAGCTGTTGGCACCTAACATTCTGAATGAATGTTGTGTTACTGTGACTGATTGTCTTAAATATATTTCTCAAAGACAAGGATTCTACTTTTTATTTTATGCATATTGAGAAATTTAATTTTGCTTTGAATTGGTTATTTATTTTTTTAAAACTTGATGTTATCCAAATTAATGCACTTTATTAATCCTTTCTTTTGTACTTAAACTTTGATTTAATTTTGAAATCATGATTATTGGTATGCAAGAGTTATGTGCTTTCACCTGCCATCCTCTTCATCTGCTTCATATATTGTTGTTGCTATCATAATTGTTTGCTGTAGAAAATGTTTGAGTATATGGCTCATTGAGATGATTATTTCTCTTTAGCTTGTTACATATGTATGATTTTTTACTGTTGAAATGTTTTGTTATTGGTTTTGGTGTAACTGCCTTCACATATGTTACTATTGGAAATGTTGTTTACCTCCTAATTTATTTTTATTTCAAACTGTGATTGTATATTGGGCTAACCTTGCAGTGATATTCAATTCAACATTTTTGTGAAGGGTATTTGTAATAAATAATAGGTACATGAGTTGAACACTCAATTGTTGTCACTATTGACTATTCTATCCTTTTTTGAGCAATGAAGTTTTTGATCAATTATTTTTCAATCTCTTCTGGCTAAATATGCACTAGACGTTAAAATCTTTTCTGCATAATGAGGGAAAGAATTGTCTTTATATAGTTTGGCTATAGAGTTGAGATCTTTCCAGCTAATCTTCGCATCAGTTAGGCAGCTTTGCATAATTGTAATAACTATTCTACGTTCTACATCCCTTAGTGATGAATGGGAAAGAAGAAAATTCCATTGGGTAACTTGTATGATTGAGAATGAGAAATTGAGTTATGTTGCCCTTGTGGGCTATAAAAAATGCAGATTGGTGTAAATTTTCTTATTCCGTTCTATTTATGGAAAAGCAGTTACCCTCGGGAGAAGAATATGTGAGGCATGTCATGGGTGTCTTAACCCTGTATTGCATATGTTCATTTGGGATTTATAGTTGCTACAGGGGTGCTGTGGAAACCCATAGTTTTATTTAACCCATCAATGCCCATGCTCAGAGGTTTTGGAATTTTGATGAACTTTTGTGTGTATTGAGTTCATAATAGCTTGATTATCACCCCAAACTTGATTTTTTTATAGATTTTTCCAGAAGCTTTCAAATATTGATTGTGTCACCCTCAGTTGACGTTGGGCATTGGCCATTGTGATTTTGCTGGAGTAAAGTAATTAGCAGTATTGAGAAACCCAATATTCTTTCCTGATTGTTTATTATAAATGTCTTCAAAGTCATTATAGTACAATGTTATTAATGATAATTTGGATAAGAGTACACGAACAAAACAACATCTTCTGAGAACACAAAAAAAGTAAAAACATCATAAATGTTTTCCATAAGTGATTTTTTCGAATGAAATTCATACCAGCAATGGATATGCAGCCCAATTTTACATTTTTTACACATTAGCCTCGTTCTTTCATGGCATTTAGCACAACGGCATTGAGAACAGTGTTCTCTGACATGCTCCCCAGCATCATTACCTAATCGGACTTCAGGAGGAATTCTTGCAGCCACTGCTCCTTGCGCAGGATTTTGTAAGGGTTGATTCCATACAGTCAGCAGTAGACTTGCATGATATTTCTCCTGAAGTCACAGTAGGAAAACTCTTCTTTTGCGCTTTCCTTGAATACCCTCCAACCATTGTGGCAGGCTGTATCCAAGCCAAAGGCAAACGGGGTACCACCACTTCTTCCCTCTATAATTAACTCTAAGTGAGGGAAGATTTTCGTCAAATCTATCCACCCATACCATATATCTATTGTATTTCCTGACAACATTCGGGCAGGATACCTGAATTTTTTTTTTTCATCAATGGTCCCAATTCTGTCTACCGTACTTATTGGCTTTGGCTATGGCAGTTGGAAGCTATGGTCACAATACTATTGTCATGCCACAGAGAAAATGAGCCTCTTTTTTTTCTTCAGACTTGGAGATGATTCAAGAGGACATTTCTCAGGCCTATTCTCCCTTATAGTGCCAGTTCCTCCGTTTCCTTGCTTCATAAGCCTAGAGATCAAAGGAAAGCTTGAAAAGAAATTATCAAAATAAAAATTGTAGGGCCCAAAATTTGATGGTAATGTAGCCAACATCCGAACGACCGCCTTCTCAGGCGTCATCCCACCTATATACTACCCCGACTGACTACAGCCAATCGCCAGCCGAAGCAGCATAGGGAGGCAGGATGGTCCGAGAAGGACGGTCGGGCAGATTGTCGGTCGTCGCGACGTACCGCCAGGTCACAATTCGTGACGAATCCTTTATTAATTTCATGTACATTTCAATAATCATTTGACAATTAAATAACAATCCAGTTCCTTTAACAAGAGCGGCTAATACAGCCGTATTATCAGTATATATAATTATTGTACAATACATTGGGGTATTAAAACACATATACAAGGCTGCCATTAATGCTGCTAATCCCTCAGCATAATAAATAGGCATCTCATCATCCAAAGGAAATGCCTCACAAATTTGCAGCTCGCGACAGGCCCAAGCCACCTGCCATGGCGTAGCATCCGCGTGCACTGTATACACAGTGGACCAGTTGGAAAATTCCCGCAGTTTATGGAACACTCCTTCGTCCCACCACCGTTGTAACCACACTATTTGACGTTGAAACACTTGCTTAATGATAAACAATGGCAGGCCAAGCACATGACAAACCCAAGAAAGAAACCCAGCAACTTTGGGTAAATCTATCACTCGCACACGTGGCAAAATTGAAATAACATAGTGAATCCTTACTAACGATGCACTGCACTGCATTTCTAAAACTACAGCACCACCCAAGCCAAATTCCCTTTGTAAGGGAAGTTGCACAGCTTTCACCCCTTGGTAGGGCTCAAAAGTTACTAGGTACCCAAGTCGTGTTGCACAAGACCACAGTTTATAACCAAACCTCAGAGGTTTCGCATGGATGTGCTGCTTAGTTTTATGTCGTCCGTAATATGGCGCCATCGTTTCATCTACAGAAATAAGTGACGATGCGACATATTTGAAATTATCAATAAAGATCTTGTTCAGCAACCTAAATTATTCACGAACTTTCCCACACTTATCTTCTGTTGGCAAATTCATGTTGTCACATGGATGCAAATACTTTTGGATTTCAAAAAACCGGTTTCGCCGAATGCTATTGGCAACAAGCTCATTGTGGCTGTCAGCACCCCTAAAAACTTTTTCTCTTTTTCCCCTTTCCCTTTACCCTTGATGGTGGCGGAAGACATTCCCCCACCAAAAAGATCCTGTCCAGGTCTGGGCGGGGGAGAACCGTTTAGCGGCACTTGCCATAAATATTTGACCCTGAAATGTGCTAAGGAAGGTGAAACCCTTACCAAGGTTTCTCCCTTCCTAATACACAAAGTCCTGTCATCTTCAGTTTCTGGTAATTTAGAAAGTGTTAAGAAACTCCGAGATGGAATGCTGCTGATAAAGACCACCAACGACATACAAAGTGAAAAGCTGCTGGCTATCAAGAAACTCCACAATATCGAGGTCGTGGTTGAGCCGCATAAAATGCTTAATACCTTTCGGGGAGTAATTTTACTTTATGACCTATTATATGTCAAGGTTGATGAGATAACCATGGAGATGGCTTCTCAAGGAGTAATCTCCTGTCGTGGACTCGCGACCAAGTGGAATGGTGAGATCATCAACACCACCTCAGTGATGCTCCCATTGGCACTTGATAAACTCCCAGAAAAGGAATTTGTTGGATGTGAATCATGCCCAGTACAGCCATTTATTCAAGGTGATGGAGAAGATCCCATATTTTGAGGCCAGAAAAAAGTACAGGACATTGATTGCACCCACTTTTTTGAAATCTTTTGCGGCCGTAGCAGCTATTCAAAAAAAGGTGGTTACGATTGCGACCCAAACAGGAAGTGATGAAAAGCAGAAAAAAACTACTAAAAAGCACAAACAATCAGAAAATATAAAGCCTGTTGAGCAAAAGCCTACCAGGACTTCCGCGTCAGGTGATGCAAACAAAATTAATGGTGACGGTTCTCTGAATAGGAGTATCCCACCAAAAAACAAAAGTTCCCCAGCATGTTTTAGGAGTACTTTTTGACAAAAAATGTGTATGACAATACCTGGCGATACAAGATTTTACGCACTCTTAAAGATGGGTTTTAAAGGTAGACTACCAATTTTTATCCAAAACTTATTAACGGGGCGTACTTTTAGAGTTCGTTTGGGCAACCACCTATCACGGTCTTTTACCCAAGAAAATGGTGTTCCTCAGGGTTCAGTTTTAAGTGTTACGCTATTCACAATAGCTATCAATGATGTTGTGGACTGCATTAACCCACTGGTTATTGGCTCATTGTTTGTCGATGACCTAGCTATCTTCTGCAGGTCATCGAATATGAGGATGGCTGAAAGGCAAATTCAGCTGACCCTGAGTTGGCTCCATAAATGGTCTCGCAAAACTGGCTTCCGCTTCTCCGAAGAGAAGACTAAAGCCGCATCTGAAATGTGAACTTCAAGATAGCATGCTAGAACGTGACGTCATGATGACGTCGAACATAGTCTGCTTAGAGATCAGGCTATGGACTTCAGATTCGGACGCTCTTGACGATAGTAGCGACATGAACGGCCTTTAAATGTATCAGGTTTGGAGTAAGTTCGTCAGCATGGTCGCTTCGTCATTGTAATGGAGGAGTTGGGGATTGTGATCTTTGCGGTTAATGGGTGGAATATGCACATTGCTAGAATCTTAGCTGTAATGGCGGTATGGAGGCGTCAAAATAGGAATCGGGTAATTATAGAATAAAAATTCTGGAAAAGTGCGCATACTAATTATTATTCTTTTAATATTTTGGCGAATGAAAATGTGACCGATTAGTATGCATTGAAAGGCTTAAATTATTTTATATATTAAAAATTCTAGCTTAAATTTTACTGAATATTTTTCCGTAGCAAATTCGAGGCATGTATTGCAACAGCCAACTAAAAACTTTTCTGCTGCAGTTCGTTAGATGTCCACATCTGAATTTTAGAAATCATTTTCGGTAAGAGGTACTGATTTTATTCGATTTTATAATATTTTATTGTCTATAAGGATTTTACGACTAATGTTATTGTTTCAGAATAACGAGAAATAGTTTTGCTGAACTGCGCCAAATATTATACCCTGAGGATTATACCGGATGGAGTACAGAAATAGAACTAATGATATTTCTATGCTGGCTAGGATCTGCTGTAGAATGGTGTCCCTGGCATTCGGAATACCGAAATCGACAGTGTGCGATATCATTCACAGGGTGCTTGACAGAATAATTTTGGTTCTGCCAAGTATTATTTGCCATCCTGACGCCATCGACTTGCAAGAAAATGGAAATTAATTTGCTGAACTTGCTGGCAATGCTGCATTCAGTCATGTTGCTGGATGCATTGATGGATGCCACATTCGTGTCTTGTGTCCCAAAGCCGTCCAAAGGTTATTTAAATAGGAAGTTATTTTATTCAATAAGTTTACAAGGTGTTTGCGATTTTAATAAGAGATTTATTAATATGTTTTGTGGCTTCCCTGGTTCAGCCCATGATTCCAGGATACTGAGGAACAGTCCTCTCTATTTAAATGGAGTTTTCCTTCCAGAGGGTTATACCTTATTGGGGGATTCAGGCTATCCCTGTTTGGAGAACCCCATAAGGATAATCACACCATATAGGGATCCACAAAATGAATCGGAAATAGAGTTTAATAGTTCGCTTTCAAAGTGTAGAATTAAAGTGGAACACATATGAATTCATAAACAAAAAATATATATTTTTAATAGATTTCTTTTTTTTCAGTATGATCAACTAGTCGATTTAACAGCTCAAGATGAGCCCTCCCTTGGCCAATAAGCTCCTCCAACATTTCTTCCACTCCCGCCCTTTTCCTCTTTCTGGAGGTTGGTGTGGCTGCCGGAATATGTAGTGGAGATGATACCCCAAAAGAAGGTGAAGAGGATGAAGGGGAAACAGTGGGGTCAAAGGTTTGGGAAGATGATTGAGTAAAGGGTTGGGCAGGTGGCTGGAAAGATGGTGTAGGGGAGTCAGAGAATATAAGGAGAGGAGGATGTATGATAGGTCTTTGGCCCAGGTGCTCATCCAACACCTTGAAAAAAGGCCAGGAAATTGGGGTATCATCTCCATCTTCCCAACCTTGGCCAGTTTTGGGCCTCTTCAATTCCTGTTTGTAATAATATGAAACATTTTCACAAGCAATTTCATAAATAGTACTCATAATTGTATCAAGACATACTTGAAATCACATACCTCATATTTCGTCAATAAATTCTGCCACTTCTTTTTAATTTGTTCCACATTCAGCTTATCTACTAAATTTAATTCTTGTACTATCTTTCTGTAAAAAAAGATAAAATAAAAAAATAATTAAGATTCTCTAATTTAAAAATAAGTTTCATATTTTAGTCATTTTTTAGGTTTCATTTCCTCAATTGTTTAATTAAACTCATTATCATTATAAATAGCTTCTTCTTACATGCTTCTTTAAATTGTTTACAATTAAGATATAAAGTCAGGACATACACCAAACTGTGGAATAAGGTATGAAGTTTTCATTCGTTTATAGATAATTTTAGATTTTATAAACATTAGACTTAGATTCTGAACATTTTCCTGAAACTAACATATCGCACACAAATTTCTTGGGCTACAGCCCGCGCCCACCGCTGCATTATTGCTGGGGCCAAACAGTGTCCCATGGGAAGCCGAGCGAATGTAAAATACTGATTACCTAAAACTATACCATAATATTTACAATGTTCGGGACGGATTGGTATTTGAAAGAATGCCGATTTAAAATCGTCGAAGTCAAGACCAACAAACAGGCCAGGAAGCTACTAGACATGACGAAGTTCTTCGATGTCCCAGTGAAAGTGGAACCACACAGGTCTTTAAACACCTGTGAAGGAGTTATCACTTCCTGGGACCTTGCAGACTGCACTATAGAGGACCTGTTAGAAGGTTTTCGTGACCAAAAGGTGGTCGCTGCACGTCGCCTGAAAACCAGGAGAAATGGCAGCTTAAAGGACTCGAACAGCATTGTCCTAACCTTCTCTACGACTGCGCTTCCTTCATCCGTCTATGCTGGCTGCGAGTCGATCCCCGTAAGGCCATTTATTCCTAGACCTATGAGGTGCTACCGCTGCCAGAGGTATGGCCACACATCTCCCTCATGCAAAGGAGCGGAACTCTGTGGAAGGTGCTCTCTACAGAAGCATGAGGGAGAATGTGCTGAAAAGGACAAATGCGTCAATTGTAAAGGTGACCATCCTGCTTGGTCTTCCTCTTGCCCTATCTTTAGGGAAGAAAGGGCCATTCAGGAGATAATGGTCACCAAGCGGGTTTCCAATGGTGAGGCTAGGAAGGAATACAGGATCACTCATCCAATGATGTCTGGCCCTTCCTATGCCAAAATAACCTCCAAGTCCGTCATCACCAAGGACGCCGCTGTACAAACAAACATTCCATCAGTTTGTGGCCCCTGCAAAGGCGTATTTGTATCGAAATCCACCTAAGGAAAATGCAGCGCTGGCAAAGAAACCTCATAAGGCCGTCACTACAAAGGTGTATGACGATAGTGACACATCCTCCGAAAGCTGCTCTTCCCCAAGGAAGGGCAAGCACTTCCTGAAGAAGAAAAGCCCTCGCGAGCGAGAGGTAGAGGAAGACTTGGTGTCCGATTGCATCATGGACGCCTCAGATCTTGCCGCAGGGTATATTAAGTATACAAAGAAGCCCAAGCAGAAAGGGAAGACGAAAATTAAATTGAAGCGGTGATCCCTATGGCTGCAAAAATAATCCAGTGGAACTGTAATGGTTACCGAACTCACTCCGCCGAGCTGCAGCTCTTGCTGCAGCTCCAGAAAGCAGCAGTTCTCTGCCTGCTAGAAACACACCTTCATCCGGAGCATACCACCCGGATTCCCGGGTTTGTGTGCTATCGGAAGGACTTCCTGGGAGGTGACAGAGCCTGCGGCAGGGTAGCCATCGTGGTTCGGAACACCCTCCATGCCGAGGAGATTGCACTGAACACCAACCTTCAGGCTATTGCTGTCCGTGTAAGCCTAGGGTCAGGACTTTCTGTGTGCTCATTATATCTACCACCCGTAGGGAGGATGCGTTCAAGGGAGTTGGAGGAATTATCTCTCCAACTCCCGGCCCCCTTCCTCCTATTAGGCGATTTCAATGCCCACTTTCCGCTCTGGGGCTCCATGTTCTGTAATGGACATGGAAGGATGGTAGAAAAATATCTTGAGAAGACGGAATTTATTCTCCTAAATACAGGAGAATGCACACACCTGTCGCCTGCTACGGGAGCATTAACAGCTATCGATCTCTCGGTGTGCTCCCCAGGTATCGCGCCACACGTGACCTGGGAGGTATTACAGGACTCACACAACAGTGACCACTTTCCACTGGTTATCGCGGTGCTGAATGCTGTCATGAACGAATCTCGTTCTCCTAAATGGATTGTGGATCGTGCCAACTGGCAGACTTTTCGGGAAAATGTATTTTTTCCAAGACCAGCTTTGCGTGATGCAGACGCTTTGATGACAGAACTCACAACTGGTATCATAAATGCTGCATCTGTTGCTATCCCACGGTCATCAAATATCGCCCGTCGCATTCCCGTTCCATGGTGAAATGAGGAATGCCGCAAAGCTGTGAGGGAAAAACACAGAGCACTCTCCCTTTTCCGTCGCCGGCCATCCATGGAGAACCTTGAGAGGTATAGGCTCATGCGGGCAACCCCCCTGCAGGTAGGGGGATTGAGAATACTCCCGCAGCCCCTCTGCTGGTCGTAAGAGGCGACCAATGAGGCAAGGAGCAGACCTCGTTAAAAAACCCTGTTTCTGCCAAAGGCAATGTCCAGGTAGTATGTGGGTTACTACCTACGCATAAAGTCACAACATCTGGCTATGAACCCACCCGTAAGGGGGAGAAGGGGATCCTGGTGGTTGAGCTCCTTGGTTCCGGAAGAAGTCGGATGCTTTGGAAGGGCCATGGAGTAATACACCACTTAGGCCCTGGATTCGCTGTAGACGGGCGGTCAGGTGCTAGCCACACCTGGCCAATCAGCTTCCGTCACGTTTCGGCATTCCGGTGACGAGCGCTTTGGGCTATGGAGGTCTGTGGAGGGGGGTCGAAGGTGCATGGGGTTGGAGGCCCATGTACGGTGGGTGGAGTGGGAGCTGAGACCTAACCTGAAGCAGGCAGCCTAGCTGCGGGTGCTATATCCTTTGGTTAGCCCTGGCGACCACACTGGTTTGCGGTGTGGCGTCCCAAATGTGTGGCTCCGTGGTGGGTGGGGAGACCAGGGGATGAATTTTCTGTGTTTAATGGCTGAACACATACTTCCTCCACACCCAAAAAGGACCCGCCCAGATGTGGACGGGGGAGATAAATCAACCTGCGCCTGCAGGAAATATCTAATTATGAGATGTGCAAACGAAGGCGAGAACCTTACTAAGGTCTCTCCCTTCCTAATACAAAGGTCCTCTCGGGAGCAATCCCAGGAGACCTAGAATCTGTTAAAAAATTAAGGGACGGAACATTATTAATAAAAACAATAAATGATAAGCAAAGTGAAGTGCTGCTGGCTTTGAAGAAGCTGCATGACATTCCTGTCACTGTGGAGCCGCATAAGACTTTGAATACCTGCCGTGGGGTCTCTATGTCGATGTTGCAGAGATTACGAGGGAGATGGCTCCCCAAGTGGTCATCAACTTTCGTAGATTAACGACAAAAAGAATGGTGAAACCATAAACACCACCTCTGTGGTTCTCACCTTTTCGCTTGACAAGCTTCTGGAGAAGGTCAATGTAGGGTATGAGAAATGTCCTGTACGTCCCTATATACCAAACCCAATGCGTTGCTACAAGTGCCAAAAATTTGGTCATGTTGCACCAAGGTGCAAGGGCGAAGCCATCTGCCCAAAATGTAGCAAAGCTGTGCATGAGGGGGAGGTATGAGCCTCACCTGTACTTTGCGGCAATTGCGAGGGGCCACACCCAGTCTACTCGCGAGATTGCCCCAAAGTACAGGAAGAACGCAAGATCATAGAGATCAAAACGATCGAAAAAATTTCGTATTTCGAGGCACAGAAGAAGTACAGGACCCTGATAGCACCAAAATTCTCAAAGTCTTATGTGGAGAAAGCAGCAACTCCGAAGAAAATGGTCACCTGTTCTACCCAAACTGAGCATGAGGCAGAACATCCACAGGCAAAAGAGGAAAATAATTAACGAGAGATTGAAAACAGAAAAAAGGAAACAGAAAAGAAAAACTTAACATCTAAAAAACAAATAAGAAACAAAAAAGAAACCACCTCAATGGAGGTGGAAATCACCTCTGGTGCTGACTCTCCAAAGAGGAGTCAGTCACCAAGACCTAAACCCAGGCCACCAGTGGAATCCCATGCTGACAAGCATGGGAAGACACCACCACCTGGTCCCTCCAGCAAGGGTCCTCTCTCCACTGAGGTGGAGATGGAGGAAGAAAGTCTGAATGATGAGGAATTGCAAGCCCTCCTCGCACAATGGTTGAAAGGGAGGAAGACAAAGCTTACACGCTAAGCTTCGCTCCACGTGAACGATGCATTTACTGTCTTTTTTACAGATTTTATGGTTTTTACCCTTATTTTAAATTTTTTTTAAATGCTTACAGTTCAATGGAATTGTAACAAGTATTTTAAACATAAGGCGGAGCTTGATATTTTAATAAACAATTTTAACCCATCCAGTATATTTTTACAGGAGACTCATTTTAAAAGATCTGACAAGGTTTCACTCAAAGGTTTTAAAATATTTTGCAAAGATGACCTCAGCGGTCGTAGGGCACAGGGAGGCATCGCTGCGGCCATCCGGGAGACTCTTTACTCCTCCCAGGTGGATTTGCAGACACCGTTCCAGGCTGTTGCAGTTACGGTTGCCTGTCCAGAGCACATCACTTTTTGCAATGTGTACTTTCCGGATTGGGCTTCCGTGACAGAAAGAACCCTTGAGGATCTCATCTGCCAGCTACCTCGGCCATTCATCCTTTTAGGAGATTTCAATGCCCATAGCCCTCTTTGGGGAGACACAATGGGAGATTATAATGGCCAAGGTCGTATTTTATAAAATTTTTTAAGCCATCACGATCTGATTTTAATCAATGATAACGAAAAGACGCGTTTTAATTCTTATAATGGTGAATACTCGGCCATTGATCTTTTTATATGTACAAGCACTATTGCTCCCATTTTTAAAATGCGCGTTCACGATGACTTATGTGGAAGCGATCACTTCCCCCTTCTCATCCGGAGAAGTGTTTTTTTAAATAATGTTAATTTACCCCCTAAATGGGTCTTGAAGAAAACCGATTGGGGTAATTTTAAAAATTTGTTATGACCCTGCTCTTAGTGCTGCAGCGAATGTTGATGCTGCTATGGATGCAATTATTCACGCTGCAGAGGTAAGTGTTCCACGGTCTGCCAGCAAGTCACGTCGCCCACCTGTGCCATGGTGGAATGATGAATGTGCTCAGGCTATCCATCAAAGGAAGAAGGCACTAAAAATTTTTCATAAGTGTCCGACGAGCAGGAATTTGTCGGCTTTTCGTCAATTAAGATCAAAAGCTCGACAGGTCATAACTGCCGCAAAATGAGAATCCTGGAGGAAGTATGTGTCCTCAATCAATTGTAGGACACCCATCGCACAGGTATGGAGAAAGGATAGGAGTATTTCCGGGACTGCTCACCTTCCTCATGTCCCAGGGGTGAAGGCAAACGGGGCGTTAATAACATCTCCGCTAGAGATAGCGGATGTATTTGGCGAGCACTATGTTGCAGTAAGCAGCAGTGCTCAATACACAAGCGCTTTTCTTGATGTTAAATGCCAAATAGAACGTCTTAGCTTAGACTTTAGGTCAGGCAATGTGAATGCCCCGTACAACGACCCATTCACTCCCTGGGAACTTCAGTCTGCCATAGCAGATTTGAAGGATACCGCTACAGGAATGGACGCCATCCACAACGCGTTTTTACGTAACCTTCCTGGAGCTGCCATGAGGAATCTTCTGCATACGTTCAATCGTATGTGGAGGGATGGTGAGTTCCCAGACAGGTGGAAAGAATCAGTGGTGGTACCCATCCCTAAGCAGGGAAAGGACAACTCTGTCCTCGGAAACCACCGCCCGATATCCCTAACATCCTGCCTGTGCAAGCTGATGGAAAGAATGGTAAACAAGAGGCTAGTTTGGTGTCTTGAAAGCCAAAACCTTCTTTCTGAAATTCAGTGTGGGTTCCGTCGCCATAGGTCTACCATAGACCATTTGGTGCGGATTGATAACTTCATCCAGGAGGCATTCGTTCTTAGGCAACATGTGGTTGGTGTCTTCTTTGACTTGGAGAAGGCATATGACACCACATGGCAGCATAAAATTTTAATTACCCTCCATAAGTGGGGTTTTAGGGGCAATCTGCCCATTTTTATTAAAAACTTTTTATCGGGACGTGTTTTTAAAGTAAGAGTAGGAAATAGTTTATCCAAATTTTATTCACAAGAAAACGGAGTGTGACACGTTTTGCCCAGCTATAGATGATGTGGTTGGATGCATACAAACACCTGTGGAAGGATCTTTGTTTGTAGATGACCTAGCTATTTTCTGTAGGTCATCATTAATCCCCACGGCAGGGAGACAGCTCCAACTCACATTAAATCGTCTATACAAGTGGTCACAGTTGAACGGTTTTCGTTTTTCTCAAGAAAAGACGAAATGTGTCCATTTTTATAGGCGAAGGGGATGCTTCCTCCCGCCGACGCTTAAACTGGGTTGCCATGTTTTAGAGTTTGCTGACTCTATCCGTTTTCTTGGTTTGATCTTGGATAGACGACTGAATTGGAAAAGTCATATTCAGTTTTTAAAGGAACGGTGTTTTAAAGTTTTAAACATTTTAAGATATCACAAACCGTCTGTGGGGAGCTAACCGCAAATCTATGCTAATGCTGTACAGAGCATTGGTGCGGTCAAAGATCGACTATGGGAGTATTGTCTACTCCTCGGCCCGGAAGTCATACATGCATCCACTGACATTGTTACACAATGCTGGAATCAGATTGGCAACTGGTGCTTTTAGAACCAGTCCCATTCCTAGTATTTATTGCGATGCTGGGGAGCCGCCATTGGAGATCCGGAGAAATATCCTCATGTGTAACTATGTCACAAAAATTTTATCTTTGAAAGGACACCCGTGTTTTGATGTAATTTTTATATCCCGTTTTACTGAAATTTTTAACCGACACCCAAGGGCCACAAAACCGCTTGGAATACGTTTTAAGTCTTATATGGACGATATTGGATTGCAGCTTCCCAAGATTGTTCCTACCGGCTCTCTTAAATATCCGCCATGGCAGATCCCATGCCCTAAGGTCTTGTTGGACCTTGCCCTGTTTACAAAACATAATACCCTCTCTTGTGAGTACAGGTCGCTATTTTTTGATGTACTTAATGATCATCCGGGTTGTGAACTGATCTTCACAGATGGCTCTAGATCCTCTTCCTCCTGTGCATGGGCCTTCACTAGCAAAAATCTCTCTTCTAAGGGAGGGCTCAACCCGCTGAGGAGTATTTACACGGCGGAGTTGACGGCCATAAGAAGAAAGACCTTCGAAAACCCGTGTACAAAAAGACGAAGAAACAATTAAAATAAAATAATGCGTTTAACAAACCGTGTAAAAATCTATGTAATTACAATTTGTACATTTTTTATATAAATACATATTTTATTGCATAAATAAAAAATTCAATCACTTTTTTAACATATCACTTCAACATAAATTCAAATATTTTTCCAAAAAAGAACAAAAACATCACAAATTCAGGAACAAAAAATCTTGGCATAAAAATAAGAACTACATTTTATTCGTCGCTGTTTGACAATAAACGCAATCGGTGCAAAATCGCTTTCATCGCTAGAAATATTTAGCACATCATCTTCATGTGTATCCAATGGTGAGATCCTCTCAGTGCAATCTTGAACAGGATTAACATTTCCACCCTCGATTGACATATTCTGCACATCCTGCGTTGTTGGGGTTTCATTGGTTCTGACAATGAAATCGGTTATCAATCGTTGTGATCCTGTTTTGACAAGTCCCTTGTATAATTCTTGATAACGGGTCATACAATACTTCCGATCACGTTGGAACTGTACAGCTCGTTCGACAATAGGATCATTTGTCAGAAAATGATTTTCCAATTTAATGGCCAGTTCTTCTCGAATCAAACTTGGATACCTTATCAAAAGCCTTAGAAAAATTAGTACATGAACAAATCACGCTCTTTCGTAACGAAAATCAATTGTTAGATCACTTTCAATCTGGCTTTCGTAAATCTCACAGCACCACCACTACTCTTGTAAAAATCACCGACGACATTCGCCGCGCAATGGACAAAAGGGAAGTAACAATCCTAGTACTACTGGATTTCAGTAAAGCTTTCGACTCGATAGACTCGATAGTCCTGCTGTCTAAACTGCTCGCAATGAATTTCTCGCCTTCGGCCATTAATTAGATATCTTCTACTGCTCGCAATGAATTTCTCGCCTTCGGCCATTAATTGGATATCTTCTTATTTAAGCGATCGTTCCCAACAAGTGATTTCTATTCATTCTTCATCTGATTGACTTCTCTATTTTTTGTTTAGTCATAACAGTGTTATTATCTATTCATTTTGTCATTTTTATATGTTCATTCCATCAATGATGTATTCGTATTGTGCCAAAATTTTACTGATGCATAGCTTTAAGTCTTTCATGTATTCATCTTTTGTTCTAAATATCAGTTATTAATGGTTTTAGTGAATCTCAATAGGTTTCGCAGGTTTTCCTGCTGTGAGTTTTTTTTACATGGATTTCATTATTCAGCAGTCCTTATTTTTCCCCACAAAATTACATCTTTTCTTTTCCAATTCTTGTACTTTTATTGTTACTTGTATTTACATAAAGTGCTATGTATTATTGTATATGTTTCATGTATAGGGGTTAGGTGGAAAATGGGACTTTTTAGTCTCAATCTCGCCTCAAATAAAGACCACATCAATCAATCTCTGTTCTCTCTCACTCCCTTTCTCTCCTTCTGCCTCTCCTTTTTCATTCCTCTCTCTCTTCCCTCTCTTATTAAAGCATTCAAAGCACTCTTTCCTTACGTATACATATAGTATAAGAATTGAGACGAAAGTAAAATCTTGAGGTTTAACAGTGACACGGTCGGCAAGGCAACATATCGTTAAAAAGCATACATTTTTCCAATAAATATGATTTAAACGTATTACTTGGACGATTTCGAATTGTAGGCGAAATGTGACGATAAGAATAAGAAATGTTATTTATTTTTCTTTAAAACGGTAATTTTTCTTCGTCACAGCATTTTCATATCCAAATAATTATCTTTGCAAAATTTCAAGTTTATATCTGCATATTTGATCGAGTTATTCGCGTTTTAAGAGCGTGGCATGGACCAACGGACATAACCTTTTATTATAAGGGAGATTATATTGTAAGGGATTATAGATTGTCAGTTGTATGTGTAGTGCTTGGTTAGATCTGTTATGGATTTTATGTCATGTTACAGTTTTAGCTCGTCCATATGACGGGAACGAAAACGCCAAATTAAAAGTTAAAGAAACAATTTTGATGTCATTATTTCACTCTTTAAACTCACTAAATTTTCTTAAAGCATAAAATGTTTTGTCAAACTCGCTTATCATTCATTCATTTTACATTATTTTTGGTGGATTAATTTAAAATACTAATGAACAAATAATAAACTTTGTCCATTATAAATGTTGTAATCGCTCCTTCATTTTACCTAATGACAAAATACATGAATTATTAAGCTAAAATATTATTAGCTAGGTTTCTAGGGTTTGTTTGTTTTCGTTGCTACAACAACTCTTTCATTTACTATCTCTTTCGCGGGACACGATAACCTGGCTTATTATTAGTGCTTTTCGTCATTGCTGAAAAGCACTATTATCTTCGTGATGTTCGTTCGTCCGTCCGTACGCCTATATCAGGGAAGAATTTGCTTAACCGATTTCAACCAAATTAGCTATATAGAATCTTCACATAAATACATAACCAAAATGACAAATTTGTACCGGCTTCACTCAGTAGGGATGCCAAAATTGCAAAATAAAACTTTTCAGTAATTATGAATTTGGAAGGAATTGGCCGAAACGATTTAAACGAAATTTTATATGAAGGTGGCGTGCATTATAAAAAATAACAAAAAGCAGGGCCGCCATGTTACGGGGAATGATAAAATTTCTTTTTACACGTATTTATGTTGAATTGTCCGCATCAATTTTAACCAAATTTAATAATTTATAATGTGTACAAAAGTATAATAGCAGCATATTTGTACTGGATCAGGCAAACAGGAGCGCCACAATTACAAATTAAACTCTTTTAGTAATTATGGATTTGAAAGGAATTGGCTGAACGAATTTCAACTAAATTTTGTATATAAGATTTGCACAACATACATACAACCTGTAATCAAATTTTTTAAAGCGGAGCTTAAGAGCAGGGCTACCACAGTAAAAAGTAAAATAATATTTTTACACGTATTTCTAGAGAACTTACTTCATGGAATTTAACCAAATATGGTATATATAATCTTCATATAAATAAATAACCAAAATATCATATTTCAACCGGGTCGACTAAACAAGGCTACCACAATATCAAGCTTAGAATTATCTGTTACTATGAATTTGACGAAATGCACTTCTTTACCACGGGAAACTCTTGTACATCCCTACTTGGTGTTTGTATTTTTGTGACTAACCCACAATAGGAGAATATTATCATACACATTTTAAAATAACTATAAATCATCGTAAAAATTCGACACTTGAAACAGTGAACGCCTAAAGGAATGCAATTTTGTTTTCTTGGCATCGATTTTCGAATACGCATCGAATTAGAGCACAAATTAGTTTTTAACGCGAAAACGTGACGTTTTTTACGTGAAAATATTTCGTCATCTAGGTCATTTGCATTGTTTCCGGTTTAGTTTAATTGTGTATGATTAACTGGGATTATAATTACGCGCCGTACCTGTTCACATATTCAACGCAATTTTGATGTTTAAACAATGCGTTGATTACAATGAACAATACCACGAAAACTAACACAATGAAATATTCCATTATTCACAGATATTGTGTTGATGAGGGTTCCTAAGTAAGATAAAGTAGTTAAAATTGCTGAATTTATTTGAAAGATTTGAGTACATTTTCTGCGAAAGCCAAATAAATATTAAATCTCTGACTAAAAACAGAAATATAAAACTTATAAATTTATGGTGGAGAAAGCGAGGGAGAATGGGAGAGAGGGCAGTGGAACGGGAGGGAGGAAGAATGAGTAGGGCCTTAATTTAAATACTTAATCCACGCATACCCGTCATATTTGATGGGCAATCGCGCTAGTTAATAAATCAATATACGCTGAAGTGCAGATTTAACAAGTGGCAAAAATATTCGCCCTTGAGTGAACGAAACCGATCTAGTGAATCACTCGATAGAACGTGCAAGAATTACTCTTAATCTCAAAATCGATTCTTGTTGTCTTACTTACCAACAACGAGGATGAGGAACACGGATAACCACTTCATCCTTGGAAATCCTAAAAGGAAATTTCAACCTTTTAAACGTTAAAATATCTACTGGTTCATAGGATTTCCCCTGGAACTACTTCTTGACGAATAAATTCTAAGTTTAAACGCACGAATAACTGGATATCCTTTCAAACTCAGTTTTTGCGCATGATAGCTCCAGAAGGGTCAAAAGGGAATTGGTCCGACCATGGAGAGCGGCTGATCTGCTCCACACACGGCTTCCTATTGAACCATGATTATCTGTAATGACCAGTTTGACGTCACGAAGATAACTAAGGAGTGGTATTTTATTCCAATGTGGTAATATATCCTCAACTTCATTCAGATCGCTTAGCAAGAGGAAGCTTGTTTATCTCTTGAGGAATAATATCAGGCCATTCTCGGTTACAGGCAGCGTCCGCCCTTGTATAAATATAAACTCAAAATAATCTATTTTAAATAGTGTTACTTACTGTTGTTCAAAATTAGATGAATTTATGTAAAATATATATTATCGACTTCACACTGACAAATGACGCGCAGATACTTCAAACGAAATATGAAACTGGATTCGCGCTAGCAGCGCTAGGCGGCTTTATACATTATGGAAAGGGTATGGATTTTTCGGGTTTTACCCAATTTTTACCAGATTTTTACCCTCCGATTGCCTTTTTAAAATTTCGGGTAAAATCCGAAATTATTAGGTTTCTTTAAACACAAGTTTTTTAGATTCGGTCACAGAATTTCTATTCTGGCGCTTGTAGGCACCTCAGCACTTGAGTGCAGTCCGGGATGTTCGTGAACAGTCTGTTTATTCTCTTTGTAAACAATTTATTCGTAAGCTTACTTTGTAACACAATCTGAATCTCCTTAGTTTTCTCGCGCCACGAATAGTCAAGGATGCGCCTTAGCTAGTCGTTGTTAGATCTTGGATAGAATAAGAAAAAAGAGCCCGAGTGTCTGTTAGTTGGAAACACTATGAAAGAAAAATTATTTCACTAATATCTGGTGTGTTTACAAAAGAATTTGAACGGTAAGCAAGATGTTTGTCCAGCCATCGAGGTGTTCCTCTCCACCTGGAGGCGTTTAACACAAGATATACTCTCAACAATATTTAAGGTATAGTGAAAAGTTTTGATTGTTGATAAAAATTTTGAATTTTTAAACAAGATTTTTATTTAAAAATCATTTCGTCCAAATTAAAAAACAATAAAACCAGAAAATTACCCGCGATTGAACTTTTTTTAAAACATCGAAAAATCTGTAACTTATTTATACCCGATTTTAAGCCGAATGAAAAGGAAAATAATAAAACCCGATATTTACCCTCCAAATGAAATATTTTTTTTTAAAGCCAGAAAATCCATACCTTTATTATAGCGCATCCACAACGAAATAATGGCGCGGGCGCCGTACAGTGCTTGTGGAAACGTTCACTATATTGGGTGGCTTGGCGGCAAAATGAAATATATTTCAAAATATATACGCATAAAGAATAATTAATACAAATAAATAAAAATAAATTATAAATTGACGATAAGTATGACATTTGATGTTCTACTTGCCCCTCAAGTAGGACGTAGGACATTAATTAAAAAGTAGAACGGACCTACCGAAAGTAGGGCGGTTGGCAATCCTAGTCACGCCCTGCGCATACGCGGGAAAAATGATATCTTTCCCCAACACGCTAAAAGAATCTTTCTTCCAAGCTATATCGCTGTTCCGGACTGTCGGATCGTAGGGATGGTTGAAATAAAATTGTTACTCCATACTCGGGAGAGGCGAAGGAGATTTATAAGTGTCTCCTGGAACATGCATACGTCCGGACCCCACCTTCCGATAAAATGGACCAATTAGCCCCATTTCGCCTCGCTCCTCACAGAGCGAACGTTTAGGGTGAGGATTGAGAGAGCTCCCATTGTCCGTTGATCAAAAGCCCTCTCCTCCTCCGATCACGATTCGTTGCCTATTTGGAGGGTCACCACGAGACGCTGCATCCGCGTTTTAAACGACCTCTCCTCGACCTGGTACATCAGAACCTGCAATGCGCAGGCTAAGAAGTGGACACTTTCTGTATATTTTCTCGCCCCTTCGAGTGGGGAGTTATGCCCCCGAACCTCCCCTAAAGCCCCATTTACACGGTCCCGGGGCAATCCCAAGGGCAAGTTCTGAGGCTTGTCACGTGGCATTTTGTTTATTCAGTTTTCAAAATCCAGTCCCAGGGCTGAGTTCACGGTCCACCGTCGAGATGGTTGGACACGTGATAGGGCAATGATTTCCTTAACTGCACATGCGTCACTTGCGTAATTCTGGATTTTTCCCCAATTTGCGCCTGTGCAGCTGACGTAATAGCATTTCGGCGGTCGCGAAGGAGAGAAAATTTGCGGAAGCAATCCAACGGCGATCATTTAAACAAGTAAAAGAATGCATTAAAAAGTTGAAAAATGATCGGGGACAGGACGTCATATTTAAAAGAGGAAAATTAAAATGGTGATAATATTTTTCTTGTTGAGATGATGAACAAATTAAAGTATCTACAAAATTTTAATAATGTGCAACATTTGAATAAATACTACTAATACTACTTTCTCTTGTATATTGTATGAGCTACCAGATGTGTGTGTGTGTGTATGTGTAAAGATATGAGAGTTAACATTAAAGAAATCAACGGCAAGGTTTATGAATAATATCTTTATTAATAAAAAATCTTACCTGAATATACGTACGAAGGATTCGGAGAATTGCTTCGCAGACTTTTTAAAAAATAAGAAATGTAACATTTAATTTCAAATTTTAGGTCTCGACATAAAAAAGTTGATCTGCGAGAACAACGACGAAACTAGAAGCCTATTTCCATTCTGGAAAGTATGCAGGCTATAAATTCCAAAACGATACCATGCATGTATAATATGAACTACGCTACACGTATTCTTCAAATGTATTTTGTAGTTTCGGTAAAAAATAAATCTAGTGATCTTTCATTGCGATATTTGAATTTCTAGCTGAGAAAGTGGTAAAATAAATATCCGCCATTTTATAACATGAAAAAATGAAAAGGGATGACGAATTTTTAGGCGCGTTTCGCTTCCTGCATGAGCGCCTATTACCTTTGTCTGTCCGTCAGTCTGCATGTTCGTTCTAGGCTTCTACCGAATGGATTTTTTAAAATTTGATATTAAGGACTTACAATCAAAGATAATAAGAAATTCAGAGAGTATATGAATTATGTAAGCCAGTCAGAGGCACCACTTTACTGGTGGCAAAAAAAATGAACTTTTCTTAATATCTCGCCAGTATTGGTCATATCAAAATAGTTTTCAAATAAAACTTGTAGAACTAGTAGAGTATTTCTGATCCTATACATTTTTATCGTAGGAGTAGCTGTTATCAATAAAATCAAACAAGAATGTCTTAATTCGAGTTGAACTTAATGAAATTCATGCATGGATACGTAATTGTTGTCAACGCAAACAATCTCACAACAAGATTGGAAACGTGTACACCATGTCGGAGTATTTATACAGAGTTCCCAAAGACGTTCTTTATAATTTATGTTATCATGCTAAAAATAAGGTAAATACTAATGGCTTCATCTATTGTGTTAGCGCAGCAAAACGATATACCTATCAAAAGCGGTGTCAAGGAGATTTTGAATTTGTGGATTTATTTTATAATCAGTATAATAATCAACAAACAATTGAAATTTATTTCAAACATACCTCACTTAAAATAAGCGGCTACTCAACTCAATATTCTGATTGGTATATATTATCGCTGTCCTTCATCTGAAACTTACCATTAGTATTATTATTTCCCAATTCTGCCTTCTGACGATTTACTAGTCTTGTGTATCTATATTAAAATTCTGTAAATCATTTTAATCTGGTGAACAGTGTCAAAAAATGTAACTAATAATTTCTGATGAAAAAAGCTCTAATTTGTCCCAGATATACAGCATATAAACTTTTTTTTACTTTCAAGAATAGTTTTTAGTTTTATTTATAACTAGCAAATATACCTGACGTTGCTCGGGTTTTTAAATCAAGACAAAAAGTTTTAAGAAAACTTGAGAATAAATGACGTAATTACAGCAAGTTAAATAAGATAATTATTTAGTTATTACTATTTTCCTTTTTAGATCCCGGAATGGTGAATAATACGTTGCTATTTACGGATATTGTAGTTCGACATTAGTTATGTAATCGTTTGTAATGATAAATATTTAGCCTTTGCCGCTGTTATATGTATTATTTTACCGAAGCAAGGCTTGAGTTATTGTATAGTTATGAAAATACATTCAAGAGGATGAGGTTGCTTTCTGTAAAAAGCAGACCAAAACATAAGTTTTGATTGCGTCTACACGTGAAATGTTTTTTCACGCAAAAAATTCACGAATATAAACATTTCTATCATTAAAATATATCGCCAATATCATGAAAATCCGTTTGACTTAAGCCGATGTGGAATTTAGTTAATAACATTTAAATTACCTATATTGGTAACACTGATAGACCCATGCATTTTAAGTGCTGGTTTTCTACGCAATTTTCACTTATCTATATATCTACCAAGGTTTATGAATATCAGTTGGATACATTCCGAGATCATGATAAACGTATTAAAAAACTTTAATCTCTTATATATGTAGCACTGACCAAGACTTTTAAAATAGTAGATTTTCATAGATATTCATTATAGCAATATATACGTAGCAGTTGTCAGGAAATCTGTTGAACAGTTGTATGAAACTCCTTCAGCCAAAAAATTGCTAGCGATGAGGCTACTAATGTAGCCCTTCTCACCGTCTAAACGACGAGATGGCCTGTGCTGCGACCATGGATCAACTAGCTTACGGGACCGACGTGGGACGAGGTTCCCCCACGGAAGGAGTGAGATTTACGGTGAAGAGGAAAAAAACACGGAAGAGAGAAGAAGTAAAGACGCTGCTCTTTCACCCGCGAGGAAGCGAGGGCCGACGGAAAAAATAGGACGGTAGAAGTAACAAGGGAAACTCTTAGTGAAAGTCAACCAGCAATAAAGGATTATTTCGAACAATCCAGGCTTTACCAATTTATCCTTTGACAGGTTAGAGGGCTTTCACAGTGAAGTGAGAGGCAGTTCCGACCCTAATAGTGTGTTCGACAAATACACGCAGGACAAGCACTCGCTAATCGACACGCTCCTCGAGATAAAACCTATTATAAAAAACAGAGCGCTCCGAACGCGCGTGGGCAGACTGGCGACCAACCTCGCCAATAGCACATAGTATTTTATTGCTCGATTTTAAACTTCCGCTCTGACCTGTCTATTCTTGATGCTAAACTGAATATTTTATCTTTGAATGTAAAATCTGTCCGAAGCGAAGCTAAATGGCTAGCACTGACCATATTTCTCAGACGGTGGCGACCTGAGATTTGCCTTCTACAGGAAACTAACACCGAAATCCTGCCTTCGAATGCGCTTCTCGAATATGATTTTACTTTTAACGCTCCCAGGACTCCATATTCCGGTACAGCGATGGAACTGAGAAGCAACTTGGATATACGCCACCTGAGTGATGAGGTCATATACGATGGCCATGATCAGGGGACCAGGTTAGTTTTTGGTTCGCCTCCGAGTGAGTATTTAGTAGTCTCGGTCTATATGCCTCTCGAAGCAACAACCGCATTGGTCGTTGTGAAAGCCTTGGATGAGCGTATCGCTCGTTTTAATACGTCCAATCTAGGCGGAAGGAAATGCCTCCTAGTTGGAGGTGACTTTAACTCCACTCTTTCGCCCACGGAGGACAGAACGAGCGGGAGAGAAAGGAATCCTCGCATTGCAGAGGCACTTAAGACACTGGTGGTAACTCGTGGGCTGGAGGACGCCTGGATCGAAATGCATGGGCTATCTCCGGGCTACACTTTTGGGACCCTGGAACCAAACGGCAGTCGGGCACGTCTCGATAGGATATATGTCTCTCGCGATCATGCCGCACGGTTACAGGAGGTGAAACTTATACCGTCCTTTTCCGACCACTTGGCCCTCTTGACCAGCCTATCGGTCAATGCTAAAGTAAGCATGGGATGTCCATACAGGAAGCTAGACAACTCTCTATTAGACAACCGAGTACGTGCGTGGGGTGGAAACTCTCATCACCTCACTGGCAGAATGCAAAAGGCTGCGAGAAAATCCCTCTGAATGGTGGGATCTGATGAAAGAAACATCAAGCATGCCACCATAAGATTCGGGCGGTGAGCCAGGAAGAAGGGGGAGGAGGAAGTCGCCAGGTTGGAGAAAAAGGCCATGGCAGTAATGCCGTGTGAGGAGGAGGCTCAGCTCTGCCTAAACGAAATTTGGGATTGGTATTCCAGGTAAAGAGTGAAAATCCTATCCAGGGTCGGATGGGAAAACTTGGCGGCAAACGATGCACCAGCCGGGTCACGGCTAGCGAAGGAAGCTACCAGGGTAATGCCGAAGCCACTCAGCAGTCTAAAAGTGAATGGCAACGTGTTGGAAAATGTCGCCGATATGTGCCGATACGTGCATCAGCACTTCAAAGCGATCTTCGAAGACGATGAAGACGACAATACTGGGGTGAGAGACGACGGTTATGCTGACTTAAATAAGATAAGTCATGTGGAAAAAGAATCCTTAGGCCTCCAGCTCGAACTCCAAGACTACGGCGAAGCCTTGAGGTCCCTTAACAAAAAGCGAGCACCGGGCATCGACAGCCTAATAGTGGAATTCTATCTCAAATTTTGGACGGTCCTGGGCGAGTCTTTCAAGTACGTCATGGATGACAGCATGAAAAACGGACAATTACCATCTACGACACGAGCCGTTATCGCTCTCCTGCACAAGAAGGGCGACAAACTGGACCTGAGTAATTGGAGACCCATTTCTCTGACAAACGCCGATTACTAAATCATGGCGAAAGCTCTTTCCTCGACGCTCGGTGAGTTGGTTGGATCTGTGGTCTCCTCGGAACAAAGTTACTGCGTCCCGGGAAGGACCATCTTTGACAACATCTCCCTTATCAGAGACCTCATTAGGCTGAAAAATGAAAGTAACGATCCTCTAGCCGTACTTTCGCTAGATCAGAAGGGGGCGTTCGACAAAGTTTGTCACAACCACTTGTTCAAGACAATGGAGAAGATGGATCTTCCCCGCTCCTTTACCAATAGAATCAAGTTGTTATACAGAAACGCCAGGTGTCATATACGGATCGCCGCATGTTTGACGGCACCAGTACACGTCACGAGAGGCATAAGACAAGGGTGCCCATTATCAGGGCAGCTTTTTTCCATAGCCATAGAACCCTTGCTGTCCAAGGCGCTCTTGTTCCAGGAGGGAGGGACATACGGATGGCGGTATCGGCGTACGCCGATGACGTCACCGTCTTTGTCGATGTCGACGACTCTCTTCCTCAGATAAAGCCCACGTTTGAGGAATTTGCAGGGTTCGCTGGGGCGATGCTCAATACGGAGAAATCTGCTGGGCTATGGTACGGTGCATGGAGCGGAAGGAAAGAGACCCCTTCGATTTTAAATGGAGCGACGAAGGTATGAAAATTCTTGGTGTAGGAAACGACCCGGCAAAACATGACTCTGTCAACATGGAAGAAGTCCAGTGTAAACTCAGTAAAGTGGTGGATGGGTGGCTACATAGGATTGGCACGATGTCCCTGAGAGGCAGGGTACTAGTGGCAAACCAATTCTTTGCGCCACCGAGGTGGCATGCGCTCCAGCGTGTCACTCCCTCGACTGCATTAATCAACTGCCTTCAGAGCGTCATCAACCACTTCATCTGGAGGAACGGAAAACACTGGGTATCCGCCAACAAAATGCTCGCCCAAATCAAGGAAGGATGATTAGGCCTGGTGAACGTCAGGAATAAACTCAGGGCATTCAGAATACGCCGCGTACAGAGGTTACTCACCGAGCCAGCGGATATGCCGTGGAAAATATTGGCTGCTCGCACTTTGGAAAGGGTTGGGGACCGACATATGACTCGAACTTTTTCTGGACAGTACGATTAAGGATCTTAGGCAGGTAGATGCATTCTATACATCCCTGCTGGAATCGTGGCGTATTCTCGACGTAAGAAATGACAGCGGTGGGAGACCTTTCCCTACCGGTTGGCCGCTTCCCGTCCCGATCCCAGCCATCGGAATAGTCAGAAAAAAATGAAGACATTTTTAACCTTACCTCTGCCTAAACGAGATGTGTATCGAGAAGTGTAATATGCCGCTAACAAAAACCGGTGACCCATGACGGGGAAACATTCCGAGGATGAGGTCAACTGGCTTGAGATCAGGGTGAAGCCTAGTTTTGGCACCGTTACGTTTCCTGGTGATTGGGCCATGATAGGTGGGCAGATGCTATATTCCAGAATAAAACCGGCGTGTTGAGCACAAGGAATTGGTCTTGGTGCCCAGATAAGGACGGGGATTCATGGCATCTGGCATTCGAATGCGACAAAGCGAGGATTCTGTGGCAAAACGTTGTAAAAATGGCTAAAATTTTAACAGGCGAGAGTGTCATTTATTTAAAAGATCTGTACGGAGGCCTAAAACAAAAATCTCGCTTTGATAAAAAAGGAGTTAGAATTGCCAACTACCTCATCACGTTAGGGAAAAGCGTTATATATAAAGATTTTACTCTGCACTGCAAAGGAAAGAAGACTCATATTGACTTTTGGGAAGATTAAAAAAAACGATCAAGAAAAGAATTATTCTTGAATGGAGCAAGCATAAAGCTAATGACAGGGAAAGAGCATTCACGAACTTCTGGGGTCATAAAAGCATCCTTTGCTGGATTGATCGAGGAGAGCTGATACTGGACAGTGCATATCTAACATGAGGACATCAAGGAAGATGCAGATAACTATTCCTATTTATCTTATTCATTTATTTATTTATAAACTTTCACTCGGTCATTGTACAACGTTAGTGTTTTAGATATGGCTTTAATATGATCATACAACGGAGACGGTGAGCCGTTTGGAGTAATCCACAAGGTTGCGGTGACCAGCCCCTTTGGCGGGGACCTTCAACTGATCACCTCTCTCCTTCTCAGACGGCAATGTAAAGGGAATGTGATGCAATATATCATGGACCGTGAATCATACAGATACATGGTACGATAAATGCAAAGGACACAGAAAGTCCAAAAAAGGCAAATTGATGATATAATAATATAAAAATAAATGAGGTGACGACTGAGAGTATAACAGCCTACCGTTCCCTTTAATAATAATAATAATAATATCATAAAAACAAAGAACTACATGAAATATGTGATAAAAGATCCAGCAATAAGTAATGCAGGAGATGCAAAATCAAAAATGAAACAATTGAACACATTACAAGTGGATGTAGCACCCTAGCAAGTACAGGATATACACAAAGAGATGACAATATATGCCGACAAATAAACCAAGCCTTATGCAAGAAACACAAATTAATAGAAGGCAATATAGTACCATGGCATAAATATAAACCAGAAACTATCCTCGAAAATAGTAACATAAAAATGTATTGGAACAGAGACATAATTACTGATCGAATGATTCCACACAATAGACCGGACATCACACTCATAAAATAGAAGAAAAAATAGCATATGTAATATATGTTTCACTACCGAACACATCCAATATAGAGAAAAAACAATGAAAAAATCCAAAAATATTTATCATTAGCCGAAGAAATTAAAAACATGTGGCAACAAAATAAAGTTATTATAGTACCTATTATAATATCGTCCACAGGTAAAAAGCTATTCAAAAGTCTTGAAACTCTAGACCAGGGATTCTCAAATCGTGGGCCATGGCCCAATGGCGAGCCACAGCACTTTCTCCAGGTGGGCCACAGAGACTGCCCATTTCTTGTCTTTCTTTCTTGGCAGGCATATGGCCACACCATTTTCGAGTTGTACCTGACAAAGTTGGCAGAACACGGTATGACTCATGCAACTTGCATGAGTCATACCGTGTTCTGCGTAGTGTTTGGTTTCTGGCAGTTGCTGACAACTTATTCAGTTGTGTTTTGTGGCGCGCTTGAGTCAGACACTAGGCCATGACATGCCAGGCAAAAAGCCATTTGGACCACATGGCGAAAAAAGTTGGGAAACACTGCTCTAGACTTACACAAAAATACATACATAAATTTACAAAAATCTATCATAATTAACACATGCTCTATTATCCGGCGATTTTTAAATGACAATACACTATAAATATATAATAGCTATGCATACAGCTTGACCCCGCTCCGCTGTAAGCATGAAAACCCAGAATTAATCCGCATCAAGAAAAAAAATAATAATAATAATAATAAACACACGCGAACACTCATACACATACTTTATTTTTATTTATATTCATATTTATATACCCCGGTGCCTCACATGCCCAATTAACCCACCATGCAATTCCTTCTCCTGCTCCACCACTAACATAACCTATCCCATAACTTATGCTACCAACTCCACCACCCGTAATGTTATTTACCTCCTGAGATGCACCCAATGTCCCGCTTTTTATGTTGGTCTCTCAAGCAATCTCCTCAACATCCGCATGAATGGCCACCGCAACAGCATCATTCTTATACGACCGCTGCCCGTGGCCGTTCATGCAAACGAATGCAATTTGAAGTTCAACGTTCGCTTCACGGTGAGAGCCATCTGCGCTCTCCTCGATAATGCTTCCACTCCCCATCTCCGTCAGTGGAAACTCGAACACATCTACCTTCTAAACTCCTCTCTCCTTGGCCTCAATCTTCGTTAGCATTTTACTCCTTTTCGGTCATTCCCTTTCCTCTCTGTATCCTCCAATCCCCCGACCTCTCTATACTACCCTTCCACCCTATGCCTTCACCCAGTGTCACTGTCATTAATTGTCTCTCTCTTGTGCCTGAAAGCTCCAATGTACTTACGTGTTCAAATGTGTTTCTCCGGCACCGCAGAGGACCTCTTATTGTTCACTGGGCTTCCTTACAACAACAACTTGTTGCCATCCATTTACCCTATTTACCTCTTCTTTTCCATAAGCATTTACAAACACATATATATATACTATATATCTATCTATATATATATATAGTATATATATATATATATATATATATATATAAACACATATATATACTATATATATATATATATGTGTGTGTGTGTGTGTGTTTGTAAATGCTTATGGAAAAGAAGAGGTAAATAGGGTAAATGGATGGCAACAAGTTGTTGTTGTATATATATATATATATATATATATATTTCAGTACACGTGATGATGTAGCCTAGCTACGAAAACTAGTTGGAGTTTTGCAATAAAACGAATATGTGGAATCTGACGGAGTTTATTTAATCTAATTCCTTATGAATTACTTTTAGCAATGATATTCACACCTCGAGCTATTGACAAATACGAGCATGTATTATTTCATTTCCTTCCTAACGAATTACTGTCTTCCATTAATATTTCTAAATCATATTTGTGTAAGCATGACGTTCCAGTTGATATCTTAGGTTAGGACAAAGGGCTATCGAATGAGAGAATGATTTCATTGAATATTTTATTCAAAAATATGCCCTATAAGAAATTGATTTACAAAATGCCCGGTTTAAACAAAGATCAAGTGGTAGCAATTCATTTACTTTTCATTGAAAGTATTTCGTTCTCAGCTTGGCTGCGCCGCCCTTTATATATACTTCTACTGCTTCACCATCATCATTCTGCGTGTCCAGCAACTTTTTATAGGACGATCCTGGCAAGATATTTTTTAATTCTCCCAAAATCTCGCAGTAATCCTTGATGTTTTCATTTTTCGCAGCGTAGTGCAGAAACGTGTCTCCGTTGTTATTCGTCCCCAAAAGGAACTCCTCGAGGGACGTTCGATCGAGCACCTCAGAGAGAAACCGCAGATCATCCACAACCACATCTTGCGACACTTTCCTCTTTCTCAACACCAACAAGAGGTGAAGGCAAGTCTCTCCGTTGTCGTCCTTCATTCTCAGCAACTCTCTCAATTGCTCTCTGCTAATGTACTCCTCTAGGATCCTCAGATCTCTCAAGGGTTGTTCTTCGGTGGCTCTCCTATGGAAAATGGTCAAACCCCTCTTATTCCCGCTCATCACCAACTCCTTGAACTCTTCCCCGATCATGCAACTCCTCGCCGCTTTCAAAATCTGCTGGAATGCGGCTATGTCCTCGTTTCCGGCGGCGGTGTGCAGTACGGTGTATTTATTCACATCCCTTTGGAGTAACATCTTCTTCATCAGAAGTGAGCCGACGCAGTCATTCAGATAATCCAAAGCCTGCTTCATTTCCTCGTCTTGTTTGAAAACGGCCAATTGGAAAAGGAAGTTGCGACCGTATATGTCGACTCCCATCATTAGATCTTCAAATGTCTTCTCTGTTAGCAGGACCCTAATCTGGTTCAGAATCAGTCGGATGCGAGGGAACCCGTGCCAAATTGCACACACGTGTAAGATGGATCGATTGACGCCGTCTCTTTTCGTTATCAACTCACTGAGAACTCCCTCCCCTACGATCTCTTTGAAGAACCCCATCAATAAAGGGAAGACGTTCTCATCCTCGTTTCTACAGCAACGGTGGAACACATTCCGTCTCTTCTTATCCCTAACCTCTAACAGTCTCTTTCCCTGCTCGACACCGTAAGGTTCCTTAATTTTTTTAAGCACTCCATCAATTTCCTTCGTGTTTAAGCGCCGAGATGTGATCAAGGATCTCTTCCCGCTCTTCAGACACGCCTCGTGACAAAGATATCTCTTCATTGCCTCCAGGACCTCCTTCAAGTCTTCTGCAGATTCTCGTGAAATCAGAGAGAATATATACTCTCTCACGAATTCGATCGAATTGAAAAAACGCGATAATGTTACGTCGCTCAGAGCATTGTGTAGCAACATAAAGAACTTCATCTTCACTGCTTCTTCAACCCGTTCACTGGCTTCTACTAGAGTAGAAATGAAATCGTACATTGAGTCCTCGTTGCTATGTTGCTCTACGGACCGAATGACTCCTTCCCAAATATTTCTGCAATTCTGGAAGACCTCTTTTTCTTCATGGTTACGGCACCTGTTGAAGACATCGACGACATCGAATTCTTTGATGAAATTTTCACCGAATAACATCTTCTTCGATTGGAAGTTGTAATCGATGAAGTTTCTCACGGATTCGTAACCAGGCTCCAGGATAACATCCTTCAGCAATCCTTTCTCCAGTCTGTCCTCACTTATCCCTTCCAGTATGAAATCACCGAAGAAGTATTCTGCTAAACTCCGGTGTATGAATTGGAAATGTCCCTCTTCATTTGTCAACAGGCCTACCTGCATATATTTACCCACATGGCTTTCCTTGATCGGTTTCGATGGATATCTTTTTGGATGCATCACAGACATGGCTATTCTTCGGTGAAACTTTGGCAGCTTCTCTCTGATTGTTTTATTCCATTCGATCGTGCTTTGAGTTACTTCAGCGTACTTAAATTCCTCTTCCATAAAAGTTTCAAACTTAATCTCAATTAATTCAGAATATATATGATACATGTCAGAGAGATCTCTGATTCTCAAGTTGTAGTGGTAAGACACTTCGGCCAAGACTCGGAGGTTAAAAGGAAGGCCCATGGAAAGCTTTTCCTTCTCATTCTTGGAAAAAGTCATGTTGTAGAGGAAATACTGTGCGTATGGGATGAAGTCTAATTCTTGGATAATTGTTTCCCAGTTCTTCTGTTTAATCTTTACATCGTTCCCGTGTCCTTCGTCATTGATGGATTTTGCCAAAACTTTGAAAGATTCTACGATCTTCCTGTCTTCATGCTGTTCGAATGACTTCTTCAACTCAGCCAGGATTCCATCAGACTTTCGTCGAAACTTCTCCACGCTTTCCTTGTTGCTATGCTCGGACACTTCCAAAATGGATGACTTGAGGCTGTGCTTCCAAAATTTATCAAGGTAGCGCTCTTGTTCCTCGAATGAAAATGGCTTCATTGCGTGTGAGCAAACCTCTAGTTCTCCTTCTAAATCCATCCTTTCGTGATTCCTTGTGGTCACCCACATCTGAATGCGCGTTTCTTTTTTCAGGATGCGCATAAGCGTCAAAGCGTTTTTCTTGTAGTTCGGGTTAACAGCGTGGAAGCCATCCATGAAAACCTTAACTTTGCAGTCGCGCCTCAAGAATCCCTTCACCAAACATAGTTCGAATGGATTTTGTAAATGGAGGATTCTGAAGAAATAATCGACGACATCCTTTTTTTTTGCTCCTTCTTGGACGTTCGACAATGACCTTGGGTTCTCATGAATGCCAGAAAAGCTGTTTAAATTGACTCTGCCCAACCACGCGTTCGTACCCTTCATCTTTCTTATCAAATCAGAGAGGACGATTGATTTTCCCGATCCGGCGTCACCAGAAATCAGGACGACCCTCTCCATGTTCTTATTCGTTGTTTCAATCAGTGTCTCTTCATCAATCTCCTCCATCATGCGATACCTCTCCTTGATCTCCATTTTTCCTTTCGACGTTCTGCAATAGAAAGAATTCTTTTCGAAGTGCAGCCAATGAAAGGATGCAGTTGGATTTTTCTGGCAAATGTTTTCAAAGACGTCTCTTGCATTCTCTTCTCTTGCTGGCAATATGATTTTCCTGTCTTTGAACAGGTCTTCATCTCCTTTCTCGATGGTTTGTACCATTCCCTTCTCCATGAGTTCTTCCCTGAGTTTTTCTTTGGATAAACCCGTGATGAAGAAATACTGATGCTCATGATCATCATCTTCGAAAACGCCGTCGAGAAAAATTTCCCTGACAAAGGATCTCTTGCTATAACATTCTTCGTTGTATCCGGGAGAGAATAAGCGATCTCTGTCTCCAACTTGAATCCTTTCTTCTGTCATTAAACATGAAAGCATTTCAGAATCGAACATTTCGGATGCCGTTTTCTCGTCGACTACTTTTTCCAGAGAAACCTCTTCCCCATAATACTCCACCCTCTTCCTCAGCAATTCCTTCTTGAACGGTTCGCTCAAGTCATCCCAGTTAAATTCTAGAACATTACTTTTCCAGCCTTCATCCAATTTGTTGCATTGTGAGTTGAGTATGACAATGACCTCCTTCTTCTCTTTCTTCACATTCCATTCAAAAATCTTCGACAAACCTATCAAATCGGGATCTTTCTCCTTTGACAATAATACAATGTATTCACAGGATTTTCCTTTCAAAGGATTAACGAATGTTTCGTGGTTCTCTGAAAACCATCCCAAATCGAAAAAATAGCACCTTCTCTCCATGTGGTATAAGTATATTTCTTTCAACTCGGCCTGAACGTGCATAGCACACAATTTGATATTGGAAGACACTAATACCGATATATTTCCATAGGGTATCAAGTAATTCCTGAAACTCGTCAGTGAGCGCGAAAAAGGAAATATTCCTTTCTCTATGTCTCGTACGCACCCTTTAAACTTATATATAGGATGGATGAAGCAGAGAGGTCTTTTGAAGAACCCGTCTTTAATGTAATTCTCGCATTCAGGAGCGACATGATCTAAATAGAACTGAAAAAGTTCCGGAACCTGGGATTGCAGTATCTTTTCTCCTTCGCTCTCTCCATACTGAGCAAGAATGTGGGGCACTCTGACAATCAGTTCAGCTCCCCACAGTAATTTAGTATACTTAAAAACCCTCGATATCACATAGTTTAAATCAAGATATTTTCCAGTCGTATGTACAATATTTTCATACTTAGTCTTTCTTTTAGTATCATTTTTTCCGTATGGCAAAGCATTGTTCACATATATGGCACCTATTGCTATATGGCACAGTTCGTGTGCCATTGTTCCAGCTACTTTCCTATTCGTGGTCTCCCCGTGAATGCATCCTTTAGCACCAATGTAAACCCTTTGTATTGACGGATCGGCCAATCCAAATATTTCACCTTTTTGGGTATGATAAAGGCGTTCAATGCGCTCGGACTCAAAGTCGAAAATGACCTCAACGCTCTCGTATTCAAGAGTCTTCATTATTAAGCAAACTAATTTTATTCCATTCAGGTAGTGGAAAAGATCTTCCACGATTTCCATACGTTTGCTAGTGAATTTTCCAAGGACTTTAGACGCGCCTATAAGCTTATAGACGTGTGAGTTTGGGTAACTGACGAAATATTTATCTAGCTCCTTTTCCATTTCAATGTATTGCGACTGATCAATAATACTTTCTTTCTCCTCACGATCATTTTTAAACTTTGCCCCAAGTGATAGCAAACAGGCAAAGACATCGAGTTTTTTATTCTCTATTGCGCAAGAGACTGCAGAAATGTTATCAGTACTCAAGTATAGAGATGACTTCTGACGTTTTGCCAAGTCTTCCACAGATTTCAAATCGCCTAACTTGATGAGTTCGTGCAGTTTCTTTCTCTGATCTAGAAATTCCTTCAATTGTTTCCCTCCAGGTCTTGCCTCTTCCACCTTTTTTTCATCGATTGAACAAGGAAATAAGGAATCGGCTTCCAGAAGTCGTAGCAAGCAGGTGTAATTCTTCTCCTGCCATGCGATCTCCGCTGCAGTTTCCTTTTCCACATTCACCGAATCCACCTCCAATCCATTGCATTTAAGGAGAAATTCCACGACGTCTGCTTGCCCGCGACGCGAGAATTTCATTAGGAGAGTGTTCCCATCAGATTCGCATGGTCGGTTAAGTTTTTTTAGAACTTCTTCCTTGACAACTATTGTGTCATAATCCTGTTTAAAATTCCCATTTATCGTTTTTTCCAATGATCCAATACCGCCATGCTCAACCTCGATCCCAAATAGCAAGTGATTGATCTCCGCCTTGCTTGAGCACTCGTCTTCGAGAGAGGCAATCTCCGACAATGAGAGAGGGGTCTCTCCTTCATCGTTCTCGGCGGTTATACTTGCTCCCCTCTCCAGAAGGAGAGTCACCAGGCGCAAGTTTCCGGAAGTGACTGCTTTATGCAGAAGGGTGTTATTGCTGTCATTCTTGTCCCTCACGGAATCCACGTCTTCCAATTCGTTTAAAAGACTTTTAAATTTGGAGATCAGTTCTTCTGTCTCTTCTTGATATGTGAAGTAAATCAAAGACGAAATCAGTTTTACCCGTTCAAATTTCGTTGCTTGTTTTCCGACCATGTTTTGCTTTCTGCTTTGTTTTCTACTTCGCTTTCTGTTTCGTCTTAGTTTCTACCGCAAAAACTAAGAATTGAGCACTGGATTTTGTTCTGAGTAGGTTGAGTTTGGTTTGGTTGAGTTGTATGGATCGAGTAGGTTTGCTTGGTTCGGATGGGTTGAGTAGAGTTCTTTGGGTAGTGTAGGTTTGATTGGGTTGGTTTGGGATGGAATGGTTTCTGTTGGAATTACTTTCTAACTAAGTTGTTATAAGTTTCAAACGCTAAATTTTCCTGATTTATAAGCATCCCAGAGTTATTTCTTCCTTACGCGAATTGCTGAGCGTTTAGATGATACGAATGCCTCCAACACCGTCACCCAGGTACTTCTGCAGGCTCTTTTGTAAAAATAAGGACAGCTCGACTCAAGCAGGTTAATTAGACACCAGGAATCCCACTCGTTCTCTGCTCCTTCTCGGAACAAGATTCGTGGTGAAATCTAAAACATCCTGCAAAGAAATACGTTGAGTTATTACATAAATTCATCGACAACCAATAGGAACTGAATTAAGATTGTAGACACCTACTTGCAATTTAAGTTGATAGAACTCCGGATATTTAATTTAAAGTATTGTTATCAATTTTAGCGTTAAGTAAACCACTTAAAATATACTTTAATCAATGAAAATTATGAATAATTTTTTAAGTTTAAAATTCCTTTAAATTGTAGCATTAAAATTACTACGTCTTCGCCCAGCAATTTGTGTGCACGGAAAGTTTAGCTCTCACACTCCCACACAAGTTTCAATTTTGATTTTAAGCTGACTATTGGAAGTGATTAATTGTTTCATAAGAGATAATGAGCATTAATTTATTTCATTTTGTTTATTTATATTTTTTTATTAATGACTTTTATATGAACATGCCTACTATATTTATATATATATATGTATGTGTGGGTGTGTGTGTGTGGGTGGGTGGGTGCGTGCGTGTGTGCTAGTAAAAGATGCTTGCATTCTGCAAGCATTTCATCTTACCTTGAAAAAACATTCATTTTTGAGAGAGGTATTTTATCATCTATATTTATAAAACGCTACGGCAATGCGTGGCACACTGGAGGTGCCGAGCTGAGAGAAGAACTTTCTATTGCTAAACACAGCTGATACAACTGGCTTTGAAACATATTAGATGTTTGTATCATAATGATTGTATTGTAAAATCTGAAGATAAATCTGAGATAAAGAATTAGAGAAGGACGGAAGAAAAGAGATAAAGAAGAAGGAGAAAAAGAAGGGCTATGGATTCTGACAGGAGGGAATGATAGAGGTGGGAAGTGGGAGAAAAGAGAGTCAGAGAGAGAGAGGGGGAGGGAGGGAGAGAGAGAGAGGGAGGGGGACAGAGGTAGAGAGGGAGGGAGGGAGAGAGAATGGGAGGGAGGGAGAGAGAAAGGGAGGGAGAGATGGAGGGAGGATAGAAGGGAGGGAGAGAGGGATGGCGGGATCATTTGGCTCTCTAACTATTATATCAGCAAATCAAGAGGTCGAAAATTGTGTGTATAAGGAAATATATGATACTGAGCAATAAAGTACTAGCGCGCAGATACTCTGCGTGGGTAAAGCTAGTTGGAAATATTTTTTTAATTCTTAAGATTTCACCTGTGCACCGATTTTCGTTCGTTCCTTATGTAACAATAATAGAGTAAAACAATCCATAAAATTTGCCATTTTAAGAATAATTTTTCCACAGTAAGGTACTAAAGCCACACATTTCTGCCAAATTTTAAAGTTCTAGCTTATCTAAAAGTGAAATAATATTTATCTATTTGTATAAATTTTAAAAAAATTTAAAGGCCGCAACAACATATTCATCGAGATTTTTAAATTTTTATTTGTGTATGTGCACTAAGCTTTAAATAACCAAAAATGTCAGGCCCAACACGACATTACTTTTTTCACAATTCTCTAATATTTCCTGTTTTTGGATTTTGACGTCGTAATAAATTTACGCAGTAGTTTTAAATCAATTGTATTATAATAATACACTCATTCTCTTTAAAAGCACTAAATTAAAGCTATTATTATACAGGGTGTCCGGCGACTTTGTCTTGTCGGAGTTTCCATTGCACGAAGTACATATCCGCATACTCTTCATTTGAAAATGTAAACGGTATTATTGAAAGTTAATGTTACCACACGTGTCACAGCCCACTACACTGAACGTTAGCTTGCGTTCTACTGACATGCTGCCTGCGAGCTTGCAAATTAGTCCACGTCTGTTGTGCAAGTGTCATGCTTCTCATTGTTGTAACAATGGATTAAGTGTCAATGTACACGAATGATTATTCAAATAATACATTTTTCAAGAATTAACTATGTATACGAATAATTATTTAAACAATGAATTAGCCATTAAGTTGTACAAATCAAAGTACGAGATAATTTAAATTGCCCGTAGCTCTCTAACGAATGAGAATCGGACCCATGTTTATATGACATTTTTACTCAAAATCAAATAAAGAATAAGATCCCGAAGTTATGACATAAAGTCGCCGGACATCCTGCATACAGTTCAACCCCCCCATAATTGTTAGGAGTTACGTTCTTTTATTTAATTTCATATATCGCATTTTAAAATTATGACCGCATCATATGTATACGTCTTTGGTTGAAATCAATGGGACAATAAGAATTTCCATAGTAAAAAACGCTAGAGAGCCTGTGGCGCTTCGCTGTCACATTAAGTTGATTTTGATTTTTAAAATAATTAATTTGATCAGACATTTATTTGACAAAAGATTAAACTTTTTTCTTCGTAAATAGAACAGAATATTCTATTTATTATTAACCTGTATTAGGAATAAGTATAAGTATAATTTAATTTTTTAATTTTCCAAGTGATGTGATAAATAAAAACAAGATGATCCAAACAGAACTTATTATGCCTACTTTCCATTTAATCATTTATTTAATATTTATATTGGCTTAAATAGCTTTATAGTTATCGCGGATATGTAGCTCTTTGTGTTCCCAAATTTCATAATTTAGCGTTATAAAATACTACAAATACATTCGAACGGAATATTAAATTGATCACGCGTCTTTGTGCGGCAAAAATAAGGCGTAAAGGTACGTATTAGAATACTAGTAGAACATGCATGCATTCTGCAAGCATTTCATTTCAACTTCAAAAAACATTCATTTTTCAGACAGATATTTCATCATTACAAATATTTTTTTAATTCTAAATATTTCACCTCCGCAGCGATTTTCGTTTTTCCCTTATGTAAAAATAATAGATTAAAACAATTCGCAAACTTTGAAATTTTAGAATTTTATACTTTCTCCATTATGGGGCATTAATGCTACACATTTTTGCCAAATTTGAAAGAGGTAGCACTTCTAGAAGTGAAATAACATTTATCTAATTGTTAAAATTTAAATAATTTTTAACGGCCGAAATAAAATTTCATGGATACATTGAAATGTTTATTCGTTTTTAAAGATTAAACTCTAAATAACTTAAAACTTTCAGCTTTCTAACTCGCCCCGTAGTATCTAAACATATGCCTATACTGTTTAGACTTTAAGAATTTTTAACTGCCAAACAAATTAAAATATGAAAATCCAATTTCGTTTTTTTACAAACACTACCTCTAAAAAAATTTCAGCTCCGTAGCACATTCGGTAATACATAAACCTCAAAAATATGTTTAAACAATTGCGAATATTTAGCGGTCGAATTTTCTTTTTTTCTATGTATAATTTTCTACAAAATGATTTCAAAAACTCGAGCCCACATGTAGAAATAATAGTTTAAAACAATCCCCAAATGTTGCAATTTTAAATATTTTACATATTATTCATTATGGGGTACTAATTCTACACATTTTAGCCAAATTTTAAAGTTGTAGCACTTCTAGAAGCAAAATAATATTTTTCTAATTGTTTAAATTTTAATAATTTTTAGCGGCCGCCGCAATTCATATATGGTAAAATTGAATTGTTTATATGTGCAAATTCACTACTCTGCAAATAATTTGAAAATTGCAGCTTCCTAGCTCATCCCGTAGTACCTAAAAAATTATTAAACTTTAATGTTTAAATGGGGTTAAAACAATCCCTAAAATTTACAATTTTACAATTTTCGATTTTTATAGTTGGTTATGAGAAAAGTTCTATAATCTTGCAAAATTTCAGCTTCCTAAACTTATATATCTTTCTAGCTTACCGGCAAATGCCCAAAATTATTTTACAAAAATGGCGCAATGCTTTTCTTATGGGAAAAAGGCCACTTTCGGAATTTCTGGAGTCGAACTCATATCACTTAGGTAAGAAGTCTCATTTTATCTGAAGGTTTCTCCATCATATTTACAAAAACTAAAACTTTCAGCTCTCTAGCCCTTGTAGTTTGAGCTGGACATTAGTATCCTCCTGTTATATTCTCCTCCTCCTCCTCTGTAAGGAACGTCTATATATAATGACTTAGTTTGTGCTTGCATTCTGCAAGCATTTCATCTGACCCTGATAAACATTAATATTTCAGAGAGATATAGCATTATTGGAAATTTTTTTTAATTCAAAATATTTCACCTCTGCACCCAATTTCTATCGTTCCTTATTGAACAATATTTGATTAAAACAATGCCTTAAATTTGCAATTTTAAGAATATTACACTTTATTTAATGTAAGGTGCTAATTCCCCACCATTTTGTCAAATTTGAAGTTGTAGCACATCTAGAAGTGAAATAATATTTATTTTATTGTTTAAATTTCAAAAGTTTAATGCGGCTGCAATAACACTTTGTTGGAGCTTTATTTAACTTAAAAATTTCAGCTTCCTAGCTTGCCCCAAAATACCTAAACATTTATCTTTAGTTTAAACTTTAAGAATTTTTAACAGCCAGAGAAATTAAAATATCAAAATATTTATAATTTTTTATTTCGTTTTTTCACAAAATCAACCGGTAAAAAAATTTCAATTTCGTAGCACATTTGATAATACACAAACCTCAAAAATATGTTTAAACAATTGCGAATATTTAGCGGTAGAATTTTTGAATTTTTTCAAATTTTCTTTTTTTCTATGTATAATTTTCTACAAGATGATTTCAAAAACTCGAACCTACAGCATATAGTTTTCAAGATAAAAATTATAAAATTTTAATGTTCAAATGGGGTTAAAACAACCCCTAAAAATTAACAATTTTAACATTTTCGATTTTTATAGTTAATTATGAGAAAAGTTCTATAATCTTGCGAAATTTCAGCTTCCTAAACTTATTCGATTGGTCTACACACTGGATTACGTTTTCCCATGCTAACTTATGGGAGATATTCCGGGGTCTTTGGAGTCGAACCCAAGACACTGTAAGCAAAAGTGACAATAATTCCTAATAGATATTGCGGCCATCTAGCAACCCTGAAAATTTCATTTTTCTAGCTTACCGGCAAGTGCCCAAAATTAATTTACAAAAATGTCGCAATGCTTTTCTTATGGGAAAAAACGCAACTTTCGGAATTTCTGGAGTCGAACTCATGTCACTTAGGTAAGAACTCTCATTTTATATGTAGGTTTCTCCATGATATCCACAAAAAATAAACTTTCTGCTCTCTAGGTCTTGTAGTTTGGGTTGGACATTAGTATTCAACTGTTATCATTATATATAGACGTTCCTTAGAGAGGAGGATATAACATACTAGTAGAAGGTTTCTTCTGATTTCAAAAACTCGAACCTACATCATATAGTTTTCAAGATAAAAATTATAAAATTTTAATGTTCAAATGGGGTTAAAACAACCCCTAAAAATTAACAATTTTAACATTTTCGATTTTTATAGTTAATTATGAGAAAAGTTCTATAATCTTGCGAAATTTCAGCTTCCTAAACTTATTAGATTGGTCTACACACTGGTATGACTTTTTTCCATGCTAACTTATGGGAGATATTCCGGGGTATCTGGAGTCGAACCCAGGATACTGTAAGCAAAATAACAATAATTATTAATAGATATTGCGGTCGTCTAGCAACACTGAAAATTTCATTTTTCTAGCTTACGGGCAAGTTCCCAAAATTAATTTACAAAAATGGCGCAATGCTTTTCTTATGGGAAAAAACGCAATTTTCGGAATTTCTGGAGTCGAACTCATGTCACTTAGGTAAGAAGTCTCATTTTATCTGTAGGTTTCTCCGTGATATCTACAAAAACTAAAACTTTCAGCTCTCTAGCTCTTAGTACCCCATAATGAATAATGTGTAAAATATTTAAAATTGCAACATTTGGGGATTGTTTTAAACTATTATTTCTACATGTGGGAAAACGAAAATCGCTGCGGAGGTGAAATATTTAGAATCAAAAGAATATTTGTAATGATGAAATGTCTGTCTGAAAAATTAATGTTTTTTCAAGGTGAGATGAAATGACCACTAATAATTCGTAAATGTTTAAACATATTTTTGAGATTTATGTATTACCGTATTTGCTACGGATCTGAAATTTTTTTAAGGGTAGAATTTGTAAAGAAACGAAATAGGGATTATAGAAATGTTGATATTTTAATTTGTTTGGCAGTTCAAAATTCTTAAAGTTTAAACAAATAGATAATGGTTTAGGTACTACTGGATGAGCTAATAAGCTGAAATTTTCAAGTTATTTACAGAGTAGTGCATTTGCACAAATAAACAATTGAAGCTCTCCATAAATATATTGCGGCGACAGTTAAAAATGTTTAAAATATAAACAATTTGAAAAATATTATTTTACTTCTAAAAATTTTTTACTGGTAGATTTTATGAAAAAACAATAAAAAATTATAAAAATTTTGATATTTTAATTTCTTTGGCTGTTAAAAATTCTTAAAATTTAAACTAATAGATAAATGTTTAGGTACTTTGGGTCAAGCTAGGAAGCTGAATTTTAAAGTTAAGTAGAGCTCAGTGCATTTAAACTAACAAACATTTAAAAAGCTCCAACAAAGTGTTATTGCGGCCGCATTAAACTTTTGAAATTTAAACAATTAAATTAATGTTATATCACCTCTAGATGTGCTATAACTTCAAATTTTACAAAAACGTGTGGAATTAGCACCTTACATTGGATAAAGTATAATATTCTAAAAAATTGCAAATTTATGGCATTGTTTTAATCAAATATTGTTCAATAAGGAAAGATAGAAATTGGGTGCAGAGGTGAAATATTTTGAATTAAGAAAATATTTCTAATAATGCTATATCTCTCTGAAATATAAATATTTATCAGGATCAGATGAAATTCTTGCAGAATGCAAGCACCAACTACTTGTGTTATATCCTCCTCTGTAAGAAACGTCGATATATAATGATATTATATATCAACGTTTCTTACAGAGGAGGATATATATAACAGGAGGATACTTATGTCCAGCCCAAACTACAAGAGCTAGAGAGCAGAAAGTTTATTTTTTGTGGATATCATGGAGAAACCTACATATAAAATGAGAGTTCTTACCTAAGTGACATGAGTTCGACTCCAGAAATTCCGAAAGTTGCGTTTTTTCCCATAAGAAAAGCATTGCGACATTTTTGTAAATTAATTTTGGGCACTTGCCGGTAAGCTAGAAAAATGAAATTTTCAGGGTTGCCAGATGGCCGCAATATCTATTAGGAATTATTGTCACTTTTGCTTAAAGTGTCTTGGGTTCGACTCCAAAGACCCCGGAATATCTCCCATAAGTTAGCATGGGAAAACGTAATCCAGTGTGTAGACCAATCGAATAAGTTTAGGAAGCTGAAATTTCGCAAGATTATAGAACTTTTCTCATAATTAACTATAAAAATCGAAAATGTTAAAATTGTTAGTTTTTAGGGGTTGTTTTAACCCCATTTGAACATTAAAATTTTATAATTTTTATCTTGAAAACTATATGCTGTAGGTTCGAGTTTTTGAAATCATCTTGTAGAAAATTATACATAGAAAAAAAGAAAATTTGAAAAAATTCAAAAATTCTACCGCTAAATATTCGCAATTGTTTAAACATATTTTTGAGGTTTATGTATTACCGAATGTGCTACGGAGCTGAAATTTTTTTATAGGTAGTGTTTGTAAAAAAACGAAATTGGATTTTCATATTTTAATTTGTTTGGCAGTTAAAAATTCTTAAAGTCTAAACAGTATAGGCATATGTTTAGATACTACGGGGCGAGTTAGAAAGCTGAAAGTTTTAAGTTATTTAGAGTTTAATCTTTAAAAACGAATAAACATTTCAATGTATCCATGAAATTTTATTTCGGCCGTTAAAAATTATTTAAATTTTAACAATTAGATAAATGTTATTTCACTTCTAGAAGTGCTACCTCTTTCAAATTTGGCAAAAATGTGTAGCATTAATGCCCCATAATGGAGAAAGTATAAAATTCTAAAATTTCAAAGTTTGCGAATTGTTTTAATCTATTATTTTTACATAAGGGAAAAACGAAAATCGCTGCGGAGGTGAAATATTTAGAATTAAAAAAATATTTGTAGTGATGAAATATCTGTCTGAAAAATGAATGTTTTTCAAGGTGAGATTATATGCTTGCAGTATGCAAGCACCTTCTACTAGTATGTTATATATATCCTCCTCTGTAAGAAACGTCGATATATAATGATAGCGAATCTTAGTCCAACGATAGTTGTTGCTATGGCAACACTCTCGTTAGGAGTGATGAAAAATACAAAATCGCCAGTATTTACGCAAAATTCTAAGAAATTAAATCGATAAGCAACATTCTACGATAAAAATTACAATCTGCATTCCTTTCCTCACAGAATAATACAAATCCCTCTTCGAAATTACAATTCCAAGATATTTTAATGTGTAAGAGAAAATTACTCTTCACGACGGATTTCAGATTTCCAATGTAAATCAAATGGGAAGGATAGTTCTAGAAATGAAACATGCGGCAACTGCGAAACAGAAAGAAAGAGACAGACTTATGCAGAAATACACGGATTAGAGCGAGATGGAATGCCCTAACAGTCACTAATTGTGGAATGGAGTATACCACCGATACCCACGCTAAACACAAAATGAGGCGTCTTGAAATGAATAAATCGCTCTTATATGATGTGAGGTATAGCTTAAAAATTGTATTCGGGGAGAGGACATCTGCTACAATATAGTCAGATACCACGTACCTACGATTAATAGTCTTCGAGATAAAAATCATTAATACGTAATAATCGTTAAAAATACGTATAGCGATCGGAAATTCTATTCCCTTGCCCTTATATGATCCTTAAGGTATAAATTAAAAAAAATATCCATACGAAGGATAGAATTTTCTACAAAATGATTGAAACGTTCATATCTACGAAGAATAGTTTTCGAGATAAAAATTATTAAAATTTAATGTGCAAATGGAGTAAAAACAACCCCTAAAATTTAACAATTTTGAACTTTTCGATTTTTCTGGTTAGTTGTGTGCAAAATCCTATAATCATGCAAAATTTCAGCTCTCTAAATCTCTTAGATTGGTCTGCACACTTGAATAACTTTTCCCCATGGGAGATTTTCGGGAGCAAATGGAGTCAAACTCAGGACACTGTAATCAAAAACGATACTAATTTCTAATAGATATTGTAACCATCTAGCAACGCTCAAAATTTCATTTTTCTATCATATCGGCAAGTGCCCGAAATTAATTTACAAATATGGCGAAATGCTTTTCTTATGGGGAAAAACGCAAATTTCGGAATTTATGGAGTCGGGATCTCTACCTAAGTGACATCGGTTCATTTATTTTGGAGGTTTCTCTATGACCTCTACAAACAGTGAACTTTCAGCTGTAGAGCTGTAGTTTGTAGTATCCTCCTATACATAGCTATAGCTTCCTCTGTAAGGAATATAATGACGATATACAAGTAGTTGGTGTTTGAATTTTGCAAGCACTTCATCTCACCCTGATAAACATTAATATTTCAGAGAAATATTACATTATTAGAAATATTTTTTTAAATTCAAAGGCTTTCACTTAAGGAACAATATTTGATTAAAACACCTAAAATATGCAATTTTAAGTATATTATAAATTTTTCCTATGTGGTGTACTAATGCCTCACTTTTCTGGCATATTTTAACGGTGTATCTATTCTAGAAGTGAAATAATATTTATCTAATTGTTTAAATTTAAAAAAATTATGACGGCCGCAATAATAATACCAAGGAAATATTTAAATGTTTATTTGTGCAATTTCAATTGCGATCGACTTTTTTATATAAAAAATAGTCACGAGCTACCATGACGAAAAACTTTTTATTGCAATTATTAAATACGAGTATAAAGGGAAAATAAAAATTACTCATTTCAAAATATACAAGTTTTGATAGAACAAAGTTTATTGAATTTATTGAATAAACGAAGAACACTTCAAAATAAACATTTTGAAATATAAATATACAAAAAAGGAAGATAACTTTTAATTTTAATTAATGAGAAGTTTGTGTCTTCATATCTTCTGCTAAGCTTTCATAGTGGGGCGCATATCTCGACAAGGAGAATCTTAAGGTATCTTCAGTATGGGAACCGGTAAGCAAGGAACGATGCTTCGTCTTTGTTAGCTTTAAATATGAAAACGCCGATTCACATAAGTATGTGAATCCAAAACGAGAATGGATACTACATTTTCTAATGTTTGAATATTTTTCCCGACTAACATACTTCCAAAAGCCTTTTTCTGACTCCCTAGCTCTTAAGAATAGATCGGATTGCGGTGTTATAATTTTGTTTTCAAGAATAGTTTCTTCCATGTAGAAAATGTCAGCAATTTTTTCCGCAATATGCTTTGTATTTAAATCAGCTTTAAATGGAAAAGAAAGATGCTAAACAACATCTTCGATTTTTTTAAAAATCATTGAATCTGACATCAAAGTCCTCCATAACGCTTTTAATTTCTACTATGTATTTTTCAGACGTAAAAATAAAACTAGTATATTTTTGCAAATGGTCTTTCATATTTCGAAAGTAATCAAAGTTTTGTTTTTGGAGATCGCTGATCAACATTGGAGATTGATTTTTATAAGCGTTAACACTACTAATCATCTCACTTATGGTCTTATTTCTTCCTTGCAGTTCTAAATTCAAAACGCTAAATTTGCCTGTAAAATCTGTTAGAAACGCTAGATCATAATCATAAAAATTCTCGTATTCATCGTTTCTTTGTTGAAGAAAATTTATTATTTCACTCAACAAATTACGAAATTACGGAAATTGCGAACGCTGCCGCGATCGACCGAAAATGGCTCCGCGATCGACCTGTTAATAATATTTTATCGTCAAAATTTCAAAAAAAGGTTTTCCGACCCTAATTTTAACCAACAAATACGAAATTGTATGTATTGCATTTCATGGCTTGCTTACATGTGACATCGCGGGCCTGATGTGGCCCGCGGGCCGTAGTTTCCCCACCTCCGGTGTAATATGTAGTCCATATCATTTTCCCTTCCGTGTTGAAAGCGTACTGCTATGGAATGACTGCACAGTATGACAGTAGGTCTGCATACTGCGCGATGTTTATCACTGTCGTCCTTTGTATTGCAGTGAGCTATATTTGTCTTTTCTGTGCCATACGTGACGTCTTGTAATCCAAGGTCCTATCACAGTATGACTATGATTGGAGAGAGGAAGAGAGAAAATGACGAAGAATGGAAAGGGCCTTAAATTTAATACTTAAGCCGCGCAACCAAATTTGGTAGGATTGCTACGATCACGTACCAATAGCGAATGACAAAAAAATTTCAAAAAAGGTCCCAGGTTCGGCTCCAGAGGGTGATTTCAATCTCCCATACGACAATCAATATCTCAGCCGTTTGTTTTATTACAAAGCCCGTTTTAAATGGGCTATTTCATCTGGTCCCCCTATGTTATAAAATCGTAATGATTATAATTTTGTGAATAATTCAATAAATTAATAAGGGACAATATGTTTCCCAATTTATTAAAAAACTCATTGTCAGCCTCCTATCGGCGCTAAAGGTTTGTAGACTCGTAGCTGATGCGGCGCGTCCATCCTTCTCTCCCTCCCTCACTGACTTCAACTATTATAAAAATCACTATAAAATATTCGGTTGATTATAGGCTTATGAAATTAATTGATTCGTAATACAATGCCCAAGACGAAGTCAACAATGTGCGTAGCATGACTCACAGCTTAATATTTGTGAGAAACGACGATCTCATAAAATGAATCAAATATCGTAAACGAATTAAAGCTATCAATTTAAAATCTTGCAAGCGTAATAATAAGACTATGACTCACATTATGTAAAGATTTAGTTGCAATCGAAGGAACCGTTTCGTAATAATGAACTGGCAAAGTGACGCCTTTCGTCTCAAAGTTCTAAAAATGGGGTCTTTTTTCCTTCTCACCACAAAAATGCCCCCTTCGAAAAATTCAAATCTACCCTCATTCAACGTGGAATTGAATAAGCTAATCCCTGGAGCCGTTATCGAGATATTTAGCCTCAAACTCGAATAGATCAACTTTTGGCGCCGATAGTAGAACTGTACCCTGTCCACCATTTTGTTACAGTTGAAAAAATGCTCGTAAGATAGTAGTAAGTAGTCTTTGTTTCAAAGAGTTTAACGACTTCGGTAATAAGCATTAATCTAATATATAAAATAGAATGTTTGTGCGCTAATAACTCGGACACTATAAGAGCTGTCGCATTCAAAAGTTTTATGGGTCATCCTATGGACCAGAGGAAGGTGTTAGTCTAGGTTTGCAGACCGTGGGGTCTCTCATACCCCATGGGGTCAACGAAATACTGTTTACATAAGAAAGCATGGGAAATGGTGTGGAGAATCCCAAAATGCCAAGCAGTACTTCACTGATATGGATATAAATATACCTAAATGTTAACTTACGATCACGAGAAATAGCTTATTATACGCAAGATAGACTGAATATTTTTATTCTGTTCATGTTTTGTCATATTACATGTTAAATCGCTCGAAATTATCCTTTAAGCGCAACATTTATTAACATATTCCAGGCGGCAACAAAGCTAAATTTCTTAATTGTTGTCCTCTTCAAATCTTGTTGTCAAGATTAATGCAAGAAAAATCCACGCCGTGGCGCGCCGTAGAGAAAGAATATCCAACACCAAGATAAAGGGTACAAATGGATTCATGCCTAAATATAGTTTATGAATACTTTTAAAGTGAGTCAAATGATTTTTAAGGATTATTAGAACGTTTTTATCCTTTACCATTAAAATTCAATGACTTATCGCCACATAAATCGATGCATCTACTTACATTTGTTTGGTAACCAAGATGTTTATTGTTTACGTTTTGGATATTAGTACCCACATAATTCACATAATTTTATTGCTGCTTTAAAGGCTTCGGTGCATCTATCCATGTGAATATTAATTAAGACGTAATGCGTAATTATATTAATGGTAAAATTTTATAATACAATACATAAAATAGTAAATGTTAATGCAAACATCGCTTGCGTAATTAAGGAATGGGGAACGAAAATTCAGCGCTTATGGTGCACTATCAGTAATTCCTATTGTAATAAAACTGCTCGATTACGCCAAATATTCTTGAAAAAGCAGTCTGCCTTGATTATATGATGGATTCGCCATTGAGATACACTCACGAGCACAAGCCTGACTAAAATTTTTCAATGGTTTCTTTAGGTGGTAGTTAAAATTCTGTGTGAACCTCTTCTCCGAATAACACGTTTGAGAAATTTTGGGGCAGCGACAACGCGGCGCCCCGAGAAATAAAAATCATTTGCTACTTAAAAGAAAACTTTCCCGAGCGAAGCCGGGTAACTCCAGCTAGTTTACAATAAAGGCAGGATTTGTCCACGATTGAATGATAAAAGCACTCTTCAATTCAACTGTTTTAGGCATTTACTCTATATTCTCTAGGTAGTGGAAAATAACTGAGAACAATTCTTTATCGCTCACCTAAAATCCCGCGCTCAACGTCGATTGTCTTGACAATTTTCCGTAAACAAAACAAATTTCTCTATATTAAACGTTCGATTATGGTTTTCTGGTTCTATTATCCGATAGCAATACTTACTGTTGTATAATGATGGAGATTTTATTCGGAGAAATAAGCTGTAAAGATGGACTGAGTGATTCTCTCTGCTACGGAGTAAATCTAAGTGACCGTGTGCTGCGGTGTACGTACCATTTAGGATGAGATTGGAGGGGAGAGAGTGAAGAAAGGGGAGAGAGGGAGGGAAAGAGGGACTGATTGATTGATAAGGTTCGAGGCGAGATTGAGACTAAAAAGTCTTATCTTCCACCTAACTCCAGGGAGGGGAAGATGGGAGGGAGAGTGAAAGGGTGTGAGGGAGAGAGAGAGAGGGGAGGATGGGAGGGAGGTGGGATGAGAGGAAGTTGGAGAGGGGGAGGGAGGGAGGGGAGGGAGGGAGGGAGGTGGGATGGGAAGAAGTTGGAGAGGGGGAGGTAGAGTGTGAGGGAGGAAGGGGGATGGAGAGGGAAGCAAAGAGAGGAAGAGAGAGAGAGATGGAGAGAGATAGATTGATAATTGGGGAGGGAGAGAGAGAGAGGGAGTTGGATTAGGTACTATCTCTGCTTGCTTTACTTACAATTAGTCTTTGAGTTCGAGATTCCATACGGCCAAATGCTGCACGACAAACATTTATCTGTTGAGGTCAACTTGTTACGAGATTTTAGCATATATATATTTTCTGTTTTCATTGGGAATATTTTAGCATGACTTGCTATTGAAACGCCAAATGGATGACCGCGAAATTAATGTACTTATAAAATTTTACCAAATATTTGCGGACACAATATAGTTTGTGATTTCGATTCCATTAAGTGGTGACGAGAAAAACAAAGAGAACTTTCATCCTACGCGCTTACTCAAGCGGAATATCAACAAATAAATCCAACAACTTGCTCTGAGAAGGGCAGAAATGAATTTTCCCCTGTTGCAACCGAAGATTCAAACCGTGGACCGAAGCAATTTTGTTTCAGTGATGATTACGTAAAATTTGAAATGCGTGATTCATATTGTTTCGATCGTGAACAAATATTAAAGACGGCGTGTTATTCCGATTGTTGAGAGTTTTCAGAATATTCTACAATTACCAATGAGTCGGCGTTGAAACGTTTTCTTTATATCTGGCAAATGTTTTTGAAAATATTTTCCACGAAAATTTTTGGAGCGTTTTGAAAATATTTTAGAACATTTTTTGTTATGGAAAATGTTTTCTAAAAAATTTTTGGGGAAAGGTTTGAAATAGATTTTATGAATACTTCCCGAAACATTTTCTCGAAAGTAATTCTGAAAATTTAAAAAATGTTTTTTACCAGATGTATTATTTGAGGGATCGGAAAATAATGTGCGGCATGCAGTTATGTTTAAGAAAGAAATAATGGCTCATAGCTCTTCTTCCGTTATTCTTGAAAATTTCACCATAGGATACGCTTATCTATCTATTTATCCACAAAGACTACCTGACCCCAACACCGACTTCGAGTTATCAAAGAGAGTATTTACAGATGCAATCACTTATAGAAGCCGAGAACATTATCTGAGGTAAATATAAATCTGTGTAACTGAAAGACGAGATTACTTCTATCTCCGATTGGAAAATCCTCACCCAAGAGGAAAGTCGGCATTTCGACATTCAATAGGAGAGATACAAATATTTCAGAAAACATGGCCATTCTTGCTTTCTTATTTTTGTTAGGAACATTATAATAATTTCCTTTTAATGAGTGTTTCCCTGGAAATCGAATAGAAACAATTAAGGAAAGTGTAGAGTGTATCACAAATAGGTACGATCGTACGATGGAGTATTTAAACTATTTATAATTTCTACTAAAGTTTACCACAAAACAGCGAAACACCTCGGCCACGTTATATCTCTCTGTTAACTAAAAAATTCTTCCCTAGCCTAAATGTGTGCATTTTAAAACGTATTTACGTAATTTCAAAAATTAATACCGCAAAACAATATATCAGAAATGATGTCAGGAGAATATTAAATTATTATTTGCCGATTTATTTTCTAATCAGTTGTAATTAGTGAAAAAAAATCGAAAATTATGTAAGCGGCCACTCCTACTATAAAAATACAATTGAGAAATTATATTTTATTTAGAGGACAGCGGAAAATAGTACATGAAGAACCAGATTTAACCATGTTTAATCACGGACCTGTCTACGGACAGACTACCTATGATGATGATGATTTTATTTGGCTAGTTCTAAAAGTTTTATTTGAAGACTCATTCGACAGGGCTAATATATTACGAGATATGAGTAAAAATCCGTATTTCGTTCCCAGTCAAGTGGCACCCCTAATTGTAGATTGTGAACCATTTATCTCATTTCTCCTAAATACCGAATTTCATGAAAATCCGTTAAGTAGAAACCAAGAACGAACATGCGTACGGACGGACGGATGTAACGAAGCTAATAAGCGCTTACGTTGGAAACGAAACGCGCCACCTAAGAGAATATATTTAACTACCTAGCGATACACGCAAATGGAGTACCTATAGCTTTGTACGGGGCAGAAACATGGACGCTAAGAAATTAGTGAAAAAAATCGAAAATTATTTAAACGGCCACTCCTACGATAAAAATGCATTTGAGAAATTATATTTTATTTAGTTATCAAGATATGATATATATGATATGGAGAACCAGGTTAACCATGAATAATCACGGACCTGTCTACGGACTACCTATGATGAAGTGCGAAGTCAATCAGAAATCTGCATGTTTAAAAGTAATAATAGCCCATTCCTCCTTATAAAATTAGACAACTGGCATTTTGAATTTCATGTTTTTTAAAGTTTGTTTGTGCAATTTTAATTGCTTCTCCCTTACAAAAAATGTAATATTCCAGCATTGAAATAAAGAAAGAAGATTTTTTCTTTTGATCGTTAAGAATGCCCAATGTCTACACTCAGTTTACTGAATAATAATAATAATAATCTGGAACTATTATGCGTTCTTTGCACTAAGTGAACGGCAGTAAGAGATGTTGTTTCCGTCCGCATGTTAAAACTCGGAAACCGCTGGGCGTATTTTGATGAAATTTAGTATTGGGGAGTTTTGCTAAAATTGGTCGGCCGATTTCAATTTTGGTTAAAATCGGACAAAAATGACGACCACTTTAGATGAAGACCTGCAATGATCCTTTGTTTCAACTCAAGAACCGCTAGACGTATTTTGATGAAATTTGGTATTGGGGAGTTATGCTCAATTTTGGTTCAAATCAGACAACAATGTCGACCACTTTACATGACCTACATGTAGTTTACAATGTTCCTTTGTTTCAACTAGGGAACCGCTGGACGTATTTTGATGAAATTTGGTATTGCGGGGCGAAAACTGGTCGAGCGATCCCACTTTTTGTAACAAAAGTATATTCCATAAATGGAATACACAGAGATTTCAAAGGCGTTCTTAATGTGAAATACGTATGAAACTGTATCGAAAGATTGGAAATTCTCGAATTTTTATCTCCGAAACAATAAGTCGTAATTATATGGCCTTGAGGACTATCTTGTAGTAAATGTTGTTCTCTATCCAAATAATTTTTTTAATCTATAACTCACAGAATCATATAAGAGCATGGGAGAGAAATATATGGATTTTTAATTGTTGTTTGCTGAGAGAACCGTCTTCGCGATCGATGTAAACAAAATATGCAATGTTTTGCTGGGGAATTTTTCGAACCATAACCGTAATTATGTAATCTCGTATACAGTCTTGTAGTAAACGTTGTCCTCTATCCGAATAATATTTTTAAACCAGACCTTACAGATCATATAAGGGCATGAGCTAGAAAAACGTGGATTTTAATAGTTGTTTCCCGAGAGACCCGTCTTAGAGATCGATGTAAACAAAATATTCGATGTTTTTCGAGGGATTTTCTAGAATTTCTATCTCCGAAACTATAACTCGTAAGTATGTGGCTTCATGGACTTTCTTGTAGTAAATGTTGTTCTTTAACCGAATCAATTTTTTAATCTATACTTTACAGATCATATAAGAGCTAGGGAGAGAAAAGTTTGGTATTTCATTGTTGCTTGACAGATGCCATTTAACTAGATACGAGTATAAGTTAAAGTAATTATGTAAAGTGGAAGTTCTAATTGGCGGATTCAGTTGAAAATCACAATTGGGCGAAAATTTTAATAGCGATCATTCATACTATATAATAAAGCGTTACCCTCTATATGTCGATATGTATGTAAACATTTTCTTTAAAACGTTGTAAATAAGAATTTGAGTACTTTTTATCGAAATTCAGAATACAGATGTCAGCACAAAGTAATTAATATTTTATCGCTCATTATGAAATGTTTATCAAAATTCGGGAAAAAATATCTTTAACTATTTTAATCTCCCTTGCTTGCTAATCAATAATAATCATAATCATTTATTCGGCCATTAGCCAGTACAAGACCAGAATAGGTGTAGTCAGTAGCAAACAAAATTAAAAAGAAAGATTGTTACAAAGAGAGACATATACATATCATACAAATATTTACATAACATGAGAAAGAAGGGCCACAATAATACATTAGATACTTTGAAAAGAAATGTTTATATCACCTTCAAAGTATTGATTTACTGAATAATAGGCTTTTTCAGCAAGCCATAAAAAAACAATAAACTTGAACTTATTCACAGGTATGGATCTGGCAACTGCAGGTAGTCTGATGAAGAATTGTAGCTGACCAGGAAAGTACCTAACCTAACATGTGGGATTTCAATTTTATTGCATGACCTTGTGTCATGTGAATGTATTTGTGCTCTGGTAGAAAAGGATTCTAGATTTTCTTTTATATGTAGTAAGTTTACATAGATATAACAGCTGTACAAGGTTAGAATTTTTTGGTTAGCAAAGAGTGGTTTACAGTGTTCCTTTGAAGGAACACCAAAAATTATTCTTAATGCTTTTTATGTAGCATAAATACTGACTTAGCACTTGATGTATGACCCCAGAGACAAATTCCATATGTGATTTGGGAAATTAAATAATGCGAAGTATACTGACCTAATGTAGTGATCAGATATATGTGACTTAAGTTTTCTCAACATGTACAGCACACAAGAAAGTCTATTGCAGATCATGATTATGTGGTTCATTCCATGATAGTTTAGGGTCAAGCCAAAAGCCCAGAAGTTTGACAGACTTCATTGAGTCATAATTATGAGGTAGATCATACAAGGAGTTTTATTCACATTCAGCAAAAATTCATTAGTAGAGAACCAACTCTTGGCAGATTCCAAAGTGAGAGTTGAGGTAGCTGCTAAAGTATTGATATTTTTACCATGGTCAATAAAGGTAGTGTCATCTGCAAACAAGAAAGTATTAGCACTAACATTGTGTATTAAGATCATTTATAGCAACTAGGAACAGTAGAGGACTGAGAACCAAGCCTTGTGTTATCCCAGAATGAATTTTCAGAATCTCAGAATCACAATAGTCAATAGAAACAAATTGATGTCTACCTGAGAGATATGACTGAAGAACCTTTAGAGCATCACATCTGATACCATAGTATTCCAGTTTGAAAAGTAGAATATCATGTGATATACAGTGAAATTTCTTGGTAAGATTACAAAGGGTAACTGTAGTAGATCCCTTATTTTCAAAGGTAGAAATAACTGTGTTCAATAGGGATGTAAGTGCAGAAACAGTAGACATTCCAGTTCTGAAACCATGTTACATGGGAAAGAAGAGATTGTGGGATTCAAAATGATTGTACAACTGATTGTACTTAGCCATTTCAAAAATTTCGGATAGAGTTGGAATAATTGATATTGGGCGATGGCTGCTGGGATCATTATGGCTACCCTTTTTAAAAAAATTGGCAATATTTTTGACAGTTTAAAGGAATTAGGGAAAATACCAGTTTGTAAAGAATCATTCAAGAGCACTGCAAGAGGTTCAGCAATTAAATCAATTATTTGTTTAAGAAGGTTATTAGATATTCCATGCACATCCTTACAGAAAGAGTTCTTCAGACGATGTATAATTTTTTTAGCCTCAAATGGAGTAACAAGGCACCATGAGAAGAGGGGAACAGAAAATTTGCACTTGGGGAGAACATCAGAAACTGTAAGATTAGTTTTAGGTATAAGTTTTCTAATCATCCTAACAGAGTCAACAAAGTAAAAGTTAAGTTCATTGGGTGAAATGGGAATGCCAATAGTAGGGTTGCTCATGACAGTTTCATTCTTTACGATTTTCCAAGCTGCTCTGCTTTTATTAATAGACTTATTAATATAAAGTTCAGTAGCATTTTGTTTTGCATTAAGAATACTCTCTTTGTAGATTTTTTTATACTCAGTATACAGTTTTTTATCAAGGACATCATTAGAACTTTTGGAGACAGTGTGTAAATCAAACAGTTTATTCCTCATTGAGAGAAGTTCTGGAGTAAACCATTTCAAAGAGAAGTTTTTGTTGAAGCGTGATTTACGTACTTTTACAGGAAAACAAAACTCAAATAATTGGGTAAACATATTAAAGAATGTATAAAATGTAGAGGCCACATGATGGCATGACATGAATGATACCCAATTGGTATCACTTAACAAGCTCCTAAATTATTTAATTGGCTGATAATTAAAGGATCTGAAAGGTATGAGTTTGTTGTTCTGACTGCTAGAAGGGAGAGGATTCACTAGACATAATTTTAGGAGAACAGCTGAGTGATCAGAAAGAGAGGGATCAAAGATATTAACTGCATATTGCTGTTTGTCAAAATTGGTAATTATGTTGTCAAGGCATGCAGTAAGCCTAGTTGGTTCGTAGTTTGCACAGTACAGGTTAAAAGAGCTCAACAAGTTTTTGAACATGACAGCTTCCTTAGAATTTAGTCTCACGTCTAAATTCAAATCTGAACAAATAATAATTTTGGAATTTAGTTCCTCCAGGAATTTAACTAGTTTTAGAGTATACTAGTATTAGAGTATAGTTTTAGACGTACTTTTAAACAAAGCTGATTGACTAAGGTAAACTTTTAAGTCTTGATCTAACTCAGAACTAAACTGGATTAACTCACGAAAAACTCGCTTATTTTGTGACATACGATTCATCCTGCCCTCTCAATGCTAATTCTAATGCCCCACAAAACGTATACAATTTGTAATAAAATTCAATACGTACCTATTTTTATCTACTTGTTCGTTATGTGTAGATATAGCTAGCCGATACTGTGAGTTAAACTGACTTTAAATATTTGTTTTACCCAGCAACGATAAACTCAAAACATTGTTCATATGTTGTTGACATTTTTTGTGAGCTCTCATTTTTTCCCAAATGTGTACCAAGTCCGAAATCCCGCTCCTCGACCAGCTGACATCTCCTTGGAAAGGAACACAAGGAAAACAAAAAACACATTTTTTTCATCACATCCGCACAGCCAATTGTTCTTAGAATAAATATCGGCATTAAATTTACGACACCTTTCCTGTTCGTTTTATTTCGAGTTTATCATCGTAAGACAACGACGAAAACGGCTGTTTTTACCCCGCAACGCTGTCAGGCGTACTATTACGTCCTGCAAAAACTGTCTAATCGGCCGTCAGGCGTACTATTACGTCCTGCGGCAGCCCTAATTTATTTTATCTTTTGACGCTAGAAACTTCTTTAAATCTAAATAACCTATATATATTTTGAAAGAGTAAGTTCTGTACTTCCTATCTAGGTTTTTCCTGTATTTTTTTTCTCTTTTAAAAAATATATAATCAACGTTGAATTTTGCGATAGAATTTTCAATTTTGCTATGATATGATGGTGTTTCTACGTATAAAAGTTGCTTTTCAATGCAGCAAGGAACCTTTCCTTGGTGTTTGAAATGCAATGTAGGAACTGTGCATCATTTCAAAGGAGAGCACGTTTTTTCTCCTCTTTTTTCCTGGTGGAGATATTTGGCTTATATCATGCAACAAAGGTCTTCGTCGGTATGTAAAGAAAGACAGGAAAACATCTTATGTCTGCCTATGCACAGCTTATCACAAATGTTTGCAATGCAATTGATGAAGAATAGAATTAGGTTGAGTAAAAACATTTCTGTAAACATTCCCTTCCATTACCGCGTGATCCTTCGTTCATCGCTTCATAGGAGAGCGTCAACGTCAAAACAGCTGATTTCAAAATCCAAGGCCGACACTCTTCCGATAATTTAGTGCCACGCCTCAAAGAGAGGCATTTTGTGAGAAGGATAATATCGGTCATATAATTTTCAAGACCTTTAGAATTTTATTTTAATCTCGACGAAAATTGCGGGGAATTGAGTATATCTATTTGTAAGTATTTGTTTACATATAATATACGTTTAGTTTTGTGATAGAATTTTAGTTTTTACCACGGACCTACGAATTTTCGGTTTCTAAAGTTGACCCATAAATACCTGAGGAAAGGGAACCCACCAAATTGGGTTCCTTTTCTTTGACATTTGAAAGAAGACGAGGTCTGTTTCCTCTTCAGATAAGTGCTTCGCTGCTGTGCTAGCAGTGCCAAAGCAGCGATGAAACGAGTAGGCGAGAATAGGACACGCCAGCAAAAAATCACGAAAAGCTCTTCTATATATTTACACAATAGGTTACTAGAAGTGTTTACTAAGCTATAAGGCATTTCTTGCTGAATCCAATTACGCATGTCTAAATTTTCTGAAAATATTTGGGAAGGACCTATGAGCTAAAGTTTTCCGTGTTTTATACAACGTCATATCTCCATTTCCAATGAACGAAATGCAACCATTTCTTCTATGTCACTTCTGTAATGACTAAGAATGATGACTCTTTAACTAAAACGTTTATATTATAAATAAATCATCTTTTAATAAATCAATAATACTACATTAACTTAAAAATTTCCAGTCAAGACATGAAAAAGGTGAGATTCGTAAAACTTTTCACCTAATTGGTTTAGATGAGTAGACTTGCAGAATGATATAGTTACTAATTTAAGCTATGTTTTTTATTAAGATTGCACATCAATATCTTCTATAGATTTTCCGGTGCTGAATGTTATATATAAAGCGCGAATGCACGCCGGAAAATTAGCGATTGGTGTACATTCTCTTCTACTCCGACAATCTTTGTATATAAAATATTATACGCAAAATAGATATTTACAAATTTCATGTTTTTCATAAATCCACAAAAAAATTCAGAAAAATCAAGAGAAAACTTCCCAAGTTATGATTATTTTAATATTTTCGAACGTTTTTGCAACGCAATCGTGAAATTTTAAAAACCTCATCCGGCCGTACGGGTGGGATTTAATAAATCTCCTCCGGGCTTGAGGGGTTAATAAAGCACTTATCGTATTCATTGCGGAGAATTTAAACATTCACCCTCACCAATACTACATCGACCTACTAACTTGAAGGCTGGGCGAGCCGAACCAAACTGAACTTGGCCCATGGTAGATATTCTCAAACGCGGGAGAGGATAGGAGATGGGGAGAAAAGCATGCAGTGCGCATGTGTTCCACGTCTTGTGACCGAGCCAGCTAGGCGGTTGGAATGGGGGAACTCCCCGCCGGACTCGTCGCCCGCTCCTCCCGTAAATTCTCTTACCGACCGGAGTATTGTGCTGCTTCTCGAAAATTTAAACTTATTCAAGACTCAAAAACTAAATAAATCTGTTCAAAAACAATTATTTATAGTGCTTTTTTCTTTCTGTGAATTTTGCCTGTGGCTGCCACTACATCAACAACAGTAAAACCTGCACCTGCGTTCATATTAAACCCGCCAACAGCCTCCAATACCTCCACTTTGATAGCTGCCATCCCTTTCATACTAAAACTTCTATCCCCTATGTCCTTGCTCATCGAGGATGAAGGATCTGTTCTGATCGAGTATCTCTTCTACAATATTACTCCTTCCTCGAGGATGCTCATCTCAAACATGGCTACCCTCCGGACCTGGTCCGTGAACAGATCCATAGGGCGATCACGCCCACAACCTATAGATCCCATCCTTACACACATACTATCCCTGCCCCCCCCCCCCCTTTCACTCACCCTAACCACACCTTTTTATCCTGGTATCCACGAGATATATCTTGTGTGTGAAGGAACTTCCCACTTCTACCACACCTCTTGCCATAGGGTCTCATCCCTGCGGCAAACCTCGCTGCCTCACTTGTCCTAACCACCTACCCTCATCTTCTTTCTCCAGTCTCTCCACCAACATCACCTACCCCATCACCTCTAGAAGCAACTGCACCACCCGTAACGTCATTTACCTTCTCACCTGCACCCTATGTTCCGTGTTTTATGCTGTCCTCACTATCAACCCTTTAAATATCTGTATGAATAGCCACTGGAACAGCATCTATCTCAGATGCCCCCTCCCAGCTGCATCACATGCCAATGCCCACAATGTCTCCTTCAATAGTTACTACAATATAAAGGCTATTCACGCCTTACCTGATGAAACCCCTGCCCCCCTTCTCTCTCTTCACTCCTTCCACTAATCTTATTGGCCGTCCGCCAATGCCCACAGTGTCTTCTTCTATAGTTTTACTATGTAAGGGCTATTCTCAACTTACCTTACAACACTCTTCCTACTTCTCGCTAACCTTATTCACCGTCCACCCCTCTCTCTTCCCCATCTCCTCCAATCATTATATATATATTATAAATAGCTGCTTCTTATGGAGGATATATGATAATATACAGTGCTGTAGTCATAAAAAAAGCAGAGGGTATACCGTATACGTAAGTAAAGCTTTGAGGGGGAGGGGAGAGGGTCTTACCCAGTTTTTTAAGAGCAAAGTACATTACTATGATGTTTCAATGGCAGGAGAAAATGTATGAGCTTAATTTAAATTTCTTTTAAAATTTTATTTCAATTATATTTTAGCGATGTATATAAAAAATTCAAAAATAATAAGTACTTATTTTCAATCTGATCAAAATAAAAGTAGTATTAAAATATTGTTATTTTCAAGAATTGCAGATTCAGCTTCAATATTTGGGGCCACGAAAAAAGGAGGAATTATTATTTTTTCAATCAGCCTTTATAATTTCTCATGAGGCCAGGGTATACGCTATTCATTCGAAAAAGCAAAGGGTATACCCTATTCATTCGAAAAAAGCAATGGGTATATGCCATATACCACCATATACCCTCCACTGCAGCACTGGGTATATCTCTCTATTTTAAATAGCTGCTTCTTACGGAGGATATAGATAGGGTATATATGAGATATACACATGATATAAAACCTAAGGTACTTCTAGATATGCCACGGACCTGAAATTAGGCAGGATGATAGGTTATTAGGTACAACCAACCAGAAAAATCGAAAATTCCAAAATTTTCAATTTTTATTGGGGTATTTTTGACCCCAATTTTCCATTTCGATACTCCATAAGAAAAACATGGAAATCTGTGCAGAGTTTAATAAATTTGCATTTTTAAATTAGTTATAATTCAGATAGAAACTTGGGACGAAAACAATACCATAACTAAAAGAATGCGGTTTCTTATTTTTTAAGACTAAATTCAAATTGGTGCCGAATTGACAAAGAAATATGTTATTAATCGGAAAAAATCAGTTGCTCAACAATAAAGAACTTCAGCTACCATAGCAACCAGGACATTGCTTTTCAATGGTAATTAGCAATCCATATTATAATAGCATCGATTTAATGCTTTTTAATAGAGAAATTCTTACTGTACCATTGATTTCAACCAAAGACGTATACATATGATGACGTTATAATTATAAAACGCTATATATGTTATTAAATAAAAGAACGTTACTCCTTTCAATTACAGGGGTTGATGAACTGTATAATATTATAGCTTTAATTTAGTGCTTCTAAAGAGAATTAGTGGGTGGATTATAATGCAATTGATTTAAAACTACTGCATAATGAATTTGAAATTAAATTAATTATAAATATTTTAGGCTTGATTTGGCTTCCTTTAGTATTTTCTTACTAGTTTCTGCATTTAAATATAATCAAAATTCTCCACAATTCCTTTGAAATTTTTGCTTAATCATAAGTCCAGCTTCTAAATTGGATAGCAATAGTTTGTTCTGTCATTTCTCCAAGCAACAGCAATCAAAATAAATATTCTTTCACTCGCAGCATTCTTATGTGGTAATGATAAAACAAAGCTGATGACTTTTAACAATTTATTTATTTATCCTTAATATGGCGAGGTTAAGGCCATATGGCCCTTCTTTCACCTAACCGTTTTAATAACACAATTTAATTAATTTATATCAAAATAATTCAGTTCAAATCAAAACATTGAAATTAAAATTACTTCAAGGTATACATATATGAGAATAAAATTAAGAAAAGTACAATACATACATGAGAGTACAATAATATAATTCATTATCATCTATATTTAATTTTTTAAATTCAACTCATTTCTCTGTGATTGCTTTTTTATTTAACCATGATTATATTATATATTCCGATTATAATTTTGAATGTAGAACAATTTTGTTCAAAATGCGGGACATTCGAAAGATAAGTCGGGATGTGGGAAACACGTTAACAAGTCGTGACAATCCCGCAAAAATCGGGACGTCTGGTAACCCTACCTGCACACTGCACTCACCAGTAACCCGTTAAACATCCGTAGGAACGGTCACCGGAATAACGCAAATGTCAGATGGCTCCTCCCATGCACACAATGTCTCCTTCAATAATTGCTACAATGTAAGGGCTATTCGCGCCTTGCTTGGTGACACCCATGCCCCACTTCTCTGACAGTAGGAATTAGTCCATATACATTTTCTCGACTCTTTCTCCCCCCTGACATTAACCTCCACTAACCCTATTGGCCATCTTACAATGCCCACAATGACTCCTTCTATAGTAACAATGTAGCTATTCACACCTTACCTTACAACACTCTCTCCTTATTGGCCATCCACCTCTCCCTCTTTCCTGTCTCCTCCATTCATCAACCTTCTCACCTCTCCCTGTCATCCCCCACCCAGTGTGTACTTAGCTTCAGCACTTCAGTTACTCTCTCTCTCTCCATCGCTGACGAAGGGCATCTTACGTTTGTTCTTTATGTGTGACTCTTCAATGCCCACAGCAGCTTGCCAAATTTGGTGTCCACTAAGCTTCCTTCAACACCTTGTGTTCACCCTCATCACTACCAATCCTTTTCCTAAAGATTATATATATATATATATATATATATATATATATATAAACTTAAGGAAAAGAAAAGGTAGTGATGAGGGTGGCACAAGGTGTTGAAGGAAACCCAGCGGACACTTACAAAGTTGAGAACCTACCTGTCAGGCTGCTGGGGGCGTCGAAGAGACAGAAAACATGCACACAAAAAACACACGTAAGCTTTTCGGGCATATGCCCTTCTTCAGCGATGGAGATACAGTAACAGAAAGTGACACACTGGGCGGGGAATGACGGGGTGATGTGAGAAGGTTAATGATAAGAGGAGGCGGGGAGTGGGAAGGGTGGATAGCCAATAAGGAGCGAGTATGGTAAGGTAAAGCGCGAATAGCTACAATGTAACTAAGGAGACATTGTAAGGAGGCTAATAGGGTTAGAGGAGGTTGAGGCCAGGTGGGGAGAAAGAGTCAAGAAAATGTATATGGTCTAGTTCCCAATGTCGGAGAAGGGGGGCACTAATGTTTAGGTACTTCCAGATGAGCTGGAGATTCAAAAATTATTTCATAGGCAGGATTTTGTGCGAAACCGGCTAAAAAAAACGAAAATCTTGAAAACGTGCAACAATGCGGCCGCTAAAAATTCGCAATTGTTTAAACAAATTTTCAAGGTTTATGTATTTCCGAATGTGCTACGAAGCTGAAATTTTTTTAGAGGTAGGATTTCTAAAAAAACGAAATAGGGATTATACAAATTTTGATATTTTAATTTGTTTGGCAGTTAAAAATTCTTAAAGTTTAAACAAATAGGTAAATGTTTAGATACTACTGGGCAAGTTAGAGAGCTGAAATTTTAAAGTTATTTAGAGTAAAGTCTATTTAAGCGAAAGAACATTTCCATTTATCCATAAAATTCTTATTGCGGCCATTAAAATTTATTTAAATTAAAACAATTAGATAATTGTTATTTCACTTCTAAATGTGCTACAAATTTAAAATTTGGTGGAAATATGTAGAATTATTAATCCACCGTGGAAAAAGTATAATATTCCTAAAATTGCAAATATAAACTATTGTTTTACACCATAAGGAAAAAACGAAAATCGGTCCCGAGAAGAAATCTTTTAAATTAAAGAAATATTTCCCATGATGAAATATCTCACTGAAAAATTAATGTTTCCAAAGAAGAGATGAAATGCTTGCAGTATGCAAGCACCAACTACTAGTAATCTAATAAGTATAATTGGCTTAATAGATGCATACAAATGTTTAGTTGAAAGGAAAGCAAAATGTCCATATAGATGTTCAAGGGAGGAAGAGTTAACGATTATAAATGTTGGTCTAAATTAAAGAATTGTTATAGAAGTTTTCTTATTTTACCTTCAGAGATATCTTTCACTTTATCCATTTTTGATGTTAATAAAAATATATTTCGGTCTACTAAGTATAGAGAATATACATAAAAAGTTTTAGCGAACGAAAGCACTTAAAATTGCACATTAAAAGTCTTTCACTTAACTTTTTAAATAATTAGCCAGATTTATAGTTTTTTGGGATTACCCTTCTTTGAATAACCTTAATGTTTCTTTCTTCAATAATGTAGTTTATATTAGGTGTATATTATTTCTTTTAGTTAATATTAGATATTGTTTATAAGGGTTGTCAAGTGGATTGCTAATCCAAAAATATGCTCATTCCTATATTATTTAAATGGAAAAAATTAAAAGAGAAAAAATATTTTTTAATGAAAAATGTAGTTCAAATCGCTTTTAAAACCCTTGCATTTTGCTTAACCTTTTTTTGCGGTTAAAATGGCACTTTTCTCTTGCTTCTACATTCTGTAGTTGTTGCATTATAAATGCACAAACAAACAAACAAATTCTTCAAAATATTTATGGGATATATATATATATATATATATATATATATATATATATATATATATATATATATATATATATATATAACAACTTACGGAAAAGGAAAGGTAAAATGAATATATGGATGTCAACAAGGTGTTGGGATGAGGAAACCCAGTGAGCACTCACCAATCAGACGACTTCAGGTTGGCGAGGCCCCGGGGATGTCGAAGCGACACACGTAAAATAACACAAAAACACAGAAACATCACAAACGTAAAGCTTTCGGAACTACTCCTTCTTCAGCTACAGAGAGAGAACTGATGGCGGTGACACTGGGTGGAGGCATGGGGGTGGAAGGGTAGTACGGAAAGGTCGAGGATTGGAGGAAACGGAGGGGGTTGGGGATGGGTAGGGTGTTGGAAGAAGACAGAAAGGGTGTGAAAAGCTATCGAAGGTTGAGGCCTGGGGGAGTGAAGGAGTTTAGGAGATGGATATGCGAAAGCTCCCACTGACGGAGTTGGGGAGCCGAAGCATTGTCGGGGAGAGCGCGAATGACTCTCACTGTGAAGCAGTTGTTGAACTTTAAATTATGTTTGTTCGCATGAACGGCCACCGGCAGCGGTCGTTTGAGAATGACGCTGTTGCGGTGACCATTCATGCGGATGTTGAGGGGATTGCTGGTGAGGCCAACATAAAAGGCGGGACATTAGGTGCATCTCAGGAGGTAAATGATATTGCGGGTGGTGCAGTTGGTGGTGGAAGTTATGGGGTAGGTGATGTTGGTTGTGGGACTGGAGAAGGAGTTGCAGGGGGGGTTTATTGGGAATGTTAGACATCGGGGTCTACCGCAGGGGTAAGATCCGGCAGGGTGTAAAGGCGTGGGTGCTGGGGGTTCTTTCTTCCATAGCAAATTTGCCAGATTAGGGGGACGGCGGAAGGAGAGCATCGGTGGTCTGGGAAATGGGATCTGGTGAGGGGAGGATGAGAGGATAAGGTGGGCGGCTTTCAGGATGTTTTTCAGGATGTCGTGGATGCCGGGGAAATACAGGGTGGTTAGGGTGAGTTGGAGGGTGGAATCGGTGGTGGTGTGGGTATTGAGGTGGGAGTTAGGGGTGGCGGGTGCGACTGCCCGCCGGATTTGGTCTCGGATCAGATCCGGCGGGTATCCGCGCTGTAAGAAGGCATGTTCGAGGGTGGAGCAGTACTCGGACAGGGAATCTCTGTCCGAGCAAATTCTCCGCCCTCGTCGGGCTAGGGCATAGGGAATAGAGGTTTTGGTGTGGAGGGGATGGCAGCTGTTGAACTGGAGATATTGAAGGCGGTTGGAAGGCTTGAGGTGCACGCTGGTGTGGATATTGTTTTCCCGGATGGAGAGATCGACATCCAGGAAGGTGCTGTTGGAGGCAGAGGAGTGGTGGGTGAAGGAAAGCGTGGGGTGGGATGAGAGGCATTGTAAAAAGGATTGTAGCGAGTCGGGTCCATGTGTCCAGAGAAGAAAAATATCGTCAATATACCTCAGCCATAGGAGTGGTCTGGGGGAAACGTCAAGAAAGCATTCCTCCCATTCGCCTAAGAAGGCATTTGCATAGGAGGGCGCCATGCGAGTGCCCATCGCGGTAACTTTTATTTGTAGGTAGTGGCGCCCTCCGAAAGAGAAGTTGTTTTTTTGGAGCACCATTTCAGCCAGCTTCGTTAGGAAATGGGAGGATGGTCTTGTGTCAGGTGGTCTGGAGTCCAATAATTTTCTCAGGGCGGACAGTCCTTGGTTGTGAGGGATGTTGGTGTAGAGGGAGCAGACGTCTATAGTGGACATAATTGTGTTAGGTGGGAGAGGAGAAGGGAGTGATTTTAGGCGTAGTAGAAAGTGGTTTGTGTCTCTGATGAAGGATGGGATTTGACGGACGAGAGGTTGTAGGTGGGAGTCAACATAGGCAGAGATGCGTTCCGTGGGAGAATTAAAGCTGGCAACAATGGGGCGGCCGGGGATGTTGGGTTTGTGGATTTTTGGGAGTAGGTAGAAGGTTGGGGTCCGGGGTGTGTTGGGGATCATCAGGGAAATGGTGGATTCAGAGAGGCCTTCTTGTTTTCCCACGGAACGCAGATATGCAGAAATTTCGGAGGAGTGGCGGTCAGTGGGGTTGGAGGGGAGAGGAAGGTAAGAAGTTTGGTCAGATAGTTGGCGGAGGGCTTCGTCGTTGTAATGCGAGCGGTCCATTACCACGGTGGTGGTACCTTTGTCTGCAGGGAGGATAATAATTTTGTCGTTGCGTTTCAACGTAGAAATTGCGTGTCTTTCTGGTTTCGTCAAATTGTCGTTGTGGTCAAGGAGGTCGGGAAAGTTGGGCTGGGCGACTGCGTGAATTATGTAATTAGCATATTGCTCGATGGGATGGTGGGGAGGAAGAGAGGGGGGGATGTATTGGGAAGGGGGTTTGAAGGCAGAAAGGGATTGTGGAAGTGAGTCGGGGGAAGATGAGGAGTCAGATGTGGGTGGGGCGGCTTTGAGGCGGAGTAAGCGTACGAAGGCTTGTATGTCGGCAAGGAGACAAAAATGGTCAAATTTTATGGTGGGGCAGAAGGAGAGGCCTTGGGAAAGGAGGGCATTCTCGGCGGGGTTAAGAACATGAGAGGAAAGGTTCTGGACGTCATCTGGCTGGGAGGGGTTTGCGGTATGCGTTGGGGTGAGGTCCTGCGGAGAATTGGGATGCATCCTCGGTTCGCGGGTTGAAACAAAGGGAGACCTCCTGAGAGAGTGTAGTGGGGGTGGAGTGGGGATTCCCAAAAGGTCGGCCAAGGAGGGTTTTTGGGCGAGGAGAGGCGGGGGAGGGGGGATGTCGGACTTACCAGCTGGGAAGAAGGGGAGAGGTAGGCCGAGCTGGAGGTGGCGGACGCACATAAGGGAAAGTTTGCGTATGAGTCTGTATCGGTTGGCTGCGATATCCTCTGCAGCTCTACGGAAAATGGCGTCGAGATCAGCTGTGGAGTTTTGGGAATGATTGAGTTCGTGTATGAGGATTAAACATTTCTCAAAGTGCATGTTAGAGATTGATTTATAGTGGCGTAAGATTAGACGGACAATGTTGAGGGACATGAGGTGATATGTAAGGGCGAAAGATGAGCGGATAGCCGGAGGAAGGCCCGATAGGGGGATTCTCACGGTGAGACCTTTGGGGGGGAGGCCTAGTTCTAGGCAGCCATTGAGGAATTCAATCTGGCAAGTTAATGATGTATGTTTGCGGAGGTAATAACGGAAACGGCGGATATTTTCCATTGTGGAAGGAGAAGTATAAAGTATAAAAGATAAAGGCGATAGGAAAGTTGGTAAAAAAGAAAGGATGACAGACACGAAAGGATAAGGTAAAATAATATAACAACTTACGGAAAAGGAAAGGTTTCCTCATCCCAACACCTTGTTGACATCCATATATATATATATATATATATACTGGTGGTGTAGTGGTTAGCGTGTCGGCTTTCTATTGCAAAGTTCGGGGGTTCAAACCCCTCGAATGGAGGTTTTATTTATAAAAAAAAAAAAACTATCATCAGTGCCTGGCAGTAGGCAGCAGTACTGTCAGTATGGTATAGAGCCGAAAACAAATGATGTTGGTTGGGTCTATATCCAATACAGCTGTAGGCGTGATCAGGACGATTTGAACGGCTACAGTACTGCGATGTGGAAAGCAAGAGGGAAACTACCACATTACAATCCCTAGTAAAGATTATATGGTTGGACAATATGAGTTCTCTCGAGGTAAAACAATCCGGAGGTAAAATAGTCCCCCAATCGGATCTCCGGGCGGGGACTGCCTTGAGGAAAACATTTGTCGAAAGTAAATTACGAATAGGGACTTGGAACGTAAGAACTATGAGAAAGGCAGGAAAGCTAGAGAACTTGAAAGAAGAAATGAGAAGAAATAGAGTTGACATTATAGGGCTAAGCGAAACTAGATGGGAGGGAGAAGGACAGTTCGACTCGGAAGAATTCACGGTAGTTTATTCTGGAGGAAATAGTGGGGAAAGGGGAGTAGCTCTGGTACTTAGGAAAGATATGATGAAAAGCGTGACAAAGATAATAGCAACGAACGATAGACTGATGGCAATAAAGCTAAAAGCAGTCCCAGTGGACATGCTGATAATCCAGGTATATATGCCAACGTCAGCTCATGACGATGAAGAAATAGATGAGATCTATGAGCAAATTAATGAAATTTACGAAGAAGACGGAAGAGGAAAGGTAAACTGCATAATAATGGGAGATTGGAACAGCATAGTCGGAGAAGGACAGGAAGAAAATGTTGTCGGGCAATACGGACTTGGGAAGAGAAATCGAGGAGGGGAGAAACTCGTAGAATTCTGCATCAATAATGACCTTGTAGTGACTAATACATGGTTCAAAAACCATAAACGAAGGTTATACACATGGAAAAGCCCAGGAGATAGAATGAGATGCCAAATAGATTACATCCTTGTAATACAAAGATTTAGGAACAGCATAAAGAACGCCAAGGCATTGCAAGGAGCAGACATTGATTCAGATCACAGCCTTCTAATACTTGACGTGAGTACAAAGCTCAAACAAATAAGAAAAACGAGAAGAGAAAGACAGACCTGGGACCTAGAAAAACTGAAAGAAAGGCAGGATGTAGTCAGCATGAAGTTGGAAGATAACCTAAGAAAGTTGGAAAACAAACCGAAGACCGTCGATATAGAATGGGATGAAATTAAAACCAGTATCAAGGATACCTTGGATAAAGAGATTGGAAAACAAGAGAAGAAAATCAGAAAACCATGGATCACGAAGGAAATGCTGGAGAAAATGGATGAGAGACGAAAATGGAAAAACGTTAACAGTGAAGAAGGTAGAGCCAACTATAGGCGTATAAACAATGAGTTGAGAAGGGTAACAGATAAAGCTAGAGAAAATTGGCTAAAAGGAAAATGTGATGAAATAGAACAAATGGAGAAATTAGGACGGTACGATATGATGTACGCTAGGGCACTGGAATTAGAAGATAAGAAGTCTAATGGAATTTGTGGTAAAGGAATTATGAATACGGATGGGAAGATAGTCTCAGAAACAAAGGATGTAGCACAGGTATGGGAAGAATACATTAAGGAATTATACAGCAAACAGACAGGAGCGGCAAAAATAGAACTGGAAAATGAGGAAAACATTGAAGAAGACAACTTAGGACCAAGTATTATGGAGAGCGAAGTAGAAAAAGCGATAGTGGAACTTAAGAAGGGGAAAGCCACGGGCAGCGATGGAATACCGGCTGAGATACTTAAAGTCATAGGATCAGAAGGACTAAAAGCGATCACGAAATTAATTAATAAGATTTACGACACGGGAGAGTGGCCTCAGGATTTACTAGAAGTAACAATGATCCCTCTAAAGAAGAGGCCAAAGGCAATGCAGTGTAAAGATTACAGAACTATAAGCCTTCTGTCACACACATCGAAGATCATCACGAGGATTCTTAATAAAAGGCTGGAGAAAAAGGCAGAAGAAATAATAGGGGAAGATCAATTCGGTTTCAGAAAAGGACGAGGAACTAGAGATGCTATAGGAGTAGTTAGAATCATATCAGAAAGGGCAATAGAATACAGTCAAGATATCTGCGCATGTTTCGTAGACTGGCAGAAGGCCTTTGATAGAGTAAATTGGGTAAAGTTGATGAAGATATTAAAGGATATAGGTGTAGACTGGAAAGACAGGAGACTGATTAGGAATCTATATGAGAATCAAGTTGTAAAGGTCAGGTTTGATAATGTGGACACCTGCGGAATAAATATCGGTAGAGGAGTAAGACAAGGCTGCTGCCTATCGCCAACCCTATTCAATATATACGGAGAAAGTCTAATGCAAGAAGCTTTAGAAGGCACAGGGGATTTCAAAATTGGAGGAAGGATTATAAGAACAGTAAAATACGCAGATGATCAAGTACTTCTAGCAAGAAAGGAAGAGGAGCTACAAAAAATGATAAATAGACTAGTGATAACAGGTAGAAAATATGGTATGGAAATAAATACAGAAAAATCCAAGGTCATTCGAATATCGGGTAAAGAAGAGAATCTGAACATAACTATTGGGGGAAAGCCATTAGAACAAGTTTCAGGCTATAAATACCTTGGAAGTATCATAACACGAGAGGCAAAATGTACGGATGAGATCAAAACTAGAATAGGAAAAGCAAAAGCGGCTTTCAGGAGAAAGAAACAACTACTTACAGGGAATATAAGGGAAGATATCCGCAAGAAGTTGATAAAATGCTACGTATGGAGTATAGCATTGTATGGGGCAGAAACATGGACGCTAAGGAAAAATGACATCAAATACTTGGAAAGCTTTGAAATGTGGACTTGGAGGAGAATGCTGAAGATAAAATGGACAGATAGGATGAAAAACGATGAAGTGCTACGAAGAATAGGAGAGAAGCGAATGATTATACAGACTATCAGAAAGAGGAAGGCTAACTGGGTTGGACATTACCTGAGGAGAGAGAGTATGATTAAAGACGTGTTAGAAGGAAAACTAGATGGGAAAAGGGAAAGAGATAGGAAAAGGTTTCAGCTGATAGACGATTTGAAAGGGAAAGAGAGTTATCAAGATATAAAGAGGACAGCGGAAAATAGGAGTATATGGAGAACCAGGTTTAACCATGAATAATCACGGACCTGTCTACGGACAGACTACCTATGATGATGATATATATATATATATATACACACACACACACACACACATTATATATAATAAGTATAGTATGTTCCGGTAAATTTATACATACTAGCTGTACCCAGCATAAAATATGCCATTCTAGCAGGTCTTAAAAATTATTAATTAAATATCAATGCATTTTATTTATTTATTCATACATTTCATTGTAAACACAATTAACAATCTCATTCTTCTCAGATACAACACGTAATAGTTCAATGATCAAACTCTTAAGAGAGCAGCATATGGTTGCCCATTACTTAATAGAGATTTCGGAAGGTATAAGCAGATTCTGTCAGTCTGTCCCTGTGACTTTTTGATGATCACTGAAAAGGCAAAACATATAAGAAACCGTTTTCTTTTGAATTTGAAAGGAATATTTGTATCAGATGGAATGAGAGGTATGTGCCGTATGAGAACAGTATCTAAGTTCAATCCATCTATTACACGGACCTCTATGATGTGTCTTTGTAGATGTAAAATTCTCAATCTTGTTTAATTTCAGAGTCCCTGTGATGGCATAAGATTCCATAGTAGCATGATTACAGCACCTACTTTCAGTTTTTGAGGGGGCATTACTGTTGGTATTAAGCTGTTGAGAAGCTCTTCAGGGTATGACAGATGGTCATTTGGTTAATACACCTAAGCGTTTTATATACTAAGGAGATAAACTTTTGGAAATAGAAACTGACAGATTAGGCTGATATATTTCCCAAATTTTAATAAAACTACCAATAACTTTTTTGTTTAAATAATCACAACTTGGAAGTAAAACTTTATGCCATCTATATTATTTTCAATAAAATTATTAACAAATGCTAGCTAAAATTAACGGAAAGCAAAAGGGGATGACAATGCAGTATGTAGCCATGCCAATTATAAATTAGCATTGTTAGAGACCTGGATCCACCACTAAAAAAACCCTCTCTCATCCCACATCTTCCAGCCAAAATTCTTTTATCTCACATCCAGATGTCTATATTCCAGGTGCAGCACAGCAAATCATGGCTTCACTCTTCCCAACACCATGCACATCCACTTGCTCTTCTCAACCTGGTCCATTTTGGCTTGGCATTGAGTACAAACACATTAAATAAAGAGGAAAAATTAAAAATGATAGTGAATTCAATAAGGAAATTCAGCATAAGAATTGTTTGATTATATTTCATAAATGATTTTTTTGAATAATATTATCACTCATTAACAATATTTCAATGGCACCAGGAGTTTTTCTCTTAATTGTCCTTCAAGCATGTGATCTAATAAAATGACTGAAATTTATTGAGCATACTAGTGCTCTGGGATTTAATTGGCTCTAAATGGCCACTATCAATAAATGAGAAATAACTTTTAAGAAGTGCTGGTTTTACAATTAAAATAAATGGAAAATATAGACAATTTTGTTTCCACACTGACTTGAAGCATACCTTCTTTCAATTACTATTTTCTTTCACTTTTAACTTCAAAAATGATATATTTTTTATTTCAAGTTAATTTATGCTCTTTGGCTATGAATGTTTCAAATTAATACTAGCAGACTTGGAAAATAAATTTTTTTTCACTATTGGCAAGAATAAATGGTAGTGAATCTATAATTAATTCAAGATGCCCAGAACTTCTAGTTTTTAGCCATTTAATTTTGTCTTATTCATTGAATTTCACAAAAATGTAGGAAATTCATCAAGCAATTTTCTTGCATTATTCCAAATTTGAAGTGACTAAAGGAAGGAGAATACCAGCATTTGTATCGCCATCTAAACATGAGGAGCTTACACTAACTTCCATATTGGATATAAGTGATTAATTTTAGATTTATCAAGACATTTCAACTTACTCAAACAGTCAAAGAAGATATATTTAGAACGGTAAAATTTATCTTATGGGAAATAGAAATTATATATTGGAGTCAAACCCAGGTCTTCTTTGAGAATTTTTTTGTAAATGGCTTTTACTATAAGAATCAAATATTCTTATCAAATTTTAATTTTCTACCTACTCGGAAAGTTTGTTAAATAGCATTACAGTCAGTCGTAAATAGTTCTCAATGCTCCTGCTCTTTTATAAAACCTTTTTAAGAGCAGCACCATAGCCAAGCATGAGAGACAAATGTACATAGCTTATTATATAATAAGATGGCACCATAAAATTCCTTAATTTGGCTAACATTTGCTATATGCTAATATTTTGGATTGTCTGTCTTTGTCAAAGAGACAGTTAAAGTTATGAGTTTGTCAACCAAGAAAGGTGCTTCCCATAAGGGAGAGATTTTGGCAGACAACTTATTAGACTTTGAAACTTTAGGAACAGCCTTGAACAGCACCTGTTCACCGGTAAAAAGGCTTGTGGAGAACATTTAGCATTATATTTGGTAGCAATACACTGCTGCGATTTAGCCAAATTATTTAACACTTTCATCCAAAGTTCCTGACCAGAAGCTGAATTGCAACCAGCTGATGCCAATTCACATGGCAATTCCCATTGAAGCAACAAAGGATGTGGTAGTTCATGACCCAAAAATATTTTAAAAGGAGAAACACCAGATGAAGTGTTTAGTTGAGTTAAATGCAAATATTAGTGAAAGTAGAAAAGAATTCCAATTATTATAAAAGCAGACAAGGCGAATTTGAGATTCTGATGGACTCTCTGCATGGTAAGGCTTGGGATAATAAGGAGCAGTAAATAGATGTTTGATTCCTAGGCTAAAGCACATGTAATAGAATAATTTGGATTTAAAATAGGTAGCATTGCCTGAAACAATATACATATATGGGGACCCCAAATTTATAGATGACCAACTTGGCTAGCTTGTTGACTGTGGCTTTAGCTGTTGAATTTCTAACTGGTTCAATAATTACAAATTTACTGACACCATCAACTATGGTTTAAGCGTAGGAGTGACCAATTCCACCTAACCATTCTACAAATATTCAGAAAATTAAAAACAGAAAAGCAAAATCCACCTCACAAGGTTCCTCTTTGTGGAAATATTCCATAATATAAATAAAACACTTATTGTAGTGAGAGATGAAACAGGGTCAGTCCATTTTGGCCCTCCTGTCCTCTGAGCCCCATACACTTGCATGTTTTGCATACCACTTAATCTGGCCTTGCAAGTAACTAACTTTCCAAATATCAGAAAATGTCTGAGTTTGCAAGGAAAGATTATATAATCTTAAAAGGGGAAGGGTTAGGACAAATTTATATTTTTTGAGAAAATATTGGGAGATTCCATCAGTGCCTCAAGTTCTTGAAATATTTAAAGAGGGGGTGCTGGTGGTGTAATGGTTAAGATGCTGGCTGCTACTCGCCTGCTGCTCAAAGGGGCAGAGGGTACAAATCCTGCTCCAGTAAGATTTTTTCAGAGGTAGCCGGGCCCCATTTGTGGGGTTTGAGGAGACCACACAAAGTCAGCATTCCATCCTTCTGAAAGGATGATAAACAGTTGGCCCCCTTGGTTCTCTTCGTAAAGAGTAGGCTAATGCAGGCACCAGGTTTCCCTCCTCCCATCTGTGTGTGTCAAGTTGATGACAGTGCAAAATGACCATGGCAGTCAACGCACTTAAAAAATCAATTACTACATATTTAAAGAGTCAAGCTTCTTAAATACATCAGATAAAGTAACGATACAGGAGTTTGCATCAATAGTATCACAGAGAGAAAAATGAAGTAACTCAGTCATTTTTGGAGTAGGCAGTTCCAAATTGTGTAGCAAATAGCTTTAAAATTTCTTGTCCACCTTCACTATAAATATCATCTAAATACATTCTACCAGATATAACAGATTCAGATAACTTACTTTTAATGAACAACCAAAAACACTTTGGACCTGATGAGGAAATATAATCTTTTTAGCAATTAATGGGCATGAACTTGCATTCAGATCTTAACTGGGAAAAAATATTATAATAATCTGCATGACCATATTTTTGTGTCCGTTTCTTTCTTTAAAAAACTCACTTTAACTGATTGTTAAACCAGACAGGAAATTTGGGATATGTGTTATTTCATGAAAAAATAGTTATATGCCTGAGAATACAATAGGTATTATAAAACACAGTGACAATTTAATTCATTTCCTTACCATAAAAAGGAGATTTCCAGCAACACCTTGATTAAAACTACATAGACTGATATAACCACCATGTTAAAAGTCAACGTAACGGATTATTATTATTTTCAGAAAAAATATATTCTTGTCAAGGTGCCTTACGCGCGCGATTTTTAGTTTTCGATAACTTTACGTAATAGAAAACTACGAGGGTTGGGCGAAATTTTTTTATATCAATACACGTTAAATATAATGCATTATTGTCTTAGCGACAGCCAATTACCTACCCAAGAAGTTTCCTCGTAATATTTGACTAAGTCCGTAGTCGAACGTAGGTATTGCTCAGCAGGTAGGTAGCGTTTACGAACTATTTTTTTTCATTACACTATGATAAGTTACAGGTACTTAAAGAGTACATCACGACTCTTATCGAAAAGTTCACAATCACTGTTGTTATCTTGATCTCTTACCTTTCGTAGTTTTTTCGTTTACGATCATTAACTACGATGACTGGACTCGATTTTGCGCGAGGAAGTGTTTAATATTATTCATAATAAAAATAATGGTTATTCTAAACAGGGTAGGCTATACAATTGTATATCAGAATAAGTAAAAATCTGCTGGTTTCTAACATTCTTCCATTTCTTCACAAACAATTTGAGTTTGTGCTAGCTCTTTAGATGTTAAAATAAAAGAAAATTAACAACTGGAAGGCTTTAGTGACTCACATTAATAGATTTAGAAATATTTGCTGCGTGTTACCTGTTATTGCTGATCTCCAACACTATTTTTCTCGTATTCAGTTCTTTTCTCGGCTTTTGATTAATAAGAAATGATGAAAAAACAAAAGAAGCTCGAAAAGATGTTAGCATTGCGCTATGCGTTCATAGTGGTTCATAGTATTTGTTGGTTCAACATGGTAGATCGTGGTAGTTCGGTGTGTTTCGATGGAAGGCGAATTCTCCAAAGTAAGTAATAATTCGTCGGTAATATCTTCTTAACATTTTTGCCGTTTTGTGTGATAACGAATTCATGTAGTAAGTTCATTTAGGTTAATCTTGTTATGAAATAATGGACGTTAGATTGGATCGCCACGCTAGAACACAACACTTGGCATTTATTGTAGACGATTGCGTTGAAGATGTTGAAAACCGGATTCATTGTCGTGCTTTTCGTTGAATCTCAAATTCCTGAGTTTTGATACCGGTGGACTAAATTACGCGCTAGACAATCTCTGCTTTTACATTCCACCGTAGAGTGGCATTTAATTACGTGCAAGGCTTCTGTGGGGTGGCCATCTGGTCGCTGCTAGATTTATTCAACTGATAAACATTTAAATTTGTGTTCTAATGTTAAATAATATTACAAACTATATCAGGCTTATATGGGATAACGAAAAACAAACGCGTAAATGTAGAGATGTTAGTGATAGACGAGCAGTCGAATGCATCTCCAATCATAAGTATAGTTCATTGATGTTTCGAAAGAATTAGGTTTTGATCGCATTATTATTACCTTAGCAATTGATTTCTTTCCTTTTCACTATTATTCACCTACTTTAGGATACAGTGATAACTTGTTTACCGTTAGGAGGCACCTGAGGTGTAAGATGGTTATTTTCATGTTGCCGTTAAGTGTTGAATATAGCGGTATCTGTCTAATTGTGTTACCTAATCGCGTTTTACTCTTGGTTATCGCGTAATTCCATTCGAATACGTAAACCCATCTCTAATCTCGCTCCATCGTTGCGTATTTGTACGAAACCGATTTTATCCATTCAGTTTTATTTTAAATTTGTCCATTTTGTTTTCTTCGATCGCCGTTTTATTTCGGTGTTGATTACTATATAGTGTCCTATTCATGAAATATTCTTTGCGAGCGGAATCCTTATGATCGATTTCAGCAAATCATTAGTGATCAAGCTTTGAGTCTCATGAAAGTATTGTAGAATACATTTTTCATCCAAAATATACCGTAAAACTTCGCTTACTTTTTTTCTCCAACATTTAAGCTTTTTCAAAAGAAAATATTCTAAATATTAAGTAATTCGTTCATAAATGAGGAAAGTGATTCATTTTAAACTGTAACAGTCTAAGAACATAGTTAAGCGATTTTAGCTTTTTATCATAATTTCTTAATTTGTTTATAAATTTTTGAAAAGTGGGGCAAAGTAACCCATATTGGCAGGCAACTTGGCTCCACACGAAAACCAGTGCTACATATAGATATGGATAGATATGGTAAAGTAGAACCATCACATTATCTCTATTATGATCATAAGAATATGAAGTACTGATTTGGAGTAAAAATTTTCAATTTTCGGACCCATAATACCCAAAAGATAAATATTTCTGAATTTAGAAAAAGTACAAAAAATACCACATAATTGGTTCATAACATTTGTAATCATCCAATGAACTGTAGCTCAGGGATATTGAAAAATCCTCATTTGTTTGATATTTGAGGGGGATTTATGTCCCCAATAATGTCTTTCCATTCATAAAATAATTCGTCTTTGTTCAGTAGCCACTTCCAAGCTTTCAAAGACTTGGTCATTGCACTAAATGATGCTCCCTCCTCAGTGAAGCTCTCAATTACTCCTAGATATAGTTTGCCTTCATACATTAAAACAACAAATGGCCCAACATCGATTTATGGGTTTCAAACTTTGTTCTGGATTATTGGCAGATTCATCTACGTCCTCTAATTCACGAACGCACCTCTGTCTGTTAAAATCTGTCTTTATCATCAGACAAACTTCGAATAATTAGATCATCATCTACAGCCTCCTAATTGCTCGTATCTGATACAATTAGTGGTGCAAAGTAGCCTCCGAGTTCCTAAAAGCATAACCTCCAAAGTAAAATTGATCATAACCACAGTAGAAAATAGAAGTTTCTCAATAGATGCCTGTGACATTTTTTTATTTTGGGGCAAAGCAACCCCTTAAGGAGCAAAGTAGTTTTACGGTATTCTGAATTAGACTGGCATTGGACTTTGATTAGGCTTCTGTCAATCTCATCATGATATCAGACAATTTATTCGGTCATATCATAAATTCACTTATTGAAATGGTTATTCATTTGTATTTCTTGATATGCAGCACCAACAATACATGGTTTCTTGTACACCAATTGAGTGAATTAGTTTAACATTGAGTTGTTGCAAAATAGTACATTTTGACAGTGCTAAGGAATGCTGTTCATGCTTTTGAGTACTCCATTTGAGTGGATAAGTTTAACTTTGAATTGTTTCAAAATAAATTGTATTTATAAGAATCTAAAATGGAAGCTCAATGTCATGAAAATCGAGGCAAGTGTGAGTTAGTATAATTTTTAGTGTTTTTTTTTCCAAAAAAAATCGGCAATATATTCAGTTTTTTGTAAACGTGGGCAATATCTCTGGCATCCTGAAACTCGGAGAAGCCAAATTTTCACGTTAGTGCAACCTATATATGGGCTAATTTTGGTGGATCTAGAAGCAGTTGCTGTGGAGGAATCCGTGTCTTTTTTCCGACCTCTCTGTTTAATTCCTACCCTCCCTAAGAAAAACATGAAATCGGTGCAGGGCATTATAAGTTTGCATTTTCTAACTGTTAAAATTAAGAGCAGTTCCATATTTGAAAGATGAGTTTATATTTTTTTAAATATAGAATTCAAATCTCTGTCAAGTGTGAGTGAACAGTTGTTTTTATCCAAAAGGGAGGGAAAATTTTCTGATATTTTAACGATGGGAAATATTGAGTCTATTGCTTTTAATGGGAAACATATTATTAAATAGCATTGACATAATGCTTTTAAAGGGAAATAATTGGCTGTACCTGTACTTCTATTTAATTTAACTGTTATTTTTAAAATGGCACAGATTTTGTTTTAAAATGTTTAAGTAATAAAGGTAATCAATATAAAAATAAGTACTTGTCTGTTAACTACCCACAAATTTTCCCATAGGGAGTGGCAGCATAGGTGATAAGAAACGGAACTACATGGAGGTTGCGTTTACTGTTTATTTGAAATTCTTTTGTTTTGCATGAGATTAAGTCGTGCTGGGGATTGAGTCGTGCAGGATGCCTGCAATGCCCTGCCTACACCAATGTCATCATCTCTATGTCAGTGGATATTGGGTGCACAAAGCAGAGCAAACGCCGTATAACTAACGGTCTATGAAATACACGTATGTACACTATATAGTTCCATTTCTCGTACACTATATAGTTTCATTTCTCATCACCCATGGCACCACACTCTACAGGAAAATTTGTGGGTAGTTAAAGGACAAGTGTCTAAAAATATTTGAATTTGTGTTTCAGGCTGGTTGTAAAATCTTCCCAAAGGTCAGTCCCAATGCCATGCAAGAAGCTTGCTTTGGATGGACATCAAATGTGAGAGCAGATACAAGTACTTTCATCATTTTTCATGAGTGATGTTTTTAAAAATATTCAAGCATATTAAAAGTTTTGTGGAGATGCTCAACATCTGACTCTTTACAATGAAAATATTTGCAAATTTCCACATTGTTTAATATACAATATGGTCTCGGTTTAATTTTATTTCAAAGCATTTTGAGGTAACAATTCTGTGTCCATATGCCTAAATATATAGGTGGGGGAGAGAAGATTTTTGTTTTTTATTGCAAAATAAATGTTCAGTTGTGAAGGTAATTGACTGTTAGTTTATCACTAGCGAATTCAAGCTTACTCCCTCATGAGGAGGTTTGGTGCATTAAGATAGCTTTTTAACCTTTTCGCTGCTATGGACGTTAAGCTTGTGTCAGTCGTGAATGCCTAGTCCGGTGACCTTCAAGGCACCCCTGTGCTGAATACTTTCTCTAGGAGCTCTGCATCTACATTCTTTTGTTTGTCTTTTAGTCTCTTTATATTTTACAAGTTATTTTGTCAATCACTTACATTCATATTGATTATTGACCATCTCGAAAAGATGTTTTCATATTTTTTGTTGATTCTTTTTATTAATAGATTTTAGACAACCCTAAAACAAACTTTCTGGAATAAATAAAATAATGTATATAATATTCTCAAAATTATCAGGTTACGTAAATAAAAAGTGAAAAATTTCAGAATAAAGGCACAATTTAATTTCTAACTTAAAAAAATAGAGCAATAGATACAAAAAGTAAACTACTAGTAAACAATATTCTACTATTTACAAAATTTACAGATCAACATGTCCAATTTTACATATTCTTCACATTATATCCTATTATTTACAAAATTTGCAGTGTAGCATATTCAAATTTATCCACTAATTACATTGATATTCCTCTATTTACATAATTCATACATTAATAGTTCTGCATATGAAATATTTCAAAAGAAGGTACCATGCATAGTCCAACATCGTACTCTTGACACCATTACCTTGTTTCTTGTTTTTTGTTCCTCTTTCAGCACACTGTACATTTTTTCTCGCAGGCCCAGATTTACGTGTTTCAGATGAAACAAGTGCTGGAAAATGTCTTCCTGTTAATCACATAGGCATGTCTTCATTAGGTCTCCTTCCTCCAGATCATCTTCTCTCGGTACAATGAGTTTCTATAATATTGTGTATAAGCAAAATATGGAATTTTGCCAGGCTTATATTCTTATTTGTTTTGGTCTTGTACAACACATGGGAATTCAAAATTGCCATATCAACTGCATGAAAAAAAAAATTTCTTATACCACTTGATGGTTTTTCCAACCGATTCTAGAGAACTTAGCACCATATGTTTTATCTACAGCTCCCATAAATTTGTTGTAGTCAACAACACACTTAGGCTTTTTTATTCTCTTGCCAATGCAAAAATCTTTTTTTGCTGTATCTATCATATCTGCTGTGTGGCATGTTGACAGCATCCAAACATTGTGTCTGTCACAACATCTCAATGCAAGAAGTTTGTCAGATTGATTTCCCCTTTTTTTAATTTTTCAATCATTTTTGGTATGTCTCTCCTGTTTTTCCGTACCATCCCGCAAGCATGGGTGGCTTTATCATGCAGCCAACAAAAAAGTTCTGGACTAGTGTAACAATTATCTACATAGAGAGTATGGCCTTTTCATTGATATGGCTCAATAAGTGTTGTCACTACATCCCAAGCCTGTCTCCTACATTTTCTACATTACTTTCTCTGTCCATATAAACAATAAAATCTAAAATATAATTCGCCTCACAGTCACACAAAACAAATATTTTCATGCCAAATCTACTTCTTTTGGATGGAATATACTGTTTGAAAAATATTCTCCCCTTGTAAAGAAGACTTTCATTGATACACAAATTTTGAAACGGATAAAAAATGGGTTTTTGAAAGAACTTTATCTACTATCAGTCTGATTTTTACAAGCCTGTCTCCTTCTGTTGGCAGATTATTATCACTGAAATGCAGTAATTGAAGATGCAGCAAGTATCTGTCCTGAGACATTATCTCCCCAAAAACTGGGGCTGAAAGCAACCTGTCCTTCACCAATATTCATTGATAGATAATTTTCTCATCTGTGGCATCAGCAGACTTACTGCCAAGAAAGTATACATCTCAGAAACAGATGTCTCCTTCCACCTATTTAGCCTAGAAAACTGATTCTTCCTTGTTGTCTTTTACATAAAGGAAAAATTTATTTGTTTCGTTTACAATTACCAAAATTAATTCTTCTGTGAAGAAGATTTTAAAATAATCAAAATGGGTGGATTCTTCATTCATGGCTACCTAGCATCCAGAATCTGAACTATCAAAAAGATGGATTGTTGGCTGTAGGTCCCTGTTGCTCCACACAATGTCACTATATTTTACCTTTTTCCTTTGAATTTGGCTATCATCTTCATCTTCACGTTCTGAGGAATAGATGGGAGATGGGGTGATGCATGCATGTGAAAGACCCTGAAGTTGATGGTTGCAGATCAGATGTTGATGTTGATGGCTGGGGAGTAGTTACATCTTGATCTCTTTGGGGAAGGTCACTCTAAAAATATTCATCTTCTGATGAAAATAAATATTCCTCACTGTCACTTCTCATTAGAATTTCGAGTAACTCCTTATTGGTAAATGTATCCTCCTCCATTCCGACATAACTTCAAAAGAAAATGAAAGAATCTAAACCTGACTGAAAAAAACGGTTTGAGCACGGGATGTATAACGTATGAAAGTTGACACAACTTAAGATCTGGTTTAGGCCTTTTAGGGCATAGGGGGTGAGAAAAGGTTTTATGTGGGTGCAAGAAGCCAGGAGATACAAAGTAGAAGCAGCCTTTTTCCATTGTCCAAGGTTAGACTAAAACAGGTTGAAAATATATGTCTACGCCATCTACAGAGTGCCTGAAACATCTGTTAGTACCATTAAAATCCACGGCACTTTGTTAGCATCGATATGACTATATGCATTTTGAGCAGCGAAAGGAAAAGCTTGAAATGCATATAAGTCTCGTTAGCAGTCAGGGCACCACTCTGCCTGCCTGCATATATGTGTCAATAGCAGTAGCAGCTGTGCGCTACCTCCACGCATATATGCATCGATAGCAGCAAAAAGGTTAGCATTACAATCTCATGATATTATCAAAACATTGCTGATGCATGCATAGGAGTTATTGAGATTTACAATTACAGTTGCTATTTTGCCATTAACTTAAAACATGTATTATAATTAATTTTTGTCTAACTAACAGTGTTTATGTGCTTGAACATGGAGTTATCATTTATAACTGGTCATAGATACAACATTCAGGGTACTAATATCTTGTTATTAAGCATCTACTTGGAATGAATTAGTTTATTTTATGGAGTCAATGGTGTAGCTAGAATCTACTTTGCCCGGGGGCAAGTCACAGAGATGTGCTCCCCTCCCTCTACTCCCTGTTCATTTGCTAGACAAATGCAATGTGGGGAACATGAAGAAAACCCAAGCATACAATACTAGCATTTTAATTTGGCACATATTATAATATTATTATTGTTTATAAACAAATGTTAATTTTTGGTCCACGAGTCAATGGCATTATCCAAATGCATCAATACTACAGTTTTCCCTTTTTTAGAAACATACGAAACAAGAGTGGTATTATTGCTAAAACCAAACAACAATAATAAATTCCTTATATCACACCAAATTTCTGAAAAATATCACACTACTTTAGGAAAAATAAAGAATTACTTACCAACAAAAAAGGATTCATCACTATCACCATTGTGATCATCAGCACTAGCATCCAACTCTGTGTTAGAATCTTGTAGTTCTTCAATATTATCTTCTGCATCAGTGTCCATTTCGTCACCAAAATAATCTTCATATTGTCCATCATTATCAGTTGAAAAACGAATTTCCCTAATCATCTCAACATCTTGTTCATTTTCAAAGTTGAAAACATATATCCACGAGATACAAACCCAGACGCTGCAATGAAAAAGCGACACAAGCAGTGAGACGGTTTGAGCTAAACTGACCAGAACTTTACAATAGATGCATAGAAAAGCGGGTGAAAAACGCAGTGTCTGTAAGTTAATGAGTCACGAGATGTAAACAAAAACATGAGTCATGTATCTCTCAGAACGATTGCATATGCAGGAGCGTTAAACAGCAGCGAAGTGGAAACTGCTTACATGTCTCGATGTGCTGTATTTCTGTCTCTGTTGTAATAAATTCGTCGCTAGCATTAGTGGTCCCATCATTTTCATGGCCTTCTTAAAACCATCAACTCCGACTGTTCTACAACTTTCTAGGATGCTGTTCTTCAGATGTTAAACTTCAATGCAAAATCTATCCACTCTTCACGTATTTGGCTTGAATTAAAGTGAAAACCTTAGTTGCTCAGTACTTCATACCTTAGTGGTAGCAAATCAGGAACGTTGTTGCAATTTCTATGATCAGGACATTCCATATCAGCAAATATTTTCCCATTCTGAGAGAAACATTGTCCCAAGCTATTCGTAATAACATCGAATACGCGAATATGAACTTCTACTTAGCATTTTCTGTTGCATAAATGATGGGTTCATCTTTTGAACGTAATTATTTCAGGTTTCTCGAAGGTATAGTTGGTAGTGCTATCCATCCCAATCACATCTTCCTCTTGTGGTTTCTCATTGGACCAGTTCACAAAGTTCTTCTAAATAGCGTGGAATGGCATTTTAACTTTTGATTGTGTCACTCACCATTTTATGTGCTTGCAATAAATCGAGACCCGTTGTCTGAAGATATTTTGAAAGAGGCATAGTATATTGGAATATTTGTAAGAAGAGTTTCGCTTTTAAAATAATTTTAAATGACATTAAAGTGTTTTTAAGTGTTGCTGCTTTTAAACAAGCTTCATTATTCATTTTGTCTTTAATCCAATCTTTATCAGCGTCTTTATCAAGATTACGAACAAGAAGTTTGGTGGATCCTAACATCCACCAAAAATCTTCGTCGATAGAGAATCTTTTGACTACCGAGTCATGTCTATAGCAGGGGTGGCCAAATCGCGGCTCTTTTAACATACTATGCTGCTCAGTTAAATTTACACTTGTCAACTTTTTTTGCCATTGAACACAATGTCGTAGTGTGACTTGAGACATATTGGACATGTTATTATATCTGAATTGTTTCAGGTACAGATTATATTTCACTGTCTGTATATTTATGAGCACAGAATGTGTCATGCGGCTCTCGAACTTCTGAAGATTATCGAATGCGGCTCCGAGTTTTAGCAAGTTTGGCCACTCCTGGTCTTTGATATTCAACCAGTGAACTTCTCCCAATTCTGCTGTGAGTCCTATCCAGACATCCATTCAGTTATCAGATTTCATGATAAAAACTGCACTTGACTTCAGTATAGTCGAAAGACTTCCAACATCAATCATGACCAGACTCAACGCATGGGCATAACACCAAATATGATTCTTTTTCCCACCTCGCGGTCTTTTTTCCCCTCGCGGTCTTTTTTCCCCTCGCGGTCTTTTTTCCACTCGCGGTATTTTTTTCCCCTCGTGATCCTTTTTTTCCCATCGCGGTCTTTTCCCCATCCCGGTCTTTTCCCCCTCGCGCTCTTTTTCCCATGTCGCGATCTTTTTTTCATCCTGGTCTTTTGTCATGGCGGTCTTTTTTCCATCGTGTCTTTTTTTCCATCTTGTCTTTTTTCCCCTCTCTCTATTTTTCCCCTCGCGGTCTTTTTTTCCACTCGCGGTCTTTTTTCCACTAGCGGTCTTTTTTTACATTGCGGTCTTTTTTTCACTCGCGGTCTTTTTTCCCGTCGCGTTCTTTTTTCCATGGCGGTCTTTTTTTCCATCGCGGTCTTATTTCCATCGCGTTTTTTCTCTAGCGCTCTTTTTTTCCTGGCTGTCTTTTTTCCCCTCGCGGTCTTTTTTCCACTCGCGGTCTTTTTTCCACTCGCGGTTTTTTTTCCCCGCGCGGTCTTTTTTTCCACTCGCGGTCTTTTTTTTCATTGCCGTCTTTTTTTCACTCGCGGCCTTTTTCCCGTCGCGGTCTATTTTCCCGTCGCGGTCTTTTTTCCCGTCGCGGTCTTTTTTTCCATGGCGGTCTTTTTTTCCATCGCGGTCTTATTTCCATCGCGTTTTTTCCCTAGCGCTCTTTTTTTCCTGGCTGTCTTTTTTCCCCTCGCGGTCTTTTTTCCACTCGCGGTCTTTTTTCCACTCGCGGTCTTTTTTCCACTCGCGGTCTTTTTTCCCCGCGCGGTCTTTTTTTCCACTCGCGGTCTTTTTTTTCATTGCCGTCTTTTTTCCACTCGCGGTCTTTTTTCCCGTCGCGGTCATTTTTCCATTGCGGTCTTTTTCAATGGCGGTCTTTTTTCCGTGGTGGTCTTTTTTTCCATCGCGGTCTTATTTCCATCGCGTTTTTTCCCCTAGCGCTCTTTTTTTCTCCTCGCGCTCTTTTTTCCCCTCACGCTTTTTTTTCCCTCGCGCTCTTTTTTTCCCCTCGCGGTCTTTTTTTCTCCTCGCGATATTTTTTTCTCCTCGCGATCTTTTTTTCCCCTCGCGGTCTTTTTTCTCCTCGCAGTCTTTTTTCTCCTCGCGTTCTTTTTTTCCCCTCGCTCTTTTTTTTCCTGGCTGTCTTTTTTCCCCTCGCGCTCTTCTTTTCCTGGCCGTCTTTTTTCCCCTTGCGGTCTTTTTTTCCACTCGCGGTCTTTTTTCCCGTCGCGGTCATTTTTGCATTGCGGTCTTTTTTCCATGGCGGTCTTTTTTTCCATCGCAGTCTTTTTTCCCATCGCAGTCTTTTTTTACATTGCGGTCTTTTTTCTCCTCGCGGTCTTTTTTTCCCCTCGCGGTCTTTTTTTCCCCTCGCGTTCTTTTTTCTCCGTTGCGCTCTTTTTTTCCCTCGGGTCTTTTTTCTCCTCGCGATCTTTTTTCTCCTCGCGGTCTTTTTTCCCCTCGCGGTCTTTTTTCCCCTCGCGCTTTTTTTTCTCCTCGCGGTCTTTTTTTCCCCTCGCAGTCTTTTTTCCCCTCGCGCTCTTCTTTTCCTGGCCGTCTTTTTTCCCCTCGCGGTCTTTTTTTCCACTCGCGGTCTTTTTTCCCGGTGCGGTCATTTTTGCATTGCGGTCTTTTTTCCCCTCGCGGTCTTTTTTTCCATCGCAGTCTTTTTTTCCATCGCAGTCTTTTTTTACATTGCGGTCTTTTTTCCACTCGCGGTCTTTTTTCCCCTCGCGCTCTTTTTTTCCTGGCCGTCTTTTTTCCATCGCGTTTTTTCTCTAGCGCTCTTTTTTTCCTGGCTGTCTTTTTTCCCCTCGCGGTCTTTTTTCCACTCGCGGTTTTTTTTCCCCGCGCGGTCTTTTTTTCCACTCGCGGTCTTTTTTTTCATTGCCGTCTTTTTTCCACTCCCGTCTTTTTTCCACTCGCGGTCTTTTTTCCCGTCGCGGTCATTTTTCCATTGCGGTCTTTTTCAATGGCGGTCTTTTTTTCCGTGGTGGTCTTTTTTTCCATCGCGGTCTTATTTCCATCGCGTTTTTTTCCCCTAGCGCTCTTTTTTTCCCCTCGCGATATTTTTTTCTCCTCTCGATCTTTTTTCTCCTCGCGGTCTTTTTTCTCCTCGCGTTCTTTTTTTCCCCTCGCTCTTTTTTCTCCTCGCGTTCTTTTTTTCCCCTCGCGCTCTTCTTTTCCTGGCCGTCTTTTTTCCCCTCGCGGTCTTTTTTTCCATCGCAGTCTTTTTTTCCATCGCAGTCTTTTTTTACATTGCGGTCTTTTTTCCACTCGCGGTCTTTTTTTCCCCTCGCGCTCTTTTTTTCCTGGCCGTCTTTTTTCCCCTTGCGGTCTTTTTTTTCACTCGCGGTCTTTTTTTTCATTGCGGTCTTTTTTCCACTCGCGGTCTTTTTTTCCCCTCGCGCTCTTTTTTTCCTGTCCGTCTTTTTTCCCCTCGCGGTCTTTTTTTCCACTCGCGGTCTTTTTTTTCCCTCGCTGTCTTTTTTCCCCTCGCGTTCTTTTTTCTCCGTTGCGCTCTTTTTTTCCCTCGGGTCTTTTTTTCTCCTCGCGATCTTTTTTCTCCTCGCGGTCTTTTTTCCCCTCGCGGTCTTTTTTCCCCTCGCGCTTTTTTTTCTCCTCGCGGTCTTTTTTCTCCTCGCAGTCTTTTTTCTCCTCGCGTTCTTTTTTTTCCCTCGCTCTTTTTTCTCCTCGCGTTCTTTTTTTCCCCTCGCGCTCTTCTTTTCCTGGCCGTCTTTTTTCCCCTCGCGGTCTTTTTTTCCACTCGCGGTCTTTTTTCCCGGTGCGGTCATTTTTGCATTGCGGTCTTTTTTCCCCTCGCGGTCTTTTTTTCCATCGCAGTCATTTTTTCCATCGCAGTCTTTTTTTACATTGCGGTCTTTTTTCCACTCGCGGTTTTTTTTCTCCTCGCGCTCTTTTTTTCCTGGCCGTCTTTTTTCCCCTTGCGGTCTTTTTTTTCATTCGCGGTCTTTTTTCCACTCGCGGTCTTTTTTTCCACTCGCGATATTTTTTTCTCCTCGCGATCTTTTTTTCCCCTCGCGGTCTTTTTTCTCCTCGCAGTCTTTTTTCCCCTCGCGGTCTTTTTTTCCACTCGCGGTCTTTTTTCCCGTCGCGGTCATTTCTGCATTGCGGTCTTTTTTCCATGGCGGTCGTTTTTTCCATCGCAGTCTTTTTTTCCATCGCAGTCTTTTTTTATATTGCGGTCATTTTTCTCCTCGCGGTCTTTTTTTACCCTCGCGGTCTTTTTTTCCCCTCGCGGTCTTTTTTTCCCCTCGCGTTCTTTTTTCTCCGTTGCGCTCTTTTTTTCCCTCGGGTCTTTTTTTCTCCTCGCGATCTTTTTTTTCCATCGCGGTCTTATTTCCATCGCGTTTTTTCTCTAGCGCTCTTTTTTTCCTGGCTGTCTTTTTTCCCCTCGCGGTCTTTTTTCCACTCGCGGTCTTTTTTCCACTCGCGGTTTTTTTTCCCCGCGCGGTCTTTTTTTCCACTCGCGGTCTTTTTTTTCATTGCCGTCTTTTTTCCACTCGCGGTCTTTTTTCCCGTCGCGGTCATTTTTCCATTGCGGTCTTTTTCAATGGCGGTCTTTTTTTCGGTGGTGGTCTTTTTTCCATCGCGGTCTTATTTCCATCGCGTTTTTTTTCCCCTAGCGCTCTTTTTTTCCCCTCGCGATATTTTTTTCTCCTCTCGATCTTTTTTCTCCTCGCGGTCTTTTTTCTCCTCGCGTTCTTTTTTTCCCCTCGCTCTTTTTTCTCCTCGCGTTCTTTTTTTCCCCTCGCGCTCTTCTTTTCCTGGCCGTCCTTTTTCCATCGCGTTTTTTCTCTAGCGCTCTTTTTTTCCTGGCTGTCTTTTTTCCCCTCGCGGTCTTTTTTCCACTCGCGGTCTTTTTTCCACTCGCGGTTTTTTTTCCCCGCGCGGTCTTTTTTTCCACTCGCGGTATTTTTTTTCATTGCCGTCTTTTTTTCCACTCCCGTCTTTTTTCCACTCGCGGTCTTTTTTCCCGTCGCGGTCATTTTTCCATTGCGGTCTTTTTCAATGGCGGTCTTTTTTTCCGTGGTGGTCTTTTTTTCCATCGCGGTCTTATTTCCATCGCGTTTTTTTCCCCTAGCGCTCTTTTTTTCCCCTCGCGATATTTTTTTCTCCTCTCGATCTTTTTTTCTCCTCGCGGTCTTTTTTCTCCTCGCGTTCTTTTTTTCCCCTCGCTCTTTTTTCTCCTCGCGTTCTTTTTTTCCCCTCGCGCTCTTCTTTTCCTGGCCGTCTTTTTTCCCCTCGCGGTCTTTTTTTCCATCGCAGTCTTTTTTTCCATCGCAGTCTTTTTTTACATTGCGGTCTTTTTTCCACTCGCGGTCTTTTTTTCCCCTCGCGCTCTTTTTTTCCTGGCCGTCTTTTTTCCCCTTGCGGTCTTTTTTTTCACTCGCGGTCTTTTTTTTCATTGCGGTCTTTTTTCCACTCGCGGTCTTTTTTTCCCCTCGCGCTCTTTTTTTCCTGTCCGTCTTTTTTCCCCTCGCGGTCTTTTTTTCCACTCGCGGTCTTTTTTTTCCCTCGCTCTCTTTTTTCCCCTCGCGTTCTTTTTTCTCCGTTGCGCTCTTTTTTTCCCTCGGGTCTTTTTTTCTCCTCGCGATCTTTTTTCTCCTCGCGGTCTTTTTTCCCCTCGCGGTCTTTTTTCCCCTCGCGCTTTTTTTTCTCCTCGCGGTCTTTTTTCTCCTCGCAGTCTTTTTTCTCCTCGCGTTCTTTTTTTTCCCTCGCTCTTTTTTCTCCTCGCGTTCTTTTTTTCCCCTCGCGCTCTTCTTTTCCTGGCCGTCTTTTTTCCCCTCGCGGTCTTTTTTTCCACTCGCGGTCTTTTTTCCCGGTGCGGTCATTTTTACATTGCGGTCTTTTTTCCACTCGCGGTCTTTTTTCCCCTCGCGCTCTTTTTTTCCTGGCCGTCTTTTTTCCCCTTGCGGTCTTTTTTTTCATTCGCGGTCTTTTTTCCACTCGCGGTCTTTTTTTCCACTCGCGATATTTTTTTCTCCTCGCGATCTTTTTTTCCCCTCGCGGTCTTTTTTCTCCTCGCAGTCTTTTTTCTCCTCGCGTTCTTTTTTTCCCCTCGATCTTTTTTTTCCTGGCTGTCTTTTTTCCCCTCGCGCTCTTCTTTTCCTGTCCGTCTTTTTTCCCCTCGCGGTCTTTTTTTCCACTCGCGGTCTTTTTTTCCACTCGCGGTCTTTTTTCCCGTCGCGGTCATTTCTGCATTGCGGTCTTTTTTCCATGGCGGTCGTTTTTTCCATCGCAGTCTTTTTTTCCATCGCAGTCTTTTTTTATATTGCGGTCATTTTTCTCCTCGCGGTCTTTTTTTACCCTCGCGGTCTTTTTTTCCCCTCGCGGTCTTTTTTTCCCCTCGCGTTCTTTTTTCTCCGTTGCGCTCTTTTTTTCCCTCGGGTCTTTTTTTCTCCTCGCGATCTTTTTTCTCCTCGCGGTCTTTTTTCCCCTCGCGGTCATTTTTCCCCTCGCGCTTTTTTTTCTCCTCGCGGTCTTTTTTTCCCCTCGCAGTCTTTTTTCTCCTCGCGCTATTTTTTATCCTGGTTGTCTTTTTTTCCCCTCGCGCTCTTTTTTCTCATCGCGGTCTTTTTTCCCCTCGCGGTCTTTTTTCCTTAGCGCTCTTTTTTCTCCTCGTTCTTTTTTTTCATTGCGGTCTTTTTTTCACTCGCGGTCTTTTTTCCCGTCGCGGTCTTTTTTCCCTTCGCGGTCTTTTTTCCCGTCGCGGTCTTTTTTTCCATGGCGGTCTTTTTTTCCATCGCGATCTTATTTCCATCGCGTTTTTTCCCTAGCGCTCTTTTTTTCCTGGCTGTCTTTTTTCCACTCGCGGTCTTTTTCCCCTCGCGCTCTTTTTTTCCTGGCCGTCTTTTTTCCCCTTGCGGTCTTTTTTTTCATTCGCGGTCTTTTTTCCACTCGCGGTCTTTTTTTCCACTAGCGATATTTTTTTCTCCTCGCGGTCTTTTTTTCCACTCGCGGTCTTTTTTTTCATTGCCGTCTTTTTTCCACTCGCGGTCTTTTTTCCCGTCGCGGTCATTTTTCCATTGCGGTCTTTTTTTATATTGCGGTCATTTTTCTCCTCGCGGTCTTTTTTTACCCTCGCGGTCTTTTTTTCCCCTCGCGGCCTTTTTATTCTGGCTGTCTTTTTTTCCCTTCGCGTTTTTTTTCCTGGCCGTCTTTTTTCCCCTCGCGGTCTTTTTTTCACTCGCGGTCTTTTTTCCACTCGCGGTCTTTTTTTCCCTCGCGGTCTTTTTTCCACTCGCGGTCTTTTTTCCACTCGCGGTCTTTTTTCCACTCGCGGTCTTTTTTCCACTCGCGGTCTTTTTTTCCGTCACGGTCTTTTTTTCCGTCACGGTCTTTTTCCATTGCGGTCTTTTTTCCACTTGCGGTCCTTTTTTTCATTGCGGTCTTTTTTCCATGGCGGTCTTTTTTACATCGCGTTTTTTCCCTAGCGCCCTTTTTTTCTCCTCGCGTTCTTTTTTTCCCCTCGAGCTCTTTTTTTCCCTCGGGTCTTTTTTTCTCCTCGCGATCTTTTTTCCCCTCGCGGTCTTTTTCCCCCTCGCGGTCTTTTTTCCCCTCGCGCTTTTTTTTCTCCTCGCGATCTTTTTTTCCCCTCGCGGTCTTTTTTTCTCCTCGCAGTCTTTCTTCTCCTCGCGTTCTTTTTTTCCACTCGCGCTCTTTTTTTCCACTCGCGCTCTTTTTTTCCACTCGCGGTCTTTTTTCCACTCGCGGTCTTTTTTTCCACTCGCGGTCTTTTTTTCCACTCGCGGTCTTTTTTTCCACTCGCGGTCTTTTTTTCCATTCGCGGTCTTGTTTTCCACTCGCGGTCTTTTTTTCCACTCGCGGTCTTTTTTTCCACTCGCGGTCTTTTTTTCCACTCGCGGTCTTTTTTCCACTCGCGATCTTTTTTCCCGTCGCTGTCAATTTTCCATTGCGGTCTATTTTCCATGGCGGTCTTTTTTCCATCTCGGTCTTATTTTCATCGCGTTTTTTCCCTAGCGCTCTTTTTTTCCCCGCGCGGTCTTTTTTTCCCCTCGCTCTTTTTTTTTACCCTCGCGCTCTTTTTTCCCCCTCGCCTTTTTTTTCCTTGCGCTCTTTTTTCCCCTCGCGGTCTTTTTTTCTCCTCTTGATCTTTTTTCTCCTTGCGATCTTTTTTCTCCTTGCGATCTTTTTTCTCCTTGCGATCTTTTTTCTCCTCGCGATCTTTTTTCTCCTCGCGATCTTTTTTCTCCTCGCGATATTTTTTTCATCGCGGTCTGTTTTTCATTGCGGGCTTTTTTTTCATCGCGGTCTTTTTTACATCGCGTCTTTTTTCCCCTCGCGGTCTTTGTCTTTCATCGCGGTCTTATTTTCAAGTCTTTTTTTCAACGCGTTCTTTTTCCATCGCGATCTTTTTTTTCATCCCGTCTCTTTTGTCCATCGCGGTCTTTTTTCCATAGCTATCCTTTTTCTTCACAATTTTTTCATCAGAATTCTTTTTATTTTTCTTTGTTCGTGTTTAAAATAAAAATCCTTGGAAAAAGTAAATAATTTAGTAAATTGATGCAAAAACCCGCCACAGAGGACGACTACGGCAACGTAGTGGGCTTAGTTACTGCCCAACCAATACAGAAGCGGGTTAATTTCAGCAGTGGAAACGATAGCCTGAAAAAATACTCCCGTCCTCTGGGCGGACGTGAACTCACTGTTCTCGACAGAAGTTTTTTCCAACCTAGCTCCACTTGAGCGCACGATTCCAATGCTGGAATTGAACCCGCTTCCTCGGTATTGGGGGGCAGGCACTAAACCCACTCCGCCACCGAGTCGACGTGAGGCACAAGTGAATAAGTTGTAGTTACCCTCCCTCCAGCAGGTATAGACGGCCTTCGGAGGGGTGGAACACCGGAAGGTGAAGGGGAATGAGTAGTGGAGGGGAGTCGTTGGAGGATTGGGACACCGGAGAAAGTAGGGGAGGTGAAGGGGAATGGGTATTGGAGGGAGTTGCACGTGAATCAATTTGTGGTGTGGAAACGCTCTGTTGAGTTCTTTGTGACGAGAAAATGTACGTGAGTAGATAATTGCACCATTAATCCACATTATTATTAGTCGTACAGTATCCCTGGGACGTATAAATGCGTACAATTACGAAGAAAGTGCTGGTAACGAATTTTGACGCTACATTTTTGACAGAAAATATGCGCTTTTATTTTGATGTTATTCGTGAGATAGTTAAATCTCCTCAGCCATAGAATTTGATTCAATATCGTTAGGACGTGCTTTGAAAGCCGATTTTGCAATGATTATTCTTTACGTGAGTTTTGACGTGTACATACTGTGCCTTATTTTACTTTCAATGTACTTGAAGTCTTACATGGCCTGTAGTTTTTTGATTTCATGCATCGACATGGTAAGATCCATTAGACTGGTACTATGATTTATTTTCTTTGAGCTTTGGAATGGCGTATTTCACAACCTTCGGTACCGTTACATTTACGTAATGCCATCGCGAGACGCTATTGCATCATTGACTAGCTACATTCATTTGACCATCCTTCTCGATACTGCGACCCAATTCGCTCTCAGATTCAAGCGAAAGGGATTGGAAGTCTAAATAGAATTCTTGTGTGCAACCCTTATACGATTCTCAAAATGCCGTAAAATGTCGATAGTGTGGCGTTGTCAGTACCAATGTTGAAGTGTGTAGCGCTAAAACGTTGCTTTTTCTGTTCCTGTACCTCCCTTTAGTTATATAAATGTCTTACCATGTAAAATATACTTAAGGGCCCTGGTTATTTGGACTGGCTGGCAAAAAATGTTCATTTTTTTTTAAATTAACTGAATAACTTCTTTCTTACTATCTCCTCGGCAAATGTGGCAATTAATTTTGATGTGTCTGATTGTGAAACTACATCTTGTTCAATTGAAATTGTCGCTAAAAAAACTACTTTCAGCACTAACAATCGTCACATAACATAACCCATGTCCTGAAAATTGTTTTTTCAGTTCATCATAGTCCTTAGCCATTGATAATATTTTTGACTTAACTGCCCATGTCACAAATCATAACATATGTGAATAAAAATATAACAATCTTACCTTTTATGTGAAAATTCATCACTGAAGAAGTTTTTTTATTTTAAAACAACGCACAACAAACAAGAAATGACAGCTGACTTTAAAGTGTCAAATCTGTCGATAAAAGATTTATCTTTTAAAAATTTATGCTAACACAGTGTTTGAATCATTGGTCAAAATATTTGACTAACCATCCATAGGTGGAGCTAAAATTATTTGTTTCACACACGGAGATTTCCATAATTTATTAATTATGCTTTTTTTATTTAAATAATAAAGTATGTTTTTCAATAAAATAAACTTTCTTTAAAATTATTTAGCCCTGGGAGTCACAGAAGCTCCCACTGGCTCTGCTCATGTCACTCAAAAAGAATTTTATAAGTTACAAAGTATTTGACCATTGTGTACAGTCAGTCCGATCTATTTCTATAGCTAAAAAAATATTTTGTGGGTAAAGAGATAATTTTTAAACAGATCTAGTCTTGCTGATTGTTTTCAAAACATGAAAGCCTGATACCCTGAAAAAACTAGAATAATCAGTGGTGTTGCATTTGCATATTATGAGATATTAATCAGCATCTAGCAATTTTTGCAAACCTTCTGAAGTCTATCTACTGAAATATTTTGCTTGGCTTACAAAGAAATTGGTTGCTTAGTTCCATAAATAATCATGGTCCCCTTAAGAGATTATCTCTTTCAACTGAAGAATCTTTTTTTTTATCAAACCACAGATTGCTGCTTTGATGTGCATGTCTGGGTTTCTCAGCTTAAGCTAATCTGAGACATCAATTGGAGAAGAGAGTACTATCAAGTTAAACCAGTGGTTTCCAAAAGTATATTTGCCAGCCTAATTGTGAGACCTACTACATCCTCCTCATCATCAGTTGACTCTCATATTTTCCTCAAGATGGTTACATTATCAGCAATTGTAGGTCCAGTAAGTATTGATTATGAATTTCAACAGACAAGTGGGTGCAAATGATGGAACTCACTGATCTAGATTCTCTTCAACATTTTAAATTTATAATGATAATGCTTTTCATTAAATTCAAACATTCCTTCTTTATATATCATTTGTTGTTTCCGACTGCATAATGTTCATAAGCTCTTATCTCCACTTTGTCATAATTCACCATCATTGGTAGTCCATGACTATTCTTGGTTAAAACTGGTTCTTCACACTCTTCTTTAACCCTCCAGCTGAGTATCCCGTGATTTCCATGGGTAGCTCGCCTGTCTACATTTTGCACATCCCATAGTACTATATCAATTAGATTACACCCATAAAATGGCAATGGAACCTGATTCTGACGAATATTACATTCTGGAAATGAACTTAGATGATTCAGATACAGAATCTGTTGATCTTGAAAGTGGGAAGAGCTCAAGTAAAGGAGACCTGATGAGCATGGATGACAATGAAGAAGATAAGGATGACGAAGAAGCAGGTGGTTCTACTTATAAATTAAATATGCAGAACATTCTGCCTCCACCTCCAAGATTTTCTTTCCAAATGAAACCAGGTATCACTGTAAATATGAATCCTGATGCCAAACCATTACATTATTTGAACTTTTCTTTGATGAAGCATTACTTCAAACCATTGTTAAGGAAACAAATGTATATGCCGATCAATGTATAAAGAACAATGTAAATAAAAAAAGGCCTGACACCAACCTCTGAGAAAGAGATGAGACTGTTTTTTGCAATAATGATGTTACAAGGCATCATCAAAATACTGCGCCAGGAACGTAAAACATAAAATTCTCCATATTCCAATATTTTGTGAACTAATGACATTTTACTCCATACATTTTATGGCCTTTGGCAGGTTTTCTTACTAAGATTTACCTCTATTTTGATTATAATTAATTAAAAAGAAACTGGTACAAGAAATTTGTTGGATTTCTTTTCTAGCAATGTCAACTCATGAACATGCATTAACACATTCAATGCCGCCTTGGTTTAGTAGATCCATCCCCAATGGCCAACTAAAATTTTAATATTATCTCTTCTAATATACTCATTTTAACATGGATAATTTAATGCGTTTTAACAATTTTAATTATTTATTTTAAAATCAATTTTTGCATCACTGCTGGCTATTTGCACTCTGAATAAATTCATTGAATATCATTTGATTGTTTTATTCCAAAGCCTAATTTTAAGAACTTTGAATCCAGCAGATATCATGAACAATACGAAGAAATTTGGACTTTCTCCCATCCCAAAATCAATCCCTCTTCTCAAGCTACACAAAGCAGCTGCTGTGTGACCACTTTCAACTGAACCATTTAAACCCTCTATCCTTTCACCAATCCCTAAACCCTTCTCCCACAGGTTGACCTCCCATTAGGATACATGGGATGAAAACCGACATGTTGGGCACCCTCCGATTCTAAAACCTCCCATGATGATACCCCCTTTTTTGTACCATCTAAGTGTTTTTCTCTCACATGGATAATAAGACAATAGCTAGACTTGCCATAAATTCATTGTATTTGTTGTTTAATTTTCTTCATTCCTCAGCTATTAGTCATATCAACCATTTCACATTTGAATGAACTGGAAATAAGAAGCACTTCTTTTGTCCTTACTTCCTACTTACTGCTTGTACAATGTTTAAGTAGTAGAAATTTATTCTTGGGTTATATACTGAGGAATATCAAAATTGAAATTTTTTATATGTATATTGTGTCATAGTCTAGAAGCTATATTCTATGTTTCAGAGTCCTGGGATACGCTCTGCAGAAATCCTAATTTGATGCTGATCTGAGAGACCAGAAACACAACCCTATGATATGATTGACGTAGCTGCTTGAAGACAAAAACAAGTAGTTCTGGAAAGAACTTTCCCTTCAATACAATTTTAATCTATCACAAGTAGTGATGTACGCAAGTTTCCTGTAGTACAGATATTTGCCACAGTTTAATCGCATAGTAATGTATTCAAACTTTCTTTGAAAGCCGTTCAGCCAATGCCTTCCAAATTCACAGTTACAGAAATATTCTAACCCTGAGATTGTGGTAGCCCTGTTTAGTTGGCCCAGTTGAAATATGATATTTTGGTTATTTACTTATATGTAGATTAAATATACCATATTGGGTTAAAATCCATGAGGTCAGTTCTCTAGAAATGTGTAAAATAAATATTATTTAACTTGTGATTGTGGTAGCCCTGCTCTTTAGCTCCACTATAAACATCTTGATTTATGGTATGTTGTACAAATCTTATATACAAAATTTAATTAAAATCTGTTCAGCCAATTCCTTTCAAATCCTTAATTACTGAAAGAGTTTAGTAATTGTGACAAATTTAGTTAAAATTGGTTCATTAATGAAGATGTGATCTATTTCCATTTTTTGGAAAGTAGGCTATATATACTATAAATATGTATAAATAAATGTCAAAATTTCCTTGCAAATTAATTATTTCTGTTAATGTACCTTTACCTTCCAAGAGACCTAACTCTAGTCGAGAAGGAAGTTTCTGAGAATAAGGTACTTCCTGTGCTACCGGACAAGACTAGCCAACCAAACTAATGTAGTAGAGATCAAAGTGGTATATTATGGAGTAGGTATGCTCCCCAGAGTACATACCTGATTGTGTAGAAGTCAAGCTTTATCCGAGAGAACAGGAAGTGAGAATCCCGAGAATCTTAACTTCCTGTTCCCTCGGATAAGACTGGAACAGGAAGTTAAAGCAATGTAGAGTGCTCCTATAGTCCTGTCTTCGTTTCTTAAGAGTGCTGTCTTTCATAGTATGGCTTCTCTCCTATAGAGAGCTGTCTTATGAGAGTTTCGTTTCTTAAGAGTGCTGTCTTTCATAGTATGGCTTCTCTCCTATAGAGAGCTGTCTTATGAGAGTTTCGTTTCTTAAGAGTGCTGTCTTTCATAGTATGGCTTCTCTCCTATAGAGAGCTGTCTTATGAGAGTTTCGTTTCTTAAGAGTGCTGTCTTTCATAGTATGGCTTCTCTCCTATAGAGAGCTGTCTTATGAGAGTTTCGTTTCTTAAGAGTGCTGTCTTTCATAGTATGGCTTCTCTCCTATAGAGAGCTGTCTTATGAGAGTTTCGTTTCTTAAGAGTGCTGTCTTTCATAGTATGGCTTCTCTCCTATAGAGAGCTGTCTTATGAGAGTTTCGTTTCTTAAGAGTGCTGTCTTTCATAGTATGGCTTCTCTCCTATAGAGAGCTGTCTTATGAGAGTTTCGTTTCTTAAGAGTGCTGTCTTTCATAGTATGGCTTCTCTCCTATAGAGAGCTGTCTTATGAGAGTTTCGTTTCTTAAGAGTGCTGTCTTTCATAGTATGGCTTCTCTCCTATAGAGAGCTGTCTTATGAGAGTTTCGTTTCTTAAGAGTGCTGTCTTTCATAGTATGGCTTCTCTCCTATAGAGAGCTGTCTTATGAGAGTTTCGTTTCTTAAGAGTGCTGTCTTTCATAGTATGGCTTCTCTCCTATAGAGAGCTGTCTTATGAGAGTTTCGTTTCTTAAGAGTGCTGTCTTTCATAGTATGGCTTCTCTCCTATAGAGAGCTGTCTTATGAGAGTTTCGTTTCTTAAGAGTGCTGTCTTTCATAGTATGGCTTCTCTCCTATAGAGAGCTGTCTTATGAGAGTTTCGTTTCTTAAGAGTGCTGTCTTTCATAGTATGGCTTCTCTCCTATAGAGAGCTGTCTTATGAGAGTTTCGTTTCTTAAGAGTGCTGTCTTTCATAGTATGGCTTCTCTCCTATAGAGAGCTGTCTTATGAGAGTTTCGTTTCTTAAGAGTGCTGTCTTTCATAGTATGGCTTCTCTCCTATAGAGAGCTGTCTTATGAGAGTTTCGTTTCTTAAGAGTGCTGTCTTTCATAGTATGGCTTCTCTCCTATAGAGAGCTGTCTTATGAGAGTTTCGTTTCTTAAGAGTGCTGTCTTTCATAGTATGGCTTCTCTCCTATAGAGTGCTGCCTTGTGTGAGTTTCTTAAGAGTGCTGTCTTTCATAGTATGGCCTGTGTCCTGTAGTATGCTGGTTTATATACGAGTTTCTATCCTTAAGAGTGCTGTATTATATGGAAGCTTCTCTCTTAGGGCTCCTCTCTCAAGGCAACTTCCTCTTACTTCAGTTTTCTTACCTGCCCAGTTATTCTTGGAAAGATGCTTTCATATCCTCCTAGATGAGAGTTTCCTGATTGCTCTCTCTTAATGTACCTACAATTATACTTACAAAAAAAACAATTCATTTGAAATTAACCATTACCATTCATTTATTGTTCTTCAATACAATTACAGTAACATATTCACTCTTTAGGTATAACAAACCAATATTGTTATATACATGTTTTATTAAAAGTAAAGAAGATTCTGTAGCTTATCAATGTACAAAAACTTAAACAAATGAGTTATTTTCATGTAATAAAACCAAATAACTCAGTATTACTGAAAAACTGAACTACCTATACACAAAATATTATCTGAATGGTTTTAAGACATATGTAGATGCAAATAAAATTATATATAGTGCCAACCTTGTGTTTATGAAGAGCACAAAATAAAAAACTCCTTAACTTATTACTAATTTGAATATTACATTACAATGCAGAAACTAGAGTAAAAGTCCAAATTCTGTTTTTATTTTCATATAAATTCCACACTAGTTGACATCAGATCTTTCTCTTTTAAATTTAAAAATTACAAGACAAAGCATTCCTGAAATTGAATACATGTCAAGAGATATTTGAATATACCATATTTTTTGACAGAAAAATGACCCCCCTCTTATAAGGTAAGATTATTACTGTTCTCAACACTGACATTAATGAACACTCACTTCCCCAAAATGGAATAATTGTCAGTCATTTGTCACAAAATATACATTATTAATAATTAATAGTGAAAAATTCGTTAATATATACAATGTGAATTCCAATGACGAATTTTCATTATTGCTGTTTATTACATGTTTGCTCACAGTAATTACAATTTGTGCATTTTTTTATGTTAGTCATATGTTTTAGTTCCTAATGCCACAGAATTGAGGTAGATATGATAAAAATTTTGTAAAGATATATACCATTGCGTGTATAGGTATACCTCACAATATGCTTTTTTCAGTTTTACACTCATTACACTTTCCGATATTCTCGCTTGATTCAGACATACACACTTATAAAATGCTGTAACAGGCAAAACCAGTCGTTTATTAAACTTTTTAGTGGAAATTTACAAGTTTCTTTTTTCATTTAAATGGAATCCTTTCACAAGTGGACTTTGGGATTTATGCATTTATTTGTTTTTTAGAAACATCTCTCTGCTGAGTGCACATTTAGCTACAAAAATTATGAAGCAATTATCGATCTCATGATTTACATTATTAATTCTCATAAATTTATAGTACATTAGCTAATTACCCGGGTTTTGTCCCGGGTTCACGGTTTTGAGTTGTTCATGCTCATATCACTCACTAATATTTTCATTCCAACTGAAGGTACTCTCAAGATAAGTTACTGTAAGCATTCAAATACCTAAGTGGTTCTTTCAGTCACTCTCACTTTTAGGTATCAAAAAGTCATGTGCTGGCCATATGAAAATACAAAATTTATGTTTCTCGATGTCAGAGAGACTTTGGCTATCAAATGAGACATCATATATCTCAGTAGGTTCTTTTAGCTATCGGAAAGTCATGTGCTGGCTACAGGAAATACCAATATTGTTTCAATGTTCCACAGTTTATCATTCATTGTAAGTCTAAATTTGGTTGGATGTGAAGCTAAAAGTTATAGCCATTCAAAAAGTTACAGATATATTGAAAGCTTATGGCACCTGTGCACAAGCACGAATTCGACATGGAAGAGTCCATTCTCGAAAGCAAGCTACACGGGGATGACGGTATATACGAATGGGATAATCAGTCATTCTCGTTTGAGACTGTCGCCTAGTGCCTTCGCCGATCTTTCTGCTTTGCTCCAGTTGTTTCGTTATTATCCACTCATTATTTCTTGTTATTGTTCATTTGCTTTGTAGTTATTGCTTTTTGTTTTCATTCCCATTATTGCTTCTCGTTTTTTGTTGTAAGAGTTGATTGCTGTTTTTATCGTTGCTCTGATTGCTGTTTTGTTATTGTTTATTTGTTATTCACTGTTACTCTTTGATTCATTTTCCTTTGTTATTTTGTTGCCGTGATTTTTAATCTTATTATCATGGATACCGTTCCATCATTTTCCAAGTTAGGGAATAAAAAAGTGATCCATAGTCAAGCGTGAGAAATCATTCATATTTTGATGTTAATGAAGAAAGAAGCAGCCAAAGGGATCACTATTCCAATAATAAAAGAATTCTTTGGGAATGCAGAGACATTCGCTTGAAACGGATGCAGTATTTGAGAAAAATATAGAGAAGAAGGACTGCAAATTGTCTACATGGACGAAACCTACATCCATTCAAGCCACGCCGCAGCTTAACAGTGGTCTAGCGGTGATGAATATGGCCTAAAAGCGCAGATTTCCAAAGGCCAGCCTTTAATAATTGTTCATGCAGGTATTTGCAATTTACTTCAAATGTTATAGACATTTTAAAGGAAACAAGTTTATAACAGAGTTTATATATATAGTCGATGTTTCTTAAAGGAGGGTACTTTGGATGTGTGCCTCATGCTCTCCTTCTGCTCAAATCTGGACTGAAAATGGGAGACTACCATGGTGACATGAATAAAGAGAACTACACAAAGTGGGTAGAAAATAAGCTTATCCCGAATTTACCACCCAATTCTGTGCTCGTTATGGATAATGCTCCATATCACAACGTGAAGCTTTATCAACCACACAAGTAGTACAAGAAAAGGTGAAATGAAAGTATGGCTGGATTCAAGAGGGATTGAATATTCAGTTACTGATACTGAAATCAAACTATACAAAAAATAAAGAAATTTAAGCCGCCAAAAAATTTTTAGTGGACAAATTCCTTGCTGATCATGGACACACTGCTTTAAGATTGCCATCTTATCACCCGGAATTAAATCCAATTGAAAATTGGATGAAGTGAAAAGGTTAGTGGAAGAGAAGTGTTTACAAATTCGAGTGAACGAGTGGAAGAACATATGTGAACGTGCACAGAGTAGAGAATTTATGGAAGCAGAAAATATTATGGAGAGCATCAATGAGATAATTATTAATGTCGATTCAGACACTGAAAGTGAAGAAAGTGAGGAGGATTAGTTTTAGTTGTGTAGTACATAGTAGTAGCTTGTGTATTGTTTTCAGTATTCGCCGATTTGTATACTCATTGTATAAATAATATGTAACACAGAATAGGGGCTTAGTTGCTTTCATTGTAATGTATTGAATGCTTTCCATGTTGCATTGCATGTAGTACAAATAAATGTTGACCAATTACTTTAATTTTCATCTTTCAAAATGTCCCTATTCCCCAATTTGTAACACATACTGTATTGACCCGAATATAGTGCGATGTTTTTTCCTCAATATGTACCTTTGAAAGTCGCATTTGCACTATATTCGAGTATTTGTTGCATTTGTACTATATTCGAATACTTGTATCTTTAAAAAATAACTTCGTATCGGCACGTTTCATGACGCGTGTTTCAGCGCATATTTTTATAATTGCTACATTGTAAGTGAATTGGACGTTCATGTTACGATGCTACATTGTACAAATATACTCGGTAGGGGTCTGAGGAGACTTGAAAATATATCAAGGTCAAATTGCAGCAACCACAGCCCTGGCACAACTTCACGCAGGGTCACGACATTCAACGTTAGAAAACGAGGACCATCTAAACGTGGCGTCACATTACCCCCCTTTAGTACATATTTCATGAGTTTACAGGTAATTTAAATGTGCAAAATAGAGAAAATTAAATGTTTTTCGTCTTTTTCTAAAATTCCTTTCAAAATACTTGGGGTCGCACTATATTTGGGGTCGCATTATATTCCGGCTAATACGGTACTTTTCAATTGCGCAAGTTACTGCCAATTCAAATGACTTGTCGGTCCCGCAGAGCTTCACTCAATTGTTTCACTTCCCCTTAAGCTTTCCCCCTCCACAGCTGCCTTACCCTATATCACGTGACTCTTCACGCATTTAGGTGCCATAGGCTTTCAATACATCTGTACAGACAAATTGAAATTTCATCCCCAAAACCCAACTACGCTCTTACTTTTGATCATATTAGATACCATACAAATTTCGGTGGCACTAGGATCAAGCGTAGATTTGTATAACTGAACAAACAAATAGACACTTTCAATTAGAGTATAAATTCACCTTCAAAGAGAAACCATGAATGGTAAGGAGCAGAGGCATTATAGTGGGAGTAAAATACCCAGAAAAAGTTATATTTCTAGAGCAAAAACTTGATGTACTTAAGCACTATGAGAACAATGAACGAACATGTGATATCGTTCATGATACAGGTATTAACAAAGCTATGCTATGAACCACCCATATTATCATTTTCTTTTCTGTAAAAATGAGTTACATATATGAAATATACATAAACAAATAAAAAACACCAAGTATTAACCAAAGTAGTCATAATAAAGGAATAAAATGAAAAGTATGTCAATTAGGTTAGGACGCTGGACCACTTCCCCCCCTATTTACATTATTTCTTATGAGAAATTCTTGTCCAACTAACACAATTTCACCTTACACGAAATACTTTAAGAATACATTATCGTGTTAGTTGGGGACTGAGCATACTTGCTATCACAATTGGCAATGCAGATCAAACTCCAGCATGGTTTGATATGACAGAAAACATAACTGTGAATCTAGTCAGAGAAAGAACTGTGAGAGTCCTAACTACTGGTTTGGAAAAGCAGTGGTGCATCGTAATGTTGGCCATTACAGCTGATGGTCACAAGCTACCACCATGCATAATTTTCAAGAGGACACTACCAAAAGATAAATTTCCACCAGGGATCATTGTTCAATGCTTATATTGAATAGTTTCTGGAGAACAGAAAAAGTGAAGAAAAGAATTTAGAATCAACACTGTGATCTTGACATAATTCCAGGAGGAATGACAAGTCTTTTGCACCCTGCAGTAATGTAAGAACTCTTCGGGCTGTATGACAGCAGTCAGTTCCTACTTCAGATGACATTTCTCATACATTGCAGGAGGCATCCTCAGGTCCACTGAGAGAAGTTGATGAAATTTGTAGCTCTATATATATCCCAATATGCACTGATGGTGTAGTGCAGCGTTTCCCTACCGGGGTCCATAGAAGCTTTGAGGGGGTCCACAAGAAAAAAATTGTATTTCAGGGGTCCATAATATGAGCTAAGGGGTTCATGATAAAATATTATAAATAAAATAATTTAATAATAAAATAAACTAATGTCATAGAAAAGTCCAGAAATTCACAGTTAGAAGATACTCGTATTTTCTGGAACCTTGTTTAGTTGACGGAAAAAAAAATTTCTTTCCATAGAAAATTCTCGAAGAAGAAAACATTATTTAGGCCCCGACTAATCTAAAACGAGTCAGTCAGTCAGAGGCAGTCATTTCATTCTATAGTGAGTAATTGGCATCGTCATGGTGAAATCTATTGTTTGTGTTATTGAACGTTATTGTTCTGGTGAACTATATTTCCATTAGTACCTACAAGCATTTCCAACATTAAATATTTGAGTTTAATACTATTATTATTGTTTTCAGATTACCCATGGCTCATGCAAAGAAGAAAACAAGACAATATTCGACTGAATATCTGTCGTATGGTTTTATTGAATCACCAGAGAATATCACAAAACCAATGTGTCTTATATGTATGACTGTGCTGTCTAATGATAGCATGAAGCCAAGTAAGCTTCGTCATCATTTGGAGACAAGGTACAGTGAAAAGAAAAATAAATCAGTGGAGTATTTCCAAAAACTACGAGACAATTTTCAAGGAAGAAACAAATTGGATCAGATTTTTAGTAAACAAGCAAGCAATAAAGATAGCAGTTTATTAGCATCATATGAAATCAGCAAAATAGTAGCAAAATCTGGAAAACCACATAGCTTTGGTGAAACTGTCATCTTGCCTTCGATATCAGTTGTAATTTCAACAATGTTAAACAAAAATGCACGTGAAATTACCGATAACCTTCCTTTGAGCAATAACACAATATCCAGATGCATTGATGAAATGTCTGAAGATGTAGAAAATCAACTTATTGCTCAATTACGAGTGAAACAGTTTGCAATGCAACTCGATGAATCAACTTTGATGGGCAATGAAACACTTTTATTGGCATATGTAAGATATATGGATGATAATCAACTCAGAGAGGAAATGCTTTTTGCAAGCTTCCTCAAAACAGATACTAAAGGTGAAACAATATTTAAGGAAGTCCAGTCTTATTTTAGAGAAAAAAATATTCCACTCGAAAATTTAATGGCTTGTGCTACTGATGGTGCTCCTTCCATGTGTGGAGCAATTGTGTACTATATTGTGCATTGCTCTTTCAATAAAATATAAACTATCTTGGTCCAAGTTAAAAAAATCTGAAATTATCTGGCAATATTAAAACATTTACATGCATACTACTCATGCAAATATGTTAACATAATTCCAAGTGTGAAATAACAAACTTGCCTTACAACTGAAATTCAATTGACCAAGATGACAACTCCGATGACCAAAATGCAGCTGAGAAAATGAAGTCTGCTGCAAAACAGGTATCCTCAATGGTGATCAATGTCATATCTAGAAATTAGCAAAGGATGAGTTGAACTGTCTCATATAATTTCTCTTGTAGCCCAAAACCTCTGGGAAGAAGCAATCACCTGTCCACAAAAACACAACAAACCAGTGAAATAGTTGACAAGCTGATTACACAGATTCCAAAATTTTTCCTATGGAAGGCTAAATGGTAGTTTCTTATGCTCCATTTATTATCAGATTTCAAAATTGGTCCCATATCACATAGTATTAATTGATTGGGATACTTTCCAGAGGACAATGACTTATTAAACCAAATACAAAGTGGATGAGCTAATATAGTTAATGGTTTCAGGCATCACTTGATGGAATTTCTTAATGTAAAATAAAGAAACTTATTGCATTTCACCTGATGATGTTGCATTGCAATGAAACCTAGGTCATTTTGAATAAAATTTATGTGAAATTACAATAAGTCTCTCTATTTTACATTATGGATGAGCTAAAGCAGCTCTACAATGTTTAAAAACACAAGGTGGAATGCCATCAGGACCAGGGTCTTTGTTGATATTAAGATTTTTAATTTTCATATCTACCAATTGAACTGGGATAATGCATGAAATGCATAATGCATGCTGTGAAAATTGTAACTGGGTGTGCTTGAAATCGGGGAATTACCATATTTCTCGGCATATAAGATGCACTTTTTTTAGAAAAATGATCCCCAAAATCAGCCTGAGTCTTATACACCGAAGGTAAGATTATTACTGTTCTCAAAGCTGACATTAACGAACATCTAATCCCCAAAATGGAATAATTAACAATCATTAATAACAAAAACAAAATATACATCATTAACAGTCATATATTTGTTAATACATACAGTAATACCTTATGCAACATGAATTCTGAGAAGTGCATCATTTCAGTTCACCACCCATAGGAAAAAATGATACACGAATGGAGAAAATGAGGAAAAACTCAGGCTGATGGGATGAGAAAGTCTTCGTAAGGTTGGTCTTAAATGGCCACATCTAGAGGAAGTGATGGATAGTAGAACAGAGGAAGTTTGATATTGCTGTATCGATCAAAATCATAATGCAAAAAGAGTTGCAGAAGAAAGAGGACTAGTTGAGCATACATATCGTTATTACATATGCATTCCATTTATTATTTATCCCATTATATTAAAATATACGTGATGTGTGTGGCACACTACGACAGATTTAATTAATATGATTGCCAAGTTCATGCAGGGCACATTTAGCTATATAAGTCTCAAAGCAATTACAGTAAAAGCTCATTTTAATGGCATCCGTTCTACTGGCAAACTTGCTCTAACGGCATCTTCGGTGAAATTACATTTTCCAATTGTCTAATAGATGTCACCACAATTATGACTAATCTTCCATAAGCATAACTTGAGTTACTCCTCTGTTTCAAGGTGTCAACAGTCAATGTACTGCATAATAATTTTGTTATTAATGTTATTTTATAAACATTTATTAACACCCTGAAGAACACAAGTAGTAGCAGCAGTTGAAAACAAGGGAAGTGAATGGTGCTGGCTTTACAACAGAAAATTGACATTTACCAACGTCTGGATAGTGGGGTAAATAGATGTGTACTAATGAACAAGTATAAGCTCACCCATGATATGACATTAAAGAAAGAAAACAGCAACTTCTAAAAAATTTTGCTGCCTCAGACAAATAAAAATGTCCAAAAATGTAAGGATGCCAAAGCTAGAACTGTTAGATGCAGTATTATACAAGTGGTTTAATGTGAAGCTTTCTGCAGGTTTCCCAAATTCAGGTCCAATATTAATTGAAAAGGCAAAATACTTTTATCAGCAAATGATATCGAGTGAACAATGTGTTTTTTCTGATTGGTGGCTATCTAGTTTTAAACATAGTCACTGGATATGAAAACTGATTGTTTCAGATTAGCTTCAATCAGCTGATAATGGGGCTGCACATGAATATTGTCGGTCTTTTGCATCTCTCATTGATGAACATGGTTTAACTGCTGGAGAAATTTGTAACACTGATAAAACTGCATTTTTTGCATTGTTTACCTTCTTGCATTTTAGTTGACTCTGACGAAAATGGTGCCTCTGGATTTTTAAAAAATAAAGACAAAGTTACTGTTCTTGATTGTACAAATGCTGCAGGAACACGTTAAAATTACTTGTTATTCATAAATATAACCACCGAAATCTATTACTGTTCCAATAACCTATCTAGAGATTTCAACTGGAAAATAAATTAATTCAGAAATTCATGAATTTACAAACTCAATATTAACTTTCAATGAAAAAAAGAAAAATAATCGGCTAATTATGAAATAAATTATGGTTGAAGGAGTGATGTTATTTTCGATGGGCCCTTATATGAATCCCAGAACGAGCATTACAAAAATTAATAAAATTATAAGATCCACTGTGATAATTCTGACTAAAAATAATGCATTAGATAACAAAGAACACTGTATTTATGTTTTAAATCATCCCTAGTGTTCAGCAAATAAATTAGCAATATCATTACCACATTACCATATTTTGTCAGGAAAGTCTTTCTGTTTTCTACAAGGATTAACATGGTTCCAGAAATGCTTCACATTGTTAGGGGTCAAATCTTCAATTCTGATCATATTTATATAATCACTCTTGATAGTCCTTTTCAGTGGCGGCTCGTAGCTAAAATTAGTGGGGGTGCTGCTCCAGAAAATGTTTAGCCTTTGTTTTAAAATTGTGTAAAAGGAAAAAACACTGCGAGAGCAACAGTGCTCTCTCTACCTGGCAGTCCCACCTTTCTCCCCACCCCCCTCCTATGTGTGCATGCGCACAACAGTCAAACACCACGTCGCTGGCACTGTGAAGCGCACAGTTCCATACAAAGATTTTTGTATCTTTTTCATAAACTGGGGGATGGCTACTGAAGTACTGACATTAAGCTTAAGGAATATATATTGTACTACAAAAATAAAGAAAGAATTAAAGAAAAAAGGACTCATTATATTAAATGTTATCGATAATATCAAGTGGAAATAGGGGGTGCTGCAGTTCCACAGTGCCTATACACGAGCCGCCACTGGTCCTTTTGTAATTAGCTCTGATTTTTGAATATTCAATACAATCGGCAGTTGAATTTCATCTCTTAAATGTTTTATGAAGAAGCTTCTTTTTAAAAATCAATTGACTAGAAAATCAGTGTGGAAATGAGTATTCTCCTCATTTTTACTTTCTCCATATACGTAGCATAGAGCAAGTATTGTATTCATGAAAAAAATCGACTTCGAGACTTCAACAGAAATACACGTTTTGGCGATTTTCTCGATGATGTCTGTGTGTGTTAGTGTGTGTGTGTGTATGTGATAGCTTTTTGTGGGTGCTCTAACTCAAAAACTATTAATCATGTCAATGGCAAATTTCATATTTAACATTTTTATAAAAGTCGGAGGAACTGATTAGTTTTTGGTAAAAATCAGTCGACCGAAGTGGGTGTTTATTCTTGTCCCTTATCCGTTATTTTGAAATATTTGCTCTAATATTTAATAAATGTAAAATTGTATTGGAATAAAAGTTGTAGGAAATTGAATTTTCTACAACCTTTGTTTGAAACATTTTTCCATATAATGCATCGTTTAAGAGATATCTTATATTTTTAGCTGCCACCACCATGACACCTACCGACGACTATTGTTAACAATTGACGCTTAGTTACATCTTAGTAACGCTTCTTGTTCTTTTTTTAATTTTTGGAGCTTTGTGGCTATATCCAATATCAGAAGGCTATGGTTTGAGTTTATTTCTGTTCATTGTAAAGTCTAAAATTTTCTCGCAATTTCTTAAAATATTTATTATAATGTGACCTATTCGGAAGTTTTAGAAATATTACAGATATGGAGAAAGTCATGTGGTGGCCACATCAGATTTATTTTTATAGAAATGTATTCTTCTATCATGGCTTGAAGAATAACAACAAACTTGGTGAAAGTATCATCAAAATCAAGGTTTAAAAATAATGAACCCCAACCAATGTCATTTATTTAAATCAAAAGCAAGTGCAGGATGGTATTAAAAGAAAATACTAGCTATAACCGACTGATTTTAAAAATATAAGGCAAAGAAAAATCTCCCAATCTTCGGAGATTTTTCTTTCCCTTATACTATTGCAGAATGGCATCCTCAACTTGAAATAGGCAATCTGCAGCTTCTTTAACATCAATTTCTTCAGAGGAGAAAACCAGATCTAATAATTCGCCACGACAGCTGCATACAAAATTAACTTGATATAAGTCCAGGAATGTGATTAAGTCAACAACTGTCTGACCAGATGAGGATAACAATTTCCTTTTTGTTACTGTAATTTCTCCAATCTACACCAGGAAGGTTGTAGTCATCAAGAATAATAACATCTGATACCCCCTTCATAGCTGTTAACAGTTCTTCAACTACATTGCAGTGGGAAGAATAAACTTCTTCGTTCGAGTTGGGTGGAATGTATACTCCTCCCACCAGAAAATGTGTTCTGTAATTTTATATTTACAAAAATGTCCTCTACTGTCTGACAGGCAGTATGAATTTCAAATGAAATAAGTCTATTGTGAACTAGAATTAAAGAGCCAGCACCACATGATTTTGAACTAGTGCTACTGTTACGATCCTTTCTTGAAAGATTTTTGGCACAGCAATGACATATTTAATAATTAAATTGGGTTTACCAGAGTCAGTGCGATGCTTGAACTGTTCTCTCAGATTTGCCATGCAACCTCTTTCTCTTGGGGTATGATCTCTTGACACAGAGATCGTGATTTTAGCTGACATTTTCACCAAGAAAAACTTGTAAATAATGGTATTACGATCCTGTTCTGTATCAAACATAACTTTAAGAGGCTTGGGATATTCAGTCAATGGTTTAATTCCTAGAAGAGAGCTACAGATCTGAAATTTGGCAGGGTACAACAAACAGAAAAATTCGAAAATTCAAATAAAATTACTTTTTTTAAGTTTATTTACTAACGTATTTTCTCATTTCGATCCCATAATAAAAGCATGGAAATCAGTGCAGGACTTTCTAAAATTGCATTTTTAAATTAGTTAAAGTTGAGTTAGAAACTTGTAACAAAAAATTACGTAAATTATTTTTGAAGCCTGAATCGAAATCCATGCCGAATGGGTGTAGAAATTTTGTTTTTAATCGGAAAAAATATCATCTATCATAGCAATGAATAGAACACTTTTAAATGGGAATTGGTAATCTATATGCATTGTAATAGCATCGATTCAATGATTTTTAATAGGGATTTGATAGGCTACTTATAATCCCATTGATTTCAACCAAATACCTACACACATGAAATCATAATTTTAAAACCCAATTTGTCGCAATAAAAAAATCTGATGTGGCCAATACATGGTGGCATGGTGACCAGACCAATGCTTTTAAAAGGGAATGAATGAGCTGTATTAGTGCCCTTGATTAAATTGTTCTTCTGGGTCTTACAGCCTATTTTATGTTACATATTTAAGATGATATAAGCAAATGATGACATCATATTGAGAACTGTTTCGTCTGTCTTACGTGTTCTGCCTCTTGGTCTAGTAGTGCTTTTTGGTGACTTTAATTTGTCAATTAATTGGGATATGCCTACAGGTGGCATACCTAAACATCTGCATGATGAGTACTTTATTGAACATTTTATAGTCGCACTACGTCTCTCTCAGTACAATCTCCACCCTGCCCAAGATATGGCAACCTTCGACTATGTACTTTCTACTATTTCTTCGAACTCCGTCCTGCCCGGTCGGAATATTTTTGACAGTGACCACACTTCCTTGGATGTCATTTTCAAGCTTCCAACGAGGAAGAAATCCTGCAGTGTACCTTCCCCCCCCCTCCTAGACCTTTTTACGCATGGGCTAAAGTTAGCTGGGATGAGGTTAACCGTTGCCTTAACCTCCTCCCCTGGAATTTGCTGAATTCCTCCCTCTTGACGAAGCAGTCTCTTTCTTTTATGACTTGCTCAATGCTGTGCTGTTTGACTTTGTTCCACTGGTGAAGCCTAAATCTAAAAAGTTTCCTCCCTGGTTTAATATCGATACAATCTATTAGTTGAACAATAAAAATCGTGCTTGATATTTGTGGAAAACATATCCTAGTGATGAATCACGTAAAGTATTTACTGATTTGCACCATTATTCCAAATTTTTAAATCGGCATGATTATTCAGATTTTGTTAAAAATATTTCTGATTCTACTCCTGTCAACCCTAATAAATTTTGGTGTTTTGTTAATGGCCATAGAAACCATTCTAGAATTCCTAATGAAGTTCATTATGGTAATACTAATGGAACAGGATCACTTATATTTGACATTTCTCTGATTGTTTATCCACTTCTGATAATTCTGTTCCTAATTTTAATGCTGATAATTCCAATTCTCCTGTATGCAATTATTCATTATTTCTACTCCAAACCACCCCTCTAGAAGTTTTTGAATTTATTTGTAAAACCTCTCCCCATCGTACTCCTGGATCTGATGGAATTAGCCCTGTATATATTCGTAACTGCACCTCCTCTCTTTCTATTCCATTAAGTCTTATTTTTAATTGCTGTTTTTCGTTAGGTATTTTCTCTTCTCAGTGGAAATCTGCCAATATAGTTCCTGTCCATATTTTTCTTCTTTCATTTTACCTATAGTTAACTACTGTTCACCTATTTGGACAGTCTTCTGTTTCTAACCTTGCCTCTTTGGATTGTGTTATCATTTTTTTTCTGAGAATTGTTAAATCCTGTGCGCCCTCTTTTTGTCAACTCTTGAATAGTAATATCTTATCTTTCCTTTCTTTGGATTATCCCTATGTTTATCGAACTAAGTCTGATCTTTCATTTATATACAATATACTAAATTCTATTACTGACTATCCTGAGTTACTTGCTCAATTTAATTTCCGTGTTCCTAATAGATCTACTCGTTATTCTTTCTTATTTCACTTCCCCACCCTCAGAATTTCGCTTGCTAAAGGTTCTCTTTTCTTTCGTCTTCCCTCTTTTTTAAATTCACTTTCCCATAATTTAGATCCTTTCTCAATGTCCAAAGAGTCTTTTATTAAAAATGGAATGACATGTTGTCGCACTACTTAATTTTATTGACTGCTTCTTGCTTATGCTTAAACTGCATTGAATTTCATCATATATTGTTTTGTACATTATTTTGTTAATCTTTGAGTGTTTAATTTTTCACTTTAAATTGGCGTTTTTGCTGTATTTGGAAAAATGAATAAATAAATAAATATTGTATAGATAGGAGGATACTAATGTTTAGGGACTTCCAGATAAGCTGGAGACAGTGGTGCAGCAACGGATTGGCATTGGGGCAGTTGCCAAGGGCAAATGCACCAATTTAGGATAAAAACATGTACTTGCACAAATACTGCATATATTTGAATTTTGTCTTCACAAATAAGAAACTATCATCTTTCAGTCGTCTGATAGTTTAAGTTTGGAATTCAAATCTTGATGGGAAATTACTAGAGACAGCATAAAGATATCTTTCCTACTGGTACCATTTAAAGTATGGCATTTCAAAGAATGAATCAAACGTACTAATTATATGTTCATTGAAGACAGAAAAATCCATGAAATGAACAGCTATCCTAACAACACAAGGCAAGAATATATATGTTACAGTAAAGGTATGTAATTGGGAAATGTATGCATTTACCAGTAAATGTGCACATTTACCACCAAGCTTGGTAAATACGTATTATCCATACATTTCCCGGTAAACGTGCACTTTTACCAATGTGCCTCAGTAAATGTGGTAATAAGTAAGAATGAGAAATGCTACACTTTAATAATAATGTTAATTTATAACAAAAGTCATCGAGGGTTCGGCTCCACTGGTATATATTAAGATGATTGCTTTGCAACCTGAGGGAGGGGGACACAGTGAACGTAAGGAGGAACCAAAATCACTTCGACTAGCTTACCCAACCCGGTGGGGCCGAGTAAAATTTTCCTTCATGTTTAAATTTAGTTTAGTTAGTTATGCACATTTACCAGGAAATTTACACATTTCCTGGACAACGCACTTTTACCGTACTTCTAAACTGCAACAGACATCCGCGATGCTGCCATCTTGTGGCCTGTTGCGACGTTTATCCACATTTACCAGTGCCTCCAGGTAAATGTGTACATTTCCTCAATCTAATCGGTAAAAATATTTTATACTTACATTTACTGAACTTGGTGGTAAATGTACATATTAACCGGGAAATGTATACATTTACAGGACTACACACATTTACCTTTACATACATGTGTCTGTGTATGTGTGCCAGTGGCGACCGCTGGCATAGGGCCATGGAGCCATGGTTCTACCAAAATTCACAGAAAGAAAAAGCACTAAAAATAATTGTTTTTGAAGATTGATTTCACTTTTGAGTCTTCAATAAGTTTAATTTGTTGTGAAGCAGTACAATACTCCAGTTGGTAAGAGAATTTACGGGAGGAGTGGGCGGCGAGTCCGGCGGGGAGTTCCCCAACTCCAACTTGCATCACCAGGCCACCGCCTATCTGGCTAGGTCACAAGACAAGGAACGCATGTGCACTGCTTGCTTTTCTTCCCATCTCCTACCCTCTCCCCCACTTGAGAATATCTACCATTGGGGCCAAGTTGGCTCGGCCAGCCTTCAAGGTAGCAGTTCGGAGCAGTATTGGTGAGCATAAATGTTTCTATTCTCCGCAATGAATGTGATAAGTGCTTTATTAAAACAGCTGTACATCATTGTCTTACAATGATAAACTGAAAATAAAACGATTGGGAAGACCCCTCCCTAATTTGAATTTAGTTAAAAAGCAACAGTGTGTCAACAAACAGGAAAGGTGTAATACATTTTAATGCCTTATTCGAAGAACAATTGGCTGTGCAGGTGTGATGAAAAAATGCGTTCTTTGTTTTCCTTGTGTTCTTTTCCACGGAGATGTCAGCTGGTCGAGGAGCGGGATTTTGGACTTGGTACACATTTGGGAAAAAATGAGGGCTCATAAAAAATCTAAACATATGAACAATGTTTTGAGTTTATCGTTGCTGGGTAAAACAAATATTCAAAGTCAGTTTAACTCACAGTATCGGCCAGCTATATCTAAACATAACAAACAAGTAGATAGAAATAGGTACGTATTAAATTTGATTATAAATTGTATACATTTTTGTGGGGCATTAGAATTAGCATTGAGAGGGCATGATCAATTGGATGAGTCACAAAATAAGGGAGTTTTTCGTGAGTTAATCCAGTTTAGTTCCGAGTTAGATAAAGACTTAAAAGTTCACCTTAGTCAATCAGCTGTGTTTAAAAGTACAGCTAAAACTATACAGAATAAGTTGCTGGAATGCATGTTAGAAGTATACCACGAAGAAGTTTGCCAAGAAATTCAAAAAGCAGATTATGTATCATTGATAGCCGATGAAACTACTGGCGTGTCTTGTCAATTTCAGTTAGTCATTGTATTACCTTGCATTGCAGTCGGAAGACCGGTAGCAATATTCTGGAATTTCGTTAATCCTGACAAACATGATGCTCTTGCAATCGCAGATTGTATCTTAAAGCAACTCGACCCCCTAATTGGTGACAGTCCAAATAAACTTATAGCACAATGTTTTGATGGCGCTTCTGTTAAGAGTGAATGTTTAAATGGCATTCAAAACTGATAAAAGACAAGTATTTACTTGCTAATTTCGACCACTTTTACACCCACCATAGTCACAGAAATAAAAGAATTTCAATTTACTGGACACCTCGTGGCTACGTATCTATTTGTGGCCGAAGAATTTGATAATTACAGGAAAAAATTCCCTGCCAGGTATCTCACTGAAATAACTGAAAAGTATCCTTTTTTGGAAAAAAGAGACTGAAGAGTGAACTTCAAGTTTTTTACAAAAGAGGAATTGAGAGCAGTTTCTGGTGCAGTACCATTTCTGTGGCTAATTTTGGATGATGATTTGTGTGAAACATTTCAAGAGACAAAGTTTTTAAAAGTGTTCATCACGGTACCAATGTCAACATCAGAAGCAGAACAGTGTTTTTCAATGATTATAATAATGTTTATTTGCCCAGAAAGACATCGCAAAATAATGCATAGGACATGTCAAAATATCTTAAAAAGAAAACAATAATTACGTAAGTACCATATATACTCGTTTATAGTTTGACTCTGTTTATAGTTCGACCTCTGATTTCTCTGTGAAAAAATGAGGATTTTTTCATATATCTCGTGCATAATTCGACCCTAGCTTTCTACTTACTCTTTTACCCTAGATTTCCGTTAGGATCGACATTTTTTGTTTTGATATCTCGAAACTCACAATTGAGGTATATAGAACGATCTTGGTTTTCAACAGCTTTTAGTATAATAATAATACTATACTAATAATAAACTGTAAACATCGTAAACCTATTGCATGATCTTAAGAAAAATATTTATTACTTTTTAACTACGAGATGTGACATACGAATGGTGGCAGAATTTCTAGCAAATAAACGAAAATTAAAAATGGGAGCAAATTTTCATGTTTTGTTGTATAACATGGAGATCATTAATTCTTCTTGTAATCATGGAAATTACTATTTTTCTCATAGACAGACATGTTTTGCATCATACAGCACTGCATTATAAATCTAAATAGAAGGAACAGTCAAGAGTCCTAATTTTTTGAAAAGGGGCCGGCAGTGTGAATGGTGCATTGCACATTGACCTGACCTTTTTTTGAATCTTGAAAACCTCATTTAATTGGGTAGAGGAACCCCCGAGTACATTGCCATGGGCAATGCATGAATAAAAATAAGCAAAGTACACTTTTTTAAAACTTCAATACTGAGTGAGTGCTTCAGGACAGATAGGATATAATACACCGAGTTTAGTTTTTTACATAAATTGTCAGTATGATAAGACCATTTCAAAAGAGGGTCAATATGAGGAAGAGGACAGGGCCCAAAATAGACCCCTGTGGCACACCCGAGTACCAGACTAGGGTCAGAGAAATATTTTTTGCCTTCCTTAAATATGGAGACAGTTTGCTGATGGCTTGTTAGGTAAGATTTTAATCAGTTGTTGGACATACCTCTTACACCTAGCCTCGCACATTTTGCCAATAAGAGATCATGATCAACAGAATCAAAGGCTTGACTGAGATCAAAGAAAACCCCCAGTGTACAATTTCTCATATTCAATTGTTCTATGATGAAGTTGATAGCAGTAGATTTCCCTTTCCTAAACCCAAATTCGCAGCTTGAGAGAATGTCGCATTTTTCTAGGAATTCTAGCAGTCTAGGGCAGAAAACATATTAAAATATTTTAGAAAATTGGGAGACAAGAGATATAGCTCTATAGTTATTTATTAGGTTTTTATCACCCATGTTTTTGTAGATGGGGATTATCTTCGAGGTTTTTGAAGTTTCTGGGAAAATTCCTTGATTTAAGGACTGGTTGATTAGAAACAAAAGTGGATTATTTAAGTAGTTTGCCTGGGATATCATCTAACCCAGCAGAGTTCTTGAGACCAACTTTGGAAAGACAATCGGATAATTCCAGCTCACTACAGAGTTGGAGGTACATAGACTCAGAATTTGAAAAGTGAGTTCTTACAACTGGAATCTGTTGAGATGGTGTGAAACCAGTAGTAGGTATGAAAGGTAAATCAAGGAGGAATCTATTGAGAATATTTGCTAAGAACAGAGGATCTGTAATTTCATCTGAATCAGTGTTTTTTACCCCTGATAAGGACATCGTTTTTATGTAGGCAGATTCCCCCCCCTGTCCTATGGCTTAGTTTTGATTCTGGGGCAGGCCTCTCAAAACAGACTCCGCCTTAAAAAAGACTCTGAACTGAATGGCAACCTCCTGCCACCTCGCATTGCTCGTCGCCTTGCGGTTAGAACAGACGCTCACAATATACAGGGTGTCCGGCGACGTTATGTCATAACTTCGCGATCTTATTCCTTAAGTGATTTTGAGTAAAAAATGTCATATGAACATGGGTCCGATTCTCATTTGTTACAGAGCTACAGGCAATTGAAATTATCTCGTACTTTGATTTGTACAACTTAATGGCTGAAAAAATGCATTGTTTAAATAATTATTCGTATGTATTGTTAATTGTTGAAGAATGTATTATTTAAATAATTATTCATTTACATTGATACTTAATCCATTGTTACAACAATGAGAAGCATGACGCTTGCACAACAGACGTAGATGTAATTTGCAAACTTGCAGGCAGCATGTCAGTAGAACGTAAGCTAGCATTCAGTGTAGTGTGCTGTAACACGTGTGGTATCATTAACTTTCAATAATGCCTTTTAGATTTTTAAATGAAGAGTATGTGGATATGTACTTTGTGTACGGGGTTTGGGATGGAAACTCCATTGCTGGCATTTATGAATATCGACGACGATTTCTACAAATACAAACACCAGATCGACGTACTTTTATTCAAGTTCACCGACATTTACAAGAAAATGGCTCATTTACATGTGTCTTTCAGAGCTGAACGTCCAGTACAAGTTAATGTGGATGAGGAGAAAAACATTATTCAACTGGTTCAGCGAAGTTCACGTTCACGTTTCGCGAATGAGTCTGGCAAACATTACACGATGAGGGACTTTATCCATACCATATCCAGCAAGTTCAGCATCTTCAACCTGGTTATTGGAATTCTGATGTTGGTTAAATACACATCCCCGCCTGAACCGTTACATCTTGTTTATGGACAAGGCACAGTTTACTCGTGATGGAATAAAAAAAAACGAGAAACTACCATTTATGGACTTGATTGGGTACCAGCTGGTTGGACCGTACTTCTTCCCGCCATGTCTGACAGGTGACATTTATGTTGATTTGTTGTAAAATGAAATGCCGGGTCTTTTAGAAGACATTCCTCTGCAAACACGACTTCAGAAGTACTACCAGAATGACGGGGCATCCCCCCATTTTAGTAGGAACGCTACGCTGTATCTTAACAAGAAGTTCCCTAACCGATGGATCGGTCATGGCAGTGCGCAGGATTGGCCACCGAGGTCTCCGGATCTCACTCTGTTGGATTTCCATGTGTGGGGGCAAATGAAAAACATTGTGTATGAAGCCAAAGTGAGCACGAGGGAAGAACTTATTTAGTGAATTTTTGATGCTGCGAGGCGTGTTAATAACGCTGCAGTTCTTCATGCTGTTTCACATTCCATACTCAAACGGGTCAGATTGTGCATCCAAGCTGAAGGTGACCGTTTTGAACAATTGTTGTAACAATGGATTAAGTATCAATGTAAATGGATGATTATTTAAATAATACATTTCAGCAGTTAACAATGTATGCTAATAATTATTTCAACAATGCATTTTTTCAGCCATTAAGTTGTACAGATCAAAGTACAAGATAATTTCAATTACCCGTAGCTCTGTAACGAATGAGAATCGGACCCATGTTCATATGACATTTTTTACTCAAAATCACTTAAGGAATAAGATCCCGAAGTTATGACAAAGTCACCGGACACCCTGTATAGTGCAAATGGACTACCCTCCTCATCCCATTCCATTTTTCAACGGTTTCCACGATGAGAAAGAAAATCAAGGTGTTTTCTGCAAATATTCATCCAGTAAAAATTTTCCAGCTAAACGCCCAATCGTGACATGCTACCCCCTCCCCTCCCCCTGCTCATTGTCTGCACCTGCACATGTCGAGGAGATGACCTTTTATTCTCTCTTTACCTGGGGTCTATGCTACGAGAAGGTTGAGTGTGGCACCTGTCCCGCCTGTCCCTGATGAAGATTCCAGTGCCAGTCCATTGTATTTCTGGGCCATCGCATCTCTAATGGACAACTGTCAACTGATCCTGATAGAACTCGAAATTTGTCTGACTTCCCTTGTCCAACCTCTGTCGCTGACATTTCCAGATTTCTTGGTATGTGTGGTTTTCATTCAAAATGTATCCCCTACTATGCAAAGATTGCTGAACCACTTAACCAGTCATCTGGGTATTTTTTGAAGCCACACCAGCGGTGGGCATTTAAATTGAAAATTTGGCGAACTTTTATCTTTTGAATTATATTTATAAAATGTAGTAAATGTTCATTATTTGATTGGATATTTTTTTATTTAAAACATTAGACTCCTTTTAACACGCAAAGATGAATAATTATGTATTATAATAATAATAATATTAATTTTTAATGGAAAATTTAAATTTATAAAATTACGTGAAAATTACAAAAATGGGGTGAAAAGTCTAAAATTACATAATTACTCAAAATATTCATAAAATTCATATTATCACTAATAAAAGTTAAGACATATCCTTATGTATAATTAAAAACGCAATATATCGAAAAAGAAACAATTATATTTATTACGTAAAGAAACAAAAAAAAATATATAATATAAAAGTTGAATGTTACAACATATTCTAAAATCGTTGTGTATGTATTACAAATATATATAAATATATATATAGCTTGTGGGTTTGCTCATTACTGTGATACTTATCAGAGTAGAATAGTCTTTTGATTTTGCAAGATTGCATATGAATTTCAGGTGAGATCCAATCATTTGTAGAGTTTGGATTTGGTTTAGCTGAGACAAGTGGAAATGTGACATTGAAAAGATACAAAAATTTATCATAAGATAGATTAAAGCTGCCATTAAGATAATTAGCATTATAAATAGCAGACCAATCTTGGCTGCTTAGAAGATAAGAGAAAATTTGGAATTTGGAGTCATAAAAAATTCTAATACTAAGAGGATGACTGGGGTTTTGCAAAATTTTTTATAAGAGGAACTTGGAAAGAATAGCATGATGGTCAGATAATAAGGGATCAAAAACCAAAGTGAATGTTTTAGAGACATCATAGTGGGTATGTTGTCAAGAAGAGTCTGGGATGTGGGAGTAATCCTAATTGGCTTGCTCACAAGAGCCTTCATGTTGTAAAAATTAAAGATATTGATAATTTTTTTGATTTGTGCTGTTAAGCAATAAAGTAACATTAAAATCACCAGCAATAATTACAAATAACCTCTTAGCAGAGTTTGTTATGGAGAAAAGAAGATTATCAAGCATGTCACAGAAATAGTCGAGGCAGCCAAGAGGCGAACGATATACAACAATAACATGGAAGATGAAGTTTATGTATCTAAAGCTGATAGCAGCACACTCAAAGTTTAACTCTTGGTTCAGAATTAATATGGCAAAAGAGAAATCACATAAATTGACAGTTTTTCACCAAAATGACAACACCACCGTGTTTATGCACTGTTCGACAATAAGAACTAGTACAGGTATACCCTGGGATAGAGACAGAAACATGACACATCCAATGTTCACAGATACATAATACACCTGGATTTTCATCATATGATAACATTTCAAGTTCAGATAATTTATTGCTTTGTCACTGAATATAAATTAATACAGTGAATTTACTAGAGCCTGAGTCAACTAGTCACATGGACTTAGAATTAAGGGAACCTGTAAGTGATCATATCTGAGTAGGTGACTCGGGGTTCAAGGTACTCACTGAGTTGTTGATTGGATTGCTCACAACTGGGGAGGCACCTAAGGGTATAACTTTTGGCACATTATGCTCACACTAGCATTAACCACTTTAGGAAATTGGAATTGGGAGATAATTGGCCAATTTTCACACTTATTAAGCTCATTCAGGTGGGAAAAATTGGCTACTATCTTGAAAGAGCTACTCTTCTCACCCAAGTTTATCACAAACAACATCTTCGGTTTTAGATTTTCATGTAGTTAAGAATGTGGGTACATTGAGTTAAATGTAACCATGCACATCGCTGAACTACACTGAAATTCCAGTCGTGCATGTCACAATTTTGACCAATAACTAGATTGGCACGTGTACGGCGGGGTTGAACTATGAAAAACCCATCAGTCTCAGGTAAATTGTCCTTCAAGGGACTGGCACTAGAACTTGAAGATTGGGCATTAAAATCTGAGGATTTCTTGTTCATGTTCACATTCTCATGGAGTTTTGGACTAAGAATGATGAAAAGAATAAAGACATTTCTTAGGAATACTATGAAAGAAGAAAGACTAAGTGCTTTGGGCATGTTATAGTGTGAAAAACTTTTGTAAATAACATCATCATCAACAGAAAAGTTGATTTATTTTCTAAGAAAGATCGCCGAATAGATTTTGTTTATCGCTCATGTTAGCTGCAAGACACTTTTTTCATCTAGGTACTTATTCCAGTATTACGGTAAGTAAAAAATTAAATACTTTTTTATTATAAATTTAGGTTTTTTAACATATGTTGGCCCTACCAGTTGAAACAACCACCGGCCGCCAATGGTGTGCGCGCGTTATAGGAAATACCGCAAAGCGTTTGGGAATATCCACATACAGTGAGAAAAACAGAGTTGTCACCTGTTGGCACAATAATACTTATTAACTAGCTAAAGTACCTGGCATTGCCAAGGTAAATGCAAGATGCTTCAAATATTACAAACTCTTACATGATCTTTGAGGCACCGATTATAGAGATGTTGCGAATTAACACAAATCTCGAGAAACGGGGCTCCGAAATTCTCGTAGCGTCGAGGAAATAATGCTCTGGTGGATTACGTGAATTGCGCCTAGACCGTCGATAACAATTGCGAATGGGATGAGAGGAGTCCTTACCATAGACACTGAGAACTGGCGATGCCGAATCATTAGAAGTTAAGTCGAAAAGGAAATACGTAGGTACGTTGACATTCGACTCGCCCGAATTAACGTCTTGCGTTCAGCTCTCTCGGCCGTTGAAATTTTCTTGTAATGATTTTTGCCTGCTTCCACTGCGAGTAATGGAGTACAGATACAAGACAAACGAAAAATACAGAATGAAATTGCGATTACAAGTGTTAAGAAAAACAGGGCGAATAACGAGCCTTAGTGATCACGGTAGGAACTCCAATTAAGAGACGAATTGTCACATATCCCCTCGTTACCCACAAACGCCAACGAAGAAGCATTTATCTTTCACACGAAAATCCAACCTGGTTTTGGAAATAGAGAACAAACTGATTATTTAAACTTTGTCTTCACACGTGTATAGTTACAACAAATTTAATACAAAGCAACAGAAAGAATAAAAGTAATAATAAAAAACGACCCAGTTACAACACGTTATGTATGGTTAAATAGCCATTGCTTTCCCTACCTGGATGACTATCACGCAGGTTTCCCTCTCTCTCACTCGAGCAATGAAGTGGAAAATTCCCATTGCACGAACCTTGGTAACCGAAAACCTGAACCTTCGGAGTGACGGAGGAAACTCAGTAAATCACCTTTCCTCTTAAAGAGGGCAGGTCCGTCGCGGTAGCTCATTAGTTCAGCAGACGGCATATCTTTTGATATCTTTGCGCCATTGGCGCACTTTTTCCCACAACATTTTCATATCCAAAACGAAGATGCGGTTTATATGCAAGGAAACAAAATCGGAAAATCCAAAAATGTGAGATAATCGATAAAATTCACTATTTTTTTATAGGACCTAGCATGTATTTACATGTATTTTGCTGAGTTTGTATGACTAAAACACAATATGTTCTAATATAAAAATGTTTTTCTCCATATCTAGACGTGCTACGCAAATTCTGACTACAGATTGAAACTCAGCGGGCCAAAATCATTGAAGATAATCTCATTCTATGCAGGAACCACTCAAAAAGTTTCAATTTATTCTCCAGTGTAAAAAATATTCACTACAACTTATAATAATAACAGGAATTGTTTATTTTACGTTTTTTAAATTCTGAACCATTCCTAATGTAAATAAAACAAAAACAATTCCGGGGGCGTTAATAACTGTTATCAACAATAATCAAAGCCTTCTCTGTTATTGTGTGTGTAATGCTCTCAGCTTGCAGTTAAAATGGCAATTTAGAAAGAGAAAAAACATACTTAAATAACATAAGCATGCAAGTATCCCTCGAGATACGCTCATTCAAAATACACTTTTTCACAAATACATCGCAACAAAATTGAGAACACAAAGATTAGATTTTATTTAGTCCAAAGATTTTTACATAAAAAAATTTAGGAAAAGTAAAAGAAAAATAAAATAAAGCAATGCAAAAAAGAGAAAAGAAGATGTTCACCGAAAATTCGGTGGCCATATTTAAAATATAAACATAGGGGATACATTCAAAACAGATCTCATTCACAGTACATTTTATAAAGAGATGCATTAAAAGGAAGATACATTTGCAATACATTTTCAATTCCACAGCATTGTAAAGACAATGGTATAATAGAAAATTTTTAAATTCCTTTAGAAACATCATCATTCAATTTTTAGCCGACTTTACAGAATGGAAATAGGCTTATAGTTTTGTCATTGTGCCTGTCTGTCTGTCCCCCCATTAAGTTTTGAACCAATAGACCGATTTTCATGAAACTTGGTAGAAATCTCTTGCTAAATGAGCCGAGCTCCCGAGGATAGTTTTTGTTGTGAAGATTTAAGTCCCGGGTTCGATTCCAGGAACTATCCTTCCCATTTGATTTACATGGGAAATCTGAAATCCATCGTGCAGGGTAATTTTGTTTTGCACATTAAAATATCTTAGAATTGTAATATCGGTGCGGGATTTCTACCATTCTCTGAGAAAAGGAATGGAGATTTTAATTTTTATCGTAGTTTTGCTTATCGATTGTATTTCTTAGAATTTCGCATAAATACGGACGATTTTGCAGTTTTTATCACTCACTAGTGGAATTACCCGTTGAACATCAACGGGACTTTGTAGTGTAATTAAAATATAACTTCTGACGCGTGTCTGATTATTGTACGTTTCGAGTAAATGTAATTGTTTGATTAATTAATAAATTCCTGACAATCATTTGAATTCTCCCCGAAAATGAAGCGCTTGAAATTTATTACATTCAGGCATTAATATACGACTTGATTTGCCACTCTTTGGCTCCGTTATTCTTCCTCTTCGTATGTTTATTGAATAATAATATTCTTCAATTATTAACGTTGCAATCTATTAAGTCTGACATTGCGCGAAGCGAATAACCTAATTATTTCGTCTATTTGAAAGTTAAATAGACGCTAATTCAATCGGAGGCAACAATGCCTTGGCAACACCCGGAATGAGTACGAAAAAGCGATGGAATTCCAAAATAAATGCGTGTTTCTGAGAAATTCTTCCGTGTAATATCTAACCATCGCAAGAATAAAATATTGTATAGTTTTAGCCTTCGAATAAAACAAAAATGAAGAAATTCTGTCCATATTTACATATTTTAATGAATGAAGGAAATAAACCTTGCACCTTGAAAATTCGAAAATACAGTGTAAACTTTTGGGAAAATATAATTGGCTACCGGAGTCGAATCCGAGATTTTTTCCGGGATGTTTGATTTTTCTAGAGACCAACTCATGAGGGTTTAACAATTGTGAAAGTTTCAGCTCTTAACTCCATTGGGAAATGTCCAAAAATACCGAGACAGACGGACACTTGAGAATTATTATATAAGGATTACAAGTGTTGGCATAGCAACAACTATTGTTGGACTCAGATTCGGTATATATTCTAATATGTAAACGTGTTATTTTTGCCGCACAAATACGCAGGATCAATTTCATTATCTGTTCGAATGTATTTTATAACGCTAAATTATGAAATTTGGGAGCACAACGAGCTACATATCCGCGATGACTTTAAAGCTATTAAAGCCAATATAAGCCTATAATAATAAAAGAAGCTGTCTGTGGCAGTCACAAATCATCAAAATTTGACAGCAGATTCAGGTTGTTGCAGTGCAAAAAATAATTCGAATTGGCCCCATTGTTGGTCCAAATGTGGGTTTTTTTTAAGATATCTCAGCAACCAATTGACCGATTTTGATGGATTCTCCACCAATATCAATGTTTTGATGAGACACGTTTTCGAGCATATGGAGTCAAGGTTCGTAATGTAAGAGCCGATCCAAATTTCACGATTTCGAGGGATCCCCATGGACTGGTTGCTCCAAATTTAGGTGATGTCCGTCTGCCCGTACGCATATATCAGTAGAGAATTGGCGGAACCGATTTCAACAAAATTTAGTAGGTACATAGAATCTTCACATACATGACCAATATGACATATATGGACTGGATCGACCAAGCAGAGGGGCCACAATTGTAAAATAAACTTTTCGGTAGTTATGCTTTTGGATGGAAATGGCCAAACCGATTTCAACCAAATTTGGTACATAGAATCTCCACATAAATTCATGACCAAATGACATATTTAGATGCGACTAAGTAGGGGTGCCACAATTGTAAAGTTAAACTTTTCGGTAATTACGAATTTGGAAGGAACTCGCAAAACCGATTTCGACGAAATTTTGTATGGAGGAGTTTTGCAACATGAAAAAAACAAAATTAAAAATTTTTACAAGTGTTTGTGTTGAATTGTCGGTATCAATATTAACCAAATTAAAATATTTATTATGTACTCATTTATATAAAACCATAATAGCATACTTGGACCGGATCAACTAAACAGGGGTGCCACAATTACAAATTGAACTCTTTCAGTGTCTACGGATTTGGAAGGAATTGGCTGAATGGATGTCTACTAAACTTTACATATAAGATTTTTACAAAATACTATAATTAAATCAAGATTTTTAAAGCAGAGCTTAAGAGCAGGGCTACCACAATTAAAGGTAAAATAATATTTCATTTACATGTATTTCTTGAGAGCTGTCCGCATTATGGTATATATAATCTTCATATAAATAAATAACCCAAATAGTATTTTTCAACCGGGCTGACTAAACAGTGCTATCACAATATCAAGGTTAGAATTTCTCTGTAACTATGAATTTCGAAGGGTATTGGCTGAACCGATTTCAATAAGAAATTTCATTCGTGGGTGGGCATAGAATGGCAAAACGAAATGAACATGTTTAGAATGGATTGAAAAAGCAGAGCTACCATAATATAAGGAAAAATAATTTTCTGATTTCAATGCAAATACATTAATATTCGATTTGACGAAAACTATTCTGTTTGAAGATATCTCAGCATCCAAATGACCGATTTTGATGAATCCTCCACCAATATCAATATTGAACCAAAAAACGTAGAGACTTAAAACTGAGGATATGCACCTCGGTATCAGAACTTTTATTTCTTGGGGGAGGTAAGTATTAAATTTGAGTCTACATTTAATTTGTTCATACCAATTAAAGGGGAATATTGGTCACTTGCCTTGAGAGTACCTTGAGTTCGGATGACAGTATTACCGAGTGATATGTGCATGAAAAATTCTTAACTCTAAACCAAGGGCAAAGCCTGGGCAATTACGCTAGTATTAAATAAATGATTAAATGGAAAGTAGGCATCATAAGTTCTGTTTAATTTATGTTGGCAAAATATTATAAAAGTAGGATCCACTTAAAAACCAATCAGTTGACAATTGAGGAATTCCTTAACCTCATAGAAACATTTTTTATGAGAAATTTATGAACAGCTTTTTTTAATGTGTTCATATTGTTGATGGAGCTAATATTGTGCGGGAGTTTATGAAAATATCTAATAGCCATGTTGTAAGGTCCTTCGTGATCAATTTTCAGCCTACATTGTAATAGATGTATTAGGGTACATCTCCTTGTGGAGCAGTTGTGGATGTCAGAGTTGACTGAATAGATTTCCCAATTATTTTTTACAAAGACCACCAACTGAAGGATATACACACATGGAACAGGAAGTATGGTCGAAAAAACCAAACGAAAATCAGATTTCCGACGAAAACGCCAATGATGGAGACGTCAGCATTAGCGACGGACCTTCTCACACATCAAGCAGGTCGTTCCTCCGGCGTTATCACGTTAAAAGCCCAAAGAAGGCGAAGGATGAAGGTGCAGAGGGAAACGCTTTCCTCGGTTCGTTCTCGAATAAAAACGGAAATTCCAGAAAGAGAATGCGCGATGGAGTGTTGAAGAAAGCGAAAGCAGACGCCGCTTCTAAGGTTGCGATGCTAAGGAGGCAGCTGCATTCCCTCGCTGCGGAAGACATCCAAGGGCCGGACGCCAACGATGAAACGGAATCGATCCTCGATAAGGAGACGGTCCCTATTTCAGGAGAATGGAACCAGAAAAAGCAGGTTCGGGTGACGGGCAAACGTTTCCTCTTGAGTCTTGGACTGCTGCCGGATGAAGGGTTGGTAGCGAGACGAGTGGTCGGCGCGCTGGCCACAGGAAAGATTTACGCGAGCTCCATGAGAAATGACCGTAGGGAATGCCTGAAAGAGCTTCCTGCGACAAATTTTATTTAACTATTTAGCATCCTAAATTAAAGAAAATTGATGCCTGATGTAATAATGAATACAAATGATTCGGAATACAAGAATATAACGTAAATGTCTTTAAAATAAAGTGATCTTTTGCGTTTCTTTCAGCGTTATTTATTTTATAGAGCATAATTTTTCGACCTTATTTTCTTTACAACTCTTAAATTAGATGATCCCGGGTTTCGGCACCAAAAATGTAGGCACACGGGGCCGGTGACGCCAGGTAACTGAAATTACGCTACCGGAGCAGACCTTACGTGTCGCTTACGAGAAAATAAAAGAGGGAAGAAACAGGAGAGGATTGAAAGGATCGAAGGAGGGAAAGGTAAGCGAAAGTAAGGGAAGAAAATGAGGAAGCGCTCACCTTGTCCGATGTCTTCCGCCACACACTCCACTCGCCTCACTGCCCGAGTTCTTTCTTCTTGCCCCCTCTCCTCCAGGCATCTATATACAGGTGCCCTCTATCGGTCGAAACAGACCGAACAAGGGAGCGCTAGGAAATCAGGTGGAGGGAATTTGAAATAGGGGATTGGAGTACGCGTCCGAACAAAGTATGTTTAACTTTTGGAGCAAAGGTCTGAGTGGGATCGAGCTTTTGTTCCTGCTATATATCTTATGGCCCTTTTCTGTATTCGTAAAACTTCTTTTATATGAGCATTGAAGCCCCAAAAAATAATGCCTTACATAACTCTAGACTGAAAGAGTGCATAATAAATGGTTATTAATGTTTGCCTGTTAACTGCCTCAGTTAATTGCCTGAGAATGAAACATATAGAACTCAGTTTATTATTTAAATGACTAATGTGTTTTTCCCAATTGAACTGATAATCAAGGTGAAGACCAAGGAATTTGATGTCTTCTACTTGGTGAATAGATTTCTCATTCAATTTCAGCACTAAGCTTTCAATGGCTGGTTGTCTGCTGCTCCTAAATTTTATTGCAAATGTTGTTTTGATATTCATATTGAGTTGGCTGGTTGCACACCAATTTTCCATGAGCTTGAGGGATATATTTCCCTTCTCAGTAAGTATAACACTGGAATCTTCAGCAGCAATAAATTTAGTATCATCAGCTTAGACAATCGAATGAATTACTTGCAGACAGATTGGAGGTAAATCATTGATGAATATTAGAAAGAGTAATGGGCCGAGGATGGACCATTGAGGTACTCCTATACTTGTTGGTAGAAGGATTGCTTTGAAATCTGAAAAAGCAACAAATTGGTGCCTATAAGAAAGAAATGACTTGATCCAATGTAAAGACACACTGTGTACACATATCAATTGCAACTTATTCAACCAGAAGTCATGATTTACAGTGTCAAACACCTTAATTAAATCAAAAAACAGGCAAAGAGTTTCTTTCTTTTGATCAAGATATTGAATAATGTGATTGTACAACATATAGATTGCTACTTCAGTAGATTTGTCTTTCCTAAATCCATATTGTGAAGTTGATAAAAGTAAGTATTTATCAATAAACAAGAGAAGCCTTATTAGATTAGCTCAAAAAGTTTAAATAGTGAACTCTGAATAAATACTGGTATATAATTAGCCACATTGATCTTGCTATCCTTCTTGTGTATTGGTACAACCCTAGAGATTTTCAGAGCATTAGGGAACAAACCCTTGCAGAGTGATTGGTTGCGGAGATAAATAAGTGATTCCATCAATTACTTTGCACTTTTATGAAGTAGCCAACCAGGAATATCGTTGAAGCCTGTGGAGCTTTTTCGACCAGTTTTGTGTAGTATATTTAATACTTCATTTTCATTGGTTGGATGCAAGTAAAGTGAATGAGTAAATCTTGATGTTGGATTATTTTGTAATGTGATAATAGGAGAGAGTATAGGTCTGACAACATTTGTAAAGTATTCATTGAAAGAGTTAGCTATTTCTAAAGGTTTATTTATAATATTTCCTTTAGAATCAGTAATCCTAGGGAATGAGTTACTATCGTTAGGGAAGGCAGTTTGTTTAACCATTTTCCAAGATGTTTTGGCCACATTTTGGGAGTTTAAGATTTTGATATATGTAATTGAAAGCTTTTTTTGTAGCTACTAAAAAAATTGTTTTTTTTTTTTAGATCCTTGTGATGCTGAATTACTTGTGCAAAGTTACATAGTTTACATTCAGCTGCAGATTTTTTAACCTTGAATGCCATATTTAAAATTTCTGATGAAATCCATTCTTTGCACTTTCTAATTGTTGGTTTACATCTTTTTAAAGTTGTAGTTGAATAAGGAAATGAATATTGTGATAATATCAATGAATGAGTTTGCGGAATATATTGTAGACCAGTCTATTCTTTCAAGATGCGAGAGAAAAATTAGTAAGTTTGATTCGCTGAAACATCTGAAGTATCTTACTGGCTTAGTTTCATCAACATTTTTTTGAGAAATTGATATGAGATATGTCATCTTCCCTCGCATATTCAACAATTTAAATATTTCATGGTCATGATGTTTCTCTCATTAATATGACTCACATTAATGTTCTCATCAACAAATATTGGCCCCTCAAGCCAGATTTTTTCTGTGACATTTAAGTCCCTAGGCATGTCTTTTTTTGGCTATGTTGATTTCCAAGCAAATATATGAACTTAGTATGTCATTGCCATCCAATACCTGACAGATTGAAGTCATTTTGAACTATTTAAGGCTGTATTAAGAGGCAGACCTAAGGAAGTAAAAAATAGCTAAGATGTAAAGACAAACAACAAAGAACCACAGAATGTAGGGAGAATAAATAAATTCCTAAACCAAATGAAAGAGAGCTAATAAATCACAGCCCTAAGGATAAGAGCTCATAATGAAAACATATACACAAACAGCACATTGCACACACTTGAGTGGCTACAGGCTGCTCAAGCTCACTCAGTTATAGCCCTTCTCTTGTAGTGTTAGCACCCATAGGTTTTTTGTGATCACTAGTCCAGTAACAAGATAAAAGAATGTGCAAAAGTTATGCTTTTCAGATTACTCTTGTGAAACAATCATATAATGGTGAAGATGGAGAAGTTACTGTATTTACCCAAAAGAAAGACGAGGTTTTTCACAAAAATTCCTTTAAAAATATTAGGTATCGACTTAGAATGGAGTATAAGGATTTAAGGTGAGAATACACCCCTATTTTAAATGCACCATGAAACACCCAGATGTCAAGTATATGTCTGTTAAAATATTTGTTATTGCATAAAGTAATACATCACATTTAATTAATTACTACAATACTTTAAAAATTGAAGGTCAAATTTCTTAAAATTGCTCCCACAGACCAATGGTTCCACTTCGGTGGTAGGGAAGTGTTTAAGAGCTGGGTAGGTAATCGCGTGACAAGTTAAAAAAAATGACTACAGCTGGGTGGTTCCATGCGTAATATGAAACACAAAGTCATGTAGGCACCAATTAAGGTGTCTAGTAATTCAATGTAAACAAGACTGATACAATTTAAATGTATCTACTACAATTTAAACATGATGCTTTGTGTTTGGTATGCCAACGGCAGACTTAAAGTGGACGTGAGTTTCAGAGTGTAGAAAATTTACAAGAGCACTTGAGTAGTACATGCTTTGCTGAGTTTTAAAGTGAAATAGTGACAAGTTATTATTTTTAACTTTTAAATAAGATACTCCAAACAAATGGCAGACCACATAGAGAAAAAAGGAACTGCAGTAAGAGAGAATGTATCGAAAGGAATTAGAAGAAGTTATGATAGAAATTTTAAGTTAATGGTGGTGCATTATGCTGAAAAGAAATAATTGTGTGGCAGGGAGAAAATACAGTGTTACTGAAGCAAATGTGCAAAGGTAGAAGCAAGCAAAAGAGAAACTTGAAGGTGCTAACTCAACACGGAGATCATTTAGTGGACCAAAATGAGGCCGATTTCATGCATTAGAAGAGGAAATTAAAAACTTTGTGCATATTCAAAGAATGGATGGTAAACCAGTGACACGGGATATCATTAAATTGAAAGCCCAAGAATTAACACAATCGCAAAACATTCCACACCAAAAATTTAAGGCTAGTAATGGATGGTGTGTGCATATGACGCGTCGTAATGGTTTTAGCCTGCGACGAAGAACTTCACTTTGCCAGCGTCTACCTTCCGACTTCACAGACAAGCTAATAACTTTCCAGATGCATGTAATTCGGTTGCGGAAAAGTCACATTTACCTTCATTACACAGTCAATGAAAAAGGTGCAAAAAATGTCATCATAAACACTTCCAGGAATGAAAAAATGCGCATTACTGAAATGCTGGCCATATCAGCAGACGTAACAAAGTTGCCGTCGTATGTTATTTTAAAACACAAAACAGTGCCTAAGGAAGTACTGCCAAATGGAATAATTGTTAAATGCCAAGGCCAAGGATGGATGTCAGCTGATTTAGTGAAGGACTGGCTAAATAAATATAGTGTGGAATAGACAACCTGGGGCACTTTTAAGGCAGAGAGCAATGCTCATCTTAGATGCATTCAAAGGCCACCTTACAGAGGAAGTTCAAAATACCCTTCATGGTATGAATACTGACCTTGTAGTTATACCAGGAGTTATATCATCACAAATTCAAGTGCTAGATGTTGTAGTGATGAAGCTCTTTAAGGGTTACATAAAGTCATTTTATTCAGAATGGCTTTTGGCAGGAGACCATGCATTAACTCCTACAGGGAAAATTAAGAAGTCCAGTATAACACTTCTCTGTAATTGGATCATTGCAGCATGGAAAAAATAGATCCCAATAGTATCGCCAGACGGTTCAAGAAATGCTGCATATCAAATTCCATGGATGGTATGGAAGACGACTTGTCTGAATTTGAGTAAGTTGTGATGAATGAACAGGACAGCAAGAATAGGGAAAGGAAACAGAGGAGAGAGAGATGTAAGTAGTAAATTTACTTTTTTTATTCATCCTCTTAATGTTAGCTAGTTATACATATATGTAAAAGTTTTTTTGTAAGTGAACCTAATTTTTTTAGGGGTCATCTTAAATTCAAGGTCGTCTTCCTTTCGGGTAAATACAGTACTTAATATCTGGATTGATCAGCAGGTTAAAATGAATAATCCTTTGAGTACTCTTTTAATTAAAGAAGAGGCAAAGTCATTGCATCTACATATTAGCCATTATTTAGATAGTGATTACCGTATCTGCCCGAATAGAAGCCGACCCCGGATTTAAGCCGACCCCACGAAATTTTCCAACCTTTTTTGGCAAAAAAGTATTTTCGTAAATTTTATGCTTAAGTGTACCAGACATGCACGCACAACCTAAAATACATTATACATTACATCTATATAATTATATACGTTCCATGTAAAGTTTTATTAGGTATTATTACTGTTAATTATAAATATAGTCAACGCCATTGATCACACCTTACAATCAAATGTAAGTATATTTATTTATCTTACTGGAATTCAAACTGTTGCGTATCGAAAGCTGTCATTGAATTTGTCGTGATCGTCTACTTAGTTATTATACGCAATTTTAATAGATTCTATGAAAGAGGTTTCCAAGTTTTATTATTATTGCTGTTCATTATCAGATGAATTAGTTAACGCCGTTGCGCACAACTTCGAATCAGACGTATCTTATGTTAGCGGAATTCAAACAGTTGCGCATCGAAATCCGTCATCAAATTTTGCGAATTGACTAAGCAGACGATATCGTCTGCTTAGTCAGTATACGCAATTTTAATACATTCTATGAAAGAGGGTTTTAACATGCATACAAAAATGACAATGGCTATAGCAAAATATAAAATAAACAAGAAAAATTAATATGAACTTCTTTTATACTGTCGGCTCCTAACTTTAACGTACCTGCCATTTAAATGATCCGTAAAAGCTACGACGTCTGCTACATCTGAACTTTAAATCGATTGCAGCACCAAGAAGTGCAATTAAAACAAAGAGTTGAAGAAGCTTAGTGTAGTCAGAATTTGTAAAAACCTCTAATAAGACCGGTGTTGGTATCTTAAGAACTCGTTGCAAATTATGATCAAAACGAATTTGCTGTAGCGTGCAATTATCCTATGAACCTGGTGGGTTGTTAAAACTCGATAGTTTTATATACCGCCCTTTCCTTTGGATAAGAACCCACTTACTTTTAACTACGTGTTAGCAAATGCTTGATTTAGAGTGAATAAAAAAATAGCATTTGCTTTTGCTAGAAAGAAGAAGCATTTGCTTATTTTTAGGATTTTTCCTAAGCATTTGCTTTAAATTGTGTGGATAAAACCGAGCTTTTGCTTAATGCTTTAAGCATATGCTTCATTTTTTAAAGTGAGCTCAAGGGCTTGCTAACAATAAAATATTTTGAAGTATTCTATTTCCACAATAATTTACCCTAAATATTAACTGATATGGCAGAGTTTATGGTGACAAGAAAAGTTAAGAAATATGAGAAAAGATTAGTTTCAACTAGGGACGGTTAGAAAAATTTATATCGGTCCTCGGAAGAAAATGTGGAGTTTATTTCATATCTATTTCTCGGAGAATATCAAGAGAGATGTAGCGGGGCACTATCTTCCAGACAGAAGATGGAAATATTTTTAAGGTACTTAAGTGATCCAGGATTTCAAATAGGAGTCGGGGAAGATCATCATGTACACCACACAACTGTATGTAAGACAGTGAAATTTGTGGCATCGAAAATCACTATAAAGGCAAATGACTGGATAAAATTCCCAAAAACAACTGCAGAAATCATGGAAGCTAAATTAAAATGGAGTCAGAAGTTTAAATTTCCTGCTGTAATTGGTGTAATCAGTTGTACTCATGTGCAAATAGTAAAACTGAAGTCATTTTGGGTATGAATATATAAATAGAAAAGGTTTTCCGTTCATAAATTTTCAGGTGACTTGTGATTCGGATTACATTTTCACTAGTGTTGATATCCGATGGCCAGGTTCTGTTTACGATAATCGTATACTTAAATGATCCTATTTATATGATTTCATGTCTAAATCAAAGAGTGCTTCAGTTATTCTCGGAGACCGGCTATGGTATTTTACCTTGGTTAATAGTTCTGTTTAAAAATTCTCAGATGCCACAAGAAAAACTTTATAATAGAATCCATACTCAAGAAAGGTGCTTTTGGCCAATTGAAACGCCATTTCCCAATGATAGGTTACAAAGTAAGAGTTTCTTTGGACAGAATACCAAACCTAATTTTATACTGTTTCATATTACATAATGTGGCCAAAACTTTGAAAGACAGTGATGATTATACTTATGAATTACCTGATGCAGAAAATGAAGGGGAAGAATTTGGAACTGAAGCAGAAATCAAGAGAAAAGGTCAAAGGATAAGAAATGAAATAGCGGATTTATTGCATAATATTAAATGTTTAGTTTTTACAAAACATGAAGCTTGTTGTTATATAAAATATATTTTAATTAACTATTAACCTCAATACATTGTATTGTTATTGTCAACTCGTAATATCATCGTAATTACTGCTGCCAGCAATATACACCTCGGGTACAAAAGTTTCATTAACTTTCAATTTTTCTAACTTAAAAAGTTTCATGATCTGTCTTCAAATTGATCAAATTTAACTGTTTTTATAAAACTAGTCTCTGAAGTTCTTGTAAATTTAGGTTTTTGTTTCTTCTGTCTCGTACTTACTAAATGTTCCTTTCAAAACTTTACGTGGCAATGGCTTTTCTTTCTCAACTTCCTTTTAATCTACAACTATTTGGGTTCCAGAAGTTAAAAGAGAAGATTCATAAGGCTACCGAAGGTGAATCATCAAATCCACTCGATGTTGCACCCTCTACTTGATTGAAAATTGGATTGTCATCCTCGTCCATAATATCATAAAATGATTGCTCTCACTCTTTCAATTTAATTTTTTAGTTTCCAGGTGCCTTCATGACTGTTTTCTTTTTAATTTGCATCTTCATATTATGATTTTTTTTCTTAATTTGCGCCCCAGTAATTCCTTTCCCAAATATCTGTTGGTATTTCTCCCCAACTATCATCAATGCCTTATCCTTCTTCTTTTTTATTTCTGGGACTTGGCTCTTATTCAAAATTATTTTGTTTTCCTGTATTATTTTAACAAATTGCATTTGTACGGATGTTTCCTCATTATCAGACCCTTCATCACTTCACATCAATAGGCCCTCCATTTCTTGTAATAAACGCTTGTATTATTTGTTTTAAGTTTAACTAATTGAATAAAAATGCACCCATGATTTGTGATACTCAGTTATTAAAGAAATAGTTAAAATTTAATTAATTAACATTTTTTTTAAATATTACCCAATATATCTATGTATATCTTGATATCTGGACCAAATCAACTACTAGGACTATTTGTTGTTAGTTTAGCATTCAACCACATTCAACTAATACTTGAAATGTAAACAAAAGCAAGTGAGGATTAAGAATTGTAGTGCTTTTTTTCGTAAAATTTAAGCATTTGCTTAAAACTGAGTAGCAAATGCTTATAAGAAAAAGCAAACTTTTATTCACTCAAAAGGAAGCAAATGCTTTTAGCATTTCCTTGTGCTTTTAGCAAATGCTTTTGCTTAATGCTTGAAGCATTTGCTTAATTTTTATTCACTTGACCCAATGTCTCTCAAGATACACTTTTTCAAGATATACTCAGATTCCTAGTAATGCATCCCTGATGCATCTCGAGAGATACCTACACAGCCATGTGGCCCTATGGGTGCAAGGGGCGCATCACAACTTATGAGGGTGGCACTTACGGATGGGCAATAATATTTCTTAAGTTTGTCCTTTTTCATCTTGTAGATTTGAACATATATACTTTAGTGATACTTGATATTAAAAAATCATTTATCATTTTTACTTATTAAACAGATTATTTTCTTTGTACACATCCAAAAAGAAATAACTGGTCTGAGGGTGGCAACAGTTTGTTGGCAAGCTCCTCTTTCAGAGGAAGAGCGAGTTTTTAGACCTAAATATGTTCACAACCAGGACTGTGGTCTTTGTTGAGGCGGCAATGCGATCGCCTCAGCCGCCCTTCCAGAAGGTGCGCCAAATTTTGAAGCAATGGATCACGGCATCGAAAATCAGCGGCGCTTAGAAGTTTGAGGATGGTTTACCAACTTTTGGTTTGCTTTAATACATCATATGTAGGTACGCTGCTTAAATTATATCTTGGTTAATTTTAAAACTTTCTTCTATGGAAGCTTTTCACACATGCAAAATAAAGGACGTAGAAAAACCGAGAAACCCAAAAATTCCTGTGCACATCCACCAAGAGTTAGGAGCAAGCAATATGGACTACCTTCCTCCAAGACAAACATGGGAGCATCATTTCGCAAAACTCGTCCAGTGAAAACATCTGGCTTCCCTCGGCATAAACCCCAAAAATGCCATTTGGTATGAAGTCTTTCATCAATGAAGATCCCGCCTTGGTTTTTCCAAATCTTTCAATCCCTTTCGGGGTGAGAGGTTGTGGAAACGAGACATCATGGGAGCTGCGTGATTGTAAAATTCTTATCTTGCCCTTATGAAGGTTGATGGAACTAAATGGAAGAAGTGCTGCCCCAGGTTTGAGGCTCCTGCCAGGAACCACTGCCGACCCCTTTCTCTCTCTCTTTTGGGCATTGTCCAGCAGTAAAACAATGTCAAACGTGCACAGCAACACTTTTACTCTGGATAGTAGATTTCAGCAGATTTGCAAAAGATGGAAAAAACCGAGGATGAGGACACAGCTTTATATGGAACTGAAGTTCATTACCAAATATTATAATGTGGTTACTTTATATGTATACAGTTTTTATTTCAAGAAGCTTTCCTTTCTTAAGGCCGGAATACAATGGTGATTTAAGTTGCACGAGCAGCTGTCTGATAGCAATCACGCAGCGTAGACAGTGCCATGAGCAGTCTCTCAGACAGTGTTATCAACTTGCAGCGGAAGCAATGACAGTTGCCTCACTATCAGTGTAGACAGGTATCGGTTTGGTCACGAAAGCTTCTCGCGCGGTTCCAGCCAGGTTGAAATTTCTTGCTACTGTCTGAGAAGGAGAAAACATGGGCGACAAGAAGAAAACGTGATCGAAGGAAGAGACCATTGAACTTAATCAAATGTATGAGGGCAATGTGGAGTTATGGGATGTGAAATTGGCAGAGTACAAGAATCGCTTAAAACAAATAAGTGCAATAAAGATTTTTGCAGAACATTTTCAGACAACCAATGAAGATATTCTCGTAAGCACCAAAATTTGATCTTCTGAGAATCCATTCTCTGACCCAGCATTTTATTCTATTTATTATCTTTTTTCTCTTTTTAATAATGCAGTAGAGTCTCGATTATCCGAGGTAAAGTGGACCAAGCTAACCTCGGACAATGATAAACTCGGATAAAACGGAAGTTTCATTTCTAGGTATTAAAAATAAGCCTATGTATGTTCAGAAAATTTATTTTATACATGCATACATGCAGCTGCATGCTTCGTGAATCTTACACTATGTATCAACTGAAAACTGAAGTCGTGAGGAGTCATGATTTACGTGTGGTAAATAATGTCCTTGACCGCAAGCTAAAAACAACAATGTATTTAGAGGGGGGCGCCTCAGTTAACACAGAAGTTCAGATAAGCGGGACTCTGATAATCAAGACTCTACTATCAAGGACAAATATGTCACACAGAACCTTCCTTTGGGAACTCATACCGTGCTGGACTCGCTACAGAGCAGTGTACACACAAGCGTGAGAGTTGTCATGATAACACCAAGGTCAAGTCGCGATGAGCTGCTCACAGACAGTGAGTTGTGCAAGATTTTTCTCCAATTTAAATACCTTGGTGATTTTCTCGCACGACAAATGTCGCCTGATTCGATATGAAATTTGATTCGAATTTGAATCTAGATTGTCAATTCAATTCGAAGGAGAATTAGTGATTTGCAGGTCCCTACTTAAAATGGGTGTAGAGTGAGTGAGTATCAGTACACCAGACGTTCTTAGTATCTTCTTCTTCATCTAAAGGCTAAGCCTTGTCGCTGCAACCATGATTTCCATGGTTGCTACCCTCGGGATATCCAATAGGATCTTTAATGGAGTGGTTTCCTGTTGCCTTCTCCATCCTATGCCGTTGACTATCAAAATAGTTCCTCCGCCTTTAGGGGCAGTTTCCCACCCCAAGGGCAAGAGGGTGCCCTACCCCTCCACCTTCTCATCCGCCCCTAAATAGGCCGTTGGCACTTGGTAGAGGGGGGACTCCTTATCCCGGGAGTCACTCGGACGCCAGAGCCTCGTCTGTGAAGCAGGGTGCACCACGTGCAGGTGAGGTTGACATTTGAGTGGGAGAGGCTATATAATCGCATCCCACCCCAAAACACCCTGTTCTTAGTATACAAAGTTTTAACACTGTAGGGAAGAGGTGGGGCAGTGAATACGAGGAAAGGGAGAGACATAAATCGCCGATTTGTCCTTCGACCTGATGGGTGGAATTCAATGCAATATCTTGAGGGGGATGACTAACGCTGAGATAAGATTCTCTACTTTGACAGCAATAAAGACACAGAACCGCAATTGTCTGACCTCCGAACACGATCTCATCCTTGCAGTGACCAAAATTCAACTGTGCATCGAGTAGATTACGTCTGGAAAACGTGCAAAAATCGCACTAATGTAAGTAATTCAAAAATAATGTAACTTGGTAAAATTTCTACAATACCAAGTTACATTATTTTTTAATTATGGATTTCTACAAAGTAAAGGTCGAAGCAGTTGACTATAATGTAAGTAACTTTTTACGTCTCATGCATGACTGCGCGTTGATTGTTTAGCCTTACAAATTGTAGATATTATTATTCCTTTTGTTTAGTTAGTTTTTAGGAAACATAGTATTAGCAAGACAATTGAAGGTAGTTAATATGGGGCACTATTTGAAGATTGTGAAAGTTACATCATAACACAAGTGCTTAGGAAATAACACCAAAACCCCGCTAAATCTACCCCATCAGACTCAAAAATTGCATGACCAGCCTCGGTGCAATTTACATTATCTTCAGATAATGATGCAAATCACATTGAAACCACCCGTGCAAGACTTCACTTCGACAAAATTTATCCGACAAAGTTTCAGTGTTCCTTCTTCAACATTGTAATTCTACAAAGTGACAACCTCAACTGTAAATTGTGAGAGCAGTAATGAGACTTTTAGGGTTTTTTACGAGTAAAAACAATTGAAATTTTGTGCTGCATTGCTGTTCTGTAGTGCTTCATTTTTGCTTTTATATATAAGTAAACGTAAAAAACAATGAAATTCTGTTTCCTAAATTTTTAAATTCATAGCCTTGGTGCCTCTTATAGTCCAAAGTGTCTTATAGTCTGATAAATATTATAAATAAATTAATAATACATCTTTATAAAGTACAAGAGTGATTTTTGAAAAGGCAATTATAAAATAATATTTCATTAAATGTCATAATAGTTATTTTGTTATATAAGAAAACCTTGGTCATAAAATACAAGTAGGAAGAGAGGGTGGAGAGGGCACATGATAACATTGGAAATTAACAAGGGGTACATTACCGATAAAGGTTGAGAACCGCTGGTATAGAAAAAAGTATTGTTTTCATGAAAAAAATCGATTTTGAGATTTCAATGGAAATACACATTTTGGGGTCCCCTGAATGTGTTTTGACCATTTTCTCGATGTCCGTGTGAGTTTTTTTGTGGGTGCTCTAACTCAAAGCTATTAATCAGGTCAATGAAAAATTTCATATTTTACATTTTTGTTCAAGGCAAAAGAACTGAATAGTTTTTGGTTAAATCGGTGAACCGGAAGTGGGTGTTTACTCTTGTCACATCCGTTTTTTTAAATAATAGCTTTAATATTTGGTTAATGTAAAAAAATCGAATAAATTTGAAGGAAATTTAATTGTCTACAACCCTTATTTGAAACATTTTCCCCTATAATGCATTGTTTAAGAGATATCTTAAAAACTAATTTTTTAGCTGCCACAACCACACCGCTTACTGGCGATTATTGTAAACATTTTACGCTTAGTTACATCATAGTAATGCTCATTTCTATTTTCTTAATTGTTGGAGCTTCATGGCTATATCCAGTATCAGAAGGCTATGGTTTGAGTTATTTCAGTTGTGTGTTGTCTTTGAATTTTTCTCGCAGTTCCTTAAAATATTTATCATTTAACCTATTTGGAATTTTTAGAAATAATGCAGAAAGTCATGTGGTGGCCACATTAGATTTTTTGGAATATTTGCTTTAATATTTGATTAATGTAAAAAAATATTGGAATAAATGTTGTAGGAAATTTAATTTTCTACCTTTGTTTGAAACATTTGCCCATATAATGCATTAAGAGATATTGTAAAAACTAATTTTTTAGCTTCCACCACCTACAATCTTTCATTGACCCGCAGGACCCTTGCTCTAACATTTCGTAACATTTTATACAATCCTTTCATCACTGATTTGAAAATGGCCCCATAATGAATTGCATTTTCCTACACATAATAATTATCGACCTATTATAAATTATGAATCTTATATTTTTCTACCTTCTAGTGATGGAATTAAATATTAAATTCCATATTTCAAATTATGAATATATTACTAATTAAAAATGTATCTAAACTTAAAAATGTATGCATACAAACCCATTTGAATTCCTATATTTCATACATATAAGAAATCTTTGTGTTGAAAGAATAAAAAGTATTACTGATAAACAAATTAACTTGAATTCAAATTATTTCTTTGAGCAACATATTTCTCACTTATTCTTTCCACTTCCTCCCTCTTTACATTCCCTCCTATAAAATATAAACAAAATAGTATACAATGAAAAAGTTTTTCATTTACTAATTTCTTTGAATTAGATTTAATATTATGCTCAGACCTTTTTCCTATTTATTTTCATTGTTAAGTAGCAATATCAAACCTGGTCCAGAATTTCCTCAAAAATTAAATAAAAAATTTCCGTGAAAGCTAATGAATGTAAAAATAAATATGCAAGCTACCTTTGGTGTGAAGTTAAATGAAAAATTTAAACATCTTATACACAAAATAATGTATAATAGTAATGAAGTTAATGTCCTTTTAATGAAATAACTATCTAGATATTTAAATATACTTTTTTAACGCAATTGTCATAAATTTAAGACTATTTGTACTGAATTTGCGACATGAAATATAGTAATGTATTCATTAGAAAAGTTTGTTAGATGAATTTAACAAAACAAAAATATTAAAAATAATTTATAACTTCCAGATATAGTTTTCTAATATTAGGTAAGATCTCTCTGCAGGGGTCATACAGGAAGCATGATCTGCGTGACGACGTTCCATTTCTAACCACTCTTTTACATATTCTTCTGGATTAAAAAAACTTCGAGGAGGGGCAACCAAAGAAATAAACAACAAAATTGATGCTGTTTTAAGTAATAACATGTTCCTTAGAGGAGAGATGATGAGGTTCATGGTGCTGAAGGAGCGTCCACATTATGCTGTTGATAGATAGATCTCCAGACTTAAATCCGTGTGATTCCTGCATTTGGGGGACCCTAAAGACCATGGTTTATGCTGAATATATTAACACAAGAGAGGAGCATTGGCAGAGGATCCAAAATGCTTGTCAAACCTTTGCAGCACAACCTGTCCTCTTTGAACGTATCAGGAAGTCCTTAAGACAAAGGACTAAAGCGTGCATACGTTCGGAAGGAGGTCTTTTTGAACATTTATTATGATTTTTAAGTACTTCATAGGATTGTTGAGAACATTAATAAAGTTACGCACTACAGTGCTGCTCCTTTTATTTCTTCTATGACCCCAACTCCCACTCAGTGGCATGGACCAAATCGAGCTGTATCCCGTAAACAGTGCATTTATCAATATATAATCATATGAACTTTTCTCTTTATTTTGAACCGCTTAACAAGCTTCCGAAGTTTTCCGAGGTATTTCCATATCACCCGGTATATAAATATGTATATGTGCTATCTGCAACAATTTTTCCCCAACATATGTATGTGGTCTAACATGCATGTTTCTTCTACCTTTGAGGTGTCTTATATTTGTGTAAACCAATCCTCTAGACCAGGGGTCGGCAAACTTTTGAGACGGAAGAGCCAAACCTGTCCCTCACAACAATTTAAAAATTATTCGAGAGCCATAAATATATTTTTACAAATAAGAAAAATTTAAAGTAATATTATAACAAGTTATAATATTAATTATATCTTTATTAAATGAAGAAAAAATCACAAAAAAATCACACAAAAAATTACTCCCATTGGTTTTAATCAGTGTGAGCAATGAACTTGCATTTCCTTAGAAAGTTTCTGTATGTCCGGTTTGTAACTAGTCGTTTTTAATTTAAGGCACGATTCCAAGTTGGCATCAGTAACTTGGCTCCTCAATTTACATTTAATGCAATTCATGTTAGAAAACGATTGCTCACATAAATATGTAGACCCGAAGATACTGAGAACAACAAATGCAAATTTTTTCAACTCACGATATGAGTCCGGAAGACTATTTCAAGTATTGAAAATCATTGAGTCTGCCTTCTGTAGGTCTTTTATAGCAGTCTGCTTGTGCTGTGAAATCAGACTGCATTTTTCTTTTTCCAGTTCTTCTATTTCAGTACCAAGACGTACAAATTTGGAGCTCCATAAGCCTTTGCTTGTCAAGTCCAGCAATTGTATTTCAAAATTAGCCGTGTCAATATCAAACGGAGAAAAATTAAATTCCTTCACATTGGCATTAAGAGGATTTGTAATAAAAGCTAGAGTCGCTTTATCATTTCTGAAACCTTTGAAGAAAAGATTCTCTCATATTTAAAACTGCTGTCTTAAAATTATCTTTGTTAATGAGGACATTGTTTTCTCAGCGATGTTGAGACAAGTTTAGGAAATGAACTAAAGTTCCCCTCTCTAAATCTTCAGCGAACAGAATCAATTTCTTTTCAAACGAAATAACTTCTTCTAGCAATGAAAAAGCAGTATTTCCCTTGCCTTGTAATTTACGATTGCGCTGATTCAGTTGTGATGTAACGTCCACCATAAAGTACAATTTTTGCAACCACTTATCTTCTGTTAATTCTGGATATTGAACACCCTTGTTGTCGAGGAATAGTTTAATTTCATTTATGCAAGATGCAAAACGCTTTAACATGTCGCCTCTGGAAAGCCATCGAACCCTGTTGTACTGGAGAAGATCTGTATACTCGCTCTCCATTTCACTTAGCAACTCTTTAAATTGTCGATGGTTAAGTCCCCTTGCTATAATGGTATTGGTAATCTTAATTACCAATTCCAAAATTTTACCAATTTCCTCTGGAAATGTTTGTGCACAAAGTGCTTCCTGGTGGAGTATACAATGGAAAGTAATCACTTCATGATTAAATTTTCCTTTTAAAATTGAAACAAAACCCTTTTTCGCCCGTCATAATTTTTGCACCATTGGTTGCAATTGGCACAATTTTATTGAGTGGGATATGATTTTTTTCCATGCATTCAAGGACGGCATTTGCTATGTCCTCTCCACGCGTTTGGCCCTTGAGTGGCAATAATCCCAGAAGTTCTTCTTTCGGACCCTCAGATGATATATGGCGCCCAAAAAGGGAAACTTGGGCTGTGTCCTTGATGTCGCAAGACTCATCTACCGCAATTGATAAAGGAAGCAAATTTAACGTCTTCGACTTGTTGGTTGGCCACATTTGAGGACGTTTTAGCTGTCCTATCTGCTACTGTTTTGGCAGATAACGGTATCATTTTAATGTTATTTAAAATCTCTGCTTTGTTTTTGAAATCCCGAAAAAGTTCTTCAGATGCATTAACAAAACAACTTTTTATGTATTCACCGCCTATGAATGGTTTTCCTCTCTTAGCGATCTCTTGACTCACTACGAAGCTTGCAATATTAACATTATTGGCAGACTATATCCAATAATTAAATACAGAACTTGATTTTTCAACATTTTTCTGAAGTTCTTCAACTGCTCTCTTTCTCGTGTCACCGACAGGATATTTTCTGGCAAATGTGGCATGTTTTGTCTTGAAGTGTCTCTCCAAATTTCACTTTTTGTTGTGCGCCAGTTTTTCTTGGCAAATAAGACAGGTTGGATGCCATCTGAGTTCGAGATGAACGCGAAAGATTCAGTCCATTCAGTTTTAAAGTCACGATGCTCATCTATTGTTTGTCTTAGTTTTTTCTTCGTATCCATGTTGAAAAGCACCCTAAACAATATATTTTATTTAACACGTCATATAAATACATTATATAAAAAGAAAATAAAAAGAACTAAGTGACTATTCAAAATAATAAATAACAATAATTCGAAAATATAATTTTAAAAAATCTCACCAGTAACACGTTTTATTGTAACATTTGCGCGTGAAATAAAACACGCCGCGGTAAATCTCCACCGTCAACGTATCCAAATATAATAAAACCAATATTATTTATATATATATATTTGAAATAATTGCCTTTTTAATAATAATAATTGCCAGGTTGCCTTTATCAACAATACCTTGTAACTTGTAGTAAACTTGGATGAGAAAATTATTGCAGTTTCTGGATGCACCCAGCCAAAAGAGAATACTAAGTTTCAGAAACAGCAAAGCGACACGGACTCCACGTTCGCGCAACTACACAAACTACACAAAAAACAACTACACGTGCCTCCCCTAGATTCCCCGCTTTCACATTTTGCCATTGCCAATGTTGCCTTGCCCAGTAGAGGGCGCCCGTGCTCTCACTTGTTAGTCACTTTGTTTGGCTGCCCTGCCTACCATGTGCTCAATCATCCCCTCCACTCCATCTGTATACCCCCTCCACGCTTGCTTTCCCCTAACTTCAGCTTCGCGCATCTTAGTGCCACGGAGTTTTGCGAGACCTATAAAACAAATGAAATCACCATTATGTGAATAAAATCCTTTAAAAATTTTATAAATGAAACTATGATAGTTTTATTTTCATTTTCAATTTTACTTCAGAGCCACTTGTACGCACCCAAAGAGCCGCATGTGGCTCGCGAGTCACAGTTTGCCGACCCCTGCTCTAGACAAATAAAATTTTAAAAAAGCAATTGACGTTATTTCATCGAAAAATTCAAAGAAGCAACACTATTGACCCAATAAGAAAATTCAAGTATGACATTGCTATGCTACCAAGAATGCAGCTGCTCAAGGAATTCAATTCAGAAAATACAGTCTAAGTTATAAGTACTCCAGCACCAACTTGTTTGTATAGTAATATTGCACATCTACAAGAATCCATCTATGCCTTTTTCAAGTTTTATGAAAATGTTAAGAATTCATAAGTAATGCTTTTGAAATGCAAAATGTAAGAGAAATAAATTTCATACAAGTTTATTGTTTAAATGTTTCTGGCAATGTACAATAATTCGTTCAGATTTATTGGAAATACCATATTTAACCATTATACCAATTTTACAATTTATTACACCAACAGCCAGTTTGTGTCTAAGGCCTGCCAAGACAATGCTGATCTTCCTTGGAATGTTAGTTTCATCGCTTAGGACGCTATAAATTCCACAAGTTCCAGCCTTCCCCCATCCACTCTTGGAAAATCTCATCACCTTCATTTTTTTCTCATTAACTTTCATCCTGAATGCCTCTGCCTTATCATTTAAGGAAGTAACACCTGCAGGCCCCTTTCTGAATTACTCATCAATGCTTTGTCGTCTGCATACCTAACTAATTTACCCAGGCTTCCCCCTAATTTTAACCATTTCTACATTTTCCCCTGCCTACCTTATCATTTCTTCCACAAAAATATTAAACAAGTAGAGTAAGGATGATAATTTTACTTGATAGATGTAACTTACTGTCATGGAGAAAACTTCCATTATAATTTATAGAGAATTATGGGAATAGGAAGGTAACAAAATAAAGAGATATTCATTATATTAAATCCCATAATTGGATAATACAAAATATGAAGGTTTATAATAATAAAGAGATCTGCTAAATAGAGATTTTTACTGCATCATTTTTTAAATGTTTTCTACAAAATAAAGTATCACCATACATTTCTTGAGATGATTCTCATAATTATAATTTTAAATTATATTTTTAAACATTCACATGATAGTAAATATTTCATATCATCTATATTTTACTTTATTTGCTAAGATTTTTACATTTAAATAATTCTTAAAATTATTATTTTTTATTTATTTCCTGATGAGTGGCATATCTGATCCTGGAGGACCTATTGCATTCCATTAAGAATGGAGGGCTAATTTTCAGACTTGCATAGATTCTGCTGGTGTAACAGGAAGCTAAAATTCAAATGATGAAGTGAGATTATTTTGCCCATAAGCATGCTCATTTCAACAAAAGTGCATCTGTGAAATTCAGTGGATAAATCTTCCATGAAAACTGATCAGTTTAGAAAAAAGGGATTGAGTCTGAATTATATCTATTACAAGTTAATGAGCAATAATTTGTTTTAATGAGAAGAGTAAACAACCAATTCAAGAGTATAGTAACTTTTTTAATTGCATTCAATTTCTAATTGATAAAGCAATCGATTTTAAACAGCCAATCACCTTTAACTCGTGTCCTCTTCTGGAGAATGAGTTGAGTGGAGGAGAACGAAAACAGGCCGATTGTGCAGGCATGTCAATTGAGCCTCATCTTCCCACTCCTTCAGTAGGACAGAGAGTACATCTTTGACCATCATGGGAGGAGACTGACGACACATCCTGATTGCCTCAGACTAAACCAAAGTTAGGTTTTATCAGATAATTTTTATTGAAACTATTTAACCAAAATGTTAAAAAGAGTGCATGAAAATTATATTAATATAAGATTAAACAACTAAAACAATACAGTAAACCCTCGATTACAGGAACTTGGCTAACACAAGCAGCACTCGGTTTATACGAACAAATATTTTCCCTGGCACTGAATATATAGATGTATGTGAGTTGGTTGGTTAACACGAAATTCGCTTAAGATGAACTTCAAACAAAATTTGGGAACCAAAAACTCAAGTAATCAGTTAACACGAACACTTGTGATTAGTCAAATGTATTTTACAGCCAAATGACTTAATTTCCAGCATGTAAAAGTGTTTTTTGTGTAAAATGTTCTAGACACGGATGCCATGGGATTCTATGATCAGTGATTCAGCTACTGTCTTCATTTCTGGCTCTACCTATCTTGGCCCTTCAGTCATTCTTCATCTTTCATGAGTAGGGCTTCCAAACCAGTTTTTACTGTAACCAGTTAACCGGTTATTTTTCGAATTTTCTTACCATTCATTAACCAGTAAATTGTGTCTGATTAAACGAATTTTTTGAATGGAGAAAAAATGCTTGCCATAATCAGTTTTCAAAAATCCAAGTGAAAAGAATTTGTTGGAATATATAGGTATTCTTATTCCAGGCCTATTTATTTCATAAAAAAAAAAACAAAAAAAAATAATTAAAATGTTGTTTATTTATAAAGCTTTATTTTTAAATCATATAAAATAACTTGTTTTTTAAATTAGTATTCTATTCAGAATTTTGTTATACCAAACAATGAATGAGCTTTAATTTCTTCAAAAAATTTATTTGCAGCAAAAACTAAATAATTTTTCTTGTATTAATTTTAATTTATTCAAATAAACATGTCTAAAAATGAATTGATTAATTTATACCAATTAATTACCGGTTAACCAGTTAGCTGATGATCTTTTAACCAAAAATTCCGGTTAATTGGAAGCCTTATTCATGAGTGCCTTCAACAGAGGAAGACGTTACAAACATGAACACTTTCATTGTGTTAAAATAGGTATTTGCATTCCTTGTGGAGTGATTAATAATAATATACTTAATATGGACAGGTTATATGTATGTACTGACATATATTTAAGCAGAAAATTCATATACCGTATCTGCCTGAATACAAGCCAATGTTTTTCATTAAAATCTATCATGAAAAAACATTCCTCAGCTTAAATGCAAGTCTGAAAAAAAATTTGGGGTTCGAGTTAAGTCTTGTAGTCACCCGTAGATGGCAGCACGTTTCTCAATGCTGTCACGTTCAAATGATAGTACAGTAAAAGTCCTTTAAACCATCATGCCCGGGACCAAAGCAATGCCGGATTAAATGATGTGCCGGTTGCATGCCCACTCCTAGAATGTCTACTACCAGTGTAACATCTGCTCCAAGCAGCCGAGTTATAACTGTTTATAATACTTAAACTATTAATATATCTAATTTGTTATTTTATTAAAAAAGAATAACTGCCGTTGGATAACAATGAAATGAAAACAATAAATAATCCTTAATAAATCATAATATTTATACTATTTATACATACGTACACCGAAACTTACTTATTGAACACCCCTCGTACAAAAAAGACTCACAACTTCTTTTAAAAAACAATATTGTTATGTTCAAAATGAAAATGAAAACATATCAATATTTATTTCTGCTATGTACATACGTACTTCGATAAAACTGTAAAAGATTTTAAGAGCATTATAAAGTCCCGGACAAAATCAGGTTAACAAAATCCTTAATAAACAACAATATTTATTTGTTGAGCTTATCGCTGATACCACTTGAAGTTGCAGCTGGAGTTGCAAGTAAATTCATATGACGAGCTTCAGATACCTTTTTGAATAGATCACGAATATTGCCTTGCCTGGATCTTTCAGCTCTCTTAGCCTGAAAAATTTCTTTCTCAAAATGTGAAGCTGCATAATTTCTTGCGCCGAAAAACAGTCACGTCTTTCGTTTTTCTGTGCTTTAATATCATAGTGAAGATGAACCAATATTATATTCCGACATTATTATATGGCGACTCACACCACTATCCAGTTTATTACAAATATCAATTTTCTGTGCTAATGTCAACAAAACTCCCTTCCTTTTCATCGTGCCACTAGTAGAAGGGTTGTTTTTTGAGGTCATAATAAAATAAATAAATAATGTTTTTCACAGTTACAAAGCATAAACACACAAGCATAAGCAAGTAGGGACAACAACGATTGGTTTAGAGCGCCATATATGAGAGAAAAGAGAAATAAAGCAGTTTCAGCTAGAAGATGAATTACGAAATTACGACAAAAAAAATTATCAGGTTATCCATAGGGATAAAGATTTTAGAGATTGGAAGTGCTGGATCATTGGAAGTGCCAGTTTACAAGGTGCCGGATGAAAGGAATTTTACTGTGCTACATTTTTTGTAAAGTAAATATTTGACCTATGATGAATATTAATGAACAAATAATAAAGCTATAATACTGAATTTATCAGTAACTGTGTTTTGTTACTGTTGTTACCTGTTCTTTCATTTCTAAATGCTATTGGATATTTTCTTTCGTTTCTCAGGGCTATGCATATGTATCATTAACCCTCGAGCAGGCATGCCCTTTTTTTTTACACAACTGAGCGTGCGGCATACTTCGTACACAGCGTGTTTTTTTTACAAAATAACTCTTGTGTTTGAGGAAGTATTGATTTATTTTTATCAAAATGATGTTTTATTTCTCATTACTATTACTCACAATGCTAATTCTTGATTAAACATAAATTTAATTCCAATTGAAATAATTTAATATTATAACAAACAAATCTTAGTATCCGTTATAAAATTACCGTAATTATTCTGAAACACTGTCTTCAGAATTACATGTATCACAAATATACGTCGCTTTAACATGATTCTTGCAAGAAAAATGATTGAAAGAATCACATTTAATGGTTGTGTCTAATAAATGACAATAGACCAGCACTTTGAAAAATGACATCTTTATCAAAAAAATAAAGCAAAAAAATAAGATTTAAAGAATACATAAAGTTAGGCAAGCACACTTTTGGCCAATTCGAATTAATGAAATTGGTTATTGTATACACAGTGGCATCTGTCCGAAGAATGAAAATAAAGCAAAAAAATACCTGCAGGACCAGGCACGCATCGTATTCTAAATGACAGAGATGATTTCCACTATTATCGCTCTGATTTAAACGTTGCTACAGCTCTTTGAATTGTGATACTTTTTTTAATTGGAAGTCAGAATGACACTGAAGGAATACACAAAGTCTAGATGATGTCAGACACAAAGCAGTGTTCCCACATTGCAATTAGTAAAATTGGCGTACTTTATACACCAGAATATTGAATGCTAGAGATATTTAATGGCAGTATTTAATACGAAATCTTAAATTTCATTGTGTATCATGGTCACCTTCTTTACATAGTTATTTGGCGCTAAAGATGATAAGGAAGATGAATTCTATGGGTTATAAATTACTCACATAGTTAATTATACATATAATATATTCATTACTAAAAAAATTATTTCAATTTGCGTATATACTATGTTTTTTTGTTTCTGAAATGTATTTTGCAGGAAGTCTACCTGGCGATTTTGTGGGAGACTACAGCAATCAGTTGATTAGCTAGTGAAATGTGGAATATTTGGAGGATGGAAATACAATTGTAAAGAAGTAATTAGGTGTTTGATACGTTTAATTAATACGAGTTGTTGGTGCTTGCATACTGCAAGCATTCAAAAAATCACCATACACCAAGATATAAACTCATAAATAAGCTAACGCAACAGCATTTCAACTACACAGAGCCCATTTATATAAGATAATAGTTTTCATTTTCTGCGAAATTAGGCATCTACCTGGAATTTCTAAATTCTCTGGCAATCGGCTTCGCGTCCAAGTTTTCTAATTTCCAGTTTCATGGCCCTTTTTAAGCAATAACTATATCATCATTAAGACAATAGCTTATATGATACACTAACATTTATGAAAAAATTAGGATATTTTGTGTGTTAGGATTATGGTTTCATCATCAATGCCTTTTTGTAGGTACATATCTGGATAAAGAAATTAATTTAAAATTATCACGTCATCATATGTAGGTATACATCATTGGCTGAAATCAAATGGATTATGCAGTCTAAGCATTACATCAATGCTCTTGAAGTATGGATAATTAATTCCCATTGAATGGCATTGGAGTCGTTGCTATGGTAGTTAATATTTTTCATTGTTGAAAACCGAAATTTATTTTATGATTAAAATCAAATTTTTATGCAAATTCAGCATAGATTTGAATTCTGTCTTCAAGAAAAATAAACTTCATTCTTTCTTCCATAGTATAATACATGTCCTGACGTTGCATCTTAATTATAAATAATTTTAAAAAGCAATTTTATATAACTCTTCACCATTTTCAATGCTTTTCTTATGGGTTTTTAAAATTGGACATTGGGGTCAAAAACACCCCTTAAATATAACATTTACTGGAATTTCGGATTTTTTTCACAGGTTGTATCCAATGACCTATCTTCATGCCAAATTTCAGCTCTGTAGTACTTCTAGAAGTACCTTAGGTTTTATATGATATATATATCCTATATATATAAGAAGCAGCTATTTATAATGATATGTATAAGCTGGATTATCAATAATTAGCATGTTTTCCCCTTAATTCGCCCAAAAAGTGAGAATCTGGTATGAGTTAGGTACACTTCAATTTTGTAATGTAAGTGCACAAAAGTGTATAACCCTTACTTTTTGACCTAAAAATTTTGTCTTCAAATTCTGCATTATACACTAGTATATACAGTACTTGTTCAATGACCTAGCTTCAAAATGATTTTATTCTGAACAACTTTACTCAAAACTATTTAAAAATGGTTTCAATGATAATTACTGAGAGAGAAATCCCATGGAAGAAAAAATCTGAAGTGTAATATAGTGGCAGGCCTACAGGTCAGGTATTCATAGTTTGGTTTAAGTGTGCACTACAGAAAGATAAGAAAAATATATTTTTTCTCTTAATACTATTTGAGGATTACTCAAGGGAAAAATCCCTTATATTTTTTTTGTAAATCTTGAAATTTTTGCAGTAGATATTTTTTGTAGTAGCTGAATACTATAATATACAAATAAATGACAAATGGAGAAACCTCCTAATAATCATAAAAATAATAAAAATTAATCATAAAAATAATAAAAATTAATCATAAAAATAATAAAAATTAATCATAAAAATAATAAAAATTAAGTACATACATGCCAGTTTATGGGAAATTACTCACACTATGTCACACTCTCTGGGTTTAGGGGAAACTACTCCATGCCAGGGACCCTTTTTTTCTCACATATGCACAAAACATACACAAGCAATCAACCACACATATGTGCTTCCTTCTTAAAAATGCCAAAATATGTATTTTGGAATCAAAGATTCCACCTTCAGTAGGCCAATTATAACAACGTGTGAGTACTTCCTTTTTATTATTTTTATGGTTATATTAATAGGAGGTTTCTCCATTTGTTATTAGTATTGATAATAGGTCTCTGATATTTTCTTTATATAAATAACTTTAAAAAGTGTATTTCATGCAAGCAATTCAAAACATTTCCATCCCATATAGCTTTTACAATTAAATTGCAGCTGTTTTGTGAATAGGTGCGCTAACACCATAGAGAAAAATCCTGTCTGGATAGTCCTGGCAATCTTTGGACCCAATTGTTTCATTCCAAAATTCTGAGTAGATATTAAAATAAACTTTAGACTGAAACTAGAAGAAGAAATCATTAACTGCTTCAAAAAAAATTCAATCTGGGAGAACCGTTATGAGGATCTCACTTTTCTATGTTGCCAGGCAATTTCTTTTGGGCTCCAAGATAAACAAAAACTAGAAAATAGTGCAGATTTTTTGTTAATATAGTATATGTATACTTTTCAATTGATACAATTTTATTTAAAATCATGTGCTAAAGGGTAATTTTGCAAAGAAATTCCTACCAGGATCAATGTAAATGCTTACAGGGTGGAGGGGATAAAAGCTGAAAAATATATAGGAACGAGAGTGCTAAAATTATATGATGTACAGCATATCAAGAATTTCAAAAGCAGAAAAACCTGAAAAGAAATGGCATATTACTAGATGTATATCACATTAATGACATCAGTTATGATAATTTGTAATGTAACAAAAGATAAGATCTACCTCAATATAATTGGAAACGTTAAAAGGGCGGCATGCAGACAACACACAGCCCGCCTTACTGAGGACTTCTTTTAGGTCAGCAATTCCATAAGATGATAATACACTCGCTATATCTGTCAGAGTGGCACATGTGATCCCAGCTGGATCTAGGTAAAAGAAATGAAAAGAGAAAATGGAAATACACGTCTGCCTAACTTAATGCAAGGGATGTATTCTGAAAGGTCTCTGCGCTAAACAAATAGTTTATAACGTAGTACTTAGCCCAATTGATTTTTACTAGTCAAAAATTGTATTATTTTTATCTTGCAACTTATATAATGATATGGTATTTAATATACCATTGTAGAGCTAAGAAAGTGAAGTTTATGATGATTATTTTTCAATAATTATTTATTATGAACATAACAGTGCACAATGAAAAACTAATGATGGAAAAATGAAAACCAATTTTCTAATAAAATTTGCTATGAAACTTGTTATAAAAATAAGTGAGGTATACAAAATGTTCATGGTATATACCAAGGTTGGCCAAACTTACCCTCAGAGCCGCATACGATAATTTTCAGAAGTTTGAGAGCTGCATGACACAATCTGCGCTCATAAATTTATGAACAGAAAACAACCTGTATCTGAAGCAATTCAGATATAATGCATGTCCCTTAGGCATCCCTAACACATTTCAAGTTACACTTGAGTCATTGTGTTCTATTGTGAAAAATGCTGACACGCCTCGGAAAGAAAACTTAATAGAGCAGCATACTAAGTTAAAAGAGCTGCAAGCTGTTCATGAGCCATGGTTTGGATGCCTCTGGTATATATTATTGGGTAAAATATCAGTATATTATATTACCTTGACATATTCATAAAAATATTTATTATTAGGAAAGCTTAACCAACGTTTTTTTCACCCTCCAAGGCCAGAATTTTTTGTCATCATATTTTTAATATTATAATTGTATTCACATATGCCTCAAAAGTACCCACATCAAAATTTATGACAATATGATGAACCATTTCTGAGATATTGGGTGAAGCCATATGGCATCGCTAGGCTTATACTAGGTTGTGTTTTTGCGAGGCTCTTGCCTGTCAGTTCGGCATTAAATATTTTACTTTTTTCATTTGCATGAAAGTGATTTATTTGAAATGCTGAAAAATAATCCACTTAAATACAAAGTTTGATGAAGACATTTTACATGATACACACAGTCCCACTTCACATTTACTGCATTCTGTTCATCCTTGCATATGGCAACCATCCGCAGCACATCGATGTCTTTTGTTGTTATCTGTAGGCTTCACATAATGGTTGAGTCTATTGTAACAGATGCCCTCCATTACTCTACAACCATTGTCATTGCCTCGAGTCATGCTTGACTGCCCTGGACCCCTAGGTATTCCTCTATATCGGGTGAGGTACGTTAGTACAATTTCACATCGAAAATCGAACTGACAGTTCCCTTCTTGAATTCCTCATAACTATCCATGGATTGCGGATGGTCGCATCTAATAGTCACATAAAAATTGAACATCGCATATATTTATTCAATGCATGGTGATGTTTTTCATCTATCAGGTCCATCCCTCCCATAAATTGATTATGTGCTGCAAACAAGGCTGGCCACAGGACAGACATTCTTTTTTTTCTGCGGACGAATATCTTGAAACATTTTTTACTGGATTGACTCCATGCCACAAGGACATAATAGTGACTACTGAGTTATCAGCCTAACTGGCATTCATAACATTCTCCTCCCTGCTCATCCGATACTCATATGTTCCTTGGTTCTTTTTTTTCAAATATCTGTTTGAGAGGATTGGACAGTCGAGCGGACTGAAAAATTTTTTTTAAGCAAATCAGAAACGGGGTAGGTGGCAAAAGTTGTGGTCTGGTAAGAGTAAGAAACGTGCAAAATATTTATGCTCTGCGACGATCGGCTGTGAAATTTTGAAAATATTGTCGAAATTACTGATTTTGTCCCTCTTTATCCTTAGGCTTCTTTTCGGCACAATCGCTCACTTTGATGCATAAATCTTATGAATTCACCTCGGTATGACCACAGAAATCCTGTTCGATGTGGGAAATGTCCTGCTGGAGTGGGCAGAGACGATCAGAGTAGCGCCAATTTTTGTTACAAATCGCATAATTTGTGATGTTCTGCAGCTCTTAGCTAGTTCCTGTCAGAAACTACCCAGGGCTCACCATGAGGAGGTGACTGCAGATCGAGTCCTGCACGTGCCCACCCCAACCACCCTGCCTTATGTGTGCATGAACCTACTATTCTGACTTGAATTGGGCCTTAAATTCAAATTTTGGCATGATTTGCCTGTCATGGAGCCTAGCTCTAATAAATCCATCTCTTGAGTTGTGGCCCATGACTTGTTGAGACACTGCTATAACATCTTTGACACACCTCTCGACCACCTGCATGTGGCATGGCAGGTCGAATAATGTTTGGAGGGAGTTAAGAGGCATTATGTCTCCTCCTATGATCTTCTCCAAGTCTTCATCTTTGAGAGACATTGTAAGGGGAGGTTATGTCACATGGCAGCTGTCCCAATTGATAAGCTAAATGTAATCATCAGTTTCAAAGTGAATCAGCAGGATAACAAATTTTCTAATGGCATTCAGTTTTGATGCTCTTGCTTTTAAGATGCATTGAACAGATAGCTTTCTTACTTCTTCTCGCTCGTCAATCCCAATCAGTATGCTTTTGGGATGAGCCCAGAAGCCATTATTCTGCAAGACTTTTTGGACTGTATTCTTCAGGCGTTCTTCCAGGTACTTTGTAGCTACAATTGTTTTCCATAAATTCTACGAGGCATCTTTCAGTGTTGGGTGGATCTTGATCTGAAACCACATGGATCCATAAACCTGCACCACAGAAGTGGCTAATGACCAAAGTTCTGGAGATGGGTCTGGTGTTCCTACATACAGCCTGAGAATATGGCACGCAGTGGTCAACCATCGTGGTGCATGCGTCCTGGAGCCATTTCAACTATATTGCAGGGTTTTCACCAGTCGCCACAATTGTGCATATATTGAGTAAGTATTTTTGATCCGGGCTTAGTTGAGAGGCAGTTACAGCATCAATCACAGGCAAGTCGCAGCCAATGACCTCCATGTCTATTACAGGAAAATTTTCACATGTGTTGAGTGATTTCCCGATTAGTCCTGTAAATCCCGTAAGACCGGACGTTTTCCCATCAATTTCGTCTATTAGGTGACAAAGAGGTAATTCATTTGTGTGGAGCTGACACACAGTCACACTGTAGCGGTCTGCCGATCCTGGTTTCCAGTTGGTGAATCACTCCCTTGTGTTGACTATGTGCGATTCTGTTTTAGCTTTTGTCTGAGCCATAGTTAAAACAAAAACTGAGATCTCCTCTCTGCAAGTACAAAACTATACTGAAGCAAGTCACAATGCATTTGGAAATGCAAGCTGCGGTAGGATAGTGATTAGTGGCACCTCGCATCATGAGTATACGATGGGGGGGAGAGGGGTGACGGGGAATGCTTTCCCCATATATTGTATAAGCAATCATGTTGCCGTGTCTGTACATGAGCATATGGTGAAGCTTCGTCATACAAAGTCTCACACAGTCTCTACAAATAAAGCTACAGCTCATTACAAATTATGCGATTTATGATAAAAATTGGCGCTACTCTGATCATCTCTGCCCACTCCGGTAGGACGTTTCCCAAATCAAACAGGATTTCTGTGGTCATACCAAGGTGAATTCATAAGATTTATGCATCAAAGTATGCGATTGTGCCGAAAAGAAGCCTAAGATAAAGAGGGACAAAATCTGTAATTTCGACAAAATTTTCAAAATTTCACAGCTCATGTGCAGACTGAAGATGCTGTCACAGAGTGTAGATATTTTGCACATTTCTTACTCTTACCAGACCACAACTTTTGCCATGTACCCCATTTCCGATTTGCAAAAAAAATTTTTTCGGCCCGCTCTATTGGACAGTCTTTGGGAATTCGGTTTTGTCTTAGGGTTTCCGTTGCATCATATCCTAGCTGTTGGAGATGCATAACTAAATTTATTCCAGTGAATAGATTGTCAAAAGAAAAATTATGGCAAATTTTTCATTTCTTCAGGAAAATTGTCTATCATGGTTACTAACAGAGCAGATGCCTTTCCAAAGTTGGCTTTGTATTCTGTATTTGCCTTCAGATTTTTACCCTGATACATGTCAAATTTAATTAGGTAACCACTAGGAGTATTTAAGCACCATACCTTATAGCCAAATCGTATTGGCTCTCCTCTTAAAAATTGTTTACAACCATGCCTACCATAATAGGCTATCATGCTTTCATCATATGATAGACATTGTTTAGGTTTGAAATTATATCATCATTGCATCATATCCTAGCTGTTGGAGATGCATAACTAAATTTATTCCAGTGAATAGATTGTCAAAAGAAAAATTATGGCAAATTTTTCATTTCTTCAGGAAAATTGTCTATCATGGTTACTAACAGAGCAGATGCCTTTCCAAAGTTGGCTTTGTATTCTGTATTTGCCTTCAGATTTTTACCCTGATACATGTCAAATTTAATTAGGTAACCACTAGGAGTATTTAAGCACCATACCTTATAGCCAAATCGTATTGGCTCTCCTCTTAAAAATTGTTTACAACCATGCCTACCATAATAGGCTATCATGCTTTCATCATATGATAGACATTGTTTAGGTTTGAAATTATCTAAAAACTTTTTCTTTAGCATTTCCATTATAGGGCGCAATTTTCACAATTTGCCATTCGTGTTTATCATGGTATCAGCACAATGAATAAATTTCATGATTTGCACAAAACAATCCCTGCGCATTGCGTTGGCAACCAGTTTATTTCTTATATCAGGGGAATTTTCCAAAAGCACTTTTTTTCTGGAGCCATGTTATAGCCACTAATGATCAATATCTCTATAAAAACCATCATCTCCTCATTAGAAATCATAGAATCAGTGTTATTCGTGAAAAAAGCATAATTGGTTGTTTCTTTTATCAGAAACTCGATCACATCATCGTCCAAGAAATTTTCAAATATGTTGACCACAGGATTATCTCTAAAGCAAGAATAGTTCGCAGAAGGGTGGTCTTGCTACACACAAATCTCACTGATCCCAAGTTGCCGAACAATGTACTGTTTTCCTCACTTAATTTAATGAGGAACGTCATCTTTTTTTCCTCCACTGGTCACACTGGGACCATCTTCTAAGAAACCTAAGAACAGTAGTGAAGTGTGGATTTTTGTGAAAGGTAAGCTGAGAAAATCAGCGATTGTTTGTTTGTGTGTGTGTGTGAGCGCACGCGTGAACGTTTGTAGAGGATATCTCAATTACCGGACCAATTTCAGTATTTTAGCCCCATTTAGTATTTTGTAAAGAGGTACTCGGAGCTAACATTGGTGATTCAATATTGTTATTTTCAAGGGTAAAATCAATATTGCTAAACAAAAAGACTTTCTGGAAAGTTCATTGGATGACTGTACAATGCAAACTTTTTTCGTCAACAAGTTCAATAAAATCAAGTTCTTCAACATCTTTAAATCTGGTTTCCAACTGAACAGTGATGCAATCAAGAATTACATATGAAAGCCTTCTTAATTGATTTATGGATTTTTCTGTGAATCAGACCTCCATTTTTTCCACAGTTCAAAAGATTCGTAGATTTTTCTACACAGTACAGAACAGCTTCTTCACATCTTAGTTTCCCAATGGATTTAAGGCAATTCTGTATTTCAGTTTTGCATCTTTTAATGTCTGTAACTCTGCTATGCAAAATATCAAATAAAATACTCGAATACACAAAAACGCTGTTGAACAAATGCAGCAAAAAAACAAATGTACAGTCATTTAAATTCCTGGTCGTTCCCAATGCAATGTGTATGGAATTAGAATCCCAACCATCCTTTTCCAGAACATCTTTAAAAGCTGCCTTCAATTTGGCATAGTGTTCAATAATTGTCATAATATCCCGTGAATGATAATTCCACCTTGTTTCACTTGGACTGGGCAATTTAAAACCACTTTCTGTAAGTAGTGCACTTCTTTTACTAGAACGACTGAAATAAGTATGGAACCCAGTAAGACTTGCTATGAATAATTTTACTTGTATAATTTGTTTGCAAGCATGAAGCAAGACTAAATTTAGTTGAAGCGTATAACAGTGGATAAATACGGCATGGGAATATGTCTCTTTAATAATAGTGTGGACGCCACCAGTCCTCCCTGCCATTACACTGCACCCATCTTAAGTTTGTGATATTAGCTTGTTTTAGTCAATTTTCCAAGTTTTCAGAACATATAATAACACACTTGCTAAGCCATGAGCAGTTCTGTCATTTGATACGTCATAGAACCCGACCAAGCTCTCTTCAATTTCACCAGATGAAGTATTTGCATACTGCAAGATGACACTCATTTGACTTTTAGTTGACACATCCATTGTTTCATCAGCTTGAACTGACACAAAAGGGCTATTTTCTGTTTTGACCAAAATTTGTTCATTAACAACTTTGGTAATGCACTGAATAAGTTCATTCTGTAAGTCAGAAAAAGTGCCTTTTAATACAGTACTAGTACTATTTAAATGGTCTCTCATGTAACACTCTTCTTCAGCTAAAAATTCCAAAGTCTCTAAATAATTCCCTTTGTTCATGGACAATTCAGATTCATCGTGACCACGAAAAGCCAATTCTTATCATGCTAGGAAGCAAACTGTCGAAATCAGTCTTTTAATTATAAGTCTATTTTGATCAACTTTCTCATTATATTTTAAGGCAGCAAGACGTGTGACTTCTGAAAGTGCATTTTCAATTCTTGTTTTTCCCAGCTCATTGAATTTAACAGCTGCTGTAATGTGCTTGGCTGAAGCCTCATGTTTATTTGTTTTCGCAGCAAAATTCTTTAAACTCTCCTTTCCTATTCCTAATTCACACCATTCTGCACTGCCTCTTCCAAAAAGCAAACAATAAAAACAATAGTCTGTTTCGCTTCATGCTACCAGTTAACCAAGGTTTCGTGGTGTACCACTTAGTTTGAAATCGTCTCACAAATTTGACGTCTTGTTGCTGCAGCATTGCATGAGGTGTAAGTCTCTTACCTTTAATTTGCATTTTGTCCTCAAAATTTAATCGAGAAAAATAAGTTTTATCCTTGATTAGATTGTCCACGAGATTCTGTGATGAATCCATTTTTGAAAAACTTCGAATCACCTTTCATAAAAATGCACCTACAAAGAAACACACGGAGTGCACGAATATAAACACTAACACTCTATAAGGCTAGCCTTCAGGCTGCTTCGGGAAAGCCGCGAGGTTTTCAGGCAAACACGAGTTGATATTGAGTTAGATCTTTCTCACTCCCTACATCTCCAGACTGCTTTGCACATGCGTAAGGCAGGCTGACTAGCAAGAGCCTTCATTCCGATGCATTCAGCTGTGGCACCAATCGAATATTGAGGAGCATTTATAGTTGAGAACTCATATAAATTTAAACAGATGAAATGGAATAATGATATATGGAAATCTGTTACAGAGTAATTTAGTATTTCATAATTTTTGGGGTAGGCTGAGCCTCACAGCCTTAATGGACGCTTCACCTCTGCCCAAGAATCCTAATTTTGAAGCTCTTATATTTATTTTCTGAAGAGTTACAACTACCACAGACACACATACACACACACAATCAGATAGTTTCCTTTATTATTATAGATACTGTTAATTGATCAGCTGTAATGGGCCTCATGCTGTAAGCTGATTGCTTATTAAAAAATTTTAAAAAATATATAGTAGTTTTTCCAACCATTTGCCATTCATTGTTTGATGCTATAAGCATTGATAAGTAAATTTAGTTTTGTGCTTGCACTGATTTGAGAAACAAAATATGTTTTTACCTTGAGTGACCTTGATGCGAAAACCATTTTTAGCAATGAGTTTGTTTGTTACCCAAGTGCTATCAGTGAACACATCATACTGCTGTTCCATGGAAATTAGTTTTTCCCACAGCTCTGATCCAAGCACACTGCAAATTCAAGCTCAATAAATTAACATGTTTTCATCAGCAACAAGATAGAGGAATTCACATTTTTTTTTATAATTAACCTTGCATTCAATTCAAGCGGCTTTGGAAGTGGACAGAGTGGAATGGTCAGGTTCTCCATAAGTTTTCTGTACATGATTAATTCCTGAAGAGCAAAGTGGCGCACAATGCCAATCTCATTTCCTTTACTGTATACCCACATTCCACTTGGTTTTAGCTGGCCCACTAAAGAAATTTTATTCCTTCTGGCTTTTTCTGCTTCTACACATGAACTTCTATCATTTCTGCATGGAGAAATAAAAGGAAAATTTAAAGTATAGGTAATTCTAAATTACAAATATATTTAGTCAATGTATTTATTCTTGAAGAAATTATTTTCGTACAAATATTAAAAAATTTGGGATAGATCATGTTTTAGAATTTTACCTTTAAATCAACCTACATACAATGTGTAACAAATCCATTATCATAGAGAAATAAGACACAACAGAATTAAATGAGTTTTTTTTCAGTAGTTGAGTTTAGTTGAATAAGTCTCATGAAAATGCAAGTGCTGTTCTTTGTTTTGCATGTTACATAACATGAAAATTTTAACAAATTCACATACATCACAGTTAGCTTCACTGTTTCAGTGTTGGGATAATATTATCTAACAATTTTTGCTATCAATTAATTCCTGTCCTTTACATGATGCTCTTTTCCAATTCTTTAATTACAACCAAATACTCTTGTAGTTTTCTTCTAAATGTACATGGCACACACACGCACACTCTTTGTTTTAGGTGAAAGACAATTGAAAAAAATGTGGTTACATATCCTTACATATCTTTAAAATTTTCTTCTTTTATGAACTCATAATACTTGTAAAATAAAATGGGCAGCATTTAAATAAAAAGAATGCATTTTTCAGAGGCCAGTTTAATAAATGTGAAACATACCGTCTTAATATTGTATTCTCAATAGCCTCCATGGAAACTGACATCTCCATTCCAATAAAAGGGTGAAGCTGTACAGCAACAAATGTTTTAGAAAGACTCTGCTGCCGAAGATTTTGATGTTTTTCGAAGAGCACACTACAGATGAGAAGATGAAAGAAAATTAGATGAAGAGGCTGAGAGATTATTGTTACAGTTCAGATATAGCTATGCATTGTAGATTTACTCATATTTAAATAAAAGCTACATTTTACATAAAAAACAAAGACAACATGGCCACGTAAAACAACTTTAGGTGGCAGTGATATCAAGAACGAGCAGTACCTAATTATTCACATATTCACAAAGAATGAGGAGCAAATGGAACTTGATGGTTACTGATCCACAACATTTACACTCATTTAAAAAACTTATATATTAGATTGAAAATAGAATATGTATAATAAATTGGATTTTATCTCTCGGATAAAATCTACTGAGTAATTATTGATGGAGCAAACTCAAGACATGTTATGATTTTTGAAAAACTAATATAAAAATTTTGTTATACACAAATCATAGAAGCCATGGAAGAATGCAAAATATCTTTTATATATAATTACACAATGTTTGTCCAACTGTCTGTCTGTCCATCCATTCATTTATCCATCCCCCTTTTATCTCTTGAACAGTTTGTCATCGAGAAATGCTGTAAACGACATTTTGTATCTGACAAATAGGAGATCTCAAGAAAACTATTTTCGTTTACATAAGTCTCCCAGGTATTACTCCAGGAGACAATTATACTTTCCCATATGTTTAGAAAGGAGTTTTGATTTTTCAAGGTGCAAGTTTTTTTTCCTTCATTTATTAAAATACGTAAATATGCACCAAATTTCTCCGTTTTTGCTTTATTCAAAAGCTAAAAATACAAAGTATCATATTCTTGCGATGTTTAGATGTCATATAGAAGATTAGTCAGAAATATGCATTTCTTTTTGAAATTTTATGGTTTTTTTATACTCTTTCCAGGTGTTGCCAAGACAACCCACATTGTTGCCTCCAATTAAATTACCATCTATTAAGCCTTCAAATAGATGAAAGTATTAAGGTATTCGCTTCACACTTTTTATGAAGCACCAAAATTATAGTTGTAGCAACGCCAAACTTAATAGATTTCAACATTAATAAATGTAGATAATTATTATTCAGTAAACTGCATGTGAACTGTGGGCATTTTAATGATTGACTAAAAAAAATCTTTTATTTCAATGATAGAATATTACCTTTTCTGTAAGGGGGAAGGAATTAAAATGCACATATGAATTATAAAAACAAACATCACATTCAAAATGCCAGTTGTCTTATTTTATAAGGAGAATATGGGACATTATTAATAAATGAAAAATAATGTGTGAAGTACAAAAATTAGTTGGTAGTAATTCATGAGTATAAAATGAAATAAATGGTTGAATTAACTGTATTGTAACTGCATATATTTTGATATAAAGAAACAATTTTAAAGCATCTATTTAAATAATAAGCTACGTTTGTCTCTCATGCTCGATCAAGAAAGATTTGCAACCGACTGTAATGCTATTTAACCAACTTTCCAAGTAGATAGAAGACTGAAATTTTGTTTAATTCTTATAGTAAAAGCCATTATGAGAAAAAATCCTCAAAAAAGGCCCGGGTTCTACTCCATTAGATAATTTCTATTTCCCATAAGATAACACATAATATCAATTTTTCAACTTACAGGATTTTACTCTTTTGCAAATTAAAATTATAAATAATTGACCTACGATCTTTGGATCTGAACCATTTAAAGAAAAATAAAAACGTTTCTTACTCTTATCATCAAATTTCACCTACCATTCAAAATTGCTCGAGTTATACGTTCAAATAATATTTCTTGGAAAAATTTAAGCATTTTAGCGATATGTTGCCTTGCCGTTATTATTGTCATTATTAAACCTCAAGATTGTATTGTCATCTCAAGCAATATACTAAATGCATAAGGAAAGCATGCTTTGAATGTTTTAATACATGAAAGTGGAGAGAGAGGAAGAAAGAAAGAAGAGGGAGTAAGACAAAGAAAGGAGAGGGAGGGAGACAGAGAAAGAGGGAGAGATAGATAATGATCTTTATTAGGGCAAGATTGATACTAGGAAGTCTATTTTTCCAGACAAGAAAAGAGGAGGAGAGGGAGGAAGACAGTGAGGAAGAGAGATAAAGGGAGAGAAAGGGAGGGAGACAGATGGGAGAGGGAGACAGAGAGAGACAGATAGATAATGGTCTTTATTAGGGCAAGATTGAGATTAGGAAGTCTATTTTTCTAGAGAAGGAAATAGGGAAAGAGGGCAGGAGAATGAGATGGAGGTTTGGGAGAGAGGAAGAGAGAAAAGGAGGAAGAATGGAAAGTGCCTTAAACTTAATACACATATACCCATTATATCTGAAAGGCAATTGTGCTTGTTAATAACATAAAACTTTGAAAATAGTTGTAGTGTATCATTATTTTCCTCTAAGATGACTTTTAAACATGCAGATTTCTGATTGGCTTCGCAAATGTTTTTGCAGGTACCACTAGTAGAAATAATTATTTACAGGCCAAGCTAACAGAAATAAAAAAGTTCTCGTAGAAATACACATGCACAGAAATACAGGAGAACTTGGTTACGAATATCCATACATATGAACAAAGATCCATTGAGTATTAATATTTTAATAATTTCAGCATACAAAAGACAACCTATATGTACAAACCAGTCATTGCTCTCAGAAACCACTTATGCCAGTGTAGCATAGCATTCACCCTTTATGAGATGTTATGCGACACAATGGTGCATTACAATCTTACTCAGTTACTTGTTTGTTGCTTCTGAGCAAGAGCAGTATGCATTTGTTCAAACTGTGAGCCAAAAACAGACCCTAATCATTTATAACCTTGTTTCCATTGGAACTCAAGTTCCAAACAAAAGACTCGTGGACCTCCTGTATTGAATTATTAATACTCAACTATACTCCAAATATGCCATTAACCCTCTTCTGGCCTAATTTAAATACCTCGATCAGCCGATTTTGACCCTATTATTTTACAAAATTACACATTATGTGTATCACTTCATGTTACCTGTAGTAACGAAGCACACTTACAGAAGGTAATAGGAATAAAAAAAGACATGCTTTCGAGCGTTTAGGCCAGAACTGGTCATTAGATCTCGAACACTTTCGAGTGCTTAGGCCGGAAGAGGGTTAAAGTAATAATCTGATAAATTTCAAAATATGCCAATTTAGAAACAGAAATAAATATTTAATGAAAAATAAAGTTATAACTATTTGATAGTTTTGAAGGTTATGTTTATTTAAAATCAATGACTGTTTTCGATGTTTATATTTTTTGTTCAGTTACTAAAATTCATATGGGAGAAGTAGTAAATCTGGAGACAAATTCTGCCATGACCAGGAATTGAATCCAGATCTTACAATTGCTGGGTAGATATTTTACCATTGAATTACCTTGATAGACAAATTCTCTAGTTTCAGAATACGGAAATTCTTAGTTAGGGGTAGGTTAGTCCATCAGATGTCCTTCATTATGTACTCCAAAGAAAACCCCCATTACCCTCATTTGTTTATTCATTGTTTATTAATTTTCTAGGAGTAATTCACACTCAAATCTCATCTTTATTTCTCCTACCATCATCCACGTAACCTTAATTTGCTTAGTTTTTTCTCAATATTTATCTATCTGTTGTTTGCAGTGCTTTGACATTCATGTTACCAATATTTCATTTACATTACTTCTTCTCTCCCTCTTTCCCCCTCCACCTCCATAGGGTGAATTGGAATTCAGTATGAATAATACATTCAATGAATTGTGGTTTGGTGAATTTACAATTTGATGAATTGTGTTTTGATAAATTATGATTCGGTGAATTGTGTTTCGATGAACTGTGTTGAGTGAATTTTCCTAGAGCCCTTTGACAGCCCAAGAAGTAATACATTACATTTCACCAATTATTGATTTATTTAGCTAAAACTTATTAATCATAAGCTAAACATCTTGGCATTAATACGATTCCATTACAATGAAAGAAACACGAAGGAAATTTTAACTGCCCGTTGTATCATGAATATTACTTCAAGCTTCAAGATTATGAGGTTCAAATAGAAATATTTTGCAAAAGGCAAAATTGCATGCAAAAGTGAAATTAAGATATTAAATGGCACACCTGCTTTGACTTCCCTTCACATTTTGTTGCTTCAATGACTGAGCAGAAATTGTACTACTCCCATATGTGTCTTGGTCATCCTTCGACATTGATCTCCATTGCTTTGCCAATTCCATAGCAACTTCTGCTGGCTTAACGCCTGGCCTCTCAGCAAGAACTGTCAGTAAGAGTGAGAAAATAATATTACATTATATTTTTGTGAGATTTCCCTACACAGGTGGTCCCCAAATTACTAATGGGTTGCCTTCCAAAAGGTCAATCTTAATTCTTTTGTTTGGGACTCAGAACTCAATTTCCCATTTACAAAATTTTATAAACGGGGTTAGGTTCCAAAGCTACTCCACTGAAGCCTATTTAATCCACAATTAAGCTGAAATAATATACATATGTAATGAACAATAGTAGAAAACAATACTGTTGTAAATTCTAGCATTGTCTTTGATTATCATGCCAATCGCCAAACGAACAAATAACTGAGTAAGTGTATAATGGACCACTGCATCGCAGAATGTCCATTGGAGGTTGGATGCTAAACTGCCATCACAAGTAGTTACTGAGAGCAACAACTGATTTGTACATGTGGGTAGGTGTTCATACACCCAAATTATTAAAATATTAATAGCATATGCTTTGTTTGTAAGTCAGATGTTAATAAGTCTGGGACCTCTGTTGTCATTATCATACCTATAGAGGGGTCTCTTCTGAGAAGTTACAGAAAACCAAGGTGCAACTGTACGTGTAACTTGGGTGAGAATTATTTGAGTCAGAGTAATTTATAAAGTATTGTGGCATGCCACTACCAGAGCGAGAGCTCATCGATGTATCGGTTGGAGCAGGGGACTGCCTCCCATCCGCCTCACCTCTCACCAGACCCAGTTATCGTCATCGGGAGGAAAAGAGCCACATTCGACTGGCGAAGGGAGGGACCCCGCGTTACACTACCCGTTCGAGAGGCTTCTGCGAGGGGACTTTGGGAATGTTCTCGGAGTTTCCGGACATCAGGGGACGGGCTTTAAAAGGGGCGAGGCAACCCAAGGGACAGCAGAGTGAAATCGCTGGACGCTAAAGCAACTGGATCGAACCATGGTGCAGAGGAGGGGAGTCAGAATGGAATAAATTGAGACTGAAATTAAGAAGCTGTTTCTTTTCGTCCCTGCACATGCCACAATAGGTGTCAGAAGTGGGATTTTGCTCCTCGGATGGCCCGAGTCAACGACAGGTGAAACATGATGAAGACGGTGTATGACTTGAAAGACACAGAATTAAAAGTTGTCTTGGCAAAGAGGTCACTGCCGCTTGGAGGGAAGAAAGCCAAGAGACTGATGAGGGTATTATTGAGGAAAGGGGAGACGACCCTGAAACTTTTGATTTGGATACCACTATTTCTGAAGAAGATCAAAGAAAGGACAAGGCAGAACTAATGGCCTCGGCGGAGCTTATGCGAACGTTGGTGGCCATGAACAATTAACTAGGACAGTTAGAACAGGTACAGGACATGAAGGAAATTTTGAATAACATGAATGCGAGGTTTGAATCATTCAATACTAGTATCCTGAAACTTGAGATGGAAACCCAGGATATCAACGAATGTCAGAGGGAAACGAACGCAAAGCTGAAAGAGCAAATAAGCAAGGTGAATGAGCAGATAGAGGGACTGAACAAGTCAATGTTGAAAATCAATTGTAGAATTGAAGCTTCAGAGAAGAACCTCCAAGCAGTCGGAAATGCAATTTCTCGTTCCGAAAGTGGGATATCTGGAGGGATTTCATCCATTATGAAAATGAAACCTCCCAGGTTTGATGGATTAAGTTCATGGTCAGTCTTTCGGAAACAATTTGATGCAGCGGCGAAAGTGAACTTGTGGTCCCAGAAAGAGAAGGCCACGGCCCTAATACTCTCTGCAAACACTGCCAGAGGATAAGCATGATGACTTCAATGAAATTGCAAAAATGATGGAATCGAGATTTGGTGACCGGCATTTGACTCAAGTATACAAATTGGAATTACAGTCTCGATTTCAGAAATCTGGTGAAATGCTTCAAGAACTGGAAGCAGAAATACAAAGACTTGCACACTTAGACTATCCCTCATCCTCCGTGGACTGAACTGAGGAAGCTGCAAACGAAGCTTTCATAAGTGCCATTCATGATCCTGAATTGCAGAAAGCTGTACGGTTGGCTGGGAGGCACACTTCCAGTAAATCCTTGGCCTATGCCTTGACTGTCAAGACAGCAACAAGGGTCTCATGTACATTTCATTGACTACGATGAGGCATATGGAAGGGATCCTCGAAGATGCTGGAACTGTGGTAAGATTGGCCATGCATGGAAGTACTGCACGGTCAAAGGGAGGGACCAAGCTACCAAATCTTACCGGCAATCAGAAAGCTAAAATCAGCTAATTTCAAGGGGTGGAAGTTAGCCAAGCAGAGAGAAACACCCCAGGTGACTGTTCCAATATGGCTTTTGTGCAGAAGTGATAGGAGTCTCATGATTTACGGCTGGATAGGGGATCAGAGATGTGTTTTGAATATGAATATTGGGGTGATGAGGTCTGTTATTAGAAGGGATCTCATGAGAGATTCGTCGGTGCACAGAACTGACGATTGTTCTTTACGCACTGCTACTGGAGAGTCAGCCCACGTCTACAGAGAAACAAGAATAAAGTTTCGTATCGGCGAGAGAGAGTTTCAGCACAGCTTCCTGGTGTCAAACATCATCGATGAATGTATCGTGGAACTGGACTTCATGAAGAGATACGGCTTTATACTGGACATGGGAAAAGAAGCTTTGAGGTATGGAAGCAGTGAGCTACCACTTTCTTTTGGTGACGGAATCTTTTTGGAGGAGAAAATCCAGCAGCCCCCATGGATCTGGCTGACGACCACGGATTACCTGCATAAACAGCCATGCAAGAACACTCCCACTGGCAGCGGAAACTCGGGCACCGAGATATGCACTATCGACAATACTGTGATGGATATTTCAAATGCAGCTGGTGACAGCAGTAAGTTACCAGAAGCCCTCCAGAAGGTGGCAGAGGAGTCCTATGAATTTTTAAATGTGTTCCAGGTGGAAAAGGTAAAACAGCTGCTTTGCCAATATCGATGCATTTTCTCTTAAAGAAGGCAACTATGAAAGAACTAAAATGATACAGCACAAGATTGATACTGGAGATAGTAACCCTATCAAGCAGTTACCAAGGAGAGTGCCATTGGCAAAACAGGATGAAGTAGGTAGAATGATCCAGGATATGCAGAGGGGATAATAAAGTCATCCCATAGTCCCTGGGCCTCTCCGGTATTTATGGTAAAGAAGAAAGATGGCTCGACTAGATTCTGTGTCAACTACAGAAGATTAACCCTTTGCACTCGGATTTTTTTTTCTTGATTCTATTAGTCTACTCGGAATTTAATTTTTAAATACCCCCATATTTCATAAATGGCGGCACTATGATGAAAAACTCGATTTTATTTTCATATAAACTTATTTATTTGCATTTTTTTACATTAAAAATTATTTTTCAACTCGTACAGCAATTTTAATCTCTATATTTTTTTATGGTGTGATATTTTTTGAAACATTCACCCACATGAAGACCTGGATTACATTCACATGTCTCACAGATATAAATTCTCTCTCTTCTTCCACCTTGGACTTTTCTATTAGAACAAACAACACAATCTTTATGTTTTTTGTTAGGGTGAGGGATGATTATATAGAGCTTTCCATCTAAACGTTGCTCTCGTTCTGTGGATGATGGTCTACCCCTAGAAGTTAGTGTACCACCCCGGAAATCTCCAACTAGATCACGTACAAGTTTCCTAATAAATCGTACATGAGATATCAGTTTTTCATTTTTTCTTTTTTGGCATTCTTTGTACAAAATGTAAGAATTCACAACACTGACCTCAAGCCCCCAGAAAAACAATTTGCGCCACCATTTTAGAGTCTTCCTCATAAAACAGTATGTGCTGGTGTAGTGATCAGCTATATCAACTCCCTCGATAAAATTCGTATAATCTGTCACGACCTTGGGTTTGGCAACTCTTTCTTTGCCACCGCCTTGCACTCTTCTTTTCACAGCTTCAGTCTCTGAAGTGTTCCATGTACTAAGCATGGTGACTATCCTCTTGTCTTTCCATGCAAGAAGCATTACATTTTCATCTCTGTACGCCACTATCTCCCCTTTCTTCAGTTTTGGATGTTTGATAACTGTTGGATTGTCTTTCCTATTGGGCATTATTGTCCCTTTCAAGTGAGATTTTTCTTTGAGCAATTCCCTTGCAAGAGTGACACTTGTGTAATACCTATCAGTAAAGAGATGATAGCCTTGAGAATCAGATACTGAGTTCTTCAATCTGTCGTGAAGTTCTAATGCTATTCTGGTAGTAAAAGGAAGATCAGGTCTTACCAGGGTTTTGGATGTTATTCCACCATAATAAGGGACAAATGAATGTACGTAACCGCATTTAGAATCTGAAAGGACATATAAACGAATACCCCATTTTGTTGGCTTTTTAGGATTATACGTGATGAAGCGTATCTTTCGTTTTGTCTTTACAAATTCAACATCACTGTCACTGTCAGTACATTCACTCTGGTCTTTGGGTGAAACAAGGGAAGTTTTCCTTTTCGTAATTCCACTCGGACCAGCGATTAGTTTATTATCCTCATATGCGTGATCAGAGCACTCACTTTCGTCACTATTATGTTTTTCAATAGTTTCTTCATTGTCAATGTAAAATTCATCGTCACTGCTTTCTAAATCTTTGGAAAATCTATCCATCCTAAGGAGATGCAATTCGTTCTGAATATACGACTACTTGCGGACAAAGCATTCAGTCAACTACAGAGAAGGCGTCGTTTGTAAGAGAACCCTGTGTCATGAAAACATCTGAGATGCTTCTAGAAACGTAAGCAAACCTCTGAGAGTGATAGAGGGACGATTGTTTACTAAGGTAAGATCATGGAAGCTCGGAAGAATGACTCATCATGTAAAGGGACCCGCCTACTCAAGACATTCACTATGCAAGAGATAAAAAGAGAATGGGCCTTTGATGGGTCAGTGGTGGGTGGAAGACCACAAGAAGAAAACGAAATGAAAAAAGAGGTTGATACTAGAAGCCAATATGAGACGGGACAGCTGACCGAGCGAACTTTTCTTTCTGACGAACTTTTATTTCGGACGCAACTCCTCTTTCAGACGCATGATCCCCATTTGGTAATTCATTATCTGAAATAAACAAATGATTTCCAAGTAATGAATGGCAGCTATTGCAAGCGAAAATGCACTTACACCTCAGTAAATAGATAAAGACGAACATCTGCTACGGCGGCAGCAGTATCGGCTGGAAACGTCCTTTATGAGTAGATTATAGAAGGATATTATTCATTTATAAAATAATCCATGTTGCTTAATTAGGCTGTTGTTTACTCGTATTTCCACGCTGACGATTACAAGAAAAGTTATTGGAAAAAATGGACAAAAATCCCCCTTCTCCTCACGATGAAACACCGTGTCGAGTGTGGCTCGACATACGAGCTGGTGCAGATGCTAGCTGTGTCGAGTCACACTCGACACCCGAGTGCAAAAGGTTAAATGATGTTACCAAGAAGGATAGTTATCCTCTTCCCCGTATAGACGATATCTTGGACAGTGTCTGGATCAAAGTGGTTTTCAACACTGGACATGAAAAGCAGTTACTGGCAAGTTGAGATCAATCCGGCAGATAGGTCTCTGGCAGTTCACCATTTTGCCCTTCTGCCTCTGCAATGCACCGGCCACTTTTGAAAGGTTAATGGAAACAGTTTTGAGGAGTCTTAATGGAAAAACCTGCCTCATATATTTGGACGACATTATTGTTCTTGGAAACAGTATTGATGAACACCTCTGAAACCTGGGAGAAATTCTGGAGAGAGTACATGCAGACCATCTTAAGCTAAACCCAAAGAAATGAAAAATATTCGAACAGGAGGTAAAATATTTGGGGCATATTATTGCTGCATATGGAGTAGGAACTGATCCAGAAAAGACAGAAACAGTGAGAAGCTGGCCTGTGCCAAAGGACATGCATCAACTCCGAAGCTTTCTAGGCTTATGTTTGTATTACCATCATTTTGTGGAAAGATATGCTGATAAAGCAAAACCATTGCACTAACTTACGGAAAACACATGCCCCTTCGATTAGACTGATGAGTGCCAGAATTCTTTCGAGAAGTTAAAGCATTCTCTTTGCTGTGCGCCGATTTTGACACACTCCAAGCCTGGTTGTAAGTTTATCTTGGATACAGATGCAAGTCATATGGGAAGTGGAGGAGTGTTATCCCAAATAGAAAATGAGGAGAAGGTAGTGACATATTTTAGCAAAACCCTGTCCAAGCCCGAAAGGAACTATTGCATCATGAGAAAGGAGCTCTGGACAATTAGTAAAGAACTGGAATGGTACCACAAGTACCTATATGGCCAAGAGTTTCTCATTTGAACAGACCACGTATCCTTAAGTTGGCTCTTACAGTTCAAAAACCCAGAGGGACAGTTGACCCGTTGGCTGAAACAATTACAGCAGTACGACTATAAAATCGAGCACCGGAAGGCGGGGCTCCACGGCAATGCTGATGCTCTGTCCAGGAGACCATGCGAGTTAAATTGCAAGAATTGTGTGCGAGCTGAAAAGATGGAAACTCTGGATGGGATTCAGAGACTGGTGTTGAGTTGCCCAGAGGAATGGAGAGAGGGAGACCTATGCAGCACACAGCTCCAGGATGTGGATGTCTTCTGTGAGTTACACCCCGACTAAGGTCGAAACTTTGAATCCCGAGTATTTCAGGGGATGTGCGAGGTGATGGGGATCAGAAAGACGAGAACCACGCCGATGTACCCCCAGTTGGATAGGATGGTAGAACACATTATCAAGATGCTAAAGGAACACCTATGCAAGGTTGTAGAGGGGCATCAGTGTGAATGGGATCAGCACATTCCACTCTTTATGATGGCATATCACACAGCGACACACGAAAATTCATTGAATTTGATGCTGCACTGTATTTAGGTATATCAACAAAAGAAGCTTCATGCAAAGAGAAAGAAAAATTGAGAGAAATTTGCAATGCTGTAAATAATGTACTTAATGGCTTTACAAGGCTAAATAAAAAAACATGAATTTTCTAAACTGAAAAATCAGAATTCTCCAAAAGCCATAAAATGGTTGGGAAAACCAAATGAAAATTTTGGCTGCAAAGCAGTCATCATCAGTGGTAGAATCAACTAATGATAGCTGCCATTGTAGTCAAATGATTTTCACAACAATTTTATTACTTTTGGAGACTTCTGATTTATCAGTTTGATATTAGCCATATGACGAACTTGATAATTTTTTGGAGTAAATTTTATGTTACATATTTATTCACAAAAATATTATCTTTTAAATGAAAGCAAGTAATAATTTAAAAACTTACTTTTGGGTCTCTCCTTAGAAGAAAATTCCACAAATGCCCTCATATCTCGACGTCCTAGCTGACTGCAAGCATTAGGCAAGGGGGATTCCACTGTGAGATTTCCTGCTGGATTATGAAGTTGATTATTGGAAGTTGGAGATGACTTTGATGCATTTCTATTGTCATTGGCTTTTACTTGTTGAATTCCTGAGATTAATTCAGCACTAAGTGAATCAAGCGTACTGGATGAACTGGTTTGGACTGGCTGTAAAACCTTGACAGGCTTATTTAAAAAAAACAAATAAAAAATGGTCAGACACTAGAAATTGCATAGAATATTCAGATATTTTTAGTTTGTAAGTATACAAATATAGATATACGAACTAAGGCCTTCATAAATTTGCATTGTAACAGAGACTTCTACACAATAGTTTGAGAAATATTAGTAGTTAATCACTAATTATTAAGCAATAACCACCATTTATATAACAGCAGTTGTTATAGGAATTATCAAATAAGTTAAAGCATGTATTACATTAAAATTATTTCTAATTATATGAGGCATTCAGAGCGACAGGGGCGAACTCGTCATGGTCACGAAAATCCATTTTCTATGGTATCAGGAAGCTGAATCAATGCTCTATCTTATGGCTCAGTCCTCATGTTGAGTTCGCTTCTATTACTAAGTGGATGCTTAAATTTGTAAGGGTCTTCCAGTATTTTCCCTTACTTCCCTTTGGGCATCTGCGATTTGCGAGGTGTCTTATTCAACATGAATTTCGACAATTCATTTTCATTATTGTGCTTTATTACTGTCTGCTCACAGTAATTACAATTTCAGTGCATTTGAAATGTTTGTTGAAATGTTTAATTCCTAATGAGCCGGTTGAATAGTGTGATTAATACCATGGAACATTAGAAATCCAATAGGTCATAAAAATTTTATTAATAACTAGGATAAATATCGTTACATGTATTGAGATTGCAATGGATACAAGAGTAAAAATATATGCTTACACTATTACCTAAAAGCTTCAGGTGATTCATTACATAAAATCACTCGAAAACTGAGCAGCAAGCCATGTCCCATAAAAAAATCTGTAAATGGAGAAAACAGGAGGAAAAACTTTAGGTGACAAGAAACAAGTCTTCATAAGCTTAATCCTAAATGTCAACAAGTACAGGAGCTGAAAAAAAAGATAGTATATCATAGGAAGTTATCGTATTTTTCAGCCTATAAGATGCACCCCAGTTTTTTATAAGATTTTTCAGAGATGAAAGTATTTTTGCTCACCAAGGCATTTATGAAGGGCTACATCATGTATCATTTCCAGCCGTGATTAACCGCTTCCCTGACGATTTTTTTTACAATATAGGATCAAAAAGAGTCATTTTTTTATTGCAATTTCGAAAAAATCATAATGATACAATTAAAGAAATGCATTCATTTTTTAACAGTAAATTTTAATAAAAATATTATCGAACTTTAAAATTTTTATATTATTGATAGATACGAGGTACTTGAACTCGATTCATATTTAAAAGTTACATTTCTTTGGTGCAAACTATAAAATTAAGAAAAACTTATATATAAAACATACTTATATACAACATAAAAAATTTCTATGCAATAAAAAATACATATATATGGTGTAAATTATATATACACTTACGTAATAAACATGAAACAATAAAATAATATACAATAAAAATAACTAATAATAAGTAAAAAAGTACTAAATATTAAACATAACTAATTCACATAAGTAACAAATAAACTGTTTACAAAATATACAACATTCATATATTTGAACTTGAATGGTAAATCCTAAAACACGGCACCATGCATAACGGCACATTACACGTCGCACAGTAGAAACAGCTCTTTTCTTATCCGCTTTCCCCGGGCGTCTCGCTTTCGTCCACACAATGCACACTGCTTCGTGCGGTTCTTCTTCTTTTCAGTAGGGGGAATATAATCAGGGAAGTGTTTTCCTGAAAGGCGAAGGGGATGTGGCATCGAAGGTGGTCGTCCAGCCCTAGGAGAGGTGATGCTAGGATTATAAACCTCGATTGTCTTTTCAATGACCTGTGTTCTGTATTCTAAATGGTCATGTTCTCCTCCAAACTTTTTATATAGAACAAATGAATTCCATACTGCTATGTCCAGAAGATGGAAAAATATTTTTTTATAGTATATTTTCCCACGCTTCCGTGGAATGGGATAATCTGCAAGGTGCTGGTCCACTCTGTCTACCCCGCCCATTGTGTCGTTATAATCAATGACAACCTTTGGCTTTCTTTGCATATTACCACTCTTTCCTTCCACCGTCACCATTTCCTGATTATGGATGGTAGAGAGAACTGTTACGTCTCCCACATCCCTCCATCGAAGCACAATCACTTTCCCTCTACGATATGCCACTATTTCTCCTTTTCTCAGTGGTTTCTCCCTTAGGCCAACGGGCATCTCTTTTCGATTTGTGCGCACAGTTCCATAAGTGTCTGTTGACCGTGATACCAATAAATCCGCCAATTGTGGCGAAGTATAAAAATTGTCAGTTGTTAGACAGTAACCTTTGTCTAGCAAGGGCTTCAACAAAGTCATGACCACCTGCGATGTCATCGGAGGATTTAGGAATTCCCTGTCGAGAATAGTTCCTTTCCCCGTGTAAATTACACTCGACCACATATACCCACTTTTCGCCTCGCAAAGCATAAACGTTTTTATGCCAAATCTAGCCCTTTTTTGCGGAAGATACTGTTGCCATCCCAGCCTTCCTTTGAATAATAAAAGGCTTTCATCAATCGTGATGTCTCTCTCGGGCATGTAAACTTTTCGAAACTTTTCCTCTAAGCTCTGAAAGACTGGCCATATTTTATTTAACTTCGGATTTGGGTGATTTTCCGGATTGTAGGTCTCGTTATCGCTGAAATGCAAAAACTGCCGTATTTTCACAAACCGTCTGTAGGACATAGTCTGTCCAAAGATTGGGGAAAAAAACACAGGTCTTGTTGACTAATACAATTCTTGGTCAGGTTTATGATCAATGCTTTGCAACATCACTATCGCAAGAAAAACACGAATTTCAGCAGCAGTGGTGTTGTGCCACTGACGTACAGCAGTACTTGAAGTCGATGGCCTAGCGTTGAGAGACTGAGTCGCATATGTGTTTCATTAGAAATAGAAACAACTAGCTCCTCATTAAAAAAATTTTCAAAAAATTGTAAAATACCTCCTTCTGGATCGACTTCAAAATTCAATGAAGAATCGCCTTCAAAAGGAAATCTTTCCGGAGCAGGAGGAATATATTCACTTCATGCCATCGATTATCCTGCAATGGATTCACTGTGTACTCAGCATCAGAACTAAGGTATTCATCAGACACACTTGACTCTGATCCAGATTCCTCAATGGAAATCTCTTCAGCGTCAATATCACTATCGGAATACTCCTCACGCTCCATTAGGGACAAGTAAAGTGGTATAAAATCACAAAATAACAAAATAATATGCAATAAAAATAACAGAATATAACACTATAACATAATATAACAATATAAAAAGGTAACAGAATATAACAAGGTAATAGTATATAACAAGGTAACAGAATATAACAACAAAAACAAGAGAAAAATAAAAATGCTACGGAGCACAAATGGAAGGAAACATGCTAGACGTATTCACTCGAAAGCTGTACGAATAACTGACCCGAAAATGTCTTCGAAAGGCCGATCCTAAAGGGTGCATACTTATCTCAAGGGGCATCACCGAGGAGGGGAGGCAAAGGACCTTCCAGGAACTGAGAAACGAAAGAGTGGGTGGGCAAAACCCTCTCAGGGCGAATGACCTAGCAATGGAAAGAAAGGGTGGGTGGGGAAAACCCTCTCAGAGCAAATGACCTAGCAATGGAAAGTGTCCTTGGTAGGGTAAAGAACATCTGGAGTAGCAATTGAAGCAACTGGGTTGTAAAGAGAAATTTTGGCATCAGCGGTGCAAATGACCGTGTGAGTTCAGTACTCCAATATTTCGAAGAACCCGCTACGAGAAACCCTCCGAGAAATCTAATCTGTCTCTCTGAGTGACCTCTAACGGTCGGAACGTAAACTGCTAGGAAGGATCAAAAAAACTCGGTTGCGTTTCTAAAAAAAAAGGAAAAAATACAGCGGCCCGAGTATACTCGGGCTTGTCAGAATTTGACCTTCGCCTCGATCCGAGTATACTCGGGGTAATCAGGGAAGCTGTTAAGTCTGTATCTGGCAACATTTACAGAAAATATTACAGCATGATAACAGTTAAATATAATGTTTTAGGTGTACTTAATTCAGGAAAATAAATAAGGATAATCTAAAACATAAATAATTGCTTTGAGACTTGTATAGCTAAAGGTGCCAAATGTGAACTCGGCAGTCATATTAATTAAGTGATTGGAGTGTGACGCACACGTTAGATGTATAGATACCCTTTACCAATAGTACTTACTTACACCTAAGTGCAAGATGATATTTTAATTTAATGGGATACATAATAAATGTAATGCATATGTAATAATGATATGTATGCTCAACTAGTTCTTTTTCTTCTGCAACTCTTTTTGCCTCATACATAACCATTTTGATCAATACAGCAATACCTAACCTCCTCTGTTCTACTATCCATCATTTCCTTCTTTAGTTATGGACATTTAAGACCAATCTCAAGAAGATTTTGCTTCTCTTATCCCATCACTCTCAGTTTTACCTCATTTTCTCCATTCACGGATAATTTTTTTCTGTGGGATGAGGACCAAAATGATGTGCTGCCACTGTTTCCGTGCAATTTTGTATATTGAATTAACTGAAGCTTATAGGTAATAGTGTAGGCATATCATTTCATTCTTTTAGCCATTGTGAGATCAATACACAATGTTATTTATCCTAGATATGTATAAAATATTTATGACATCATGCTATTATTTGGGCTCATTAAGAACTAAAATGTATGAATAACATTGCAAATGCACTGAAATTGTAATCACTATGAGTGAACATGTAATAAAGCACAATGATGAAAATGCATCATCAGTATTCACGTTGCATAAAGTTTTACTGTATAACTTATAAATTTTTCACTATTACTTATTAATAATGTATATCTTAACGTTTTTGCATTGAATGACTATCAATTATTCCATTTTGGTATCAGTGGATTCATTAGTATAACACTGAAACAGTAATCTTCTTCCCTTCCATCTATAAGACGCAAGCTGATTTTGGGAGTAATTTTTCTGGAAAAAAGTGCATCTTACATGTCGAAAAATATGGTAAGTATTGCTGTATTGATTAAAATGTTTATGAACTAAAAATTAAAAAATAAATCTAAAATTTACATATTTAAATAAATTAAAAATAGTTTTAGACACAAAATTGTGTAGGTTAAAGTTTTTCAAGTAAATCTTCATTAATATTAAATATGTGCAATATTAAATTATGTGAATTTTATATTTGTTTACTTTTTAGGGCACATAAAAGTTGGTTTCATTAATTTTTCACTTAATTTTTACTCTCTCTATATAAGAAGTATACAGAAAGTATTGTTTTCATGAAAAGAATTGAATTCAAGATTTTGACAAATACATGTTTTAACATGTTTTGACTATTTTCTTGATGATGTCTGTGGGTGTGTCTGAGACCGGAAATTTGTGGGTGCTCGAACACAAAAACTATTAATCAGGTCTATGCAAAATTTTATATTTGACATTTTTATTAAAAGGACAAGAATTACTTGGAATTTTTAGAAATACTACAGGTATGAAGATAGTCATGTGGTGGCCACATCAGATTCTTTTAACATAGCGACAAACTAAAACTTAATGATACACAATCTAAAAAACTGACAGCGATCACTGCCATGTAACCACAATTATTCAGAATCAATTGAAACAATTATTTTCTTTAGATTATATCAAATAAATATAAACATTTGTGTACTTGGGAATAATTATTTAGGCATACATTGGAAAAAATTGGAATCTCCCTGCATATTAGCAAATGGCTCTTGTTCTTGACCTTTAGGGTCCGAGGATTTTAGGAGCAGTAGATCAGCATAGGTTTTATCATACAGTCACCCGAAGTATTACAACAGAGGAGAAGGGTGATACAACCCTTTGAGACTTTAAAACCTGGAGCAGTCTTTTCATTCTTGCATATGAATGTACGTATTGGCATTTTTTTCCAAAACAGGCATGTCTCATCAAGGTTAAAGACTTTCCCTTCACCTCGATTATCTTTTTGATCTGCTCTGGGTACTCAGCACCAGCCACATGATCAGTGGGTGCTGATTCTCCTATCCTCTTCACATTGTGCAGGCCCATCCATTTCTTAAAGTTTTCAAACCAGCCTTTACTGGTATGGAAGCTGCCCTTCTTCTCACTCCCAGACTGCATAGTGGTTGTATAACTGCATAGCCTTCTCCCTCACCACAGCACCACTAACTGACAATCCTTAGTTTGATTGCTTTTAATTTCTCTGCTCCATTTTTATAGATATGCTGTTATTTGCTTATGTTGTTTATTTATTTGATTTCTTTATGCATTTTATAATACTTTATTATAATGGTTGGGAAATGTGATGTATTAAATTATTCAGAATAATCATGGTTCGTACAGCTTACTGAGTGGATTAAATTTATATGTGGGGTGGGTTTGGTAAATTAAGAACTATCCTAATTACATGAAAACAGGTTTTTGTATGCTTCATAAGAGAAAATATGTAAGCAGGTTCCTGAAACATGTTATCTTCCCATTGACAGAAAAGTAGCGTTATTTGCAGTGGTGGGATTCAAATAATTTAACAACCGGTTCGCTGCCCTAATGACCATTTTAAGAAAAAAAAACGATATACCGAAAGGTAGTTTATTATTTCATGCAGTTAATACTTAAATAATAACAATAAAAGAGGTCCACAAAACTAGATTATGTTATAAGAAAGAGTTTTAAAATATTAATGAAAAAATATTAAATAATACCTGACAAAAAACAATAAAACTGCTATTTAAGATATTTCCATATTGCTTCTTGATTGGTGTCCTCACTTGCAATTTTCTTCGCTTTTATCCGAGCATCATCAGCTGAGTGATTTATCCTTAACCATCTTTTCACTGTAGGAGTAGGATCCCATTCCTGTAGATGTAGGCCGATTAGACTAATAGTCGTTGTGTTTGATATATTAGAAACAGGTAGGCGACTTCTCTTCTCTGAACATATTATGTTCATCTTTGAAAAACCCCTTTCCGCTTCTGCTGAACTTACAGCAATTGTTCTGAGAATATTTTTAGCTCTTTGAACACTTTCAGGAATTGCATAATTCTGGGAATTTTTTAAAACGTTTTCCACGAAATCTCGATAATCATTAATATCAATTTGGTAATTAAAAATGTCATTAAATACGAGCAATTGTTCTTCAGCTGCTTTCCATGGAACTAGTACTTCTTCAATATTCCAGTAATCTGGCTCCAAAAAATTGAGAAATTGTAATTTATTCCTATCTTGAAATTGGCTACAACTTGCTTTTAAATGTTCACAATCCATTAGTCTTTTTTCAAATTCATTACGATGTTTTCTAAAAGTCTTTCCTGAGGAAGCCCGACAAATCGATGATTTTCTACAAATTTTATATTTTTGAAGGTTTCTGAAGTAATTAATTCATCAACTTTTTTTTCGTATGGACCCTTTTCCTTTCCAAGCATTTGAAATGCTTTAATAGATCTTATCACAAGTTTTTCAGCCTTTATTATGTCTATATTTCTTGCTTGCAGTGCATTTGAAAGAAGAGAAATTTCGTTTAAAATATCAATCATCAATGCCAAATCAGTTATAAAATATATATTTTCAAGACGGGTAGCCATACCTAAGTACTTTTTATTTGAATAAAAATAGTCATGTAGCGCTGGATAAGCGCGCCACACAGCTAGGGTTGACCTTAAACTACAGGCAGCCCATCTTGGTAATTTCAATTCCAAGTTGTTCGGATATTTTGGAAAGTTCAATTTGGTTCTTATTGGATTGATGAAAAATAGTATATATATCTTATCAATAAATATTTTTAAATGATTTACTTGCTTTATTTCCTTTATCAAATCATCTAAAACAAGATTGAGGCGATGATTTAAACAGTGCCATATGTTTGGAAACTCTTTTGCAATCCTAGTGCTCACTCCAGATCTTCTCCCAAGCATAACGCTGGCACCATCGGAGCAAAATCCTATTAAAGTTTTTTCTAGGTAGTTGTAAGTAAGCCCAACATTATTTAAACTTTCCATAACTGAAGAACATATTGTCTCTGCATCTTGTTTTTCCAATTCAACTAGTTCAACGAAAATTGTTGGTGATGTAACTGAATCCTCAACTTTCAAGAAAAGTATAATAACTGGTTTGCAGGATATCGTTGAAGCTTCGTCAATAATCAAACATATTTTCAGATTATTTTCAATAATTTTATTAAATATTTCTTTTTTAATTTCCTTTGCAATGAAATCAACTACTGTCACAGCAGTTTTACGAGAATGTAATCCTATTCCCATATCTAATCCATTTTTAATTTGCACTTCTATCTCATCTTCTATGTCTGAAAACGGTTTACATCCTCTTGCCAGGCTGTAAACTGTATTAAATACTCTACAAGTAGCACTTAAATATTTTTCATTCATCGTATCTATTACTTTCGTTATTGAATCCTGCTCACATTGTTTTAAGTTCTCTTTACAAATGTTATGAGCTTTTGATGAAAAATGCTCTTTCATTTTTTTCCTTAGAGAAGTTTGTTGTACCTCTTTATTTTTCCCTGATGCCTCAATCTGAAAACATTTCCATTCTTTTGACACATGAACACTTTTCTCTTTTATAAAGTCATATTTTGCACAATACTCGCAACCTAACTTTTTGTTAAAAATTGCCAGTCCATCATATTTTTCTTTAAAATTGTTATATTGTTGCACTGTCCAGCATTCAGGAAGATTATTTTCAATTTTGGAGTTGTTATCGTTTTTTATTTCAATAATTGACGTGCTGCTTTCTTCAAGTTGGAGTGGTTGTGCTTGTGACTGTTTTGTACCATCCAAGGCCAATTCTGATACAACAGATTCTGATTTTGGTTTCTTATTGAAAAAATCTGTCAAACTCTGTTGCCCATTTATCCTTTTAAGGGCTACCGCAAAAAATTTAAAAAATATTTTATTTTAATATATTATAGAGCAGGAGCGGAGATGTGCTTATATATTTGAATATTTTTACTGGTTCTGTCCATGTGTGGTCATATCATAAACTTTTATAAACAAAGCACTGTGCTTATACTATTGATAAACATCAGTCAGAACATACATTTTCTTCATTTTATCGATACTAAACGAAAATTTCTTGCTGAATTAATAAATGGCATAAGCTATGAAGATTAAATACGATAGAATAATGTGTACGACAAACCTGTTTTTCACAGGAAAGTTGTGATAAAAACGTCTTAATTACCACGTGCACACTGGCATAAGGATTCCAACATAGAAGAACATTCTTCCACAGCTTCCGAAATGGGCAATAAGATAACCCTTGAAATCTATATTTCTATTGGTTTGTTGTGTCCTAGCTTCCCATTGTTTTAATTGATCGGGGAACACCAGCGCACTCATAATATCTCGTGTTAATTTAGGGCGTAACACAAAGCTGAAACAAATTACAGTGTCACCCCCTGGTTGTTTGGCACTTTTTCTCTTTACGTTATTTGTTTGTAGTAACAAACGCGAGGGAATAAAAATGTAGTATTTCATCAAAGGTATAATGAGTTTTATGAAATGAGTAAATAAATATTACAAGCATAGTTCCGTCTAATTTTTTTCACCTATGGACGGAATGAACATTACTACGGGCGCTTAGAATACGCTGTGGCGTAGATGGACGTTAAAAAAGAGTAAGGAATGTAAATTTGTGATTTCCACATTGGGCGGCTGCCCAGGCGCCCACCTTAGAGAGAACCCTAATCACAAGTGCCATTTTAACAACCGGTTCGCCGAACACAACAAAAAATTAGGTATCGGTTCTGCCGAACCGGTGCGAACCGGCTGAATCCCACCACTGGTTATTTGACAATCGCCAAGTATACTTATGCTTATAAAAACATTGCTACCATATGGAAAACTTTTGGTTTTTTAAATCAAGTTATGTGACGAACTAATATTAACATAACGTATGGCAGATTCCCATCTTTTCACATTAATCTATGAGTTGCTGAGAGAGGTGCAGATTTAAGCTGTTGTGTATTCCACGTGCCTGCACAAGAGCGAATGCGAAAGAGAGAGGAACCTATGCCACAATGCACAAATGATACCACAATAATTTCTCTGTGAATAAGTAAAACCGTGATGTGAAAACCCGTGAACAAGGCGGGTCTGCTGTACTAAATCTGCCACTTTCCCTCTCCTTCTGCTCCCCTGGTATATCCCCTCTTTTAAATCTATTCCCCACCTTTCCATTTCCCAGCCTGCCATTTGCTGTGTGTGTGACCAAGCTACCGTCCCTCCTTTTTGCACCAGAAATAGCAAATTATATGTATTGAGATACCCTTCACCTCCAATTTTGACATTTGCGTCTTTTTGGGTCTTGGTAATTCAGGATTTTTCAACAGAAGAATTTGATATTTGGTCTCCAAGTTGTACTGAAAGACCCATATTCCATCCACACTGATTACCCATTTCAGGATAATTTTTGCCTAAGATTAGAAGAAAAATCTGCCCATTGCAATTTTTGTTCATTGATCAACACTTTTGGAGCAATTTTTATGACAACAGCAAGAAAACCTGTAGAGAAAAACTAGTACAGTATTAAACAGACATAATGCATGGTTGTGAGCTCAGACAATGTTGATAACAAAATAACAAAGAGTCTGAGATAAGTTTTCTTGTGCTGCCAACTGCTCATTGCTGCCAAAAAGACTACAAAAAAATCTGCCAAGAAACTTCTAGGTCACACCTCGTATTTGTACTGCTGAGAAAAGAACTTTCTGTGACAATCAAAATATGCACACATACAGGCAATAGATGAACTAATATTGCTAATTATTTTACCTAAAAGAAATGCCAAAAAGACCTTAAGCCAAAAAATGATTAAATTCTACCAAAATAAAACCATTTTCTCATACAAAAATTATACTGTGGCACATATATACACAAATGAATAGAAAATAAAACATGAATTCACTGTCTGTTTGCCGAAAGCAACAAACTTTGCATGACACGGTTTTGAATCTGCAAAGCACGAAGTCAGTATGCCACAAATGTCAAATGGATATGCATAGAAATTCTGTGACCAATCAAAACTACAAATGCTGAAGTTTTACAGCACATTATTAGTAAAAATATTTTAATAAAACAAACACTATGTTGATGCAAAAATCACATGAAAATTATTTGAGTGATAAAGTGCACTGATCAACTATATCAAGATAATTTAATAAAATAATAAACACCTTATTCTATAAAAGAAAATTTTAGAATAACGTATTAGCCAAAATATAATGTGACCTCGAATATAATGCAACCCCTAAGATTTTTAAAGTTTTCAAGAAAATACTGGAAAAAAATAAACTGAAATTTTTCTGTATTTCACCTTTAAATAATTAATAAACAGATTAATAATATCATGCACTGTATAAATGGTAATCCCACGCTTATAATTAGGCTCTCGCCAATGTTTCACCTCCATCTCCAGAGTCTTCTTCATTCACCCAAAATTATTTCTTCTCAACATGAACAGCAGCACTCCTACCTTGATCGTCACCCATAATAAAAAATCGGATGGACAAAAATTTGCAAAAGTAAGCAGACTTACTGATAGCTATAGTTCAATGACTACCGAGGGTTTGCCAGCTGGAGAATAGAAAAGTAAGTTTGGTCCTTTTCCCTCATCCACTTCAAGGTATTCAGAGTGGTGAAATTTTGATGCAAATGAAAGATTTCATCGTTCGAAAGGAAGACAGAAATCCTCATCTCAAGTGTTTGAACTTGTTTGTTCCTAACATTCCAATATTAAATCATGAGATGCTATGCGAAAAAAAAGCTCCCCATCCATGTAGGGAAGTTTCTGTTTATAGATGACTGGAGTTAGAAGTGTTTTGGGTTTAGTGCATGACTAGGGTTGCCACCTCTGTGGGTTTCACCTTAAGTCTTCGGGTTTAGCACTCAATATTCATGCTCCGGGTAGATTTAAGTAAACTAAATTAATGTCGAAAAATGTCAAAATTAATTAATTTTATTAAAAATGAAAACGATATAAAATTAATTTTATATAATCTTTTTTAAATAGATAGGAGTCTCAAAATCGTAGTTACAGCCCTGTATACCTCCTATACAAATGGTGTGTTTTTACTATTTAATAAAAAATCATTAGTCCTCAACTATAATGTGAGGGCTACTTTTATAAAGTCATTTACAAAAAAAGTCGCATTATATTCAGGCTATACCTTAGGCCTTAAATATAACATGAGAGTTACTTTTCCAATGTCATTTCAGGAAAAAACATCACATTATATTCGGGCCAATACAGTAATCAACACAAGATAATAGGACACTCACATCTGTTATAACAGCTCCACCGAAATCAGCCCTTCCTCTACTCCATGCTTCTAAATTAGGAAGGTGACTGTTTACATCTTCTACAGCTTCTGGGCACTCCACTACCTCCTCCATACCATAAACTTCATTTCTTTCTCCTGCTTCTACCCTTTCAACATTTTTTTCCCAATTATTCACTTTATTTGACTCCAGGTCTGATAAGCTGCAATCTAGGCCCTCAAAACAATCTTGGTCTTTTGTGCCATGTTCTTTCTCCTGCCTTACATCATCTTCCACTTCAACACCATTTACAGCCAACATGGGTATTTTTATTTCTATTATTTTATCTTCTGTATTTAAATCATTTCTAGAAAGTAACCGCTCCATAAATGAATCTTCTACATTTAAAACTTGTGAGGTATTTTTTGAAGGGTTTGGTAGAGAACTAGACAGAGAGATCTCATTTGGACTGTTCCTTGCCATATCATGCTCAACTTCAAAGCTCTCTTGATCAGCATGTACTGAAGGAGATGACTCTGTGCTTGGTTTCATGTCATCAATTGTGCTATTATCAGTTCCACCAGGAATCACCAAACTGGAGTCATCCTGAGATTCACACACAGCTTTTTCCTGAGATTCTCCTGCTTCTTTTCTTCTCTTCTTCTTTGGCTCCAAGTTGGATGATAATGGAACAGGAGTATCAGGATCTGGGCCAAATATCAAATAATACTCTGATACCATCTCTTCTATTCTGCTGAGGACCATATCCTACAATAGATAAATTATAAATTGATGGGAAAATTGATCAAAGACCATTATGCAGATAAGCATAAGCTGTAATATGGGAAATTTGATAACAGGAGAAAACATTCACATTCTGAAATGGGAGAATGTCTGATTTAGTAATTCAGTGATAGAAAATTTGCTCAGCAAGTGAAAGACACAGGTTCAATTCTTGGTTATGCAAGACTTTTTCTCCTGTTTTCAAAATTTCCAATAGATAAATTACTCAAAATAACAATAAAGGAAGACACACAAATCACAACATGTATTTACTATACAAGATGGTGCCTTCAATAAAACTTTTTTACAGAAAATAACACTAAAATAACATACCAGAGGTTTTATAATTTATCTTTCAGTCCCCAAACATAATTGCCCATTTAAATAACCCACTTCAGCACTTCTATGCATCTTTTACAAAATCATCTGGTTTACATATTTGGTTATGCCAACATATATCAGAGTATCACCTAGATATAAGAAAATAACTAAGTTCACTTGGGAAGGCTCCACTTTGTGGAAAGATTCCATTTAAATGAAAAAGAAACTCGTTAATTTCCACTAACAATTTTAATACCTGACCGGTTTCATCTGTTACAGCATCATCAGGTGACAACAGCTTGGCCGAGAGTTCTATATATATGGAGACAGACAAACGACTTTATTAGGGCGAAATTGAGACTATGTAGTCCCTTCTTACATTTAACCCTTTCGTCATATAAGTAATTACAATATTTACAAAATAAGAGAAATTAATTACATACCGATTTTAACAAAATACATATTAATTACAAGTTAATATATTTGTTAGTAGATAACAGAGCATTACCAAAGAAGTAGGGTAGGAGGGTTAAATGACTAATGATAGGCAGGAGGGAGAACATACAATCAGTAATGAGATAATGTGAAAAAATTAAAAAATAGAAATTACAAAGTGAAAGACAAAATTCAAACCGTTATGTATAACAGTAATGCGAACAAGTTAGTAATTAGAAAATGGAAGCAATTAACAGAAGTTACAAAAAAGGCGTTAAATTACAAATTAAAAAGGCAATAAATTAATTAGTTAGGAAAGCAGTAAAGAGAACAATGAAGAGTAATTGGAGAAAATAAATTCATTAGTAAGTGAAACATTGTCTGTAACATGATGAATTACAATTTTCAACTGCTCTAAGAGGTACAGTCTGTTGCCCTTTGATTCAAAGTGGAAAAACTACGGAATAAATGAACTGGAATGGCCGTTCTCAAAAAGGTGCTTATATATAAGAAAATAGATCCATGCAGAGTTATTTCATTTTATGCAAATATAAGAGTTTTTTGGATTTTCAAATGCTAAAAACAAAATAGTGGAAACTTGGTCTTATATTCAGCTAAATATTGTATATATACACCTGTTTACAAAAACATTTTTAATATGCCTTGAAAATATTCATGCCATTACTATTAACTTTTATGTATTAAAAATTAAATTATTTTCTCTAACTAAAACTGGCTAGAATATACAATAGTCCCCAGTCATATCCCAGGTTTGGAGGACACAGGATGACCCACACATAAAAGACAAACAGGCTATTATTGGCTATATGCAGTACGTTCATACCACTTAATAAATTTTAGAAATTTCAATTTATTTTATTGATGCAACAAACGAAATATAGAAAAAATACTGCAATATTTGCAAGTGATGCAATGGAATTTTTTTCAAGTTCAATATGAAAATATGAAGGAGAAAAGAAGAGCAATATTGTATCCAGATATGTGGAATAAATGACAGCATTATATCCGGAGAGCACTGTAATATTCAGATCAAGAATTTACAAGAGAATTTCCAAAAAATTTTCAACAAATAAAGTTATATTTATGAAATTTACAGGAACAAAAACAGGATGGCTATATACCAAAATAATCAAGCAAAGCGAAGTTTACTCATTATAAAACTCTAGAAAATCCTCATCACTGCTGTTAAAGTCATCAATGCTGGTGTTTTCAGGTAAGTCTTCACTTCCTTCATTTCGTTAATCACTGCCATCAAGTGCATTGCTAAATCGATATTTTTTAATGAATTCTCACATTCCACTAACTGCCAGAAATTTTCACCCATTCACAAACAATAAATTGAGATTGAACTTTATTTCATTGATCCTGTTGCAGTCACATCATAACTTACAGCCTCGATGCATTTGGCCTACTCCTCGCACATGAATGGCTAAAATGATTGAAACATCCAGAGGCTTTTATTGACTAGTCATACTTCAAGGAATCACTGCATCTGCATCTTTAGGTCTGCAACACATAACACATCTTCTCAATGACTCTGTTATATAGGACTTAAAATGATCACACACAAAATGATGATGGTTTTTCTACCTTTCAAGGGCAGAATTTAATGCTCTTTTGTGGATTTTCCAATCGGATTTTTTTTAGCATATATAATACCACTATCTGAGTTACTTTTGTAATTGTTTTATAACTTGCCTTAGATTTATGATAGAGACATGAAATAAAAAGTATTCTTTTCGTGAGAAGTGTATCTTTAATTTATAAATACCTGAAATTTTCAAAGTTTCAAGGGGTCTCATATTTTCATTGATAAATCAGAGGCCCAAGTTGACTTTCAAGTAATAAATCCAGAAACAGAGTGTACCCTCCTTAAAAAGATGTCTGGGAACTACACAGAAAAAATTGGCAATTTCCCTCCCTGTTTACATTCCCACTGGTTTTTAGATCTTTATCTAGTCTGCTTACTTTCCGACCCTCTTCTTTCCATAAAGAAACCCAAACTGGGCAACAGCAACCCTGTTTCAAAGGAAAAAATCTGCTGAGTCACGTTTTATGATGGCCAATAACCAATCCCTTTCCAAAACACGGGTTCCTCTGGGCTAGGAAGTTTCCAGAAATGTGTGAGGATTTATATTTTCTGATTGAATGTCTTCTAAGAACTAAGATCTATACTGTAAAGGGAAAAATCTGCAAATAACTGAGAAACAATGTATAAACAAATAAAATACCTAACGGGGACCACCAGTTAAGAAAAATTGATCTAAGGCACCACAGTGGTGTTAGCCATCCTTTAAAGCAGGGATGCACAACATATGGCCAACAGGCCAAATGCAGCCCGTCAACACATTTTGTGCAGCTTGATCGAAGCAGGGAGTAATTCAGCTGGGTCATTCCTTTTATATAGAAAATACAATCAAAATTTGTAATGGCAATTTTTCGTATATGCAGCATGATATGGGTGTGCTATACACTTCCACTTTTAGACGTCTGTTACCATAGTGTACCATTAAATGTCGCATGGATTTAAAAAACACTTAAGCACTCAAATTTCATCCATCGCTCTATAAGGAAAGCTAATGCTAACAAAGCTCATTACATTCAACAATGACAGATAAGAATTTAAGAGATGTTCTGAGAACAGTGACTACCAGCATTATGTCAGATATAAGTGGAATGGTAAGAGAAAAACGATGCAACACCTTCCATTGACTGTGCGACATCAACTTTTACAGTTTCTTTATCCTTTGTTGTGTTTCTGCCAAAAATCATAATATGTCTAAGCTAGTTGATGTCGCACAGGATGACATATTTCGTCGCATATGCTTGAGGGGTTAATATGCATAGTGTTGTTCAATGGAACATTAATCAATAGAGGTACTTTGTCTATGTGTCCTAGCTCAAGATACATTTTCTTTCTCATGTTTATGGAATTCTAAAGTCTTATTGTTTGCATTCAACTGGCATCTTTTACACTATTTTAGTTTTACTACACGTCTTTTCATAGATTCTTCATATCATGACTAGTTCCAGCAAAATCAGCAATACAACATCCCATCCCATCTCTTGCTTCCAGTATAACAATTTTCATTGATAAAGTAACTCCATTCATCCTGTGATATATAACCCAATTTTAACATATTCTTCCATTTTGCAGTGCATCCACATAAAGTTATCTTGTCTGCACTCACTAGTTCTTTTCACATTCTTCATTCCTGTTTAAATCACATGATTAAATATTGTTACTTAACTCATTTAACATCACTGTACATCGAGTAATGGTACCGTACATACATACATGCTGTCTGCTGATATGTAAATCTTACTCAGGCAGACTATATTTTCGGGCATATCTCTGAAAGATGTATGGTCAGCATCTTAACTTCTTGCATTTTGCTTATACTTTTATATTTTAAATAAATTGAGTGAAATGTTTAATCATAAAGAGTGGTAAAATATCTACAAAAAAGCAACTCCTCCAACAACTTCCAAATCATCACCAAAATCAATGTCTCCTTCTGCTTCCATATGCCCTTACCTCCATACATACTGCCTGCTGACACATATGTACACTGTATTCAGGTGAACTATATTGCTTGGCGTTCCATCACAAGTGCAATGTTGTTGAGTGATGTACTGTTGGTCACCTTGACTTCTTGGATGTTTCTTATACATTCAAATTTTAAACAATTAAAAATTTTAATAATAATAGTTGATAAAATAAAAAAAATTATCTGTGAATGGAGAAAACAAGGAAAAACTGAAGCTGGTAGGATAAGAGAAACATAAGGTTGGTTTTAAATGGCCACAACTAGAGGAGGAAGTGATTGATAATAGAACAGAAGAAGTTTGATATTGCTGTATCAATCAAAATCGTTATGTATGAGGCAAAAAGAGATGCAGAAGAAGAAGGACAAGTTGAGCATATGTATTGTTACTTCAAGTGCATTCCATTTATTAGGAATTAAATCTCATCTTGCACTTAAGTTTAAGAAAGTACTATCATTAAGGGTTGTCTGTAAGTGCGACGTGTGTGGCGCACTCTGACTGCCTAATTAATAGGACTGCTGTGTGCACGCTGGGTACATTTAGCTACATTAGTTTTGAAGCAGTTATTTATGTTTTAGATCAACCCTATTTATTTACATGAATTAAGTAACCTAAAACATTGTATTTAACTGTTATCATCTATAATATTTTATTTAAATGTTGTCAGATAGACTTAATCACGGCTAGAAATTATGCACAACGTGGCTCTTCCTAAATGCTTTGGTGAACCAAGACCTTTTTTTTCTGAAAAATCTTCTAAAAAATCAGGGTGTCTTATAACCTGATGTGTCTTATAACCCAAAAAATTAGTTTATTCACAACACATGCATAAAAGTAGTAGTAGTAATTTATTTTCTCAGTGCTTGGAGGGCTATGGTCATTTTGCACTGTCATCATCTGGACATATGTACACACAGAAGGGAGAAGGGAAACCTGGTTCCGGCATTAGCCTACTCTTTACGAAAGGCACCAATGGGGCCAACTGCTTAACATCCCTTCCGAAGGATGGAATGCTGAATTTGCAGTCTCCTCAAACCACACAAACAGGGAACCGGATGACCTCGGAAAAAATCCTACTTGTGCAGGATTCGTGCCCACTGCCTTTGCAGCAGGCAAGCAGCAGCCAGCATTCTAACCACTACACCATCAGCACCCCACATGCATAAAATCGATTCCTTCAGTATAATGTACGTGTATGACTATTATAAGTCTTTTAAGAGAAATTTTTAACAAAAGAATATATCAAAAGAAAGATATTTAAAAATTACCAAATGGTACCATGGATTAAAAACAAATTTTGCTGTACAGCCAACATGTCTTCAGAATTTATTTTTTGCTATACCAGAAACAATGAGCACTCTATGGCTGACATATAAATAAAAATTTCAGCACAAGCAAAATGAACTCCACCCTTGTCCATTGTTTCTACATGTAACACATCAACTTGCATTATTTAATAACCCTTACACATTTACTACAATGAAAGGGTCAAACAAGCCATAATAGAAAAGCAAGTGCTGATACAATCTTATTTTTCAGTCTTCTTATCATTAAATTGCAAATTTAGTTTTTATAAAGAAATAATTCAGCTAAAAATGAGCTAAAAATTAAGACTTAGGCCATGGATAAATAAAAGACAAACCTCACAGCGAAGAAGAATTTTTGTTTTATCAGTCTCTAGATTGACATCCAGCATACATGATGGTAAATCAATCTTCAAAATCCATGATGGCTTCTTTCGTTTCGGTAGATCACCAATGGTACCTCTACTTATCCAACAGTTCATCAGCTGCTCATTATAATCCACAATTTAAAAAAATAAAAAAAATAATTAAATGACTGACCTCAGACTTCCTCTTCCTTAACATATAAAAAATCTATAATGTAAAATATTCCATATACATATTTAATATAACATAGCTTGCATGGCTTCCATTATTCTCCATAAATCTGATAAAGTTAAAAAAATGTTCAAATGCTTTTTTCAGAATTATAAAAATATTCCTAAAATAATATTAATAGCACAATCCCTACACTGTCATGGTTCACAAGATAAACTTAACACAGCAAATAAAAAATGTTAACCAAGAAGGTTCCAAAATTTCCAGTTTGAGGCACATTTTGCACCAATATGTTACAGCCTATTAATCATTAGAAATGCTTCTATGACCATGTTGATTAAACAGATTATAAAAAATGGTGTTAGCAACCCTTACTGAAATATGACAAATCAAATTCTAGCTTTTACTAAAAACAAATAAGTTAGGAAAATATACAATGTATCATAAGTAGGTGCATTTTATGCAATGGAGTATTTGAAACTAAACGATATTGTTTGAACAAGAGCATACAATAAACAGTGTAACATCATAACCCATTTATGTATTTCTCTCTACTAAAAATGTCTTCCCTCTACTAAGTTGGAGCTTTAATAAATGTATTTATATAATTTTAGTATAATGACTAAAAATTACAAAACAAAATATTAGAAATGATTCCCAGGAAATATTACACTTTTGATTAACCAGTTTTTTATTGTCGTAATGAATCAAACAATCGAAAATTATTTGAAACATACCTAAGTTGAGATGAGTAGTTGTAATGTAATCATTACATTCATCCCTTCATCTTAAATTATCCATTTCTTTTCAATTACAAATGCTATGTGTACACAAGGAAAATAAATGTACTATCGGGAGCAAAAGTAAATGCAAGGGCTATGCGGGATTGCCTATCTGACACCCTGTGAAATCACCAGTATGAGAAATTTTGAAGTCAAGCAAATCATCTGCCATTTCCTTAGCTCCAAACACACGCTGTGAATGCATTGTGTGTATGGTGGTATTACACACCACTTCATAGCTCTGTATTGTTACAGATATCAGGAATAATAACGTAATTTATAATTGAAAGAAAGCAGACTGTTTTAAGCTATGCTTTATTTAATCGCTATGGTTACAGTTTTTCACTCTAACACTTGCGCAGCATAAGTGGCCGTGCTCATCTGAGCACAAGTCTCGTATTCCCATATAGGTGGATCTAGAGTTCGAGTTCTGGCATATGATATTAATTATTTTTTTTTATTAAAGGTATTTGATTTTATCTTGAGACTCTTATTAAATGTTAGTTATGCCAAAATATTCTTTTTAATTGGAAATGATTTTTGGAATTCAGAATTCAAACATCGAAAATAAGCTCTTTGTAAAGCTATTCAGTGCAAGTCAGGCCGGTCGAGATTTCTGATCCTGTACATCATATCAAGAAAGTATAGTTTTCATGAAAAAACTAAATTAAAGATTTCAACTGAAATACACGTTTTCAAGTCTTATGAACACGTTTTGACTATTTTTTTGATGATGTATTTGTGTGTCTGGTTGTATGCCTGCATGTGTGTATGTGACAGGAATGTTGTAGGTGATCTAACTCAAAATCTATTCATGAAATCAGCAAAAATTTTACATTTGTGATAATAGAAAAATCCTTAAGACTTGATAAGGTTTTAAATATTGTGATGAATCTTGTGGTCTCAGGGGTTAAGCGAGGGTTTGGATGGCAAATTCTGGATCAATGCTCTCTCTTTTCGGCAGTGGTTTTTAATTTTCATTTAAAAAATAATACAGCCAAATCTTTCAGTAAGAGAACAATTTTTCTATAGTGATTAATCACGTATCTTCAGAAGAATGAGTGCGGGTTCCAGGTCTATTCCTTCCCCTCCCTCTCCCCGCGTTCGTGACCTCTCCGCCCTCCCTGTCTTCTTTCCCTCCTCCTGTCGTAATCACTCATGAAACTCTTCTACTCCAAAAACAATTGAAGTAGGAAATGCACCCTTTCCTAAATTTAAAAGTTCTAAATATCATTATTCTCTCTCTACAACCTTTGTTTGAAATATATTCTTTTAAAGAGAGAGGAGATTTTTAATTTTTTCTGTTTTCAACAAATGTCTTATCTCAAACTTCCTTATTTACTTTAAATGTAAATAGGAAACTTATGGAGAAATAAAATTTTCTAGAATTTGTCTCAAAATCTTTTTCATCATATATTTAGTTATTTTCTTATTCTCCCATTGATCTAATGATTCATATACATTTTATTATAACAAATGTTTAATGGAATGGAATATTTGGACACAGATTACTGAACCCCTCATCTAATACATCGACTTCAAAAACGTGACTTTATGACAATTGAAGGAACTCACTTGCAGTTCATTTTACTTTTGACTTCATGAGTGTGATTTTAATATTTAATAACGTTTTTTTGAATGAAATTATTCATATCTGGAGCTCTGGCGAAAGCACCCAGTTCAATGCATGATTGGCTATAATTCAGGGACAAATGTAGAGCATTTGCTGATATTACGAGGGTCATTTTTAAAGTAAGAACCGTTTGCGCACCCTACCCGCGCAGGTCACTGACCGGAGATGTCTCAAGGTTGAATGCTCTCTCTAGGGCCCCGGCCACATCCTCAGTGTGCGCTGAGCATTTGAGTGAGTTGGTTGATTTTTCACAGTGCTTTATAAAGAACCATGTCTATCACTAATCCCGCCGATTGTGAAGTGTGTTCGGTGATTAGATTTTTGAACGCGAAAAAAATTCGCCCTGCCGAAATCCATCGCCAACTTGTGGAAGTGTATGGGGAAGGTTTAATGAACGAAGGGAATGTGCGAAAGTGGTGTCGTCTGTTTAATGGTGGAAGGATAAATGTGCATGATGACGCACGATTTGGACACCCATCTGTCATGAGTGAGGACTTGAAAAACAAGGTCGATGCGCACGTTCGTGAAAGCAGGCACTTCACTATTGATGAGCTTCATGAGGCTTTTCCAAATGTTTCGCGATCTGTCATCTATAAGATTGTCACAGTTCACCTCCAATATGGAAAGATTTGTGCCAGATGGGTTCCAAGAATGCTCACAGACGCATACAAGCAGAAACGCATGGGTGCTGCTCTGTCGTATTTGGAACGCTACCACAGAGATGGTGATGAATTCTTGGACCATATCGTGACGGGAAATGAGACTTGGGTCTCACACTACACGCCAGAGAGTAAGCGGCAGTCTCTTGAATGGCATCACCCCCACACTCCGACAAAACCACAAAAATTCAAGCAGACACCTTCAACTCTGAAAATCATGGCCACCATTTTTTGGGACAGGAAAGGCGTTCTTTAGGTTGACTTCTTGCCTGGCGGAGAAACCATCAATGCAAATGCATACTGTGAAACATTGACAAGGCTACGGCGCACTATCCAAAACCGCCGGCGCGGCCTACTCACTAGGGGAGTGTGTCTGCTTCATGACAACGCGTGGCCACATGTTGCACAAAAAACGCAAGCGCTGTTGGAGGAATTTGATTGGGAAATCCTCGACCATCCTCCCTACAGTCCTGATCTGTCACCTTCGGACTTCCATCTTTTCACAAAACTGAAGGAGTTTTTGGGTGGCAAACGGATGGAAACTGACGAAGAAGTGAAAGAAACAGTTGTGGGTTGGTTGGATGGACTGGCGGCCGACTTCTATGATGATGGGATCATCAAGCTGTGCCACATCTGAACAAATGCCTGGATCTCTATGGTGACTATGTAGAAAAATAAAGAAATGTTGTACGTAGTAGTAGCAATAAAATTATTTGGATATATAAAGTTTTTATTTTTTATGACAAAACGGTTCTTACTTTAAAAATGACCCTCGTAAAAAAATAATGCTAAACATTTATTTATTTTTCAATGAGTCTGACAGAGGAGAAATAATCGCCATGCGTTTGCATGAATAACAGATGCTAAGAAAGCCACTTCAATGACTCGTGACATGCAGAACATGGGGAAGAGGATCCAAGACCATGAAGAAAGGGAATGAAAACTTGGCAAGAAAAAGAATTCGGGCAGGTCGCAGCTGCATGCCAATGGTGGAGGATGATGAAACAACTGCCCAAGATACAAAAATCCATTCTCTGCATCATGGCTTGAATGGAAAAGGGTATGTGCAAAGGCTTCACTACAGCAGGTAGATTATGAGCCACCGACTGCAGGATCAAAGTCAAGCCAATTTCATGCCTGTCACCAAAATCCTTCTTGACAGATCCCACTCAATAGGTGGTGTAGTCTCCCTCCATGCCAATGACCTCTTGCAGGCGGTGGGACATAAACTCCACCAAGGCCATGCATACCTCCATGTGATGCCTAATGTTTTTCCACTCAAACTATACTAACCTGGTGCCCCGGTGCCTCCAAAAGGTCAAGAGCTCTTCCTGGTCGCTCCTGAAGATCTTCTCGTCGCACCATGCCATTAGGTCCCAGAAGGTTTGCGGGTTGCCAACATTCTGCAGGGTAAAAGCAAGACGCTTTTCCTTGTGGTGTTGCAGCAGAAGAGTTTTGGTGGCAGGCACGTAGTTTGCTATACCTTGCTCCCGCTGGCAGCAGCTTATAGTCCACCTGCTGCAGTCAAGCCTTCGTGCATGCTCTTTTCTAATCGAGCCATGATGCAGAGGATGGTTTTCTGTATCTTGTGCAATGGCATTGTCATCCTCCACCACTGTCACGCGGCTGTGACCCAAACGAGGTCTATTCCTTGTCCAGTTATCACCCTCTTCTTTGTGATGTTGAATCCACTTCCTCACAGTTTGTATGTGCTGACTCATTGCAATTGCTATCTCAGCATCCGTTGATCCATTCAAATGCACGGTGATTATTCTTCCTCTGTCCGACTGGCTCGTTTCCCTTACCCCACGTTCATGAGGCATAGCTTGACAAAAACATGCAGTGTGTAGAGGTGGCGTTGCAAAGAAAAACAGCGCTATTTCTTTGCAGATTATTTAATTTTACATAAAATAATATATGTTAAACATTTTTCATAAGTTAAATAAAATATTAATAAATTCATTGTTTCAAATTTAATCTTATAAAAATATTCTGATTATTATTATCTCAGAATCTATTGCACATATATGTCAAAAATGGCGCTAGCATACACGAGTGTATTTACAAAAGAACTAAATATCTCGAAAACTATGGGAAAAAACTTCTAGAAAAGTTTATTCCCCATAAATTTCCTGTTTTCATTTAAAATAAATAAGGAAGTTTGAGAGGAGAATTTTTGCGAAAACAGAAAAAAATTTAAAAATCTCCGAAGCTCTGTGCTTAACACGTTCGATGTGGACAACATCCTATGATGTTGTCCCACCCTAGCACAGTTATGGGTGACATAATATGTTCCCTCTCTAGGGTTTTTTCCTTCGCTTCTCTCTCTCCTGTGGTGAGGATTTGACTTTGGGAAAAAGGACGCAGGAGGGTTTAAACTCAGTGCCTTGTGAGCTTTCGAACAGTGCATGTCATTTTCTAGTCAAATGCACAGAAAATCAGTTTTTGGATTTTATGTAGGAAATTTCAAGTCAGTCTTATTATTTTTTATAAAGATTGTTTTTTTATTTACTTCATTATTTCAATGCAATTATCAAAATATGTTTACGTTGAAAAAGTGGAAAAACATTTTTCTTTTATTTTTTTAGTTGTTGAAATATATCAAATTATTTACGTTTCAAAATGTAAATAATTTTTTTAGTTTTCGAACTAAACAGATCGCCAAACTTCATTGCACAAATAAGATATTTTATAGTTTTAGCCGTCGAATAAAGCAGAAACGGAGAAATTCTGTCCATATTTACGTATTTTAATAAATTATGGAATAAAGCCTTGCACATTGAAAAATTGAAACTCCTGTGTAAACATATGGGAAAATATATTCATTTCCTGTAGTCGAATCTGGGACACTTATGTCAACGAAAATAGTTTTCTCGAGCTCTCCTAGTTTTCAGAAATAAAATGGCTTTCACAATATTTCTCTATAGCAAACTGTCCAACAGATAAAAGGGGGGATGGACAGATGGATGGATGGACAGACGGACTGACTGACATTGAGTAACTATATTAAAAAATAATTATAATCAATAATTGTATTTCTCGAAACAATTAGTTATACTGTACATTTTAAATATAATTGTAAATTTTAATTATTATTGTAAATTGTAACATTTATTGTAAATTTAAACTATTATTGTAAATTGTAAATATTATTGTCAATTATAGTAAGAATAATAATAATCAATAATTGTGAAAGAATATCATATTTTATTATAAATAAACCTTTTTAAAGGGAATTGCATAACTATTACTTAAAAATAACCCATAAATTTATAAGAATTTGTTTGAATATAAGTCACACCTTTTTATCATATTTACATTCCTTGAAAAGTAGAAACCATATTTGGAATATTATGTTTTGGTGATATTTTAGATGCAATAAAAGGGTTAGTTAATCTTGGGACTATCCGCAGTGCGGATGACATCACATGATGTCCTCGATATCTTTCTTTAATTTTAAAAAAATTTTCAATTAATTTTACAGAAAAATACATAATAAATTTAAAAAACAAAGCTATATTGTATTTTTAGTCCGAAAGTTACACTCGTTTGTGATAATTTCTTAGATTTTTGGACTGCAACGAACATGTTAAAAGATTGTTTCATAAAAAGGTTGTCAAGAATATTAATATTTACAGCATTTAAATTTATATATTGTGACATCTCTGGAAAGGATGTTTTTCCTACTTCAATTGTTTTTCGAATCGAGGACTTTCGAGAGCGACTATGGCAGAAGTAAATTCTAGGCAATGAGGGAAAGCATGCGGTTGCAAGTCAACCTTCCCTCATGGTCAGGTGGGGGAGGTATGGAGGGTTCAAAGGTCTTTTCAAGGAAATCGTAGTCCAAGCAAAGCATATTCCTACCAACCGAAACTTTTGTAAATTTCTCGCATGTTAGGAAGGATAGCTAGCCTCTTTCCTTGAGCAACAGAAATTGCACTGATTACATGCCTGCACCTTCGATAAATGCTCGAGAAACCACGAATCGACGTTGTTCTTGGAGACTTGTCTACCTCCAGTCCAGTCGATTGATAATTTGAAATCCCCCCAAAGAATTATTTTCTTATTGGGTAAGGGGAAAAAGCGAAATTTAATTCCACTATTTGGAGGATGGTAGGAAATTCCAGTAAGTGTTTTAATTCCTGAGGATGTTATTTAGCCCATTCAATTTCATAGTTAATTCAGAGATTGGGTCTAGCTTTCAATTGTAAACTGTTTTTATTTGGCTAATCGTAAGAGGACCCTGCCATCTCGAGAACCTTGGTCACGACGATAAATGCTAAAAATTCTGAATTCCAAAAATCATTTCCAACATTTATAACATTTAATAAGAATCCCAAGAGAAAAGTGAATACCTTTAATAAAAAATAATTAATTAATATCATATGCCAGAACTCGAACTCCAGATCCAACTATCTGGGAATATGAGACTTGTGCTTAGACTAGCACTGCCACTTATGCTGCGCAAGTGCTAGAGTGAAAAACTGTAACCATAGCGATTAAATAAAGCATAGCTTAAAACAGTCTGCTTTACTTCAATTCTAAATTATATCATTATTCCTGATATCCATAACAATACAGAGCTATGAAGTGGTGTATAATACCACCAGACACACAATGCATTCACAGCGTGTGTTTGGAGCTAAGGAAATGGCAGATGATTTGCTTGACTTCAAAATTTCTCATACCAGCGATTTCACAGGGTGTCGAATAGGCAATCCCGCATAGCCCTTGCATTTACTTTTGCACCTGATAGTACATGGGGTGATTGGAACGTGAGATTACAAGTTCCGTATTTTGAAAATGACATATTATCTGAAAATGATTATATGTATTTCACATTTAAACTAACATTAATCAACTATTTATTTTTTCACATAGTCCCCTTGACAGTTGAGACATTTGTCATAACGCAAAATCAAATTACATATACAGGTAGCATAGAAATCGGGGTTTTGTACACTGAGCCTAAAGCGAACTTCATGTTGACCCTCAGCATCCAAATGAAATCTGTGACCATCAAAATGTTTTTTTAGGATGTCCAAACAAATGATAGTCACTTGGGATGAGATCAGGACTAAAGAGATGGTGTCCAAGAACTTCCCATCCAAACTGTGTCAAGTCCTTGATCACCATTCTCCCAGCACTAAACTGTCTAGACGAGGAGACTCAAACTCACATTGGTGCACAGGTCACAAGAAGGCCCTCCACCAAACCCATGAGTTGCATTAAGGCACCATACCAATTCTGAATGTGTAAATACTGTAAACTATATTTTTCTATGTGTGTGATTTAATATAGGTGCATAAATATAAATTTTAATTGAGCTTTGATGAATATAACTAGACAGTTTATGAAATAAATTATGTTAATTATTTGTTTTTTCTTAACTTAAACATTTTAAAAATTTACCCAAAAAATCTAGAAATTATTATCATAACTGCAGTCGATCCAATCGTGGAAAGTCTTCATAATCTGTGTGTTTCAGGCTAATCTATAAGCACAGGAACAGTGTAAGTATGCTGACAGGCCGCTCCAAGGAAGGGTTCAGAAAAATCGGCTCCGTGCTGAACGTATTAAGAAAAATGCACCTAGTCATGAAGTATAGCTCACTTTTCCATTCTTGCATATTCTCTCTTATTTTTTTGCAGCATATCTTATAATTAACCAGAGTTATAAATGCACATCGCATATATAAATCACACAAAATGCCATTCCTTAACATGCAGACCTTTTTCGTTTACATTTTAAAATATTTCAAGGATGAGGTATTTAACTTGCATTAGTTATATGAAGAAAAAAATTTAAATCTCATTTGTAAATCTCCAAAAATTACGTTTTAATACGATTTTTCATGCATTTTGTTTATATTGGATTACTGTTGTCCTAATTATTGAATTCTACTCTTGGCCTCATAATAAATGCACCAATTTAGTGCTTTAACACGGGTCAGACTTTTATAAAAGGGTATAACTTATTTACTGAATCTAATTAGAGGGAGGAAGGAAAAGAGAATGGGAATAAGCAAAAATGGAGAAAGAGGAAGTAGCATTTGTATAGGATTAAAAGGAGATGCAGTATAAAAATAACAATAATAAATTATAATTGATTATAAAAAATGTTATACTAATGAATCATGTACCATTGCCAAATGGTGGGAATTCATAAAACTAAATATAGGACATGTAATTTTCAATGGATTTCTTTAACTGATAATACAGCAAATATTTCAAACCGAATTTCAAATAGGAGTGAAAAAATAACATTTTATGACTTTTATTTAAATTTCTTTATCTAAAATGATTTTTCTGGAAAATTTTCAAACTAATATAGTTAAAAGAAAAGTGCGATCTTAAAATATAGCTAAACTCATTGCAGTTCATGTAAGTATTTAGTTAATAGTAAGTAAGTTACTACACATTTTTCCTTGGATGGTAAATTGACAGTTTGTTCACATTTTATCCTGTTTTTAACGGGTTAATAAGAGTAAAATAATTCATTTATTAAGTTAAAATCTATACATTTTAAATAACTTATAATTTGCTCGGATATTTCAAGTAAATTTCAGCTACTTCCTTATGCATTATATCTAATTTTCAGCAAATATTTGGATAATCATTTGGCCTCTCTTCTAATAATTACTTAAACAGTATAATTAAAACAAAGATAAATTTCAAAAACACTGATTTGATTGTGCATGAAAGCCAAACCAGACCATAGCATATCTTACTGATTTTTCATATTGAAATCATATATATGGAATACTTTTATGATAATCCTGTCATATTTGACAGGCAATTATGCTAGTTCATACTATAAAAAGCTACATCTGTAAATAATATTTTCATACAAAATACAAGATTTTGTGAAACAATCTTTGATTAGTAAATGTGAGAAGAATAAAATCAAGCAATACATTATTTTTAATTTAATACCAATTTTTACTCAATTTTTAACTGTCAGTTACATAATAAAGGTAAAGTACTCCCTTAGCCCAAGTTTGGCTAAGGGAGTACTTTACCTTTATTAACCTTAGCCAAAGTTATTGAGCTACTATCAATTGTCAGTTACATATTATACTTATTGGCATTTGTTTTGGTTACCTGATCTATTTTCTTGTGCTTTATAGGGCGACCGTTTACCAGAAGATAAACATTTGGTACAAACCCCTCTGGAGATGGATAGGAGCACATTTCTAGGATATTAGAACCCTTCTGTGGCACAACCATCTCTATCTCCATCTAAAAGAAAAAATATGAAGACATGAATAATGGTGTGCCAAAAAATACCATATTAATTCGAATCCAAGTCGAGTTTTTTTTCCAAATTTCACTTTCCAAATTGAATGTCATCTTAAATTCAAGTATGAAGTGGTAAACAATCAATACATCACGGTAAATTCATTGCGCACCAATTTGTCATGAAACAAATTGGAAGGCAAGACACCATGACTGGTGCTCAGCAAGGGTATACACTTGTTGGGTTGGGAGTCATCCCCTGTCATACACGATCCAATGTTTCTCACCTTGCGTAATTCGCAAAGAGACTTGCGATTCATTCTGGTGTTATCAAAATATAAAGAAAAATTTTGTTGTGAAAAGTGTCTCCCCCTGCCGTACACCAGTCAGGGAATCTTGCCTTCCAATTTGCCTCACGATAAATATGTCAAGCAATGACGTGAAGAACAAAGAGTTTGTTGTGCGATTTATTGACAGGCGACAAATTTTTTGCATGACGAATTGATGAACGACAAACTGACCTAAACTAGTTGTTGTAGAACTGTAGGAAGAATGGTTATGCATTTAATTGATGTTTTTTTAAACAAATGAAACAAGATAAAATAATTGTATCCACTGAAATTTTTCATTGCAAACTTACGATCCGGATTTCAATTAATACAGTACGCCCAATCCTCGACTAACACGAATTCTACCAACATGATTTCAGTTTAACACGGTTTTAAAAATAACGCTGGTTTTTTTCCAACACGACTGGCCATTCGGTTCAACAGGATTTCTCCATGACTTCTCTACGATCGTGGAAAGGTCTAGAAAGCGGAAACAAGTTTAGACATGTTTGTTCCGCTCTTGCAGGATGTTTAGTTGAGAGAGAGACCGAGCAATTGGGAAGAAAGAGTAGTCAACGGAAGCATTTCCTATTGACCTCTATTATATAATGTGAGATACATTCCTACTGCATAAAGTCTTCACTCAAATATACTTTACAAGTTCTTTAGAAAATTGATCATGGGAAGCAGTGCTCAAATTGGAAAATATCAACAACCAGAACATTCTGATGCGATATTTTTAACAACAGGAATGCTATGGGCTTCATTTTGTAACAAGTGGAACAGAGTTCTCACACGTTTCTGTCCAATTTGAGCACTGTTTAGCACTATAACAAGTTTTGACTTGTTCCACTAAGTCATCAAATATATTCACTCTTACATAAGGCATAAGAGTGAATTTAACTATTTCCTTATAGGTCATGAAAATAACTGAAAACATGAAAAATGTTAACAATAATATTCAATACATAGTTATTAAAATAGTGTAACAAGTGAAATAACATAATTTTGGTATGAGTAAATATTAAATAATTTTTATTTGTTTATGTAGCATCATAAGTTTAGATTCCTTATGAGAAAGAACAAAGGATTTAAATGTCCTGACTGTTCTAAGGTTTCTTTGAATCAAAAGGATAAAGAGGAATTATTCTTCTGTATTATTATTGTTATTATTAATAATATTATCATCATTTCTTCTTCTGTTGTTTTTTCTTTACTCGATTTGTTACGAAAAAGATAACAGAATTTTTACATAACTTCAAGATTTTCATTCGTATAACAAAGCACTGGACAAAATCTTGTTTTCCTAATTTCAAAATTTCATAAAATGGGACAAAGTATGTAAATCAAGGTCGACCTCTATAGTCATAATAAAGGAATAAAATTAAAAATATGTCAATCAGATTAGGATGCTGGAACACATCCCCCTTATTTAAATTGTTTCTTATGAGAAATTTGTGTCCGACTAACACAATTTCACCTTACATGAAATTTTTTAAGAATGCATCTATCGTGTTAAAATTTGAAACACACCATTTCAATTAATGAATGAACTAGTATACCTACACTGAATGCATGTGTTCAAAATATATACCAAATACATTGTGTGAAATTAGGTCAAAATCTTTTTTCTGTTTGATAGTTTGATAAAGGGGGGGAGTCATCTTGGTTTCGGTTAAATACGGTAATTATTTTCTCATTTCTTCAAAATTATCATTTTAAGAGAAATGAATCAAATGATAACATACTTATTTGGCAGATCTAAAAATTAATTTTTTCTAATAAATTGTATATTTCAACTACCAAATTCACAGTTCTAGCGCATAATGAAATTTATAAAAAATATGCTATCCAATGCTTTAAAATGGCAATCTGACTTTTAGCAAATCGATACAGAAAATTCAGAAACTAATAAGGAAACCTTGATTTTTCGGCTTGAAAATGCACGTTTAGGCATATACTCATCATGTAAGTCTACCTTCTTTCACTTGATAAGTATTTTTTAAATAATTTTTCAGACAAAATCCAGTTTGTATCTCAATTTTAACTAATATAAAAATGCAATAAAGCTCTGCACTGATTTCCCTGCTCTTATTACGGAGGATAGGAATGAAATAATAGGGTCCGAAAAACCTAAAACTGAAAAAATCTTTTCTTTTTCTTCTTTGGATTTTTTCCATCGGTTGTACCAAATGATCTGTCATCATACCAAATTTTAGCACTCCTAAAAAAAGGTTTCATAACACCCTATTTCCTTCAAAGTAGAAATCAGCTATTTAAAACAATGATACAGGTTTAGGGCTTCCAAAATCTGGAAAATTCTAAAATCCATCATGGCTTCGGCCCCTGGAATTCAGGGTTCCAGTTGTATGTTTAAAGTTCATCAACTTTGATGCTTGAATTCTTTTGCAAATTTCAATCTGAAAGCTTACCTCCACACATTCAGGTTCGTCCATATCCACAGTTTCCATGCTATCATCATCAACAACTCTCTCCATAGGAGCCTGAGAACCTTTCCAGTATAATCGTTGCATTTTAATTGCAAGTTTATATCCCAATACCTCATGGGCCGCAGAAAAGACAGAAGAAGCCGAAACTTTCCTCCAGATAGTTGAACCATCATGTGACAGAGTGACTGAAAGGTCAGGTTTCGCTAATGAAAAGCACCGCAAAAGCCTGAGTGTGGTCTTAAGAGATGATGATGTTGATAGCATTTTACGACGAACAGGAACACATCCAAACAAACTCTCCACCACTACAGTTGTGCCTATATGTTGAAACAGAAATCTGATTCAATGATTTAATGAATAATAAATCTTACACATTTCACAAATAAAATTCATTTATGCTAGATTTTTAAAATTTATAAGTACTACACCAAACAGCAAAGAGGTGGATTTCATTTCTAGACTAAGTGCCAAGGGTATTACTATAAACTTTTCCTTGGCCAATTAAATTTTCTAAAAAGCTTCTGACGATTACAACATGCCCCATTGACCATCACTCATGCAGTCACTAGAAATAACTCTGGTGCTTTATGTGCCAAGGAATAGTAAGAAATGCAAAATTTACCAACACAATGATGAGAAGGTTTTGAGGATGCGATTCTTCCTTCTTTATCCAAAGTATAGGTGATAGCAAAGGCATCATCTACTGTGCACGTGGTGAAACTTACATCAGCTACAGCACACAAGGCATTAAAAGCTTGACCACGGAAACCATAGCTACTCAAATGATCTGAAACCAAAGCGCCCATGACATAAAATTTTAATTCAGTACAAAGTATTGCTCAAAAATTAACTGTGATGTTGAATAAAATGGAACAAGTGCAATTAGAAAGAATACTATTCCCCTAAATTAATAAACCAATAAAATTAGAATTATTAAGTGACATAACTTTATATATAACAGACTTGAAATAATTTTCATCAACTATACTTGTGACCACATTACCACAGTTACTAACAAGAAAATTAACCCTAAAAGGTTGATTAATGATGCTGGATGTTAATTTTAGTAGTTACAGAAATAGCACTTGTCTTAGTAATTATTAATGGTATAAAGGATAAAAGGATTTATCTATAACTCATAATAAATCTCTATAATAAAAGTCCTTATGCCCTAATTGTCTGCTAATTTGCTTGTGAGTTTCAGTAAATTCACCCAGTGCTGTCAATCTAGCAAACTTGTAGCTAGGTGTTGTATATATAGGTTCGATCTAGTGCCTAAAAATGACCACAACAACTATTAACAAGACAAGCAAACCAATTCAACAATCTAGCTAATTCTAGCTATTGGTGGCAAGTATCCACACTCACACAAAATATAATAAGAAATTTGAAAAAATAAAAATGCACACAGATAAGCAGAACATTCTGGTCATTTGTTCCTTACTTTTCATTTTATTGTTATTTTTTAGTAATTTCCTATAGCACCAGAACAGTGGGCACCACTTACAGGAAAAATGGTGTTTAGGTCGAAAAGCACGAGCTCTATTATAGGCACCCTCTGAACTACTTTTCTATACATAAATTTAGTAGAATAACACTAACCTACGGTCAATTTCAGAAAAATTGTGTCATAAGACCTATCATTTTTCAATAAATCCCAAAATATTACTTTTACCACCTGTTGCAAGCTATATAATAGTAAATTCAATTTAAGAATCAATCTATGATGTAATTAGTTGTCCTGCTCTATTACAGAGAGCACCATTATTAATTTTTCCTAGCAAATTGCTAGTAACCAAAAAGATGTGATCTAATGACTAGAAATGTGAGATATACTCGGAGAACGAGAATATTGTCCAAAAGATTATTCAAGTGGAAACATTGAGAATTGTACAACATAATTACAAAAATTTGCTGAAAAGCAGCAAACATTCCATTGACATTCCATGTCACATTTGAGAGGTTTTAAATATTTTTAATTGTAGCCATATAGGAATGTTCCAGAATGTTATAGATTCCTGAAGAATCTTTTAGGAAGCTCCAGTACAAAATTTACTAGTGAGTGAAAGATTACTGTGAACTTTTTTAAAATTGATATTTATTTTCTTCAAGTTTATTAAAAACTATCACGGTGAAAGCAATTACCTTACCTACAGTATGTATTTTCACTTTCTCCATATGTAGTATAGGGGAAAGTATTGAAGTATTGTTTTCATGAAAAAAATCGATTTCGAGATTTCAATGGAAATACATGTTTTGAGGTCTCCTGAACATGTTTAGACCATTTTCTCAATGACGTCTTTGTGTGTATGTAATAGGAATTTTGTGGGTGCTGTAACTCAAAAACTATTAACCAAATCATCATGAAATTTTATATATGACAATTTTATTAAATGGACAAGAGTTGACAAGTTTTTGATTAAATCAGTCAACCAGATGTGGGTGTTTACCCTTGTCACATCCGTTTTTTTTATATTTGCTTTAATACTTGATCAATGCAAAAAATTACTGGAATAAAATTGTAGGCAATTTAATTTTCTACCTTTGTTCGAAACATTTTCCCTAATAATGCATTTTGTAAGAAATATTTTTAAAATTATATTTTTTAGCTGCTACCACCATACCACCTAGAGACAACTTTTTTAAATACTTCACGCTTAGTTGCATCTTAGTAACACTCCTTTTTACGCTTAACTGTTGAAACTCTGTGGCTATATCCAATATCAGAAGGCTACAGTACGAGTTTATGTCTTTTCTTTGTAAGGTCTTTGAATTTTTTCCCGCAGATTCTTAAAATATTTATTATCATTTAACCTATTTGGAAATTTTAGAAATAATACAGATATGGAGAAAGCCATGTGGTGGCCACATCAGATTTTTTATTCATAAGTAATATGAGTACAACTTATTGCAATCATATTAGTAATCTAGTATCATTTTAATGACTAAAAACTACTTGTATCATCACTATTTTGTATTTTTTCAGAAATAAAATATTGCCATTTTATATTCAAGCACTGGAAATATATAATATAAAAGTTACTGTTAGGCTTTTAATGATATTAATAGTTAAAAATTAAATTTTAAAATAATTTTTAATGTGTAGGAAGAAAATTCTCAGGAATATTCTCCAAAAGATTATTCTGAAGAATTTTACATCTCTACTAATGAGTATCTGAAAAAATAATTGACAACCTTGATTTCATTCTGCTTGACATTGTTGCCTAGCAGTCTATGCAGGGGTAGCCTAAGGTATTTTGGAATCTCAGACAAGAAAGCACTCCAGCACCCCCTGTAATTTTTGTTTAAGACATTTCTAAAAGAATTTGTACATTTATTCATTGAACTGTAAAATAATTGATAATGAAAAGGAATTTCAACAAGATTCAGAAGGCATTCAATTATGTATCTCCCACGAAAATTTATTAAAACACATTCGGTTTCACAATGATTGTAACACCAGGCTGTAGCAAAACCAGCTATGTTTTAATAAATTTTCGTGGAAGATACATAGTTGAATTTCATCTGCATCATGAGTAAATTTCACAAATTGAAGCCTAAATTTGTTAATGAGAATTTCAGTTATATTCTCCCTGCTCGGCAATATAAATTGATGTCCAATATTTGTTCACTTGCAAGTATAGAAAGAAGATCGAGTTAGCACTCCCAATACTTTGGCACCCTCGACAACTAAATGAATAAAAATGGTCTTCCAAACTCAGCACTCGGTTAACCGGAATATTTGATTAACTGGTAACCCCATTCTCAATGGGTGTCATTTAATGGAGCTTTTACTGTAATTAGAATACAATAACATCCCATTACAAGGAATATTATATAACAGGTCTGCCATTTTCATGGATTCTATCAGTTTGTATGGATTTTTTAATGAAAAATTGAGACATTACCATGATTCATGGATATTTATAAGGTAAAATTCGGATGTTTTGTGAGCTGTTTGCTTAAAAAAACCATAAACTACTAAGAAATTCTGTAAGTATTAATATTTTTACACGAGAGTTGCGTTTCTGGAAATCGTCACGTAAAGCGAAAACGCATAAATCGAAAATATTTTTCCCATTTAAAATAATGTAATAGGCATTGTTTATGTTTCTGAGCAGGGGTTTTCTATTTAGAAACGTCTATAAAGTTGATTTAATGAGTGTTTTAACCGGCCAAGCGTGTACAGCGACATATTGCAGCATCTAATTTTGCAATTCTTTAATTTTTTCTGCATTGCGTTTCTGTCATAAATTACAGATATCTCGAAGCTCCTTCGATCAGTGAACCCTCCTATACAACTCCTCACCCAACTCAATGAATATTTTTGCAAGGGTTTTCTCCCTTACAGTTGTTGACTGCTAACAGTGCATCACTTTCTAGAACAAAAACCCTCTTCAGCACAAAAAGGTGGATTTAAGTGCGTTGTTTGCTTAAAGATAGAAATAAGAAAAGATTCTACCACAGTAGGAAATACCAGGAAACCCTGCTCTGTCATACGATGCAATAAATGGTATCACTGCACGGACGATTAACGGGCAAGAATCTACGAAATATTTAATAACAAAACAAAATGACTTCAGAAATGTTCTTTCTCTTTCTTGGGATTATTATGCTAACTGGCAGGAGTGTAGGACATAAGACATCTTTAACAAGTGGTAGATAAAGTTTTATAAAAATATGAAACAAACTAAACACAAGATTTTATTGCTGTTTGATAACTACCACAAGTTGTGAAGTGCCTGCATTTTCTGCCACACTCTTCTGTATCACATAACCTCATGCTTTTCAGGGCTATGGTTCTCTGTCTTCATGGAGACATGTCCCATATGCTTTGGGTGCCAATTGCTATGAGCAGTAACAACACAAGTAGTAAATAAAAATAACTTTTTATTTCAGAAAGGCTTATACACGTGGTCAGTAACTTTTACAATGATAGACACAGCTGGATCAGTCTGCCCATACTACTTCTTGCATCACCTTATATACTTTCCCCTTATGGGAGGGAACCAATAGGGAACAAACATAGTGCAGACCCCCCTGGTTGACTGTCTGTGCAGTATAAAAGAGCAAGGAGAATTGACTTTGACCCAACAATTGCACACCTGGATGCCATAACATATAATAACAACTATAAAATGAAAATCTTAACATGCAAACTGCTAAAGATATGAATTCTTTTGAGGTTAAACCCACAAACCAAAGCATGTAAAATGCATCCTAATTCAGCTCTTTGTTCCACAGGGCACAGACTACTTGGAAGTTGGAACAGATTAATACTCTAAATTTGCTTAAGGGTAAGGATCAAAAAAGCCTAAGCACATCAATAGTTAACTTTGGCCATCCTTGTTTTTTTAAAATAAAATTCCATTCTTTGTTCCACTTACACGCCTTTAAATTTCACTAATGGACTAATAATTGCTAAAAACTATTTTGTAATAACATTCATGTTTACTTTGAGTAAAAGTTACACTTGGAAAATTCCACATGCTTAAATCGTTGGTAGCTCAATAACTTTGGCTCAGATTATTAAAAGTAAAGTACTCCTTTAGCCAAACAATTAGAGGGTTACAACACCCAATGCATTTCACCCACAAGGTGGGCATCTTCAGGGGCAAAACCTGTCTCAACATTGACTGGGAGTCGACTCCCAGTCACTGTTGAGACAGGTTTTGCTAAGGTGGAAAATTTGCATTCAATGTGGCATAAAACTGGGAAAGTCTGGCACTGTTGAAATTGAAGATCTTAATGCAAAATTTGGCAAACAAGTAGACTTATGAGACAGAGCTGTCTGGAAAATCAATGTAAAAGAGAGAGAGAGAAAGCAATATTCCATTTAACTATACTGCATTCTTGCAAAATGATTCAATTCCAAAACGTATCAATCATAACTAGAATTGTCAGCAAGTCCATTTTTGCCCAGAGATCTCCCGCTCATCACCATAATCTCTGGTCTGTGGTCAGTAGCTCAAATCTACAGCTCATTCTCTTAAGGCTGTTAACTTCTGATTAAGGTGATTATGAAATCAATGTAGACAGCAAGCAGCTCATAATTTACCAGTTGTATTGCCAGTAAATCACTGCAAGTTTGTTTGAAAAATAATGAAATCTTTCAAGTTATAAGCTTTTATCATATTCTCCCATTTCACTCTATAATAACAAAGTCCACTTGGGAAGGCTCTATAATCTCACTCTATAATTGTAGATGAAAACATGCCATCAGAACATTATTTAGGATACAAGGGAAGGGAGGCCAGAGGCCCTCCAGGCACCTCCCCAGTTACATCCTGTGCCCAAACCCATGCCTCACTCTGCAAGACTAATTCATCTGCTGAGGAACCAAGTCTTAACACCTTAGTTCCATTTAGCACTAAAAAACAGCATGTGATCATGAACCGCATCACATATAGTCCTCATACCACCTCCATTCCCTCCCCTCATGCCTCTTCCCTGCCAATCACTCGCTTAACCTCACAACGTTGAGTGATGTACTGAGTACAGCAGGTGCAAACCTCATATGTCATTGACTGACATACTAGTGATGGGTATAATCAATTATTTCAACAATCGAATAAGTGTAATCGAGTGACTGTCATAATCGATTATGGGGGAGGGAGGAAAGGGGGGGGGAGAGGTGGTCAGTGTGTGATAGTGTTCTGGAATGCCAACCCAAATGTCACGGGTTCGAATCCTGCCTCGTGCATGGACTGTTGTGATCAATCCCGGATTTTCCGGTCATTTTCTGATGACATGCTTTAAGTAGCTTATCGAGGGACAGGAAAAACTCCAAATAGCTAAAAAAAAAAGAATGTCCAAGCTACATTCCTAACTCTGTTCCTGATATCCTTATTTAAAATGAGAGGAACGAATTTCCGATAAGCGAAGAGAGCAAATGTGGGTGCAAGGAGGGTGTGGAGGTTGTGGGGTGGGAAATCTCCGAAGTACTTACGTATTTTGCCTCATCAATTTCTCCCACAAGACTAAACAAACAACTTCTAAACATAAAAATCTGCTATCATTAGAAATAATACACAAAAATCCTAGTTGTGATTCTGATCACACCATTAAGGGTTTTGTAGGTAAAGTAGTTAAGAAATAACTTTAGTGAGTGGATGGGTAATTGAAAATGATGTGTTATCTGAATGGGTTAGCCACCCGCACAACACGCAACCAGTGATAGCTATTTTTTACAAATTTATTATTTTCTCAAAATATTTCGCATCAATTTAAATAAAATTTTATACGATTCCTCACATTATAGTAGGGTGTCGTTATGACATTTTTCAGCTTTATATCTCAAATAGCTTCCAAGATAGAAGGGGGGACAACTTGAATTGCCACTTTTTCCTTTCCTACGACCGCCATTTTAATAAAAATAAAAAACTAAAACACGATTCATAATCAGAAGATTATGACCTTTCATTTGATACCCAACATGTATTTCTTTTAAATGTCGAATTTTTAACCTCCCGTCATTTTCAACAATTTTCCATCAATTATTTGTTTATAAATATTTTTCGTGTTGTTGGGCCAGTAATATACTTATGTATGCCAAATTTGAAGTCCCTCGGTTGAACGGTGCAATCAGCAGACCTTCCTGACAGACTGACACATACACACCCGGAGCTCAGTGTTCAGTGATTTCCACTGTGTTGAAATGGGGAGGCAGCGGTGTAACTCCCGAGTTCCTCCTCCCTGGGCATCTGGACCCTTATTAGTTCCTTGTTCTTTTAGTCTTTATGAGGAGAAAATGAACCCTGTGTATGATAATACTTATCTGTTCTCTGCATTTTAATTCTGTCAGTCATCACTAAAACATGTCCTTTAAATGAATTTTTTCTGAGATTTTCATTTTCTATGTACACAGACGTCCAGCTGGCCCTGCCCCATCAAAATTTGGAGTGATTATTCACTGAGAAATGAATATTTGTTGAGAAACGAATACGACTGATTATTCGTTGAGAAACGAATACGAGTGATTATTTGTTGAGAAACGAATACGAGTGATTATTTGTTGAGAAACGATTATGAGTGAATAATCAATTATGGATATCCGATTATACCATCACTCTGATATAATCAAATAATTCAAATGATCTCCATAATCAAATAATTCTATTATGGATATTCGAATATACCATCACTACGACATACTCAGTATGTCACAGTCATCGCTCAACTTTTTTTTTTTTTTGACGCGATGAATTTTCTTAAATCTGGATAACCTTGATATATTTCAAAAGAGGAACCTTTGGCCTACCTATTTATCATTATTTTTCAATTATTAATATCTTTCTTATAACATTTATTATGCATTAAATTTTGTGCTTGATTTTTCACGAAGCTACAGAAATTGGGGAATCACATCCTCTAAAAAGCCCCTATCCAATGATGAGATGAACTGTATCTCGACACGAATGCTACTGCAAACTAAAAGGAGATTTTGACTCTGCTTATCTGCCCACAGATTTCTCTTTCTCTAGGATTTTTCTTATCCATCAGTGATCGAGAGCAACAGGATGAGGCAAGCCGAACTATTGCTCGGCTCTTAGGGCCATGTGCTTTCTTTAGCATTTCTTGAGAGCAATATAGTATGAGAGAGAGTGTGTGTGGGTATTTTTGGCTAATCAACCTCTTGGATTATTATAGCCATAACTCCTTCCACACCGAACACAATCACAAGGGAGGAGGGAAACCCAGTGCCGGTATTAGCCTACTCTTAATGAAGAGCAGCAAAGGGGGCAATGGCATAACATCCCTTCTGAAGGATGAAACGCTGAATTTGTGCGGTCTCCTCAAACCCCACAAATGGGACCAGATAACCTTGGAAAAAATCCTACTTGCTGCCTTTTCTAGTAGCAGCCAGCATTCTAACCACTGCACCACCAGAGAGAGAGAGAAAGAGAGAAACATCTGCATGCGCCCTAGATGTGTTTACAAATAAGTAACTTCAATGATGTCTGCTGGTGGAGGTTTTCGGGTTTTGCTGCGCGTGCGGCATTTCTGGCTCTCGACGTTTCGCAGACGTTGCAGTCTGCATCTTCATCTCCTGAAGATGCAGACTGCAACATCTGCGAAACGTCGAGAGCCAGAAATGCCGCCAACGCAGCGAAACCCGAAAACCTCCACCAGCATTCAGCAACGCTGCGAAAGCCTTCAACTCAAATTCAATGATGTCTGCTGCTATTTTTTGAGCGAAAATAATTTTGGAGTGAGCGCACAGGTCCTTATGCTTGGGTCGCAGGGGAAATATTCTCGTGTCGCTCTCAAGAAGTTAGTCTGAAGGAAACCTTCGCATTGTGCAGAGGCAATTTTATTTGTTTTATCGTGTTAATTTTTAGGAATTAAATAATCATGGCATTAATGAGTAGGAAAAGATAAAGCGAACCATGTAATGAAATGGAGATGGAAGCATTAATGAAAAGTGACTCAGAGGAAGTATTACCTCAGACAGCAATAGTGAAAATTGTATTGAAGATCATACAGAAGTTGATGTACAAACATACATTGACAATGAGCAAGAGAAAGATAGTGTAGAAAATTTTGTTTGGGAGAGCATGGTAAGTTACAAAGAACAAAGGGAAATTTTTGCAGTTGGAAGTTATGAGTGAGGAGGTGAAGTGAGGTCTCCCGAGTGTGATCAAACTGATTGCAAGCAAAGTAAAAGCTAGTAAAAAAAATCAGCATAGATGATTCATTGGTTATAATATTTTCCTGTACTAAATTTCATGGTAAATTGGGTAAAAAGTGAAAAAAAAACTTCTATTGAACGAAATAGGACAATTTTCACCATGTAACTTCTGTTATGATGAAGAATGACTACTGTATAACTCAGAACTTTATAAGCTATATGAAATGCCTTTTAACGATATACGAAACGGAAAATTTATTTCAAATTTTTTGTCAAGACATGGAAAGCTGACCTGCGAGAAACTTTTTCCCTATTTGGTTTAGAGAGGTGCATCCAGCGAATGAAATGTTTATAAAAGCTGAAATTTTTCCTTGAAATATCAATAACATTAACAGTTTTCACAATACTGAAAGATATATGAAAGCACGGGTGTGCGCTTGACTGGCTGGTGATTGGGGTGATTTCTATTCTCCTGCAAAGAGTGTGCTTGAAATAAGAAAGTGTAAAACATATTGTTTATAAATGTCATGTTCTACTAAAATCCAAAAAAAATTTCAGACAAATCCAATAAAAACGAAAAAAGTTGTAAATTTTTCAATTTTCCAGAACCGAAATCACAATTTCTTTAAAAACTCCTCCGACCTCAGAAATAAGGATTAATTAAATGTCCTCCATGCTTGAGGGGTTAATCTCACAAAATTTTCTGAAATACAATGCATTCAAATTGTCCCATTTCTACCTGAATTGCACACGCTATCTCTTATCCTTCCATCCTCTCCACTGACTCCCATACTCCTAAGCATTAGTGAGGGAAAGCAGTTTTGAAGCTAGAGAGATCGATATAGATATCTAAGTGATAAAAAAATTCATTCATGTCTATACTAAAATAAGTTTTTATAATTAATTTAAGAAAACTTTTTTCTATTTATTTAAAATATGGGTTATTGCATCAAGCCTCCCCTTCCTAATTAGAAAATATAAAAAATATTAAGGTTGTAAAATCTAACATATCCCACGTATTTCTTTTTAAAACAAAAAAGAGAAAGCCCAATACCATATATCAATAATATTGACCTATGGTGTTAGTTTTGATCCATTTTTATCCATTAGATATCATCTCTATCAGGTTTCCTCCAAAGGGTCTGGGTTTCAGACAAAATCTCTGGTTTGTTGATACAAATCTCCAGTTCATGAAGACCTTAAAGTCAGCAACCCTAATCATAACATTTCTAAAAATCTTTTCACATATCCCCTGCAATGACTTACATATTTTCATGTATAAGTATATAAGCAGAAATATATTTCTTAGCCGTTTATAATTTCCTCACTAATGTAAAGGTTTTTAATAAAGTAAACTTCACATTTTAAAATTTTCTAAACCCCAAAGTTAATACATTCCCATATACATATAATAAAAAGGAAATAAAGAAAGTATCGGTTGGATAAATTCATCTCTAATATTTTGATGAACATGCACATTTTTGAGTGATTTTTGCAATTCTGGCTCTTTTGTAGTTGGTGCACATCTTTATGGGCCAAATGCTAAAACAGAATCTGAGGCAATTGCATATACATATAGGGAATCATTCAGAATATAAAACTTGTTGAGATGTAGCATAGGCCAAGATAATGGAGGGTAGATTATAATGAATTTACATAAAGTAGATTTACTCAATAATGCTGCACTGGAATTTGATTAATATTCACCCAAATGCATAGTATGTTATAACAAATTAAAACATGAGCCATCTCAAAACATACCGATGTAGGATCCAGTGACATTACAATACAAAAAGTTATGCCAAGCTACTGACAACTTGAACATAGAATCATATAACCATTAATATTGATGAATGGCCTAGAAGCATATCCATATGAGAAACTTTTGTAATGCATGTTGCACTGATTTCATTCTCACAAGAAGGGAGAATCTTGATGGCTTATAAATTATCTATTTGTGCAAATTAAAATTGATTATAATATTCAAATGAATAATTTTTTTAATTCAAGAAAATTCCACAATTCTTTCCAAAAATCAGGAATTAACTTAATGTACGATGATTCATAAAAAACTCACCTAAGTCTGAGTAATTAACAATTTTGGATGTGTAGTTTGCAAGGCCCACAAGTGGAACGTCCGATTTGCAAATCCCTGTGCCATTGTCTCGCACTTCGATGCGTGACAATCCATGCTTTTCCTGAAAAATTTTCAATGTTTACGGTCTACAATGTCATTCCACATAAGCGTAGATTTAAAATATTTTTGAAACATCCTTTCTGTTAAAATTATCTTGGTCCAGAAAAACGAAACAAAACGACTGAATGCTAAAGAGTAAAAATTGAAATAACAAAGACTTGAATATTATGAGAAAATTTATTGGTGATAGGTATCTTTTGTGCTGAAGACGCTATAAGCTTTAATGGTTATTTACAATCAAATTATATTGTCATAAATTTAAATTTGATTACTGCAGATCATATACTTAGATCAAAACCTAAATGTTGTTCCTTAAATGCAAAAATAAATTTGACTGATAAATCACTTTTTTCAAAGGTGATCATTAAATTAAACTGCAAACAGCTTACCAATCTAACAAAAACTGACGATGCTCCAGCATCCAAAGAATTTTCTACCAGCTCTTTCACGACACTGCACACATTTGAAACGCTCACAGTGCTGCTAATGAGTCGTATTGTGTTTGCGTTAAGATGTTTTATCGACATAATTACTCTTAATATATAAACTGATCATCACGTTCACGGCATTTCGATTAAAACTTTAAAAACAGGACACAAATCACCACACCACTGTAACACACTTTAAACCCTTTTATAATTACCAATAGAAATGCATATTGACAGTATCCAATCACCTCTTTTCTAGCTTTATGAAAAATATACAGCTACAATCAACAAATTTAATAATATTCGTAGTACTATAGAAAATTACGTTTTGGATTTAAAAGACATTAAAAATATTGTAAAAATTAAGAACCCCGATTTATAGAGGCAGAGAAAGGAGAAATAATAATATTTTTATTAATATTTCCAATTAAAGATACTTTGGTATCTTTAATTTTTCTCGGGTACGACACTAGAGGCGATATTGGTATCTAGGCGGAAGGATGCCTTTCCATAACTGGAATTTAAATGCCTACATTAGTTGTGTTGCTTGTACTTGGATGAATTAGGTTTAAGTATCTTAAGTTGATAGTGTGGGTTAAGTTAATTGGTGTTAAAATTCTGAAAATATGGTATACCTAAATTAGAAACAAATATTTATAATTACTGTATTTTATTAGTTGGATCAATAATTTATTTATTTATACACGGACCATGAGCCCATTTTAAATTATCTATAACTCAGAAGGTTTACATTAAAAAAATTATGCTAATCATTGAGAGCCAAGCAAACAAAATATAATTCACACTAGTAAATAAATCAATCGCCAAAAAGTACATCAGCACAATAAAATAAACCAATGAAACTTTGAAATAATCATACATTCCTCAAATACAATCTGAACTTATGAACAGAAGCAGAGAATAGCTGACAATCTGTTTGCCCTTCTCAACAACCAGGTTTATTTAGAATTCTGTCATAAGTTATAACACTTTGAGAAATATTCAATGGAGAGTAATACTGTAATGGTTGTATAACATCTAAACCTTGACCACAACTTAAAAAGACTGATGAAAAATAGTCAGAAAAAATATTGTCTATGGCATCAGGTTTTTTAGCAGTCATGTCATTATAATTCAAAACATCAGGCAAAACATTTTTTTCTTTAATGAGCTAACATAGTTCCATAAGAATATTATATTTTTTGGTATTGATAATTAATATTAACTATATAATTCTTGTGACACTGTCTTGTTAGGGTTTTACATTCTGTCCAAATTCTACAAAAAGCTATGTAATCTGCAGCAGAATGGGAATCTTTGTAAATTCTATGTAATTTTTTTAACAACAAGAATCTGAAGTTCTGTAGAAAACCATTTAAAATATTTGGAATTACAATTATACTTCATAATAGGAGTATGAAGGTTAGCTATTGATTGCACAATATTGATAAAACTAGAGAAAGCTATATGTACATCAGGACCATATAAAAAATCTCACTATACAACTTAGGTCAAAATATTCTTTATCAAGATCACAGTTTTTAAAATCGCAGATCAGGTAAATAGAATTAAATATGAAATATCACATTCTTTATTTATACACAAACACAAAGATGGATGGTAACCTTCCATTTGACATATTTGTTTCATTTTTAACTCAAATCAATTGAAAACATCAACACAACCATTCCAAACATTTGAATCTGCTATCCAAAGGCACCTTATAGCTTGGAGGCTACTATCACCTCTAGCAGAGTAAACAAGAAAAACATTAGAAGGCCAATGTCTGCACTTACTAAATGTATCTTTAATTGGAAATATTAATTTAACATATTTCTCCTATTCATTCCTCTAGAAAGTGATTTTCTTAATTTCTTACACACATTTGGAAGTATTTTTCTTCCAGAATATAACCTTCAGCTGTTCATATTTATCCAAATAAAATATTCCAATACTGTAAAAAATTAAGAAAATCATTTTTTAATTTTGGTAAGTGCAGAATCTTGTACTCATGGCCGAAGGTAAGATTATTTCTATTCTTAATACTGACACTAATGAGCATACTCATCTCCAAAATGGAATAATTTGCAACCATTCATCAGACAAACAATAAAATATACATTATTAATAATTAATAGTGAAAACATTGTTAATATATACAGTAATACCTTATGCAACATGAATTCCAAGGGTGCATTTTTATTAATACGCTTTAATACGTGTCCGCTCACAGTGATTATAATTTTTTTCAGTTTCTAATGAGCCCGTTGAATAGCACAATTAATGCTACAGAACAGTAGAATCAAGGCCTTCTCGAAGTACTTTGAGAAGGTCTTGGTAAAATTCATGTAAATGTCATAAATATTTTATACATATCTAGGACAAATAATGTTATGAGTATTGAGATTGCAATAGCTACAATAGTGAAAATATATGCCTACACTATTAGTTATAAGCTTCAGGCAATTCAATATGAAAAAACAGATAATAATAATAATTTTTATTTATCATTAAATGGTTACAGACCACAATAGATATCTTCAATAGGTTAAAAAATAAGATATAATAAAAATCATAACAGAGAAATACATGTAATCAATTTATAGTACAAAAATACATAATATCAACTAATAATAAAAAAGGGACAAATAAAAAAATATATCATTTTATAAAAGCAGTCACATACAGAAACAGCAATCAAAACATCATGTCATTGAGGTCATAACGAAAATATTCATCAATTAAGTATAAAGCCTTGGTCAAAAGCCATGTGTACAGCACAGATTTAAATCTATTTACATTAACGTTTCTTGCAGCATTAGATAGTTTATTGAATAGCTTCATGCTTAGACATTTATGACAGTTCTGAGATTTAGACAACCGACAATGAGTAATGTGAAGTTTACATTTAGTCCTAGTATTGTAGTGATGAATATCAGATCTAGTTATTAGTGTGTTTAAATTTTCTTTAACATTTACCAAATTTGCATATATATACAAACTATATACAGTCATTATTTTATGTTGTACAAATAGTGGCCGACAATAATCACGTAATTCAGCATTAGCTATAATTCTAATGGCCTTCTTTTGTAGTGTAAAGATATGCTTCGTGCCAGGTACATGGCCCCATAATCTAAGCCCATAGTTTAAGTGACATTGAAAGAAGGCGAAATAGATATATCTTATATATTCAGTAGAAATCATAGACTTAAGTTTCCTAAGTAAGAACAAAGCTCTAGACAGTTTGTCTGAAGTATGGTTGTTCCAGCTCAGTTTTGAATCTAGATGAAAACCAAGTAATTTAATTGATTTAGACTCTTCCTTGTTAGCCAATAAGCTATGCATCAACTATTGTGTTTTGTCTTCATTCAGAAACAACTGATTTGCAGAAAACCATATGTTAGACTGATTGAATATAGGACATAGACTTAATAACATTCACATCTTTACCACTATTAATAAAGGTAGTATCATCAGCAAATAAAATTGTTTTGTAGTTACCATTACACGCAAGATCATTTACCATTATCAGAAAAAGAAAAGGTCCCATAACTGAGCCTTGAGGTACACCTTGATTTATGTCACACATTTCTGAATATTTATCAAACAAGTACACTTGTTGTTTCCTACCAGACAAATATGATTTTATGACATTTAATGTGGAGTCTTTTATGCCATAGTGCTGGAGTTTGTTTAATAAAATTGGATGGGAAACACAGTCAAAAGCTCGTGATAAATCACATAAGGTAATATAAATATAGTCTCTATTCTCAAATCCATTGAGAATTATATTGAAATTTGATTCTACAGCTTGAGTTGTAGATTTTCCAGAGAAAAAACCATATTGGGAATGGGTAAACAGATTATTGCTTTCAAAATAAGAATTTAGTTGGTCTTTGATGGCTGTTTCAAATATTTTAGACAAAACAGGGACAATAGTTACTGGTCTATAGCTTCCTGGTATGTCTCTATCTCCTTTCTTGTAGATAGGCACTGCCTTCAAACATTTTAAAAATTCGGGGAAAATACCATCTCTCAGACATTCATTAATAACTTTAGTCAAAGGCTGCACTATAAACTCAATAATTTGTTTAAACAAATTGTTCAAAAAAACATATACATCTTTACAATTTGAACCCCTAAATCTTCTAACAATCCTGACAATATTACTAGGTGTCACCTGGTTCAATTGAAAAATATTTTGATTTGTCCTATAATTTCTAACCAGATCTTCAGCTAATACAGAGGAAGAATTGATATTTGAGATTATTGATTCAATAGAGGATATAAAATACTTGTTGAACTCATCAGGTGATATGCCTATCCTGTTTGGTTTCCTAGTTCTATTAGCCTCATCTTTAATGACTTCCCAGGCTGCCATACATTTATTGGTCAACTGTTGAATGAAAGTTATATTAGCATTTCTCTTAGCTACCAATATTTTACTTCTGTACTCCTTTTTAATATTATTATATAGTTTTCTACTTGATAAACTATTTGAAATTTCATATTCATTGTACTGATGAACAACTCTGTTTCTCAGTAACATAAGTTCAATGGTGAACCATTTATTATTTCTTTTGCAAACCTTCTCAGTAAAAATAGGAACAGTTTTTGAGGGAAAGCATATGTGAAAGAGGTATGATAAAACCGTATGTAAGGCATGGAAGTTTGAATCTCCATCACTGAATATAAGATAAGACACCCAAGTTAATGCAGACAAATAATACTTAAAGAGATCTATCCCTTCAGTAGTAATGGGTCTAAACATTAATTAAGTCACCTGATCTCTTCTTTTCTATATAATTTTCCCTTAGTACCTAAAAGGTAATAGCAAGATGGTCAGATAAACATGGATTAACAACCTTATTAAGATAGCACCACTTATCATAATTGATGACTATCTTATCTAAACATGCAGAATATCTGGTTGGTTCAGAATTGGTGTAAAATAGACCAAATGACCTTAGGAGGTTTCCAAGAGCTAAACTATCATTTGTTATAAGATTCATATCTACATTAAAGTCATCACTAATCACAAGTTTCATGTTATACTTTATAAGCATGTTAAGTACTGTCTCCAGCTGTTGACAGAAGATCTTAAAATCTCCACTTGGTGATTGATATACAGAGACAACAATAAGTTTTTTTACATTGGACATCACTGCAACAATTTCAAAATGTAATTCAATACAAAGACTTTTGAGATCAATTTCCTTAAGTGAAAACCAGGCAGCAGCACATCATGTCAGTCCACCTCCCACAGAAAAAAATTATCTGTGAATGTAGAAAATGAGGAAATACTGAAGCTGATGGGATAAGAGGAACATAGCCTTTATAAGGTTGGTCTTAAATGGCTACAACTAGAGGAGGAAATGATGGATAGTAGAACAGAGGAAGTTTGGTATTGCTATATCGATCAAAATCATTATGTATGAGGCAAAAAGAGCTGCAGAAGAAAAAGGACTAGTTGAGCATATGTATTGTTATTACATATGTATTCCATTTATTATTTATCCCATTATATTAAAATATCATCTTGCACTTAAGTTTAAATACTATCAGTAATGGGCATCTATACATGTGACAGCTTTAGTTAATATGACTGCCGAGTTCAAACAGGACACATTTAGCTATACAAGTCTCAAGCAGGACACATTTAGCTATACAAGTCTCCAAGCAATTATTTATATTCTAGATCATCCTCATTTATTTTACGAATTAAGATTATCTAAAACATTATATTTAACTGTTATCACACCATAACATTTTCAGTAAATGTTGTCAGGTACAGACTTAATCAAGGCTGGAAATTATATACATATGATTTAGCTCTTCTTAAATACCTTGATGAACCAATATACTAATTTTCCTGAAAAATCTTCTATAAAACCTGGGTGTGTCTTATACCCCAGTGGATCTTATATGCTGAGAAATACGGTAATTAAAAATTATTTCTATCAAATTTATATATTCAATAAATGTCTGCAAAGAAAGAAAAAATGCAACAAAATTGCTTACACCTTCTCATCATCTGTGTAGGAACACATCTCCAATTATCTAAAAAAAATTAAACAACTTAACCAATGTCATGAAGCAGGGGCATGGCATAGAAATCTAATGCCTAGGGCAAAAAGACAAAATGATGCAAGAGATCACATGTAGCTACAGATCAGCAACAACTGCGCTATAATGCCTCCCTTAGGAAAGTGTCACCAGAGATATTTGCCTCTCAAACTCAATTCATACAACCACCCTGGGTCCAAGTGTTGAATTAATGGTATATTTGTCATAAGAACTGACTGTTTATACATACTATCCATATAAGCAAATGACTGATTAATTATGGAGACCTGAGAGTCTCTTTTAAAAAGTGAATATTCTTTTTGGATTCAAATTTTTTTTTTTCAAATAATTTTCTTTTACCAATTTTCAACCCAACTTTGTCTCTTTTCTTTCTTCCTACTCTAATTTCATTTCATATCATGGCAAGCACTAATTATGCAATTTTAAAAAGATGCCCAAAGAAATTTTGTGTAAAAATATTTTTCTGGAGGATGGAATAATCCAAACTCTTTCTCATCAATGAAAAGCTGAATATGTTCTCTTTTTTGTTTCAACCAAGTAACTTGAAATTTAACTTATAATTAGATATGTATTATAATAACCTATTTAGACTTTTTCAGGGATCGGGTGAAAATACCTACCTTAAATGCTCAATAATCCTAATAATAATGTAAAAGCCCTAAACATATAATACTAAGAGAATCAACCTGTAGTACAGGATTTGAAGCAGCGGCAAGTGTAAACACTTCAAGAAGTTTTGTTATTGAGTTTGCATTTTTCACATTAAATACATGAAATTCTCCATCTTCTCATGCTCATTCAACAAACATTACAGCACTCCATAGTTTTTTAGTCATCTGAAAAATTTGCGATTCCCATTTGTTCATAAAAGTTTTGCTTTTTTGATCAGCATTGACCCAGAAATCGAAGTTACTTTAGGGTGTTTTAGCATAAACCACTCATATAAAACAGTGTCCAAGTTTGCTAACAATGGTTTACATAGCTTGTCTTTTTACTAAGGTTTTTTTTTTGTATCAGAGACATCAACAAATTTCAATAAGCTTTGTTTCTGCATCTTGATGCAATAGATGGTTGATGAACTGACATTATATTCCTTCATCAGTAAGTTCTTATCAATTACCTTTACTAGTTTACTTATTATTTCCAATTTTTGGGTTATCGTTAACATTACTCTTTTATGTACCATTCTTGGGGTGATTGGGCTAGATATCATGATGGAAAAATAAATATTTCACAAAAAAGCAAGAGGATATTTTGATGCTGACACTAATGTATGACATAGGTAATGAAAGTGATGATGTGAGAATAACATTAAATATATTAAATGCACATTGCATTACAATTAATAAAATAATAAAAGTGTGTTAATAATTTCCAGTTATGTGAGGTGACATACAGGTATATGAAAAATCCAGATATTTGACATCCGGATAAATGAAAGTTTACTGTATATTGATATATCAGGCAATCTATATATACATAAAATGCTACGGCAATGCGTGGCATGCTGGAGGTGCAGAGATATGAGAAGAACTTTGTATTGCTAAACACAGTTGATACACCTGGCATTGAAACATATTAGATGTTTGTAAAATCTGGAGATAAAGAATTAGAAAAGGATGGGAGAAAAGAGATAAAGAAGAAGACAGAGAAAAAGAGGGAGAGCTATGGATTGTGACAGGAGGGAATGAGTGAGGTGGGAAGTGGAAGAAAAGAGAGGCAGAGAGAGGGAGGGAGAGACAGAAGGAGGGAGAGAGAGAGGGAGGGAGAGAGAGAGGGAGGGAGAGAGAGAGGGAGGGAGAGAGAGAGGGAGGGAGAGAGAGAGGGAGGGAGAGAGGGAGGGAGAGAGAGAGGGAGGGAGAGAGAGAGAGGGAGGGAGAGAGGGGGAAAGAGGGAGGGAGAGAGAGAGAGGGGGAGGGAGACTGTGGTAGAGAGGGAGGGAGAAAGCGGGAGGAGAGATGGAATGAGGGAGAGAGAGGGAGGAAGGGAGGGAGAGAGGGAGGAGGGAGGGAGAGAGAAAAGGAGAGAGGGAGGGAGATAGAGGAAGGGAGAGAGGGATGGCGAGATAATTTGACTCTAACTATTGTAACAGCAAATCAAAAGATCGAAAATTGTGTATAAAAAATTTATGATACTGAGCAATAAAGTACTAGCATGCAGATACTCTATGCGGGTAATGCTAGTTTATCAATTTTACTCTAATGATATATTGGAAGTACTCCATATTAGGTTTATAGGCAGCAAAAAATATAATATTTCAATGTATATATCATTTGATGTATCAAACACTTAATATCAGTACATAAAAATATCAATATATTGTACTGTATGTCTATTTATTTATTAAATAAAATCCAAAAATACAATAATAATGGTCTATTACTTTGAATTGAATAAAAATAGAAAAAAAAACCAAACAAAATTAAATTATAAATAAGATCAACAAACATCACTGACAATGAAAAATAAGAGAGGAGATGAGAGAGACCCAATATTGTTTATAATGGAAGAAAAAGAGGAGTAGGGTAATAAGTTATCAAGGGATGGAATGTAATTAAGGAATGGGTGCAATACAGTACAAAAGGGATTTTGAGATCTTTAGTAAACATAGGGTATTAGGAAAAGTAAAAATTGAAAACTTTATTATTATATTTTTATCAGTTTACATGATGATACAAATTTGAACATAATAATCAGTGAACAATAATCAGGAGTGCTGGTGGAGTGACTTGAGTGCAGGCCTTCCATGATTTAATACCCGGATTATTTCACTTATATGCCATCTGTTCATGGCCAGCCAAGTACTTTCGGGGGCCCGGATACAAGCAAGTTAAGGGGGTGATTAAAAAATATTGCTTGGAACAAAAAATATAAATATATTAATAAAAACAAATTACATTTTAATTACAATAATTATTTCATATGGGATTTCTGTAATGCCATATTCTCAATAAAATAAGAAAAATCACATTCTTTAACTATATCTTTTTCAATGCTTAATAAACTAACAGCGTTTAACACATTCAAGCCAAGTACCATCAATAGATGACACTCGGCATTTGCTGAGATCCAAGCACCATCTATACATGACATGCTACTACACAGTTCCCTCTCTGCTTTCAAAATTTCACATCCTTCCATTACGTCAGGTAAAGTGCTCGAACCTTCAGAAAGGTCTCATTTGAAGTCTATCTTTCATATGGTATACTTAGCCCCTTGGTAAAAGTTTTATATTTTTGTTTGACACCCTTTTCTTTTCACTTTTCCATCTATTGATTTATTGTTTTTTTAATTATTAATTGTTTTGTTACTTTATTTTGTTTTGTCCATTTTTATTTACTAAAACTTAAATTAGCCAAAATCGTGTTTTACCATATTAATTTAATAATTTAACATTCATATAGAATTAAATAGGAGGTTATATTTAAAAAATCTCTGATTTCGATAATCTCGGTAAATATAACTAGACCCAGCTTGAAAGTGTTAAACGCTCATTACACATCGTTGAGCAAAAATAGTTTTTAATCATTTTTAATTTACTAAAAGATTGCTCTGCACTTGCCACCATTATGGACAAGGTCAAAAATAACCTAAGTACAGTCATACCAATAACTAAAATTATTAGTTAATATAAATTCTAAAATCTTCTGTGCAGAAATTACATTATCTTCATTTGATATTAAATGTTTTAGTATAAATATTTCATCAATAAGTTCAAATCTCTTAATCCGGCACTGCTTACAAACAATTATAAAATAACTATAATGATAATTAATTTAATTAAAAAGCAAAAATTTGTTTAAAGATGTAAATATATTATTTATACTCAACATTTGGAGGCCTCTAAAAATCAGGGGCCCATATGCCTTGTATCTGCTGCACCCTCCACTTGGCTGGTCCTGCATCTGCTGTAGAGATTGTAACTAGTCTTCCAAAGTAAAATTCATCATAACTGTCATAGTTTTTTATGGTAATGGAGTAATGCTGGCAAAGAGATATTGGCTATCAGTTTTTGAAAATATTTATTTGGCTAGATGAAAATAATAAAAATATTCTGAACAAATTCAAAACCAATTTTGCATCCAAAATAATGTCTACAACTACAAAAATCTGAATCCAAATTGTGTTACAGAATGAATTAATATGAATTCGAATGCAAAAATAGTCAGTTCCCACCAACTATTCATCATGCATCCTTGAAAATTTGAGGATAATGTGAATGAGAATAATGTGGAACATATTTTTCAATACATTTAATGTTACAAATAGGAGATAAATTCTAGGATAACCTCAAAAGAATTTTGTGCATAAGTAGCAAATTATTGAGCATGTATGTACAGTAACAAAGGCTTAAACCATCATAAACAGAAGTTAAAAACTGCAAAATAATTTATATTGATATAAAAGACTGTCCAAATTTGAAAATTTTTAGCAAAAAACAAGAGCTATGAAAACACCAAAATAATTGCATTGATAGACATACAGGACTGGCTACAGATACTTAATAATATGTCAGAACAACGTATTTAGCAGTTATTGCCTTAAATCTCTCGCGATCTGACTTTAACAGCTTGTCCAAATGTGCTTTCACTTAATTTATGGTCAAAAATTAATAATCGTACATTACAAAATTGATGTAAAATAGAAATTAACTCCTTAACCGTAAAATTCAAAATTAAAGACACAATGAAAAAGTGGGGGGAGAAAAGGAAGGAAAAGGCAAAAGACAATAAAAATTATAAACTTACAGGTTTAGGGGCTGTTACTCCATGCCAGGGTCCTGATGTCACTCACACATTCACTCACTCAATCGCACAAGCACTAATCCTAAAGGTAGAAAAGGAAACGGGACTGGGTTTGTGAGAAATTACTCTGCGCCAGGGACCCAAAAAAATCACACCATTGCTAGAAGGTTGGTGAGTCAGTACGATCGTGACAGGGACCTACTAAGTAACCACAGACACACGCACACATACACGCCAGGAGGTCAAGGGAAAAAATAATTGCAAACAATGCACTTTCTTAATCCTACTATCATCCTTCCCAAAGAAGATATTCTTCCATGAAGTCTAGTTGCATCATCGAGTGTATGTGGAAAAAATCCTTGCAAAAACACTATTTAACTCCCTTGACTGTTAAGTTTCCTTCTCTATGTATAAGGCCCAGCATTGGGCATTTTCTGGACTTCATTGACTATTCTTATTCTCTGTTCTATATGTAATGTAACTTAAAAAGTTTATAAATTTAAATGGAACAATCTATCAGCAGATAAGTACACCAAACTCACAAATGTGCTCCACACATTTGGAACAGCATAGAACTGATGAGAACACACTAGCTGGAGGAATTTGGTGCCTCAGGTGAAATAGCACTCTGGCAACTCCCCTCCATTAATCTTTGTTGAGATATTTACAAAGTACATGTTAATTTATTCATCATTCTGTAAAATTTATTGATAATGAAAAATTAAAAGGCATGCCATCAAGATTCTAATCTGCTTGTCGATATAAATTTGTATCCAATATTTAGTCACTTGCAAGTAATGCGTAGATAAATGATCGGGACAGTGTCCCCAAAACTTTTGCATCCCAGGAAGCCACCCGGCTCACCTGTAGCTCAGGCCGGCCCCAGATGGAGTTCTAGAAGGAATATAGTTCATTGGACTGATAATGACATTTGAAGATGATACAGGTTCAGATTGTATGAAAAAGAGATTAATGTTGCCCTTTGTTTTTGGAGTTATTTATCTCTTGCTCCTCTTTCTTTTTTAAACTCCCAACCAGATTTTTTCTTTCTGTGCCCATTTTATCCAATATAAAAGATAAAAGAAAAATACAGATTGAAGTTCAAACTATAGAAAAATAAAAAAATGTATGGTGTGTGGAAATTTGTCTGACGGAAATTTGTTCAAAAAATATTTGTTCGTACAGAAATTGGTTTACACAGAAATTTCTTCGACCAACACTTGTCCGAATGATTGAGTAGTCTGTCATTATTAAATGATAAAGCACAAATTTTATGCTTGTCTTTGCAGCAGAACTAACAACCTCTAAATTTACATTGTAATGGCCTTAGAATTTGTGTGTAGAACTAAAATATTTTAGAGTTTTTGAAAAATTTCCTTAACTGTAAATTTTCAATAGTTACAAGGCAAACCAAAAATATGTTTAGACGATAGCTGGTAGCCAGAGGAAGGGGAAGGGTACTGGGTAATCAAAGGTAACACTGGCATCATGAATGTCAATCGACTGCATATGACATGTAGACAAACAATACACAATTGTGGAACAGAAATAGAAGTATAAACAATTGAGTGAGTGGATGGAAATGTCAGAAGTATAAACAATTGACCGAGTGGATTGAACCGACGAATTAATAGTTTTAAACATGCAATTTGAACCGCCAAAAGTAAAAGCAATATAAATGGCACACTGTACCGCCACTGATATCAACATTTGAAGTCGTAATTTGTACCAACAGTATAATATGATATTGTATGGTTAATTTAAACCACTATAATTATTAACAATTTAAAGGGTGTTGTACCACCAGTAGTATAAACAATTGAACAGGTAATGTGTACCTGTCATAAACAATTGAAAGGGTATAAATGTATAAACAATTTAATGTGTAATTTGTAGCACCAGACATATAAACAAATGAATGGGTCAATAATACTAGCTGTATTATGAACAATTGAACGAGTAATATGAATTACAAGAATTATTAACAGATGAATGGAAAATTTTTACCATAACCAGTTAGAAACAACATAGGCAATATAGATGTCTATTGACTGGGAAATACACACAATAATACATAATGAATCAGTAGATACGATGAAAAGACCAATAAGAAAAATTTTACCAAGAACAACGTTGGTCCTGTCATTCCCAGTCACAGAAGAAATATTGTGTTTACCTCTACTAAAAATGGTGAGCAATTTTTTATGTTCGATTCTGGGCCTGTAGAAGAGAGAATGATAATATTTTCCACCAGAAAAAATCTGCAGCACCTAGCAAGATCGGATCACTGGTACGCAGATGTTACCTTCAAAATCATTCCACCACATTTTGAGCAACTCTACACTTATGGCTTAAGTGGACACATTGCTCTTCCATTACTATACACGTTATTTCCCAGAAAAAGTGAAGTGTTACATTCAACTTTTAAGAACAATAAAGAACTTGGAACCAGCTGCAAACCCGAAAACAATTATGGCTAAATTCGAACATGCCATGGTAACTGCTATAAACATTGAATTTCCCAAAAGAGTGCATCATGGTTGCTTTTTACTCTTCTGTCAGTGTATTTATAGAAATATACAATCAAATGGTCTTAAGTGAGAATATGAAACCGATTTAAAAAAAATATAATTTGTCTAACAAATCAATGTTCAAACTAATGCGGGTCGATTAAAGTTCCTCACGATCAAATTACCACTCGACCAAATTTCCATTTGAACAAATGTTGTCGAACAAATTTCCATTGAACAAATTACCTAGAACTGAAAAATAATAATTTATGTATATAATTAATTTTTTCCAAATTACATTAACTAAAAGGCTGAAAATAAGTATATTTTCATGGATAATTAAAAGAAATAGGGACTGACAGAAAAAACAAGGTCAGTATGTAATTTCAAGAGTTGTTTAGCACGGGAGTATCGCACAAGAAACTAAAAGATTTTGCATATAAAAATGCAAGGAAATGTTTTGAGAGCCACAGTTTGCTGACTATTGAGTTAACACTTCAACTATGAAGTCTAGATTCAATTTTAATTTCATATCTTAAGAAAAACAATTTTTCGTATTTTTTTTAATGTCGGAATTTTATGGCTAGATAGCACAAATAACTTCACAAGGGAATGAGTGTCAAAAGTATTTGAAGTTTTCCTGACTAAAATTCGATAAAATTAATTAAAAGAAATAAAGGACTCACCAGATTACCTGTGCACATTGGTTCGTTGTTAGCTAACTTTAGCTCACAACAAAAAAAATTTCTCTGAGGAAACTTTTTCCTTGCTTATGCACACTAGCTTCTTTGACTATAGCACAGAGAAAAGTGATCAACTTTTCAGCATAAAGAAAAACGACAGTGCAGGAAAAGCTGAGAAAATTGAAGAGCAAGGAACTTGGATTCTTGAGATTTTCATCCAAAAGGAGAATATTTGTATAATAAGCGATTAAAAATGCAAAAATACGTCTGAAGTTTAGGAGTGAAACAATCTTTCTTTGCATACTACCAAGGGAAGAATGGTAGGTGAAGCATAAATACAAATAAGAAGGGATGGGAACTTGTGAAACAAATTTCTCCAGAGCCTAGGTATTCCTCACTTTGCATTGTTTGGAAAAACCCTTTGGCAGAATCGGGAAAATGTCATTTCCAAGAGTCTGCTCCATGGAATGATCACTTGGAGAGGACTAGTATTAGGACAGATTTGCTAAATGACCGGCAGTAGTTTTATGTACACACTCCTTTACCAATCATACCCAAAATGTTTTTACTCATGTCTACATCTAAAAGGTTCCAAGAGTTCTCCATCCTTTGAGTCGGTCGAGATCTTATCTTGAATTGGACAAAAAGGCACCTTCTGAATAGAAAATGTAGTGCATGAGTGACCAAGCATCCTCTTGGATTATCAATTATGCTTGGGGTAGCAATCCTTTTGTCTTGGGCCAGAGGCTATAGACCTGCGGGCACCCAGTGTGAGACAATTGTGAGGGATGCATGGAAATACAAAAAATGAATGGCCAATGGGAAGGAAGTCTTGCCTTTCACTTAAGCTATTCGTTTGAACCGAATAAAAGTTTAGAGTTCCAAAGTTCCTGATGGTTTGAAAAATATCCGGACCCAAAAGCACCTAAAAAATATGGCACCTGGTGTGTTCGCTCCACCACACCATACCACATGGCCCTGCTAGGTGCATTGCCAAAATTTTTGCTAAGTTCATAGTGAACATGCTCAATATGACACTAATGCTAAGATAGGTGTGAGAGGTAATATTTGTATAGGAAGATTTTCTTGCATAACTCACACTTATTTTTTGCTACTTTTCTTTAATTGATGAACTGTTTTACAATTGTGTTTTTTAACTGTTTGTGATATCAGTGCATAAATAAACTGAGATTATTCTGAAAATGCCAAAAATCGTCATTTGGAAACTAATATATGCAGCAAACACTGATTTTCTCAGTCATCTTTGGCAATATATGTTTAATATCGGCTTCCAAAATTTCTAAAGAATATGATATGTACACAATATAACATTGGAAGCAGAATTAAAGCACCATTTAAGGTACACCTCACCATAGAATAAAACCTTATATACCTTAAATGTTTTTTGTTTATTACTTTATTATTGTAATTACAGGTTTCCCTTGCTTTATGCCAATTCGCTATTATGCAACCAACTTTTTGCTACCGGAATTTCTTTTTATGCATCTTTGATTCACTCTTATGCGATTATGCAGCCAGTGCAATACAAATGAAAGAAAGTTCTCCACTATACCACAAGGCGGCCATTCAGTCTCACATTGTCTCTTACGCTGTGTGCATTAGTACTACAATAAAAAAGATGAGAGTGGAGTGGAGATGAGAGGGAGATTAAATGTGATACTGTTTGAGTACACTTGAGAAGGTTTGTCTATTGAGCATTTTTCTTCAGACAATATGGTGTTTGGTTCTGGTCAATAAACTCATCCCAAATACGAATGAGGCTGTTGTAACTGCATAGGTCATCTCTCAAAATGTGGGGAGGGCCCGGATTTAGTGGAGTGGCAGACCCTTGGATATTTTCCCTTACTAGTCAGTTGTTCTCCCCTTCTTTACAAAAGATGTCTTGGATATCTTCTGAGAGTTCCTTTTGCCTTCAGTTAGGAGTTACCAGTTGTGCAGTTAGTCCCTTTGTCCATTGTGCTTTGCGCATTAGTACTTTTTGGTATCTTTGTAACACATTTTTCCACTGTTACCATTGAAAGAAGGGCTTTCAAATGCATGGCTACCCCTCACACAGAGCACGAAATGAAGAGGAAAAGGACTGCATTGATAATGGAGCAAAAACTCAAATTTTTAAAGCGTGCTGATGCTGGGGAAGGATCTGCTTCCATTGGTCGAGCCTACAACTTTGGTGAGTCTACCATTCACTCCATCAGAAAGAATGCTGAGAAAATAAGGAGTTCCATTTTGCACTTATTTCTGAAGAAAACCATGAGGGTGCGAAACCCTACTGTGGAAAAAATGGAGAGTATTATAGGGATTAGGGTAGAAGACCAGAACCAGAAGAGAATGAATCTTTCATTGACTGCTATAAGGGCTAAAGCAGTGCAGCTGTTTGAACATCCACAGTAGGATCATGCTGAAGAACCATTCTCTGCAAGTAAAGGATGGTTTGATAAATTCATCCGTCAAAATTTGCACTGCATTAAAGTTAGTGGGGACGCTGCAAGTGCAGACTATGTTGCTGCTTCCATATTTCCCAAGGCATTGCAAGACATTGTAGCAGCCAAAGGGAACAGCCCAAAACAAGTTTTCAATGCCGATGAAACCAGGCTTTTCTGGAAGAGAATGCCTTCGCATACCTACATTAGCAAGGAAGAGAAGTCTGCACCTGGTTTTAAAGCAGCAAAGGACAGGTTGATGCTTATTTTATGTGGTAATGTGGCAGGAGATTTCAAGTGCAAGCCATTGTTGGTATATCGCTCTCATAACCCATGTGCTTTAAAGGGTGTGAGCGGGAATATGTTGCCGGTGCATTGGGCAGAACAGATTATCAAGACTGGTTTAAAAACCATTTCATCGTAGAGGCAGAGCAATACCACAGAAAGGAGAATCTTACCTTCAAGAAATTGCTGATTCTTGATAATGCACCTGGCCACCCAAAACATCTAGCTACCATCGACCCTAATGTGTTGACCTTATTTCTCCCACCAAATACAATGCCTCTTCTCCAGCCTCTTGATCAGGGAGTTATTTTGACTTTCAAGACGTATTACCTAAGGCATACTATTTCCCAGCAGCTTGAAGCAACCAATGGTGCCAGCAAACCTTCAATTATGGAATGGAGGAAGGGTTACAACATCGAAAATATCGGGTAGTCCTGGAATGAAGTCAAGCCATCGACAATAAATTCTGCATGGAAGAATTTATGGAAAGAATGTGTCACTAGCTTTGCCAGCTTTCCGGAGGTTCCATACTTGGTTCAAGATGTCATCGAACTTGGGGAGAAGTTGGGAGGGGAAGGTTTTGCTGATATGGGAGATGATGATGTTATGGAGGTATTTGATTTGCAAGGTGAGGAATTGTTGAGTTGGAATTCGCTCTAAAAGTGAAGGACATGACACCGAGGAAGTTAATGGAATTCTTCACTTATGCTGAGAATCTTGCTCAAATGGCAATGAATATGGACCCTAGCTTGGAGAGGTCTTCTTTTCAAGTACAGTTTGGACCATCTTCTTGCAACATACAAGTAAAACGACGTTCTTACAGCTATGCTCTGCAACCCCCATCGCATCTGCCCTCGCTGGCCCTTCTACTTCCGCCGTTGGTCCTAATGTGCCTGCCACCTCCACACCCAAGCCCGTTCGTAACACCTCCTTCACCTCATCTCCATTTCTGTCGTCGGGTAATTCTCCACTGGATATTTTTTTGCCCGCAGAACTTGTGTTGGGCCAAGACAACCCTCCAGAGTTATAATCCTCCACTATTATGTCACCCACAACAGCTACCACTTGTGCTCATCTGCTTTCTTTTATTGGTGAGTATATTTTACATTGTTAATTGTTTTAAGTTTGTAATTAGTGCATAAGAAGTCATTATGGAGCAAAAGAAGAACGTCTTGGAGGGGAGTTAGGATGGCTTGTAGAACATATTCCTATCTTTTACATGTAAATATGAGTTCTCTTTATGCAAATTCACTTTATGCGTAACTTTCCTGGAATGCAACTCCCACATAAAGCGAGGGAAACCTGTATATATTTAATTAAAATTCCATGCAGTTCACTTGTTTATGATCATATCTTGTATGCTACAACACAATATTATGAAGGGACAGGCTTGGCTTAAGAGTTACGAAACCCTCGTAATCTGGCAAATTCCTATATCCAGTTCTGGTCAGGTCCCATGGTTGCCGGATAAGGGAGGTTCGACTGTAATATGAAAAAGATGGTGGAATAATAATAATATGAAAATAATGGTGGAATCAGCATTATGCAGATCAGCATAACAAGGGGAATGTCTGTATTTTAAATTATAGGGCTCCCTGATATACTTTAAAAGAAGCAGCTCTATATAGCTTTAATTCTTGTCTGTCTGGATGAGGATTGATAGAAACCCAAGTGTTTACAATTGGTTTGCGGATTTTATTGTCTCTTCAGTTGATTTTTCCATGCTTTGGACATGTACAGTAAAATAGATTAAATTCAATGACACGGAAAGACACAATGGTAACAGGTATTAACAGTTTACTTTTCAATTATATATTGTAGTTTCACAGATATAGCTTACAAAATCACCAACTCTCATTACCAACAAATGTTAGCATTACAGTTCCCTTTCATTTTTGATTAGAGCAATGATTACAAATAAATCATTTGTATTTATAATTTTGTATCCTCTGAAAAAGTTTCTCTGTAAACAAATTCTTACCGTGTTTTAGTCATGGCTGACTTGTATTCTATTCCTACTGTGACAAGGCTCCAATCATTTTTACTTTATCATAAAATTATAATTAAGAACATAGCAGTTTTTACTTGACACACAAAGCATATAATTAGGGGTGCGGCATTAAAAAATAAAGAGGGGAGGACATTTCTCATGCCTCCATATTTAAAACTGTAGCACCATACATCAGAACAAGAACACATTTTAATGTGTAAAAATTAGGATTCTCTCACAGAATAAAAAAATCAGAAATATATTAGTACAACTCTTACTCACCTCTCAATTATGCATATATATGTATGTGTGTTTGTGTATGTGTGTATATATGTATATATATGTGTATGTACATATGTCTGGATATATATATATATATATATATATATATATATATATATATATATATATATATATATATAAACACACACACATATACACACACATACAATGTAGACTTTATTTTGAAAAATGCTGAAGGAATGGTGATGCTTGAAACTGGCAGTGCAAAAAGAATAAAACATATAATAGATATGCTTCTAAAATCTAAACGTTATAAACAATTAGTCATAGCACCTTTGTGTGTGGATCTTAAAACAAAAGGACCAGAATTTATGGCAGTAAAAAATTAAATTGATGGATGTTACAAGAAAATTCAATCATTTATCAATGACAAATTAAAAAATCATGGGAAGGCACCGTGATCTGCAAAATGCTTGGCAACATGAATCCAACACACAACAATTTCAAGTGCGTCACACACTGGGCATACAATCGATGGCAGCTATTGCCTCTTCATTGCACTGGTTTAAAAAGCTTTAAATTCATTCTCCTCAACTCACAAACATATTGCTGAAAACACTCCTGGTGTCTCTCTCATTCTGGAAATGTTTCTTTTCCAATCTTTGTACAAAAAATCTTACTTTAACAATAGAAATTCAAGAATATCTTAACCATAACTTTACATTTTGTAAGAAACAGCTGATTTTCGTGCGTTTACTCAAAGGAAGACTAGTAACATTGTTTCAAACAGCTACATTTCTTTTCATCATCTTAAATGATCAAATTATGTAGAACATGACAGCAGCGTGGAAAAAAAGCCAGTAAAAATCAAGGGCAAATGAAGTCAAACTGCTTTATGAACAATGATGCCTGAGGAACTTGGTTAGTAGAGACTAAAACACATGCATAGTCAAGGATCAGAGCCGTTGATGTCCTTGCATGAATGGCATAATGGGAAAGAGATGGGTCACCAACAGTCTTGGCAGTGGGATTAATGGCAGAGTCACCATTTTGACGAGCAGGCAAGTTGTTCACTGTGGGGGATAGAGTGGGGGAGAGACAACATGTCTTCAAACACTGCTTATGGGACAGTGAATTGGAGAGTTAAAAGTCCCTGCGGCATTCATGTTCAAGCATTGTTCCATGGCTAGCACTTAGGTTATTTACTTTCCACTGTACTTCATGGTCATTAAAAAATCCATATCAAAATGGGCCAAGGATGAACTTTTCACAGGGCCCTATCTAGTCCATCCAACTTATTGTTGTTGTCATCATCTTCTCCCAATTTATCACTGAAGAAAGAAACAATGGAAGATCATTTATTTTTACACAGAAATAACATGACAACAAGAACATCAACTCATCAAATTTTTTAAATTGAACCATTTTTTAGGATGCTCTTGGATACAATCATTGTAACATAAAGGAAATTTTTAAATTAAACACTAAATGTTAAATCATATTTTTTGCAGAGCTAACAACAGTTTCTAAAATTCTTTGTCCACATGTCAAATGAAATTTTTATGAAAAAATAATTTATTATCATTGTTATTAATATAAAACCTAAGGGGCTAATTGTTGGACTTGAAGATATTAATGAAAATTTTGATAAATCTGAAGCAAAATTGCTAAAAATTGCCAGACAATTATATAAGAGTTACAAAATAAAATTGTGAGTGCATTGGAGTTTTAGTGATTCTTTTGTGAATGTGACTTAGCCTTAGCATATAAAATCACATTTTGTTAAAATTATGAATTATTTTGCTACCTTAAAATCTCTCTTGCTATATAATTCATGCACTATACACTACTAATAAAATGAAAATATTTAATTACACTCAGGCTAAATGTCAAAATCAGAATATAATTATGAATTTCTCTGGGGTTCTACAGCCAAATATAATTTTCTTCAAAGTAAGAATTTCCTTAAAAATGTGAAAAAATAAGAAGTTATCAAGTTCATAAATTAGAGAACAAATTTTTATGGGTAACTATTTCACTCAAGAACCATAAGAAGAGCTATTTCAAGGTAAAAAAACAAGAAACACAAAAATTTTAAATTTTAATGATGTCCAAATCATAGTGAATATTCTCCAAGAAATGCTAGTCTCTGTGTCTATGATTTTAGTATGGTGCTGGTCACATTGACAATTTAAATAGAGAGTTTTTTAAATCATCAAGTTTTTAGTTTAAAACATTTTCACTATTCTACGTGAAATATGTCTAGGGATAGAGCAGTTTTTAATGGTTCTCAAATAAAAAACAACTTCTATAAAATCAAGTAAAGATATACAGGGCAAACAACCTATAGAAACAGGTTCAGAGAGGAAAAATAAAGATAAATGATCAAATGGTAAAGGTATAACTAATGAAGGAATATAACTAAAAATGTTAAGAATTATGAAAATATATATAAAGCAGCTGTTGTATTGTACTACTAATGCTGGTTGTTGAATGAAAGAATCTTTAAGACCTCTATACAAAGAATAGGTGTAACACTGATATCAAAATTTTAGATGAAAATGGAAAGGTGACTGAAATCAGAATAGGATGCTAATAAGAGTATTTGCACCTATATCAATGACAATACCTTTTTTATTCAGCCATTTGGCTACATTTGGAGTATAACTGCAATATTATGTTTAAGTTATTGTTTAACTCCTTAACTCTTTCACTCCAAGTTTCTATGACATGCTCATTATCGATCAAGAATATAGTTTCACCAATACATTTTTAGCTATATTTTCAAAAATATTTTAGAAAAACAACTGCAGAAATGTCATTTTTAACCGGCAGCTATACTCACTTAGTTACAAACTGATTTTTGGTATTCACAAAATTAAATTTGGTAGACATCCTCAATTGTTACAAACATTCCCTAACATGAAATAAAAAAATAAGTTGAGCATTTTATGAGCTCTATTTAAAAGTATTTTGTTTATAATGTCATATAAAAATTTGATATACCATATATACTCGTGTATAACATGCAGTTTGAAGAGCAAATTTTTGGGTCATAAAGTAGGGGTGCACGTTATACATGGGTAACACTTTTACGCAGTTAAAATAAAAAATTGAAGTGTATCTACCTTGCACCAGATTCTCAATTTTTGGGTGAATTGAGGGGAAAACTAGACTAATTATCAATAATCCAGCTTATACATATATCAATTAAATGTATCAAACACCTAATTACTTCCTAACGATTGTATTTCCATCCTCTCCAAATATTCCACATTTCATTAGCTAATCAGCCGATTCCTGTAGTCTACCACAAAATCACCAGGTAGATATCCCACAAAACACGTATCAAAACCAAAAAACATAGTATATACTCAAATTGAAATAACTGTTTTAGTTAATGAATATATTATATATAATTAACGATGCAAGTAATTTAAAACCCATAAAACTCATCTTCCTCATCATCTTCAGCAAAGAAGGCAACCACGATACGCAATGAAATTTAAAATTACATATTAAATACATACTGTCATTAAATAGCCATTCAATATTCTGTAAATAACTGTTACATGTAATTTGATAAATTTCAAATAAATTTATGTGTTTTAACTGCATTCAACAATTGACCTTTAAGCCTGAAGCATTTTGCCTTGTAAGTAAATTTCCACAACTTGAAATTTTCAGATTTTAAAAATTAATTTTTGGAGGTTTTTACATAAAGTCGGATTCACATAAGTTGAGTCTTGCATTATCCGGGACAGGTCTGCATTTATTTATTTATGGTACTCTAGTCAATATCTAACATGACAATATAATTCTAAAATTTTGTTGTTCTACCCCTCAAAATCTAGAGTGCGCGTTATACACAGGGTATACAAAAAATTCTGGATTTTTTGGCAGAAACTATGGGTGTGCATTATACACGAGTATATACGGTAATTATAACAATGGCATAAAAAATACAATTCTGGTGGGGATGGTTAGTTATGATTTTTTCTTAAAATTGCACTAGACATATCAATCACAGTAGAAACTTAAAAGTGATAAGAACATTTACAACAATTTTATCAGCAGATTTAAATTAAACTCCTAATAAGAAATCAATAACAGAGCAACAATCTGTGGCATTTTTGCCACCAATAGTACAAATAAAAATTAATTTTGAACTGTTGTATTAATGCCATGTATACAAATTTGTCATTTATTAACAATTATAGTTTGTTAGCTGGTCCATCAATTGCAGGAATGTGCAATTATTTGGTAAGCTAAAACACAGCATTAATGAGTGGTTATGGCAACACTAATTATTCTTTGTTAAATCATTGAAAATTTCTCATTTTTTTAAATTGAAATAAATTTTAAGCTAATTTGGAACTTATTGAATTTTTCTTGACAGAAAGAATGAATTGTATTTATTTTAATATTAATACATTCAATTCCCAAGCTTGTATTTTGATTTTACTATTTTTAAAATGTGAACACCCATTCAGTTTTTAATCAAATACAGAAAGTAAACTCTTTTGGAATCAAACCAATACCCTTATCATGATGACTTGTTGTAAACCTGGACCAAAAAATCCTATAGTTAAAGAAGGATTCGTTGTTAGCTAATCAGACAGAATGACAACTGATCACCACCAAGAATTATAATTTACTCATTTTATTCAATAGCAACTTCCATCAGAGTACAGTAAAACTTCCTTGAACGCAGCTTCTTACAATGCGGATTTACTTCTATGCAGTACCTTAAACATACGACAAACATTTCCAAATGCAGTGGTATGAATCACTATTACACGACTCAATATTGATTGGCTAAATTGCAAAAAATTACCAGATTTGAACTAGGTTTTATCAGTTTTCTTTATTAAATATCATTTAACTCATAACTGATATAGTACAGGTCAAATCACTACAATATCTAGAAAAGGGCAGATTATACAGGGTCTTCAAAAACAAACAATATGGTTTTAAATGCCTATACTTTTTAAGTAATGCTTCTATGATGCTATAACTGGCAACACAGCATCCCCAAAGAGTAGAAGAACAGCATGGTTTTATTGTTAAAAATTTTCATCAAACGAATAGCTTATTTCAAGTACAATGAAGGTATCGGAACAAAATTCAGTGTACCAATGCACCTAATAATGCAGTAATCAATAGGATAGTTAAGGAGTAAACAAAAATGGTGATGTTAAGGATAAAAAAAAATTGTAGGGAGGAAAAGATCAATCCAAAATTCAGATAATTTTGCAAGAGAACAGCAAATATTGATTACCAGTACAAAGAAATCTGTGTTGTGACTGTCACAGTCAATCACATTGAAGCCAACATCTGCCCATACCATCCTCCATAAGAACCTCAGTCTTTACCTGTACAAGATCCAATTATTGCAATCTCTCACTGCCAGCACTAAAGAAAGCAGGTTCAACTTTTGCAGAGAATTTTTTGAGTTTTTTAAAAATAATCTTATGGAAGTGAATCAAATGTAGCTTACAAATAATATTTCTACTTTAACAGCTATGTGAACAAACACAATATGCCATTTTGGGCATCTGAAAATCTGTGTATAGTAAAAGAAGAACCTCTTCACCCAGTAAGAGTGACTGTTTGGTGTGGGCTTACTACTTGAGGCATTATTGGTCCAACATTTTTGGAGGGAATATTGGCCAGTGTCACATATCTGCAGCTATTTCATAATGATATAATCCCAGTCATTGAGGGTTCAGGCGGTATGAGCCAAATATTTTTCCAGCAAGATAGTGCATGTCCCCACAATGCAAACACCTGGATAGATATGCTTTATAAACATTTAGGTTCACAAGTAATATCAAACCACATTCCACAATGATTTCAATATGATTGGTCATGGCTACTGTATTCTCCCAACCTTAATCCCTGCAATTAGTTTTTGTGGGAGTTTTTAAAGGTTCATGTTTTTCAGTCTTGGAACCTAACCCCATTTTCCATACAGATTTCATGATTTTTCCTATGTGGATTCCCATAACAAAGTGTTCATCTAGAACTTCAACTTTATGTTGGGGGAAGTTTTACTTTATGTAAGATCTCAGTACAGGGTAGAGAAAGCTTTCCTTATGATGACCAAATTACACACAGAAATATAACTCTGACATCGGACCAGCTACAGTGAATAATATGTCAACAAATGACCTTGGGAACATGTTATGCATGTCAATTATACAGTGGAACTTCAATAACTTGAACGTCTATAACTCAAAGTGAATTAATTTCACCGGGCAAAATAGAAATGAGAAAAGCATATTTCCTTAAGTCGAATTTTCTATAACTCGAATATTTTTTGTTTCTCTTAAAGTTCGACTTATGGAGGTTCCACCGTACATCGAAATCTAAGTGTAAAGGGTTCAAGCCTTCTGAGTTCTTGGCATCACTCCAAGCACAACATAGCATGGTAGAATTACACTAGGCATTCCTTTTCAAACTCCCAAATACACAAAATTTTCCAAAGAAACAATAACACTTATAAGGGAACAATTAGTAGCATAAAGTATAACCCAGTTTGTTACATGTGCAATGGCTGCTAGGTATCGTGGCAGTGACAACTTTGTTAAAAACTAAAATGTTCGCTTCGCAGGAGATGGCTCAGACTCTTGTAGGGTACAAAGAATCAATTTCTGTTATTACAGTACAGCACTACTTCAGGTGATGTGCCAGACTAAAAGACAGTCAAGGCATGGTGAAGGTAACATGAAGTGTAAAAAAACCTGATAATGTCAATTTATCTGTTTCAGATGAGAAGGTATAGGAAATCCATGAAGCCTTACAAAGAAGTCAAAGAAAGTCGATCTATTGAATGCTAAGAAAACTGCAACTACCGCCTATAAATTTGCACAGATTGTTACAAAAATAGCTGCTTTCATAGGCTTAGAAGGCCCAGATTATACAGGCACTTGAGGAAATGGTAAATTAAAGCAGTTGGAGCTTGAAATTGAAATGGTGGACCTCACCAACACAACTCCTGACTTTTTGACCTGAGCATGCATAATATATTGGTCATCTGACAAAATTGCATTCCAGCAAGATGGTTCCCCCTTCACCCTAGAGTTTGGCATCAGACATCACCACTTTGGATTATTTTTTTTAAGGCAACATGATGGGCAGCTTATGCCATCAATGTCCCTGACCTCCTGACAATGATAAGTACCTCAATCAGAGATTTAATTGACACTATCACCACAGACATGTTGGAGCAAACACCAGGAAATTGAATATCCTTCTTGTCAAAAAGAGGATGCATGTAGAGGGCACTAGATTGACTCAATAAATGGTATGATTTGTTGTTTTCATGAGGAAAGGTGAGCCCTTATATCCATTACAGTTTTTATTTGACAGAGGAGAAAGTTAAAGGGGAACATGCTGAACTTTTCTCTTTTGTTCATAAATGCACCCAGCTTTTGTCTCTCAATACACACAAACCTAGAAATTTAACTTGGTACATATTCCCAACTATCACAAACAGTTGTATTACTAGAAATAACTAAATAAATAAACAAGAACAGCTGGTATGAATTTATGAGAGAAGCTTTGTGCACAAAATGAAGATAGTAATACTTTACTGCTTATGTAGTGATTTACCATTAATTAAGTCTGGCGCTATTTTAATCAAAATATGGCAATGAATGCAGGAAAAAAGTTCTACTCAATACATAAATTTGTAGAAGAAATTAAAAACCAGAAAATTTCTGGCATGACCAGAAACCAAACCCAGGTCTTCCATTTACTGGGTGGATATTGTCACTGAAATATCATGACAGACTAATTCTCCTGTTTCAGTATGAAGAATTTTTCTTGGTTGAGGCTGGACCAGTAAAGCTAGGATCAACCTTGCCCAACAGATACCCTCCATGAGGTAAACCATACAAAATCCTCTACCCTAATATTCACGAAATTGCCTTTATAGCACAATGGAAAGTTTAGATCATCGATTCCAATATCACATCAAAAGGGTGAAAGCATTAGAGTGAACACCGAATGAGCGAAAGTCAAAAGGGTAAAAGTAAAAAGGGTGAATAAAGGAAAATGATCCATGAAAAATATCTATCATTTGGATCATGATTATCTGTATTAATTTGCATATTTTACATTATTTAAGAAGTTGAAAACTACAATTTCTATAATTAATGTAAATTAAATAGTAATATGAAACCCTAAAATTGAAAAATGCCTCTAAGAGACTATAAATGTAAAAAACTCTCATATCCAAAGATTACACTGAAATATCCAAATATCAACAAAAACATCAATCTGAGCCAACAGTCAAATAGTGACATGCCACTCAGCAAAGTTATCCTGATACATTTTAAACAGGCAGGCAAGAAGCTAAAAAGAAAAGATGGGAAATGTGAAAGTGCATATTAGTGCAGTGACAGCAAAACAAAATCAAACGTGGCAGGGAAACACATAGATATGCACTAAAAATATCACCTTTAAGTCCACCACCTCATTTGTAATGCATATAGTGACCCATCACCACAGTTTAGCTTGCAGCAGATGATTTGAGCTCTGGATAAACTTCTTTGGTTGTGTTTTAGAGGTTGGAAAGGTTAGAGACAGTATAGGGTGTGGTGCTAAGAAGAGGGCAATTGAGAGAAGCACCCAAGTAAGGAGCAAGGAACTATCCTTTGTACTGCTTCTTGAAGTTGATGCTATGGCTGGAGCTCCCACCATGCCAGAACCAACCTCTATGGAGGCATCTCCAAAGCTTCCAAAGCCACCATTACCTTTTGCAGTGGTTGTACCACCACTTTGGTGGAATACCAAGGAGGAAGGCACCCACCAGACTCTTTGATGTAATTGGGAGAGGGTCAAGGATTCAAGTGGTAAAACATAAGAGTAAACAGGAAAGGTAAAAAGAGTATGACAAAAAGAGTGAGGAAATAAAAGTAGGGTAAAGATGACACAACAATTAATAAAGGATAAAGAAACAATGGAGAGAATGAAGGATCAAAAAATTATATTTTAATTAAAAGGTTAGTGCAATTGGTAAGGTTAAGGAAGAAATAGAAAAAAGGAGCTAATGAATATCAAAAATAGAATATGAGATATATAAATGAAAGTTCATTTATATTATTTTATTTATAACTAGAAAATTTAAGATGATCTATACATCACAAACACTTAATAATAATAATAACACAATGAAAGTCTGCTATAACAGGTACAGCATAAGATAAGATCTTTCCTACTTTGAGTTTTCATATGCACCATCAATTTAATACTTTAATAATAAGAAAATACTTCAGTAATAATGAGTGCATTACTTTTAATGTGTTACTACAATGGGTACAGGCTTCATTGCCTTTTGCAGAAGTGGCATTCCTGAAAAATACTGCAAATCAAATGCTATGAAAGGCAGGTAAAGTAATGGGCAAAATAGGATAGGATTTCCACACCTGAAAGAGTGAAGAGTAAGGTGAATTTTTTTCATCATAATGTGGATTATATGGCTTTTCTTTACCTAGCAAGCAGATGTGAGAAATTTACTTAGAGAGAGATTAAGGATTGTAAGGCTACTATACATTTCTTATTGTGTGCTATTTTAGAATGCATTTATTGACAGGACCAGATGTCCTCCTCATGGAAGGAGAGCCTTTTTTCAAACGTTGTCCACCCTAAACTTTTTGCCCTTTTATGTCCTCCTTTTGGAATAGTTTTCTGCTTTAATCCTTACTTTTACCAATGTTAACCAAGTTCATGTATAGGGGACATCCCAGATTCAACCACTTGACATTTGACTAACTCACGAATTCGACCATTATGCATTATAACATCAACTCGACTTTTGACTGGTCGAAGTTTGATGATTCGACTGAGCTGATGAGTTGAATTGGGAACTACATATAATTACATAAGTTTCTGTGATTCCGTTTGAAGAATCAATCAAATTTTTCTTGAAATACAAAGGAATATTTTTAGGATGTACTTATAAAGGCATTTATGAATTTTGTGAGGCCACTTATAATGTTTGGGTTATGTCCATCAGCTCATTTGATATCAGCCCCACATTGTTCCCTACTAGCAGAACTAGAAATAATCTAGAAAGTCTCAGTGTATTAGATTGCATTTCACGTCAGAGCATCTTTCTTTACAGGACTAATGAAATCTTTGGAAGATACCCTTTGCATTCATTTCAGGGTTTGGAGCCCCTTTGTTAGTATTCAGCATGTTCTCTCTAAGCAGATTTTTTCAAAGAACTTTTGTGAGGTTTTTTCAAATTTGTGTTTAAAAGAAATTAAAAGAACATTTATGGAAAGAAAGACTTGATTCAAAACCTAATTTTGAGGCAAAGAGAAATTCATGATAATTTATTAATTCAGTGATAGTGAAGGTGAAGAAGTAGAACAATCATTTGTGCTCGTGTCAACCAGAGCAACAGGCATCACTGTGGTACAAGAAAATTTGTTTTTGTCTAATTACATTTTATAAGAAAAAATATATAGGCATTGCTAACATAATTGCCCGTCAAATATGATGGGTATGTGTGAATTAAGTATTAAGTTAAATTTGAATTAAAAATTAATGAAACTTTTATATGCATTAAAAAGTATGTAATAAATGTATAATGTACATGTACAATTCACATAATTTAGTGTTCCAGAGAGTAAAAATAGTTTTGGGCGAATAGAAATTGTTTGACAAAGAAATACATTATGCTATACAATTCTTATACAACCACTCATCGATTAACGCTCTTAATTGGTGCCAGGTAAATCAAGCGCTAACTGAAACAGTGCTATTCGGAACATGTACTTCCATAAGAAATGACGCTATAAGATTTAATTCGTTCCCGAGATTCTATTAATGAAAATAGGTAGTATTATATAAATAATATACCAAAGTATTCTTTGTTAACCATATTACGTATTGTAGAATAGCTCAACTGCATTGCAATTATATTTAAAATTGAACAGTAAAACTTAAATATAAATGAAGAACAGAATGCATTTTACGGAACATATGTTGATCTCACGTTAATAAATCGTGCAGGAGCATTAAGGAATAGGAATTAAAGTAGAAGAAGATACCTGTATCTACTTATATTTACAGGGTGAGGCAATAGTCACTATATAGCCACAATTTTATTAACACAAAGAAAATTGGAACATAATAACATAAGCTTCATGACTGAAGATACTGTTCAATTAAGACAGGTGTCGAAAGATCTGATGCTTTCCTGGTGAATCGATGAGGTGAAGAGTTCCCAGGTTTCCAGCCAGGTGAATATGTTGTCTAGACAACATATTCACCTGGCTGGAAACCCGGGAACTCTTCATCTCAAGACAGGTGTCCCCAAACTACGGACCGTGGAAATTTTATTAAACATCATAACCATCATAAAATCAGTGTTTCCAATTTAAAAACAGGTGCATTGTTTACATAAGAATTTTTTATTACATTTATTCATGCTTGCTTACAGTTATATAAGCATGTATGCTTAGGTAATTATAGAATAAAATATTTTAAATTTTAAAACGTTGTTTTTTTTCGATCCGGCCTGCCTAGCACTTTCAATATTCCTATGTGGCCCTCCTCTCAAAAAGTTTGGGGACCCCTGAATTAAGAGAAGGCAACCAATAAGAAAAAAACAAAATCGTATGTTGAAACGATCAAAACTTTACTATGTTTTGATAAAGAAATATCAATTCATAAAAGAATTATCATATGTGCTTGAAAAATAAAGGAACATGGAATGAGACCGAATAAAGGAAGAATTAAAATATCTTGGTATTACATTTAAAAAAACTGAACAATCGAAAAGGGAACAATAAACAAACAAATGTTGGCGCTCTCCAGCTTTTAGTTGCCGTAAAACCTCTAATTTAACATTGAGAGTTAGATTTTTCCTCTTTTTCTCCTCTGACCGCCGGTTATCACTGATGGTCTTTTTATTTAAAGGGAAAATATAATTTAAACAAAGTTCACTCTATATTTTGACTTACAAAAACATCGACAAGTGTACACAGAACCATCAAGCAACTGCAAATTCTGACGTCTTGTGTTGTAAATGCACAGAGGTGCTGCACAGTGTACTTCGTAAATTACACCAGAAATTTTGAAGAGCATTAATTTGAACTGGACGAGTGCAATTCAGAAAAAAGTATTAAATTATTTTCAGCACTAACGTGGAACAGCATTAATCGGGACAGTGTTAAAGCAGGGAGTGGGTGTACACCCAAAATTATTTTTAATCTATATCAAATTTAATTTTGTCTTTCTCTCCCTCTCTGTCTCTCTCTTTTCTCTTGTATTAAAGCATTCAAAGCATGCATTCCTTACAAATATAGTATAAGAATTAAGGCGACAATACAATCTTGAGGTTTAAAAATGACATAGTCGGCAAGGCAATATATAATTAAAAAGCTTAATTTTTCCAAATAAATATGATTTAAATAAAGAACTTGAGCGATTTTGTATCATAGGCAAAATGGGATGATAAGAATAGGAAAGTGTTTATTTTTATTTAGAACATTCTAGGCCCAAAGATCGTGGATCAATTATTTATAATTTTAATTTGCAAAAGAGTAAAAGCCTCTAAGTCCAAAAATTGATTTTTACGTGTTATCTTATGAAGGCTGATAGTGATCCAAGTGGATCAAACAAAAGAGCACATAAGACTCATAGTTGTGAATTGAAATGAGAAATTTTAAATTGAATTGAGAAAGGTGAAGGCCTTGCTGAAAACAAGCAAACGTTGAGGATGTCGTGTTCAACAGTTAGCACTAATGTGAAAAAGGAGAAAATCCTAGAATGCTCAAGTAATGGAGTTTATTTGGCAATATCTGCTTCAAATATTCCTTCAATTCCCCTAACTCATCCAATTTCCCCTCTTCTTCCAACTTCTCAACTAATAAATTAAGTCCAGTAACCACAGTTGAAAGAGATTTCAGGTAGGAAAATATTTTTATTTACATTTTTCTTTAATCCTAAGTTATTTTATGCTTTTTAATGATTTAATATTGTTTTCTTAACACTTCAGTAAGGCTATTCTAACTTTATATAATATGAAATGGTACTTAATAATTTTTCTCCTGAGATGCTGGAATGCATCCCCCAATAATAACATGTACTTTTATGGGAAAGCGGTGCTTGACATTTGACTGTTCGAGATGCAGCCGCACTTTCAGGAATGCATCCCAGTGGAATCTCAGGCATCACCTGAAATTTTAGTATGTTGGCTGTCTCTTTGCGAGCTACATACATTGTACTACTCGCCACATAATAGATATGAGTTCTGCCTATGAATTGATGTCTTTCCACCTAGGAGTGGTTTTTAGTACGATAAATTTTCTGGCATGCTGTTTGTTACAAGATTTTTTGCAGCTCCCTGATCCGGTTTTCTAATCACTTTGTCTTCTAGATTTTAATGTTTCATTCATTACTTTATACTCATGAGTAAAAATTGCAATGATTAATTTTTAATAATTCTATAAATTTCAGTCTCTCAAGAAGTTTTGTTTTCAATAAATATACATATATATTTTGAAAATGTTTTGGTTCAGAAATAATAGTTTTCAAGCAATTATAATTTTATTCAACACTAGCTGAGAGTACCCAGCAATGCCCGAGCTATGCCAGATGTCTTCGGCGAATAAAATTATGTCATATGGTAACACAATCATTTCAACTTTTGCGCATTTTTTCATGTTCATAAAAACAATACTTTCCCCTATACTAAATATGAAGAAAGTAAAAATCCTATCACATACAGACAGACAGACCGACAGACATCATTGTGAAAATAGTCAAAAGGTGTTCAGGGGACCTCAAAACATGTATTTCCATTGAAATCTCGAATTCCAATTTTTTCATGAAAACAATACATTCTCTATACGTATATGGAGAAAGTAAAAACTAATTCTAAGATATCTCTGATACCTATGAATTGGGCTGAAGAGGATCCATGGAGGTCCGGAGGGAACGGGAGAATATGTGAGAGTATAGGATTTCATGTTCAACAATGCAATCGGTTGGCAAGGCAACTTCTCCTTAAAAACACTAAATTATGTCAAAATATGATATTAAAACATTAAATTCGAGAGATTTCGATTCAAAGGCGATAAAAGATTACAAGAATAAGAAACTATTGTCATTTTTCTTTAATGCAGTCCTAGTCCCTAGATTGAGGGTCAAATATGTGAATATTGAATATCGATTTTTTCCATGTTATCTTATGGGGAATGGAAATCATTCTCAGGAATCGAACCTGGGTTGATTTTGGAAATTTTTTTGTAAATGGCTTTTACTTTAAAAATCAAACATTCCCACCAAATGTCAATCTTCTAACTACTCAGAAAGTTTGTTAAAAATAGCATTACAGTTCCACTTTCCCACCCACCGACGATGACGAAGTCATTTTTATATATTAGATTAGGTATATTTTGCAACATTGACTATTTGGTGTCAATCATAAATGCTTTTACTTGGTTTTAATTTGTGAATGTTGGGGTTGAATTTATCTCAAATATATAGAAAACTTTGTGTAATTCACTTTTGAATTGAAGTAATATAAATTTATGTGATATGATTTATCATAATTTAAATCTGGATATATGTATTGTGTTACTGTGAATAAGTTGTTTCTAAAATTATATAGAGGCATTCTTTTTTTCCTTGAAAGCAGGAGATATTTTTTCATACATGAACAATAATGAATGTGCAATATGCCTGTTGCAGTGCATAAGACATTTAAAAATATTCTTTTATTAAAAGAAATATGAAATGTCATGTAAATAGTTTTTTTTCATCTACAAATTTATCCTTCCTTTATGTTTAAAAAACTGGATTTTACTTCCCTTTTGTTTAAAAAAATCTGGTCACCTTATTTAAGCACTAGCTTAGGTCTGTAAGCAAAATACTGAAGTGACAGGCCATCTCAAACATATTTTTTAGGATGGTGAATGAGACCTTGACCAGAGAAAAGATAAGTGCCTAATACACATGTGAGTTATATGATATCTTAAATATTTTAAAAATATACACTAATAAATAATTTTACCCAAAACAAATAATCATGTTTTCTACGTATCATTATTTAATTTTATTTAAATCATTAAAATTATAGTTGCATCTTGTAACTCAGCATATAGAATAGGAGAAAAGTATAGGCATTCCTTAAAATCATATAGTCTTCGATCAGATGTATTCTTTGTGTACTGGGTACGCATGATGGCGGCATATGAAGTTTTTGTTGAGCGTACTGGGTACGCAGGACAGCATTGAAGGGTTAAATATCTCTTTCGTATTTTTCTCTATAAAATTTCTAAAAATCAGAATGAAATCAAGATTTTCTCTATACACTATAAGGCCAATAATAGAGCATACATTACATCTTCAATATTTGTTGAGTGTTTCCAAAAAAATTCCCACCCATAGAGCAGGCTGGGCTTCCAGATGACTGCAAAATAGTGTTATTGCTAGATTGCTCGAAGTAGAAAATATTATGAAATGGAATGCTTACTCTGGTAGTGGAACCAAATGCAGTGGGTGCAAAATACATGCTAGAACTTTTACGATCGAGCTAAATTTGGATTTATTTCTTATGTACTGTGATGAAGAAAAGTTTAAAATAATTATATTATTTATTATTAAATTAAGCTAATATGCTGGTATTACTGCATGTTTGACCAGATGGAACAATTATACTGATGACTGTGACGACGTAATTTCTATGCATTCCAGCTTGTCCCGGTTCATTCCGAGCACTGTTTATCAGTATATTCCAGATAACTGGACTTTCCAGATAACCGGCTATCCATATATCCCAAGCTTACCAGATAAAAGGTTCTACACTGTATTGCTTTGGTGTGGTACTCCTTAAAGCATGCAAATATGCAGAGCCCTATATCACATATTTTGCACTTCACCACCATTCTAGTATATTTTTCCCATGGCAGTGAAGACAATTTCCCTTTACAGGCCAATGTTTGTTTTCTTTGGCCTCCAAGCGCCGCAATTGTGTCCCACTTGTTTTGCTTAAGCTTTGGGAAGTAAAAGCAGGAATAACTGATGCCCATTCTTGGATAAGATTTCGCTTGAGAGTGAGATGAAACTCTCGATGCGTCATCTGCCTTCCAGATGATGTCAAGTGAACATAACTGTTGAGGACTATGACATTAAGGAGGTAGAAGAAGAGCTTCTTTGTCCACTTTCAACCACAGTGGCTGACCTCATTGAAGAGGAGAGGGGCAGGGCTGCCACACTCTCTCTTATCTCTGTTTACAGTTGGTGGGAGGTTTTCCCCACCCCCAATGGTGAATCTGCAGCATGGCTGCCTCAATGATTCTTGAGAACATAGCTCAAGGATAAACCCTTCAAAATTTCATGCCTCTATCATGAAAACAACATCTGTAAGCGACTTCCAAACAAAGTCTTCCCACAGGGGCATGGTTGGGAGCGAGTGGTCACATTTTGCATTACCTTACATGCACATTCGGTGTTTAAAGGTTAAGGTTTCAACATGACTAGCATAGTGTGAGAATTGCTGCAGTTGGCCATTACTGATTGTTTCTAGTGTGTTAGAAAATTATTGATGAATTTTTATTTCTGATAAAAGTTTTATTTATGATTAAAGTGTGACTGTTGTGATTGATTTGACTTTTGCTTGTTCTATTATGGATTGATAATTAAACCTAAACAACATCAGTGTAGGACAGTAATTATTTTCATAATTTATCAACATTTCAAATCATGAGAACATGTTATCTTTGAGAATAATCTTATGAACAAAATGTGCAAATTAAATGATTACAACAATTAAGTTGTTTCCAGTTATAATAAGCGTGATTTATATCAGGCATTTTTTCACCATTACCAATTCTATTGTTATAGCAGACTTTTACTGCACTAATAATAATTTTTTGATCTAGAGATTTGTTAGTAAAAATGTTACATCATTTACTAAATCAAAATTATAATCAAGAGTTTCAGAACTCCATAACAGAATAGAAACATTTTTTCAAGAGAAAGTTGAATGTTTTCTTGAAAGTAACCAAGGTATTTTCACTTTTAATAGAAAGAGCAAGTTTATTTTGAAAGATGCAGCCAATATTAATCGGTTTATCAAAGTCATATAGTTTAATTATCCTGTCTGACTAAAATAAAAAGTACTTGGCGTATTCTTCCAAACTCTTTCTATACTAACTTTATAATGATTTTGAAAATAATAGTGTATTATAACTCACTAATATGATTTGGTTTAAATATTGTTTCCCATTAAAGTATAAAATTTAAAACTTCAGAGTTTAAATCATCACTAAAGTATATATTTGACAATGACAAGGTTTTGCATGGCTTAGAATGATAATTCCTCATTTAAAAAATAATGATGTCTTGTTAGTAAGAACTGTTCATAAAGGAAAAAATATTATCATAACCAATGGTCTGAAATATTTTTTTGAAAAACATGAATAAAACATAACATTTTAATTTCAATTATTTCATTAAAAATAGTTTTAAGGACTTGAAGCACAATTTGTAGTTACAAGATTGAAATATATCAATATTTTAACATGCAAAATAAATTTAGAAGAGTCAATTCTAAAATAGCACATGTAAGTTTAAATGAAAAAATTGCTTAAAACGACAGGAATATTCAAAGATTTGTCAATGAGATGAATTTTCTCAAAGAACAAAATTGATTATGTACAAAAATTATGGGAAAGTTATTAAAAAGTTACTAAATACTCACTTAGAACATGGATGTGCATTGACAGCAGACAATGCCTTCTCATACAAGTTAATTGTTCCAGCATATTTTAGGTCGATAGAATGAATGCAGCCTGAGAAACCTTCAGTATACTTTCCTGCAGTCATATAGTCAGCCCTTGGTAAACCTCCTGAAATGTAAGCAGTTGTTAGATTTTAACACCCAAGAACAGTTAAAACTGCATATAGAATATGCTATATACCTCAAAAAATACTTTCCAAACTGCACTAACAACCTCAATTCAAATTTTTTAAAATCTCTATATAAAAAAACAAACGTTGGTCCTTTTGCCACTTTGTCATTTTGTTGCTGATGTAATGTTGTTGCTTTAGAGTTAAATTAAATTAAAGATGAAAGTAGAGGGACTATTGCAACAATGAATACATAGCAGAACCCTTTATTAAAGCACTTTCTTATACTCCAGATTCAGATATACCACATGTCCCTCAAAAGAAAAATGAAAGGTGAAGTAGGCCACCAGGTAGGTTCTCCTCTGCACTGATTTTATTTTTTCCTTATGGAAAATAATGGCGTAAAAAATCATTAATATTTGCAATTTTAGGAATATTATATTTTTTCACATTGGGTTAATAATACCACACATTTCTGGCAAATTTTAAGTTTGTAGCACATTTAGAAGTGAAATAACTTTTATCTAATTGTTAAAATTCAAATAATTTTTAATGGCCATAATAACAATTTCATGGATACATTGAAATGTTTATTCGTTTATATAGATTAAACTCTAAATAACTTTAAAATTTCAGCTCACTAACTCGCCGCATAGTGTCTAAACATTTACCTATTTGTTTAAACTTTAAGAATTTTTAACTGCCAAACAAATTAAAATATCAAAACTAGTATATTCCCTATTTCGTTTTTTTTACAAATTCTACCTATTAAAAAATTTCAGAACAGTAGCACATCCGGAAATACATAAACCTTGAAAAATTGCTTAAACAATATAGAAATTTTAGAGGCCTCATTGTAGAACTTTTTCAAGATTTTCGGTTTTTCTAGTCGGTTTTGCACATAATCCTACCGACAAAACAAATTTCGAGTCTGCCGCTTTTCTGGAAGTGCCTAAACATTAGTATCCTCCTATATATCATTATATATAGAGGTTCCTTACAGAGGAGGATATATATAACATTCTAGTAGAAGGTGCTTGCATACTGCAAGCATTTCATCTCACCTTGAAAAAACATTCGTTTTTCAGAATGATATTTCATCATTACAAATATTTTTTTAATTCTAAAGATTTCACCTCAGCAGCAATTTTCGTTTTTCCCTTATGTAAAAATAATAGATTAAAACAATCCCCAAACTTTTCAATTTTAAGAATTTTATACTTTCTCCATTATGGGGTACTAATGCTACACATTTCTGCCAAATTTTAAAGTTGCAGCGCTTCTAGAAGTGAAATAATATTTTTCTAATTGTTTAAATTTTAAACATTTTTAACGGCCGCCGCAATATATTTATGGAGAGATTCAAATATTTATTTGTGCAAATGCACTACTCTGTAAATAACTTTAAAATTTCAGCTTCCTAAATCATCCCATAGTACATAAACAGTTACCTATTTGTTTTAGCTTTAAGAATTTTTAACGGCAACACAAATTAAAATATCAAAATTTCTATAATCTCCATTTCATTTTTTTACAAATCCTACCTCTAAAAAAATTTCGACTCCGTAGGACATTCGAAAATACATAAACATAAACCATTAAAAAAAAACAAAAATAAAACAGTAATTACACTTAATTATTTATTACCAAATTATTTCATTATAACATTCAATGTAACGGAAAACGAAATCGCTATTTTGCCTGTAATGAAAAACATAGTGAATCACCTTTTTTTTGTTTGCCAACACTGGTATTAACTGATATTACGGTAACATAAAATGCACTTTATTCATGACAACTTCTAAGAAAAAGTAATTTCACCGCATTATCTCCTGAGAAATTAAACTGTGAACAACAATAGCCCCGATTCTCATAATCATATATGCCGTTGTGCTGCAAGATTAGATGTTTCTTCTGCATATGCTATTGCTTTCCTCTTGAAGTTCACAGAATAATGTGTTCGTCCCATAATAAGGTCATTAAAAAAAACAAAATCTCACTACACTAAATGATAAATTGACGCTTGCCATGAGGAAGTGACGGTTCGCTTGGGAAATTTATGTATACTAGACACTCGACACAGTGAAACAAGATAGGAAGAGAAGGGGGGGAATAAGAAAGGCAAATGTTTCGATACACAATTAAAATGAAACATTGTGTCCATATCTAGCTTCTTACCAGCTCTACTGCTGCCTTTTTTACGACTTTGAGGCACCACGTACTATTAACGTAATTTACTTCTTCTTAGATGTTCAGTCATTTTGATTCTTTTTTGCTTATATTTAAAGTAGATAGTTTACCTCCACTTTAACACACTTATATCTTGCGTTATAATGTAAATAGGGACATATATTCATTGACTTCTTTTTTTAACCCGATTCTAAGCCGAATGGTGATTTCTGAGATGGTAAAAAGGTAAAAAAAAGGTCGGCTTACAATCGATTAAATATGGCAATAAAGATTTTTCAAAAAGCGGGACACAAATTTCGACATTTAATAAGATAGGACGAGTGATGAAAAGTAGGGACTGTCCCTCCAAATTTGGGATGGTCAGTCTCCCTACTGTAGATACAATATAACGTGATAAGACAAAAAGATGCTATCAAATGGAAACACTTCACACACTATTCTGTCATGTAAAGAGAATATATTAAGATACTTTAAAATGCTGATTAGATAGTAGAATGTAATGTAGAAAATATTAAAAATTTTAGAAGATTTGACCATCCATTTCAGCATAATTTAGCAATTAAATATCTTAAATAAATAGACATCATCATCATCATACTGCTGTCCGAAGACAGGTTTCAGATGAATCACTGCTTCCATCTTTCTCTCTCCCTAGAAGCCTCTTTTATATCTCGATAAGTACCTATATTCCTGCTTTATATTCTCTAATATTCCTTTTCTTTTTCTCCCTCTTCCTCTTCTTCCGCTAATTTTTCCTTCTAAGATCGTCCTTTGTAAACACTGTCTTCTCAATATGTGCCCTATCCAATTTGTTTTTCTTTTCCTGATTGTTTTTATTATCATCCTTTCTTCTACCACCATTTCTAATACTTTTTCATTTCCCTTCCTCTCTGTCCATTTCACTTGCATCATCCTCCTCCATTCCCACATCTCAAAAATTTCTAAATATTTTTCCTCCTTTCTCCTTACCGTCCACGTATCGGCACCATAAAGAGTTATGCTCCATATGTAGCATTTCGCAAATTTCTTCCTTGTTCCTAAATTTATTTTCTTGCTTGTGAGAAGCTCCTTCTCGTTAAGTCCTGCTTTAGCCATTGCAATCCTACTTCTGATGTCCTGTGTACTACTTCCATCCTGCACTAAAATACTGCCAAGATATTTGCAACTACTTAGTTGTTCCAATTTTTGGCCATTTACCATTATATTTAATTCTTTATATTCCTTTGAAATCACCATGACTTTCGTTTTTTCGGCATTGATCTTCATTCCATATTGTTGGCCAACCTCCACTAGTCTGTCTGTCATCCTCTGAAGTTCTTTCTCGTCTTCTGCTATTAATCCCTGATCATCTGCGTATTTAATGGTGGTAATAGTTTCACCTCCTATCTTAAATCCTTTCTCTTCCATCAATGCTTCTTCTGTTATTGTTTCTGCATAAATATTAAATATCGCTGGTGAAATAGGACATCCCTGCCTCACTCCCCTTTCTATTGAAGTACTTTCTGTTTCTTCTCCTTCAACCCTGACTCTAATCTTTTGATCAAAGTAAAGGTTTTGAAGCAGTCTTTTATCTTTTCAATCTATTCCTATTTTATTTAAAATACCCAACATTTTATCCCATTTCACTCAGTCAAAAGCTTTCTCCCAATCTACAAAACAAAAATACATATCTTTCTATCATCATCCTCATACATCCTATAGCATCTCTAGTCCCCCTTCCTCTTCTAAAACCAAACTGATTATCTTGCAGCTCCTTTTCTATTTTCTATTCAATTCTTTTGGTTATTATTCTGGTTAGAACTTTAGCTGTATGAGAAATTAAACTAATAGTTCTGTAATCCTTACAACATTTTGCATTGTTCTTTTTCTCCAGTGGTACCATAACATCTAAAAAATCTTCAGGCCATATGCCAGTATCATATAATTAATTAAAAAAATTTTGTGAGTTGCTTAACTGCTTTCGACCCCAAAACCTTAAGAATGTCCACTGGTATATCATCACTCCCAACAGCCTTCCTTCTTTTCATGTCATCAATTGCTCTTTTAACTTCAGACTCGAGAATACTTGGTCCTAGCTGATCTTTTTCTACATCCTCTTTTTCATTTAGTTCAATATTTCTTGACTTTCCTTCTTTGTCATACAGCACCTCAATGTATTCTTTCCAGACATTCTTTACATTGTCTGGCTCCGAGACTATTTTACCACTTTTGTTCATGATTCCTTTACGTCCTATCTTTCTTGCCTTTTTCTTGAATAGTTCCCTTGCTTTGCTATACATGAGGTCTGTTCTACAAATTCTTTCACATTCGACAATCTCGTCGCATTTCTCATTTATCCACTGTTCTCTGGCTTTATCTGTTTCCCTTCTTAAAGCATTATTTAACTCCTTGTACTTTCTTTGGCCTTCTTCAGTGTTTATGTTCTTCCACTTTCTCCACTCTTCCATTTTTTGCAGCATGGCTGCTGTGACCCAGGGTTTTATTTCTTTGATAACGTACACAGCTAGGATTAATATTTCAAAGTGAAAAAATGAGACAATGTATGAAAAATATATTTTTTTCATGGGGAGAGGGTCTGCAGAAATTGTGAACTTTGTAGTGGGTCTGCAGCTCTAGAAAAGTTGAGAATCACTCGCATGAGTAATAGACTAGATGGCAATGAAAACAACATATATATCATGGCAGGATGATGATAAAAATGTCACAATGATGATGACAAAAGAATCTAATACTTCAGAAATAAATGATGATTTCAACAGCATCATCAATTGGCAAATGACCAGGAATTTTTTGCATTTTAATTTATTATTTAAAAATATAATTTGTTTTCATGCTATTTTAAAATAAATATCTTCTAATGCATACATCTATGTCATCAACAAATTGTAGTTGGCTATAATTTTATTTTTGTTTCTTAATAAGACATCACTGATGAAAAATAAGAAGTATTATATATCCATGCATAAGATGCACCCCACTTCTGTGCCCAAAATATTTGAAAATATTGGATCTTATAAGTGGGTATTTACAGTATCAGTAAAAGGTAATTAAAGGATCAAACAAAAAATGTAATAATGTAAATTGTAGAAATTTTCTGATGACTCTATATAATACAAATGTCTATTGAACGGTATTGCTGCTAATTTACTATATTCTCAACAACATTTTTGTTAGTAGATAACACATTCTATAAGTATTTTAAAAATTAAACCAACCTAGATATATATTCCCTGCAGTATTCAGCATGGTCAGAAATCCACCACTTATCCCAACTTGCACATGCTCTCCATCTAACTCAATGCTTCCATCTCTTCCCTGTCGGTGAAACACTACGCGGTGGCGCTTACCATCATCTACTCGAACTTGGGAGAGTGAGATTAATGCTGAACCTGATCCCAGCTCATAGCTGAACTCCAAATGTCCACCTACCACTGTACCAAATAAAATCAAAAATGTAAACCAATGTATATGCATTGTATTATAAAACTATTCTTCAGTCATAAGGGTAAGTAGTATAATTGAAAGTTAATCAGAATTTAATTACTTTTACACACTAATATACACAAGAAATTCCTAAGGGTAATATTCAAGGGATTGAAAAAAATTAGCTGAATTAAAAAAGAGTCAATATATAAATAACGTGTTAGTGTATTTTTCCATGAAAAATAGAAACAATTAAACAAATTCACCAAAGCAACAGGTGAAGAGCTTTCTATTTTTTAATTTAAACTTATTACAAGTTTTTAATAAAATAATAATAACAATGCAATGATTGTTAGGCAATTAGAAACAGGGATAGGATTACAATGTCATTAAATCAAAGTTCCCAGACAAAGCAACTTCACTCTTCAACAGCTTTTTTGATCCCGACTTATTAAAAAGAATTGTCATACCAGCAACTGAAAGGAAATCTTGCCCCCGTCCATCAGTTTCAGGATCTTGTCCATGCCAAAACATAATTCCATCAGATGATGTGGTGGAAAATTCAATGACAATAGATTCTAAATCATTGGCATTATGGTGTGGTAAAAGGCTGGAGCTAAGTTCAAGATATCCATCCCCTTGGAAACCCACAGACTCGCCAAATTCAACTCCTAAATCATTAAAAAAATGAGAAAAATATGATAAAACATTGCTTGTCTTATATTTTCAGCCCAAACTAAGCATTGAATGAGACACAGAATGAGACATTGAATTGACAGTTGACTTCTAGTCACTGTCGTTCACAGGTCGCCCCTGAAGATGCCCACGTTGTGGGCGAAATGCACTGGGTTTTATAATCCTCTTGTTTTTTGGGTAAAGGAGTTCACGCTACTAAAACATTGAATGAGAAGTATTCATGTTAAATTTTTAGACCTTTGTGAGAACCTGTAAATGAAATATATATATATATATATATATATATATATATATATATATATATATATATATATATATATATATATATATATATATATATAGTCAATAGTTACTCCATTTTGTTTCAAAGGATGGTTTGTTATATGCTCTCCTAGAGGCCTATATGATCATCACTAGCCAAGTAGAAGATAGAAATAGAAAAAATATGTAATGATATAAGCCAAGGAGCTCATCATATTTTCCATCATGTAAGTTTCTCCATTTAACTACTGACTGTTAAGGCCTGTTAAAGCAGACTGAATAAGTCTGGAGTTATTAGAGTTGGATGAATTGGAATAAGAAAATTTAGTTCTTCAACATGACCTCAATTCATAAGAATAATACCTATTCTTAATAGAAATATATGGATTATGTGATTGCTTTGATAAAATTTGATTATCTTTAATCCCATAAAACTCATTTCACATGAAATTTTCACTTTTGTTTTTACTTCATAATGATTCAAGGTTTTGTTCTCCAAAATATTTGGATTCCTGTTACATTTCAGCAAAAAGCTTCCATTAAAAGATAATATAAAAAATTTAACATACAAATGCAATAGAATATCATAGCATAAAAATCTTGCATTTTTAGTCTATTAAATTTGTAATGGAATTTTCCCAGGAAGTCTTGCAACTTAGATTATAAATATAAGAGCACTATAGTAACACTATAAGAGATTATGAAATACACTTCTTACATCATAAAAAATAATAATGTTACTTACTGACTCGTCATGAAGAAGTTATTCCATACCTTGAATGAAACACTCACTCTGTAAGTACTGGGTTTAACATTTAAATACATGCCAGTTCAAAGAAATGGCAGGTTTAGAGAATAACCCTTGCCAGTGACCTTTACACAATCACAATCTTCGAACACCTAATGCACTCACTCTGATAATTACAAAATCATTATCTCACCAGATTCTGTGACCCTTAAATCAATTGTAAAAATTATAATCCTTAACACATATTTTGGCATCAAAGATACCATATTCAGTAGGATATGTCTTTCAATGCACGTAAGCCATCCTCAATAATTGTCTAAACACATATTTATGCATGCATCTTATACTCTTATGGCTTACAATATCTTTTTATTCTTAAGAAAAAAGAAACTTACTCTGATCACAATTCTTTCCTCCATAACCTAATGAGCAGAGACAGTGGTATGAGCTAGGAGACGATGAGACACAGGTACCACCATTCTGGCAGGGCTTGAGAGAATCACACAAGCTATCTGAGGATTCACAGTGACGTCCTCTGTAATACAAAACATATTAATTGAGTAAATCATAGCTGAGAAAATTATTACTATTTTATAAACTGACTGAAGCTGTAAACACTTCTAAAATCACTAGAGTACAAAAATGTGGCCAGGTGCAAATGATTGTAAAAAAAACTCCAACCAGGTTTAATTGATAAGAAAGTCAGCATGGAGTTTGGCAAGTATGATATTGATACAGTCATGAGTATGGAAAACTGGAGAATACAGCAATATTTCCATACCCCAGGGGGTACATGAGGACTTTCCGGGGGGTACGCGAAGAGTTCAAGTGTCAGTTTCCCCATCTTGCTATCAGCTATGGAAATCTTTATTGTAAGCCCCCCTTGCATTTCAGGTTCATAGCACCTACTTAAAAAAATGGAAAGGGGTAACTGGGAAAACCAGTGCAATGGAAATATTTCCAATCGTACACTCGCAGACATGGGAAGGAGAGAGGAAGAGAGAATGGGAGGAAGGGAAAGAGAGAGAGATAGAGAGGGAGAGAATGGGAGAGAAAGGGAGAGGGAGAGAGAGAAAGAGGGAGAGAGAGAGAAATAGAGAGAGAGGTGAGAGAGAGAGAAATAGAGAGAGAGAGAAGGTGAGAGAGAAATAGAGAGAGATAGAGAAGGTGAGAGAGAAATAGAGAGAGAAATAGAGAGAGAAATAGAGAGAGAAAGGGAGAGAGGGAGAGAGAAAGGGAGAGAGAAAGGGAGAGAGGTAGAGAGAATGAGAGAAAAGGAGAGAGGCAGAAAACAAGGAGAGGTAGAAAATGTATTTATTTGTTGTAAGACATTGTAACTAAATGGTTTATCACACTCCATCAATGTTTGACTATTCTTTTTTCTTTGCACTTGGTTTGTTACTGATTTTATAATTTTTGTTCATCTTTATGGTTTTATCTTTGTTCTGATTAGTTTGATCCTCATTTTGCTACTCTCCCCTGATTTTTCTTTTCTGTTTGTTCTTTGTCTATTACTATATTTTTTGATGTTTCTCAAAATTTCCCGCAGTAGAACTGCGGGCTCTCTACTAGTACATTTTAAAAATAAATGGCTTACCGGAAACCTACAGCACAGTGACATTCATAATCACTGGCATTGTGGATGGCAGGTAGGCAAATGGCATCATTCAGGCAGGGTTGGGTTTCACATGGATTTTTCTCATGCTTTGGCCTTAGGAATATGTCATTGTCATGATCAATTCCATTTACTTCATCTTCTCCAAACCTATTTTTTAAGTCAAACTTATCACCATATCCACTGTCTTCACCACACTCTGCCACATTGGCTGAGTCCACCACAGATTGAATGACATCTAAATCCAGCCCTGATGCCTCAATCTGTATGAGAAGAAAAAATGTTTTTTATCCATTAAAAAGGCAAACATAAAATAGAGAATACATATTCATAAAGCATTAATTGCCAAAAGTACTTGGAGGTGTTTTTTTCTGGAGTTAAAACATTTTCTTTATGATATGTGGCAACATAGCCCAGCAAAGGCTTTAGAATCTATTTCTTTTACATAATATGACCCCAAGAATATTTAAATAACTAAACTACGATTTTTAATGAAGAATTCATGTTACACCATAGGCAGCTAAAAAATCTTCATTGCCAAGCTACAATAAATATAATAACATCCTAGACAGAATGAAATTTCTGTTATGAAATGAGAATATAAAAGAGTGGATAAAATACAAACCCCAGTGATGCATCCATCAAAGGTATCAATATAGCCATTTCTATCTTCTGGCAAACCAACCCCAGATGATATTTTAATCTTTTGTCTATTGTAGCCGCCCACATAGAGAGGGGTCTTGAGATTGAGGCCTCTTGTTATTCCAGGAGATTTTCCAGATACCATTTCTTCACCATCAACTGAAAGGAATCCTTCACGTCCATCACGTCCAGCAGTGACTGAAATCCACTGTCCAGCCTCTAATTCCTTATTGCTTCGCAATATTGCTGTGCCTGGATTGAAATGGAGTAAAAGTTTAGTCAAAATAAAACCATTCTAAATTTGTTTATTTTGTGGAGTATTTCTTCCATTATCCATTTTTGACTAATTCATAAAATACACAACTTTATCAATTTCGATGAACTACAAAAATATTACTTAAAAATAGACCATAACAAAGGAAATATGACAGAAAAATAGTTCCTTTTTATCTATAAACTAGCATATATATCCATTAAAAATGATGGGAACACAAATTTTAGGCATTTTTCATTTTTATAAAGAGAAAGGTAGTAAAATCTTTCTAAAGTAAAAACTTTTGTAAAAATGAAAAATAACAATCAAATAACCATATGTTGCAAATATTGTTAACCCTGAACTACTATCATTATATAGAGTCACATAAGTACTATAGTGGGGCCAATGTTGACCCCAAAATTTTAAATAGAGATAAAATTGTCATTAAAATGTTCATAATTGAAAATTTCTACTTTGTTGGCCAAAGGGAACGCAGAAGGATCCAAATCAACTATTTTTTAAAAAAGATACATTCTTTATTGACAGAGCAAAATATAAACAAAATATAGGCCATCTAGCATGTATCAACAAAAACAGGGGCGGTGGGGTCAGAACTGACCCTACCATACTAGTTGAGGGTTAATACAGAATTACCCTCTCCCCTTTACTATCTTTCCCTTTCCCTCCCATCTTGATGACAAAAGATTTCAACTCAAAAATAAGTCAGTTTTTTGCATTAACCTTTTAACGAAATACCACTTGTAAGGTCAGAGATTTACAAAAAATTGTGAGACTGGTGCAAAATTATTTAATTATTGGATTTTTATGAATTTTCTTTAAGATTTACGTAAAACATGCCGTTTAAAATATAAATTTTATGATATCATATGTTACACAAACTATTTGCTGGAAGGAAGAGATAGCAAACTCATCTGTCCAGCATGTGCCCATGCTTACATATATTTATCAGTACTGTGAAAATTATTTTAAAGTTATTGATATGCACTCTTTTTCAAAAATTATTTCAACTTTTCAGTGGATTTACCCCTCTAAACCATATAGAGAAAAAGTTTCTTGAAGGTCAACCTTTTCATGTCTTGACTGAAAATTTGATATAAATGTTATATTTCTTATTTTTTAAAGAATGGCATTGAGGGGGCAAAAAGAAACTTGTGGTCCAATTCTTCATGTATTTGAAAATAGACAGCAAGGAGATAAATTTTTATTCTTTAAGGCATTACTTGGTTCAAGTCCTGAATTTGTATATGGTTACAAGTAATTCTAAAACATAAATCAGAAATCCCCCATGCTCATTCCAGTTTTAATCAAATGAAAAAAAAACATTTTCTGATTTTGCTGTAAATTCTTGATTTGATATGATCAATTAGAATAATTTCGTTTTTGCTAAAAAACAACGTAAACTTTAATCAGAATCTATTAAACTTAAGTGTTCTAAATTGACCCCTTATGAACATTCCTCTAACATCAACATACATTCTTGGGTTATTATTAGCAATAAGATGAAGCTGTAAAACAAAGTATGTCAGTGATTATGAACAAGTGAAAAAATGTTTTGCAAGAAGCTTTATGATAAGTTTAGCAAAGTAACCCCCTACCTGATCCTACATCATAGCGGAACTCAACATGCTTATTATTTATGGTTAGAGATGTGAAGTCGCCCTTTCCATCTTCAGATTGAGCACAGTACAATAAGATACCGTTTTTCAACTCATTAGGTTTAAATCTGAGATTAAGCTTCAATCTGAAAATAAAATAAGAAATCTATTAATTAATAAAATAATTTCAACAATTATATGAAAATGATAGTAATGGAAATAAATTAAATAAAACTCAAATTTGTTTATATCACTACTGCAACTGCAGTGAGATCAAAAAGCTTTAATTGGTTACAAATATTCACTTGGAACTATTGTTTCACCTTTTTAAGGCTTTTGGTGTTGGATAAGCAACATAACCACCATCAGCAGCAAAGCCTGGCTCTTTTATAACTAATTCTTCTTCACAATGTGTTCCCTTTCTTCCAATTGGACAGAGGCAGTTGAAACCTCCTTCATCATTCACACAGCGTCCAGTATTACAGGCTCCTGTTTTAATAGTCAGTTATCATTTAAGCAATTAGGTTCAGAAGAATTTCATTTCAGATTTAAATACACAAATCACAATTTCTAAAGAATTAAATCAGTGAAAAGGTAAATAAAATCTCATCTCAATTCCTTTTTGATCTTTTTCTATAGATTAATAATGACCATGTTGCACAAAGTTGACTCTTTAATAGGGTTTGTTAACATTAATTCTATTTAATGAAATTTGCATTTTTCTACTTCAGTGATAACTATGTTATATTGATTCAGACTAAATTAAAAACTAAACAAATAGACAAAAATATTTTTGAGCTAGTTGCTGATTGAAGGATAAATTTTATCATTCAAAGCAATAGTAATATATGTGATAAAAGCTGCTCCCTGTCTGATTACTGTATTTCCCTGCCTATATTTTATCTCAAAAAATGTTGCCTAAAATCAAACAGTGTGTTATAGGCCAAAGGTACCCAGATACTCCAGTCATACAGAAATAATATGATATACTGGAACCACCAAGCATAGCCATAGCATTCCTTGAAAAGAAAATTCCTAAACCAACACCAAAATTATTTTATAAAACTAAAACTAAAAAATGTGTTATTTTAGTTGCACAATAACCATCATCATCATCATAAAGGAAGAAGATGGTCACTTTATGATAAAACTTCATATAAGTATTCTGTAAAACAATTTTGTCATTAGATTGGCAGTTCTAAGAGTAATTTATACATTTTAATTCAGGAGTTTCAAGTGTAAAGATTGTAGCTAGGGTGACCGGCTTGGTTTCCCTGCCCTGTGACTCACCCTACTGGTATTGTATCATTTTGGATGTTTTTTGGTGCTACATGCATCATTTATCATGTTTTAATATAAATTCCCAATTCTAACGCAAAACCAATCAAATCAAAAGAGAAAAGTTTTCTCATATTCAATCTGGAATATGTTGCAAGACAATACCAGGGGGAACTCCATAACAAATTTATTTGTATAAAATAAAGGCTTTGCCCCTGACACCTTTGGGATCCAACCCCTTGATATGCTCCATGCAAGCCTGATGGCTTCAGCATTGGATCATCCTCACCCTGTAAATATTTGAGGAAGTCAATTATATCAACATCACTATATAGTTTTTTCAATTGCTAATGTAGGCAAAACCTTACAAGTCACATTAATTTCTGTGCCAATCTAGCATTATTTCCGAGACCAATTATGCAAAGTAACCTTGGGTATATCTGACATTTTGTAATAAATAATTAAGAAAGGAAAACATTCTGCAAAATTTAACAGCAAGTTTGGTTTCCCAAGGAAGAAGTTGGATGTATACTTTGCAGAGTGGTTGCAAATACTTAGTGCATAGATTCCTCTATTTCATAACCTGATATGATGTATGTGCTCCTTATAAAATGAGATTACATTAAAATATTCACCCAGAATATGATGAGCACTAGCAAACAAGCACAGCAAACAATGACTACTCCGAGCAGTGTGGATGAGTTTGAGTGTTTTCCCTCAAAGCACACTTAACCATGAGTGCAATAAGCATATTTGCAAGCATCACGGACAGTTTGGATGGTTTTCGTTGATGCTCAGTCTGTTCACTGTGCTCATCTACTATTTTTAGTTATCAATTTCATTATTCATTTAGGAAGGCTCTGCTTCAGGGAAAGAATCCATAATTGAATTACCATATTTACCCAAATTCAAGACTTAAGCAGACTTTCAAAACAAAAACTTTTATGATCTAATTACATATGATTTCTGAAAATTTTTTAAAAGTTGCAAAACTAGAAATTTTTATTGAGTCCCATAATTTTCTTGAATATTATATGTAGTATATCAGTCATCATCACTCTCTATGCTGTCTTCACCACTGTCCTCCTCTCTCTATCTTTATCACTCCGAACTTTGTCCACAGACTTCCACAAAATATCATCTTCACTTCCATCCATGACAGTGGATAAACAGCACTTCTTAAATTCATTCAATATTACTTCTGGATTTATCTGTTGCCATAGTGACTTGATCCATTGGCAAAGCATTGCAACAATAGGTTTCTTTTTCACTTGGAATATAAACTTGAAAAAGTTTGCTGACAGCAACATTGAGAACTTGAAGCTATGGCATTCCTCCAAGTATTATTACAAGGTTAATTAATCTTTAACTTTAGGAGTTATGATGTGTCCTTTGAATACATATAGTACAGGCACCCCTCTTTTTTTAATATTGCTCCTGATCTTCTATTTCAGACAATGTGTAAACAATCTCTCATAACTTCTTTTGACACCCATCCATTTTCATGACATCTAGCCATTATTCCAAAAGACATTTGTTACTTTTTTAGGATAACATATGGAGATAATTTTGCTCCATCTACTAAACAGCCAACATTACTGCAACTCACATTGTTTTATTACCTGTTATTATTATCACAGATTTTGCACTTTATACATTAACAGTGTAACCAGATGACATGTCGAAGAAAACTAGAGTTTTATCAGCTTGAATATTTAATTCAAAAGATAATTGTTGATTTTTCTAATAAATCTTAGTTACCATAACAATGCACATTGTTGCATGCTAAAGGCTTTAATTTGGTGATGATAGGATTTATGTATTTTATAGGAATGAAGCATATGGTACGGGAGAGAAAGGGGCTGGGTAGGTAGGCGGCAGGTTGGGGGTAGTGAAGGGGCAGAGAGGGAACAGGGTAAAGTAGGGAGGGAACAGGGTAAAGTAGGGAGGGAACAAGGTAGGGTTGCCAACCATCCTACTGTCGGTAAGACAGTCCTACTTTAAGATAAAATGTCCTCTGTCCTACTCTAATGTCAAGTAGGACGCAAAATGTCTTACTTTGTGACATCTCTGTTTGGAAGAAGATCTACCGGCAACATCACCCCTAATCGATCACATGGCTAATGGGACCTAATGGGTGTTTCATATTATAAAAAAATTACACATAAATAATACATGCGTAGAATTATGGAATATAATGTGCAAATTTAAATCGAAAATAACAGTTTGCATAGAGGAGCAGTTTTTTGTTTTGAAGTTCAGCATGGAATGGAAAAGCCAATTCCCCATCATAAAAAAGTTGAAAAAATAATTTATGCCATTTTACTCTGCTTATCTGAACTATTTAATGAAAAAAATTACAACAAAAATGGGTTATCAACTTTAGCTCCTTTTTCCTTTTCTGATGATATGTTGCCCAAGTATCAAGATTTGTGCAATATTGCTGATACTCTAAATTTAGATAACATTTTAGGGCTTAATATGGACAAATTATTTGAAGAACTTGCACCAATTACAAAGAATTTCCATATAATTGCCGCTGGTGACTATTGGAACAAATGTGATAATCCAGGGGAAAAATGGCAATACATATTAAAAAATGGAAATTCCAAAAATCTATTCCAGATAGTATTGTATATATATTTAGCATTCCAGTGTCATCTGCTTTTACAGAAAGAATATTTTCTGCAATGGGAATAAAACGGAGAGTAGAAAGAAATCGCTGTACTGTTAATTTCTTAAGAAGTAAATTGCTAATTTATATAAATAACAGGAGTACTTGCTCTGAATTTTATTTTTAGACAGCAAAACTTTATTGAGTGCTGCGAAAGACAAAAAAAAATTAAAATAAAAAACCTGAAGCTAATTAAAAATTAAAGGCATTTTCTTACATTATACAAATGTTTGCCTTATGTCACAAGCACAATATCATTTTTTAAAAGATTTATTCTATTTTTATAGTATTAAAAAAATATGCTAAGTGGTTCTTTTTTGTTACTAAGTATCATCGATGAGTTAATTTACTTCAAATAAAAATGTCCTACCTAAAAATGATAGATTTTGGTCCATGCAATTACAAATATTATTGAGTTTTAGGCTTCTAATGTCTACGGGTAATCTGTGTGCATAAGAAATCTTCATTATTGAAGTGTTGATAGTGTTGTTCATTTTGTTTGAATTATTATGTACTAGTATTTGTTTATCCATTGACTGTTGCCAACTGGTCTCGAGACCAATTTGTAAAATCGGATTGTCATAATATAACTGTAAATAATTTGTTTCTATACTAAGAGTATTTGTGAAAATGAGTAAATTTTGGAATGTACTACTTAATTTTCGAATTTACTACTTAAAATTTGTAAATGTCCTACTTAGCTGTCACGAGGAGTTGGCAACCCTAGAACAGGATGAGGTAGGGTGGGAACAGGGTCAGGTAGGGAGGGAACAGGGTGAGGTAGGGAGAGACAAGGAGGTGGCAGGGAAGGGCAGGAGCAGGGAGCATTAAGGGAGGGATTAGGGAGAAGGCAGGTTGAGGGGAGGGAGGGGAAGAGGAAAGAGCTTGGTAGGGATAGGGAGGGGACAGGAATGAGACAGAAGGTAGAGAGGAGGCAGAGAAGGATATTAAGAAAGAAGAGAGATGGATACTAAATATTACCTTTGGTTTAGTGTTTTGCCAGTCATTTTGCTGATGTGTTTTAAAGAGAATGTCATGTGCTACTACTTTTAAATCAAAGAATTTCTCATGATTCTCTTTTTTCTATTATGGATAGTTTCTAAGTTTCCCATTGAATTGTAATGGGCATTTACTCTAGATATTTAGTCAACAACTATATTCTTAAAGCAGGAATCTTTGTCTGTGCTGTGGCTTGTCTTTATGTCATCGAATTTCAAAAAATGGAGTTCTCTCATGCTCACTTTTTAGTTCTCCTTGCAGATGGTGAGGACCAGAGCATGTAAATTTTGCATTTGTTTTGCCATCCCCGTGGAATTTGAAAGTCAAACAAATAATATCACCTTTAATGAAGTTTTCTGAATATTTGTCATTTATATCAATAGTTAGCGAACAATGCTAATTTTTTTCAGTGTCCTATTTATTTTTTTTCAGTGGTAATATATCTTATGGGGATGGTCCCACATAAAAAGAACCAAATGCACAACTTCAATTATCTATTGTAATATGTTGCATAATTGAACTTTCTTTTACACATGTTAGTTCTATACTACATACAGGCAGGGTTGAACTGGTCCAGTGGGACACCGGGCCATTTCCCGGTGGGCCTGAGCAAAAATGGGCCAGTGGAGCCAGGCCGATCGGCTGTTTAAATCGTAATTTCATTATTTTTTATCCGTGAATCCAGAAATGTAGAGGAACGAATTTTGTCTGTTTTTAACTAAGTTTCCTTGAAGTTATCTTTCCAAATCTTTTACATCTCTCACTCCTTTCATCATTGCCTCTCACTATCTCAATCCTTCTATCCCCTATTGCAGGGGTGGCCAAACCGGCTCTTTTAACTTAGTGTGCGGCTCTTTTAAATTTCCATTCAGAGACCTGTCACCTTTTTCACTACAGAACACAATTACATACTGTGACTTGGGAAGTGTTTGGGATGCTTAAGGAACATGTATATCAGAATTGCTTTGGATAGATGTTATGTGTTTCTATTTGTAAATTTATGAGCATAGACTGTGTCATGCGGCTCTCAAAGTTCTGAAGATTATTTTATGCAGCTCCGAGTGTAAGTAAGTTTGACTACCCTATTATTACTGTTTTTAACTTTTATTTACAAATGTAAATACATACACTGCAATTTTTCTGAGAATTCTGCTATAAAACCTTGTTACATCTTATCAGCCAGGAAATATAGTATTTTATGCTAAATTTGGTTAGCAAATAATAAAAATATTTTAAGCAAGATAATTTTCAATAATAAGTTTAAAATATGCTATTCTGGTGTAAATCATACTGAAATATTTTTAGATTATTTTTATTCAATCAGTTGATACAGATCACTTGATACTATCTCAAGAATACTGTATAATGAGGTCAGGTATAAAGTGATTTTCTAATACCAATATAATGCATTATTCTATTCCAATCACACTTTCAAAATTGTAAACTTTTGAATTGTTTAGAAAGTAAAATGTGACTTACCTGGAAAGCATGCTTCTCCAACCCTCTCACAATGGTCTCCAGAGAATCCTGAAGGACATATGCAAACAAAACCATTGGGTGTGTTTGCTTCTTGACAAATTCCATTGTTTCGACAATGCAAACCTTGCTCACTGGAGCATGTGTCACATGAACTCACTCCCTCACTAGAGGTAGCATCACGCACAAGCTCATGTTCTTTGTTTCCAACAACCAGTCTACTAATACAGCCTGTGGATATAGTCAAAAATTAATTACAAACAAGTCATTTAGCATGCAAATATTTAAAATTTCAATGATCAAAATCAACCATTCTTAAACAACAACTAAAAGTAATAATCAATTAAAAGTTATAAACTGAGAAAGTGAACTATATAACATACCAATGAATCCCTGATTGAAACCGGCTAAACGGTGGATGGATGAAAATTCTGGAACACCCCCAATGTAAAGAGGTTCTTCAAGATCAAGTCCTTGAAACCTTCCAGCTGCTGTTCCAGTATAAGGACCACCTCCATCCACATACATTGAACCTAAAAACAATTTTTGTAAATAAAAGATGATGCCAATAGCTTGCATGAAATTAATCTTAATTGTAAAAATCAGACATTACAGTAGTGCTTGATGTATTAGCAAGAATTAGTATAAAAACAATTGACAAATTATTTTAGGAAGTCCTTATAGATGAACTGAAACAATAAAATATAAAAGCTTCATAATACAAAACTGGCACGTCTTGACTCAATATTTTAGTTGGTATGGATTTAATGCTAGTTTTTACATATTCATTTTCAAATTCTTTGGAAAAAAGTTACTAATACTCAGATTTGATGCTATCCTAGGAGAGTTGGTGGAAAGTGTTTGAAAGTGAATCTTTAAAATATTCTAATTAAACATTTTCAAGTCCTTTTTTAACAATGTTTAGAAAAATGACAATTAGAGTGAATATCATAAAAATATACACATTACTGCTACAAATTTTATACAAGGTTCCATATTAGATTCATATTTTCATTGAGACCATTGTGTCGATTCTGTTGTTTGCGTTATGTATCCATGGCAGAATCCTGCTGATAAAGCAACCACGTTTCAACCTATTTTGTTGGATTGAGATTGTGAAATTCTTGCTAATGCATCTCTCTAATAGAATATATGGAGGAAACAAGATTTTATGCTAATACATATTTTTATCGCTTCATCAAATATAATCTAGCTGTAGAGTTGTGTATCACTTACGAGAATTAACAAGTAAGAGATTTATATTCTGCTAACTCTAACAGATGAAGGAAACTTCCTTTTTACTTTCTCTATATGTAATATGGAAAAGTACTATTCTTGTGAAAAAATCAATTTCAACATTTCGATGTAAATACAGTTCAAGGCTCGCTGAACACATTTTGACTATTTTCTCGATGATGTCTGCTTATGGTAAGAAGTTTTTGGATGATCTAACTCAAAACTACTAATCAGATCAATGCAAAATATAATATTTGGCATTTGTATTAAAGGGACAAGAGGGGATTAGTTTTTGGTTAAAATCGATCTACCGGAAGTGGGTGTTTATTCTTGTCACATCCATTTCTTTCAAATATTTGCTTTAATACTTGATCAACATAAAAACTTAATGGAATTAAAGGTGTAGGAAATTTAATTTTCTACAACTTTTGTTCAAAGCATTTTCTCATATAATGCATTGTTTAAGAGATATTTTTAAAATAAATATTTTAGCTACCACCACACCACCTAAAGGCGATTTCTGTAAACACTTTTTACACTTAGCTTTGAGGTCATATCCAATATCAGAAGGCTACTGTATGAGTGTATGTCTGTTCTTTAAAAGGTCTGAATTTTTCTAGCAGTTCCTTAAAATATTTATTATCATTTAACCTATTTGTAATATTTAAAAATATTACAGGTATGGAAAAAGTCATGTCATGGCCACATCAGATTTTTTGTGTTGAAAATAGTATCCTGAGGTCAGGTTGAAATGTATACCTAATTTATAGCATTAAATCAATGGAAAAATGTGATTTGCATAACATTGATTCACATTACGATCAATTTCTCTGTAACCAATTAAACATGAGAAGACACCCTGTATATGCATAGAAGGTAGATTTGCAAAGCAATCATGTTTACTGATGTATCAAACATTTAAAAAGGTGACTTGAATAACTCAATAGCAGTATAATAAGAAGTAAAGCAAAAGGATTACCTTCTTTGCGATTTCTATCCAGCTTCACTGTGTGCCACTGACCAAGAGTGACAGGCTCTGGAGACCTGATTATAGCTGGTCCAGACCCAACGTCAAATCGTAGTTCAGGATGACCTTGACTTAAACCAAATGAAACAAAGTCACCTGAACCTCCTGGCTGCTGACCATTGTAGAGTATTAGACCTATTTAATAATAAAATATCAACATTAAAAATATTTTTAAATGGTTCAAAATCATTTCTATATATATTTTTGCATATAATAGCATGAAATTCAACCTTCATTTTGGCTCATAATAATGCATGTATAGGCATATACGAGGGGTGTTCAAATTTGACCTGGACTTTATTTTTTTCTGATTGTAATTGAAGAGCAAAGTTGGCAGCTGTGTAGGGTTTTTAGCGCATGTATGTTGGCTACCCGCACCAGCAATCTTCACTTGCTTGCAGCAACAAATGACAAGCATATTCAACATGGAAGCCAGTGATGTACTGAACTCTGTTGCGCAGCGCATTATCATACTTTTATGCAAGGAGGGTGTAAGGCGGCTGAGATTCATCACAGACTTCAAGCACGGTTTAAGGATGAATGTCTTTCATGTTCCTTGGTGTTTAAATGGTGCAAATAGCTTTATAGTTTCTTCATCGTGTCTGTCTGTCTCCCCCCATTTACTGTTGAACAAATAGACCGATTTTCTTGCCACTGGGGCCAAGCTCCTGAGGATTGTTTTTGTTGAAAACATTGAAAGTCTCGGGTTTGACCCCAGAAACTATCTTTCCCATTTGATTTACATTAGAAATCCGAAATCCATCGTGCAGGGAATTTTTTTTGCACATTAAAATATCTTAGAATTGTAATACTGGAGTGAGATATGTACTATTCTCTGAGGAAAGGAATGGAGATTCTAATTTTTATCATATATTTTTGCTTATCAATCGTATTTCTCAAATTTCACATAAAAATACGGCCATTTCTGCAGTTTTTATCACTCACTAGAGGCCCATAGCAGTACTTCCTGCAAACATTTATGAAACCTTGTGTGAAGTGGCCCAATGGGATAGTTCTTATGACAAAAAATTGTTACGCAGGGTGTTATTAATTAAACCACTTTTATTGCCACTCTCAAAATAAGCACATACCTCACACCATTTTCATAACTAAAAACACATACCTGCATGATTTAAACAAACATTTACCGGTACACCACAGTTTTTGTTTTGTTGACTATTTCTGATGGTACAGCAAATCGTATGTTCTGTGGTTTGTTTAATATTATATAAAAGCACTGGCCACCCATCAAATATCTTGCTTAATTATCAAAAGAAATTAATCACAAACATTATCAATATAGTAATATGATTTAAACAGCCAAATCAAGTTTGCAAACGAAACAATATTTTCAATGTAAGCATGAAATATATTTCTATTTGCAATGTTAAGTTTTCCATTATTACAATGCATTGGAGTCGTTTCTGACTTCAATTTTTAGATGAAACTTTTCACGTAAATTTTTGATCAATTTTTTTGTCCTTTATGTGTTTGTTTCATTGTAAACTTAGTGTAAATGTACTTGAAAGCCTGATCCAACAATGCAAAAATCTGAGGTGAATAATACCTACCTGCCCTAGCAACCATCCTTTTGAAATGTTGAAAATCAGAGAAAATCAAATATAAACTTAAAATATGAGCAAACACGAATTAAACAACAGAATCAACAGTAAGAATAAGAAACTTCATTTCTTTCTAAATGAAATAGTATAAATCTTGCCTCAAAGTCTCGATCGTAAGATATTTAAAAATGTTAAAGACTAAAGGTCTACAAGTTGTGTTCTAGTTGATTACGTGTTAATCAAATGCAAAAACTAAAACTATCCTGGTATCAAACCCTTGCCTTTTTGGGGGATGACAACCCACTGAAATCCTGCAAGACTTCGTGCCAACTATTCAAGCAAAAGACATGTCAAAATCAAACCAACCATTCTCAATTTATTTGCATTCATGCAGGGAGGTGACATCACTAGAGACTTCGGACACAGGCAGGCAGGAGCACAGTGGTTATATTATATTAGATTACTAGAGTTGCCATTGCAACAACTATTGTTGAACTCTGATTGAGTATAGTCTAGTATATACACATGTTATTTTTGCCAGACAAATACGCACGATCAATTTAATTTTCCGTCCAAATATATTGTAATATTTTATATAAATATAATGGAATTGGGGAAATAAAAAGCAACTAATCCATGGTGATTTTAAAACTAATAAAGCACCAAATTTAATTTAAAATAATTATGTGGAAATTAGGAGAAATGCTGGTTTAACTTCTGTATCAACAACAATGTTGAAATAATAAAAATAATGTTGAAAGAACACAAAAGAAATTTGAACATTTTGAAAGGCCAGAAGATATAATGAGATATTTGTGAAGCATAGGTTCAGATTTGCATTAGGAATGCTATGATTTGCCAGGATCCAATATTCACTTAGATTTGGAAATTCTAGAAAAAAAGTGGATGTGGAGTACTTAGAATATATAATAAATATCAAATCTAAGTCAAATCACTCAATCAGTATGGTCATAGTCAGGGGTGGATCCAGAAACTTACCAAGAGGGGGGCCCCGTCACCCTCTTGGTTCAGCCCCTGCTGATGACCATACATTTAGAAAATCCCTATCCTCATCAGAATCATTCTTTCCCCTGTGATACAGAATTAATTTTTGATGTAGAAACAAGGAATGTTACACAGAATGAATTTAAGAATGCATCCAGTGGAGGGCAATAGGGCCATCCAAGGGGAGGGCGATCGCCCCCATGCCCCTCCCCCTTGGATCTGCCACTGGTCATAGTACATGTTACTTAATCAGAGGTGCTATAATAGCAGAAAAAAATCAAAATTTCAACTGTAAATGAAAACAGAAAATTGTATATTTCCACTAACAGGAATCTTTCCACAAAGTGGAGCCTTCCCAAGTGGATTTTGTTAAAATTTGAACTCTTAATTAACACCTAATTTTTGTATGATTCTGGCATGCATTGTCCCTATTTGTTTTACTTACCATCTGGGGATTCTGGTTTAAATGATATTTCAACTGAAAATTGTAGATAGGCTGAAGGTAAAGTAGGAAGGCTCATGAATGATACTGGACGCTGGTCAAAGCGTTGTATGACATCTTTAACCACTAGAACTGTTGGAATATCCATCTTCACGGCATTATTCTCAGCTGTACAAATATATATGCCAGCATCACTGGGTTGCACAATAGGAATGGTCAGGGTATCCTGTAAGATAAAAAGTAAACATTTTAGTAGATAATAATGAAAAATATTGCAATAAAAAGCAATGAATTTATAATTTAGTAAGATAGACATGAGAGAATTTCTGTATTACTTCTACTTTTTAAACCACCATTCACAATTTTAAAAAGTATTTTTTAAGCAGTTTTCATTATTTTCTCATAATGTTAAAGAAAAGGATTCATATTCTGAGAAACATGTAATGGTGTAAGAGTATTTATTGAATTGAAAGCCTAAAATTTTCATTACAAGTCATATAACTACCTAGAATCCGGTCCGGTACTTCTGAGCCTCTGTATCAACATATAGTATTGTTCTACATAAATGAAAAATGACTGCTTTTCAACATGAGGAACTTTCCTTATTATAAAACTAATATGCAAAAAATATCTAAAGATGTTAATTTAGGACAAAGGGGTTAACAAAAACTATGAGTGAAAGAGTAAAAAATTTAATAATAATATTAATTTTTTTATAAAGAATCAAAGCTAACAGCATTTAATCCTATCTGATGTTTGAAATAGTCGGAAATTTTAGCTCTTGAAAACCTTGTTCATAATACTGGCAACTATCGCTCAACAAACGACATGCATTCCTGAAAAGCGTTCGTAAAACAGAAATTCGTTGAACGATCATGATTTTTCCATTGACTTCCCCATTAAAACTACAGATGCGTTCCAGACAAAATATTTTTATTCTTGAATTTATAACTCTTAGCTATTAAAATGTCTGTCAAAGCAACTACAATATTGGATCAACTAGAAAACCGAAGCAACAACAATCGAACATAGAAGTATATTGTATGATACAAGAAAATTCAACTTTTGAATGAAAAACAGAACCTCTCATCACCGTCAATAAAGAATTAAAAATTCCTCGTGATTTAAACATCTCCAGAAAAATAATTAACAAAAAGTTGAAAAGTTATGAGAAAATTACGAGCCACAGCAATGGCTTGAAAACAAATCCTCGTGATGTAATGATTATGTATAAACCATAAGAAAATGAATGCAACCTAATGTAGTCAATCCAAGTCACAGACTGAAGTAGAGAATGGCTGTGGGAAAGACTGCATAGTGCACTTCCTCCTTATCGGTACACACGAGGTCCTTCAAGTCTAAGTGGATATTTGTAAATATATTTTGAGTAACAAACAGCACGTTCGGTGATGTCATATTAAGCCTCTCAAGAAATGCAGGCGATAGGAAAAATGCATGATAAAGTGGACACATGAAGAACCCATGGGTAAACAAGAGAGTCTTTGTGACCCCAAAAGCCTTCGTAAACATCCGAGTTCCTTCAATCTGAGTTGGATACATGTTATTTAATTCGTTCAAGTGAAGAGAATTTTTGGCAAAAAGTAAAGCTATAAAATTCAATTCATTCATTAAAGCAAACAATCGTTCAACAAGAGTTACCTGTATTAACAATGAATCTGTGAGCTTATAATTAAACTTGTTCAAATATGTTTCTTTTTTCTAATAAAATGAATGTTTGTCATTACTAAAGGAAACCATCCAAGTATTAGAACATTCCATTAAGCACATAGCAATTTCTTCAGTTGCAGCAACATAGGTACAAATACCTAAAGTAAACTATATTTTTTCAACTTAATATGGAAATGATGTGTTAATTCTCTAAAAATACATTAATGAAAATGAAAATTGGTTAGGAACCCAACAAATTTATTTTCTGTAAAAATTTTCTTATTATACTAATGACACCTTACCATATCAACAACTGCTTCCTTGGGTAAAAATCCTCCTTGTCTCGACCATGCATGAGTCACAGGAGGCTCAAGATCAGTATGGCATTCCATAACAACAGCAGAACCATATGGTGCAGATCTTGTTACAATTGGTATAGGAGATGGGGTAGTTGCATGTGAACCATCCGTCTCAGTTTCAGAATGTCCACCTGATTCTAAAATTGATGGGTTAGAATTTTATCTATACAAGTACATGTGTTATAATAATTAAAAATAAATATCAACTTAGAGGAGAAAAATTATGACCTTGACTAGGAATGGAATCTTTCTCCCTAATTAAGTTCACATTTATATTAAGCCTTATGTGTTCATGTATAAAAATTCTATTTAATTACATTTCAAATTAATTAAAAATAAAGTTAAACTCAAAGAATAGTATACTTTAAATAATGAGTTCATAAAATCATTTCATTAAAATAACATTTTAAAGTAAAATTTCTTATTGTACAGTAACACAATGAAAACTTCAAAAATACACTTAAAAATTTGAGAGAGAAAGAGAGCTGAAAAGCTAAATCTGATATACCTGATAGAAAACTTATATATGACATTAATGACAATATATCTGGCTATTTATATTGTCAAAATACATCTGGCTATTCAATTTAAATAACACCCTGAAAGACTGTAATATTTCTCTTGGCACTAACTTAACCCCTCACAGAGGACATTTAATTAAAGCTCATTTCTGAGGTCAGAGGAATTTATAAAAAATTGCAATTTCAATTCCTGAAAATTGAAAATTTTATAACTTCTTTCATTTTTATTGGATTTGTCTGAAATGTTTTGAGGATTTTAGTATAACATGACATTTATAAACAATAACTTTTACACCATCTTATGTCAAGCACACACTATGCAGGAGAGAAGAGAAATCACCCCGATCGCCAGCCAGTCAAGCATGCACCCATACTTTCATATATCTTTCAGTACTGTAAAAACTATTAATGTTATTCATATGCAATCTTTCTCAAGGAAAAATTTCAGCTTTTGTAAACATTTCATTCACTGGATGCAAGTCTCTAAGCCAAATAGGGAAAAGGTTTCTCGCAGGTCAGCTTTTTCATGTCTTGACTAAAAATTTGAAATAAATTTTGTTTTGTATATTGTTAAAAGACATTTCATATAGTTTATAAAGTTCTAAGTTGTACAGTAGTCATTATTCATCATTACAGAAGTTACATGGTGAAAATTTTCCTATTTCATTCAGTAGAAGCAGAGATATGACGTTGCATGTATCAGAATGTACACGTAATAAAAATATTAGAAAAGTTTTTAAAACTTTTAAGGCATTTGCTTTATCCAATTTACCATGAAATTTACTAAAATATCATAACTTCAATGAATCATCCATACTGAATATTTTTACTGGCATTTACTTAGCCTGCAATAAGTTCGATCATACTCAGAGGAAACCTCACGTCACCTCTTCGCTCATCACTTCCTACTGCGACCGCAGCATTTCTCTGTCTGGAATATTGGAGCCTAAATTTTTTTGAATGGCTTTCCTCTCAAACCTTGCTGCATAGATACCTCGGCTGATGTTCATTCTTTGGTTATTTGTGAATGGGAAACTCTTGTTTCTCTCTTTCTCTCAATATAATACTCCAAAAACAGCTGAGATGTGAAAGACCAGAGATAAATCTAGGGAAATGAGTGACATTGCCATGATTATTAATTCCTATAAATAACAACTATTAAACACAAATGAAATTGTCTCTGTACACTGTAAAAGTCTCCTTCAGACTAACTTCTTTAGACCGACACGAGAATATTTCTGCTGCGACCTGAGCATAAGGACCTGTGCGCTTGCTCCGAAAGCACTCTCACTCAAGAAATATCAGCAAGTATCATCAAAGTGGCTATTTTGTCAACAGACCTAGGACATGTGCAGACGTTTATCTCTCTTTCAACTATATTGTTCTCAAGAAATGGTAAAGCAAGTACATGGTCCTGAGAGTCGAACAATAGTTCGGCTCTCCTCATCTTATAGCTCTCAAGCACTCACACAAGAAAAACCCAAGAGAAAGAGAAGTCTGTGAACAGATAAGCAGAATCTTTCACTTTGCAGTAGCAGTCGTGTTAAGATACGGTTCATCTCAGCGTTGGATAGGGTTTTTTTTTTAGAAGGCATGATTCCCCAATTGGCATAGCTGTATGAAAAATCAATCACAAAATTAAATGCATATTAAATGTTATAAGAAAGGCAATAAAAATTGGAGAATGATGATAAATAGGTAGGCCAAAGGTTCCTCTTCCGAAATATAACAAGGTTATCCCAATTTAAGAAAATTCACCATACAAAAAAAAATAAAAAAAGGTTATGACCATGACGTACTGAGTACGTCAGCATGGCATATGAAGTTTGCCCCATCATAGTCAATATGTCGCTCCACGTTGAGGGTATAAGTGCACTGACCATATTTCATCTTGTCCTCTTGTTTCATGATTACATAGCCTATAAATTTCACATAAAATATCAACAACTTTAATCTCCATGTATTTTACTACCAGTGTGACCTCTGCAATCTTCTGAATAGATACTACATGATTCAGAATAAATTGATTATTATAGTTTTATGCTACCTCAATCATTTAATTTTCCATTTTTTAACATTAGAATAAACAAATATGCCAATCTAATTGAAGCAATGCATGAAATTTTTCAGCATTGATATCTTGCATATTAACTCTTTCCATGACAGCTGAGGTATTTAAATTACATGCTGGCTTGGTAGCACTGTGTATAAGATCGATATTATTTCTTTTTGCTATGACATCAATAAGATGAGGAACAGATATTTCAGCAAACATTTGTCTATCACTTTTTACTGACTCACCAATCCTTATTCCCTATGAAATACTATGACAAGCTAAGGGATAAGCTATAGTCTAACTCTATCATTTACTCTCTATAAAGAGGATAAGGTTAATAAAAAAACACTGTGAAGACCAAATAAAAATATCTATCAATACATCTGTTTTTGAAATTTAAGAGATAGTACATGGTAATAGCATGAAGATCAAATATATGTCTGAACTTGAAAAACATGCTGATGCCATGAAAAGATAATAATCCCTGGGATATTAAATATTATTAATGTTTTATAATTGTAACATCAACTGTACTGTAAACATTTAAATACTTTGGTAACACAGCATTTAGTCTACTGATATTGTTTTTATACCTATGATGGTAAGCACATAATCCTCTTTGTACAATCCAGCAGTAGTTTGAGCTGTACAAGTGTAGATTCCTCCATTTCTTGGTGTAACATTATTTACCCTGTAATGAAATAGCAAGAAGAGTAATTTTTTAAATTAAAAAAATCATTATTTGCATTGTTTTATATTCCAAAAATATAACTAAAGTATTAACTCAAAAGAAAGACATTTTTTATAATTCCAGCAAAAGAATTAGGGATCATCCTAAAATCGAATAGGATGTTTTAACTGCCACACAGAACACCCTGATGCTGATTTTGTCTATGTAAACATTTATTTATACATATACAATACATTACATTTATTAATACAATACATTTATTCATATTCTTGAAGTTCACAATGTGAAAATGAGTGGCTTTCCACCTTGTAGGTACTGGTGGAAGGGGAGTATTGAGAAACTTATATCAGAGCTTGTAACTGTAGGAAATTTGATACATACGGTGGTGAAAATAGCTACACTAAGAATTTTACACTAAATTTTATGGGACTTAATACAATTTAAATATATTTGTTACTTTTCCATTGGTGCGCCAGTGGCAGATGACAAGTACACCTGCAGTTTGAAGAGTATATGAGAGCTCATAATTGGTACAAACTAATGTGAAGTAAGAACAATTTTATTTTATTGTATTTATTTTATTATTTTTGCAGTTCTAAACAAGTTACCCCAAATCTTAGGACTGATATGACAGATCGTGCAGAGAAGAAAGGCATCTCTGTACAAGGGAGTGTATCACAAGGCATAAGATGAAGTTTTGATATAAATTTTAAACTAATGGTGGGGCATTATACTGAAGAAAATAACAATTGTGAGGCCGGGAGGAAATATAATATGACAGAGGCAAGTGTTCGAAGGTGGAAGCAAGCAAAACAGAAACTTGAAGGCACAAGGAAATCATTTAGTGGATACAAATGAGGTCGATTTCATGAATCAAATGAAGAAACTGTAAAAGTTGGGCATACTCAAAGAATGGACAGAAAACCAGTGTCGCGGAAAATCATTAAACTGAAAGCTCATGAATTAGCATAATCAATCACTATATATCCTATGGCAAGAATGCAAGGCTAGTAATGGTTGGTGCATATGGATGATGCATCATAATGGCTTTTGCCTGTGACGATGAACTTTTCTTTGTCAACAATTACCTTCTGACTACACGGACAAACTTATTCATTTACAGAAGCATGTACTTACATTGTGGAAAATTCCAGATTACCTTCTAAGCCAAATAGGTAATGAAAATGAGACACCTAATTATTTTGACATGCCATCCAATCATACAGTTAATGAAAAAGGTGCAAAAAACATCATTATAAAAACTCTGGGGAATGAAAAAATATGCATAACTGTAATGCTGACAGTGTTAGCAGATGGCACAAAGTTACCACTGTGTTATTTTAAAAATTGGTATTACAATTTTTTTTCCTGAATAGACCTCGATTTTTAATGTGGTCCTCTTAAATTTGAAGTAGTCATCCTTTCGAGTTAATACAGTATATTTAATTTTTTTCGGAGTTATATTTGTATCAAGAAAATCTTCTTATAATATTGCATGTTGTATTGAGATTATGTGAAATGCATTAAATTAATTTATTTTATAATAATAAATTTATTTTATGCTTAGGACAACTTTTGGGTAAAATTAATAATTCATGGAACAGTATTATTTAAAAAATCTGCTGGGATACACCAAAGAGGAATATACATAAAAACATTTTGGTAAACAAGTAGAGCTCATTGCTCATAATAGTATTTTAAAAGAGAATAGTATTCTAAAATAAATAAATTTTTATAACTTCTGAATTTGAATGTCTTTAAATCATTACCTACATTGATCAAAAGACCAGAAAAAATACAACTACATTCATACCTTAGAAGATTTCCTCGAGTCTGAATATTTGCAGAAAATTGCTCCCCAACCTTTGACCATGACACAACAGCGGATGGATCACCAGACACACCACAACGAATATCAACAGTGTCACCCACCCTAACAACATCTGGACTAGCATCGATGTGCAGAGATATATCATTAACTCCTAATGGATTCAAAGAAATATTAACATCAGAAGGTCTATATCATGGTTAACAAAAACTGAGTTTTTAAATTATAATGGCTATACATTTAGCAAGCTTCAAGAGCATTTTGATTATTATTCATAACTTTAAAATTAATAAACAAAGACATGAATTATATTTTAACAAAAAATCTTTGCATTGATTGAAAACGGTATTTTAGACAAGAAATTCTTTTAAAGAATGCCATCAAAATAAAAAGAAATCATCATAACATTCATGTCTCTCACTAATTATAAACTAAATTTACTGTAACCTTTTACTGAGGTTTTTATAAAGTACTATAAAAGATAATGATGTGTATGTGTGTGTATATGTGTGTGATTTATGAATTGTTTTGCAGTGATTTAGTATATACTAACTTTTAGAACTTTGCGTGCCTGCGGTTCACGAATTTGCACTTCCGAACAAAGTTATTTATGGCCATTACTTGTTTTTCAGCGATGTTTGATGTTCAGCTTAAACTTTGGCGCCTTAGAAAAGGACTTATTATTATTATATAATATATAATGCTCATTATTAGCAGTTTTCAAAGTAAACAAACATGATAATTCTCTACTTAATTATTTTGTAGACATTTGAACTTCACCGCCAATGCCGCTATTTTCGATGATGAAACTTTAGTTTAAAATTTAAAGAAATGCCATCATTTTGGAATGTAAGGTTTTCATTAGCTATTTTCTTTGTATTTTGAATGTAATTTAAGGAAATGTTATTTTGTTTCGTTCAAGTTCATTCTTTAAAATAAACTTTTATTATAAATCTAAGAATTGCTATCTTCTTCTAACATAACATTTTCTGCCACATATTTTGATGTGATTAATAAAAGAAATGTTATCACTTTAATGCTTCATATTTATTTTTTGTGATGTGAACCTAGGAAAACATCCATGCATCATGTACCGAACATTCCATTTCAGCGATCAATATAAATTAAAGCATTTCCATGGAATGAACAAAAGAAGATCAAAAATCACATGTGAAAATGTGCTGAAAATAAACTGCACAATTTACAAAGGAAGTGTTATCGCTTTGTAATACTGGGTTTTCATTTGCTATTATGTGTTTTGAAGATAATTAAAAGATTTTTCACTTTATGATTCTAGGTTTTCATGTTCTGTTAAAATGCATTATTTATGATAAAAAAGAGAATTTTTTAGACTGAGTGGGAACCAAACTCCAATTATTATATTGTCTTATGGAAAATAGGACTTGCACTTTGCAAATTTGCATTTCGCATCAGTTTTTCAAGAACCAATTATTCGCGAAGTTCAAAAAGGTGATGTAATGCAGTTTATGTGATTTGTCATCAAACAGAAAATAAAAATAAATAATACTTTCAAAAAATTCTTATTAATCAAAATGATTATGAAGCAGCAGAATATAAAACTTGAGAATAATTGAAAACCAATTATTAGAGTTGGTTTATCTATAAATTCTTTCAACATAAAAGGTTTAAAAGAAAACAAAGCTCTAAAGTATCACAAATAAAAACCTATAAATTTTCTTGGATACATATTGCAATATAGCAGCCAAAAGCACTCACAGGAATACATCCGTGATAAAAAGGATCTCAGGAAGTTCAAAAAGGTAGTATAACGCAATTTGGCATCACAGAAAATAAAAAAATACTTTTTAAAAAATTCTTCTGTTAAACTGCATTATTTATGATAAATAGAGTGAATTTTTTTAAGCTGACTGGGAACCATACTTCCATTAATAGATCGTGTGATATAGTGGTGCCCAAACGTTTCTAATGGCGGGCCACATCAGTGTTTGTGAATCCCTTGTCAGACCTCATTGGAAGTTGCCAATTCATCAGTGGATTAGATTTTAAATTGGAAGTTTTCTATATATTCTGAGTTGCCATATAAGTGAAAATCAAGCCTAAATAAGGTTTTAATGGCTAACATTTCAATATTTAAAGTTTTATTATAAAACTTTTAAAAAACTGTATGAAATTGTGTTAAATTTTTCGAATTGCTTTTTTGCCATAACTTTGCAGGCCACACAAAAACCACAAAAACATGTGGCCTGTGGACCGTAGTTTAGACACCAATGTCTTATGGGAAAATAGAATTTGCACTTCACGAATTTGCATTTCATGCCAGTTTTCTGCAACCAATTATTCGCGAAGTTCAAAAAGTGGTTCATAGTGATATTTTTTGGAAAAGTTCCTTTTGCAGAGGTATAATTGAATGTCTTTTATGGCCCATCCTGGGTGCTCCAGCTGATTGGGGCAGCCAAATTCTGGGAAGTTTTTGTTGGTCTGGTCATGAAAGGGTTAAACTTAAACATACCTTTTTCGTAATTTTCCAAATACCTCTCATAAAGAAAGGGATTAAAACTACATATACATAAAAACTTTCATGCCAATCTATGTACAACCATAATATCTTAACTCAAACTAATGCACTATGCAAATAATACTAAGTTAATACAAAAATAGCAAATTACAATATTAAAAAATGCTGTTAGCCAGTGAAATTACAGAATGAAAATTGTAAATACCACAAACTACTTTTCAAATCATGCTACAGAAAAAAAGATCCACTAACATACCTTCAACCAATTACCTACTTTGTGAAAAACCTCCACGTTACCTATTACATTAAGGGTTCATCTCTATTAAAATCATTATTAAATTCACATTAGTTAATATCCACTTATTAGGAAGCTAAATATTGGGAGAATACATGAAAGCTATATTTCAATGCATGTAACACTGTAATTAAACTTGTTATTGCTGTTGTAACTTCATGTGCAATAACTAGCGATGTATTTTCACATGAAAAACCAACAACAAATATTTAATTAAATGAGCTGTTACTTCTTTTTTCCCTAATTTAAATTGCATTATGAAGTAATTTTGCACTAAGTGGAAATCATTTCTTTTAATGTAAAATCCTATTCTGTTGCCAAGAGAATGCCCAGATTTAACCATTATCAAATTATTGAAGTTTCTCTTAAATCAATTATCACTAATATTTTGAGATTCTAATGTAGCATAGCATATCAGATTCAACTGATATAACTCAAACTATTTTACATGTGGTTCCATGGCATTAACATGGGATAAAAAAAACTAGTTTTTTAAACAGTAAAATTTTTAAAAGCTAAAGCTGATAATATATAATGTATTTTGTGGAAGTGGAAGAATTTGCTTCACACCATATTTGACAGCATGTAAGACTCACTGGCCTATTAGATGATCTAAGAACATAAATTTGAAACTATTTCAATGCAGGCATTCACACTATGTAAGCATAAACAGCAATGTAGGGTACCAAAACGATGAAGTAAAACAAAGTTCATTCACTGTACCCAACAAAGCTCCAAAACCTAAATCAAACTGTACATTACCCTAAAAAATTGCCAATATAAGAAATCACCAGGTCGACAATGGAAGCTGTGCACTTGGGGACTAACTTTTACATTCAAGATTCAATTGTGAAAAATTTACATTAAAACTCACATGCCAATGTCAAAATTCTTACAAAATTCCCTGACACGTATCCCGGATACATGGTGACCATATTTTTTGTTCACCATGATAAAGGCTAATTTGTAACTGAAATACATAATATTAATTATATAAAACAATTTGTGCAATGGGTAGGACTTCCTTCTTTCTTTTTACTTAAGTTATTGGAATTCCACGAAGTATTGGCTGCTTTAGTATATTTTATTATTTCAATATCTTCTTCATAAGATCCAGCTGAAATATTTTATTCAAGAAAGGCTTTTGCATAGTCTAATCTACCAAGAGCAAATGCCACAATTTTTCCTAATGGCCTCATTAGACCTGTCCTGTTCTTATGTGGACTTGACATCTGGGATACCTGAGAATCTTAGATCCTTACAATAAAGTTCAGTTTTAGGCAAATTCATTTCCATAAAAAAGTGCATACTACAAACTGTCAAATATGGTTATTATTTTCTTCACCAAAAAATCTTTCAGCTTTAAAGAATTATTTCAAATGGAATTGTATTTTGGAAAAAAATGAAGGAATATAAAATAAAAATGGGTAAATTGCTACAAAGAATTTTAATGTAAAAACATTTTATAAACATTGAAAAAATTGAGATCCTTTAAACATTATCCATACATATAAAGTATGCATATTCAATTTTTATTCATTGTGGTAAATTTTAATTTTTATGACCTTTCTTTGTAGATTATCTCTACACCATTCTAAGACTGGTCTACCAATGGAAAAGCTTTCGTTTAATTTAAATGTTAAATATTTCGTTTATTTTAAGTCATACTAGAAGGAAAATGTATTTACAGCATTAAATTTATTCTTTTAAAGGTTTTATTTAAGAATTTAGAAGCTTATTTATAAGTGTACTCAAAACTGATATTTAGTTCTTGTTTTAAGGAACAAACCCCTTCTATGTCTGCAGTGCATTTCATCGCTGCGATCATGGCAGTCACTTCTTCTATCACAACGTTTTTCCTTTGCAATGCATTCTCCACTTGAGCATTGGAATTCATGCCTTTGGCAGCGGATGTGCTGCTTTCCTGCTTATGATTCACACAATTGCACAGAGTACACATAACACACACAGACAAGAAGGGATAGATAAATTAATGTAGATTTAGAATTTAATATTAGTGAAAATATTAGAAATACAGACATTATTATTATTCTAAATAGATTGGTACAATGCTGCATATTTAATAAACTCTGCCAAGTTAAACTGAAATTATATACATTTGGAAATAATTAATAAAATTTTTTTCATATCCTGTTTTTTTCAATTGAAAATATCTAATAAATTTGTAATTACAATATTTTTTGGGCTATAAGACACTTATCCCAGAAAAATGACTCCCAAAATCACCCTGGATCTTATAGACTAAAGGTAAGATTATTACTGTAATTAGTAGAGACACTTATGAAACCACACATCCCCAAAATGAAATAATTGACAATCATTCGACATCAAGTAATGAAAATAAATTTCAAAGCAATTATTTATGTTTTAGATCATCACAATTTACTTTTACGGATTAAGTTTATCTAAAAAGTTATATTTTAATGTTATCACACCATAATATATTATTTAAATGTTGCCAGATACAGACTCATCAGGGTTAGATATGACCCTTTCTAAATGACTTGGTGAGCCATAATATTTTTTTCCTGAAAAATCTTCTAAAAAATCGAGGTGTGCTTTATAACCCAAAAAATACAGTACATTACATGAACTGTTATATTATTCATTAGTTTTCTTTAAATGCCAAACTATTTAGAATAAAAGATAATGACTAATGCTAATGACTGATCAGAATTAGCAAAATAGAAGTTTTTCATTTAGTGTGTATTAATATATGCATGCAGTGATACCAACATTAATAGCACATGGCAAATGCTTAGTGCTAGTTGCTACACAACATCTTATAGCATATTCATAATTAACATAAAATTTTACTGAAAGAAATAAAATTATTAAAATATTAGTCAAGGTGTTGCAAGCCAAAGCATATAATAAAATGGTACATTTTGTGAAGAACTAAAATCAGATTAAAAGTTTATATCAAATGAATTTATCACAAAAGGCATCATTAAAAATTTTGCTATTAAACATTCACAACAGGAAAAGTTTCAATAATGATAAAATATACTTTTAAAAATATCTGTAAATTTTGAAAATTTATTTAAATGTTTTGATAGTTATTCAGTGGTTTAAGATATACAATTAAATCATCAATTAAATTATCAGTGTTAATTTTTGAAATTAGAAGAATTATAAAATTATATTAACTAGATAATTTATTTAAATATATAAATGATTATTACTGTTATATAGATTATTGATCAGTCTCCTGTCTTTCCAGTCTACACCTACAACCAATTTACTCCAATGAAGACATTCTGTCACTCAACAAAATATATGCATTAATCTTGGTTATATTCTATTCCCCATTCTGATATGATTCTCATAATCTCAATAGCATCTCTGAAGCTGAATTGATCTAACCCTAGCAATTCTCCAAGCATTTTCTCTAGTCTTTCAGTAATAATTATTATTATGATCTTGGCACATGTGACAGTAGGTTTATCATTTTGTGGTCTTGACAATGCACTGCCTTCACATTTTTCTTTACTGCAATTCTTCTATATCATGAATCTTGATAATTAATTTTGTCATCACTTTTAGTCCTTTTAATCACTAACTTTAAGTATCTCTGCCAACATCCCATCACTGCCAGTGGCTTTTCTTTTCTTCAGCTAATAAATTCCTTTTCCTACTTAGCCTTCCATAATACTTATACCTAAGTTGTCTTCTTCAATGTCTTCCTATTCATCTAATTCCATTTGCAATGATCTTGTCTTCTTATTGTATAGCTCCTTAAGGTATTTTTCCCATATCTGTGCTACATCCTTTGGTTCTGTGACTATTTTTCCTCATGAGTTCATAATTCCTTTATTTTGGATACCATTAGACTACTTATCTTCTAATTCCTGCCTTATTGTACATCATATTATACAGCTCTAACATTTCCATTGGTTGTATTTCATTGTTTCTTTTATCCAGTTTTCTCAAGCTCTGTTAATGTTTCCACTTTCTCCTCCATTTTCTTGACCATTTCCTCAGTGATCCATAGTTTTATAATTTTCTTATTCTGTTTATCAATCTCTTTATTTTTAGTTTCTTTGATACTTTAATATCCTCCCAATCTGTAACCACAGTGTTGAGGTTGTTTTCTAACTTCCTAAGACACTCCTCTAACTTCATACCAAATGCGCCCTTCACTTTTTCAGCTTTTTCATGATCCCAATTCTGTCTTTCTTATCTCATCCTCATAATTTGTTCAACTTTGTATCTACATCTATTACTAGAAGCTTGTGATGTGAATCTATGTCCATTCCTGGTAATATCTTTGAATTTTAACGTCATTCCTAAATCTATGTTTTACTAGTATGTAATCTATTTGGCATCTCATTCTATCTTCTGGGCTCTTCCATGTATACAGCCTCCATTTACGGTTTTAGAACCATGTATTAGATGTACTAGATCATTATTAATGCAGAATTCAAGCGGTTTTTCTCCTCCTTGGTTTCTTTTCCCAAGTCTATATATTTTCTTCTTATCCTTCTACAACTCTGCTGTTCCAATCTCTCATTATTATGCAGTTTAGCTTTCATCTACCTCTTCTTAATAAATGTTATTAATTTGTTCATACATCTGCTTGATTTCTTCTTCTTTGTGACTATACATAGGCATATATACCTAGATCACCTACATGTCCAATGGAAATGCTTTCAGTTTTATTGCCAACAACCTATCATGTTCTACCATTACTTTTGTCATGCTCCTCATCATATCTTTCCTAAGCAATATAGTTACTCCCTTAGACCTGCTATTTCCTCCAGAGTAAACTACAATGAAAACATCGAAGTCAAACTACCCTTTTCCTTCTCATCTTACTTTCCTCAATCCAATTTCTTCTCATTTCTTTCAGGTTCTCTAGTTTTCCTGCCTTCCTCATGGTTTTTACTTTCCAAGTATCTATGCATAAGTGACCATCGATAATGTTTTCCTTAAGGTAGTTCCTGCCCGAACATCCTAATGGGAGGCTATTTTACCTCTGGAGAGAGAAGTCATATTGCCCAATTACCTATTTAAAAAATACTAGGGAATAGTGATGTGGTAGTTTCCCTCTTGCTTTGAACACCACAGTACTGTAGTCATTCAAACTGTCCCAATCACATCTATAGTTCTATTGGATATATACCAGATATTTTTTTCAGTTCTATATCATACTAACAGTACTGCTATCCACTGCCAGGCACAGGTGATAGTGTTTTTTCAAACTTTCATTCACAGGAATCAAACCCTGGAACTTTGTAATGGTAAGCTGACATACTAACCACTACACCACCAGTCCATTAATGTAGTATATGTTATTCAAATCCTACTTAAGGATAATAATTTACATAAAAAATAAAATAAAACAAAAAATTTTTTCAGTCACTGATACATATCTTTTTAACTGAACTTGAAATGACAAAACTATGCATTTCACAATATGAATGTTCCTATTAATGTTTTTTATGAAACAGAATAGAATTTTGCCTCATACTGATTGATATATTAATATTTTCAATTAACATGAAGAAAAATTGTATTTAGATTGTATTATTTATAAATATTAAAGAAGTGTTCAAGTATTTATTATAATTTAAGAAATTATTATTTGTATATATTTACCTATATTAAATTTTCAAAAAACAAAATTGAATTTTTGCATTTACTTAGAAAATCAAATATTGAATGACAATGCTAGGTTTATTTATATTATTACGAAATTAACTTCTCTTGGAAAATTAAAAGGTCACAGTAAAAATATGATACTAAATAATTTAAATTTGTGAAATAGCAAAGACTATAAAAGGAATGTAAACTATAATATGACAAAAAATTGATAACATTACAATTAATATTGTTAAAATATTATATAAAAAATAAAAAATGTGTTGGTGATAAAAAACATATTAGTGGGAAAATTGCTATTTACAGCATTGGAGAAGTACCCAAACGACCTGTTAGACAAGAAATCCTAGGGATGAAAATTAAATCCTCTCCATTTTACTCACTCTCAACTCTCAAGTCGACAAAATCTGATGATGATCCCTGTGGAGACTCAGCATGACACATATAACGCCCACCATCCTCAACAGATACTCTGAACAATTCCAAGATACTTTCTCCACTCAGACGATCATCCCTTTCCCTTGCACCTCTTGGCATTGGCCGACCATCACCCCTTGTCCATGTGACCCTTGATCCTTGCTGAGGGGAGCAACGAAGCTCCACTGATGAGCCCACATATGTTGATACTTCCCGTTGCATTGCCCTTACCATTTGGTGTTGCTCTGTCATTTTGTATAATTCCATCAGTTATTGAATATTAAATTTGAAATATGGAGATCTTATGTACTAACATGAACATTGATAGAATTGGTAAGTTATAAAAATATTCCTCTAAATCTGCATCTTTGCTCAGAAAGAAATTTACACTACCTTTTTAAACTTTGCATGTTTGCGGTTTGAGAATTTGCACTTCTGGACAAAAAATATTTTATGACCATTACTTCTGTTTTGCACTGATTATGTGTATTTTGCATCATGCGTTTGCAATTCCAACAAGCATGAACTTTCTACTTTTTTGTTTCAATGTTCAGTTTAAACTTTAGAAAAGGATTTATTATTATTATATTATATTTATAACGCTCATTATTAGCAGTTTTCAAAGTAAACAAACATAATTCTCTACTTAATTTTTTTGTAGCCCAGTTCATTCCATTTCAGCAGTTGATCAATATAAATTAAAGCATTTCCTTGGAATGAACAAAAGAAGATCAAAAATCACATGTGAAAATGTGCTGAAAATAAACTGCACAATTTACAAAAGAAGTGTTATCACTTTGTAATACTGAGTTTTCATTTGCTATTATGTGTTTTGAAGATAATTAAAAGAATTTTTTCACTCTATGATGCTAGGTTTTCATGTTCTGTTAAACTGCATTATTTATGATAAAAAAGTGAATTTTTTAGACTGAGTGGGAACCAAACTCCCATTATTATATTGTCTTATGGAAAATAGGACTTGCACTTTGCAAATTTGCATTTCGCATCAGTTTTTCAAGAACCAATTATTCGCGAAGTTCAAAAAGGTGATGTAATGCAGTTTATGTGATTTGGCATCACATAGAAAATAAAAATAAATAATACTTTCAAAACAATCCTCATTAATCAAAATGATTATGAAGCAGCAGAAAATAAAATTTGAGAATAATTGCAAACCAATTATTAGAGTTGGTTTATCTATAAATTCTTTCAACATGAAAGGTTAAAAAAATACAAATCTTAAAGTATAACAAATAAAAAACTATAAATTTTCTTGGATACATATTGCAATAAAACAGCCAAAAGCACTCACATCAATGATAAAAAGGATCTCTATTAACTGGATAAGCACAATCATGCATTGATTCAAGCCATATTCTATTTAATGTTGCTTGAATTAAATGCAAGTATAACCTTACCTGAAAATAAAATGGGATGCTTTGACAAGCTCTCTTTTGGAAAAAAGGGAAGAGATCCTTTCATATGCAGCATTTAAGGAAAAGAGGATTACATTCATTACACAAGTCCTTTTTTTACAAATAAATGGTTTTTAAATTGTCAATTTTACCATCAGTCTTCCCAACCTCAATTTTGCATTAATAATGATATTACATTTCAAAAGCATTAATCTACTATAAATTTAAAGACATTTCTTATAAATGAAAATTGATCTTTTTTGAGTAAATTAATACATATCAGTAAATAGAAAATAAATTGACTGATTCAATTTCATATTGTCTTGAATAGTTCAAGTTGAGTATGCAGATGTAAAAAATTAATAATACATGGCAAATGAAGCTTAAAGCACTTTTACTTAAGAATTACATTTACTCTGAATGAATGCTTCAATATGTGGTGTCTAAATATATGCAGGCTTTCAAGTGCATTTAATTTTCACAGCAAATTTCAGCGATTCCAAAATGTCAATGAAGATTTAGTGGCCCATTTATTTATGTATTTTTTCACTCTAGATGTTACAAATCTACTGTGTTTGACCTGCCATTGGTCATGTGGTGAACGAAACCCTCACCCCAACAATAAACATGCTTTCATTTTTTTATACAAGTTATGACATCAGTATACCTTCCTAAAAGTATTCAAATTTACATCACATATTATCCCAGATATTTTCAGCTTACTTTCCAGAATGAAATAGGCTTATAGTTTTGTCATTATATCTGTCTGTTTTTCTGCCCCCTCTTAACTTTTGAACCAATAGACCGATTTTCATGACACATAGTGGAAATCTCATGCTACTGGGGCCAAGCTCCTGAGGATAGTTTTTGTTGCAATGATTGAAGTCCCAGATTCTATTCCAGGAACTATTCATCCCATTTGATTTACATGGGAAATCTGAAATCTTAGAATCATAATATTGGAGTGAGATTTGTGCTATTCTCTGAGGAAAGGAATGGAGATTTACATCATAGAATTTTGCTTTTCGATCATATTTCTTGGAATTTCACATAAATACTGTCATTTTGCAGTTTTTATCACTCATTACGAGAGTGTTGCCATTGCAATGACTACTGTTGGACTCAGCTTTGGTATACTTTAGTACAATACATACATTATTTTTGCTACACAAATAGTTAGTAGTTAGTTAGTTAGTTTACCATTCGAATGTATTTGTAATATTTTATAATGCTAAATTATGAAATTTGGGATCACAAAAAGCAACTCATCTGCAGAGATTTTAAAGCTATTAAAGCCAATATAAGTAAATGCTGGGCCACATTTAATTTAAGAAGGAAAGTAGGCATCATTTCCATTTGGATCATCTTGTTTGTTCATGGGTAGCAAAAATAGGGATGCATACGATTGAGAGAATAGTACTGATTCACCTGCCATAGAGAGTGTTACATTTATTATGTACCAGTCTCCCCACCATATTGAAATTGTACAATTAAATTTTTAGCTTTATTTTATTTTTATAGCAATTTCCACATTTTTTTCTAGTGTTTTATTTTTGAGAATTGTGCACTCAAGTAATATTGAAAACTATTAAAATCTTCATGAAAAATATATTAAAGTTTTTTATTTATATTTTTACTTATACATTTACTAAGAATATGGAATTGTGGAAGATAATGCTTAAATTATATAACAGATAATTATTTTTACCGCAAGAAAGGAACAATCATCCAGGTGAGCATGGTCCTCACCCATGACCACCAGCATCACAAAATACAGCGCAACCAATGGCAGGTTAAAGTATGATATGTGTTATTTGAAGTGAGTTTTTAAGGGTTAAATAAGCCTTAGAGTAATTATTTTCATGATAATAATTTTAATGTACTGGAATCCTTTAATCCATGAATGATATGCAGCTAAGAGTTAACATCAGGTTAACTGAAAGATAACAGTTCTTAAAACAAAGAGTAGGATAATACATACCATCAATTATCACATCTGCCACAGCATCAGCCTCTCCTGCAGAGTTTCGAGCTGTACAACGGTAGCGTCCAGCATCTGAGAGCTCTATTCCACGGAATTGCAGAGAACCACCACTAACTACCACAGATCTTGGCATTGCACCATCTTGCCTGACCCATGTTAAAGAAATGGGTTGGTCTCCTGTCGCTGTACATGATATATATGCATTATCACCAGGTCTCACAACTTGTCGAGTTGGATTGAGCTTGATCCGGGGTGGTGCTGATATGAATTGAAAGATAATATAAGTTCAACTTAACGTTAAAAAAGGGAAATGAAGACTACGGTGTACAGATTGGAATTGAAATTTAAAACTCCTTAACCGTAAATTTACCCAGAGGGCACTCACACGTCAATAAGAAATAAGGAAAATTAAAATTATACTTACAAGTTTGCAGGACGATGATGGCCTACAGGGACCTGTTGTCAAAAACTAGCCTAAAAAAAGAAAAAGAAAACACACACGCACAAGCACTCTGGAAATCTCTAGATACGTATTTCGGGAGCTATGCTCCCATCTTCAGTAGCTGAAGTCGTATGAATTGTTTGTGTTTGGTCTTGTGTATTTATGTGTTCCGGGTAAAAGTGAAAGGAGGGCAGAGGGGTGGGGGAATTCTTAACGGTTAGCGAGTAGAGGGGTGAGTAAGGGATGGGTCCGCGGTCGTTATTCATAACCGTCTCTTTGAATTTGTTAATGAAAATACTCTCGTAAGCGTCTAGTTTCCAGTCGGTTTGTGTTGATTTTAAGAGAGACATGTTTTCGATTTTAATTGGGTGATTGTTTTCCTGTATGTGTATTGCGACGCTAGACCTGTTAAATCTATTGTGTTTGAAGTGTGCAAGGTGTTCTTTGAACCTGGTTTCTAGCTTCCGTTTAGTTTGCCCTATGTAGACTTTCTCGCAGTCTGTGCAAGCGATTTTGTATATGCCGGATCTTTGTAGAGTCGGGATCGTGTCTTTTGGATTGTGTAGTAAGTTGGAGAGTTTTTTTTTCATTCACAGGTACTGCTTTAAGGTTCTGTTTTGAGAAGATGTTTGATAAACCGTTTGTGATGCCTGGGACGAAGGGGATTTTTACGTATTTTGGTTTTTTGGGGGGCGTGCTTGTGAGAGTAATCTGTTTTTTCAAAGAAAGACTGCGCTTGTGTTTGTGTAAAATATTCTCTATCATCTGAGGGTCGTAACCATTGATTTTAGCGCATTTTTTGATATATTTTAATTCTGTGAGGAAATCAACTTTAGAAAGAGGAACCTGTAAGAGTCTATGTACCATTGAGTGGAATGGTGCTAATTTATGTGAAATATGGTGGTTGGAATCAGAGGGAATGTACGTGTCTGTGTGTGTGGGTTTGCGGTAAATCCCGAACTTGATTTGGTTGTTTTCTCTTTTTACGAGAAGGTCAAGAAATGGCAATGTATTTTGTTTTTCAACTTCATGTGTAAATTTAATGGAAGGATATTGATCGTTTAGTTGCTGTAGAAAATCAGTTATGTTATTATTGGAGGTATCGAAAATCGCGAAAATATCGTCAACGTATCTTAGCCATAAGCGTGGGAAGTATTTGAAAGTGTTTTTGCATTGTTTCTCGAAGTTAACCATGAATAGGTTGGCTAAGAAAGGTGAAAGGGAGTTTCCCATTGTTGTACCGTAATTTTGTTGGTAGAACTTGTTGTTAACTTGAAAGAAATTTTGGTTCATGCATAAGCGTGTTAGTCGTACTAATTCATCTACTGTTTTTAATGGTAAGTTTTGATCGGTGAGCCATTCTTCGAGGAATTGTAATGTTTCATTGATGGGAACGCTAGGAAAGAGAGAAGAAACATCAAAAGAAACTAAAATTTCACTGTCCTGTAGTATTATGTCTTTAACTTCGTTAATAAAATGAGGACTGTTTTTTATATTTGAATCATGTTTGATAGGAAATTGTTTAAATTGATCATTAAGCCAACGTGAAATTTTATATGTCGGGCTGTTGATAGACGAAACAATGGGTCTGAGGGGAATGCCGTCTTTGTGGATTTTGGGTAAGCAATACATCCTAGGAACCCTGGGGTTTGAGGTGTGAAGTTGGAGGCTGAGTTGTTTCGTGATGAGTGTGGTGCATGTTTTAACAATTTTGGAGGTTTCTGATATCATTTTATTGATTGGATTTTTTAGTATGTTTGTGTACGGCCCTTCATTTAGCATTTGCTCAACTTTGTCGAAGTATTGGTCTTTTTGCATAATGACTACTGTGTTCCCTTTGTCTGCCTTTAGATAAAAACAATTTTTATTATTAAGAGACTTGATGGTGTTGTGTTCGGAATGTTTATGTTTTTTATTCGTTTTTTTGGCAATGTTTTCTGTTATCTGTGATAATGCGGTGGATCTGATGATATTCTTGCAGTTATTTGATAGGGTTTTAATAGAAGATTCAATGTCTGCCACAATGTCATCCATAGGTGGGTTTTTATATGGAAGTGCGTATTTAAGTCCTTTTCCGAGTAGGGAGAGTTCTTCGTTGGTGAAGGTCGTATCTGTAAGGTTTATTACATTGTCTTGGTTTTGTTTGGAATTGCAGGAAGTGTTTTTCTGGTTATTTTTTGTGAGAAAGTAGTATTTTTTGCGAAGTCTGTCAGTTTTATTTTGGACTTGTTGTTGTATCACGGATTGAATTTTGTTCAGATGATCGTCCCATATGGCTTTCCGGCCTAAGGAGTTAAACCGTTTCCATAAAATCAAAACTCATATCCACACTATTGGCGCAGATATAAAATTTCTCAAAGATTGCCGCAAACTAAATATCTTCCCGAATTTCACTAACATTTTTCCAAAAACCACAAATCCCATTGCTTCAAAAGCTATCCTCTTCGCCAAGAAAAAATGGTTAGACTTAGAAATCAAAAACTTTTATAGAAAACGATCCTCTCTTGAGTTAGAAGCATATGATTTGCACCTAAAAATAACCAAAAATTTATCCGGTTTCGAAGTTCCCATATGGGACGATCATCTGAACAAAATTCAATCCGTGATACAACAAAAAGTCCAAAATAAAACTGACAGACTTCGCAAAAAATACTACTTTCTCACAAAAAATAACCAGAAAAACACTTCCTGCAATTCCAAACAAAACCAAGACAATGTAATAAACCTTACAGATACGACCTTCACCAACGAAGAACTCTCCCTACTCGGAAAAGGACTTAAATACGCACTTCCATATAAAAACCCACCTATGGATGACATTGTGGCAGACATTGAATCTTCTATTAAAACCCTATCAAATAACTGCAAGAATATCATCAGATCCACCGCATTATCACAGATAACAGAAAACATTGCCAAAAAAACGAATAAAAAACATAAACATTCCGAACACAACACCATCAAGTCTCTTAATAATAAAAATTGTTTTTATCTAAAGGCAGACAAAGGGAACACAGTAGTCATTATGCAAAAAGACCAATACTTCGACAAAGTTGAGCAAATGCTAAATGAAGGGCCGTACACAAACATACTAAAAAATCCAATCAATAAAATGATATCAGAAACCTCCAAAATTGTTAAAACATGCACCACACTCATCACGAAACAACTCAGCCTCCAACTTCACACCTCAAACCCCAGGGTTCCTAGGATGTATTGCTTACCCAAAATCCACAAAGACGGCATTCCCCTCAGACCCATTGTTTCGTCTATCAACAGCCCGACATATAAAATTTCACGTTGGCTTAATGATCAATTTAAACAATTTCCTATCAAACATGATTCAAATATAAAAAACAGTCCTCATTTTATTAACGAAGTTAAAGACATAATACTACAGGACAGTGAAATTTTAGTTTCTTTTGATGTTTCTTCTCTCTTTCCTAGCGTTCCCATCAATGAAACATTACAATTCCTCGAAGAATGGCTCACCGATCAAAACTTACCATTAAAAACAGTAGATGAATTAGTACGACTAACACGCTTATGCATGAACCAAAATTTCTTTCAAGTTAACAACAAGTTCTACCAACAAAATTACGGTACAACAATGGGAAACTCCCTTTCACCTTTCTTAGCCAACCTATTCATGGTTAACTTCGAGAAACAATGCAAAAACACTTTCAAATACTTCCCACGCTTATGGCTAAGATACGTTGACGATATTTTCGCGATTTTCGATACCTCCAATAATAACATAACTGATTTTCTACAGCAACTAAACGATCAATATCCTTCCATTAAATTTACACATGAAGTTGAAAAACAAAATACATTGCCATTTCTTGACCTTCTCGTAAAAAGAGAAAACAACCAAATCAAGTTCGGGATTTACCGCAAACCCACACACACAGACACGTACATTCCCTCTGATTCCAACCACCATATTTCACATAAATTAGCACCATTCCACTCAATGGTACATAGACTCTTACAGGTTCCTCTTTCTAAAGTTGATTTCCTCACAGAATTAAAATATATCAAAAAATGCGCTAAAATCAATGGTTACGACCCTCAGATGATAGAGAATATTTTACACAAACACAAGCGCAGTCTTTCTTTGAAAAAACAGATTACTCTCACAAGCACGCCCCCCAAAAAACCAAAATACGTAAAAATCCCCTTCGTCCCAGGCATCACAAACGGTTTATCAAACATCTTCTCAAAACAGAACCTTAAAGCAGTACCTGTGAATGAAAAAAAACTCTCCAACTTACTACACAATCCAAAAGACACGATCCCGACTCTACAAAGATCCGGCATATACAAAATCGCTTGCACAGACTGCGAGAAAGTCTACATAGGGCAAACTAAACGGAAGCTAGAAACCAGGTTCAAAGAACACCTTGCACACTTCAAACACAATAGATTTAACAGGTCTAGCGTCGCAATACACATACAGGAAAACAATCACCCAATTAAAATCGAAAACATGTCTCTCTTAAAATCAACACAAACCGACTGGAAACTAGACGCTTACGAGAGTATTTTCATTAACAAATTCAAAGAGACGGTTATGAATAACGACCGCGGACCCATCCCTTACTCACCCCTCTACTCGCTAACCGTTAAGAATTCCCCCACCCCTCTGCCCTCCTTTCACTTTTACCCGGAACACATAAATACACAAGACCAAACACAAACAATTCATACGACTTCAGCTACTGAAGATGGGAGCATAGCTCCCGAAATACGTATCTAGAGATTTCCAGAGTGCTTGTGCGTGTGTGTTTTCTTTTTCTTTTTTTAGGCTAGTTTTTGACAACAGGTCCCTGTAGGCCATCATCGTCCTGCAAACTTGTAAGTATAATTTTAATTTTCCTTATTTCTTATTGACGTGTGAGTGCCCTCTGGGTAAATTTACGGTTAAGGAGTTTTAAATTTCAATTCCTAAGTTCAACTTGCACATACTACTTGACAACTTATAGCTTATTTACAAACAAATAAAAATCTAATTGCTGTAATTCAATTACTATCCAATCCTAACAGGACCTAATCTAGGTCCGATTTTCAAAAAGTCAGATAAAAGGTTAACATGGATTGGAGGGTATTTTGAAATCCAAACAAACCCCCTGTGAACCAAATCTTTTAGAAATTTTCATTCCATTAAAATACCATTAAATTAAAGATATGGAGACCTTTTTATGATTAAATATTGAAATCAATTTTGAAATTTGAATGAACTAAAATGCTTTTACATGTAACATGTAAGTTAACTTAGGTGATGAGTTTAATTTTTTAAGAGGAGACATTTTAATTGGTAGAGCTGTTGGCAGAGGAGGAGGTTTGTTTGCTTTTATGGAATTTGAATAGCACAATTAATGCCATGAAACAGTAGAATTCGTCTAGATGTCATAAATATATTATACATATCTAGGATAAATAACGTTACGCGTATTGATCTCACAATGGCTACAAGAATGAAAAGATATGCTTACACTATTACTTATAAGCTTCAGGTGATTCAATATGCAAAAAGGCATGGAAACAGAGTAGCAGCGCGTCATTTCAGTCCACAATCCACAGAAAAAATGATCCGAGAATGGAGAAAACAAGGAAAAACTGAAGCTGATGGCATAAGAGAAATAGTCTTCGTAAGGTTGGTCTTAAATGGCCATAACTAGAGGAGGAAGAGATGCACAGTAGAACAGAGATGGTATGGTGCTGCTGTATCGATCAAAATCATTATGTACGAGGAAAAAAGAATTGCAGAAGATAAAGGACTAGTCGAGCATACATACTGTTATTACATATGAATTACATTTATTATTTATCGCATTAAATAAAAAATATCATCTTGCACTTAAGTTTAAGTAAGTATTATTGGTAAAGGTTATCTATCCATGCAACATGCGCGGCACACTCCGACAGCTTAATTAATATGACTTCTGAGTTCACGTAGGTCACATTTAGCTATAGAAGTCTCGAAACAATTATTTTGTTTTTGATCATCCCTATTTATTTTACGAATTAATGTGTGTTTGTATTTTTTGGCTAATCAACCTCTTGGATTATTATAGCCATAACTCCTTCCACACCGAACACAATCACAAGGGAGGAGGGAAACCCGGTGCCGGCATTAGCCTACTCTTAACGAAGAACACCAAGGGGGCCAACAGCTTAACGTCCCTTCCGAAGGACGGAACACTGAATTTGCGTTGTCTCCTCAAACCACACAAACAGGGGGCCAGGCGACCTTGGAAAACATCCTACTTGCACAGGATTCATGCCCGCTGCCTTTTCAAGCAGCAGGCAAGTAGCAGCCAGCATCCTAATCACTACATCACTGGTACCCCCATTTTATTAATTAAGTTTATCTAACACTTTATATTTAACTGTTATCACTGTAATATTTTTTGTAAATGTTGCCCGATACAGATTTAATCACGGCTGGAAACGATACAAAATGTGGCCCTTCCTAAATGCCTTGGTGAACCAAAAAACTTTCTTTCCTGAAAATCTTCTTATATGCCAAAAAATACAGTATAATGCAATTAATGAAGACAAATTACAATCACCAATTCATTTACTTCTTAATTCTTCTTTATTTTATTACTTAACACAAGTGAAAAATTCGAGGACTTAAGTGATATTAAATGAGATCCTGCTACTAATGTCATTTGAAAATATAACAGTTTGAATACAAGGCTATAATACTAAAAATAAAAAGGAAATTTCCTATTGAAATCTTCCATTGGCCATAAGACCCGTGGCACACGAACCTGATCTACCTATACCTACATGACCAAACTGTTTGATCCAACTTTTTCATCCGATTCGGAATAAGATGTCAACATAAGCTACGACAGAGACTCTTACCAACCAGAAAATGTGAGTGAACCATAAAGTTCACACAAAGTGAATTAAATGATCTAGTGAGGGATTTAGGCCCACCAAAAGATTCTGCACAGATCCTGGGATCAAGACTTCAAGCTAAGAACTTGCTTGCTCCAGGGACTTCATTTTCTTGGTAAAGAAGGCGTGAGAAGCAATTTATACCATATTTTTCACAGGAAGGGTCATTAGTGTATTGCAGTGATATTTCTGGACTTATAACTAGGTGCAATTTGTAGGCCTGTGTAATTATATAGTTTAATTAAACTTTCTTATTATTCTAATTTTATCACAAAATATCACATGAAATATATCATAAAATGCACATGTTGAAGGAAGTAATTTATAATTTAAACTTATTTAAGAGGAAAATACTTTTATATGCAGATTTAACCAAACCACTAATGAAACATAATAATGTTAATTACCTTTGTCCTTCAGAGAGCATAAGCTTCCTTGGATAAGCATTAAATATTGGAAAAACATTAATCAATTGTAATCATATAAAACATTTACATTAACTGTCAAGTACTACATGCATCTATGGTAATGTCAGTAATTCCACCTAAACATTATTAACTATAATTAGAGAATATGCTTCTATACTTTACAGACGATTTAAAGACTAACCAATAACTTCTAGATGTGAACTTGCAGTAAATAAAGTGTTCCCTGATTGACCAATTCCTTGGCATATATATTCTCCAGCAGCATCAGGTTTTACATTACTAATAAACAGGGTCCCATCTTGTATGCGGTGCTCTGCTGGCATTGGTTGTTGGTTTCCTCTCACCCAAGTCAAGAATATCCTCTCTCTATTATCTGCCAATTTCAAAACAGATAATAGGAATAAGCTTTGGATTTTATTCATTGTTTCAGTTGTTAGTAATACTTACTCCACTAGTTGGTTTACATTTTGACTTGAATTTTCTTGGCTCTTATAAAAATTATCACGTTTTATGAGTTACTTTTAAAAGTATCATATTCTTTCATCTCCCAATGCAATTATTTTAAAATGAAGTCATTTTAAATTGTTTCTCATATTATATAAGGTAATCATATTCACATTTACCAATTATCAACAGTACTATAGTTACTCACATATATGATGGGTTCATTTTTAAGAAAAAAATGTATCCCATATTTTTAGCCGAGAATGTAAAACATATAGTGAAATGGGGAAGAAAGACACCAATTAAGTCAAAAATTCTGAAAACTAAAATCACTAATAAATACTGACTGGAGGTAAATATTCATAAACATTATTATTATTTATAATAATAAAATAATTCAGTGAATTATCTGGAATTGATCATAAGCATATTCATATTGCAGGATAGAAAGAAGAACATAGGCGAAAGAGATGACATGAAATTGCAGGATGCCTAGTATTTTACCCATACTCACTGCACACGGAAAATGCAGGATGCATGGTTAGAGGATTAATATAGGAATTTGTCATATATAATATTATTAACCCTTAAAAGATGGTATGAGCTCCAAAACATAGCGCCTCATGGACAGGTATTAAATTTATTATTAAATAAAAATCTTGTAATTTTCCACTATTTTACAAGATTTTTATTTAATAATAAATATGGAATTATTCCCCCACATCACGCCTTCAACGGTTGAATTAAAAGGTATTTAAATGTTGTTTATATAAATTTCACCTTTTCATATTAAATTGGATTTCTTGGGAACTATAAATGATAAAGCATTCAAATAAAAAGTATCAGATAGAAAACACATTGTACAATCCATTGAGATTGCTTAGGTTATAAAAGGAATTATAAAAACGAAAACTTATAAAAAAATCCTAAAACAAAAGTCTAAAAAAGCGCAATCCTTACTACTGGTCTGACAACTCAGAACTGAATACAAGTTATATTCTTTGAAGACCTTAATATTTGAAAATTAACATAGCATGATTATCCCAGAGGACTATAATCCTGAGACTCTTGAGACTGTTTACTTAGAAGAGAGAACTCGGATGCAACTGAGTCCACATTTGATGATGTAAGCCTGGTTAAGAATTGTTTTACCAACATAAATTAAACACTAGATGTGGTCTGTCACAAGTGATATCAAGTGGCAGGCCTTCCAAAGTATGTTTTAAAAAATCACATGACTTTCTGTGATGAAAACAAAGCTCAGAAGGACACATGTTCCATATGGACAATAAGGGTGAATGTCTCTATTAAAGAAATTATGTGTGGCATGCAGTCAGAATGCTGAAACACATAGTTTGAATATGCAGACCATCTACTCTTTCCCCACAAAACTTTTTAACAAATACAGAAACTACTGAGTGAAGAGAACCAAAACAACTTCCAAACCTAAAGGAACACCACTGAATATGAGACCAAACTGTGACAATGCCTTGAAATCTGAAAAACTAAGGCATCTTCCTTGCAAGCTCTTGGCAGTTCCTGCTGCAATAGCAAGCCAAGACCAAAATATTTATAACTTCATCATCAATAATATGAACAATAATATTTATTTCCATTTTTTATTTGTTGCAATGTTTTATATCTCGCATATTATTATTACAGCCACTTTCCAATTCTAACCCAAACATCATCTTCATTTTGGAACAGGTGTGGCTTATATGTGAGTAAATAGAAAATTTTCAGAAAATTAACTTATGCATTTAATGAAAATACCATATAAAATATAAAAAATTAGGTGAAAAATATATCCTACCTTCAACAGTACATCTCATTGTTACACTGCCACCTTCTAATACTGTAAACTTTTCATTGTTTAGCCTTACTCCACTATCTGGCTGATACGGTCTATCTGGTGGGTATCCATTAACTTCATTTTCCCCAGAATCAACAACAAGTTGGAGTCTCTCCTGGGTTGTACCAAGTGAGTTGCGAGCCTCACACTTATAAGTGCCTGCATCAGCTGATGATACACGAGTTATTTCATACACTGCACTTTCTTTGGTTTCTGCAGCAGAACCATAGCTGTATTTGGCAAAAGAGAGGATAAAAGCATGAGCAACTTCAACATTTGATTATCTTATACTACATGTGGGAGTAACCAATTATTTTAAGGTCTTAATATAAATAAAGTTTCCTTCAACTACTGTAATAGAATGTATTTAAAGGAAATAAATTCCTGAATAAATTTTTGAACAATTTTTGATAAATTTTGTTTTAAATTATTTAAGTTAAAAGTTGAGTGATATCAAAAATGTATAATTAATTTTCAATTATATCACCTGGAATGTTCAATAGAAAGTTCCAAGAAATTTGCCATTAGCTTAATTAATACTTAATGAAAAATTCAGTTTGTAAACATTCAGACCGAGGATATCCAGGGTGGTGTCGACTCCATGAAACTGAGGGAGCTGGGTCTCCATCTGCACTGCATTCCATTCGAACTCTTTCACCCACTTTAACATGATATTGCCGGCTGTCACGTTCACTGCCTGGGTATTTAAGGGTAATCTGAGGCAATGACTGCATCTCCAAGTCAGCTATGGCACTTGTTGAACCAGCCTCATTTTCTGCACGGCATAAGTATTGACCAGCTTCTTGTCCAGTCACCTTATTGAATCTAAAAATTGAATTAAAAATGATAGAAAATAAGGCTGTTTAAAATGTAAATATATATTTAGTGGTTTCATCATACTAATTACACAGAAAAGTTTAAGGCCATATCTTAATGAATTTAACAATTAATTTTAATGATTATATATTTAAATGTATTTTTGAGCTTAGGTAAATGTGGGCATTTTGTCATTGCAAAGCAATGTCCCATGCAAAGGCAGAGTGGAGAACTATGGATACTCAAGACTGCATAACTGTGGTTGGAAAAACCAGGAACAGTAGATTCCCGGATTAACGTTGGTAAATTCAATGTTGTTTTGCCTTAATGCCATTCTCTAAATGCTCCCATTATAATTTTAATGCTACCACAAATTTGCAATAATGTTGTTTGGTTTAGAGATGAAAATGGAAAGTACTTGAGCACAGTGCTCAGTCAGGCAACACCAATTCATCATTTTGGTTGAGAAAAGTGTTCTGGACTGATTCATTTGTGCATAATTTTCATTAATTTTGAAGCAATTAATTGTAATCATGGGTCAAAAGAGAAGTGGGAGTTCTGACATTATGTCAGCAATGAAAAACCGCACAAGACACTTAGTTTAGAGCAAAAACCTGATGTTCTTAAGAATTCTGACCGTAGTGAATCAGGGGCAGATATTACCAGAACTTTAGGGTTACCAGCTACAATGGCAAGAACAATTCTCAAGGACTCTGATAAAATTAATGAATTTGGAAAAGTTACAATTCGTCTTAGTACAGTGCATCTTATCCATAATTGAAAAACTGCCATGTTTGAGGTGGAACATTTGCTTACTTTATTGTATGACAATGAAAATCAACAAAGGCAGCCAGTGACACATCAAGGGGTGGCAACAGGGCATTTGCCTTCCCCAAGATCAGAGATAATCTTAACAAAAACATAAAGTATGCGAGCATTAGATGGAAATAAGGTGGATTGAAGGTGTCCAAATCAAAATCAGTACCTTTATTAATTAGCTTCCATCATTAAATGAAGGTTTTTGCTTATAAATCAATAAACAATTGCTAAGATAATAAAGTTTGAAGTATTTGCCCCTATCCCTCAAAAAATAAATTTCTGCCTACACCACTGGAGGCAGCCAGCACACTTAGAAAGGTTTCAGATCAAAGCTGTAGCTTTATATATGTAATGACTTGACTAAAGACATTGCATAAAACTTCATATTAGAAGTTAATGATAATTATTCATGTATTTTTTCTTGTTATTATTGCTAGGATTTTTTGTATATTCAATGTTTTAATTGATGTTTATATGTTCAGATATGAATTATAGCATTGGGAAGCACACTTAATCCCTCAACATCATCATACATACAGGGCACCGACCCTGTAAATGTCACATGCCGTCATCAAATGTGCTGTGCACTGATCCTGTATGTTTGGCTTAATTTTGCTTTTGTGGGGTCAAATATTATACTATCTATTTTTTAGATATTCTAATTGAGTAAGGTTTGGCATTTATTTATATGTTAAATTTTGAATTTTTAATACCTTCTTTGCAAAGATATTGCTCTATTATTTCGGTGCTTTTTTCTTGCTGCTGTGTGCAATTTTGAATTTTTGGCCTTCCAAATCTCTCAGACCTATGATGAGATGAACTTCATTTTGACTTGTAAGGACCATCTATAAGTGAGTTGGAAGTGGGGATGAGATTTATGAGGATTTCATGTCACTTTTGTTTACCCTCAGCAGAATCTCTTGGCCATGCGTTCTCGTCATGAATTTTTTTTTGGAGCAAAGAAGCGACACAACGTGGGTCTTTCAAATATCCTCACTTATCTCTGAAGGATAAGGACCAGCATAAGCCATTATAGAAAAGGAGTAGCAAAAAAAGCTAAAAGCCTATGTAGAAATATGCCAACTAATCACATGAGAGTTTTTATGCCAAACGTTTCTCACATCTCTACAGACAGACCAAAAGAAATTTTTGCCCTGAACGGTGCTTCTTGTGATTTTTATTTTTTCTGTGATTCATTTGTAATTGTGTATTACGTTTTTAATTGTGCATTACAGGTGTTTATCTGCTCTGTGACATCTCTCACTCTTGAGATGAATATTTTTTTCTTATTCATCGACACTTGAGAGCTATATGGAAAGGGAGGAGGAAGGGTCTTCGGGTATGGGCTAGTGCTTGGTTCAGCATCTATTGAGGACAATATAATGAGACTGAGGGAGAGAAACTCTTATCTGACATAATTGCACAAACAAGCCATCTTGACCGAAAGTGTGATCAGAGCGCATGGGAAGTGCTTGGATTGCAAAAAAATATTCTCTTGGTGCTCTGAAGAAGTTAGTCTGGGGAGGTGTTTACACTGTATGGAGGCAGCTATTTTTCGTTTTTTCTGTGATTACTTTTATGTTCTATTTGTAAGATATTAAAAGAGTCAAAGTTATCATGGCGTCAACCAGTAGATAAAGGCAAGCAATACCTGGTGATAAAAACAAGGCTGAAATCTTACTTGAAAGTGATTCGGAAGAAAGAAACAATTCAGACAGTGATAGTGAAAATCATATTGAAGATCGTGTTCAAATTACTAAGGTAAAAACCTATATTTTTGGCATTTTTGTTGAGTGGGGAAATACGAAACCTCTCTCTCACCTGTCCCTGCAGGCTTCTAGCATCTTTATTTATCCTTATTTGAAGTTTTTTTCTGATAAACTTATGAGGAAGATGTATAAATCTACAATAAAGCAGTAAACTTGAAGTATTCCATAAACCAGGGTTAAAAAGACATGCGGCATAGTGCTTCTGTGAATGCTTAACATAATTAATCTAACCGTTTCACCCAAAATAAATACAAAAAAATTTTAAAAAATAGTATAAATAATAATAGTTTTACACAAATTCTCAAAAAATTTCAGATGAATCTAATGAATAGGTAAAAAGTTATGCATTTTTGTATAAGTTTACTCTGGATTAGCTAATTCATTTAAATCTCCTCCAACCTCTGGGACGGCTTTGATTTAAATGCCCTCCGTGTTTGAGGGATTAATACAAATAGCTATTTTGAACTTGTGGAACCAATTTTAATATGTAACATTGTTTCCTAGGGGAAATTATGCTTACTATAACATTCTTATGCCTAACATCATGTTTTTCAAGAATGAATTAATAATGTTAATCAGTGCTCTCCTGTACAATTCTTCAACCATAGATACACAAAACCATGGTAGGCAAGAGACTACTGAATTGGCTTATGCCTATTCAACATAGATTTCTAAGTTTTAGGGATAATATATCATGTAATTATAGACTACTTTCTTACCGAAGACATTTCTTCACAATCGCAACAATTTTTTTATTATTTAATATAATCACACACCTTAAAACACCTCCTTGAAGTTCCTCTACATTTGAAGTGAATGGTCTACCATCTACTCTGCTCCAAGTTAGCTTAGGAGTTGGAATTCCATCAGTAATTCGGCACTGAATTAAAGCACTACCACCACGTGTAACAATTTGTCGTGACTCAGGGTAGAGTTCTACGGATGGTGCTTGTCTCCCTGAAAATCATTAGCAAAAACCTCAAAAAATCAATCTAAAAAAGCAAAACATACATATAATTTGAATTAAAATAATAAAATATATTATAAAGAACATCTGTAGTATGAATATGGTGACTAATTCAAAACTTTTATGCTAAATTATTTATGATTAACATTTAAATTTTATTCAAGTTAAAAATGATACTCATGATTAACATTCAAATTTAATTATAGCTAAAAATCATAATAATATAAGGCAACAAACCCCTTGAAGCCTCGCACTGTAATTCATCACTGTGATCCTTACAGTCAAAATACCGATCACAAAGTTTTTCTCTCGCAATACACTCTCCATTAGAACATTGGAATTCATGATTTCTACATATTTGTTCACCTGTACATAAATCACACATACACACAGATACAAAGCATAAACGGAAAAATAAAAATAATTTGGCATGCATACATGTTAGTAGAAATATTAATTAATTATTATTTAACAATAATTTACTCCTGAATAATGCAATTCTCTTATGCTAAATACTGAAATATTTTTAAATAACTAGAAAATCAAAATTGGATAGGTAAACATAAATAATACAAGTATAGCAAAAAGAATAAGATGATAGTAAATTGAGTTGTAATTCATCATTATTAAGTCCAAAACTTATAAAACTGTAAGCATATCTGTTAGCAATATTTATAATTATTATTCAACGATAGTTAAAATTTAATATTTAACAAAACAAAACATGCAAAAATAAAACGAATAGACTGAAATTATAGATAGGCTTGGTAGTTTTCAATGTTTATTTTTCCTAAAAATCAACAACGAAAATGGTTGTTTAATTTTGCACATTTTATTAGGCATTTTAGTTTTCAACTTTTATATTTTTTAAAAAAGCAATCACTAGTATCGGTGTTTATTTTAATACATTTTATCGATCTTTATCTAGAAAAATTTTATAAATTGAATTACTTCTAATTAAATTTAACTAACAGTGTGTAAATAAAGGATTATTGTATTCAGCCTTGTTTGTGTGTGTATATATATATATATATATATATATTGGTGAATGTGTTTTTTTACTTTGATCCCTAACCTGGAAATTAATATTTTGGAATAAATCAGAAAGTATATTTTACTCGTTAATTCGCATCCCCTTATTCACAAAATCATAATTATTCATGGAAAAATCAATGTGACATGAATATAATGTTCAACCTAATGTATGAATGGATATTTTGATTTAAAAAATCTTACCTTGTTGAGTAACAAATGACAATGAATGCAGAAAAAATCCCTGAGTGCATATACAGAACAATGCTTCTTCGACAGTAGTGCAAAAGAAACTAAGCATGGGAGATACTCTTGAAGGTAGGATTATTTAAATTTCATGACAGGGTGCTTTTGAAAAATTCCATAAGGACATCTGACGATTTTTCATTTTGGGAAAATCTTTCTTTTTGCCTCTTGGAGGAGGTTGACATCTCCCAATTTTTCAGTAAATGGAGTCCAAAGTGCATAAGAATTATCGGATCTAGGCAAGGGTAAATACAGATCATGATAAAACTATCATATTGTTTTGTCCCTTAACTTTGGCTTTGGATCCTGAGGGAGTGATATAAGTGACATTAGAAAGAAAAGTATAATGGATTCTGAATGTTGTGGGGGCATTTGATATGACAACTATTGATTCGAATTTTATCAACATTTATCAATTTAAATTTAATCCTACCAAGCCTAATTATAACATAGACCTATTATTTTTTTCAATCAGAAGTCCACTAAATTTTCTTTATTTGATTTACATAAATGCTATCTATTATTTATGACATTTAGTAACCAACCACTCGGTCCCTGACAATATAACTCATCACTGCTGTCAGCACAGTCAGATCTTCTGTCACAAAACATTTCTCTTGGAATGCATGTTCCATCTGAACACTGGAATTGATATCTGTTACATAGCCTTCGTCTTTGTGCACCTGTACACAAATTTTCGAGAAACACAGACAAAAACGGACAAAAAGAAATTAAAATGTTTTATTTATTTATTTTTAACTCCATAAGCAAATTAGCAGCAATATTTATTTATTGTGTTAGTTTTAAGTAAAAGTACCATATTTACTGGAATCCAAGACGAGGCTTTTTTTTCCAAATTACAGCTTGTGAAAAGCGGGAGTTGTTTTAAATTTGAGTATGAAGTGTTATACCATCAATACATCGTAGTCAAATAATCATGCATCAATTTATCATGCATCAATTTGTGGCGCATTAATTTGCCACACGAGAAACATCAATCAACATCAACACATCGCACAACGAACTCATTGTGTGTTAATACATAGCTAGACAAATTTGTCGCATGACAATTTTATTGCGAGACAAAATCATCGCAAGACAAATTGGAAGGTGAGACACCATGACTGGTGTACAGCAGGAGGATACACTTTTGTTTGGGTGTCACCCCTTGCCATACACAATCAAATGTGTCTTGCGTAATTCTGGTATTATCAAAATATAAAAAAAACCATTTTGTGGAAAAGTGTCTCCCCCTGCCATTCACCAGTCATGCTGTATTGCGATTAATTTGTTGAGAGTTGAATTGACGTGTGACGAGTTGTCATAGAACCAATGGGAAGCATGATTATGCATTTAATCGATGTTTTTTTAAACAAATGAAACGTAATAAAATACTTGTATCTACTGATATTTTTCATTGCAAACTTATGGTGCAGAATTCAATTAATAAAGTCTTAATTTTTAAAATACAATTTTAAAATTCTCTTTTTTTCAAACAAAAATTTGAAACAAACCATTTAAATCAATGAACGAACTAGCATACTAAACTGAATACGTGTGTTTGAAATGTACAACAAATACATTCAATGAGAAATTAGGTCATAAAATATTTTTTCTGTTTTGACAGTCTGCCAAAAGGGTCTTTGATTCAAGATCATCTTGGATTCAGGTAAATATAGTATTTAAAATTGTTACTGTCATCAATAAACAAGTAAGTACCAAGTAATTAAATAGTCTTGAAAAATTTGCAACCATTCATAAGTTAAATATCAATGATTAGTAACTAAATTTTAATGATTTAATTGAATTTAAATTTCACAAATTTTATGGGAAAACATCATATTTCATTATAAAATAATGAATGCATAGATGACAATGAATTCACATATACAGGCATCCTAATCAGTGAAGTTGTTTTTGTCATAAGATCCAGCCCATAACTTTTAAAATTTTAAAAGCATACAAAGAAATTTATGCATGGCCATCTGCCAATGCATTTTATGTTCAGATATATTTATGCATAGACGATAAAGGTTAACAGAAGATTAAAAACATAAATGTGTAATGGTAATACTTTCTTTTTATCTTTATAAGCATCATTTCATGAAGTGAATGTAATTTGAGGATGGTTGTCACTATCACTACTACTTCCTGAAAGTGCAATTGGGTCATTATCATCATCAGCGACAAAAAATCACTCACATACATACATACAATTTATTAAAAATCGATTCTAGTGCATGCTTACTTATTTCTGCTAATAAAAACATAAAATAGCACTATTTAAATAGGGCTATGGTATAATTTTATACTAAAGCTATACAATGGAGCAGTTTTGCATGTATGTAGAATAAACAATAGATTTGAGGAACATATACCACTCAATGTCTTAAGACACCAAAAATATTTTGCTATGATTTTACATTTGAAAAAAGTTTTTAAAAATCACAAATATCTTCTAAAATCTAGAAATTTTCCATCTCTAAATAACATTTGTCATCACTTAATGAATTTATAACGAACCAATTCATCATCCTCAATTCTAACAGCGAAATTATCATTGCCTATAGAAGCCATCTTGAAAGAATAGAGGTAATATTTCGGGAAATTGAAAAACATAACTCAAAAAGTAATCAATGTGAACCAAAAAGAACAGAAGATACGTGAACTACATAGTCTTCTATTTTGATTGATACCATCTTTTGCCATCTGTTATTTGCATGTGGAGCTATTAGGAGTTTACTCTTACTCAGCATGGTCGATGATTTATCATTGTTGGCACCTCGTGTGTAAGAAGCAAACAGCGATATTGCATGGCTCTGAAAGGGTTAAGTATTAAAGATTATAATTTTTCTTCCTCCTTTGTCTTTCATGCATGACTTCAGAACCAAAATTTGCAATGTGATGACTACGAATAATATCATAAAATAGAAAAATACACCAAAACTGTGAATTTTCACATTATGAACATGAGTTATCTATCTTATAAGATGTGTTATTATTTTCATTATCACTTTTAAATGTACTTGGTGATACACAACCATAAAAATTCTCTAGGGAGTATGGGACCATTAAAAAATGCTCTAAGGGATACGTCAGTATAAAAAAGATTGAAAACCCCTGCCTTAGACAATTTTATTAAAGGTCATGTGCCCCTTAGAGCAGTTTTTTAATGGTCATGTACCTCCAAGTACATTTTAAAGTGATAGTGAAATGAATAACACTTGAATAAAGATAGATAACTTATGTTTATAATGTTAAAATTCACAGTTTTGGCATTTTTTGTTTTATAGTGTTATTCTTAGTTGTAGCATCCTAACTTTTGATTCCAGAGTAATGTATGAAAGATGAAGAAGAAAAATTATTATCTCTAACACTTTTGCATACCCCTTCAAAACTTGATGTACCTCTAGGTGTATGCATACCCCTGGTTGGATACTCCTGCCTTAGACAATAGAACTTGTAGAATCAAAAAATAATAGACGGGAGTGTCATTCCTTAATCATAAAATTCAAAATAGGAACCTTTCTCAGAAAAATTCTTGGAGTTTTCTTCTTTTCCATGTGAGCTTCTTCAAGGAATGGATTGAACATAATTAACTATCCTGATAATTGAATAATTTTTTTTCTTCTCTACGTGAGTTGGAGCAATGGAATTTTCAGTATTGCATTATAAATTGAGGAAATATGGTCTCCAAGACTAAATCAGCAGCTGTGAAGATAACATGAACCCCAAAAAACTAACACCAGGGCCATCCTTTTGCTGTCTTTCAAAAATTTATTTCCCAATTTGTAACTAATTTACTTAATTATTTTATATATTTAGAATTGTATATGCATTTTGCTAATTTCCCAGTGATTTGAATATATGGTAACCCATAACCATAGAACATTTCAAGAAAAGATTCAATAGATTAATTTAAATTGCACTCACTTTCAACCTCAATGATGGCAGATGCTTGGGAAGTTCCACCGGAGTTCTGAGCAATGCAAATATATACACCACGATCAGAAACTTGTGCATTGTTGAGTCTCAATAACTGGCCAATTATCTATCAAAAAACAAAAATATCATTTTATTAACTTAATTGATAATTCATAATGGATCAATTTATTTTTTTAAATCAATGATTATATTATTTAGCACAAAATGAACAGATTCAAAATGCCAGAATTTTGAATCTGTTGCTATTAGTGAAATAAAAAAATGAAATTTCTTATAAAAACAAAATGAAATATATATAAACAACTTATAAATAGTAATAAATTTGAAATATAATATATTTAAGCTAATATAAAATTTACACCTTTTCTTTGAAAAATAATCAATAATATTATTATTATTATTATTATCAATAATATTATTATAAATACAGTACAAAGTCATAAACTGGGATTTAAAAAACTGGAATGATCCAAAAACTGGACATTTTAAAAAATTGTCCATTAAAAATCACTTGCAAGTTGTGGAAAACAAATTTACTAGTAAAGGTCCCTACAAACGATGATGTCCCATCTCGCTGAGCTTGTATAATAATGTGCAATAAAACTCAATGGAATGGCTTGTCTTCTTGGTCTGAAATTCTGACTCGAAAACAAAAGGGGCTCAGCTTTGAGGGTACAGAATGGGAGGAAAAGGGAAATCCATAGATTCAGTATTTTTCAAGCAGATGGATGCCCTGGTCTACACTGGTTTCTTATTGGGAGTTGTTTACGTACATTTATCCTGTCCTATCCTCCATCTTACCAAACACAAGAATCACCCCTTCTTGTTTGCCTATGAAGTACGCTTCATGACCAATAAATATCACTGTAATTGAAGTAGCTTTCTTTTGATTACTCTCTTAACTAGGGATGGGACAGTTCCACTTTTTCCCGGTTCCCCTTTTTCCTGGTTCCAGTTATATTAATCTGATGCCAGTGCTCGGTTTCCGTTCTGTTAGGTTAGAAGTGCTATTTGATACACCACGGGAAATTCTAGCTTTACAATAGTTGCCTATAGTGTATTTGTCTTTTGTACTGCCAATTCTGAAGTTGTTCCAAACATCTGACACAGCTTTATTGTCAGGGTTCACAATAAATCGGTTAAATTTAAAAATCATCCACGGGGTATCTATTCAAAATTACTAAACAACAAAATAAAACTTATTTCTTTTAATATGTTATAGTAACACTTCAAACTGATGGATTTGACTCAAAATATTGCTCGAATTTTTACATTATAAAATCACACAGCCATGAACCAAATATGACATGTTTTAAATAATTTTCAATTGTTTGGTTGATTAAAACTGATTAGAAAATAAATCACTAAATATTAATTGAATATTTCCCTGGAATCATTTCTGATATATTGTTTTGGAGTATTAATCATTAAAATTACCTAATATGTTTATTGATGCACCAACTAAAGGGGTAGAAGAAATTTTTAATAGACAAATATACAATGGTGGTGTTTTGCTGTTTTATGGTGTGTGTTCAGTCAAATTATAGCCAATAGTTTCAAATACTCAATCGCACGAAATGCGCCTATTTGTGATACACTGTACACTTTCCTAACTTGTTATTAAAATAAGAATCAGAACTGAAGAACCGGATTATAAACAGTCAGTTCCAGTTATTTTGGTTCATGAGATAACCGAGGAACCGAAGAACCTATCGTCCCATCCCTACTCTTAACCAATCTTTGCAATGATGTACAGATTAACTATCAACTCAACAATGAGGCAGACTGGTATCCCCAATTAGGCATCAGTCAAAAAGAACTTCACTCTGTGTGCTGAGTTACATCAAGTTCAGCTCAACCTAGCATCTAAAGGTACGTTTATACTATGCAAGCACAAGTGAATGAACAAAAGCGAACAAATGGATTCGCTGTAATGTGAACGGTGATTGAGAGCAAACGAATGAGTTCGTTCGCTTTCGCCAATGTTCACTAGCAGGGCGGAAACCAGTGAATCATCAAGCGAGGGAATTTATTCACAATAATGCTTGCTTAGTGTAAATGCTCTTTCCACGAGCATGAGCGAATGAACGAACGTTCATTCGCTCGTGTTCATTCACTTGTGCTCGCATAGTGTAAACACACCTTAATGGGTAAGCTAAATGTGATCAGACTCTGTCATGTGTAGTAGGGGCATGATAGTAGTAGGGGTATGTAGTAGTAGGGGTATGATAGTAATAGGGGTATGATATATATTCCAGGCATTGTGAGAACATTTATTTATTAATGTCTCAATTTCCACAATCTGAGTTACTTCTTGCAGGTATTATAATTTTCCCAATTCTTGTTGGTCTGGTGAAGAATTACTCAATAAGGTTTGTCCAAATGTCCAATTAATATATGATTTGGTTAGTTTTCACAATCTTTCCCAGCTAAATAACATACCTAATTCTTTCGGAAAGACATTGGATTTAATTTTTTGTAGTATTGATGGTACTTCTGTAATGAAAATTGATGAGGTAATAGTAGCTTGTGACAATTACCATCCTACCTTATCAGTTAATGTTAAGTACTCTCAACAGGACAGGAGGATGGGAGAGAGGAAGAGGGAAAAGGAGGAAGAATGTGAAGTTTCTTAAATTTAATACTTAATCCATGCATACGTTCCCTTAAGAATTCTATTTATTTTATAAAATTTAAAAGCAAGTGGAAGCTGCTTTCAAGGTACTAGTGTACATAACCTTAAAAAGGTGACTATAATATGTCCACACATATTTTTTAAATATTGATTGGAAATTAGTATTATGTTGTTAAACTTTGAATATTGCCATTCTGAAATTTTATGATATAGTTTATTTGGCTATTGATAATTTTGTTCCTAAATATAAACATATCAGTATAAATTATCCTGTTTGGCTTGATTTAAAATTAAAAGAATTAGTTGCAAGTAAAAAAGAATTACATGAAAGATATAAAATTACAGGCTCACTAGCAGATTATATCACTTAAAAATGGTATTGTTCCACAAATTTTGAAGCAGAGTTTTGTGGTACCAATATAAAAATCTGGTGACAAAACTAATGTATGAAATTATCACCACATATATATTCAATCTAGTGTACCTAAGATATTTGAAAGCACTGTTTGTGATGTTATCTCCTATGTTTACGAGAATTATTATTCCCCATCAGCATGGGTTTATGAAGGGTAGAAATGTTCATACTAATCTCCTTTGTTATGTTACTGACTTGTTTAATGCTATGGATAACTGTTTTCAAACTGATGCTGTTATCTTAATTTAGTTGAAGCATTTGATAATGTTAATCATAGTTTACTTTTATGTTCTATCCCTCATTGTTGATATCCCTCACACTACTGGACATGTGCCTGTCAAGATGACCTTGACTATCTCCAAGCTGGCATCCCCAGTTGCTGAATAGTGTTGGAGGTGCAAACATGGTTTTTACCCAAAGAGAACATGTATTTATTGTTGAGCATTATTTTTCTTTGAAATCTTTTTGTGCAGTTCGTGAGGCATACAGAAATGCATATCCAGCAAAGGAAGTACTGGACAAAACATCAATATACCATCTAATAAAAAATTTTTGTGAAACATGGACACAGTGAAGTGTTGAAGCATGTCATCGAGAAGGAGTTGGACATTTTCAGCATCTCCTGTAAAGTGGATGACACTATTTATAACAAATAATCAACAATATACAGTGTATATTTAATGAACTTTGTAATAAATGATACTTTCTTCCCATTTTTAAATGGTGCACCATGCAGATCATGGACATTTTTCATGAAGTTATTAAATTAAAATGTCATTTTTATTATTCATCTAATAATAGTTGTGATATTTTTAAAGGAGATCAACAATGAAAACTCATTTTAAACAAATTTATGACTGAAAACTAATGAGTTATGTATGGAAAAATCAAGGAACATACATGCTTAGTGTCTTTCTACATTTTTATCATTAAATAATTAATTTTTTATTCATAATTTGGTACTTTTGTTTGTTTTTGCTGTGATTTGTTTGCGTATCATCTCCCCATGTTTGACTTGGTTCCATTTTGTTTGTTCTCCATTTTCTCTATGTTCTCTATTTGAGAATGAAGACTTAGATAATAGAATATTATTTTTCCTCATTCATCTATTAAAAAATTCAATTTTGACCAACTTTTCGAGAATGTTTGCATTAACATAATTCATATTAAAGTTACCAGAAGCAAATCCTTAATTGGCAAAAAAATTAATGTGAGAACATAAAATTTTCTACCTTAAATATATGCTGAAAGGAGGAGGTACAGAGGTGCACATGGGCAGCGAGTGTATTTGATTTGCAGAGCAAGTCACAGGGTTGACACACATCATGAGAAGGGGCAGAGCCCCTAGATGCTATTTAAGTTATAATAACTAATATGACATCTTTCAAACCTATTTCAAAGATTTTCTTCAAACACAATGTGCTTGACTCAATAAAAATGATAATATCTATTTAATGGCATGAAAATTTCACTTTTTTAATTAATGATTTATCTACTGGGTATTATTGCTGCAGAAAAACATGGAAATGAAAGGTTAGTCTTGGCAATGATAAAACATAATATTGAATTTTTTATGGTATTATCTTCTTTATAAGCTTTTACTTTTACATAATTGAACTTTTAATATTATAAAACTGCTTTTTTATTTAAAAGAGATAAGTTAACTTACTTGAACATTACTGCTCAATTCCTGTGCTGCCTTTGACCATCTGATGCTTGGTGTTGGATCTCCTGATGCCAGGCAGCGAAGCTCTGTTGATGTCCCTTGAGGAATTGTTTGCCTATCTGGTTCAATTCGCACAGTAGGTGGTGATCTAATGTTTGCAATTTAAAGATGCAAAAAATTTCAAAATCAATAATAAATATTCCTGGTAAGTTTTGGCACTCTTAATTTGGCATACAAGTAACTTAATGATCATTTTTAAAAACAATATCTAGAAAATATTGACTCTCTTCAAAAGAGCCATGAGGTCATATTTGACAAGGAGTTGGGAGCTTGGGAAGAGAATATCCCAGAAGAATATTGTTACAGTAGGCTGAGGCAGGAATGCCATAGGTCAAAGGCTCAGGGAAGGAGAGATCTCAAACTAACTGTAAACAGACAATTATCTAAATCTAGACCCAGGCTCTCAGATCCACTTTAACATTTGAGAAGCCATAAACATAACCCCATGAGAGACCTCTAACCCGATAATGCATAAGCCTTCTTATTCAGACGTCCAACTAGAGCAGTTGGCAAATGGTGTGATATCAGTGTTATCTAAAATAGATAAAAATATTCTATTTCTGAGACAAGAATTATTGAAAAATGTAAAGTGTGTATTCTTTGGGTAAAATGTTATTAAAAACATACCTAAATGACAGGATGGTGACGCGGGCCTGTGCTTGCACAGTTTCTCCAGATGGCGTCACAGTGGTGCAAATATAAACTCCAGAATCTGCAGCTGTTGCTGAGTATATGCTTAAAGTTGTACCACCTTCAGTTAAGGTAGCTGAAGCTGGTAGTTCACCACCATCACGGCTCCACCTCACACTTGCTCGACGATCATGCACTGCAGTACATGACAGCCGCACTGTCTCACCAGCATTGCCTTCAAATGACTGTGGTTCAATTCGGACTGGAGTAGGAACTGGTCTTGGAGCTTCACCCTCTTTAAAATTATTAATATACATACAATTTTAAAAACATCAAAAATAGAGAAGCAGATATTACATATAAATTACCTAAAGGAGACTGTTAATATTATTTGCCAGTGCTCCTAGTGATTTTAGGCGGATGATTTCAGATTAAAATGACTGTATTTCAAAATGCGTATCTTGGAAGCCATTTTCTCATTTCTACACAGCATGAATATCTTAATCTAATAGTAACTGAAATACTGATATTATCTAGTGTTTGTAATCAGTGCAATGATGTTGATCTCGATCTAATGGTAAACTGTTAACATGTTTCATGTTCACCAAGGAGATAAAAAATTAAAATACAAATAATATATAAAGTATTTTATTATAAGCCCATATCAAAATATGTCATTCATTTACTTTTAATACTGATTTATTTTAAAATATTCGTAACTTAATTGTTTGAGGAAAAGGTCACCATGATTGGGATTTGGTTTGCAGTCAAAATAGGTTTTGAACCTCTGGAATCAAGTTGAAATAGCAATTTGCTAAGCTAGTTTCATCTAAAAAAAAGTTTTTTATTGTTAATATAGTGCAGTGCATAAGTTCACCTGATATATGAGTCAACCTTGATATTTTGGCATGAAAATGTGTTTAGGATTATATTCAATGTTTAAGTCGAACTGCAAATAATCCAAAAAATCATTTAAATATAGCTGGGGCAAACATTTTTGCACTTACATTTCAAAATAAATGCGAATCAGGCCTTCTCAGAGATTAAAATACTTTTAATGAACAAACAAATCACTGCCATTAAACAAGTTAGGGAGTATCACAAATAGACTTGTTTCATGCAATGGAGTATTTGAAACTAAACAATATAATCTGATCAAAAGAACACCATAAAACAATTAAACACCAAGAACCAATTGCCTCTCCATCTACTAAAATTCTTCCCCAACTAAGTCTATTCATTAATAAATGTATTTGCATAATTTTAACCCTTTAACTGCTACTTTCAAAATACAACATAATGTAATGTAAATAAAATGTACCCTTTGTCTCTACCTTTTTGCTCATATTTTGATTTAAAAGGCATTTCATTTGACAGGAAACTCTTTGGTGAGATTTATATTTATTTTATCTTCAACTAAAAATAATTTTACAAATATGTTGAGGATAAAAACATTAGATTATAATCAATAAAACATTCAATATTTTCAGTTTTAAATAAATAATTATTAACTAATCAGTAAAATTAATAATAATTACACAATTTTTTTTTATTTTTCCTTAAAATTTATGAAAAAGTAGATACAAATCTTTTAGAAAAAGTGGTAAGCTTGAAAAAAAGTATTCAGCAGTGGAGAGCATATTAAATGTCTTAGCCTATAGCACCAGCAGCACAGCAAGGAAACTAACAACGTAGTAGTTAAAGGATTAATGATTAAATACTGCAAAATTATATATCAGAAATGATACCAGGGAAATATTATAATTTTTACCCATCTATTTTCTAATCAGTTGTAACTAATCAAATAATAAAAAATTATTTAGAACAGGCCTCATTTCAGTTAAGTATTCTAATATTTACATTTGCATCATTTTCTTTTTTGTAGATATTGCATTTCCTTGTGCTTGCAAAATGCTGCATGCACACATAATGAAATTGCATGTATTCTTGTAATTATAGTAGATCTTATTTACTTCAGTTACTAATAAGATTGTTTTCATTGGCGACAATTAGGTGGCTAAGGTTAGGTTAGGTTTTCTAAGTTCAAAGGAAATTACGACTTTCTTGTTCAATTTTCTTGATAATGTCTACTCCTATGATAAAAAATTTATAGGAAAAAATACCTACTTTACTAGTTCTACAAGTATTATTTGAAACTATTTTGATATGACCAATACCTACTTTATGAGATATGGTGGAAAGTTAATTTTTTTGTCACCAGTAAAGTGGTACCCCTGATTGGCTTATGTGATTCATTTACATGATTTTCTTATTGTCTTTGACTGTGTCCTTAATATAAAATTTCATGAAAATCCGTTTGGTAGAAGCAGAGAACAAACATGCAGATGGGTAGACAGACCAAAGCTAATAGGTGCTCATGTTGGAAGCGAAACTAGAAGTTGCCTGTATGCTGGTAATTTTCAATGATCACATGACATGTACTAATCGCATTGTACTACTGGCAACAAATTAGTGCCATCATCATGGCTTCACCAATGAAAAGGTTGGAATATGAAGCTGGTTTTAATTTTAAGGCAATAGAATTTGCTAAAAAGTGTTCATCAACATTTAACATTCAAGACATTGAGAATGAATCGATTGTATTTGACAGATTATTTCATCTATTAAAACAGATCATTTGAATATATAGTTATTTATTAGATATATAACTTGATTTTTTTAAATCTTAATGTATGGCTGCTAAATAAATTGAAAAACAGCTGATTCAATATAGCAATCATTTGTACTGGAAGATAAGCTTTATACAACTACTATTTTACATCAATCACCCGGAATTCGAGATATACATTTTTATACTCATCATATAAGTTGACATTAGTGTTTCAAAGATTTTTATTGCTTATAAGGTTGACTTATACACCACAATGCATGGTAATTTAAAATTAGGGTTAAAGCTGTTGCTTGGTTTAATAAAATGATGCATTTTATTGATGTCCACACTAATGGTTGAATTAAGTGAATTTCCTCATTGTATTTTGCAAACTTTACTTAAAAAACAAAATATTAAAATTTAAATTAATAAAATTTGGAATTGCAATCATGTGATATATTTTTTTTATCAAAAATAGTAAAAGATATATGTATAAAGATCTTTACATCAATTATCATTATTTGTAAAATTACTCACATTGTAGCTTTACACAAGCACCTTAGGGATTTTAGATGTGAATAAACAATTAGTATCTATTTTTTCAATTAGAGTAACGGTCAATCAGATTAGAATAAGATGGCAAAAAGTACAACCTATCTATCTTAATACTTTCTTAAGTACTAATATGAAATATAATTTTGATGAATAAGTTGAAGTGACGAATTCATCAACAACCTCTGGTTAATTGGTAGTTAATGTAGTAGCTAATCAACCCCATCCTAGGTGTGCATTAGAAGAGCACCCAATCTACGGGCAATCTCTAATTGTCCTGTGCTTCTTAAATGGTTTCAATGAGTTTTGCATATGTAGAATAATTTTGAAATTTTTAACAGAATTTTTTTAGGTTCTTTTCCACAAAAAGTGTATAATGTCAACTTCGCTCTTAATTTTGTCACAACATATGAATGAAAAAGCATATATTGAGTAAGTGTATTTTGAGGGATGCCTGTATTTCATTTCTCACTAACCTACATTAGTTTTACGAGTAGTGTTTTTTTAAATATTTTATAAGTATAACAACTTAAATGATGATTTATAGTTTTTGATAAAATATGGCTCAAAGACATGATTAATTTTATCATTGATGTAGCTTTTATAAAAAATAAAATATTTAAAATAAAAAATAGTGAAATCTATTATAAACAAAAAATTGTGCATAATGGATGTTTATGTAAAATAAAATTTTACACATCATTCAAAGTATTACAATGAATTTTTTCAAATTCAAGGAGATTAAAAAATTCATTTTGGCCAAGTTGGTATGAATAGAACAAATGCAAAGCAATAAATTAGATGTCAGCCACAAGTAAACTGCAAGATATTTGGGACATAATTTAATTATTAATATTTCATAATTACCTCTCACATATAATATCACAGATTCTGAAATTGCACCAGATGGGCTTGTTCCTACACAAACATATTCTCCTTCATCACTCTTCTGAACAGACATTATCCTAAAGATACCATCTTGGAACACTCCCTGTAGATGAACATTAAAATGATAAGGAATGCATCATATTATGAGAAAATTGTTACACTATATTTTATGAGTGACCCCAAATAAAGAATATTTAAAAAAAATTAATTCATTTATTTGTGCTTGTCACTCAGATATATATTTAAAATAATTAATGCCAGAAAATTTTCAATCTATAAACATGCTAAAATATTTCAAAACAATTTGAAATCCAAGAGAAATAATTTATATGAGTCTTAATATACTTACAAAACAAAAGAGAAAATATGTAATTGGATAAAAGTAATAATCTGACACAACAATGAAGCAAGAAATTTTTTCTTTTTATGTAATATTTCATATTAATCTAACTGAATTATTATTATTTACAAATAATAGTTATATTGAGATAATTCTTTTAGGGAGATTATGAGAACAGGCACACTTGGAATGTAACATTTATAATGAACAATAATTTTTCAAAATAATCAAAGCTTGTCCAGAATTACAAAAACATTTTTAAGAAAATGGTGACTTTTCTACTCTTATATTCTTCCCACAAGCTACAGCAAGAGATGCCAGTATTTGTACACTTTAGTGAGAGATAATTGACAGTTTTAGTTATGACCAAATGCTCAGGGAATCCTTGCATAAAGATGGCCAAGAAGGTCTCCTTTATATTTTTAACATGAACTTTTAATCTTGTTCAGAAAGCAATTCTTATAAAAATTGCATTTAATTACAATTTTTAATGATATAAAGGTCACCATGATTGGAATTTGGTTTGCCATAAAAATAGATTTTGAACTTCTGATCTAAAGGTGAAACAGCAATCTTCCAAACTAGTTTCATATTTAACAAGAGAGAGCATTTTATTCTTAATAATTCAAAATGCATTTCCATATATCATGGCGTATTAGTCGAATTTTGATGTGTTGAAAATTCTCCAAAAAATCCAGGGTTGACTTATACATAGAGTGCAAAAATGAAAACAGAAATTTGGGCAAATGATGCCAAAATCTTCAAATACGAGTTATGAGTCACATAGGTGACCATCATTTTGAATCAACTGTCCCAATGTGCATAATTTAGCAGACTTTTGTTATCAAAAATTCTCATATAGAAACAATTTGAATGACAAATAAATAAAAACTTCAATGCTCCTTTATACAAGGTTTTCCAATTAGGGTGATGATATACTTATCCAATACGATGGAATAATATACCACATTACATTACACATTAGACTATTCCAACATCTTTAATACTGATAGAAAATTGATCATAAGGACTTAATAAATTAATAATTTGCCATAAGAACTTCGCTGATTTAGATAATTTTCATAATTGGTACTTTTTAGCACAATAACTTTTTGAACTCCACATGCTTGCGGGTCATGAATTTGTACTTTGCGGCAAAATTTTTTATGACCATTATTTCTGTTTTGTGCTAATTATTTGTATTTCGCATTATGTGCTTGCAATGCCAACAAACGTGAACTCCCTTTACTTTTTTGTTTCAAAGTTCATTTTAAATTTTGGCGCCCTAGAAAAGGATATATTATTATTATATTATACAAGTAGAGAGCCTGCAGTTTTTACTGCAGGAAATTTTGAGAAACATTAAAATAATATTATAATAAACGAAAAACAAAGAGAAAAGAAGAATCAAATGTTGGGAGAGTGGCAAAATGAGGAAATAACAAAAAAGAACAAAGATAAATCCGTGAAGATGAAAAAAAGGTTAAAAGCAATAACAAACAAAGAGATAAAGAAAAGTCAAACATCGATAGAATGTAACAAACCATTTAGTTACAATGCCTTACAACAAATAAATACATTTTCTTCCTCTCCTTGTTTTCTTCCTCTTTCTTCCTTCATCTCATTCTCTCTCCCTTCCATTCCCTCTCCCTTTAATATCCTCTCCCTTCCATTCCATCTCCCTCCCCCTCCCCTCGTCCCATTCTCTTCCTTCCATTCTCTCTCTTCCATTCTCTCTCTCTTCCATACTCTCTCCCTTCCTTCCATTCTCTCTCCCTTCCTTCCATTCTCTCTCCCTTCCATTCTCTCTCCCTTCCATTCTCTCTCTCTTCCTTCCATTCTCTCTCCATTCCTTCCATTCTCTCGCCCTTCCTTCCATTTTCTCTCCCTTCTTTCCATTCTCTCTCCCTTCCTTCCATTCTCTTTCCCTTCCTCCTATACTCTTCCTCTCTCCCTCACTCTCTTCCTTCTCATTCTCCCTCCCTCCCATTCTCTCTCATTTTCTCTTTTCCTTCCTCAATTCTCTCCCTCTCTTTCACCTCCTCCCATTCTCTCTCTTCCTCCCATTCTCTCCCTCTCTTCATTCTCTCTCCTTCTCTTCATTCTCTCTCCCTATCTCTTTATTCTCTATCCCTCTCTCTTCATTCTCCCTCTCTCCATTCCTTCCTCCCATTCTCTCTCCTTCTCTTCATTCTCTCTCCCTATCTCTTTATACTCTCTCCCTCTCTCTTCATTCTCCCTCTCTCCATTCCTTCCTCCCATTCTCTCTCCTTCTCTTTTCCTTTCATTCTTTCCCCCTCTATCTTTTCCATCCTCTCATTCTTTCCCACCTCTCTTTCTTCCTCCCATTATCCAACCCTCTCTCTCTTCCTTCCCCTTGCTAGTTAATATTTGAAACTGAAGAAATACCTTGTTATCCCATCTTGTACTTACATGGATAATTAACTTGAATTCATTCAAATGTATTAGGCTTACAATATTGTTTGGTGACAATATTGGTCACCATGGAATGGAAAACTTTTTCAATCAAAAAACTCAAGATTTTGTAGATTAAAGCTAAATTTTGGAAAAATTCATTCCATTTGAAATTACACTGTAGGAAAATGAAACTTTATCCTCAAGTATAAGTACTGACTTTGTACGATCATATTTAGTAATTTTAATATACAAATTAAAAATAGTCTACACTCATCTCCATGTTTTTAAATGGGGAAAATGATAACAGAAAATATAAAAAATAAATACATTGGTCGAATCAATCAGTTTAAAAACCAACCTACTACCATATACTCTTTATTAAAGTTAAAAAGATACATTCCAGTTATCTCTATGTTATGTAGTTTTTGAGTTATGGATACATTCTTATACTAGACCAGACACTGCCTCAGACACTCAAATATTTTTATATATTGTATGATATGACTTTAAATGCTGATAATTAGCAGTTTCGAAGTAAATAAACAAGATAATTCTCAACTTAATTTTCTTGTTGCTCAGTTTGAACTTTACCACCAATGCCAATATTTTAATGATGAAACTTTAGTTTAAAATTTAAAGAAATGCCATCATTTTGGAATGTAAGGTTTTCATTAGCTATTATTTTGAACGTAATTAAGGAAATGTTATTTGTTTTGTTAGGTTTTAATTTTAATACAAACATTTAATATAAATCTAAGAATTGCTATCATTTTGTAACAAAACATTTTCTTCCGCATATTTTGAACACAATTAATAAAAGAAATGTTACCACTTTAATGCTGCGTTTTAATATTTTGTGACGTATTTTGAAGAATTAACCTGCCATTGGTCACCATTGGTGAATCCCTCACCCCAAGAAAAACATTCATTTTTTCTATACAAGTTATGATTTCGGGATCAGTATACCTTCCTAAAAGTATTCGAATTTACATCACATGTTACCCCAGATATTTTTAGCCTACTTTCCAGAATGAAAAAAGGCTTATAATTTCTTGATTGTGTCTGTATGATTGTCTGCCCCTATTAACTTTCAAACCAACAGACCAATTTTCATGACACTTGGTGGAAATCTCTTCCTACTGGGCCAAGCTCTCGAAGTTAGTTTTTGTTGCGAAGATTGAAATTCCTGGGTTCAATTTCAGGAACTATCCTTTCCATTTGATTTACATGGGAGATCTGAAATCCATTGTGCAGGATAATTTTCTCTAGCACATTAAAATATCTTAGAATCTCTGAGAAAAGGAATGGAGATTCTGATTTTTATTGTAGAATTTTGCTTTTCCATTATATTTATTCATATTTTGCATAAATACTGACGTTTTTGCAGTTTTTATCACTCATTATTAGAATTTTGCCATTGTAATGACAATTGTAGATTCGGTATAGTTTAGTATAATATATACACACATTATATAAAACTGTGGAAGATAATGCTTAAATGATATATCAAATAATTATTTTTACCGCAAGAAAGGAACAATCATCTTGATGAGCCTGGTCCTCACCCATGACCAACGGTATCACAAAATACAGCGCGACCAATGGCAGGTTAAAGAGTGAGATGTGTTATTTGAAGTGAGTTTTTAAGGGTTAAATACGCCTAAGAGAAATTATTTTCATGAAAATATTTTAAATGCACTGTAATCCTTGAATCGATAAATGATATGCAGCTAGGAATTAACATCAGGTTAACTGAAAGTTAACATACTTAAAACAAAGAGTAGGATAATACATATAATCAATTATCACATATGGTGAGCATTGCCCTCACCCATGAACAACGGCGTCACAAACTAGAGCGCGACCAATGGTGGGTTAAAAGAAATGTTATCACTTTCTTACGTTAGGTTTTGATTTTCTGTTATGCATTTCGAACTAATTACTAAAAGAAATTTTACCACTTTATAATGCTAGTTTTTATTTTTGGCTTGGAAATGTTTGCAGCAGAACCCAAAAAAACATCTGTGCATCACATACCCAACATTCCAGTTCAGCAGTTCATCAATTTAAATTAAAGCATTTCCTTGGAATGAACAAAAGAAGATCGAAAATCACATGCAAAAATGTACTGGAGATAAACTGCACAGTTGCCAAAGAAAGTGTTATCACTTTGTAATGCTGGGTTTTCATTTGCTATTGTTTTGAAAATAATTAAAAGAATTTTTTCACTTTATGATGATAGGTTTTCATTTGCCATTATGTTTTCTATTATTTTAAACTGCTTTATTTATGATGAAAAAGGTGAATTTTTTTAGGCTGACTGGGAACCGTACTCCCATTATTACACTGTGTCTTATGGAAAAATAGGACGCGCTTCGCAAATTTGGATTTGGCGTCAGTTTTTCCAGAATCAATTATTTGCAAAGTTCAAAAAGGTGGTGTATACAAAAATAGAGGTTCAACTTATATGGCGAGTATATATCTAATCATGCTCTCTTGGGCTAAAAAACTGACTTCAACTTATATGCCGGGTCGACGTATACGCCACGATATATGGTAGTTAAAACTGCTGCTTCATTTAATAAAATGATGCATTTAATTAATGTTAACACTTACGGTTGGATTAAGTGAACCTCCTCGTTGCCGAGACCACTGTAAAGTTGGAAGTGGAGTTCCAGATGCTTCACAACGGAATTCAACTGGTGAACCTTCAATGGCTACTTGATGACCCGGTGGATGGATTGCTAATGATGGGGCTCTAGACGGGGCTAATAAACAAAGACTCAGAGTCATCTTATTGGTACAATATATTTTAGTATTGATATTTAATAATGGTCAATGAGATTATTAATGTGAATAATGAGTAAAACAAAAATTAAAAAATTAATAATATTTTCCCTTTATATATGTACCCTGATATATTGTTCAAGGACACTAGATTCAAATCTAAATTTTACAATAAAAGTTAAGTTAGCTACGAAAACGAATCTAAGCAAAATATAGTAAAATCCTTTTATGAAGACATCAAGTTGCATCATACAACTTCACACTCTAATAATTTTTTGCTTCATAAAGTGAAAGTGTTTTCTACTGTTTCTTTTAAAATTCAATTAAATGCATTTTCATTTCAAGCTTCTGTGGCCTATGCTGGAAAGTTATTTTATAATAAATTACCATCTCAAATTAAAACCATTCAGACTAAGGGATTATTTAAATGTAAACTGAAAGCATTCCTTCTTGAAAAGTGCCTATATAGCATTGATGAGTTTTAATTTTGAGGTGTTATTATACTGTAATCTAGTATGTAATGTATTATATCTGTATTTTTATTGTTTTTGACTTGTCTTATGTTTGTGTGTCAAATCTAAAAGACCAATAAATCTAATCTAATGGTATGCTTATATTATCTATGGTGCAAATGTTGACTTGTTAATACATATTAATCGTATTTCATAATAAACGAATTTTTAACAACAAAATGACCCTTGTAAAAGGGAATAAAAACACCTTTGTATAAACAAGAACTTCGTATAAACCATTTTTGTATTAACAAGGTTTCTCTGTAGTTCTTTTTTCATATACTGATATTCTGCAAAATGGTTAATTCAAGCATAGCTAATCAAAAGCACTTAAGTTTTCAATGAATTATAATCAACAGAATTGATTATTTTCATAGGCATAAGAATCTAGCTTAATATTTTAAATTTATGTTATATTTTCAGGAAAACATTTATTTACCATAAAAATCAAATCAAATGAAGTAAATTAAGAATGTTCAAAAAATGTTCACAAAATTTTCAATTAATTGTCCTCAATGATATAAATATTGATTTAACTTATTAAAAATATTGGTTTTTAGGCACCTTAGATTTACATAGCAGATTTTCTCCACTTGAAAGCGTAATGAGATTAATGAGATAATCACCATACCTGGTATCTTAAGAAGATCTTGGGAAAATGCTTCGCAGCATGAACAGAAAAGGAGATAGCATTACAATTCTATTTTACAAATATTCATTAATTTTAAGTGATAAATTAAGATAGCAGGAAGACAACAAATGCTAGAGAATAATAGCTTAGTTACAAGTGCTGTTATTAAAATTGATAATATATCATACTACTTCATGGGTAACCTGGAATGATACAGCCAATGCAATAGCTAGTCTTCTTACCTTGTCCTAACTATAAAACACAGCTGATGAAACACGTCCCATACTTCAACATCATAAATGAGATGTGCTTGTATGTGTGCTTATACATGCATTGAATCAAATTAATATAAAATTTGATTTTTTTTCAAATCCAAATATGAATTATCTAGAATTAACACTTCATTAAAATGTAACCTTGAGATAAGAATTTCAAATTATAAAGAAGTTATGCTAGAAGTAGGTCCTCCTCTTTTCTTGATTTTCAAAAACTCTGTCAACTCTCTATTGAAGGTAGAAACATCAATTTCATCATCCTAGCTCTAATTTTTGGCATTTTATTGGACAATAATCTAATAGAAGGTGAGATAGAAATAATAACTATATATAAAAAAAATTAAAATATCAAATTAACATATGATCCCAACAATTGAGCACTACTGCCTGTTACATAACACACATGAAGAAAATGCCACCCAGTACCGAGTATCAATGATCTCTCCAAGTTTTTCATCCCTGTGCAAAATGAATTTTATGCTGTGCACTAATATCAAGCAGTGAGCTGGTATGTGCCACTAGTAGAAGCAAATCTGTGCAGCTCTTGAAGGTCTCTTAGCTGAGTACATAGTTAAGCAGTTGGTTAACCAATAGTTATACATATTTTGGTTCTGCAAAAATATGTTCCATCCCATGACCTGCAAAATTATTCAATCATCGCAAATATTGCCTCTTTTTTGCGAGAAACAATCACATAAGATAGTTTTCTCCATCTGTCATAGAAATTGAAATATTTATTTCCAGAGTTTTAACTCCACAAGGATGGTCAAGAGCAATCATTGACTTTGTTAACTAACATATTTAGTTTTCAATGTTCTGTGAGTATCAGGCCCTTTCCAATCCACATATGAGTTTTTGGAAGATTCAAATTGCATTTTGTTTCATGCAAGCCACAGGTAAATATATAAGTAGTCCTTGATAGGTTATGCTGAGATAGATGAGAGAGGAGGAAGGGAGGGATATGACAAATGCAAAGGATAAGGATTGTATGTATCTTACATGAAGGTGACTAGCTGTAGTCTCACTTGCCATTGCTACCCCCACTAAGGCTATTGATGAAATAATTTGAAAATGAGGATGCCATTTCAACTGACCAAGTTTACAGAATTTTTGCTAGCAGGAACATTGGGATAAATCAGACAAATTTATAAAAATGGTATCTGCAGAATATCTGGTTAATAATCATTCAATTTTTGTCACCTATTTAATTTGAAGAATTACAGAAATAATTAATACCTTTGCACAATATGGCATTATAAAATTAAACTGTGTTCCTCTTCAACTTCGCAATTTTCAGTTTATCTTTATTTATAGTTATCCATTTATTGGTGCACATTTTTAAACCCATGATCTTTTTAGAATAAAAAATGAGAACATAATGGTATTCCCAACTCCATTCCTGTTCTTACTTGAGGCAGAAGCAATTTATTATGCATTACTCATTTGGAAATTATTTTTCAGTTATTTGATCTATATGGAAAGTTGGACAATTCAAGCTAATTTTTATATGGCATTATATTGGAACAATCTAACTTATATGGATACTTGTTCCCTAATATGATAGCAAAATTACATTGAAAGAAAGTAATTCAGGAGAACATAAATCAAGGACTTCCTCTACATGCTTTTATTGGTCAATGGTGTCTCAATTTATACTAAATGCACTGGAAGTACAACAGTATTCAATACCATGACAAATATGAATGTGTTTGGAATAGATTGGTATTGATTATACTGTAACTCCCAATTTATTTCAGTGATTAACCTATGCACAGTTTAGTGTATTTACTTTAATCAAACCTTATTTTCAGGGTTGATCCACTGATATTTAATGATTAAAATCTCAAAAATCAAGACAGTAGTTTAGTTTATATCAAATTGGGTGAGATCCAAACATTTCTTGGATCAGAGATCTCAAACATGTGGCTTGTATCAGGCATTTATGTGGGCTGAGAAGAAATTTATTTTACACTAAGCTGCACTCCAAATTGAAATGTATTTCATATAATATGTCATGAAATTATTTATAAATAATTTTCTAAGTTTAGAAATGTATTAAATCAAAATTTATAAGACATCTGCAGTTTATCACTTACTGCCATTTAGAACACCTTATGCAGTTAAGGTACATAAGAGTGAACTTGCCATTGCTCAAATGACCTAACCCATGTAGGCAAACTTAGTATTTTATTATGGAATGGGTTTCATAACCAACCATCTAAGGGTGAGGATGGAGGGGTGATGGGGCTGATGTCTTCATGTGGTGTAAGGGGGTTGTGAATGTGCAGAGAATATGAAATTGTGTGGGAACTGAGAATGATGGTAAACTGGAATGCAGCTCATAGGTTTGGTGAGTTAGCTTCATGTCGCTTATGGATTTGGTGTGCTGCTTCTACATGGCCCCCACACTGATATGAGTTTGAGACCTCTGTGTTACATGCTTTTCATTGGAACCTCCAATTACCAACTTTTGGTATCAACAATGAATCTCACCCAATTTGACATACATCACTTAACCTTTCAAATATTAATGTATGATGATGTTTACATCATTACTAACTTACATATAGGATATTCTTCAAATCTTAAACAAAGTGTTAGCTTAAGGACATTTTCATCAAATAATCTATCCATATGGATTAAAGATAATATTATTTAATGTGAAAGTCAGACACCTGATTTCAAAATGTCAAATTATACCTCCAACAGTGAGAACAGCTCGCTCTGTTGCAACAGACTCTCCATCAGTTACTTCACACAGATAAGTTCCTGAATCAGATGGTTGCAAATTGGTTATTATAAGTAACCCTTGTCCATCATCCTGTGATCTACCAGCAGGCAACACCCCACCCTCTTTGCTCCAAACAATTCGTACTGGAATCTAAGGAAAAAGTAAAAAATTTTCTGCTTGACATAAACTTAAATATCAAATTTAAAATTATTTAGGTATTGATCATTAAAATGTACATTATAAACAATTCATAAGATAAACTATGATAGCCATATTTACCCAAACATAAGTCAACCTTTTTATACATATTACTTCATATCCAAAATGTCTTTTGGCTTATATTAAAGGTTATTCAAGGGTCAACATAAATATGAGGCTCTAAAACTCCAGCTGTAAATCCAGATGAGACAGATGGAACATTTCTACAGCTAGCATGATATTGCATCCATTATAACCTAATAATAATTTAAAAGCTATATAAAACCGGAAATATTTGACCATCCTCCACTAGCTTCAGCACAATGCTTGAATTGGGCAGGAATGCATAGAAACGATGTTTCACATGATACAAAATGAAGCCAATAGCATTCCTATTGTTAAAAAATCAGATAAAATATTCTGGTTGCTAAATTATTTTAAAAACTTGTATTCACTTGCTAAGGATTTGAAATGTTGCATTGGTGATTTTAAGTTAGACTACATACGTAAGTGATCACAATGTCCAAATATCTGAACCAATGAGAATTGGTGTATGCATGTGTCACTTGTGCCAGTTACAGATCCAATTTACAGTAGTTTAAATGAGTTTTACTAGTAGGTAAGCTTTGTTAAATTTATAAATAAATATACCGTAAATACCCGCATATAATGCGCACCCTCGTATAACGTGCAGGGGGGTTTTCAGCCTCGTAATCTACGATTTTTCTATATACCCGCGTATAGTGCGCTCAGATTTTTTTTAGTGTTACCGTTCCAAAATAAAGTAGATGGTGTAACGTGTTCTAAAGCAATGATCAAATTATTGGTAACATAATGAAAGTGTGAAATGAAATTTTCGAATAACGTTCCAGAAGAACGTCAGCTAACTCAACCATTACATACTCTGTTTACTTACAAGGTGATATTAGGATATACATAATAAATCCAATTATATTAATTTCATAGTATGGCATATGACATTGTTTGAGCTAATAAAATGAAGGAATGACGATAATCCGATGTTTTTTACATACGTTTTTGCGACGCCTGAGGTGGACGGGTTCGCCCAACCTTCAGTTTTACCCTTATTAGAACACTCTGGATCACGTAAACACGATAGCAAATACCATAATTAACTACAGACACTAAGAATAAAGAATAAATCATGTATGAATGCTGAGAGAAAGGTAGGTAACGATAACTTAATTTAGTTCTACAAGAAGCATCAACTCCCAGCGAACTCAAAGACATCAGCTGCCATTGTTTCTAATTGTAAGTAGTACCAGTACCTCACTACCAGGCCGGGCGCCGGTGTAGGGTGACGTCATGCGTAAGATGACAATTCTGATAACAACATCGAAGAAGAATGGTCCAGTGACGAAGAATTTCTTGGATTTTAAAATGAATAAATACTGAATTAATTCTTTTCACATGTAATTAATGTATGTTTATAGAATTTGTTAATAAATTTTTACTATTATCTATCTCACTTTTCGTAAAAATCACCAATAAAAATGTGAGGATACCCGGGCAGTAATTAATGTGCCAAAATTGTGGAAATATTGGGTCAAATGAAAATAGAAAGATTATGTACCCTCGCATAACACGCATCCTAATTTTTAACTCAAATATTTCAAGAAAAGTGTGCATTTTACGCGGGTATTTATGGCATATATATATATATGTACATATCAGAGGTGGCCAGACATTTGAGTCTCTCGCACATAGCATCCTCAAAAATATTAAGAGCCACACTCAAGCAAGAACTGTGATAATGGGTTGAAAATGCAACTCAAGTAAGACTAAGAATAGAATTTAGCAAAAAATTGTTTATTCTTTAGCAACTCCAAAAAATAAGTAGCAAGGATTTGGTGCATATTTAATCATGTCTTCGGGAGGTTAAGATTAAACTGATTCAGGGAAAAGATGGATAACATTCCCCCGTGAGCTGCATATTGAGTACACAAGAGCTGCACTTTGGCCATATCTGGTGTGTGTCTATATATACAGTAAAACCCCTTATTTACACTTTCCTAGAGACCTGGGAAAAAAATTGTAAATTGTGGGAAAGTGCAAATTGATGGAAAAGGAAAAATAACTAAACTGATTTTACTTTTAAACTCGCTCATTTGTTACAGTAAGACTAACAATAAAATCAGTGTTAAAAGAGCTAAGTTTATATTTATTTATATGTTTACTTAACCAGCACACTTTTTTAATAATAATACCTAATATTAAAATATGTGCCGAATTAAAACGCTAGTGTGTATAGTATGCTTGGGTTTCCATTACATTCCCCACATTACATTTGTCTGGAAAATTGTACATAGATGTAGGTATATTTACTTCAGGAACGTCATACTTTTTTTAAGCTTGAATATTGTTCGTTTTTTCCGCCTCTTGAGCTATGACTTTTTTAAAAATTCATGCCATAACTTCATCAGATTCCTCTGTTAACCTGGGATTTAAAAGAACCTTTTTTCTCAACATGATCAGCATCCTTTTTGTCACCCATTGTTCAAATAACTAATGGGTAAAAACTCACTAGGTAGGTACAAAGAATACACCAACTCACTGATAGCTTTAATTCAATACATGTATGCCTGATGTGTCTACATTGTAACAAGTATCTCGTATCACTTAACAGATGTGATGTGATGTACGGTGATTTTTTGAAACATGATTTTACGATCTTTTAAAATCACTAGTACTCGAATATAATGCGTAGGCTATTTTTAAATTTCATTTTTTGGAAAAAAAAACCGCATTAGATTAGGGACAATACAGTACTTAAATTACAAATTAATTTCAATTTAATTACTAACTGTGAGAGCTTAGGGGCAGAATTTGAGTAGAAAGGGTTAAAACAAGATGGTGCGATGGCACCAAACTTGAACATCTTTTCAATAGCATTCATACTTGGTTCAAAGAGTAAATAGTATAAATAGCATTTCCATATCTGAGTGTGCTATTTATGCTCTGCTAGTGTGATTTACATATGAAGTTTTCACCCAAAAGAGTTCATATGTATTTCCATCTCTAAGTATGCTTTTCATCAATATAGCATCTCTTAGCTTTTACCATCTGTTAAAAGGTTAAATTGAGTGCTGTTTTGAAAAGAACGTTCATATTTCTGCCTCTAGGGGCACTGTTCCTACTCTGCCCCCGTTTTTTACAAGAATTAGGATTTTTTTGCAAAGCTAAGTCGAAAAACGTTGAAAACTGTTGGGAATCGCATGCTAAATTGTTTTTAAAAAATTGGAAATTCTAACATAAAATGATGCATATAGCAGGAAAACTTAAAATGAAATAACGTAAATACGGGGTATTTAAAAGTAGTTGGTGCTTGCATTCTGCAAGCATTTCAGCCCATATCAAAAGTAACACCATAGGATTTTGAGGGGGTGCAGTGCATAAGACAGTCCCTAATGTCACTTCTATCAGGGTTGCTTCCCCTATTGTAATCCCTGATATTCCTAGAGAAAAACAAATCTATCTGCTCCTCCCTAAAGTCAATATCCCAGATTTAATCATCGTGTTTGTGCTTTCAGTATTACGTTAGAAATCTAATTATTTATGATACCCTCAACCACAGTACTTGAAGCAATTAGTGTTTTGGATACAGTAAAATCTTACATATTATCAGAAAAAATATGGATGATGATGTTTTCATAATATGCATGATATTGAAAATTAGAATAAGTTAACTTATACGCTTATGGGAATAAACTTGATGTTAATTCGATTAAAGAAAAATGAAAAAATATATTTCTGTAACTCGAATTTTCTATAACTTAAATAATTTTTGCTTTTCCCTGAGATTCAAGTTATAGAAGTTCCACTGTACATATATACACAAATATTTAAAAATATATTTCCATAACTTGAGTATTCTAATACACGAATAATTTTTACTTTCCCTTGAGATTTAAATTATGAAAGTTTGTTATGACGGCATTAATTTCCATTAAAACATTCAAGGTCCCTTTAAAAGCAATGAAGTCATTGCCATGGTTTTTATACATTTCCATTGTTGAAAAGAGGAAAAATTCACACTATTTTCCGATTTAAAGCAGATATTTATGCTAATTCGGTATATATTTGAATTCTGCCTTAAAAAATTAAGAACTCTGTTCTTTCAGCTAGACAACTGTTCTTTACCTGAATTCGTAACCCAATTTTAAGGAATTTAAAAATGCATTTTTAGAAAGCCTTGCACTGAATCCTATGCTTTTCTTATGGAGTACTGAAATGGAACTTGGGGGTTAAAAAGACTCCTTAAATAATAACATTTTTGTGATTTACGATTTTTTTCATCGATTGTGACACTCAACCTACCAACATGCTAAATTTCAGATTTTTAGCCCTTCTAGAAGAACTGAAGAGTTTTATGTCAGTCAGTCAGTGAGGCACAAGTAGCTTTATTATTATATATACTAGTGTAATTGCCTGTCAAATATGATGGTAAGGGACGATTATGTATTTAAATTAAGGTACTTCCCAGTATTCCTCCCTTTCTCTCTGCCTCATTCCCATTCTCTTCCCTCCCTCTCTCCTAGTGTCTCTCCCTCCTATTTTCCCTCTGTCTTCCTTCTTCCCATTTTTTGTCCTTATCTCCCTCATATTCTTCATCCTCACTTCTTCCCATCCTCCCTTTCTCTCTGCCTCACTCCCATTCTCTACCCTCTATCTCTCCTACTCTACCTCCTATTTCTCCTCTCTTCCTTCTTCCCATTCTCTATCCCTCTCTCCTTCCTATTCTTTACCCTCACTTCTTCCCATCTTCCCATTTCCTCCTCCCATTCTTCCTCAGATTCTCCTTCTCATTCTCCCCTCAAAAATGTAGGTATCATTCTCAGCATGATATACGTAGATACAAATCTTACATAAATAGAATATTTATTTGTTAAACATTACAATAGATAACTTTATCTGGCCAAAATTATTTTAACTCTCTGGAACATACTATAATGTGAATTATATATTTTTTAGTTTTCAGTCCTCATATAATAATGTTTCGTTAAATTAAAATTTATAAATTTTATTCAGAGAAAATGAAATACATTCAACCTCCAATTAGTGACACAAACAGACATTTATTTCTTAAATTACCATGTCAGCCCTAAATAAACAAATCCTGATTATTTCATTATATAAATTTCTGCCAAATTTGAATTTTCTATCTACATCCTTGATCGAGTCATTCGCAATTTAATAGTTAGACACTTAGACAAACGGACTGAAAACTTAACCATTTATTATCATTTTTGTGATTCTTTTAAACCTCTCTTTCTCTCCCTATTTCCAAAACCGTCCTCAAGACCTCCATTCTTCTACCTAAAACCTGTAACCTAGTGCCCAATCCTTCACTCCTTAAATATATTACAAGCTTGGTTTGTTTATTAAAATGTCGGGTGTGCCACTCAACCTACCTACATACTAAATTTCAGATTTCTAGCCCTTCTAGAAGTATGTAAGAGTTTTATGTCAGTCAGTGAGAGGCACAAGTAGCTTTATTATATATATATATAAAATTTTTTGAGACTCTCTGTATGTGTGTATATACATACATACATATATATATATATATATATATATATATATATATATATATATATATATATATATATACATGTATACACATACAGAGAGTCTCAAAAAATTTATACACATTTTAATAATATATATTCACATATTCAAGATGGAACCAAAATTTAATGTGCCTCTAAGCAGTGTGGCATGCACTTACCAGATGGCGTTAGTCCCAATGAAAAACTGCAATACCTTACCCAGGATTCAGAAATGTAATACAAAATGGTGGAAGTTCACTTGACGTTCAAAAAATGCTAATTAATTTTGAAGTGGTACTGGAAATTTGTGAATGTGTGTGAAGTGCAGAGATGGTGGAGATGTGAATTTGCAACAGAGCCTCTAAAACGACTAACAATTTCAAGAATTAGTGATAAATTTGAGACCTACAGTACTGTGCAAGACGTGTGCAAGCAACTATCTGGGAGACTTTGTTCATCAACGAGTGGGGAAAATTCTGCTATGGTGTTACAGCAATTCACACAATCGCCAAAACAATCTCTTGTGAGACTGGAATCAGCAGGGCAAATGTACACTGCATTCTCAAATCAGATAAGTTGAAATGATATGTGCCAATGCTGTTACATGCAATGATTGAAGATGATCCTAGTCGCAGAACTGAGTTTTATGAATGATTTCAAAGGAAGGTGGATGAGGATGCAGTTTGTTGACATGATTATTTGATCTGATAAGGCAACATTCAAGCTTAATGGTACAATGAACCGACATAATTGTTTTTACTGCTATTCTAAAAATCTGAAAATTCATGTGGACAAGGTAATGAACTTAGCAGGACTTACAATCTGGTGTAGTGTGTCATCCAGAGGTATTGTGGGACTGTACTTTTTTTAAGGGACAGTTAGTTACTGGTTTTGAGTACCTCCTCAGCTATATGGAGATGAGGAAATTTACTACCAACAAGACGTGGCACCCTCACATTTCCATCGTGATGCCAGGGCCTATCTTGATGACAATCTCCAAGACCAGTGGATAGGCCAAAAAGGAAGTGTTGAGTACCTGCCACATTTGCCTGATTTAACTTCACTTGACTTTCGCTTGGGAGGTTACCTGAAGGATTTAGTGTACTGTGAAAAACCAGCAACACTTCAAGAACTAAGGAATGAAATTGTAAAGTCATGCACAGCCATCACAGCAGATACCTTGGCGAATGTTTGCCACTCAGTTGTTCATCGCTGTCAGGAGTGCCTAGGAGTTAATTGAGGTAATTTTGAACATCTGCGATAGTTCAACATGTGCCACAAACTACTGCTTCTGAAAACACCAAATATTTATCTTTTCCGAATTATGTAATGGGTATTTTTTCTTTATTAAAATGTATAGTATACATCTTTTGAGACACCCTGTGTGTCTGAATATATATATACAGTAGAGTCTCGATAATCCGACCTAAATGGGACCGAGGAGTGGTCAGATTACCGAAAATATCGGACTATATGGAAAAGAACGGGGCGAAATGAAACAAATTTTGAAGTGTAACACAAGCACGAAATACGTTTATTAATCATTATTCTACAGTACAACTACCATAATAGAGTAGAAAACTATTATTTGAAGTTAAAGTTATTGTTTAAAAAAATTGAGTGATTAAGGTTTGTTTCCAGGCTTTGCTTTGCTTCTCTTCCTTGTGGTGAGGTCGCGCCAGCATCTCAATAATATGACATCAGTAGCAGTACTTATACAAAAGCGGTGGAACAGTAGGAGCTAGGTTTTTGAAAGCTCGTGATATTTTGGCCTTATCAATAAGTAGAGTTTTAATTTTTGGTTACCAGTAGCGTTACTACAGGCTAGAATCGTCACTCTTTCTTTATTTCGTTTATACCCAGGAGCTGAGGCTTCAGCCCGAGAAGCTCAAATTTTTGAAGGCAGCATTTTATAGTTTAAGCCTGTCTCATCACAGTTATATATCTGCTCATCTAACAATCCTTCATTGTCAATGAGATAACAAAATTTCGCTTTAAATTTCAAAAATTCGTCTGAATTTGCCGATAATTTTTTGCCACAGATATTGAGCTGCCTATGGCTATGTCAGATTATGTGGAATGTCAGATTACAAGGTCATTTAAGTATCGGGCAATGAAGTGAATCGGAACATAAGTTTTGGAGGAAAGCCATCATGTTATCTCAAATCACTTCCCTCGATGTTTTGGCTGTGGATGGTCTTGGCCACTGTATTATCTGAACCTCAATCCATGCAACTATTTTCTATGGAAATATATGAAAGACAATGTGTACAGAAACAATCCCGATGCAATTGATGAAGTCAAAGAAGAAATTGCATCTGTTATCTGCACAATCACTCCTGACATTCTAGGCAGAGTAGTTGTCAATTTTCAACGTCGACTTCAAATGGTCTTGGATGCTGGTGGCTCATATATTGAAAATGTTTTCCATTAATCTCCCAAGTCTACTGTGTAAATTAACACAAAAATCATTCCTGTACGTTGAGTAAATAAACAAATATAAGCAATTTAAACTGGTGTCTTTTTTGGGTGACCCTGTACAATTCATTATATATCATTGATATGAAAATAAAAGGAGAGAAAACTAGGATTGTTTATTTAATTTAGTAATGTCTTTCTACTGAACGAAAGTCCAGCATTACTGAAATAAATGAAGGTATGTATGAAAAGATTGAAAGAAAAAATAAAGTGCTACAGTTTTATAGAAAAAGTATTTCAAAGATGTTCTTAATGTAGAGTTATGAGAAAAAGTAAAAAAATGTAACAATGGACTGCCCATTGGATAGGAAACTATAAGAATGGCGGTCTTGGAAGTAGCAACATTGTTTAAGATACCATGACAGTATTCATAGAGAAGTGTTTGTTGGAACATCAGATTCATTATGCAAATAGCTTGGTAGTTAATGAAGTTGATGGAAGTGAAGAAAATTGTTTATACAATAAATAATAGTTTGTGCAGAAACATTATAAACATTGCAGTCAGAGCTGTCTGAAGGGGAGGGCTGGGTGGGCAGTTGCCCAGGGCCCGCGCCTATGAGGGCCCCGCGTCTATGAGGAGCTATAGTAGAAATTGTATTCGAGAAATTGTATTCAAGAAATTGTCTCGAGAAGAGGAGATAGGTGCTCGTTTACTCGTATACTGTTTATATATACTCGTATACCTTTCTCATTAATTTCCAAGTTGATAAGATTGAAAAATCAATAATTATAAACAGATTTGCACATATTAAAGATAGAAAAATAAACATTTAAAATTGTAATGTACTGATTATTGTTCTTTTAATCTGTGCAAACCTTAACAATTAATGGTTTTAAAAATATATTTCACCTACTGTATTTTAGGAGAAAAACTAACATAAACTTGAAAACAATAATAAAATTGTAATTAAATGAGAAATTTGATTTGTATAAATAGGGGGCCCCGCGGCAACCCTCTCATCAGAGGCCCCGCAGGTCTTAGAGATGGCTCTGATTACAGTTATAAATGTTGATACCAGTTTCATATTTTTCATATAGATAGAAAGTTATACTTGAGAAAATCATCTAATATACAGGATCGTCTTATATTTCAGTAAATACAATATTTTAACTCAAGGATGTTTCCATGAATTTTTTGCTAGCCAAATTTTACAAGTATTTCATAGCATTTAAGTTATATCATATTGATCTCTCTACAATTTATATACAATGAAGCACTAGCACTTTATATAAATATATATATGAGATAACAATACCTGAGCTCTCAGGGAAGTTCCGGAACATCTATACCGCACAGAACCACCTGCTTCCACTATTTGAATTGTAGGCTCGTTAATTAAGACAGATATAGTTGGTGGTCTCGGTGGTGGTTTTGGTAATTTTGTTTCAGGACTAGCTTCTATAGTACAACAAAACAGAATTTATTAAGTAATGGCTTCCATTAAATAAAAATTAGTTGCACAGAAATAAAAGAATATACTAAATCAGTAAATTTTTATAAAATTCAATTTATTTGTATTAAGCAATTTAATATGGTTTACTATATATTATTTTAACATAGCAGACTAAAAAGTAAGTAAAATGTGAGATCATTTTTTAAACCACTGCTATAGCAAAATTAATTGTTTAGATTATCATTTTGGTTCCTTTCCAAAGATGCTATGATTATGTTTCCTTGCTATTTAAAGGTCTATTGCAAGTTTGTATAAGAAGTATGTTAATCAAATTATATCAATCAATTTAATAAAAATAATTAAAATATGGGAACAGCCTACATACTAAAAACAATCAACAATGACCAGGAATTACAGTAGTCCCTCTCCTTATGCGGGGGATGTATTCTAGGATAGTGACACACAAAAAGAATTCACATAAACAGAACCTATATTTACATATAAAAGGTAGGGATATGTTTCCAAAACACTCTTAACCCTCTCCTCCAAGATGCATTTCTTCCACACTATAACTTTCATATGCATTAAATATAAACTTTAAACAATTAACACAATAAAATATGCTCACCAATGGAAGGAGGCAGACAAGTACATCTCTAGGTAAATTTTCAAAAACCAGTTTTGCAAAAAGCAGTTCTTTGAAAATCAATTTTTTGAATGAACTATTTATGAAACGTAAAAATATTTCATAAAATGACAATATTGCAAAAATAAATTTATCATTGTTTCAATGGAATATTTTGGAAAACAGGAAGTTTTTCTAGAATAAGATAATTGACATTCACTCATTGGAATCTTGAAGAAATTTACCCTATATTATAAACTTTAAAAAATGAAATGTTAAAAAATTTAAATTTTAAAAATGTTTTTAGTTATTTTAATATTAATTTTCTTTATTATTCATTTATAAAAGTTTTAAGAATATTTTCAAAAATTGCTTCAATTTATTCTTTATACTACTACACATCAATTTTAAAATATTTTCCACATTGCACTTGAGGGAACTCATAGTAACAATTGGCTAATTTTTCAGAAAAACACAATGGAATTCATGGAATCATGAATGGAAATTTAAACAAAATTAATTTCTCAATGCTATACCATAATTTTTAAAGGAACATTATAATGGCATATGGTGGTGAATGGTCGCCTCATCGTGTAAGATAAAGCAGTACTGATGCGCACAGTGCAAGAGACAATGAGTGACTGCATGGTAAACTTATGGCACAGGAGAAAACTTAATTACATTTTTGTTTCTGACCATGTATCCAAATAATAGCGAATCAATGCCACATAAAATGAAATTCAGGTAGGAATAAGTTTGTCACATAATCGAGAATTTGCATAAACCAAACCTGCATAAAGAGAGGGAAGACTACTTGAAAAAAGCAAATTAGGATTAGAGTCACAGCTAAGATTTGACAGCTATACTTAAGGGCATATTTTCAATCCTTATGCATCCATTAAGAATTTATGCTCAATAAATAAATGCATTATTTATTTATTTTCAAAGAGGAGGCATGGAATTTTGTCTGTCCTGAGACCATTTCTTAGCTATAACTCTGGATAGGATGGAAAACTTGAGAGTTGCCAATTATGAAAAGTTTCTTTGGCTCTTCTCAATACTTAATATTAAGATATAGTAAATAATCAACTAAAGAATAAGCTGACAGACACACAGCATATATTAGCAGAAACAGGATAGAAATAATGAAAATTATTTAATAAAACAAAATGCATACACTCACACAGTTAAATAGCAATGAGCACACAAGACAAAAATTCACATTAACCAACAATATTGTCAAAACATTTATAACAGATGCAATTCAAAAGAAGTAACACGTATTGTTCCAAAAGCTAACAGATAAAACTTTAAAGCAAATATTGGAATACATTATGGTAAGTCTTGCTTAAGAGTTCTAAAATACTATTTTCTTCACAAAACTTTAGTAAATACAACGGTAGTTATATAAAAAAATTAATGAAAATACTTAAAATATTTTTTAATGACAAAACCGAAACAATGTGAATTTTAAAATATTTAAATTTACACAACAAATTTTGCTATCACAAAAAAATTCAAGATCTTTCTTCAAGGAAAATCTTATTTATTTTCTACATAAATGTCTTATAACAAATGCTAAATGGGGTACATTTAGAAAAAACAGAATCGATGGCTGCTACAGCTTTGTTGCAGTTGTATTAATTATATCATTCTATCAAAACTGATTATGCAGGATGTAACACTTTTACTCAAATACTAATCACTAACAATATGCATCATTTGTAGATATGACTTTTTAAGGGAAGCTATATCTAGCATGTATAAATTTGTGAATAAAACAAAAAGTAAGTCTTCATAAAGGTTTTTAAAAGAAAAATTGATTCCAAGTAAATTTATTTATAAGTCAAGAATTAAGCAATATTTTAGACCAAGTCTCATCAGCAAAAAGAGATTTTTACTAATATTCCTCATTCTTGATAATTAAGAGACGGATTTATTATACTATAACTGGAAAAGATATGACTAACTGCTTCAGTAAATTATCAAAAAGTCTGTTTACATTTAAAAACACATTACTATGTCAACAGCACATAACTTGAACAAAATGGCACATATTCGCACAACAAAGATGACTGCCAAGCTTTAATTAATTTATTTTTAAGTACCGTATGCCAGGGAATATTGACGATCATATGCTTTGATATATGAAATTGCTCTAGCAACTTCAAGGTTCGAAGAATCATATGCAGTGCAAATAAGAGCTTTAATTCCTTGCAATACTAAAAGAGTATATTTTCCATGATTTCCATATCTTTCATCTGTTTCTCTTGCATTTGCTCTGGAGGAGGCTGAATCTCCTTCTTTAACCTCGGTAAATTCTAGTCTCAATGGTTGATCACTATTTCGTACACTGCAGGTAAATTCCACTTCTTCACCAATTTGTGGCCTTGAGTTGATGGCTACCAAACTCAATATGATACTATTACTTACTATTTGGCCTAAGAAGATAAAACATGTTTAATAAAATCTTATTATGAATATCTGTTGAAAGCATGTCCTAATGTTTTGGTAAGTCAACAAAAACTTTAGTATTAAAACATAACATATTTATATCGTTAATTCGATAAATTTTATTTATTCTTTAAAATTTAAGATGTAGAATGATAAATTAAATATTAATGCCAACACCATCAAAAAGTTAAACAATAGATTTATATACATATTTTAGTAGTTCATTATTTTTATTTTATTATTATAAGTGGTCTGTCCAAAGACAAGTTCTTGGTTGTATGTTAAACTAAGTACTTCACATCATCCTACCTTGGGAGAACTCATTATTTCTAAGCATTCAATCAATTCCACGGAATGATATTGTGGCAGTTTTCCCTTGCTTTAAACAATTCAGTACTTTAGCTGTTCATGTCATTCCGACAATGCTGTCAATTATTTTGGTCATAGACCCAGCCAACATAATTAGTTTTTGGCTCAATAACCTACTGCTGCTTACTCTCAGATGTATAAGGGAGGAGTGTGAAACCAGGGTGATGTGCACAAATAAAACCAAAAGATATCAACCAAAATTTCAATTAATTTCATATAGGGTTAAAAAAATAAGGCTTCTAAGGCAGAACAGGGAAAATATTTTCAATAAGCAAGATATATTAGAGTCTGAAAGTGCACCAAAGGGCCAAATAAGATATATATAATCATGCAATATAATTTATGCATAAAATGTGTAATGATATCACTTTTAGCTATAAAAATGATATAATATTTAAAAACTATGTGTCTCATAAAAATTACAAAAATGTTGGCATCTTGTGAGCTGAATAAGGATAACTGGCAAATGAGCAGTTTTAGAAAATTTCTGAAAAAATACTACGAGATAACTGAATAATGAAGGTTTACCTTTACTCTTTGGCAGAGATTAGTCTGCAAAATTATCCATGCTTTTTTATTACTCTACCATCACGTATCATCAAAACTATCATGGTTAATCAAAAATTTACTGAATTTAAGTTATTCAAGAGCTAAAAAACTGAATTACAATAGTTTTAGAAAATATCTTTAGAAATTACATTAACCACCTTCAATTTATTTTTAACTTGCTTACCAACAGCACAAAACTGGTCTTCATCATATCCTTGTTTACATCTGCAGCGGATAACATAGTCATTCCTTTCACGGTGCAAAGCACAACTCTCCTCATTACCATTACATGGACATTTTTTGCATGTTCCAAAAACTCCAGCAGATCTGTCATTAAAGTCTAGATAATATCCACGATCACAAGTCTGTAAAAACAAAAACAGTACTAAGTTACGTTGGTAGACCTATCATATACAGGTTAGTAGTATTTAAGATTATTGGTTTTTTTCAATATTTCTGAAATAGTAAGAAAAAGCAAGATACAAAATTACAATTTAAAGAATGACTTGAGTGCAAATTCCTCAAGTGTGGAAATGAAAATTTAAATGATTACTTGAATTTAAGGCAAAACATTATTATAATATAAATAATTTGCCCTTATACATAATACAGGGTGTACCAAAATGAATGGGACAATTACAATTTTCATTATTTAATTAACCGGAATGCTTACAACAATGAAATAATTTGGAACATGTAGAGAAACCCATCAAGTGTGACATGTGGCAGTTCACTTCCTGGCTGCTGCAGTGCTGTCACTGTCCCTATTGTAAAATGGTGTCTCAGCAACAAAAAGTGCAGTGGTGTTTGTGGTTTCATGAACCAAAATCTGTGACTACAGTTAAGCATCAGTTCTGAACAACATTTGGTATTGATCTGCCTGACAAGAAGTCAATCAAATGCCGGTATGATGACTTTGTGAATATAGGTCATATTAACACTTGGCGGTGGGAAAATTTCTGGATGAATAGCTGCCCGGAAGTTGGATAAGGCATGGGGAACTGACACCTTGGCCACTATGATCTCCAGATCTGTCACCTATGGATGTCTTTTTCTGGGTTTTCGTCAAAGATTACATCTACACACTACCAATGCCATGATCCTTGGAAGAGCTACAAGGCTGAATCTCAGACGGAGCTGGCTGAGTCGATGCAGGAATGCTACAGGGCACTTGGGAGGAATTTCAGTATCGCTTAGACATTTGTGGCATAACTTATGATGCATACATTGAACACTTGTAGGCAAAACTTGAAGTGTTTCTCTACACGTTCCAAGTTATTTCATTGTTGTAACTGTTCCAGTTAATTGAATAATGAAAAATATAATTGTGCCATTCTGTACTTTGATTGAAAACCATTCCAGTATTTTCTGGTAGATAATGCACACACGTTTTCAATACAAAAAATCAAAATCTAGAAAAAATGACAGAGACTATCAAAACAATATTTATTTGCATTTATTATTATGATTCTTTGATTCTTACGTCCTTTTGATGACAAATTCACAATATTTTCTCTCATTCTGTATAACGACTTGCATGTACATAATTTACCAAAATTGGATGATGACAAAAGATTTTTCACTGCTAAAAACCTAATATTTTCAAGTTAAAAAGATATTTACAGACAGATTTGATGTCTATTAAAAAATCAGCAGTTAGCAAAAAAATTTGTCCACTCTTAGGCAGCCTTTCATTTAATTCACAATTTTTACCACAATTATAAGCATTTTAAAATTTTTTTCTACAGAAAATTTTTGTCTGTTCGGTGTCTGTAAATTTAAATCAGCGTTAAAAATATTAAGATGCACGTTATCTAATATGTAAGAGTTATCAATGGGAAAATATGGTATTTAAAAAGTAACAAACTGCAAGCCAAAATTTAAAATGCTGAGATTACTCATACAGATTATTTTTCTCTAATTCCAGCAGCATAAATCTCTAATATTACAAACAATAATTAAATATTGTTTATAAGTTTCTTACTTCACATGAAGTTCCTGTATATCCTGGAGGGCAATAACACTCTTCTATATCAGCAGCCAAGGTTTCTTGAGCATAACGGCCAGTAACAGCAGTATCCATGGAAACATCTGATAAATAGGAATATTCAGTAGCTGAAGCATATGATGCTCTGACAAGGATAGCATCAAGATTTATAAGTACAGTCATTAAATCTGCTCTAGATGCAGGCCGAGGAGTACTTTGATCCAAATGTCTCCACTCTGATTCAAATAGTGGTACTGCATATGTCTGTTGAAAAATATCAAACAAGTCATAATTATTATATTTTACTCTTGATCCGTTAATGAATAATATGAAAGCTCATAAACATACCACCTGATGAACCATTTATGCTATTATTACAGCCATGAAATGTTCACATTGAGACCTACTTTTACTTTTCATCAAGATTACAGAGCACAAAGTTATTTATGCATTTCTTATTTCATGACTTTAAAAATTGTTAATCCTCCATGAAGCAGGGACAATTGTTAAACTACTGATACAATTCAATTATAAGTTGCCTTTTCTGATGAGCTAACACAAACAATTTCAGAAAATGTTTTGAATAGATTTTATTTACATGAGCAGAGAAACAGCAAAAAAACAGAAATTTTAAACCTCATGAAGAAATATAATAAAATGCTGATGTATATATATATATATATATATATATATATATATATATATATATATATATATATATATATAGGGAAAATGATATAAATACTAACAAATGGTTGATTTGGTACTAATTCAGCAGGGTTTTTCCAGTATAAAGTAATTCCATTTCCAGAAATGATGACATCTGTGTCTGAATATTCCTGAGATCCAGGTCTAGCTATGTATCTTTGGGTAATTGTTAATTTTCCGCCATATGATGTCACCTTAAAGGAGAAAAAGATAAGTGCAACATCTCTTTTCAACAGATTATCAGGAAATGCACATGATTTTGATAAAGTAATGAGCAAATTTAAATAAACAATACCTTATTTCCTGTAAATGCTGATGGAAGAGACCAAAACAAACGACTACTACGCCCAGTGACTCCCACCTGTGGAAAGGCATAACCTATCTCATTGCGAGAAACATCGATAATGAAGCCTTCTGTGATTGTTGTCTCTCTGCGTGTGCTGAAAATAAAAATATGAACATTCAGTAAACATTCAAAATATGCTTTTAATTTTATGTACAAATTTTACATTCATCAAAAATACTTCTAGGATGTACTACAAGCCCTGAGTTAGGCATTCCTACACATTGTAATACATAGTATGAATCCCCTGGTAGTCTCTCTATTAGTAAATGCATTTTCATAGCCATCTATGAGCCTGAGGGAAACTATATGTACACTCTTTTTTTGAAATCTTCAACAATCACCATAGTTTTTTTCAGGTAAAGAGCGACTGAGTAAATTATGCAGATTGCATTCCCTTGTTTCCTGTTTGATTGGATATGGGAGTTAACATGTTCAGTGCTGGTGGCCACTCCAGTGGCCCTTCTGATCCTGATACAATACCTAAGAACCGTTCAAGCGGCCTGCACTCCCCTTAGCTTCTTTGTTGTGGTAGGGGGCATAGGCACAGGTTTTAACCAGCCCAAGCATTGCTAGGCATCAGTTGGGCTCCGACCTTCACAGTGGTGAGCTTAGGTTTCAATTTGGTCTATTATCTTGCTTTCGGTTAGTTATTTTTTTTCAAATATTTGAACACATCTTATTTGAACAAAGTAAAATTGAATATTCTTATTGTTCACTTTATATTGTACATATTTTAATTATATTCTTGACATTTTAAAACATTGCAAAATATATTTAGTGTAGAAATGTCAAAATAAATATTCTTTTGAAAATAAATTGTTTTCTTAATTTTATGGTGATATATTTTAAAATTAATTACTTTTTGTAAATATGTGTGTGAAACCATTAAGTTCAGAAAAAATAGGTAAAATATTTGTGTTTAAGTAATATGTAATGCAGATTGGAGACTAACCAATACCAGAGGGATTCTCGAGCAGTCCTCAATAAAAGTTAATATTATAAACATTTAAGAAAGACAACAACAAAAACGGATTCATACATAACACTATTGGACAGTTTACTTCCGAAATAAGAAAAAAAAAGTTCAGGTATCAGCTAAGGTTGAAAAACTACCTTCAGCACTTAACATGTTAAAGACTCTTCATGATAGATTAATATGCACCAATAATATTAGAAGAAACAAATGACTTAGAAGATATGTTCTTAGACACAGTCTGTGAATATTCTTGCGACAAAATAATCAGTAAAATTATTTCAGCAACTTAAAGTAATTTAGCCCATATATTAATGATAACAGAAATCTTTAATAATTTTGGAAAAATTCCTGAGACTGTACCTATGCCCACTGATAAAACCTCCATCTTAACAGATAGCAAAAACATATTTTAATGAAAGATGTCACCTTTTTGAAACAATTTGCTACTGTGAGATTGTTCTAAATTGATTTCAATGTCTACCAGTTGGAACAGTTAAAATATAAAACACAGAAAAAACAAAGCAACTAGCAACCAACTTGGAAATAGATTAATTCAGTACTAGAAAAAATAATACTTATTTATACATTTTATATTCTTTAAAATTTTAAATCAAATATATTTTACTTAGCTAAATAAAATTTACAATTCATGCTTACCTATCTGTAAGTGTGAATTCATATCCCGCTGTGCCAATTTGCATTGGTATCTGAATCCGGTAATGTTTGGTTGATGCATAACATCGGTTACTGACCCCAGAACAAAAGCATTCATGACAGCCAGATGGTAAAGTCTGGGAGAGGCCAAAACTTCCTTCTCTGCATTCATCACAATATCTACCTTGGACATTTGCCTGAAATATGCCAATAATATGATTTTGGACAAAAAATACCAACAGATATAGGTACCAACATTTTTGTCTAAGCCAAGAGTATTTCAGTAAAGAATAAGGAAATGGTCCAATAGAGAATTTTACCACAAGGTATTTTTGGTGTTAGCTATGGCTCATATACTTTACAAAATTTGTTTTGTTGAATCTTTTTCACAGGAAAGTTGTGGCATATTCAAATTCTTGATGGAATAATGCATAAAATAAAAGTATACAGTACAGTGTGTCCTTGGATTAATGTCACCTCAATTAACATTGATTTGTGTTAATGTTGCTCAGAAATTATAACCCATATTCCAATTAACACTGTCAATGATTCGAGTAAACATCATCTTGACTCGAAGCTGAAATGATGCATGAAAAAATACTGTGTAGATAACTCTCACCCACATCTGCTGCACAGAGTTTCTTCAGATGCGACTAATCACCTTATTTGAGTGGGGAAAGTTTTTTGGATTGATGTAATTTTATTAAATTTGCATTTTTTGCATGTTATATAGAAATGGGTCCAAAGAAAATTGCTAGTTATATGCTCATTCTCAAAATCTCCTAGCAGTCATTAAAAACCTCTTAATTCCCTTTAATAGAAACCTTACAAGCTTCGCGAGTTATGCAGGAAGGAAGATTTGATGAGTGCCATATTTTTAAACTTGAAATTATTCAGTGCCATTGGGATAACTTGAGATTAATGTCTCCCGATTTTATTTTCATTTGTATCAGCTGTAGCTAAAGAGAGTAGTTACCCTTCTTTGGATGTAATGAAATTCACAGTTCAATAGAAACAATGTATTAAATATTTTATTTACCTTGATTATGGTAGATTTTTTATTAATTAAACAGTAACTGCTGCAATAAATTATTTTTGTTGCATTTCTTTTCTAGCAATGTCAATTCATGAACTTGCATTCACAGAAATGTTTATGACTCTCTATGGACTTACTAGTCATCACTAAATATACTATTGTGAAATGTAGCCTTTTCCGATTTAGGGTGCCTTAAAACGGCTCAAAAACTCCTGGGCACCAACTTGCCATGACACCTAAAAATTTCATCATGGCGACTAATATTTTTTAAACTAATTACCATATTAACCCGAATATAACACAACTGCTAGGGTTTTGAAAGTTTTCAAGAAAATACTGGGAAAAAAACAAGAAAACCATGAAATTTTTCTGTATTTGTACATTAAATAATTAATAAATAGATTAATAATACTATGTGCTGTATTTAGGGTAATCAAGGAATTTAGAGTGGTGAAATTTTGATGTGAATGAAAGATGTCATCATTCAAAAGAAAGATTATTGATGGTGGTTTCTGCAGCTTTTCTTCCATTTGTAACTACTGTTTCCATCTTTCATTGCTCTTTTGTTGGTGATCTGTGACAACTTTATTACATTTTAAATTCATATCTGATCTTGCTATTTTATAAATTCCAACTCCGAGAGGATTATAACACTCAACTGATCATCTTGAGCGGCAAAATTGAGAATGGAATGCTTTGTTTGGAGTTCATTTTTGATAATGTGTGCCATGGATTGTAGATTTAGATTTTCAGAATTGCAATTAAAACACTGTATTTATTTTAATTTTTTATTAAAATACTTTTATTTTTCTGAAATTTCCTTTTTCTTCATTTTTGTTCCAGGCAAATGTTTGACGGCATGGCACTGTGTATCCTAATGAATATCACAAGGCATGTGCATGGCTACAAGAAGGCAAATGTGATATAGTGAAAGTAATATCAACCACATTTGTCATTTAATATCTGAATGTTGTTTAATATAAAATAAATTTGCAGTAAGTTATTGTTAATTCTTGTATATATGTAAATTCTAATCTGTACCTTTCAATTATGGTATGAGAATTTTTTGGTAGGGTTAAAATATAAACCTATGTAAAATGAAAAACTTGTTTGGCTCCTAAATTCGAAACAAATTTTTCGACCCCTGTTGTAGTATTTGTTTGTTTTATGACATTTCTATGTTAATGTATGGTTTTATTGATTTATTTATGTTCTGATACTATTCATATCATACATGGCGCCATAGAGCTCCATAAAACACAGTATATAAGTCTTTTTGTGTTTTGAGAATCTTTGAACAAATTATATTCTATAACATGGGTTCTTGTGGGAAATATTGATTCATTTAACATTATTTTGCTCAACATCACAATTTTATAGAACGAATTAAAGACGTTAATTGAGGTCACACTACAGTAAAACCTCACATAGTGTGGTAGTTGCATTCCTTGAAATCTTGTGAAATTGTGTTATATGTAGTATTAAGTTAATAAGCCTAGATTCCAATAAAGGTTTGGGTCCTGATAAAATTCCACCTTGTGTTATAAAAATGTGCAAAGAGTCATTAGTTCACCCATTAAGCATATTATTTAATTTGTCACTTAATAGTGGCTATATCCCTAAGACATGGAAGCAAAGTCTTGTAGTACCAATACACAAATCTGGGGATAAAGCTAATGTAAGAAACTATCATCCTATATGTATACAATCATGTATTCCTAAAATATTTGAAAGTGTTATTTGTGATACACTGACTCCTTTGTTTAAGTCTATTATTATACTTAATCAACATGGGTTCTTCAAGGGAAGGAATGTTAATACTAACTTACTGTGTTATGTGTCTAACTTGTTTCAAGCTATGGAAAACTTTTTACAAACAGATGCTATTTATTTGGATTTGACAAAAGCTTTCGACAAGGTTGATCACTCTTTACTTTTAGCCAAACTAAAAGGTTATGGAATTAGCAGTAAATTTATGGATTGGATAACCAGTTACTTGCTCAATAGGACACTAGTTGTTAAAATTAAAAATTGCCTTTCTGAAACCTTTGTTGCCCATTCTGGTGTTCCTCAGGGTTCACATTTAGGACCGTTATTGTTCTTAATCTTTATTAATGATATTTACCATGTTTTTGATAATGTTAGATTTCAGCTCTTTGCTGATGATATAAAAATTTATAAGACTATTACACATTTAGATGATTCACTTGTTTTACAAAGTAATATTGATAGTCTTTGTAAGTACTTTGCAAATAATAGTTTATTTATTAATGTTAAAAAATGTTCTTATATTTCTTTTAGCCGAAGCAAGCATCCCATAAGTTTTGATTACAAGATAAACAGAGAAATTATACCAAAGGTTAATGTTGTTTGTGATCTAGGAGTATATTTGGATTCAACCCTAACTTTTATTCCTCATTTTAATAGTATAATTAGTAAAGCTTATAAAATGCTAGGTTTTATAAACAAATACCAAAAGTTTTTATAATTTTTATGCACTAAAAGTTTTATATTGTTCCTTGGTGCACAGTCAGCTGGAATTTACTACATGTATATGGTCACCTACATATAAAGTACATATTTCTAAATTGGAAAGAGTACAACACAAATTTTTAAGACTGATAGCTCGTAAAATAAATATTCCATCAGAGCAGATTGACTACGAAGAACTGACGTGTTTTCTTAATTTAACTTCTTTAGAAGCTCATCGGTCTCAATTTGATTTAATGAACTTAATTAAAATAGTAAGATCAGAGTATGATTGTATTGATTTAATTTATTTAATTGATTTTCATGTTCCACAGTATAGAACTCATTTTAATGGCACTTTTTCAGGGCAATTTCACAGAACAAATTATGCTGTTAATTCTCCAATTAATAGACTAATGCAAGTAGGAAATAAGTATAATTATGTTGAAGCTTTTAATTGTACTCATGGCGATATTAAGAAATTATTTAGTTAGATTTTTGTTTTTTTTTGTGATTAAATTAGTGATGAATGGTTATTATAGATGGATATGTTATATCTTACTGCCTAGTTTTATATGTGATTTATAGCTTAATACTTTTATTGTTAAAATTTTCAATTGTATTTTAGTTTATTTTCTATTTAATTTGGTATTTTAGTGATATTAATTATCTATGACCAATAATTGTTGAGTTTTATAAAGTATGTTATTATATAATGCATATTGTAATTGGGTAAAATAGTACCCGTATTATTTTCTTAAATAAATAAAATAAATAAATAGGGAGTTAGGTTCTTGTATCTCATATTTTCTACAATGTTTTGGTACAATGTTTTGAGCACTATTTAAATACGTAAAATAATACCCTATTTACTTGCATAATCCATGTCATCACATAATTCATGTAACCTTATTTCTCAATGTGGAATTAAGAAGAAATAATATAATAGTTTTGATCACAAAATTCTGAGAAATCACCAGACATATTTGAACACAACAAGAGCATAAGACCAAGATGCTGTTTGCTCCTCATTCGAAATGTATGTTCTGTCAGGCATTCTTTTACAAAAGAGCCAGGTTTCGTCTGCATTAAAAATTTGTTATGGTTGGTAGTCTTTCTCTTCTATTAATCTAGTAAATACTGATATGTAATTTTGGCTGCCTGGTGATCAGCAGAGGCAGATTCTCCGACTAATTTTACATTGTAGTAGTTGTAGTAATACAACAAATAAATATTAAGGATAATAAACAATAATGGAAATCACAGGAGACAAGATTAAGACAATCACTTAAGATCACACATACAGAGAGAGAGATTGATGACTCAGACACATGAGTGTACATGAGACTACTGCTAGGTTATTCCCCAATATCCGTTTCAGCTAGGAAATTTTGAGAGCCGTAGGATAGATCAAGATAGTCACATGGATGGGCAAAAGATTGGAGCACTCGGGGAAGGGGGAGAAGCAACTATGTTTCAGCTTCAAATAGCTGAAAGAGTATAACAAATTCGGTCATAAAGTGGCGGTTTATTAAAAATGTATTTTCTGTGGCCATAGCTGGAGGATAATAAAACATAGTAGTATCCTTCCCTTGCTTATAACGTAAACTATACCACAACACATCAAGGGCTTTATCGTGGTACACCGGTTGCAAAACTCGGCCGTATCAGCACAATATGAGAAGCACACATACGAATCTCTTGAAACAACATTTTTATAAGTTCAAATAATGATATGAATCAATTTGTCAGTCATTTTTCTTTAAGGTGTTTTAATTTGATGTTTTTATCATTTATAGTTTACGAGAAATTTAAAGATTAACTTGGGCTTTGACTTGTCAAATCGCCTCTTTGCAAGGCGAACCACTGCATCTTCTGAAGTTTGGTAGGAAAATATATACTGTGATTTAGCAAAATCACATCTTGTGAATTCACACTATGTGAGGTTTTACTGTACTTGGCTTTCCAATATAATGATTATTTAATGTATTCAAATACCTTGCCCTTTGACTCTTACCTTACAAACGCATTGATCTCCACTAGGACAATCTGGGCGGATGCTTCCTCTTGGATCACAATTACATGGTCTTGCTGTTACAGTGCAACCTATATTCCTATTAGTTGCATCACCTGTATATCCAGGCCTACATTCATGGCATCTATCGCCCCAAGTGTTGTCTCGGCAGTTCTGAAAACAAATTATGAATGTAGATCAACCTTTCTATTTCAAACTTATTTGACACTTTCCCACCACCAATGAGGATAACAGTTTTGGTTAATTTTTTCTCAAGCATTTTGTCTCAAAAAAGCCCATATTGTTTCATCATATCTGTTTAGTTGTTGATTTTTCAGTCCATTGAAATCAAAACTAAATGAATAATAAGATGAAGGCAAGATTTCAGGGCATATTGTCACATTTATTGCACTATTTGTTCAACACAAACTTTTAATTTTGAAGAATCATAAGATGCACTTTTTTCCAGAAAAATGACCCCCAAAATCAGCCTGCGTCTTACACGCCGAAGGTAAGATTATTAGTTCTCAATAGTGACAATAAAGAATTCATAACAAAAATGGAATAATTGGCAGTTAATATTCATAAAACATTAAAATATACATTATTAATATGTAAATAATAGTGAAAAATCTGTTTATATATGCAGTAATACCTTAAGCAACATGAATTCCAATGACGCATTTTCCTTATTGTGCTTTATTACATATCCGCTGGCATTAATTACAATTTTGGTGTTTTTTATGTTAGTCATTAGTTTTAGTTCCTAATGGGCCTGTTGAATAGCACTATTAATGCCACAAATATTATAATTGCAGTAGACGTGATAAAAATTTTGTAAATACCTAGGATAAATAACGTTGTGTATTGAGGTCCCAATGACTACAAAAATGAAAAGATATACCTACACTATTACCTATAAGCTTCAGGTGATTTAATACTAAAAAATGCATGGAAACTGAGCAGCAGCAAGTCATTTTGGTCCACCTTCCACAGAAAAAAATTATCCAAGATTTGAGGAAACAAAAAAACTGAAGGTGGCGGGAAAAGATAAACATAGACTTGGTAAGGTTGGTCTTAAATGGCCACATCTAGAGGTAGACAGTAGAACAGAGGAAGTTTGGTGCTGTTGTATCAATCAAAATCGTTATGTACAAGGCACAATGAATTGCAAAAGAAAAGGAACTAGTTGAGCATACATATCGTTATTACATATATACTCCATTAATTATTTATCCCATTAAATTAAAATATCATCTTGCAGTTAATGTAAGCAAGTACTATCAGTAAAGGGTATCTATATGTGCAATGTGTGCGGCACACTCCAACAGATTAATTAATACAACTGCCAAGTTCATGCAGAGCACATTTAGCTATACAAGTCTAGAAGGAATTATTTATGTTTTAGATCATCCCTAATTATTTTATGAATCAAGTTTATCTAAAACATTACATTTTACTGTTATCACGCTGTAATATTTTCTGTAAATGTTGCCAGATATGTCCTTAATCATGGCTGAAAATGATACACGATGTGGCTCTTCCTGAACCAAAAAATTTTTTTCTCTGAAAAATCTTCTAATAAACCAGGGTGACTTATACTCCAGTGTCTCTTATATGCCAAAAAAATGGTATTTGCTTTAAAAATTCAAGGATTAAAAGCACCTGTCAATTTTTTGAACCCTCACAATTTGTTTTTCCAAATAAGTAAAGCTGCATTACAAGAGATTTTAAAAGCTGTATAATATGTTTTCTATGTTTCTACTTACTGCAGTCTTTTTAAAAGTATACAGTAATAATAATAATAGACTTTCAATCCTTAGATCTGTTTAAATGACCAAGGAATATACACACAAGATGTGATGGTTTTCTGTTGCCTTCCACAACATTGACTACAACTGCAATCAAATACCAATGATAATGTTGAAAACTTCAATGCCATTTAAAATTACAGAATTTTCTTAGTGAAACTACGTAGCCAATATAATATTGGAAAACAGATTGATTAGATAATAGGAAAATAATGATGAAGTTCAATATTGATGCCAATAACATGGTTAGTTCATTACTATTACTATATGAGATTGCCATACAAGATTCATAGTGGTGGGAGTAACCTTGTGGAACTGTTCCTTGATGAACAAATAAAATGAAAAAAAAATCAAAAATACAAAGTTTTCATTTTATTCATTCATCTTGTCATATAAGATTGTGTTAAAGCCTAACACATTGTATATTGCATAACAATCTCATATGATGCAAATAAATACAAGCCAAAGCTAGAGGAATAATGGGAAAATGCCATTCATGTTTTTATTTTTCTTTCATGCATTAATACAAATTTTTTTATATACTGTAAATCATGGCCTACAAGGCAACCTGTGCATAAGATGACCCCATTTATTAAAAATTTAAATTTTAGGCTATGGGGGCTTTTTGGGAGCTTAAAAGGTCGTCTTGTATGCCAGTATACATGGTACTTACATGACAAAATCCTGTTTCGGGGTCGCAATCCTCAGAATGTCCATTGCATTGACATAACTGACAACGTCCAAGGTAAATTCCACTATCATCTCTAGAGTATCCAGGTGCACAGTCTTCACATGAAAGACCCTTGTAACCTCTGGGACAAGCGCAGTGTTCCACAGCAAAAGCACGTTCTAAACCAGTGTTGCGCTCTACTGCTATGTCCATTGATACATGTTGCAGCCTACAGAAACACCCAAATTGGAATTTAAAGTAAATTACAGTTAAACTCAAGAGAGTACATTAAAAATTTAGTGACAGTATTTTCTATAACAGTGCCTTTTTATCAATGACAAGGAGAGGCTATGACCTTTGGGTCATGGATTTTGATGTATCACAAAAAGGCGATTCTACATCGAAAATAACGAGACCCATTTCTCAGGGTTTTTGTGAATGGGCCCTTGGGTTTGAGAAATCAGCATCGAAAATATGCAAAAACATCATATGAAACTTAATAAGCATCACTGTCAAATTGTTGATAAGAAAGGAAATGGCTTACTGGATAGCGTGCCTGGCTCTTATGGCATAGATCCAGGTTCGATCCCAAATGTTTTATTTTTTTTTCACATTACCGAGCGTTATTTGAAAAGTTATATTCTCTTGTAGAAATACAGTGTGTAATTTTTATTTGGAGGAAATGAACACAGAAACATATAATAATGGGCAGTTTAAATTCTTTATTAATGACTCCACAGTTAACTTTTGTTTTTTTTTTCATGTTAACGTATGGAACAATTTTTGAAACGAGAAAAAAGTCTGCTATGACCGGGAATTGAACCCGGGTCTTCCACTTGCCGGGCGGATATTCTACCCCTGAACTATCGTAGCAGAACATTTTCTCTCGTTTCTGAACACGGATGTTAACGTATGCAAAATATTCAAGGAAATTCACAATACACCATTTTGAACTTTGCGAATAATTGGTTATGGAAAACTTACACGAAATGCAAATTCGCGAAGTGCAAGTCTTATTTTCCCTAGGTTGTTTTAAATAAATTTTTGTGGAATTACAACATCTCTTTATTTTACATTATAAATAATGCAGTTTAACAGAAAATAAAAGAAAACGTAACCGCAAATGAAAAACCTAGCATTATAAAGTAAAAAAATTCTTTTGATTACCTTTAAAATGTGTAATAGCAAATGAAAACTCAGCATAACAAAGCGATTGCACTTCTTTCCTGCTTGTACAGTTTACCTCCACAAAATTTCGCATGTGATTTTTGATCTTCTTTCGTTCATTCTAAGGAAATGGTTTAATTTAAATTAACTACTGAAATGGAATGTTGAGTACATCATGCACAAATGATTTCCTGGATTCTGCAACAAACATTTCCAAGCAGCAAAAAAAAACACTAGCATTAAAAAGTGGTTCCATTTCTTTTACTAATTACATTAGAAATGCATAAAAGAAAATCAAAACCCAGCATAATAAAGTTATAACATTTCTTTTAGTAATCACGTTCAAAATACGTGGCAGATAATCTTACATTACAAGATGATAGCAATTCTTAGGTTTACATTAAAAATTCGTAATAAACAACGAAAACCTAACAAAACAACAGTTCCTTAAATTACATTCAAAATACAAAGATAATAGCATTAAATCGTTAAATATTTCGGTCAAAAATCAGCAACCTCATACACGAAGAATGAATATTTTCAATGTTATACTTGTAAAAGTTGTGAAAACTAAACATGCAGGATGCTTTTCCATTAGCCAATAATTTCTAATTTGGCTGGTAGATGCCAGCAACTTCGACTATTATAAAAAATAGCACCGTTGGCAGTTAGTTTTAAACTGAGCTACAAAAGAATTAAGTCGATGGTTATCACATTTGTTTACTTTGAAAATTTTTAATAATGAGCATTATAAATATAATATAATAATAATGTCCATTTCCTGGGTGCTAAAGTTTAAAATAAACTTAGAAACAAAAATGTAGAGGGAGTTCACGCTTGTTGGTATCGTAAATGTATGACGTGAAATGCAAGTAATATGCGCGAAACACAAGTAACGGTCAATATAAATTTTGTCGCGAAGTACAAATTCACGAACTGCAAGCAGGTGAAGTTCAAAATGGTGGTGTACTCATTATTTTCTCTTCCGATCACTGTCTGCCAATGCAAGGCTAAAATTATCAATGATATATAATCAATATAACAATAACTAGTAATATATAATTATAGATGACTATTCTTGCAAGACGACATTATTTCATTGACTGCAATATTTAAAATACCCATTATTATATGTTTCAGCATTCATTACCTCCAAATAAAAATAATAAGTGTATTTTTACTGGAGAATTTTACTTATCAAATAACGCTTCGAAAATTTGAAAAAAAAAATATTTAGAATCGAACCCAGGGCCATGCTGTAGGATCTAGGCACACTATCCCCTCAGCCATTCCACTTCTTACCAACAATTACACAATGAACCAAGTTAAATAGCATACGATGTTTTTGCATATTTTTGACACTGATTTATCAAACCCAAGGGCCCATTCACACAAACCCCGAGACACATGTCTACTTATTTTCGATGTAGAATCACCTGGTCGCGTTTCACCAAAATCTGTGACCCAAAGGTTGTAGCCTTTTTGTGAGTTAATTTTTTCGATTTTGATAGACCAGCCACCACAGGCTGGTGTATCATAAATTTTAAAGATGCAAATATTAATATGAAATTCACATACGCAGCTTCTCTTGTATTAGTTGTATAAGCTGCCTTAATCAATATGGCTTTGACATCAGCTAATGCCATGAGGAAATTGGCTCGGTCAACAGGCTTTGAATCTAATCTCTCCCAGTTCTGCTCCATTAGACGTATTGTTATCGTCTCCTGCTTATCAGGTCCAACAGCTTCTCCACCAAAGTACAACAGATGGAGATTGTTCCACTGCAGATAAGAACATTAGATGTCAATAAAAACATATGAATCTCACTTTTTATATATCATTAACTCTGGAGACTAATTCATCACAGAAGTAGATTAATAGTAATGCTGAGTATCATTTAAAATTTATTTCTTTGTACTTATCTATCTCTTTACATAGTTTTCTGACAGATACTACATGGAGTTAAATGGGAGAATAAAAAATGGCAATAAATAGAGAACGGTCAGCTTGATTGCGACAAATATTTTGCATGAATACTAAAGAAAGATTTTTTGCAATTCGACTCCACAATCATTTACATTCTCCCTTTGATTAACGTGTAAATTAGTGTAGGATATTGTTTGCATTTTAAAATTACTCATAATTGTCAAGCAAATTAGGACTTGAACCAAAGAATGCATAAAAGAATGAAAATTCGTTTTATCATCGATTTTCAAATTTTGAATCGGTCCACAAAATGGTTTCAAAGACAAAAATTTAGGTTCAAATGAAATTAAATACTTCATTAGTCCAGAGGAACTTACAAAGATATAAGACAAGTCCTAGAACTAAAAACAGGCACAAAAACACAGCAGAACAAAGGAAAATAATTCACAAATGGGTGTATAAATGGAAAAATATAGTCTTCATAAATGGGCAGACAGAGTTACTTACTGCTTAACACTTAGATTATCATTAAAAAATTCATTGACACAATAATAAGTTTTGTCTAACAATAGCATTCACAGGAAACAACGAAGGATTGTTCTTAATAAAGACAGCACAATTTAGTATGTATATGCATAGTAAACCAAGGGAGCTTTTGTCAGAGCTTTGACAGCTTTCTTTTGTATTGAGAATGTTTTCATAGCTGCACTAGTTTCCCCAAAAATTATGCAGTAGGGGAGGTGAGAATGAATATTGGCATAATAACACAATTTTAATGTCTTGTTATTTGTAGTTTTGGTGAATTACTAATTTTATTGTTATACACTCCAAAATAATTTGCCCTTGGTGCTGTTTTTGGGACCAGTTGAATAAATAAACAAACAGCTCTCAAGTAGGCTAAATAAATGAACTGTTGGTCTGTAAAAAATTTTGCAAGTGTTTCTCATTTCTGAAGACTTCAAGTTTGCCAAGCTTAGCAAAGCTAAATGCAAGGCACAGTGTTCAGTTCCCTGTAGCGAGTGGAGGGTGGGATACACCTGCATAGCATGTAGGGGCAGAGCCCATAACATTTTCTTAAATTCATAATAGCATTCCACTATGTTATTCTATCATCAGTCCAGTTTTGCCAAAAAAAAAGGTTTTTAGACTTCAAATAAATAAATTTTAGCCTATTTTAATAGCATAATTAAATATATTTTTCTTTCTCCATACACAGTATAAGAGAAAGAATAGTTTTGATAAAATAATAAAATTTGAAATTTTAATAGAAATACAGGTTTTAAGGTCTCCTGAATATGTTTTCACTATTTTCTTGATGATGTCTGTGCGTGATAGGAATTTCATGGGTGCTCTAACTCAAAAACTGATAATTAGTTCAACACAAAATATTATATTTAAGATTTATAAAAGAAATTCAAGGTCTGACTTGATTTTGGCTAATATTGCTCAACCAGAAGAGGGTCTAGTCATTTTTCTATGTTTGCCAAATACACCACCTTTCTGAACTTCGCATGCTTGCGTTTCGTGAATTTGCACTTCGCGACAAAATTTTTTATGATCATTACTTCTGTTTCGCAACGATTATTTGCATTTTGCGTCATATGTTTGTAGTTAATCCATTGAAATTAGAGCATTTACTTGGAGTGAACAAAAGAAGATCGAAAATCTCATAAGAAAATGTGCTGGAAATAAATGGCAGAATTGCCGAAAGAAATGTAATCGCTTTTGTAATGCTGATTTTTCATTTGCTATTACGTGTTTTGAACATAATTAAAAGAATTTTTTTCACTTCATGATGCTAGGTTTTTATTTGCTGGTATATTGTGTAACGTTTTCTTTTATTTTCTGTTAAACTACATTATTTATGATAAAAAAGTGATTTTTTTAGGTTGACTGGGAACCATACTCCCATAATAACATTGCATCTTATGGGAAAATAGGACTTGCACTTCCTGAATTTGCCTTTCGCATTAGTTTTCTGGAACCAATTATTTGCAAAGTTCTTAAAGGTGGTGTATCTCTTTTAGGGCTTCATTTATGAAAATGCTTGTCATTGTCAAAGATGCATACAGTATAATTTTCTGCAACTTTTGTTTGAAACATTGTTTCATAGAACAGATTGTTTCAGAGATATTATGTCTGAATTTGTTCAGTACACTGAATGTCACCGACAGTTTTTATTCCATTGCTATGATAAAATTTTCTAATAGTTTATAGTGATGCCAGTGCTGCTAACAGCAATTTCAATCATGATAAAAATTATCCCAACAACATCTAGTGTCATATTTTGTAAACAAATTTTCTTGTAAATGCCAGCACTGTCTAGGGTAATTCTAATCTTGAATATTTTGCAAAATAATTTGACATTAGCAGTAGAATGCACATCAATATTTTGTTATTTTTAGCAACAAATAACAATTTTTAGTTGTTTTCTCAGCATGAAGTTATTTAAATTATTATTCATTGTGAAAATCATTCCAAGTGTTTACAAATTATTCACAAGTGTAATTGTCAATAGTGATTCTTGAGGACGATGTTGTCAAGAGCAACTTGTACATACTACTTCAATCATATTCATCTAATATATAAAAGGCAACACTCGAAAACCTCCTTCTAACAAAAATATCTCTGGAAAAAAACAACTGATTTTAATCAATCTTTTTTTTTAGGTCACAGGGCAGGCCCCCTCCCCCCACTTTTATTAATTTTTATGAAGAACGATAGGTATAATTTCATTTTAAAGAATGGCATTCACAACTACTATACCAAATGCTATATAAATATTCATATGCTGCAACAAAATTGCATTTGCATTATTATTATGAACTTGTGTAATTGACCCTCAAAACTGATGGGTGGGAATGAATAAAATATTAAATTTAAATAGTTAAAAATGTAGAATTTAGTGAAGCACTACTGCAAAATAGCAAATTAATTAACAGATCGATGGCTCATTATCAATATGCATCTTTTAAAATAATGTCAGTTATCCCATTATTATACTTCCATGATTTTAAATGTTGAATAAGTTACTTGATTTACCAGACCATTACCTTTGGAAAACTTAATGCAACACAACTATGCTTGTGAATAAAATCAAGAACTTATTCATTGCTATGTAAAAATTCATATGAGAATAAAGTCAACAAAAGTTTTCACTATTACGTTCTCTCTCCCTTCCACATTCAAAGCATGCTTTTCTTATTAATATGAGAAACAAGGCAACAACAGAATTTAACAATTGTTTCCATGGCATTAAATTGATTAAATGCAGAAATTAGGCGAAGAAATAGTTTGAGAATGTAATTTTTTAATATTTTTAACGAGATTTTGAATGAATTTTCACAATGAGAAACTTAATCTTCATACTTTTCTCTGTATAAATGAGCAAATCTCACATTGATATAATAACTTTAAGATACTTTAAAATGTTAACAAATAAAACCTTACAGGCTATGTTTCAGGCTATGATGCTACTACTACTGGTCGACAGAACAGTTTGTGGAATAGCTCTTTTATATATGAAGATATTTAGTTAGGATATCAAAATTTTTTGTTTTGTTTGATTCATTTTAAATTTATAGCAAACAAGATGATCCAAACAGAAGTTATGATGCCTACTTTCCATTTAATCATTTATTTAATACATATATTGGCTTTAATAGCTTTAAAGTCATTGCAGATATGTAGCTCTTTGTGTTCCCAATTTTCATCATTTAGCGTTAAAATACTACAAATACATTCGAACAGAATATTAAATTGATCACAAGTATTTGTGCGACAAAAATAATGCATGTACGTATTATAACATACTGAACCTAAGTCCAACAATAGTTGTTGCTATGGCAACACTCTCATAATGAGTGATAAAAACTGCAAAATCACCAGTATTTATGCGAAATTCTAAGAAATACAATTGATAAGTAAAATTCTATGATAAAAATTAGAATCTTCATTCCTTTCCTCAGAGAATAGTACAAAACTCGCTCTGATATTACAATTCTAAGATATTTTAATGTACACGAGAAAATTACCCTGCATGATGGATTTCAGATTTGCCATGTAAATCAAATGGGAAGGATAGTTCCTGGAATTGAACCTGTAACTTCAATCTTCACAACAAAAACTATCCTCGGGAGCTCGGCCTATGTAGCAAGAGATTTCCACCAAATTTCATGAAAATCGGTCTATTGGTTCAAAAGTTAATAGGAGGGGATTTACAGAAAGATGGACAGACAAACACAACGACAAAACTATAAGCATATTTCCATTCTGGAAAGTATGCTAAAAATTATTAATTAAATTAATTAATATCCTGAAAACAAAATTAAAGTTACTGAAACATTTCTTGTTTTGACACAATGTAAATACTACCATATAGCTTTTATAAGTATGGCAAAAATAGTGTACAATCTAGTTAAATAAAAACATTTATCCATACTAAAAAAAACTCACACTGAGAATTTCCACAATTGGTGCATTGTTTCTAGAGCTCTGCCCTCCAGGAGCTGGAACATAACGTAGGGTGAACGTAAGGAAGCCACCATAAGATGTCACCTTGTCTCCAAGAAATTGATCAGGAAGAGACCAGTAGTGGACTTCCGGTCCACTTGATCCACCTCTAGGGAAGTCAGAGAAGACAACTTCTCGAGTGCCTGGGTTAATACGAATTCCATCTGTGATGTTTTGTGTAATTTGACCTAGGCCTTTTCTGACTAATTTAACATTCATTGTGGAACTGCCAAATGATGCTGCTATCTGTGAACAATGAATAAAATTAAGATTAATGTAATATGAAATACTAGCATAACATTGCCAGGACTATATTCCCCATATCCACAACAAGTTTTATTTAAATGAGGATAATAATTACATAAGTAACGAGGAAAAAATTGCAGGCAAATATAAAAGGAATTTTGTCATATTGAATAATTAATGTAATAGTTTTCGGCATAACTTTGTGGAACTGCTTCATGACAATGAAAAATAAACTAAGTAAATTCCACATAAATGTATTTCAACAACATCATCATGCTCTGAAACAAAACCATGGCTGTGTGAAATACATATATGTGAAATTTACAGTTTTTTTTTCATTGTTTTGAATAATGAAAGTTAAAACATATTATAATTATCCCCACTTTAATTATTACTGCAAAACGTCCATTAAAAGCAATGAATGCTTAACACTTTCTCTCCCGTATCTGACTAAGGTCCTATAAGGTTTCCCATTACTTGCCTACCATGTACGACCATAGTCAGATAAGAACATGTGCTTCTTTATTTACTTCTAGCAAATGTAATTCTTTCACCATTGAAGTAGTTTGTTTCCCTCAATAGATGGTGCTTTAGTGTAATTTCTGGTTCCGCTAAAACCCAGAAATTAGTGAACAGATTCTTTATTTCACGTTTTCTTTTCCCCCTAAATCTGAGTTTGAAGCATGGCAAAACACGTGGAGAGTATAAGGTTCATGAGTGGGAAGGAAGAAAAAATATCAGTGATAACAAAGTTATTCTTGATTCAAGTGTGATAGAGGATTTGATATTTAACAAAGATTTTGCAGAACTAATTCCAGAATTAAGTGAATCAGGTTGTTCAAAAAATGTGGATTCTTCCGGTGATGACTCCAAGATGTACGAATATACCGTTCATGGAATACATGAAAAATTATTAAATTAAAATATAGCTTTTACAAAAACTTGTGTTAAAGTTTCCTTTATTTATATAGAGTAGATTCCCTATGTAACAGAAGTAACGTAACCGCTGTGACAGAAGTCATTTGTTGGCAAATGGCCTGGGCTGTGGCAACTGCCTACTTGGAAAATGCCCAGGAGTGAAAGTGTTAAAATGTAAGAATAACAGCAACAATATATTATTTCTTATATGTAAAATATCTACCTTGTCTCTGTACCAGCTAGAGCTTTGACATTGACTTGTTATTCCCATGCAGAAGCACATGAGACAACCATAATCATTCTCTTCAGCCAGATAAAAGGCATTAGCCTTGCATTGGTCACATAAAGCACCCATTACATTTTCCTGTAAAGAGAGAATATTTTATTACTAGCCTAATAAAAAAATTTGATGCTATATTTAACAATCAAAAAGTGTTGATGATGTTTATTATAATAAAGAATATCTTATGTTTTATGACATATATATATATATATATATATATATATATATATATATATATATATATATATATATATATATGCTTTGTAGAACTAAGTATATCCTGTCTTAAATCAAGGTTACAGATCAAGGGTTCTCTAATCTTCTGCATAAATGGTCCATTTGAAAGTATCAAACATTGCAGTGGTCCAATAATACCCATAAATAAAGTGTATGAATATAGAATGGTAAAGAAAACCTTGCTTCCATTGATTGTCATACAATCATTTATGAATAATTTTAGAATAATTTTGCATTACCAATTTTTAAATTTAAAAACTTAGGTTCCTCAAGTGGATCTCAATATAAGGTTTGAGTATTTATTCTGTAGATTATATTACAGGAATTCCTTGTTTTACGAATACCCAATTTACACATTTTTGCTATAATGCAAATGACAAATTAGAGAACGCACTATAACAAAATTTGGTTAGTATAAACAATTTCACCCAGTATTTTACCAAAGATGTCAAAAAATGGTGGAAATTTTTGGGGGTCAGCTTCTATTCAGGCAGATACGGTACTTACTGTAATAGTATGTAACCCCTAGTGTTTATCCCAATTTAGTGTACAAAAAGGTATTTCCCCAGAGAAATATTATATAGAAGTTTCACTGTACATATAAAATAATTCATATATATTGGTGATAAACAATAATTAATTAAGTAGTTTATCTTAATTTGGGTTCTTTTAAATATCAATGATTGTCTAGTGGAGCTATTTAACTATTTTTGGCATCACATTGATGAAAATCTTTCTTAAAAGCTATCCAAACTTTTTGCTAAATCTAACCTGAAACCAGCCTTCTACTCCTTCAGTTACTTTTCTAAAATTGTTCCTTAATGCTAAAGACTCCACAAATAGGTATGTCATAAATGAGTGTGGTATATAAACTATCTTGTAATGAATCCAGAACTGTCTACATTAGCCAAATGAAAAGAAGTTTTATGAAGAGGATTTGTGAACATAAGTGGTGATTTGAATCAAAGAATATCAGTTCCCAGTTTGCAAAGCATCTTTTTAACCCAATATTCCTCCATTTAGAACCTAAAGGCTGCAAACTAGATGTACTGGAGCAGTTAGAAATTATCAATTGTAAGTTAAAGGATTTATTACTCATTAACACACTTCCTTTCCATTATTATCTTTACCCAATGATTTTGTATATAACTCCTAACTTTGATGCTAATTTGCCCTTTCTTTCTCACCCCCACTTTTTCCAATCATCCCTCAAACCACCATCCAATTACTCGTTATACTGCCTTGTTAATCTCCTCAATTCTTCCTCTCCCACTTTCTTCTTACCTATTTATTGAACTGTCGGAATCACTGTCTCAGGTGCTAAAATTGTAGCAAAACTGGTCATGTTTTTAATAAAACCTTTGTGCAGAAGTTATTTCAGCAATTATTTTTGCCATGTAATTACACATGCCAAATCCTCTTGAAAACACAAATTTCTTTATAACATCTCCTGTCATAGATGAACCAAGTTATATTCCAAAATCATTAATTGATGAGTGTATATAGATCGAAGTAGGCATTTCAAAGCAAGATATAACTTCATGGCACCTGTTGAAAATCTAAATCCTGCAATGGGCTAAAATTGATAGTAAAAAACTACTTCCGACAAAATCACAATGGAAAAAGACTTCTCATATAAATTATTTTATTTCCTTTTTTAATTGAACACTATCTAATGCATTTCATTTTAATGTGTGATGGTTAAAATAGTAAATAAATACAATGGATGCAATGCTTACATTTAATTATATTAATTTGGTAAAGAGGTCTCTCAACACTTACCAGTGCAAATATGGAAAAGCATGAAAGGAAATTAGTTAAATATGTGAAATATTACCCTTTGAAGGATATTGGTTGATTTAAAATTTTTACTTTTAATATTTCATACTTAAAAATTTTGAGTTAAAGAAGCATCAACCATCTCTGACCTGATGATATAATAACAATTAAAAAATATATATAATAAATTTTATCATTCAACATAAACTAAAATTGAGTTATAAGAAATAAGCATCTAAAATGACACTAAAGAAATTCATATTTTTGCTTTCAGTAAGCATATCAGGCACATTTGTGATTCTATTGCCTATAAATTCTATGTCCACTGGAATGGTTTAGAATTACTATACTTTATTTTCGATAAAAAACAGTGAGATTATGTTATTTTCAGTTTTCATATATGTTAATATGCTACAACTTGCTGTACAACAATACCAAAAGTGTAAAAACCAAATCAAGAATTTACAAATTTTATTTAATAGAGAAAGAAACAAGAAACATTGGATATAATACATTTTAAGTAATAAATTATCTGTGAAAATAAGAGGGTAAGTGCTAAAATTTTAAGCCAAGGTTTAATAACTATCAAAAATAAAGTCCATAATTATCAACAAATTACCATTGAATATCATAACTGAATGAAAATCACAAATTGATAACAAAGACCATTAGATTTTAGTTGCTTATATAAATAATGTACAGTTTCGTTTGATGCCCAATATAATTTGACAAAATTCTTGTGCAAATTGCAAATAGTTATTTCAGGAATACTAGCACTAAACATATTATACATATTTACCTTGCAGATACACTGTCCTGTCCTGGGATCTGGATATCTGCTTAAGCTTCCAATTGGGTTGCAGTGATCTGAAAATCAACATGACATGAATGTAAATATGCATCTTCAGGAGAGACAGGAGATTGTAACTGTTCTATACTACTATCTGAAAGGTTGTAAATCAACTTAAGTTTTAATGTATGAGAAGCCACTGATATAGACTGCAGAATGTATTTGCTATTGGTGAAATATTTTTATTTTGACACACAATGTAAATTAATATTTTGAAATCTAGAGTGTTGTGTATTCCAATCTAGCCTGAGATTCAACACTTCACACCTACGACAATGGTTCTAAATATAATGCAAAGTACATTTTCCTCAGCATTTCTTAGACTGGAATTTTTGCTATTCTTCTGTTTCTCTAATTTTGCCAACCATTAAAGCAATCTGGAATAACTATGCATCTGATATTCTGAGCAAAAAAACTATAAATGCATGAAAATTGTGGTGTTGTTAGGCAAAAAAGAAAATACCTTGCACTACATATTAGTGCTCAAAATGTACAGACACACACAGGCCCTCCGAGAGACTCAGAGAGGCCTGGTCCACTTCCAGATATTGAGGCCCTCACTATAATAAAAATAAAATAAACAGCACAATATACATTGCACAAACTTTCTCATATATGAAATTACCTTTGTGTGTTTGGCAATTCACTGCCAATTATGTTAATAATGCATAGCAACAGAACCAATGCAAATGACACCATCAACCTCTCACATCTATCACCTCTTACTAATAAACATGTGGCATTAACAAAGAAGTAAGTAATTTTAGACTAGGGAAACCCTGGGTTTCTCCTCCACTCTGATGCATGCATTGAGCATCTTGTACAGCAATAATGCCGCTGGATGATATATAGTAATATTTTGGGACATATGGCTTATTTCGTATTATTTGTAATATCAGGCTGTAAAAATGGATGGAATTTAACCAAAATCAATATAGCCATTTTTGAGTAAATCGAATTTTGTTTCAAAATATCCAATAATAAAGTACACTTAATTATTGCACAATATTGTTCATCTCTTCAGAATGTCTTTTATGAATGATATTATCAACAAAAATGATATATCATTTGATTTAGTTTATCCATATAGGTTGTAGTAAGATTTCAAATGGATCGCTGCAAAGTCATGATGTCATAGGGCTTAGGTAAGGTAGCTTAGCATACATTGTAATGTCACTGGACACCATATAGTGATTTTTAGAGATATGTGACTTAGGTAGTATTATTTGTGACATCAGGCTCTACAACTGAATCGATTTTAATGAAATTCTCTGGAACCATTTTTGAGTAAATAAAATTTTTCTCAAAATCACCAAGAATTAACTACCCTCTATTTTTGTGCAATATCATTTTTATAAAAAAGGGTCTGCAAAAGGTAATAGGTTGCATAAATACAAGATATCCTTCGATATTATGCATGCAGACATACATACAGACTGACAGACAGATGGCATGACAAAAACCACTTTTATGGACTCAGGGACACCTAAAATGTGTATTTTTCATCAAAATCTCGAAGTTGAATTTTCACTATTACAATACTTTCTCAATATACTACATATATGAGAAAGTAAAAATTCCCATAAGGAAGCATTTAAGAATTACATAACCCAATTTGGTGGTTGGGTTTGCTGAAAGGTTATAGGGGGTTACATTGGAGATAGGGGGTTCAAGCTTGCACTATATAGCACTCTTTCATTAAATCTTCTGACCCCTTAAAGAAAAGATATAATCTGAAAAAATGTTTTGCTACAGTGCTTTTTACCCAGCCAATAATGCAGACTACATTGAAATGGCCCTCTAGAGAAAATTTTTTTAAAAGTGAGTTCAAAATAAAAAATTCTGTGCATTACATAAGAGGAGAGAGGGAGGTCTAATTGACAGTTACACAGGATTATATCGGTTATCAAAAACTGGAGAAGTTGGGTTATGCAATACTTGAACGTCCTGCAGCAACTAAGTACGAAAATCGTATTTTATATTTCTTTATGGCATGGCCTACTCAGCATTCATTGTTGGTATTACGATGGATGAAAAGATGAATAAATAAATAAGATAATAAATTATTTGAATAATTTTTTATTTAAGAAATGCTTTTCTAGCTATTGTTTCTGCAAATTTATTAATTATTGATAAAAAATCTAAGTTACACGCAATGTCACTTCAGCTTTTCAGAAAAGAAGAGGAACATAAGGTTTTAGGCTAAAATTGACATTTGGTGAGGCCCTCTTTTCGACGAGGCCCCCAGCGTGCGGCTCATGCTCCTGTGCATAAATCCGTCTCTGAACAAGTGCCAAAATTTGAGGCCCCCTTGAGCTTGAGGCCCAGGCCAAATGGCCCTCCTGGCCCCCCCTCTCATAGGGCCTGGACACACATAGAACCATGGTTTTCAATATACCATATGAAGCTGCCCTTCCAACACTGTATACCTTATCAAAACAAAATGAGAAGCACCCATCTCCAATATTGTAATGTTTTATTTATAATATTTCTTATTTTTTTTAGGGTTTGCTAAGAAAAAATGTTAAACTAATAAAATAATTACTTCACAAAATTTTAGTATCTCTTTTTTTCATCAAAAATCAAAATATTTTGCTTAGTTTAGCTCCTGAAGAGAGCAATTCAAAGCATGGAAGGAAAAACCTACATGGAGTTCTCAATACTCTTCCTCTAATAAAGGATTCTGTCATGGCATTTGAAAAAAAGAAGATCACTCCTGACAAGGTTAGTGGCCCATGACAACCAGTTCCTCATCTGATATCAAGGCCAAGGAAGATCACGTGACCAGGGATCGTCAAACAAGGTGAATGAGATGAGATGAAAACACCCAACATCTTTTGAAGAGAACAGCAGACAGATTAGTCAGACAGAATTACAGCAACTAAAATCATCTTCTACCTCTCTATGGTATGAGTGGGATATGGTGGAACATTGAGCACCATGATACAGAAAGATGGAATTTAGGTAGGTGCAATACACTGAGAGTGCGAGTTGGACTTAGGAGAATGTGGAGAGAGAGAAGTATGATAGCAGGTCATTAGCTCGGAATCTACCATAAATTACAGAATGTGGGAAATTGAGGCTGTTTACTTTCCATTGGAAAGGGAGAGAAGAGATCCAGAGTGATGTTAATATATGGTTGCAGGTTGTATTACGGTAGATCAGGACACAATTATTGATTAATGAGAAGAAAAAAATCACTAGGAAGATCAAGAAACTTCAGCTTATATATAGGGTGAGGAAGAGTTCCATACAGGTAAACAATAATCAATTATAGGAAGGATGCTACCAAAGTAGAAGGATTTAAGGGCCTAAAAAGGTCTGTCAACTCAGTGAATCTGTAAAGAAGTTCGATGAGAGACATGCCTTGGGAGGTAATGTTTTTGATGTGTGCAGAAAAAGTGAGTTTAGAATAGATCACTCCAAGGTCATACTGGGATGAGACTGCATATGGGTTGATTATAGAGGAAGTATGATGTAGGAACAGGTTTCATGGGAAGAGTTGAAGGTTAAGGTGAAAGAATCACTGGCATGAGTGAACCACTCTAAAATGGAATTAAGAATGTTTTGAATAAACTGACTGTCTGTGACACTCTCAATTCCTTTAAAAACTTTATGCTGGTCAGCAAATAATAGGACACCACATTCAATAGAAAGTCCCACACCAACAATGCTATCAATATAAAGAGAAAAGAAAAGGGAGACAAGAACAGTGCCCTGAGGAGCACTAGAAATCACAGGAACAGGAAAGACCAACTGTTACAGCTGTTTGAGTCTGACAAAAAAGAAATCAGTGAGAAAGGAAAGAAAGGGTTCATGTAAGTTGTAATGATTCTTGAGTTTGCATATAAGAAGTGAGTGGCCCACTGTGTCAAAAAATTTGAAGAAATTGATGTTGCATACATCATGTTAGGAAGAAAGTTCAAAAGCAGAGGTGATGTGATGATGAAGGAAGGAAAGATTTGTGACACAATAGCTACCAGGAAGAAGGCCAGACTGATGTGAAGAAATGAAGGGAAGGGTTTAAATATAGTGGGTGGTTGAGAATGATTCATTCTAAGAAGTGCACAGAGCAGGGAGAACAGAGATTGGCCAGTAATTTTCAACACTAATCCTGTTACCCTTTTTCAGAATGAGCATTACATTACCATGTTTCCACTGTGGGGGAAAATAGCTGGTAGAGAAGCACCTGTTAAACAAGGTGTTATCCCCTGTATGTCAAATGAAAAGGGAGCCATTGTTTTGGTGGCCAGTGGCTTTGTTAGGAGGCAGGAAGAAGAATAATTTGTGGACCACAGTGGGAAGGAAAAAGTTAAAGGAGAAGTAAAGGCTGAGAGCATTGTCAGCATCCCAGGAGGTCACGTGTTAAAAGAGAAAGGGAACAGTTAATGAAAGACCAATCCATTTTGTTCCATGCTCTTAAGGTATGGAGGATAGGTGAAAGTGTACATTGGTGGGAAGATAGAGCTATCAAGCATTTGAACAATTCATCGTCTGACTCAAAAAGCTGGGGATTACCAGATCCAAAATTACAGAAGTGAGAAAGTAATCCAATGTTACCAGGTTTTGCATGGGGTCTAAGTTACCTTGGAAGAGACCAAGAATGACAAAATCCATAAAAAATTCATCATATGAATCAAATAAAAAACAATTTTGTGAAAAATGTTTCTGAATTTGAATATAAGTATAACATTAGGATTAATCTTTTACTATCAACTGATAGTCTAATATAGGATTTTGTTAATGCTTTAGGTTATGTTATCAGAACATTAATTCAGATACAATGTAGATTAAAGGTATTCTCAGTAGAATTTGTCCTTCACCAAAAAGATGACTGGGAATAAGTACGTTTGCTTGAAGAAGAGAGCAAATAAGTACTTATTTTTTTAAATACTGCTTGAATGATCCTACTATCTTTGTCCCATGATGGATTTAAAGTTATAAAATGTTATTAAACTGGAGAATTAATTTATATACAATAAATTTGCTTAAAATTATACACTGACTTTCATAAACAATTAAAATAAAATTTATCAAAAGTTTTCAATAGTCTTGATTTTTCAAAACATTTCTTCAGAATTTCTGAGAAATCAATGAGAGATATAACTGGCAAATATAAAAAATTCATTGAAACTTAAATCCTGATTTTGGTGTTAAATGAAAACTATATATTTTTGGCTACAATTTGTCATAATTCTGTAAATTTTAAACTGTTTAAACAAGTATATTTAATAATTTTGAAATGAGAAAAAGTCTGCTATGACTGGGAATCGAACCCGGGTCTTCCACTTGCCGGACAGATATTCTACCACTGAACTATCGTAGCAGATCAATTTTCTTGTTTCCCGGCAAGTGGAAGACCCGGGTTCGATTCCCGGTCATAGCAGACTTTTTTCTTGTTTCAAAATTATTCCCAACATTACAGCTTATGCCTGTCTGCATAGGATCTTTAGATCACTTTATTCCATCAAGTATATTTAATGTAGCTAAAAGCTCGAGGAGATTAATAATTGATTCACTATTCTCAGTGAATATATATTTTTCAATGAAAATATTTATTCTGCATTTGTTTAAATCAGAGGGGGAACCCTTTCTACAGGGTGAACCACATTGTTGGCTGGAAATTCTTCAACTTGGAAGTTGCCAAAGCTTTGGTAGGCTGGATTAGAGTCTAAATCAGAAGTTACATACAGATTTGGATATATAATATAAATGAGCATGAAGTTTAAATGAGATTTTTTGAATTAAAATTTCAACATCAAAGGTAGTACTACCATAAACTGAAAAAAATATGAATTTTTCATTTAAATTTGACAAATCTCTTTTGTATCATAGCTTCGTGGAATGCATAAAATGCTCTTGGATGTAACTTGTAGACCAGGGGTCAGCAACCTTTTGGGATGGCTGGCCACATTCGTAATGTGAATGCTTTGGAGGGTCGCACTGAAAGACAACTATTTCGGCGTGCCAGATGAGTGTTTACACCTGAAGTTTTCTGGAGATTATGTGGTCTCGTATTGGTAAAAATCATATCTAAATAATTTGACAGCATTAAATATTCATCAGAAAAGGTTTTGAGGCCAGAATTTTACTGAAAAAATACGAAATTTTGTTTTATTGTACCGATCACTTTTTCATTACGGCTTCGCGGGCCGAATAAAGCGCTCTCGGGGGCCGCATCTGACCTGCAAGCCATATGTTGCCAACCCCTGCTATAGATCATAGGTTGCCCACTCTGGATTACATTAACATTTTCAAAAGAATAATTTAAGAAAAAATACCATTTCATTCGAGATTTGGACAGTTATTTTTACTGACCAACAATATGCCTGCAGCTGCTTCCTGGAACAAGAGGATTCCCTTCATAGCCTTCTGCACATGTCTCACACCGCCTTCCTTTGTATCCTTGACGGCAACTACATGTTGGTTGGCCATCTGAGTCTAATATACATGTCCTCCCAAATCTTATTAATAAGAAGAAATTTAATTTTTATTAATTCCATGAAACTTTTTATCCTTACTATAAATTTCACAAAAAGAACTAAATAATTGTGCAAATATAAAAAAGATAGTGAAATATACTGTGTTTTAGAAATGTTACCATATAATCAGACATTTTAAACTATAACCTGCTAAAGAAATTTATTTGAGAGAAATTAATCAAAATAAATATTGTCACTATAAATCATCTATAAAAGAATTGAAATTCCTCTATAAAATTTTATAAATAATTAAACTTATTACTTACAGAAATCATAAGTGTGTGTGTGTGTGTATGCAAGGAGAAGTATTGTGTATTTTTCCAAATTTTAATGAAATAATCTACAGAATATATCATTGTAACTTACTGGTTCGATGGACTTGTAAGAGGGCATGGGCAAACTTGACAGGCTATACCACGCCCTGGATCTCCATAATATCCTGGCTGGCAAGATTCTTCTCTAATGCAATTTCCAAGCCATGGTCCTGTTTTGACACGATGGTATCCAGGGGCACATCTCTAAATAAAACCATAATGAATTTGATTCTTAAGTATTTAATCTATCTTATAAAAAATCATGAAATATTATCAATGTAATTCTTTGAACTTCCTAAATATGTTTCAAGCTTCTTACCTCACACGACAAGCCATAATATCCAGCAGGACATTGGCATTCTTCCACATAAGCTGCAGCACCCAGGCCAACATTAGCGGCATCTGCTGTGTCCATAGCAATGTTTGATATTGTTGTTTCCATATGATTGCCATCATCATACATGGCTCTGTTTAAAGAAAAATATAACTTTGATTTCAAATTACAATTATTCTACAAAACTGAAAAGTACCATATCACCAACCATTACTGGCCTAATCTTCCATTGTGAGATTTTTAGTACATATGCAATTTCCTGTGCTTTGAGTTTAATCATTTCACGTGAAACTGGGATTCCACACTCTCTCTGTGTATGCAAAAATTCAGCTACTTGTGTTTCTACATCATGAAAGTGACCACATTTTGGACCACTGAATGATTTCTGACTACATTTAGCACTTTCAAGTTCCTGTTTTAAGTTTCCATCTAAGAACATTTGCTTCAGTGACACTGAATTTTCTACTGGTTTCACAGTCATTAGTTTTTTCTGCATACATTATTGCTATCAGTTTAAAATTGGCATCATAACTATCCATAAATCCTTCTTCTTTCTTTTTTTTGTGTTTCTTATCTCTACATTATCAGCCATTTTAAAGTAGAGGATGATGTATTTAAAATGAATATAAGAAAAACTCACAATTGGAGAATTTATGGCTTAATACTGTTGAATGTGGGAATCCCGATGAATTATGTCGTCATTTGTTTTTACATCTGTGAAATGCTATAAGCCAATAGAAAAGGGAAGTTTAGTTCACTTTTGGGAATCATTCTTGAATTAATTTTTCACTGAAATTCAACATTCAAAAATAAAATTCAGTAGTTCTTTTGTTCGTTAAAGAACACATCATTTGTACATACATATTCAGCATGTGTTTTGCACACACATTCAGTACAGGTATAGCTCATTAATTCATTGAAATGGTTTGTTACAAAGTTTTGTTTGAGAAAAAAATAATTTTTAATTTTTTAAAATTAATACAGTATTAATTTATATTCGGATCATAAGTTTGAATTGAAAATTTTCAGTAGATACAATTACTTTACCTTATATTGCATTCATTGTAAAACATTGATTAAAAGCATAATCCTACTTCATACTCTAATTTAAGATGACCCTTGATTTTTGTAAGCTAAAATATGGAGAAACCCCTCGTCTTGGATTCAGGTAAATACAGTATTTTTATATTTGTGTGTAATGACTTGACAACACTGATTTTCATATGCTGAGTGCAGTAATGAATTGACTAGTCTGCAGTTTTGTGTAATACCATTCTGTGCAGTGCAGTGTTTTATGCTTTTTATGTGCTTATAAACATGTATAGATTTTGGCAGATATAAATGAAGATAAAATCCAGTAAAATTGATGAAATGCAGGACAGCATATGGCATCCCAAATGCTCGAGGGGTTAATATATTTTAAGCTCTTGAATGATAAGTACCAAATCATTTCCAAATTTTAGAACTTTCTAGATCATAAACTGCCTAACCACAAGCATGTGAACTAAAATTACATAAGCCATCCTGGATATAAGTAAAAATAAATATTTGTCGGAAACATTATAAATTACAAAACATTAAAAAGCTGCAATTGTTAGTGGATGCAATGAAACTGTTAATGCATATTGGTAAATAAATTAGAAATAAAAATATATCAGGGATGTATGAGAACAAGTTTTTTCAGTAAGAGCAAGATAAATTGAAAAAATGAGATGTAAAATGCAAAACAACATAAAGAAAAAGCTTGATATGAAAGCCATGAATTTAAATTGAAAGATAACAGTCATTATGTGAATCAGAATTCTTAAAAGTAGATGAATTTCATTAATTGATGAAGAAAGAATTTTGCTTCTAAGCACATCTACAAAATAAAATTAAAGTAAATCAGGATGTTTATGCAAGGGCTGACAGTATAAACACATCAAGTCGCCTTCCAATATGCTTTTAAAGTTTACTTTTGCTCAAAGGCACTACTGCTAATATAAAGAGGTTATAAAATGGCATGTGGTAAGGTTTATGGTGATATTTATTAAATACTTATTCTGAAGAGGGAGGATTACTCTGCCTCAGTAGTTAAGTGATAGAATATTCATCGAACAATTGGAAGTCCCAGGTTCGATTTCTGGTCAAGACAACATTTTTCCTGCTTTTTCATATATCTGCTAATTTATATTTTTCTTAAATTACATTTATCCATACAGAACCAATTTTTGTTTGTTTGTATAGAATTTCTGGCTAATTAACCTCTTGGATTATTATAACCATTACTCCTTCCACACTAAACTCATACACAAAGGAGGGAAAACTGGTGGAGGCATTAGCCTACTCTTTATGATAAGATAAGATAAGTTTATTTGTTCAAAAAGACATTACAAAATAATGCATAGAACACGTCAAAAACATTAAAAAGGGGACAAAAACACAAACTATCTCAAGCACCAGACGTAAAATCGCTAATATTGTAAAGACAATTAGTCACAAGGAGCTCATGAACATGCTTCTTGAATGACTGGAGTGAGCTAACTTCTTTGATTGCAGCAGGCAGAGCATTATAAAATTTAATGCATCTTGCTTTTGGTCCTCGAGAGCAAACTTTTAAGTTTTGTTGTATAACATGGAGATCATCGTCTCTTCTTGTGTTGTAATTATGGAAATTACTGTTTTTCTCATATTCAGACATGTTTTGCCTCACATACAATACAGCATTATATATATAAATAGAGGGAACAGTCAAGAGTCCTAATCTTCTGAATAGGGGCCTGCAGTGTGCTCTGAATTGTGCATTGCACATTGACCTGACAATCTTTTTCTGGATCTTAAAAACCTCAATTAATTGGGAGGAGGAGCCCCAGAGGACAATGCCATAGGCAACACGTGAATAGAAATAAGCAAAATATACTTTTTTTAATACCTTGATACTAAGTGAGAGCTTCAAGACAGATAGTATATAATACACAGAGTTTAGCTTTTTACATAACTTGTCAGTATGATGAGACCATTTCAGTAGAGGGTCAATATAGACACCTAGAAATTTGAACTCCTCGGTAGAACTCATCATATCTTGGTCAAGGCAGGAGTATAAATTTCGGCACCGTTTATGCGAGGAGGAGAAAAACATAGCCAGTGTTTTACTTTCATTTAAGGAGAGTCTATTGCCCTTACACCACTCAGACATTGCCTGCAAAACCACCCTGCTACTGTCTACTAGTGTTTTGTCAATAGGATTGGAAACTAAAACATTCACGTCATCGGCATACATAATAACATTATTACACACATTATTCATAAGGTTCTCTGGTAAGTCATTAATAAAAATTAGGAAGAGGACAGGGCCTAAAATGGACCCCTGTGGCACACCAGAGAGTACTAGACTAGGGTCAGAGAAATATTTTTTGCCTCATGATTAACTGAATCAAAGGCTTTACTGAGATCAAAGAAAACCCCCAGAGTACTATTTCTCATATTCAGTTCTTCTATGATGCAGTTAAGAGCAGAAAATAGAGCCTGCTCTGTGGATTTCCCTTTCCTAAATCCAAATTGGCAGCTTGACAGGATGTTACATTTTTCAAGAAATTCCAGTAGTCTAGCACAGAAAACATATTCAAATATTTTGGAAAATTGTGATACAAGGGATATAGGTCTGTAGTTATTTATTTGGGTTTTATCACCCTTTTTTTATAGATGGGAATTACCTTAGAGATTTTTAAAATTTCTGGGAAAATTCCTTGATTTAATGACTGGTTAATTAGGAACAAAAGTGGAGATATAATTGTTTTTCGACATGCTTTAAGTAGTTTACCTGGGATATCATCTAATCCAGCAGAGTTCTTGAGGCCAACTTTGTAGAGGTAAGTGGATAATTCCAGTTCATTACAGGGTCGGAGGTACATAGACTCAGTATTTGAGAAGTTGGTTCTTATGACTGGATTATGTCGAGTTGTGCCATCAGGAGTAGGTGTGAGAGGTAAATCAAGGATGAATCTGTTGATAATATTTGCTAAGAGTGAAGGGTCTGTAATTTCATCTGAGTCAATGCCTTTTATCACTGGCAAGGACATCAATTTTGTGGAACCAGTAACTTCATTTATAATTTTCCAAGCTGCCTTGGTATGATTGGGTGCATTCATAATTTTTGAGTCATTAAAGGTTCTTTACTAATTTTGATGAGATTCCTGTACTGCTTTTTGAGAGCAGAATACAGCCTGTGGGTTTCCTCATTACCAAGATACTTATCATTGTAGAAAAGTCTTTTGATTTTGCCAGATAACATACGAATTTCAGGCGAGATCCAATCATGTGTAGAATTTGGCTTTGGTTTAGCTGGAACTATTGGAAATGTAACATTGAAAAGGTACAAGAATGTCATAAAATAAATTAAAGCTGTCATTAAAATAATTAGCATTAAAAATAACAGACCAATCTTGGCTGCTTAGAAGATAAGAGTTGGAATTTGGAGTCACAGAACAATCAAATGCTTGGAGGAGGACTGGGGTTGGACACAGTTTCCTCTAAGAAGAACTTAGAAAGAATAGCTTGGTGGTCAGATAATAAGGGATCAAAAACTGAGGTGTATATTTTAGAGACATCATAGTTAGTGAATATGTTGTCAAGGAGTGTCTGAGATGTGGGAGTAATCCTAGTTGGATTGCTCACAAGAGCCTTCATGTTGTACAAATTAAAAATGTTTCTAAGTTTTTTTCATTTGTGCTGTTAAGCAAGAGATTAACATTGAAATCGCCAGCAATTATTAAAAATGGCCTCTTAGCATGGTTTGTTATTGAAAAGAGAAGATTATCAAGTTTGTCACAGAAATAATCTAGGCAGCCGATAGGCAAACGATAAACTACGATAACAAGAAAGTTGAGGTTTGTGTAGCTGAAACTGATAGCTGCACACTCAAAGGATAGCTCTTGGTTTAAAAGCGTTAGTCAAAAGAAAAATCACTTAAATTGATACTGTTTTTCACCAAAATAACAACACCACCATGTTTATATACTGTTCGACAATAAGAACCAGCACAAGTATACCCTGGAATGGAGATAGAAACATGACACATCCAATGTTCACAAATACATAATACATCTGGATTTTCATCGTGTGATAACATTTCAAGCTCTGATAATTTATTACTTAGACACTGAATATTAATTAATAATACTGTTAGCTTACTAGAGCCTGAGTCATCTAGTCACATGGACTTAGGCTTAAGGGATCCAGTCAGTGATCGTGTCACCCTATCTGAGTGGGTGACTTGTGGATCAAGGGTACTCACTGAGTTGGTGATTGGAAAGCTCACAACTGGGGGTACGCCTGGGGAAACATCTGGGGGTGCAACTACTGGCACATTAAGATCACTTACACTAGCATTAAACACTTTAGGGAAATGGAAACGGGAGATAAACACTCCATTAGGCCAATTTTCACACTTTATAAGATCATTCAAGAGGGAAAAATCTGCTCCAATTTTGAAAGAGCTGCTCTTCTCACCGGCGTAAAGTTTTTCGCACAAATCATCTTCGGTTCTGAATTTCGTTTTCATATAATTGATAATGTCATCGCATTGCGTTAAAGGTGTTACACGTTTTAGGTGTAGCCATGCACGTCGCTGAACCCCACTAAAATTACCATTATGGATGTCACAATTTTGTCCAATAACTAAATTGGTGCGTCTACGGCGGCGTCGAACCATGGAAAAGCCATCGGTATCAGATAAGCTATCCTTCAAAGGAATGGCACTAGAACTTGACGCAAATTGATCTGTCGATTTCTTGCTCAAATTAAAATTATCACAGGGTTTTTGACACGGAGTTGGGTGTTTATTTGCCAAAGGAGCTTCACGTACACTCGTTTGGGATATGATAGTTGGAAGATTGGTCACTTCAGGGGACTTTTCAATATTTTTCACATTTAACTGACGTACTAGGACCTCAGAGAAGCTATCACAACGTTTTTTGGGGTGGAGAGGAGAGGCTACGGTGTCTTTCAATAAGCACATTTCCATTTTTAATTCAGCGATCTCCGTCGCCATGTTGAAAATGAGTCTACTTCTATCATGCCGGCAGAAAAGACACATCCAGAAGATGAATGGCGATTCGATGACCGCTTTAGAACATAGCTCACTCAAGTTTGCACACTTAAGATGATGAATTTTCAAACAAATACCACAATAAATTACTTTTTCTTGCGGATTTATAACTTTTTGGCACGAGCTACATTGAACGCCATCATGAAGTGACGACATCTTGGTTCAACCAAGGAGGCCAACTGCTTAACATCCCTTCCAAAGGGCGAAGCGCTGACTTGCATGGTCTCCCCAAATCAAACAAGTGAGGATGGGACAACCCCAGGTTGAAAAATCCAACCACCGCCAGATTTGAAGCTGGGGCTGCTGAGTGTAAGGCTAATGCTCTAGCAACTTCACCACCACCCCAACCAATTTTTGTATATTTTCCTTATGTGTATTTTAAGCAATAAACACTTTTTGTTAGTGTTATAATAGTTTTCAAATTTTTGGTGCAAAATGACAAATTAATTTCAACAATTATGTAAGGCAGAAGCAAATGTTTATAGATGCAGATATGAAAAATATCACACTAAAATAGTAATTAATTTTTATTCAGCAATCCATCTTAATGGAACACATTAGATAGTGAGTTAAAAACAAAAATGTTAGACATTAAGACAATAATAAATATTTCCTTAAAATATTAAGTTAAATATAATAGTGTGTGCATACAACTAACCTGATAAGTAGATAGTCCACATTGGCAAGAGTCATCATAATTTCTTCACGAGAGGCTAATTCCCCTATTGGCTCTGCAGAAATGTCACCACCACGACGAACATAGCTTTGTTTATACCATTCCCCATAAAAGAATCTCACTGAAATGTCATTATTTCTTCCAGCAACAATTTTACGTCCAGGATGAACAAGTGTATAACCATTGCCCTAAAAATATAATATTATTATCCTCTTTTTAGAGAAATTAAATTTTTAAAAATATTTGAATTGTTATACCAGAAATCAGACTGTAAAACTGACATCATTCTCTGAATAATCTGTGACTAAAAATGTTAAATTTAGCAAAACCTTTATTTATACTTACACTCAAGATAACGTCTGGAGCTTCTAAATCTCTCCCTCGTCCTTCTGAGCGGACTATGTATTTGAGGTGTCCGCCATAAGATTTCAGCAAATTTCCATGATAGCTTTCAGGCATTGAGAAGTATGGAACCACATTATTCTCAAACAAAGTTCTTTCATTTGGCTCTGAATAATACACCTATGGAAAAATATACAAGTGCATATTAATTATTTTCTAAATTTCAATCATTTTTTTAATTGTCTAAAACAATTCACATACAATAAACTTTGGTGAAGGTGATACAGGACAACCTCATAAATCTGGCTTTTAAAAATCTCTGTTCAAGCTATGAATAGTGATCAAAAAAATACATGACACAGATACAAGCAGATCCATAATGAGGGTGAAGTAGCTGGGGCACATGCTCAGGAAGCAGCTTCATAAAGGGGTGCCAAATTGAAATAAAATCATTGAAAGCAAATAATGTGAATTATTCATGGCTGCAAAGAGATTAGCAATGATGAAGTTGAAATTGTGTGTTATAATATGAAAGAAAATGTCTCTAAAATCGTAAATATGTGTGCCTCTTACAGGCCTCCTAATGCAAGTGTAGAAACTATTTATTATTCCAAGAAACAATTGGAAATGTTAAATTCGATAAATAAAATTTGAGGCATTATAACTGTACGTAATTTTAGTTCACCTTCAAGGGACTGGAATCACTATTGGTTTTATTTCGGTGGCAGAGAGCATGATTTATGTGAAGCTTTAGTTGAAATGTTAGTTAAACACTGATTTTGTCAGTTAGTTAGGTATTCCAAAACAATGAAAAAATTTAGATTTATTAGCTACAAAATATCCAGGGCATATGAATACAGTATCCATAAAAGAAGAAAAAAGCAATCATAGAGCCATGTACGTAGGCTCGCGGAGTCAACAGTGTGACTGCACTGGGCCCTGCTCTCTCTAAGAAATATTTGTACTTAGAAAGTATTACCATTTTAAGAAATAAATATTGAATACTGACTTTGCTCTGTACCCTATTCAACTGTGTGTACATGGAGCAGTGACATCCTTAGGCATACATATAGGGCACTACAAAAGTTTGGGGCACCAACCTAGACCCATTCTTCCTTTTTCAAAATTAAATTAACATTTTATTAACAAATCTTGACACTTGGTAGAACTATTTTGTCAAAATGTTTTTTCAATATGACAATGGATCTCAATGTAAATACTATCAGTATACTGCTTATGTGTACACTTGCCAATGTTTTTGTAGGTCAAAATATAGAGTGAACTTTGTCTAAAATATATTTTCCCTTTAAATAAAAAGATCATGAGAGACAACCGGCGGTCAGAGAAGAAAAAGGAGAAGCTTAACTCATGGGGTTAAATTGGAGGTTTAATTCCACATGCCTTCGTCCCAGCATTTCTCTCATTAAACTAAAATATATTTTGTTCTAGAATTGTTTTATATCATGTTTGCATTCCTTTCATGTTTTGTATTTTTTGTTTATTGCTCCATTTTCAGTTGTTCAGTTTTTAAAAATGCAATACCAAGATATTTGAATTCTTCCTTTATTTGGTCTCATTCCATATTCCTTTACTTATCAAGCACATGTGATAATTCTTTTATGAATCGATATTTTATCGAAAGGTAGTAAGGTTTCGATCGTTTTGATCAATCAAAACCTTACTATGCTTTGATATACAATTTTGTTTTTGTCTTATTGGTTTTTTTCTCTTAATTGAACAGTATCTTCAATCATTATGCTTATGTTACTATGTTCCAATTTTCTTTGTGTTAATAAAATTGGGACTGTATAGTGTCTATTGCCTCACCCTGTATATATACCTAGACAGAGGTATTCTTCTTTTACTCTAATTCCCATTCCTTAATGCTCTTGCACAATTAATTCAGTGTGAGATCAACATGTTCTGTAAAATGCAGTCTGTTCTTTATTTATATTCAATTATAAATATAATTGCAATGCAAATTACGGCCTATTCTAGATTGCATAATATGATTAACGAAGAATACTTTGGGGTATTATTTATATAATACTACCTATTTTTATTTCCATTAATAGAATCTCAGGAACGAATTAAATCTTATAACTTCATTTCATATGGAAGTACATGTTCCAAATAGCACTGTTTCAGTTAGCGCTCGATTTTTCTGGCACCAATTAAGAGCTTTAATCGGAGAGTGGGTGTACAATAAAATAAAAAACATGATTGATGAATACTTGACTTTTGAGGCACTTGAAATAAGCAAACATATTTATTTGACTAAGTGTAACAAAAGAATGATTAGTTGTGAATTGGAATACAGTGAAAGTAAAAACCTGAGATTATGTCTACAAAATAGGAAAGAATTAATTCATAAAATATGACTTATAAAAATAATACCGTTAGTCCATTAGCTGAAAGAGGTCGTATTTCAGGTTGACCAGATCGAGAAGGTAGGCTCGGCATTATCGTTACTTTTCCTGATGGTTCAACTTGCACACCAACTATCTTGTAAACATTAATTGGTGGAGGAAGCTAAAAATATGAGAAGAAATTATCCTCAGTTTTAAATTTATAAAGTTCAACAGTAAAAATGGCACAGGAGAATAATTACCAAAACTATTTTTCACTGGTATCTGATAGGGTTAAGTCAAAATGATAAGCATAAGATCCTTATTGCCAGTGTGATTATACAATCAATTTCAAATATTAAAAGGCTGATAAAATTTGCTGATGGAATACAAATCAATTGTATTAGCTGAATAAAACATTCTATCTATCGAGATATACTAAACAGACCTACCTGGTGTATAAAAAGATTTGCACTGCTGCATTCTGATGTGACTCCAAAACAGAAACAGGGAATACATTCCTGTTTTGTGGTAGCCAAAGCATTGAAAAATCCTCTATCACATCCACTAGGCCTCGATTTAACAACTAGAATACAATCGGGAACAGCAAACACAGATCCACCTCTAACATTCACTGCCTCACAGGAGTATGCACCTTGGTCTCTTTGTTCAGCCTGTAATATTATATAAAAAGGATCAAGAAGCAATAAAAACATCAAATGTCATCAAGTCATACCTTCAATGAAAACCAATCATTGCAGATTTTTTTATTTCATATATTGTCATTTATTTAGTTGAAAGGAATAAAATATACAATATTACCTAAAACATCTCTTCATTATAAATATTACAGTGATTGATCATCATCATAGTTATTCCACCCTCCAGTGGGTTTTTGGCTCACACAACCCAATCTGCACCATCTCTCTTCCTCTGCTCATACCCATCCTCTTCTATTAATGCATCTAATATTCCTATTCCTACCCTTTGCCTCTTTCCTAGAAATCTCCATTCTATGACTTCTTCCAGCAGACCATTTTCTTTTAACCAATCCATTTATTCTGGCTCTCCCTTATTACTCTCTTTAATTCCCTCCCTTCCCCTACTCCATTTAAAACTTTGTTATTTTTCTCTCAGTCTAGCTCATCTCAAATGGCTTTTATCTGCTCGCATCTTCTCCAGTGACGACAATAAAAGTGAAAAACAAACTTGATCCAAATGTGTGAACACATGACAGAAAAATGTTTGAAAATGAATAGGTGCCTGCATTAGGTCATTATGATTGTGCCAAGTGCATTTATGAAGATCTATAACACAAATCTAGAGCGTTGCATCACCCATGCTTATATCCAACATATAATGATAAAAAATCTATGCTATACATCCAATTGAAATGCACTGGATATGGATTGTATCATATTCTGACTCTTGTTGCTGTCTTTTATTAAATTGGCAGTGCTTACCAATTAACATTCTTAATAACAAAAAATTGTGCATAAACATACGAGCATTGAAGTTTCTGTACCAACGTGAATTAAAGAGTATCAACTTACATTTGGGCAAGTTAGTGTTCCTAAACCTCCAGTGCTTGTCGATCTGCATTTTTCAGGCACATGACCCCAATTAAGCCTCCAAACAATCTCAGGAGTTGGTACACCAACTGCTTTACAAGTTATTGTAAATATCTGACCCTCTTCAACTGTTAGCATAGGTGGTGGTGGGGTCACAATTATGGCCAATGCTGAAATTATAATTTGAATATGAACAACCAGACTACATTCATGTAATACCTGACTGAACAATCCACTTGAATTTTAAATTAAAATGAGAACATACAGCAACCAACTTCATCACTTCCATCATGGCAATCAGTTTCTCCATCACAATGAAATGATTTTGGAATACACTGCCCTCCAGAGCGACACTGATACTCATCATATCGGCAAGCAGATCCAGGAATAGAAACACAGCCTTTTTCATCACTTCCATCACCGCAGTCATCATCTGAATCACATCGCCATGTCTTTAATACGCATTTCTTGTTTTCGCATCGGAATTCATTTGGTTCACAACCATGTGGGCCTAGTAAAGAGAAAATCCATACGCTTTAATATAGAACTGTGAAATAATAAAAATAATATCAATAATAATAATAATAAAATAGGTATCCATTTATCTTGGAAGCTCAGGACTTTGTTTTCTGGATTCAGGGTATTCCTTGCTTTTGAGTTATTAGCCCTAGAATATACAGGTTTCCTGTCCATGTATACATTTTTGTGTACCTTAAGTTTGTTTGATATGATGCATCCATACAATAATTTTTTATAGAGGGTTATTGCACCATTTATATCAATTTAGAGGACACTATATGATAATTGTAACTGTAGAAACAATGACACACCATGAGCATGAAAACATCATTGTAATCAGATGATCTAAGCTAGATTTGGATTGAATGAACACATTTATTTTTTATACTCTTCAAACAAAGAATTCATAGAGCAGTTTTTCTCAATTGAGGGTCCAAACATTATTTCTCAAGTGTCTGCAAGTTGAGTAAAGCATGATGTTTATATCTATAACTTGTTTGAATTTGTGTACAGATCTGATATTTCAAAGTGAAAAAAGGAGACAGTGAATTAAAAATATGTGAAGCTTCTGCAGAAATTGAGGGACTTTCAGGGGGTCTGTGGCTCAAAAAGGTAGAGAAAGACTGGCATACTAGTGAGAATGCTTATCATTCTCTGTACTCCTTACTTCTATTTTGTTACTCGAAATACTACACTGCCTTTCATATTCTGTTGGACATGTTCCATCAGTATGTAATTTTAGGAGGCCACTTGGTTGATCTCTTACAGAAGTCATGGAACCACTAATCAACGTATGTAACAGTATTGAGCAAGAGAAGCAGGGTGCAATAGTGAGAATGAATCAGTTTTCTCTTAAGAATTTTATTCACTGGAATTTAATGTCTTCCTAATGCTGACAAATGTGGAAATAAAATGGGAGTATGGGGGAGATAAAGACTGTTCCTAGATAAAACAGGAAATTGATCCTTGCATTTGTCCCTTTCATAAAAATCTGCACTTTTGTTACTTAAGCATAATGTAGAAGGGCTCATATCTCCCAATGGTAATAAATCAATTTATTCAGAATAATAAATATTTTGTTCTATCTTGGATTAAATTACACATACTTTCACCATGACAAATATTATGTGATCAAATAATTATATCACATTAATTTTAATCTAAAAGAAAATGTTCCTTATAAGGATGTTTACTAATGCATAATTCTAGAGATATGTGAAATTATTTCTATGAAAACAGAAATACTTAAATACCCCAAATTAATTTTGGCTGCAGGATTTCACAGTGGGCATTCAAATCCACAGGATAAAAGTTTAAATTAATTATGGAATACAATGAATAACAGGAATAACAGGAAATGTTGTCTTAAACAGAATTGCACAATATTATAATGAAAACTTTCTCACAATAAACACTGAAAAATCATGCTTTATAGAATTCTCCCCATGCTTATATGACTCAGAAAATAGTTACTTAGTAGGAGATATCATGATAACGAAAAACCACTGTACAAAATTTCTTGGTTTAATTATTGATGATGATCTTTATGTTTCTTTAAATGACAGTGATTATTGAAAGTGAAATACACATTGTTAGATTAATGAAAGATTTTTATGGTGATCAAGAATTTTTCTTTTATCTCACTATTAATCAAATACTAAAAAGTACCCCCTATACAGCAAATCATATGATTTCTATATGCTAATCACAAAATCCAGTCAAATCATTTGTGCAAAGAAAATAATTTTGTCTTGTGAAACCTACCAACAGTATAGGCCACTATTTCTCTTACTATAATTGGGATATATTATACCTTATATATTCCTATACAGCATATTTACCAGGGTAACTTGGGTTGATAAGATGTAGATCGATTTTTGGATGTTTATTTTCAGAAAAAAGAGCATCTTTTCGTACAGAAAAATAGATAATACTTGGTCAGAACTACTAAAAACATCATCATCCCACTTTCAGAATCAATTCATAATATTATTGTGGTCTACTGCTTTAGTCATCTTTAAAAAATAATTCAATAGAAAATTATGAAACGTGTTATGGTTCATTTAATATTTCAGATATGATCCAGATTCAACCATAAATGTGACACATAACCAAAAAATACTGCCATACTTTGTGATGTAAAGTCAGATTCAACAGTGCTACAACAATTAAATATTGAGTTTAATTAGACACTGAAGTGCAAAGAGCTACATTATCTTTAACAATGTATGAGAGGCTCATAAAAATATTGAAAAATACAAAATTTGAAATCATTATCACTAGTCCTTGGGCAGGATATAGCATAATCAGTGGTATTTATAATGAACTAAAATCTGCTGAATTATTCATTGAAATAGATTTATATTAATAGCTCACAATGTTGACTATTTACATATACAAAATTCTGTTACTTACTGCAACGCATTTCATCTGATCCATCAGAGCAATCTAATCGTCCATCACATACTTGACTTTTAGGTATACAGTCTCCATTTGTACAAGTTGCTTCATTCAGTCCACATGCTGTGGGAGGTCGTGTGGGTGGATGTTCAACTATTAAAAATTTCAATAATTTAGTACAAGATATTAAATTATCTGAATTAATTAAATTCTATATTCACTCAACAAATAAATCAGACTCCTGACAGTATCTGCAATAGATTTAATCATAAAGCAATAATTTTTTTTACATTCTTCAGTACTAATTTTTTCACTAAATACAATAAATTTAACAAGATGATTTAGGATGGCAAATGTTTTATATGAATACTAGATCAGATGAACAGAACACATTGCTAAGAGATGGAACATAATCACTGCTTACTGAACAGTTTTGTGATTCTTCAAACATACATTTTGAATAAATAAATTTGAATTGAATTTTAAGAGATTTTATGATTCAGCAATTTCTCAATTTAAAAGTCATGCACCTATATTACTGAACATTTTAAATGGTAGCAAAAATAAAATTACCTTACTAGATATACAAAAATTATGCTAAAATTTCAAGAATTCTACTGTACTAATTATATGTATATGTATATACAATAATAACAGCTGGTAGAAATTGATTAGCTAGAATCAATAATGTTGAATGTAGAAAAAGTTAATGACTTCCAACCACATAGGTACCCAACTTATCAAAGAATACCTAATTTCAGGGAATTCCAGAAGCTACAAAATTTATATAGAGCAAGCAAAAAGAAAATTTATACTAGAAAATATAACAAATGTTTTCCCAAGAATTGAATTAATTTGAGTAGAATTTGGTTTGACTCATAATATCAAAATCTTAAAGATAAAGGTTTCATGGAGGACCTTCACAGCTAGTGGTCTCTACTGTAAAAGCACCCTAACAAGACTTCTCCCACACCCTATCAATTGGCATGCACATTGGACAGCTGTTACATTAATTTTACATGCACGCTCACAAATTTGAAGCCTATTTCTAAAAGTTCATTTGCTTCTTATAAAGAAAGTATGGAATCCATCAGGCAATTTGTTCCATTCTTCTAGGGGTCTATATATATGAATGAATATTTACCCATATCTATTTTTAAATTAGTATTTACCTTTTTCAGGTTATTCCTGGTAAAATTCGGTTTAAATATCCTTTCCCCTAGATTTGACCAGTTTTGGTCATTTTTGTTTTCACAGAAAATGTTGCTTAATCATACATTTAGTTTTTCAAAAACATTTCTAGTTTTTTCCTTCATCTGTGTAAACAACATATTTTTGGAAACCATAATGTTCCATCCATATTGGCTTTAGCAATGTACTATTCTGATCTAGGAGCTAGTTAGCACTAATTTCTTTAACTGTTGTTAGTCTAGCTAATGATGTAAATGAAAATAACTGAGTGGATGTACTTTTAATCATCCTTATTGAGAGAAAGACAACCAACAAAAAATATGCCTGCAAGGTTAACAATAATTTTAATAAAGGAAAATATTCCACTTACATGGCTCCACTTTTAAGTACACAGATACTCTAGATCCTGGAGTATTTTCTGGATAACCAACTGCTTCACAAATATATGTGCCAGTATGAGATAACTAAAATAAACAAATTCAATCATTCAATAAATGCCGCAAGTTACCATAAGAAGCTACTCAGAGAAGAGAACACATGTTTTTTAAAGGCATTTAATGAGAGCAGATATAGTTTGACAAGTCTTTTTTCTAAAATTGGTACTCGGATCCAAGAAACTGTGATAGCTGTAACTACACACATTCTTTCAACTATATATGAACAATGATTGTGCTCAATAATTTCCAAAGACAATAAAATCCTGTGTAAAACAGCAATCAGTCTCTAAAAAGTTGAAATGTTTTAACAAGTGAAGAATACAAATTTTCTTCTAACTAGATAAAATATTTTAACCATCATACTGTAATATGAGATTAACAAATAGTGGTAAGTATTTGAAAGAGAACTTAAAAGTGTTTATTCTTATACTTACCTGGATATTTGGCATTTCTAGGCGTCCATTAATGTCTCTGGAGCCAGGAGGTAATGGTGCTCCATCACCTCTAGACCATTTTACTCGTGCTCTAGTAGGACCTTCATCACGACACTGAAACACCACCTCTCGGTCTGTGCAGTGAAGATTTATGGTTAAAAATATTAGTTATTACCCCTAATTGATTTCAAGAATTAATAGGCCCACAGCCAGTTATGACCCCTTGACAATGAGGATAAAGATAAAACTACACCAAAGAATGAAATGTAGCTTAGTTGTACAAACAAAAGTAAATAATATACAGATTCCATTCTTGTATTTAAACATCAAGTAAAGCCCCCACCATTTAAGTCAGCATATTTGTTAACATGAATGAATGCAAAAATTTTAACTGTGCTACAATAATTAAAAGTTTTATTTTAAATCAAATTCAGTTTATGTTTGAAATATGTATAAGAATGACTTACAGCTAAATCATGCAATTAGGAAGTAAAAAAATATATAAATGCAAAAACCATGTTACTTTGGAAATTAAAAAAATTTTAATGCAAAAATCATTAGAAAAAACATCTTTTCATACAATAACAGTACATTTTATCATTAGCCACATTTTCAAAATTAATTTTATTAATAACACCAACAAACTGAGGCAAATGTACCACAATGTTACATAAAAAAATCATGAAATATTTCTGAAAATTAGATGTGGATGAATTAAAGTATGCGTGCTATTTTATTTTTCATCAAGCTAGGATAAACATTATCTCAGTCCAAGATTCCCTTTGGAAAATGTTTACTGTGAAAGGTTTCAAAATATTTTTTTAATATATGAAGCAATACTGAGATATTTTGAATTCTTTAAGTATAATATAAATTTAAAATATTTAAGTCTTTTTATGTTTGCTCATATGTTACAGAGAAACAATTTCAAGTTTTTGAATAACTTTAAAAACGATACTCATAATTTGTAATTTAGTTAAGAAATAATAATGCATACATTATTATAAATGCAAATTTAGAATGTTTTTCCAGCAATAGTGTAAAAAGGATAAATTTTGTAAGCCATATTTGTTAAAAAAACATATGCATTTGAAGCTCAAAAATGAAATTAGTAAGTTGCAGAATGTTACATAAACACCATTCTTCAAATTCAATATACACACGCTGGGTGAATTTTTGCCAAGGTTGGCCATTTTTGTCATATGTGGTCTCATAGAGTAGGCATGTATTTTCCAATTATTCTATAAAAATGTGTTCTGCAAAGTGACATGTCCAAATTCATTTGCATATAATATTCATAAAAAATACATACATGGTAGAGTCAATAAGTTCTAGAAGTGACAACCGTGTGGCATTGCTGTGGTTGTAAGCCATTGGTGCATGTATGTAACAAGTAATGGTATAACAGCTCTACTTCCAGTGCTAAGCATTTGGGAACACACACGTGCTCAGCAGTTGTTTAGTGAGTTTGAAAGAAAGGTGTATGCAGTGCATTGGTGGAGTGAAAAATGTCCACTTCTGAGCAATGCATGATCATCAAATTTTGCCTGCTGCTTCATAAATCGGCAACAGAGACTCTACAGCTGTTACAGTAGGCATATGGTGACGAAGCACTTAGCCGCAGTGTTGTGTTCGACTGGCTCTGCCAGTTCAGAGAAGGAAGGGAGTCTCTTGAAGATGACGACCGAAGTGGTCATCCAGTAACGACACGGACTGCACAGAACATCCGGGAGGTGCAACGAATTGTGCATGAAAACCATTCACCGACTGTTGACAGCATAACTGAACATTTTTCATGGAAGTTGCCATGCAATTCTCACGCAAGATCTCAACATGTTGCGGGTACCACAACACTTCATTCCCAGGATTCTCACAGAGGACCAGTGTACCAAAAACCAGGTGATTTGTAGGGACCTGATAATGGCTGCTGATGGGGATGAAGGATTCCTGCAGCGCATAATTGCTGGTGACGAAACATGGTGCTTCTTGTACGACCCACAAACAAAGTGCCAATCAGCTACGTGGAAATCTCCAAAGTCATCGCGGAAACAAAAATGTTGCCAGGACAGATTGAAAGGAAAGGTAATGCTGGAGGTCTTTTTTGACTGCAGGGGAATTGTGCACATGGAGCTCATTCCAGAAGGGACAACTGTAAATAAAGATCGATACGTGCAGATCCTGCAATGTGTACGTGATTCCATTTGTTGCAAGCGCCCAGATTTGTGGGTAGCAAGAAATAGGATGCTACTGCACAACAATGCTCCCATGCACTGTTCTGTCCTTGTCCAGCAGGAGTTGGCAAAACATGGAACGATAATACTGCTACACCTGGCCTATTCTCCTGACATTTCACCCTGTGACTTTTTTGTTTCCATGCCTCAAAGATGCGCTTTATGGTCATCGTTTCGGCAGAGCTGCAGACGTCATTGCAGCTTCAACAGAAGCTCTCTGTACAGTTCCAAAAAATGCTTTCCAGGCTTGCTTCCAGCAGTTGTACTAGAGGTGGCAGAAGTACACTGTAGCTGAGGGGAACTACTTTGAAGGGGGATGTGTGTAAAGTAATGTAATGTTCCCTGCTACCAGCGACCCCAGTCCTAGAACTTATTGACTCTACCACATATAACAATCTAACCCTGGGTGCAGAGGATTATTTCAAAAGTAGGCAAGGTATTGCAGGCCTGTTGCTTAAACTTGGAAACTTATGTAAATAAACATCCTGCAAACTTTTTAAAATTCCCTTTTATAAGTATGCTTTTGAAAACGTAGTTGTCATCATCAGATAATGGTAGAATGCCGCAGCAAAAAATATCTTTTCTGTAAGTAGAAGTATAGCAAGAAGTTTCTTATGGGGATTGTTCATTGATACATACTTTCAAAAGTCTGATCAAGCAGCTAAAAATAGGCATGTGCTTTGAACCAAGGTTTGAGACTTCAACTAAGCTCCAGACTGAAAATATGATGTGGAGAAGGATTGAGGAAATGGGGCAAGAGGAGTGATTGGAAAAGCAGGAAGAGGAAGGAAAATGACAAAAAAGTAAAAACAGCAACATAAACTAACTTGCAGAACTGATGGAAGGGATGGAATGACCATGTAAATTGGTGCAGGACTTTAGGATTTTTAAATCTGAGGAAAGTAGCAGAGAATAAGGGTAACAAATGCTCATTATGACTCTATGATATAAAGAAAATGGTAAATTTCAATTTATTATTAAGGTTCAAAGTTAAGATGGTTACTCATTCCAAAAGTTTTACACCTACAGCAAAAAGGTCTCCATCTCTATTGCATAAAAATAATGAGATATTTCTAGTCCTGAAAAAAATAAGAGATATTTAAACTGTGTAAAAGAAGGGCATGGTGATTTAACTTTGTATCTATGATGATCGTTTCTGTTGAGAATAGAAAAGGTTACAGTATGGTAACCCACAGGTGAAGTAGCTTCACCCAGTGAAGACAACAAAGAGTAGCCTACTGAAGAGTCATCCCACCTGACAATGTAGAGTGCACCCACTAATATATGGTCCTGCCCAATGAGGACAATATGGTTCAAGCCACTGGTGAGTCACCCCAGCGTGAACGTGTTATAGAATAAACCATCTAATATTTAAATACAAGCCATAAATTTGATTTCCTCTGCAGATGCATTAATGACCTCAACTACTATTTATAATTATTGAAATAATTTTTTTAATGAAAGCAAAAAAGTAAAAGTGCAAAATTATTTAATAATTTGAATTCATGCTTAAAATGCAACTCAATAATACACAGTAAAAAATTGATATAATCTTAAATTGTAAAACAGGATTTTATTTTCAACAAAAATATTTTATGCGATGATAATTTTTAAAGAAATATTTCATATAAAAGGATCTATTAGATTTAAATATAACAGATCTAAAGAAAACAAAAATTAAATGATTCTCATGATGTTAAAAAAAGCATCAAGCAATGACAATCAAAGAATAAGGAATATATACCATATAAGAAAAGCATAGAACCAAACATCCACCCTCATCACATGCTATAGGTGAGATTCCATGCAAAAAACACTTTGAAAGTTATAAATTCAATGTAGCATAAAAACATGCTAATCAAATCTTTCAACTTACCCTTTCCAACTGTTTGAGCCAACAATAAAAACCAGAAAATAATAATTTGTTAGTTACAGTTATTTCTGAAATATTTGTATTTATTTACTCAAAATAGTGTTTACTGTATGCAATAACTACTCAAATAACATAATTCACATTCAATTCAATAACTAAAGAGAAAATTTAACAAGAAGGGATTATACCTTAGGAGCATTCAGTATAAATAACTATTTGGTAATACTATGTTAAACTACAGCAATATAATTCCCATGCATTTACTTAGAATACTGCAAAATTCTTAAATAAGCAGATCCTATCATCTAAAGATATGCAAACATCTTACATTATCATAGAACCAAAAGTCAAGACATTAAAATTTCCATCAAAATTAAATAAAATGTACTTTAAGATAACAAGCATCCATAAAAAAATCAAAGTTTACTTACTTTCTTTGATAATTTGATCAGGAGGGTAGGTCTTCAAATTTAGTCCATCTCGAGAGACAGCTGCAAAACATGATAAAAGTCCTCTTAAAATGTTTATTTGATTATTTTCATGGATAATTTTCTATTTAGAGAGAATTAATAATAATCTATTAATAATCTACAGCACCATTAAGATAAAAAAATGCTGATGGTAGAATAATTGGCGAAAAGTAGTAACAGCTTAGTCAATTTTTAGATTCTTTTAGTCTTCCTAGAAATGTGAAATTTAAAACTCTTAATTATATACCTTAAAAAGAGCTCTATTATCTTGCAGAAGAATTTATTTATTAATTAACTGGCATTTACAGGTGCATTTAGTTATTGCAATGCATTAAATTTAATTTTAGCAAGGACAGGCAGAGTTAAAATAGCATATTCAGCTGTGAGCATTTATTTTGCTTTACATTTTAAGAAAATATAAATTAAATTTTATAGTATTAGGTACCATAAATACCCGCATATAATGCCCACCCTCGTATAATGTGCAGGGGGATTTTCAGCCTCGTAATCTATTATTTTTCTATATACCCGCGTATAGCACGAACAGATTTTTTTTTAGCGTTACCGTTCCAGAATTAAGTAGATGGTGTAACGTGGTCTAAAGCAATGATCGAATTATTGGTATTATGTATTGGTAACATAAGGTGCAAAATGAAATTTTCGAATAACGTTCCAGAAGAACATCAGCTAACTCAACCATTACATACTCTGTTTACTTACAAGGTGATATTAGGATATACATAATAAATCCAATTATATTAATTTCATAGTATGGCATATGACATTGTTTGAGCTAATAAAATGAAGGAATGACGATAATCCTATGTTGAAGTTTTTTACATACGTTTTAGTCATGCCTGAGGTGGACGGGTTCGCCCAACCTTCAGTTTTACCCTTATTAGAACACTCTGGATCACATAAACACGATAGCAAATACCATAATTAACTACAGACTCCAAGAATCAAGAATAAATCATGTATGAATGCTGAGAGAAAGGTAGGTAACGATAACTTTATTTAGTTCTACAAGAAGCATCAACTCCCAGCGAACTCAAAGGTATCAGCTGCCATTGTTTCTAATTGTAAGTAGTACCGGTACCTCACCACCAGGCTGGGTGCCGGGTGACATCATGCGTAAGATGCCGATTCCAATAACAACATCGAAGAAAAATGGTCCAGTGACTAAGTATTTCTTGGCTTTTAAAATGAATAAATACTGAATTCATTCTTTTCAAATCTAATTAATGTATGTTTATAGAATTAGTTAATAAATTTTAACTATTATCTATCTTACTTTTCGTAAAAATCACCAATAAAATTATGAGGATACCCAAGCAGTAATTAATGTGCCGAAATTGTGGAAATATGGGGTCAATTGAAAATAGGAAGATTATGTATCCTTGCATAACACGCATCCTAATTTTTAACTCAAATATTTTGAAATAAAAGTGCGCATTATACGTGGGTATCTACGGTAATTGGAATAAAATTATATTTTTAGAGGTCATGTTAACTTTGAAATTAAATGTTATATGAGATATTTTAAGTAATTAAAATGCAGTTTTTAATATTTACATAATACCTTAAATTTGGTTCCAATTGAATACATGCCTTACCTAACATTTCTGATAAATGAAATATAATTGTTAATTGTTATGTACACATTCGCTTCTTGAATTAAAGCAGTATTTTTGCTCCTGCATCCATTACCTGATTAACTTATTTAAGTTAGCTGAACAGGCTTCAGTTATATATCATTGATCACAGGAGTAACTTACAACTACAGTCAAGTTCATCACTTTTCTCTGGGCAATCTGATTTTCCATCACAGCGCCAAGTCAGCGGGATGCAGGGCCCACCCTCACAGCGGAACTCATTCCAATCACATGGCTTCCATGCTAATCATATCATATAATCCATTTTCTCTTTTATTTACCTTATGATTTTCTATATACTAAAAAGTAACTGACCCTTTCTCCAAAATCTCCAATAACTCAAAAATGTGGAAAGAAATTGATATTTTAAACTTAATACAACTGACATTTAAAAAATAACATTTGATGCAGCAATTTCCCAGAGTATACAATTAACTGATGTCCTCTGTTTCAACTATAATATAATCATTAAAGATTCAAGTAACTGAGTGAGGAATAAAAACTCTTATGTGTTGTGTACATAAAATATTTGTTCTGCAGTGTTTAATATCACAGTACATACAGTAAAAATAAACTCCAATTATGATATGCTAGAATTTCTTGTGTATGTTGTTCAAATTCAAATAGTGTACCAAAAATAATTACAGGAAAACCTCGATTATTTTATAACTCAAGGAATAAAAAATTCATAGCTTGGAATTAAACAGGTTTGAACCATCTGATATTTCATTTTGGTGCCAAATTTTGAAGTTTAAAGTCCTTTTCCGCTCATATGGTAACAAATACCATTGTCATTGCCTAGCAGATGTTGGATGGTTTGTGTTAGGTAAAACACAGAACTTGAAGCAGGATTCAAAGAATTATCAAGCTCATCTTATGGCTCAATGGACTGAATGTAAGAATTATAGAGCGATTAGTTTGCTGAGTATACCTGGAAAGTTGTATGGGAAAGTTTTGATTGAAAGAGTACAAATGGTAACTATGGATAAAATGCGGGGAGTGCAATGTGGCTTCATGCCTGGAAGGGGTTGCACCGACCAAATATTTGCCCTACAGCAATTGGTTGAGAAATGCATGGATGTAAGAAAGAAAGTGTACTGTGCATTTGTTGATCTAGAGAAAGCATATGACAGAGTGAATCGTAATGAATTGTGGAATGTTCTGAGTGAGTATGGAGTTAATGGTTGGTTGCTGAATGCTATAAAGGTAGTGTATACTGGAAGTAGGGCATGTATAAGGGTGAATGGCATGATGAGTGATTGGTTTAGAGTTGAGCAAGGTGTACGACAAGGATGTGTCATGTCCCCTTGGTTATTTAATGTGTTCATGGATAAATGTGTGAGACAGGCATGTATGGATATGGTGGGTGTTAAGGTTGGTGGAGAGAATGTTCGTGTACTTTTGTATGCTGATGATGCTGTGTTAATGGCTGAGAACCCAGGAGAATTGCAGAGAATGTTAGATAGCCTGCATGATACGACTGTGAGAATGGACTTAAGGATAAATGTGGCCAAAACCAAGGCAGTTGTGTTCGATTGGGAGAATGAGGTGAACGACTGTCAATTTTGTATAAATAATGGAACGATTGAGGTAGTGGATGAATTTGTATGTATGTAACCAACTAAAACGAAATCATAATTCAAATAAATTAAGATGAAGAATGACATTACCATATAACTAGATATTTTCATGCGCAATTTAAATTTATAATTATCACAGCACCAGCGAGCAGCTCTGATGGTCGAGATGACTAATGCACAAATCTTGTGTGGCTAGTAAGAGCTGAGGTGATTTGAATCCTGTAGCTTTGGATTTTTTTTATTTGGACATGCCCCAAAATAAATAAATACCTACATAAACTCATTCCTTGCTATATGAGCTACCACTTTGTAAGTTTTTGCTAATACAAGATGGGCATTTACAAGCTAGTTTTTCACTAAATGAGTTAAATTTTGCTCTTATGAGGCTAACACTTGTAATCCCTCTTTTGGTAATTGTTAATCCACTACATAGTATGTTCTGGTATCTTCTCGGCTCTCATTGCAAGGAGGGGATGATGCAATCACTTGTCCTCTTGTCGTGATGAGGATGTGTCAGCAGGACTCATGGACATGCAATGTCAAGGCTTCACAGAAGGCTTGCACATCAATCCATTCGCATTATTCTTTGTCCTCACAATCTTCATTTATTGATATGTGTGATTTTTATTTGATAACATCTTTTTTATTTTATGCATCATAGGTCCAAAACGTTTTGCAAGTGATTCTGGTGTTATTGAAACCAAAAAAGTAAGGAGGCCATTAACCAAGGCAAAAAAACTAGACATAATAGTAAGACTTGGAAAAGGTGAACAATCGAAAGACATTTGTGCTGCCATGAACGTATCTTCTTCAACTGTGAGAACCATTTACTTATAAAAGGATAAGCTTAAGGAAGTTGCAGAAATGTGTGTTGGTGGGGTGAAATTAGAATGTATGACAAGAAGAAGAGATGCAATATTGGAGAGATTATTAACCTATTGGATCAATAGTCATAACCAACTAAACATGAATCTCAGCTTTCTCGTTATTCATGAGCAAGCTCTTTCATTGTTGGAGGACCTGAAGAATAATATTGAGGAAGAAGGGGCAACTGGTGTGGAGGACCTTGAATTTATAGCCAGCCAAGGCTGGTTCGAACAATTTAAAAATCGCACTAATTTGCATAGCCTTTGCTTATTAGGCGAAAAAGCGAATGCAGATACGGAGGCAGCGAGGGCATTTCCAAAGGAGTTGCAAAACATCACAGAGGAAAGAGGATATTCATCAAAACAGATTTTCAATGTTGATGAGATGGGACTCTTTGGGAAAATGATGCCATCTCGAAAATTTATTTCGAGGGATGAAAAGAAAGCATCAGGCTTCAAAGTATTGAAGGACTATCTCATGCTTCTTCATGGTGGTAATCTTGAGGGTGATGTGAATCTGAAGCTGCTGCTGGTTTATCACTCTCAAAATCCTAGATCCCTTAAAAGGATTGAATAAAGGAATATTACCCGTGATTTGGCAATCTAATAAAAAGGTATGGGTAACAAGGGCAGTGTTTGCTGACAATGTGACAGGCACATTGGCACATTTCATTTCTTATTTCATTTTGTAGTGTGCCAACCAAAATCAATCTGTGTGCCATAGATTCTATGGCATAGATATTCCGAAATTTTCACATAAATCCAATTGTTACATAAAATTTTATAAATGTTTATAATGAACTACATCAAAATTGACCATTTCAATTGAATACCTGCCTGCTGTATGGTTGAGTGGTAATTAAATCTAGCCCATCTCTGAGGGGTTAAGCCTGACATACCCGCGCATGGCTGGTCTACCCCTGTGTTTATGCAACCCTCCATAATATTCATACAACAAACCCCATTTTTTTTGTCCCGTCAATTTCATTATATGGAGATTTTACTGTAGTAGATTCTGGAATTTACTATCAGTGAGTTACAACTAGTGATAGCTGCTCTGTAGCCAAAATGGGCATTTGGTTTTCACAGCCATTTTATCAGTTTTGGAGAATATTACCAGTCGCTTTTGGTATGACCTGTTAAGGCAGTTGATAATTTTCTGGTCTAGGGAATCGCCATGTTTGCAGGCAGAAATAGAACTTACACTTCAAATCAAAGCCTGTTCATAATTGTGTAGTAGACTGTGCCAATAAAAGAATAATGTACCTGTTTTGGAAAGTCATACACTCTTCAGTTGTATAAGCTAATCCTTAAAGAGTTTTCCTGCCATCCATGCATTTTTGTTGACCTTGTAGTCTGAAGGAGGTGTCTTTGAAATACAAAGGTTTTTCAGATTAACCAAGAATGACATGTTTTAAATTTTTACTTCCATCAGCATTACAAGCTAATAACTAGGGTTAGATGGAAGAAGAGACTATTTAGTCTCAATCTCACCCAAATAAAGATGCATATCTATCTATCTATTTATCTATAACCAAGTCTTTCTTTTGATTTTTCCTACTGTGGCAAGTTTCACCTTTCAATGCGAGTATTCGGTCTGGTTGGAAATTATAAAATCCAGTTTAGCTAGTAATTTTCAAGAATTTGTTAGATACTTTTTCACCGATTATCAGCAGCTATAATATTAATAGATGATACTTGACCAATGATGCACAATCCCACTATAGTATGCCCCTTTTGGAAACACTGAAGCCATCTATTAAAATCGAGTCCCATCTTCTGTGCCAACTAATCTGCCTTATACTTTATGAAAGTACCCAAAATTGGACTCACAAACACACTCAAAAAATTTCATTTTCAATTACTAGACATATCACTTTCGAACTTTGTCTCAAAATGAACAATGGTTTAAGCAGTACATGAGATCGAATATTCAAATTAATAATTAACTGTATTTCAAAATAAATGCAAAAAAAAACACAAAATCCTTTTCTGTAAGTGTAGGAATGGCAGAGACTTCAAATTATCAGATACATCAAGTTAACGAGGTTTCCCTGTACCTGCTAATACATTTTATAAAAATATTTTACATAACTAGTTTCAGCAAATAAATTTTGTGCAAGACTCAATTTTTTCTTGAGAAATATTATTATGAATACAAACATGAGAAAAATAATATATTCTGATAGCTAAAAATAACTTTAAAATTATGTGAACCATTTTAATCAATGAATATTGTTCTATTGATTACTTCAGAAAAATCCACAAAAATATAGAGAAATTTAAAAATAATCTTCCGATTTGATAAAATGAATACAGATGTTGAATGTTAAATATACATTCACTGCTTGAATTAGAGCAGTATTTATGTTCATCACATTAGTTTTATGCTGACATACACATACTATAAAGTTAAAATTACACTTACCACAATTAGACTCATCTGAATAATCAGGGCAATCAACTTTCCCATCACACTGAGTGGTCTGTGGAAGACATCTCCCATTTGCCCGACATAAATACTCTCTGGGTCCACATCTTATAGGAGCTGGAGTGGTTGGCTCTGATTGTAATAATGTTTTTAGGTAAGAAAATTGGTACATTAAAAATTGCTTCAATGGAGAACAAAAGATTCTTACAAGAACACCAAATGTTTTCTGAGATGTATTTTCTACTTTAAATTTTAATATATGCACAGAACATATGAAAGCTGGAGATTTTGTTAAGACCACTCAACATTTCAAAATGCAAAAAATTTAAGAAAAAACCACAAACCCATGTCTTTATAAAAAGCATTATGAGTTTAGCTCACACAGATATTTAAATTCATTTAGAAAGTGTCATGCATTCATTCTGAATCCCATAAATTGATAAAAAAGCATACTGATGGAGAATTTGAACTTGATGATAATTTTATTATTATATAATAAATTACAGTACATTTTGCATGTGTGTCTGCAGCATGACCAAGAAAAAGCCAAACAAATAGGATATCCATAGAGAAAAGGTTTAAGTAAAGCCGTGGTATCTAAATGAGTCAAGCTGAAACTATATTGTCCATTCACCTCATCATATTGACAAAAAGGAAAAATATATATATATATATATATATATATATATATATATATATATATATATATATATATATATATATATATATATATATATATACAAGTACATACCATATTTGTTTATACTATAAGATGATTAAGGTTAAATACTAATTACCTTATTAAAAAGAGGTTGAGCAGTATGGCAATATGATGATGTTGAAAGAGATGAACACTATATGCTGTAAATTAAAAAGGAGGAAGAATACACATGCACTCTAGAATCACACATAGATTTAAGGGACGTTACTCCTTTTCAGGGATCCAATAGCCACACATATGAAGTATATGAGTAGGTGTGCATGGTGTATGACTGTGGGGTCCCTAGAGTAATGTCCCATATGCCTTTGCATGATTCTAGAGTTTATAAGTATTCGCATGATTCTAGAGTTTATAAGTATTCTTCCTCCTTTTTAATTTTAAAACATCTAACGCTCATCTTTTCCAACACCACTTACATTGTTTATTATTAAGTGATTTTGCAATATTCAACCTAGATTTAGAGCAAAGGCCACTCTTTCTCTTATTGGTGGTTACTAGAAGAAAATCGGGCATTAGATTGGCCAGGGAAACTTTTTGTATAGGCTCATTAAATATTGATCTGACTTGCATCTTATAACCACTGTTATGGTTACAACCAGGTTAGGGCCAAATATTGTTGCCCACTCAGATCTAGAGTGGTGACATTTGTTTGAAATAATCTGCTCATACATGAACTCTGCAACCAGAGGACTGGTAGTATGACAATCTTGATTTAGGTGACTAATATCAGAAAAAAGTGTCACATGGGCCAGCAAATATGGTATATACATATAATATTTGCCATTCTGTACCACAGGAAAGGAATAGCACCCATTAGATAGATGTATAGAAATAAAAATGCAACTTTTTATTCCATCAATTTTTAAAAAGGCATTCACTCTTGCTACAGACCTTGAATAATTGAAAAACTAATTTTTGGAATGAATTAAATCAGCGTTAATACATTATGCTAAAAGATAAAAATGGCCAAAATAAAAGAGACCATGCAGTCCACAAAGTAAAAATAACATAAAGTGATGCATATGAAAAAATGTACAGTAAGATTCCAAATGCATTCCATCAAGTATGGAAGTGATTTGTCTAAAAATGTTAGCATAAACAATTAGTGCAAGATTATTTTTGATAAATTGAGCAATTCTACAGTTCATAAACTCCAGGCAACTTATAACTAGTTCATTCAGTAAAAAAACTGTTAAGCTGAATACCTCTTTACAAGTATATGTAGTGATCAATATGTGGTTTTTGAATAAGAGTATTATTTTCTAACTTCAGAGAACCCATTTACAGAGTGACAGTAAGTTTAAAAAAATATATTAGTATTTTTACTCGTATTAAAATACATACGACAGTTTTGTTCATCACTTCCATCAGCACATTCATAGCGCCTGTTGCAAAGGTAATACTGCGAAATACATTCTCCAGAGCCACACCTGAACTCATTTTGCCGGCAAGAGGTATCTAATCCAATTAATAAAATGAGTCAGAGCAATCTAAATGTATCCTACAAGAAAATACTATTTCAAACTACAAAATAAGCCAAAAGGAAAATTCAACAGCATATACCCTGGTGGTAAAGAATATATCTCAATAGGAAATATTAGAAAAAGATACATATTTCTAAAAAGCTCCATACACATTATGAACAGAATTTTTGACCTCTATGATTATAAAATATATCTAAATTAATATATACATATATTTATAAAAACTAACTTGCACCAATGTTAGCTTAAAGAAATAAATCTAACTAGCTAAAGAAACGCTATTAACCCCTTACTATGGTGATGAAGCAATGAGAACCAGTTTTAATTTTCTGAAAAATGAAGTCACGCTGATGAAGAATTAAATGAAAGGATTCAATGGCGAACCACATGAATTTCCCTAGCAAAACCTCTGAAGGATTAATGCAGATGAAAAATATACTGCTTTATTACCATGCTTTTAAATAACAAAATGATGAAGGAAGACAAATGTAAAATTTAATTAATTCCTTTTTTATTTAAAATAGATGCATTCATTAATTTATTTCAGCATAATGAATGCTGTAGTTTTCAACTTAATTTATTTTTAGTGAGTATTAAAGTCAACAACAGCTAGAGCATGCAATTCAATCTGATGTTTAAGATAAAGCAAATACCAACATTTTTTAACTTTACAGTTTCATGCTGAATATTTTAAACTTACACCATGTATAAATAGGGAGAATATGATATGATTGAAAAACACAAGATGCCATTCTGCAGAAACTTATAAAAGCTTAAGCATGAAAAACGAGCATAAAATATCTGTTAAATAATATGCTATCAGGGGCAATTGATATGAAAAGTATCAGGATGCTGAACTGTTAGTGTTAAGTGAAAGCAAATCTAACCAAGACAATTCTGCTCATCCGAGAAGTCTCGACAGTCATACAAATTGTCACAGCGATGCTTGATGTCAATACACATCCCCTCACCACACATGAATTCATTAGGTAAGCAGTTACCTTGCTCTCCTGCAAATTACAAAGCAGCAGGTATTAAAGGCATTTCCAAGCAGAGAAAAATTGTAAAAAGCATTTGTTATTATGAAGGGTTAAATGAAAGATTTGGGATGCACCAAATCTTATATGGAAACTAAGTAACAGATTTTACACAAATAATAAACAGAAAATAATTTTCTCTTAAGTTTTTCTTAATTAAACCATCAATATAATAAAATGTAATCTTCTTCACAAAAGATAACATATTTAAGATTTTTGTCTTCATTTAACCTCATTTGATTAACAATGAAATGTTGCTTTAATTGGCTAAAAAAACAGAAAAGTAATTAAAAACATGTTTTGGCCATTTGCCATTCATTAAAAACACACCAACAAGTAGAAGATGTATTACTTGGATATAGACTACAGTAATGTGAATTAACATAGAATAACATAATTTAGTAAACACATAAAAGTAAATTAGATACTGCAACACATTTCTACTAGAAGAACTCACTCATAATATGGGAAAAATCAAATACTGCTAAATAATTCAGTAAAATGATTAATTTTCTGATGGAATATCTAACTAAAATAATCTTGAACATGATTTTTAATGATTTAATAGCAACACTCTTAATCCTATAATGAAAGCAAATATATTCATGCAGTGGCATAGCTAGGGTCTTGGGTGCCTGGGAGCAAGGCCTCTTCTTGGCACACCTAGGTGGGGAGGGAGGGGATTATATCCCCAGTCAGGGCCATATGACCTTTTTTACTTGTCACCAAGTTCCAGGGGGGAGGGGTTTATGGGGTCTTCTGTACTCTATTTAGCGTGATGACATCCTTAGGCAATTTCCCTGTTTTTCTATCCCATTACAGTGGCTCTGGGAAACTCAAGCATGCAGCAAACATATCTGAGAGTATTTATTATATACAGGTATCCCCTGATTTATGCAAGAGTTGCATTCCTGGAAACCATCGCATAAATCAAAAATATTTTTTTTCCATTTAAAATGATGTACTGTATTAGTACGAATATAGTCCCCTCCTTTTTGGCCAAAATATTAGTAAGAAAAGTAAGGGGAGGACTATATTTGTACCCAAAAAATTAGCAAACGAAAATATCACCTCCGGCAGTAAGTATAGGTAACAATTAATGCCCTCACTTGATTTGATTGTTTTACAGAGAATTTATTGATACATATGCCTCAATAACTTAATTCTTTTTGTTCACTCTTTCCTTGCCTTAATGTTCGTATTTTCATAATAGTGGAAATTGCAGAAGTTTTTGCTTTGAAAGCGTTGATTGACCAACTTCATCCTTGTCCAAAGTCACAAATATGGAAATATTGATATGCAGTGGTGACACCTATCGTTATTTTAAAGAAAATGTCACTACGACGAAAGAAAACATCTTCATTACCCCATGTCATTACCCGTCAATCCGTAGTGATCACTAGAGCGTGTATGATTATATATGGCATCCTGTGCAGCATCCACTTTTACAATTCCTTAATTTTTTGAGCCTTGAGTTTCTGCCATAAATCACAGATGCCTCAAAGCTCCTTCAATCAGTGAGCATTACTATGCAAATATATTCTCCTCGCCCATCTCAAGGAATATTTTTGTGAGGGTTTTCTCCCTTACAGTTGTTGACTGCTAACAGTGGGTCACTTTCTAGAAGAAACCCCCTCTTCAGGACAAAAAAGAGTGGGTTCAAGTTCAAAGAGGGGAATAAGAAAAGATAAGATTCTACCACTGTAGGAACACCCAGGAAACCCTGCTCTGTCATATGAAGCAATGAATGCCATAACTGCATGGATGAATAACGGGCAAAAATCTAAGAAATATTTAATAAATAATAAAATATATTAATAGTATATACTGAGCACATAACAAATTGCGTTAATGCAAATACACAATGTATATATTGAAAAATGGTCAAAAGAATAAAATCGCGTCAATGCGAATACATGATGCAAAAATGCGTAAACAACGCGTAAATACAAATGACCAGATAAACTTATAGTGATATTGTTAATGCTCCAAATAAAACAATACTCTACCAAAAAGATATCCTAATCTAATCAAATATATTAACTAGTTTAAAGTAGTTTTTTAAATATAAAGGCCTAGTGAACTAAAAGAAACCACAAAATCAGTATTGGGAAATTTTGATGCACTGACATAAATAACATCAATTTTGATGACTTGTGCCTCTCTCAAGTTTTAATCCACTAGGATATTATGTTACTCAGTGACCTCCTCACAGATCTGCTTTCACTGATAAAAATTGGTCCATGAGTTTTTGCCCCTTAAGCCCTGCACCCAGAGGCAACTGCCTCTCCTCGCTATGCCACTGTATTCATGCTTCATTATACTAACAGCATTATTTGTTAAAATATTTATAATGTATTTTTATTGGCTTATAGTACACAGAAAAATACTTTATTTTAATCCTTAAAAGTGTTTGGGTGTTAATCTTGATTATCAATTATAATGAACCTGGACAAGACTTTCTTCATTCGCAAATCTTGAGATAAAATTCTTTAGCATGTGCTGTATGAGATACCAACTTCTGCTGCCACTCATGGATTGTCAGTCGTCTGTCATAAAACAATCATGCCACAAACACGAGCAACTGATTGCTCATTATTCAACACTGATGGATGGCCTGAGTGTGGATGATCTTTGACAGAGGTTCAAATATTTTTAGACCTAAAAAACCACTCAAAACTATCAAACGGCTGAGAGTTCCATCCCAAATGCCCTTTTCTAAATTTCATGCATTTCCATGGCTGATTTCCCATGTTAAACACAAAATTAAATTCATATATGTTGCTCCTTCATGTCAGCCATTTCACAATGCAACACTTCAATGAAAGTGTCTACACATAAAAGCATTTTAATCTAAATTCAAGAAGAAGCAGTATCCCACCAGATGGGTGGCATCCAAAAGTGTTGCTATCAATGTCACTTATACATGTTTATATGTATATGTATGTGTGTGTGTATATATACCCACACACATGTCTATATATAATGATATGCTTATGGAAGAGGAAAGATAAATGGGATAAATGGATGGCAACAAGTTGTTGGGATAAGGAAGCCCAGTGAGCACCCACCAATAAGATGACTTCAGGTTGGCGAGCTGCTGGAGGTGTTGAAGTGACATGTAAAACAAACATAAAAACAAAGCACACAGAAGCTTTTGGGGGTGATCCCTTCATCAGCACAGGAGAGAGACAACTGATGGCAGTGATACTGGGTGGAGGCGTGGGAGTGGAAGGGTAATGCAGAAAAGTTGGGGATTGAAGGATACGGAGGGGGTGAGGGAATGGCAGAAAAGGAGTGAAATGCTAGCGAAGGTTGAGGCCAGGGGGAGTGAAGGACTTTAGAAGATGGATATGTGCAAGCTCCCACTGACGGAGTTGGGGAGCTGAAGCATTATCGGGGAGAGTGTGAATGGCCCTCACTGTGAAGCAGCCATTAAATTTTAGGTTGTGATTGTTCACATGAACGGCCACAGGAAGCAGGCATTTATGAATGATGCTGTTGCAGTGGTCATTCATGTGGATGATGAGGGGATTGCTGGTGAGGCCAACATAAAATGCTGGGACATTGGGTGCATCTCAGGAAGTAAATGATATTGCAGGTAGTGCAGTTGGTGGGAGAAGTTATGGGTTAGGTGATGTTAGTTGTGGGGCTGGAGAAGGAATTACAGAGGGGCTTTATTGGGCATGTGAGACATCATGGTCTACTGCAGGGGTGAGATCCGATAGGGTGCAGAGGAGTGGGTGATGGGGGGTCTTTTTTCAAAAAAATGTTTGCCAGATTAGGGGGTTGGTGGAAGGAGAGGATTGGTGGTCTAGGAAATGCAATCTGGTGAGGGGAGGATGTTAGGATAGGGTGGGTGGCTTTTAGGATATTCCTCAAATATCGTGGATGCCGGGGGAAAAAAGGGTGGTTAGGGCGAGTTAGAGTGTGGATTCGGTGATGGTGTGGGTATTGGGGTGGGAGTTAAGGGTGCAACTGCCCACCAGATTTGGTCAGATCTGGTGGGTACCCACACTGAAGAAATGCATGTTCGAGAGTAGAGCAGTACTTGGACAGCGAGTCTCTGTCTGAGCAGATTCTCTGCCCTCAGCGTGCTAAGGCATAGGGAAATGAGGATTTGGTGTGGAGGGGATGGCAGCGGAGGTATTGAAGGTGGTTGGAGGGCTTGAAAGGCACACTGGTGTGGATTCTGTTTTCCCAGATGGAGAGATTGACATCCAGGAAAATGATGTTGGAGGCAGAGGTGTGGTGGGTTAAGGAAAGCATTGGGTGGGATGAGAGGCATTGTAAAAAAGATTGTAGGGAATCAGGTCCATGCATCCAGAGAAGAAATAGGTTGTCAATATACCCCAGCCATAGCAGTGGTCTGGGGTATAATTCAATAAAGTGGTCCTCACATTCACCTAAGAAGACATTGGCATAGGAGGGCCCCATACAAGTGCCCATCGTGGTACCTTTTATTTGTAGGTAGTGGCACCCTCCGAAAGAGAAGTTGTTATATGGAGCATCATTTCAGCCAGCTATGTTAGGAAATGGTAGGAGGGTCTTGTGTCAGATGGTCTTGAGTCCAGTGATTTTCTCAGGGCAGACAGTCCTTGGTTGTGAGGAAAATTGATGTAGAGGGAGCAGATGTCTATAGTGGACATGATTGTGTTGGGTGGGAGAGTGGAAGGAAGTAATTTGAGGCATTGTAGAAAGTGGTTAGTGTCTTTAGTGTTCTTAACCCAAAAACTTGTTGCCATATATATATTTTTGCCAACCTGAAGTCATCTTATTGGTGAGGGCTCACTGGGCTTCCTTATCCCAACAAGTTGTTGCCATCCATTTATCCCATTTACCTTTCCTCTTCCATAAGCATATATATATATTGGAGAGTTTGGAAAACAAGAGAAGAAAATCAGAAAACCATGGAACACTAAGGAAATGCTGGAGAAATGGATAAGAGACGAAAATAGAAAAACATTAACAGTGAAGAAGGTAGAGCCAACTATAGACATAAAAAATGAGTTGAGAAGGGTAACAGACAAAGCTTGTGAAAATTGGATAAAAGAAAAATGTGATAAAATACAACAAATGGAGAAGTTAGGATGGTACGATACAATGGCTTCATCTTCCGGGTGGTCACCACGTAGGTCTATTTAAAATGACAACAGTTTCGCCAACCTTCCTGTTCCTAGAGGTAACAATGATTCCTCTAAAGAAGAAGCCAAAGGCAATCCAGTTTAAAGACTACAGAACGATAAGCCTTCTGTCACCCACTTTGAAGATCATCATGAGGATTCTTAATAAAAAGCTGGAGAAAAAGGCAGAAGAAATGCTAGTGAAAGATCAATTTGGTCTCAGAAAAGAACGAGGAACTAGAGATGCTATAGGGGTAGTTAGAATCAAAGAAAGGGCAATAAAGTGCAGTCAAGATATCTTTATATGTTTCGTAGACTGGCAGAAGGCCTTTGATAGAGTAAATTGGGTAATGTCGATGAAGATATTAAAGGATATAGGTGTAGACTGGAAAGACAGGAGACTGATCAGCAATCTATATGTGAATCAAGTTGTAAAGGTCAGGTTGGAGAATGCAGACACCTGCGGAGTAAATATCGGTAGAAGAGTAAGACAGGGGAAGGGAAGGATTATAAGAACAGTAAAATAAGCGGATGATCAAGTACTCCTAGCAAGAAAGGAAGAGGAACTCCAGAAAATGATAAATAGACTAGCAAAAACTGGTAGAAAATATGGTATGGAAATAAATACAGAAAAATCCAAGGTCATTCGAATATCGGGCAAAGAAGGGAATCTGAACATATGTATTGGAGGAAAGCCTTTAGAACAAGTTTCCGACTAAAAATTTCTTGGAAGCATCATAACAAGAGAAGCAAAATGTACGGATGAGATCAGGACTAGAATAGGATAAGCAAAAGTGGCTTTCAGAAGAAAGAAAAACCTACCTACGGGGAATATAAGGAACAATATCCGCAAGAAGTTCATAAAATGCTATGTATGGGGCAAAAACATGGACGCTAAGGAAAAATGACATCAAATATTTGGAAAGCTTTGAAATGTGTACTTGAAGGAGAATGCTGAACATAAAATGGATAGATAGGATGAAAAACGATGAAGTGCTACGAAGTGTAGGAGAGAAGTGAATGATTATACAGACTATTAGAAAGAGGAAGGCAAACTGGGTTGGACATTACCTGAGGAGAGAGAGAGAGAGAGAGTATGATTAAAGATGTATTAGAAGGAAAACCAGATGGAAAAAGGGAAAGAGGTAAGAAAAGGTTTCAGCTGATAGATGATTTGAAAGGGAAAGAGAGTTATCAAGACATGAAGAGGACAGTGGAAAATAGGAGTATATGGAGAACCAGGTTTAACCATGAATAATCACGGACCTGTCTAAGGACAGACTACTTATGATATATATATATATATCTCTTTCGCTGAAGAAGGGCATAGGCCCGATAAGCTTGCGTGTGTTTTTTTGTGTTCATGTGTTTTACATGTCTCTTCGATGCCCCCAGCAGCCTGCCAGCTTGGTCCTCAACTTGGTAAGTGTCCGCTGGGCTTCCCTCAACACCTTGTTGTCACCCTCATCACTACCTTTTCTTTTCCTTAAGTTAATATATATATATATATATATATATATATATATATATATATATATATATATATATATATACATACATACATACATACATATACACACACACATACAGTGGCGAGCTGTAATGTGCTCGCAAGAGCCCATTGTTAAAATTTTTTTAAATTTGCAAGCCCATTGTTAAAATTATCATTTATTAGGCATTCTTTACCAGCAAACCAGTAATAGCGGAATGCCTTATGGGCACGTCTGGTCAGTCCATCAGTCATAACTATCATCTCCTAAACGAATGGATAGATTTTAATTAAATCAAGTATGAGTAAGCATTACTAATATTTATCGCCCAATTGTGATTTTGCACCGAATCTGTCAATTAGAACTTCCACTTTACATAATTACTTTAATAAACTTATACTTGTATCTCATTAAAAGGCATTTGTCATGCAACATTGAAATACCAACCTTTTCTCTCCCTAGGTCTTATATGATCCGTAAGGTTGAGATTAAAATATGTATTCGGATAGAGAACAACATTTACTACAAGAAAGTCCACGAGACCACATACTTAAGAGTTATAGTTTTGGAGATAGAAATTTTAGAAAATCCCATGCAAAATATCACATATTTTGTTTACATCTATTAAATTGTGTGGAAATGTCAAAGCTGTTTCATTAGATCTCATATTGAGCAAATTCCACAAGGATAATATGTATATAATGATCATATGACAGTACATATGCTTGTATATCAATAAAAACTTAAGAATTTAATATATAAAAATTGGTGCAGTAAATAATTATCCATGAAGTGATGAATCATATACAAAAATATTTTAGACTTTGGCTAGATGAGACAAAACATTGATTAATATTTTTTAAAAACATTTTAGTAAGGATTAAAGGAAAAATAATGCATAGGTAATGCATAGAATGATGTAACACTAATTAAAATAATTTCCTGGTTAAATCACATGAAAAGTAAAAAAATCTTTGCTTGCTCAATAAAAATAAAGAAGGAAATTTATTTCATGAGCTATCATCTTAAAAAATACTCACCACAGCCTTCTTCATCTGAGCCATCACGGCAGTCCCTTCGCCTATCACATCTTCTACGACTATCAATGCAAGCTCCATCACGGCAGGTAAAATCATTTGGCGAACATGTTTCTAAATAAGTATTTAGAATTACTTATGTAACAATAGTTACATTTACATAACAATAATAGACCAAAGATGAATATAATGCAAGACAAGATGCTCCAAATCCTCTTTCATTTATATTCAAGAGGTAACTATATGAATTACATACCTGGATGGATGCAGTCTGACTCATCCGAGCCATCAGGGCAATCAGAGACCCTATCACAACGTTTGTATTCTGGAACACAAGTTCTTCTGTCAGGACAAAGAAATTCATTGGCTGAACACTGACCTAAAAATAAAAATAAATATATATTGCAAACAAAATAATTCATCACATTTCTAGTCAGGAAAAAATAATAAGCTAAACAAGGAAGATACCCTTCCTGAAGTAAGAAGAAAAAGCATGTTTTCTTAAAAATTTGCAGGGTTCTGGTTTGTCTTCCCCTTTGGGGAGGGGACAACACACATGGTTGAAATGTTGAAATCCTCACTTATGTCAGTACCAAAAGTATGTAGACCCGAGTTTAAGGCTCAATATCTCAAAAACGGCTTCATGGATTTTAATAGGAGGCATATCAGTGTATAGCATATTTAATTTCCCATTGAATGAGGGTAAGGATGAATTTTTTGGATTTTTTGAAGGAGACGTTTTTGGAGTGAAAATGAAAAAAGACCCCCTTCTTTGAGCCCTGAGGCAGAAGGCATCACTTTGCCGGTTCATAATTACGAAATGGTTCATCTGATTGCAGTTACATTTTAATAACACATTGTCTTATTATTACCCATGCAAAACATCAAATCTTTAGGTTAATTTTTTTACAACTTTTTATTCAATTTATAAACCATGTTATCTCCTCAACTATAAATTATGAATTGATATTTTAAACTTAATACAACTGACATTTAAAAAATAACATTTGATGCAGCAATTTCCCAGAGTATACAATTAACTGATGTCCTCTGTTTCAACTATAATATAATCATTAAAGATTCAAGTAACTGAGTGAGGAATAAAAACTCTTATGTGTTGTGTACATAAAATATTTGTTCTGCAGTGTTTAATATCACAGTACATACAGTAAAAATAAACTCCAATTATGATATGCTAGAATTTCTTGTGTATGTTGTTCAAATTCAAATAGTGTACCAAAAATAATTACAGGAAAACCTCGATTATTTTATAACTCAAGGAATAAAAAATTCATAGCTTGGAATTAAACAGGTTTGAACCATCTGATATTTCATTTTGGTGCCAAATTTTGAAGTTTAAAGTCCTTTTCCGCTCATATGGTAACAAATACCATTGTCATTGCCTAGCAGATGTTGGATGGTTTGTGTTAGGTAAAACACAGAACTTGAAGCAGGATTCAAAGAATTATCAAGCTCATCTTATGGCTCAATGGACTGAATGTAAGAATTATAGAGCGATTAGTTTGCTGAGTATACCTGGAAAGTTGTATGGGAAAGTTTTGATTGAAAGAGTACAAATGGTAACTATGGATAAAATGCGGGGAGTGCAATGTGGCTTCATGCCTGGAAGGGGTTGCACCGACCAAATATTTGCCCTACAGCAATTGGTTGAGAAATGCATGGATGTAAGAAAGAAAGTGTACTGTGCATTTGTTGATCTAGAGAAAGCATATGACAGAGTGAATCGTAATGAATTGTGGAATGTTCTGAGTGAGTATGGAGTTAATGGTTGGTTGCTGAATGCTATAAAGGTAGTGTATACTGGAAGTAGGGCATGTATAAGGGTGAATGGCATGATGAGTGATTGGTTTAGAGTTGAGCAAGGTGTACGACAAGGATGTGTCATGTCCCCTTGGTTATTTAATGTGTTCATGGATAAATGTGTGAGACAGGCATGTATGGATATGGTGGGTGTTAAGGTTGGTGGAGAGAATGTTCGTGTACTTTTGTATGCTGATGATGCTGTGTTAATGGCTGAGAACCCAGGAGAATTGCAGAGAATGTTAGATAGCCTGCATGATACGACTGTGAGAATGGACTTAAGGATAAATGTGGCCAAAACCAAGGCAGTTGTGTTCGATCGGGAGAATGAGGTGAACGACTGTCAATTTTGTATAAATAATGGAACGATTGAGGTAGTGGATGAATTTGTATGTATTTGTATGTATGTAACCAACTAAAACGAAATCATAATTCAAATAAATTAAGATGAAGAATGACATTACCATATAACTAGATCTTTTCATGCGCAATTTAAATTTATAATTATCACAGCACCAGCGAGCAGCTCTGATGGTCGAGATGACTAATGCACAAATCTTGTGTGGCTAGTAAGAGCTGAGGTGATTTGAATCCTGTAGCTTTGGATTTTTTTTATTTGGACATGCCCCAAAATAAATAAATACCTACATAAACTCATTCCTTGCTATATGAGCTACCACTTTGTAAGTTTTTGCTAATACAAGATGGGCATTTACAAGCTAGTTTTTCACTAAATGAGTTAAATTTTGCTCTTACGCACACTGTTGGTTTTGTCTTGGGCTCTGCATTATGAATCAGTTAATTTCATAAGACGGAAATGAGCGTAATATTTTATAGTGATTTTTATATTTGTTGAAAGTGAGCAAAGGAGAGATGCATGTTTGGTGGGAGCTTCTCGGCAGTTCCAGCGCACGGCATTGTTAATTATCACAATAGCAATCACGTGGACTTTTCTGCTAGCAGCACTCAGGGTATGAATATCGTGATGATGTATTTTCCCAGCCAATGGGGGGTAGTAGGGTAATTTTGTTGACTGAGAGTCACACTTAAAGGGGTATTTCTGTAGGATTACTTTTTCATTCGAAACATTCATGCTGCAAGGTATACTTCTGTAAGAGCACAATGTCTCCCCAAGAGCGATTTTCTGAGCAAGAGATTCGAATGATTTTAAGTGCAGTATCTTTTTTCGACTCAAAGTAGAAAAGTATGGTGATAAGCATTACCCAGTATATAAATTTGTGTCTGAATGCCTTGGTGTAAGTTTAGAAACTGTAAAAAAACTTGGTGTGGAAAACAAAGATTATTTTGAAGAGGCCTCGAACGGTAATACGCCTCCGCCTAAGAGAAATTTTTTAAAAATTGGGTGTCCAAAAATCTATGTGGATCACTTTACTCTCGGTGTAGTTCGCCTAACAATTTATGATTTTTACATGAAAAAGATGTTCCCAATGGTGGAGAAAGTGAGGCAGAATCTTCAAGAGTTCTTGATGGACTTTCCGGATATGTCGAACAACACGCTGTGCAGAATTATGAAGAGTATTGGATTTAAGTTCAAGAAAATAAGCAACAAGCCTATCCTGATGGAATCGGTTAGTGTTGCAGCTCCACAAATGGACAGACATGGATGGATGGACAGACAGAGTAATCACATAAGCACATTTTTTTCTTTTAAGAAAATGCGATAAAATGTTTATGAAGTTATGCATTATAAACTTATTTTGAAATAATTTCCAAGTTAAATCTAAAAATAATTAATTACAAACCTGGATAAGTGCAACTAGACTCATCCCAGCCATCTGGGCAATCCCTTTGCCTGTCACAACGCTTATGTTCTGGCACACATGTCCTTCGGTCCGGACAAAGAAATTCATTTGATGGACACTGGCCTAATGATATGAATTTGCAACCAAGGCAAAAAGACATATTTTTACTACCCCAAATAATAATACAACATGAGCTACATTATAAAAATTTTCAATATATAATATTAAAAATATGGACTGAAAGAATTATGGGAAATGTTTTAAATCCAATGCCAATCATTGAAAGCTACTCACACAATAGTAAAAAACCATTACTTTAAAAAGATATACATCTTAATAATAAATCTCATATGATAATTTATTTAACTCAAACTCATTTATTTAATTAATTGAGAAAGCATTGAGTTTATTGTTGCTAAAGAGTCAAAGAGATCTGATATATGACCAGGTGACTACCAAGATATATTACACTTTCATTAAATTTGTTCATACTTATGTTAGATTATTAACACTTCTACAGATTATTTTACACATAGTTAAGAATTATTGGACACTGAGATACTTTTAGGTGATTTACTACTTCACTGAAATAAAAGTTGAATTCTATTTCCTTAATTTTTTCATCCATAAAGTCTCATCATTATATGATGGGCAACTGCACCAGTATAATAAAAATACACAATTAATACTCGATTATCAGAATACAAAATGCATCCTTTTTCTGGTGAAATTAGGTTAGCTGTAGCTGCTATAAACCCAAGGTGATTCTTATTATTTGACTTATTATTTCCATTCAAAGTAGAATGGGTTTTTAAGAGCAGTTATCAGCATTTTCTGAATAATTAATGTGATTAGTCATGCAGATTTAGAATTAACAAAAAAAGATTTTTTCATAATTAATTCTTTTGTATATTGAACGATACTCCAGAGGCAATCAAATATGATGCATTAAAAAAATTACAATTATTTTGATTACCAGGGCGGGGATTACATTACTGGCCCAATCTGCAGTTGGCAAAACCGTGGTTGGCAAGGGCCAGTGCTTATGGGAAATTGTGGGTTAGAGGGAGTGATCCTTGAGAGGCATACCTATAGTCGTATAATGTACACTTCAATGATAAAAATAAAAAGGTTATATTTCAAAAACCTTTATTATATAAAGATACAAAAGAAAAGAAACAACCCATGTACTTTTGATATTTATTGAAAACCCACCCACACAGACATGGTCATCCCCAATCACTCCTCCATCAATTCTCTCATAAACAAGCTGCTTTCCATTCTATGATTCACCGCATTCTTAATATTCCCCTCTCTAAATCCAATTTTCAAATCGAGCTTAATACATTTGCTATCAACAATGGCTATATAACTCATATAATTGCTAAAATTCTTGCTAAAAACATAAATAAACAAATAATAACATAATAAACAAAAAATCACTTCTTTCCCGCCTAATCTCACTTCCAAACATCTTAGCTGGCAGATCCCATTCCTTGGAAACTTTTCATATAAATTGTTTAAACTTTTTCCTAAATTTAAGCTGAAAATTGCTTTCTAATACCCAGTTACCTTTCCTAAATTATTCCTAAGCGCAAACGACCCTATAAATATGTCTTTAAGGAGTGGCATATATAAAAATTTTTGCAACGATTGTGGAAACTGGGAAAACCTTTGAGAAGAAGATTCGTGAGCATTCATGCTTTTTTTTAAAAAACTCAAATTTCCAAATTGCGAAGCACCTTTTAGACCAAAAACATCACAGTTCATTTAACCCTAAATTTCTCCACATTGATCTGTTCAAGACCACAAACTTGATGTCTTAGAACAGTGATTCTCAACTGGTGTGTCATGACACAATGATGTGTTGCAAAGATCTGGGAGGTGTGTCACCAAAAATGTTAATAACGGCTATATAAAACATAAAGTAAAGTTCTTTAAGGAGAGTTTTGATCTTTCTCATGCATAATGTTTTGCAACAATAACAACAATACTTAGGCTTAAACTCTTTATTGTTACGCATTATTCCTCCTTTTTTAGTTGGACAGATTGCAGTGTTAAGTGTGTTGCACACGTGAGCGAGCAACATGTTTGTTGCGAAGGAAAAAATCTGATGTGGCCAACACATGACTTTCTCCATACCTATAATACTTCTATGCCTTACATGGGAAAATGTTACAAACAAAGGTTGTAGAAAATTAAATTTCCTACGACTTTTATTCCAGTACTGTTTTACATTCATCAAATATTAAAGCAAATATTAGATAACTAGAATATCTCCTTAACAATGCATTCTATGAAAAAATTCAAATGAAAGTTATAGAGAATAACATCTCTGAAGTTTATAATAAACAACATTTACATTTATGAAGATTTAAAAGTTATTTGTCAAAAACAAAAATATGACTAGAGTAAACATTCACTTCCAGTTGAGCAATTGTTGCCAAAACCTAATCAGCTCTTCATTATATAGTACTCTTTCTAAATATAAAATCTGGCATTGATACAAGTGTGTTTGAGTTAGAGTGCTCACAAAATCCTATCACATACAGACTAACAGACACAGACATCATCAAGAAAATATTCAAAACGTGTTCAGGGGACCTTAAAACATGTATTTCTGTCGGAATCTTGAATTCGATTTTTTCATGAAAACAATACTTTCTCTATACTTCATATATGGAGAAAGTTAAGGTTGAGAACCTCTGCCTAAGAACATTTAAAAATAATAAATTGTAAGGATTCCGTACTTTTAAAGGAAGTCATTTTTCAGAATCATTCACCTCTGTTAAGTTGGTCAAAAGATTTTTATATACTTTGTAATTATGTCATTCATTCACCCTTCCTTCCCTTCTTTTTTCTGTCACTTAAACCACCATCCAATCACTTTCCGTTTAACCCCTCCTTTCTTTCTCCTCCAATTTATTGAACTGTTAGATATACTTTGTCACCTGATGATACTCTCAACTAACATGTGGTCTTATCAGGAACTAAAAATCCTCTTTCCTATGCCTCTCCTTCTGGTAAAGACTACTTATGTAGTTATGTATCTTCTTCAATAACATAAATTTTAATATTAGTAAAACTAGCCAACTAGCAGTAGCGGAACTACAAACTTTTGGCCCCCCATGAAGCTAATAACCCATCGTGTTTATCAAAATATATAAATATAGATGGACCTGCAGGGCTCCCTAAATCTATCAGCCCTCCCTTGGTCATGGACTCTGCAGTATTATAGTTCTGCCACTGCCAACTAGACAAGACCATGAAGAGAACTGCAGATAATGAAGACTGGATACCATGGTTGGCAAAACCTGTACCATTTTTCAACCACTGATACTCAAAACTGTGGTTCACAAGGGATTACTATAAATATACTATTCTTGTGTTAGGATTATGATATCATCATATGTTATGTGACTGGTTGAAATCAATGGTATCATGATATAGCCTATTAATTCCAATTATAAGAATTATAATAATGCTATAATAATATATTTCCCATTTAAAGGCATTGGACTCACTGCCATAGTAGTTAATATTTATCATTGTTACAAACTGGAAAAATTTTCATTCTTCTGATTAAAAACAAATTTTTGTACTAATTCCACATGGATATGAATTTTTTCTTTTAAAAAACTTAGTATTTACCCGAATACAAGATGAGTTTTTTTCCAAATTTCAGCTTGCAAAAATTGGGGAGTCTTAAATTCGAGTATGAAGTCATGTACTGTCAATACATCGCAGTTAATTGACGTCCATTCATTGCACTTAAATTCATGGCATGTCAATTTGTCACATGGCAAGCTTGTTGCTTATCAGTACATCACAAGGCAAACTCATCATGCATCAATTTATCACTAGACAATTTCGTCGCGTGACAATTTTATCACGAGACAAATTGGAAGGGGAGACACCATGATTGGTGTACAGCAGGGAGATACACTTGTTAGGCTGGAAGTCGGCCTCTGCCATACACTATTCAATGTGTCCCGCATAATTTGCCAAGAGAATGGCGATTCATTCTGGTATTATCAAAATATAAAGAAACATTTTTTTATGAACAAGTGGCTCCCCCTGCTATTTGCCAGTCATTGTTTCTAGCTTTCCAATTTGTCTTGCGACAAATTTGTTGAGAGATGAATTGATGTGCAATATATTCACATGTTGAATTTTTTGGGTGATGAATTGACTCGCGATGAACTGACCTCAATGAATTGATCCACGACGAACTGACTGTGATGAATTTTCATAGTTCCATAGGAAGTATGGTTATGTTTAATCGATGTTTTTTTAACAAATGAAACAAAATAATGGTATCTACTGAACCTTTTCATTGCAAACTTACATTCCAGAATTCAATTAATAGTCTTAATTTTAAGAATACATTTAAAAAATTCTTTTTTAAACAAAAATTTGTAACAAACCATTTTAATTAATGAATGAACTAGTACCTATACTCATTACATGTGTTCAAAATATACACCAAATACATTCAGTGAGAAATTAAGTAATAAAATCTTTTTTCTTGGATTCGGGTAAATACGGTAATTCTTTCACATTTTTATCTCAATTTTAACTACTTAAAAAATACAATTTTATAAATTGTACTGCACCTATTTTTATGCTTTTCTGATTGAGGAATGAAGAAACAGTCAGAAAAAATTCCATAAAAATGAAAATTTTTCGAATTTCAAACTTTCTTAGTGGTTGCATCCAATGGCCTATCATCCTGCCATATTTCATATCTGTAGACTTTCTAGAAGTACCTTACGTTTTATATCATTTTCCTCCTATTCCCTTCACTTCTTATGCAAGAAGCAACTATTTCTAATACAAGGCAGAATTGAACTTGGGGAGTGTTTTGGAAACTGATGATGATAGAATCCAAAATATTATGTAATGTTTTTTTTACTGTTATACTACACCACCTTTTTGAACTTTCCGTGTTTGCAATTCATGAATTTGCACTTCACAACAAAATTTTTTGACCATTACTTGTTTTGTGCCGATTATTTGGATTTTGCGTCATGCGTTTGCGATGTCAACAGGAGTGAACTACCTATACTTTTTTGTTTCTAAGTTGTTTAAACTTTGGCACCCTAGGAAAGGACATTATTATTATATTATATTTATAATGCTCACTATTAGCAGTTTTCAAAGTAAACAAACGTGATAACTCTCAGCTTAATTATTTTGTAGCTCAGTTTTAAGTTCACCGCCAATGCTGCTATTTTCGATGATGAAGATATAGTTTAAAATTTAATGAAACGCCATCTTTTTGGAATGCAAGGTTTTCATTTTCTATTATCTTTGTACATATTTTGAACATAATTTAAGGAAATGTTTTTAGTTTTTGTTAGGGTTTCATTTCTTATTACGAATTTTTAATGAAAATCTAAGAGTTGCTATCATCATGTAAACGTAAGATTTTCAGCCACGTATTTTGAATGCAATTACTAAAAGAAATGTTAACACTTTAATGCTTCGTTTTTATTTTTTGTGACGTATTTCGAATATGTAAAAGAAATTTTATCCCTTTCTTGCACTAGGTTTTTATTTTCTGTTACACATTTTGAACGTAATTAATAAAATAAAAGTTACCACTTTATAATGATAGTGTTTTATTTTTGAGGCTTGGAAATGTTTGTTTCAGAACTTAAAACATCCATGCATCACATACTCAACATTCCATTTCAGTAGTTAAACCATTTAAATTAAAGCATTTCCTTGGAATGAACAAAAGATAAAAAATCAAATGCAAAAATGTACTGGGGGTTAACTGTACAAATGCCAAAAGAAGTGTAATCGCTTTGTAATGCTGGGTTTTAATTTGCTATTACACATTTTGAAAGTAATTAAAAGAATTGAAATTTGAACTTTGAGAAGGAGAAAAATCCTGTACTTGACCGGGAATTGAACCCGGGTCTCCCCATTTGCCGGATAGGTGCTTTAACCAACTAAGCTATTTTACTACTCTGTTATCCCTTCTTCACCGTAAATACCCCAATTCGAGAATGGAGAATCATGCTGGCTTGATAGCTTAGTTGGTTCAAGCACTTATCCAGCAAATGGGGAGACCTGGGTTCGATTCCCGGTCAAGTACAAGATTTTTTCTCCTTCTCAAAGTTCAAATTTCAATTTCAGATTTATGCCCGCATGCATAAAAAGTCTTCTCAACACCTTTGTTTCTCTTTAATTAAAAGAATGTTTATCCCTTTATGATGCAAGGTTTTCATTTTCTGTTACGTTTTCTTTTGTTTACTGTTAAATTGCATTATTTATGATAAAAGTGACTTTTTTTTATGTTGACTGGACCTGGAACTGGAAATAGGACTTGCACTTTGCGAATTTGCATTTCGTGTCAGTTTTCTGGAAACAATTATTCGGGAAGTTCAAAAAGGTGGTGTAGTTTCATGATATAAAAGATCATATGTAGGTATTTATGTTCACCTAAGTATTTTTTCTCAAATTTTAAAAATAATTAGTGAATCATATTTTGATTCCTTTCATGTCTCATTATGAAAAATGCACCATTAAAAATTAATTAAATCAATTGAATTAAGTTAACAGAAATTCTTTATGGTACTTATTAATGGAAACCTACCAATGCAGGTTGATTCATCCCAGCCATCTGGGCAATCAGATATCCTATCACAACGTTTATGCTCTGGTACACATGTTCTTCGGTCTGGGCAAAGAAATTCATTTGCAGCACACTGGCCTAGTGATAAATATTAATTCAATAAAAATAATTAGTTACTTAAAAGAAAACATCAATGAAGTTACTTAACCTACAAATAACCATTTTATGAATGAAAATATCAAAATTAAATAATAAAAACTTAAATGACAGAATAGTTACAAAAAAGAAATTTAATTAATACTGACTTTGAAAAACATTTTCTGTAATGTATTTAAGCAAATTAAAAGCTCATGAACTTTGAAATAATAAAAAAATAAAAGCTCTAAGAATGTAACTGCTGTTTATCTATTTTTTCTAATGGTTTATTAATGACAACACACCAGGATAGCTGCAGCTAGTCTCATCCCATCCATCTGGGCAATCTCTTATTCTATCACAACGCTTATGCTCAGGAACACAAGTTCTTTGGTCAGGACAAAGAAATTCATTTGGTGCACATGCTGTTGAGAGGAAATTTTAATATTATAAATAAGCAGGTAAAACAAATATTTGTTAAAATTATGTTAAAAAAAGGAACAATGTGGATAATAACAGCAAAAAGATTACTTTAATATAATTTACAAGATGAATAATGTGAAAGAAAATAAACAAATGATTTAGTTTTTAAAACTAATGAATGGTAATGCTGTACCTTTTATTACCAATATTTTATTCAAACACAGGTGTGAACAGATTTGACAGTCTGTAAGATACACCAAGATTTTAAGCCAAAATCTTCAGGAAACATTTTAAGGAATGTATTTATACCTTATTATATATGAAAACAAGGCAGCAGAACATTGAACTTGTAGTCAACAGCTTTACAGGGTTAAAGGGTAACAAAGGATATTAAGATACATGAATAAATCAAGTTTTATCATATTAATAGAATTTTATTAAAAGAAATTTGTCTTTCTTCATATCAATTTATTATTATATTATGTAGTGTTTTACTATATTATTTGGAGTTTTAATATTGAAAATTAGTCCAATGGGTCTCTATAACCCTATTTCCCATAGATGTAAGGTATCCTACAATGTGATTTCCTATACAAGGTGTTTCCCAGGAACATATCCCTCATGCTATAGGAGGGACAACTGTACTAGCGGAAAACTGAGACAAAGAAGTAACTCCAAGAGCTCCGAAAATGTCACAAATCTTTTAAATAGAAATACTTCTACTACAAAAAATCTTATGGTGTCTGATTTATGTCCTTTTTAGCAAACTTTCCAAAAAATGGAAATTAGTCTTATGAGATTGCCTCGCTGTGTATGTGTCTTCTACTAACATGTTCTTCATGAATGGACCGATTTCCATGAAACTTGGTGTAAATGTATTTCATGAGCATTACGCTAGAAACTCGGTACTTCTTGATGTACCTAGGAGAAGACTTGACAATAGTGATTCCATTTATAAAAAATTTTTAATAAACTTCCTGTGAGTGTAAAGGCTCTAAATCCTAACTCCTTCCAAAAAAGGATCAAAGAAATACTTGTAGAAAAATCATATTATGATGTAAAGGAATTTTTGTTGATATTATTGTCTAATGCAAATGTGTATGATTTGATGTACTATATTTTTCTTTTATTTATACTAGATTTTAAGTTTTAATATGATTTGACGTGTCCTATTAACTTAACATGACCTAATGGAATTAATTAAAAATTATTACTATTATTATTATGACTCGAATATTTTTTTGTTTCCCTTGAAGTTTGACTTATGGAAGTTCTAGTGTATATATATATATATAATTTATTCCCATTGAATTACATCAGATTATCAACAAATATAGGTAAATACATATTTTAGTGTCCCTTATTATTTTCGTAGTAAACCTACCGTATTATAAGGTCCCAAATTATTCATAGGAAAAATTTAATAATATAACCTTCTGAATTCTGCAATTATATGCACCTCAACATCAGGTTGGGTAAAAAAGGTTGGATTAGCAGATGGTTTAATTTTTTATTACTAATTTAGCATCCCAAAAGTTGTGATTGGGAATGGCATCGGGAAGTGTTACAGGTAATTCGAGAGTTAATGTTAGCCAAAATATATTTTTCTGAAGTGATTCTTGGTCGCACAAAATGTCCCTTAGAGGAGGAACCAAAGCACTTCAACCAACTTACCCAACCCGGTGAAGTTGCGCAAAATGTCCCTTAGAGGAAGAACCAAAACACTTCAACCAACTTACCCAACCCGGTGAAGTCGCGCAAAATGTCCGTTTGAGGAAGAACCAAAACACTTCAACCAACTAACCCAACCCAGTGAAGTCACACAAAAAGTCTCTTTGAGGTAGAATCAAAACACTTCAACCAACTTACCCAACCTGGTGAGATCGCGCAAAATGTAAATTATCATCGATTGTTAGACTAACAAATTAAATAAAATGGTAAACAACAACATAGTAACTGGAGAAAGGAAAACACGACATAATAAACAAAAACATAGTCGAATCAACCAATATATTTTCTGAATAATAAAAATAAACAATGGTGTTTTGAAGTAACTAATATATTTTCAAAATAATAACACAAAAAATTAAGGACACTATAATATGGTAGGTTTACTACAAAAATAATATGGGACACTAAAATACGTATTTACCCAAATATAAGGGATAGTAAGACAAACTGTGTAGCTACAAAACATAATGAAATGATTAAACCAGAATGTATAGCATGCACTAAAAAGTAATTAAGGAGCAATTATACAATGAAAAATAATATCCACTCTTTCAAAAATTTTGATTAGTGACCAAAAATTCTAATTTGCATATCAAACTTAACTTTATTATCATTTATATAAACCTAGGATTTAAATATATTGCATTTAGTAGTTATGGACATAGAATTTCATGAAAACAATGTTTTAATAATAATGTGATAAAGTAAATGCATGTTTCAATTCAAGAGAATTGTTTCCAAAGCTTAATCACCCAATAAGAAAACAACAACACCTAGAAATTATCTACTTGAGCAGCAGGCTATTTTTTGGTTAATTTCTGAAAATAATAAGAAGAATATAAGTTTTATCCTGACCAATTCTCAGCATCCATGGCTTTCCCTTGGAATTACATGGTTTCGATAAATATCAATGATCCATTGAGCTTTCCTGGAAAGGAACTCATATCAGCCAGAGGACACTTACGGCAAATGGCTTCATCAGAACCATCCAGACAGTCATCGAAGCCATCACACCTAAAGGATTCTGCTATGCAAACCCCATCCTTACACTGAAATTGGCCTTCTCCACATTCTGTTTACCCAAAACAAAATATTGCAATTAGTTGAAACTATTAATATTGTTTACTATTATAATAAGAATCTGTAAAATCAAGTCCATTAATTAACTGATTAGAGCAATTTCATCTTAAAGAATTATAAATTAATATAGACAACACAAATTCTAAAATAAAAAATATTACTATTACTATTAAAAAATGTGTCATTTCAGTTAATCATTCAATTTAATTTATTTGCCATGATGATTCTGTATTTAAATGAATTATTGAGAAATCCAATCCAATGTTGCACAATTTCAATCATCATTCCAAATTATGTAGGATTAAAAAATCAACATCCAAGTTAATTATAGCATATATATTTAAAATTTGCTATCTGGGAAGTAATATGCTTTTGATAAGAAACAAATATCAATAAATAATTTTTTGCAAAATAAAAATTGAGGAAATATGGAAACACTGGTTGTTAAGTGATATGATTAATAAATTTAAATGTAAAAAGACCTATTTTAATAATTTTACAGTAATATAAAGATTGTAAGAAGCAAAGTATTGCTATAATGCTAATTATATTTTGATGATTCTATTATATTAAATAATCAGAAATATACTAAATGTGACAATAAAAGTTTTATTTCTATGCAGTTATTTAAATCTAACAATAACAAAATTTTATTTTAAGTTGAACAAGTCATGAAACTGCCATATAAACCTGAACTAGCTTTATAAAAGCTAGAATGTTTTGATTCACAGTTAACTTAATTAAATCAAGATCCATGCATTATAACCAATTGTAAATCACCTTTTTCATTCTATTAATAGGAGAATGCTATTTGAATTTTAATAGTTGAGAATTTAATTTACAGGAAAGAAAATTCTGGAAACAAGTAAGATATATAAATTTAATACTGTTAAAATTCAGCCTTTAGAGAACTTTAGATCAAAATGAAAATAGAAATCACCCTATAAAATAAATTGCAAATGTTGATAAAAAGCCTGTTATACATATAACCCACTTCTTATGTTTAAATACAAGAAAACCTCAATAATTCCCCAAGGAATCAAAAATGTATAGTTTCCAATGAAAAGAGATATAACCATCTGATACTTTATTTTGCTAAGATCACTGTGCAAGAATGATTGACTATCAGCAGGTATGCTGAACTCTAGGACAGCTGAAGAGCTGAATAAATACTGTAACAGTGAGGGCTGAATGTCCTTATAATATTTTGACAAGATCATACATTTTATACTCATAGGAGATATTTCATTTATTTTACTTGAAATTCTCCTTCACTTTTGATCACATATGTCCAATAGAACTTTGTGCCCTTTGGATAACACAAATTTTCACAAAGTGCTAGACAGTTTTTATCCCTGAGCATATTATTTTTGTGGAGGTCTTAATACGTTTCTTCACTGGTTTCACAAAGTTTCCCTATGGCTACATCATTGTATTGAGCCAACCCATCAGGACATGCAGTTAAAAAGATGGAAATATAATTTTTTGTAAATTCAACTGTGTATCTGGGGCGCACAATGAGTAACAGTGTCAGATTCGTATTAAATTTGAGAATATTCTTCTGGAAATTTATTACAAATTAAATATAGAAACATTTTGTTATCTATTGACAAAAATCTCAAAAACTGGCAAGAAATGATCTCCTATTAACAATACAATAACAGGCTACATGACAGTTGAAGCAACTCATGGGATGAAATATAGTAATGACAAATGAACAGCATTCCCAGATAAATTTAATAAAGTCATAAAACAAATTATTCTGTTGGATGAGAGATTTTAGCCACTTAGGATTTTCCAATACTTTGACCAACCCAATGTTGAATGAACATGGTTTTCCTGTATGCATATGTATATACACACTTATTTAAGTGATAACATTAATCAGTACTTTCATGTTTTGGCTCTATAAATTTTTTCCATTGTAAGTGGCAAGCTATGGAGCTATGTGGCTCCGTAAGTGACAAGAAATGGAACTACGTGGAGGTTGCATAGAGTTTTTGGAGTTTGGATTAGTTTTATTTCCTCCACCCGGGTTAGGCTGGGTAAGTTGGTGGTTGGTTTGTTCTATTTCCTACCCTGGGCTAGGTTGAGTGGTTGGGGTTGGGTAGGCACACATTGAAAAGCAGTCATCAAAGATAAAAAATATATTTACAGTTCAACTTGTGGAGGCCAATATTCTGTGACAAAAACTCACTTCATGACCAGAACCCCTTGCATGCCATATTAGAAGTGATCAGCGAATATATGCCTCCGCAAATTGAACTGTAAATATGTTTTTTCCTTTGACAGCCACTTTTCCATGTCTGCTTACTCAACCCCCAACTAACCCAACAAAACCTGGGGATAGGAAATGGAATGAGCCAACCACCAACTAACACAATCAGGATGGAGGAAAACTAGTGGCAAACTGGAAAATCTGGGGGCTCTCCTGCAGCAAATAATACAGGGTCTCCTTATGGATATATTAAATATTTTCCAAGCTGAATTACTTATCCACTGTCATTACATTAATGAAGAATTCCCTCATCCCTCACACAAACACTACTGATATTTTGAAAAGTACGAAATTATAAAAAATTATAGTAATAAGTCTAATTTCTTTTATTAACTTTCATCCATTTGGAGAAATAGGTTCAAAATATTATATTATGCATAACAATCTTTATGATGCCATAGAGACAAGAAAAATAAGGCATACTCGTAACTCTATGAAATTGAGTATGCTTATTAACTTAGGACAACGCCGGTGGTGGTGGTTGGAATACATGTCAATGGTTTCAAGTATTGTGGGTTCAATACCCAGCCGAGGTTGATGATATTTCACAGCTAAAAAATGACAAGTATTTCTTTGGAGAGGAAGTGAAGCCATTGATCCTGTATATTGTACGATGTTGGTGCACTTCAAAGAACCCCTTTTCAAATGAGACATTGGGTAGTGGCAAAATTTCCAGGTGTAGGAGCTAAGCCCCTGGCATCTGTGATTAATCCCCCTTAGGAGAGAGGGGGATCGAGGAAATGCTGACATCTGCCAACTGGGGGAGGGGATATGATTAATGCTTGCATAAGATTTTTTATTTAAGAAATTTTTTACATTTTACGAGACAGTTCATTCACAGCAAGCTTCCACCTGCTTGTTACCCACGTTTCGCCTAACATTACAATTCTTTTCACTGTATTTAATGATTTTTTGGTAAACATAACTTTATTTTGTTTGCTCTGATAAAGTTTTCCTCATTATGCTTTGAAGAGCATTAAAATGCATTGCAACACTATAAAAGACATCAGAAAGTATTGTCATGAATAAGTATGCATTTTCTAATTTATATTGAAAACGAGAGGGGGGTACAATGAAATCTTGCATAAGAAGAGGGGGAAGGTCATGCAAATGTTGACGGTTGCTGACATGGGAGGGCCGGGGGTCAAAAATAGCCAAATATTTGCTGTCATAATACTTGAACGGTCTCCTAGTGAATAAATACAATTTGTAAAATCTTATATGCCAACAGGGCAAGCTCGTGGTGTCAAAAAGAATGTCTGCACTTCAATCAAATCTATCTGCATGCCTATAGAAAACAAAAACTTACTTCATGATGATATTGAAGGCCTAAAGTAGTGATTACCAGACCGACTGGTAATTGAAGTCAAGTCATCATCCTTTAGAGCCTGAACAGTGTACACAGAACTCATGCTTCACTTAACAAGTAAATACACACAATATACATAAATTAGGACAATAATTTTCCCTAGCTATATGTAATACTCAAGAAGTGTTGACACATGAAAAAGCACATTGGCCTAAGAGCAAGAGATGTCTGAAGGCATATAATCTTGCATTGGTTTTTATGTGGAGAAATGCTTCTTCTCAGCATTATAAAGCTGTATTGTAGAGGTCACAATTCCCTTTTTTGGGTTCCTAAAGTGGGTGTCAGATGCCTTTGTCAGTACAGCTTGAATGATTTGGGGTCCATAAATCTCGGGCCTCCCCGAATTGCGGGGCCTATCAGTACACCCCTGAGGAAATAGAACGAAACTCAACGCAAACTCCACATAGTTCCATATCCCACCGCTTAAATGAGAAAAATTTGTGGGGCCAAAACAGGGAAGTACCTATTAATTGAAAAATAAAGAATGAAAGCTAACTAATTTGACTGACTTAGAAAATTGTTGAACTGAAGAAACACCAAGAAAAGTGAAGAATGGAATGTGTTTTTTACTTTGAAAAATAAAAGCCTTTGATTAAAAACTGAAAGAAGTATGACACAGAGTTGAAATTATACAGAATCATCATTCATAATGTCATAGCAATTGAGAAATACAGCATATTCTTTAAAGTAATTAATGAATTTTTCTATTACAAAGACATACTAAAATAGTTCAAAGAAGAAAGTAGTTAGTGGGTATGATGAAACAATAAAATAGGCAAGCATTAAAATATTATTAGAATGTGTTAATTATAAAATATAGAATTTCACAAGAAAAGAATAAGAAAAATTACAGGTATTTAATACACACCTTCAACATCTAGAATAATAGCCATGTTACTTAGATGAAATATTTCAGTATTGCTGAACTAGAAATGCTAAAAAGAGATTTCTACATTTTACTTGGAAGATATTCTTCGAAAATAATAGAGATAGGAAGAAATCACTAATTAGTACAATTGGCATTCCATCAGGTCATAGCCTATTGAGCCAAAAGATACACAGAAAAAGAAAATATTTATACAAAAATCATTTCATACTTCTACTATCACAGTCGTTTTCATCACTGCCATCCCTACATTCTGAATGTCCATTGCAGCGAAGGTTAGCATTCACACAGGTACCATCATTACAGCGAAATTCTGTTGGTCGACAGGTGGTCACTGCACAAATTGGAAACACAGTTAAGAAATACCCTAAATATGTTAGCAATATGTATAATTCACTTCATCAACAATATATTTTCTATCTAAAATTAGTTTACCATGACAAATACTAAGTACAAGAGTCATTACAAAAATAATGCAAGTATAAACTATTGAAAACAAAGTAAATTACTGATCTGATTCCCTTGGACCTGAAAGTAAAATATTTCTGAAATGAAGCCAATATTATTAGGGGAAAAATAATATTATTCAGGGAAAAATAATATTATTTCAGCAAAAAATAAAATTATGCTGATGAGAACAACTTTTAATACATTTTTAAACACAAATACATACCACAATCTGCTTCATCAGAACCATCACGACAATCTCGGTGGCCGTCACAGCGTTTATCTTCATCTACACAAGCTCCATCTGAACACTTGTATTCTCCTGGGCTACACACGTCTTTGATATGGCCAACGATGTCAATTGCAACAAATAAGACACACAAGAAAGCAAGTGAAAACAGAAAGAACTAAACACAAATCCACAAAACATAAGAAAAAAGAATGTATATGTACTCCCAAGCAATCAGACAAAAAGCTACATAATACTATGGCAGATAAAGACACTAGGACAAAGGACAAGTCTTCTAATAGATTTCATGCTTTCTATGGAATATTGTGTTATCTCAACATATATATTTTGTAATGGTAAAATTCTTAAACAACAATAGAGGTATGCTTCGCTTAGCACAAGGGATGCATTTGGAAAGATTTTTACACTAACCAAATTAGCGCTAAACAAATGATTTATTACATATTACTTAACCCAATTGATTTTTACTAGTCAGAAATTTTACTATTTTAATCTCTCAACTTATATAATGATATGGAATTTTTACATAGCTAATTATTATGAACATAATGGTGTACAAAAACTTATTCTTTATGATGGAAAATGATAATCAATTTATAATAACATTTGCTATAAAACATTATAAAAAAGTGAAATATACAAAAAATTTCTGGTATCTATTAGATAAAATATCAATACATTATATTCTCTTGATATATTCATAAAAATATTTATGATCACAAAAACTTAACGAAAAAGTTTCTCTATATCAACTAAAAGCCGACAGTAGAACGAAAATGCTATGCATAGCTCATGTATCCACTAGGATCTCGCTTAATAGCATGTAATGCTGTCTGTATGAAATGGGATTGGCTCACAATAGTGTATGTATGCCCAAAATCAATCAAAAGTTATTTAAAACATACTTCAGCAAAGTTAAGCAGTTGTCATGATTTTTATACCTTTTTGAAAATAAATTGTATGTATTTATGCTTCCCTTTTACATTTGCAGTAATAAAAACAAAAAATTTACAATAGAGATAGTTCATAAGGAATTTTTAAAATCCTGCTAAAATAGCAAACGGTCATATGGAGAGACCCTGAAATCAAAACAGACATTATCTGTTACCAGCCAAAATTATTATGAAAATCTTAGCTTCCCAGCTCTTCTAGTTATTTCAAAATTTTGTGCACAGATGGACCAAGTGAGAACAAGGTTTGTTTTTTAAAGTGATAACCAAAAGGGAACAGGTCTATCATTATGTTCCAATGGCAGAGCCACAGCTTCAGGAAAGGAACTTCAACATAGATAGATGACAGGAGATGATAGTGAATGATTCACTATCATCTACTGATGATGAGAGCTTCGCTCTTGAAATGTATACATATAGAATCTTTTCCTCTTTTAAAAATTTTTTAGAGATGTGCGATTCAGTTGAGTGCTTGTGTGTGTGTCTGAATTTAGTCTATTTGGTCTCTGTCATTGTCGTGAGACATAAATCACCAGACATGCTTGAAATATCAAGTCCCTGGCATGAAAAAGATTTTCCATTAACTTGATATTTTAATTGTTTCCTCTAAAATTTTTTTGAAATTTGTATGGTTAGGAGTTGTTTTAATTTCTCAATTCTTCGCTGTAGTCTCCTTTTTCTCATATATAGAAAGCAACAGCAAAATAAAATCAGAATAACACATGAATACAGACTATGCAAGTTAAAATTCAGTTATGAATTTAACCCAAACCAAATAAAAATCCCATTTATAGAAAATCCAGCCCTACCCATACCCTACCAACTAATGTAAAATTTCCAATTTTTACATTACTGCAAATGACTGTAGAATCATGGCAAACCAATGAAAAAACATAGTAAAAGTGAAATAGACCAAAATAAAGCAAATAAACAATTTTTAAAAATTAATGTGTAAAACATAACTGAGTATCATTGGAACAGAGAAGTGAAGATAAGTAAGAATAAAGTTGGGACCGTAATAACAGACTGTAACCATTAGGGAACTTCATTTTTTAAATTTTCAAAAAATAAAAAGTGAGATGCCAATTGCACTAAATGAGGCATACCTGTCCAGTAAAAATTTTAAATAATGATGCTCCTACATTAACTCAATTACAGAATTCTAAAAATGTTTTTCTGTAAATACCTATTTTCTTAGAGAGGAGATAAAATGATTTTTCAACTTGTGTTAATTAATGATCTATATAATTTAAATACAAATAAACTTCTCCTTATACAAATGTGATGAAGATTCAAGAATGTAAACAGGAATTACACTTAGAATGATGGAAAGTACCCTGCTTTATGAAAGTTTTTTTTACTAAGATGTTTTTATGGAATGTTTATAAATGATAAATAGTTCAATTTTGCATGGAAATTGATTAAATAATTAAAAAAGAATGAATGACTATCTTAGGTGAAAATTTTACTAAGTCAAGAGTGATTCACTGATTGTAGATCCAGCAAAATTTAACAGTGTTGAATTACAACTGATAATAGTCTTCTTCCTGCCAATATTACCATCTTATCTTTCCAAACCCTTTAATAGCCATTGACACTAACTAAATTATCAAACTGATGCCAATAACTGGACAAATAAATATTCTTCCTCAATAAATAACATATTAATTAATATAGGAAAATATGTAGGGTATGGATTTTTCAGGTTTTACCTGATATTTAACAGATTTTTACCCTCCAATTGCCTTTTTAAAATTTCGGGTAATACCTGAAAATCCCCGAAATTGTTAGTTTTCTTTAAACACAAATTTTTTTAGATTTGGTCACAAAATTTCAATTCTGGCACTTGCACATCAGCACTTGAGTGCAGTCCGAGATGTTCATTGTCAGTCTGTTTATTCTCTTTGTAAACAATTTATTCTTAGGCTCACTTTGTAACACAATCTTAATCTCCTTGGTTTGCTCGCACCACGAATAGTCAAGGATGCATATTAGCTAGTCGCTGTTAGATCTTTGATAGGATAAGAAAAAAGAGCACTAGTGTCTGTTAGTTGAAAACACTACGAAAGAAAAATTATTACACTAATATCTGGTGTGTTTTCAAAATAAGTTGAATGGGAAGCAAGATATTGGTGGAGCCTGCGAGGTGTTCCCCTCCACCTGGAGGTGTTTAACACAAAATATCACACTCTCTACCATACTTAAGGTACAGTAAAAAGTTTTGATAGTTGATTAAATTTTTAAACAAAATTTTTATTGTAAAATCATTTTATCCGAATTACAAAATAATAAAACCCAAAAATTACCTGAGATTGAACTTTTTTTAAAACTAGAGCGCTAGTGTATGTTAGTTGAAAACACTACGAAAGAAAAATTATTACACTAATATCTGGTGTGTTTTCAAAATAAGTTGAATGGGAAGCAAGATATTGGTGGAGCCTGCGAGGTGTTCCCCTCCACCTGGAGGTGTTTAACACAAAATATCACACTCTCTACCATACTTAAGGTACAGTAAAAAGTTTTGATTGTTGATTAAATTTTTAAACAAAATTTTTATTGTAAAATCATTTTATCCGAATTACAAAATAATAAAACCCAAAAATTACCTGAGATTGAACTTTTTTAAAACTTCGAAAAATCTGTAACTTATTTATACCCGATTTTAACCTGAATGAAAAGGAAAATAATAAAACTAGATATTTGTCCTCGGAATGAACTTTTTTTTAACCCAAAAAATCCATACCCTAATAATATGGTATCATTTGTTAAGGTAATTCTTTAAAATAAAAAATATTCTCATATTTTGAAAGTTTAAAAAAATATATGTATTTGTGAAAATTTGTTAGATAAATATCATATTTGTCAATGCATATTTTGTAATCCAAGTGCCAAAATAAAAAAGGTAGCACTAAAAGAAAGCAAATGACGATCAAGGATGGCAAATGAAGATGAAAAATTAAAATCTTAGACGAAAAGAACTCACCACAGTCTTGTTCATCAAGTCCATCAATACAGTCAAAAATGCCATCACATTTCTTTGACTTTTTCACACATTGTCGACCATCACAAATGATTTCATCTGGTTCACAATGAGCATCTTTGGTGAGGCAGAAAATAAATGAAAACAAAGAATAGTTTTTATATTCCTAAAAAAACTTCTATTCTGATACAAACAATAGTTATGAGAAAATAATGCTAATTAAATCCAGATAAAGCTAAATAAAAATATATATTAAGTGCAGACTCACAAATTGGCAGAGAAAAAAGGAGCAATAACAGACACAAACAATTTTTGAAATCTATGGATAAAAAATTATATAAATTTGAAGAAACAAATAACATTCACTATGAAAAATATTTGGTGCAAGATATATTAGTGCATTTCAAAGCTCTGACTTCATTTTGCAAGTTATTTGGCATTGCCTCACATGTAACTGAAGCAAAGATTGGAGCATTCTCACAAGAGCATAAGTAAAATAATTTTTTATCACATATACAGCATAAAAGCTTAAGAATATAAAATTTAAATGGAAGTTAAAACTTCTAAGAAAATAAGCAAATAGTTAGGAATTAAAATAATGGAATTATACTTGTTCCTAGTAGATAACTTCTTTAACCAAATTGCATCCACAAGCATACCAGTATATGCACTTGAACCAGCTCTGGTATAGTGCAAACATAATGATATGCAAATTGCATGGGTAAGTTTTTTAAATATCATGCTCTGATCTGAGGATCATATCATATAAATATTTGTATTACAATGTGAAATTATATTTCAGTTATTTCAAAAGATAGGTGACAGCACTTCTGATAAATTCCAATAATAAATAGTGTCTTTGTGAACATTAGGGATCTAATGTAAAACTTAATATGTCAGGGCAGGATGCAAATGGGCAAAAAAGTTTATCTTGTCTCCAATAATTCTACCTGTCATATTTCAAAAAGCATCAATTAAAACTTTCAAGTTGTTTTGCAATAATTTTACAATATCTTACAAAATGTAAGTTATTGCTGAAGCCAAATATAGGTGATTAAACAGAAGAATTGAACATCTATTCAGCTTACCCCATCTCCTTCACACATTTTATATTTTCAAATAAATAATACATATATTATAAATATATTTTTTAAACAAAAGTCACAATTGTATCAACAAGCAGTTTCTTGATGTCAAGTGCATTAAAATTTTCTTTAGATTGGATTTTTAACCCAATATGTATAATGATTTAGCAAGAATTCAATTCCTATTCCTCCTTCATCAATACATTAAAAAAATTTCCATGTAAATAATTCCATTACATATCCTTATTTTTTTTATCCTAGAAATGAAATGTCAATTAAATAATTGACTTTGCAACAGGCAGCAATAACAGCTTGCATTATACTGTTTTATGGTTAAAATATATATCTATTAAATAAGTGCAGGCATCCCTCATTTTAAGTGATTTCATTTCCTACGATTTCACCAAAATTTTGTATTTTTGTGAGAGCAAATTGTTTTCAATGTAGTCCAAACTTTTTTGGAATGACACTTTATATTAACATAAAGGTAATTATTTACTGCAGTCATAACATTAATTTCAAAGGTGTCGTATTTCAAAAGCATGGTGTTATAGAAATAACAGCAACTGTGAATATTTTGAGTCTGAATACTAAGTACCATACACTTGGCTCACTCCAATGTTAGGTTATTGGGCCTGGTCTGCCATCTGAGTACTTTTTTGTCTATTTGCAATATTTTCTTATGAACACCATTAGCATTAGTATCACTTAGTCTTCCCTCAATATTTCTCTTTCACTTTCACTCGTCTCTCTTTCCTCCCTTTCCCCCTCCTGACCCTATTTTTATTCACATAATATAAAAAACAGAAAATAATATTTTTGATATTTTTAAATCCTTAAAAGTCTAGCATGACCATACAGTCGCACTTGGTTCCATTTATTTCAATTAATAATGCAGCTGATGTTAATGATCTAGATTAAAAATGTATGCTGCCAAGCGTAACTAGTATATAACTGATCCTTTGAATATATGCTGATATACTGAGGGTTCGCTGAGTCATTATGCAGTAGGATTCAGCTAAAGATAAATGTTTCCTGCAGAATATGAAAATGGAACATAGCAAAATGTAAGATATGATCTTTGTGCCAAATTTTTGCCAAAAATGAATTTATTATGCTGCTATCTTGAACAAAAATTAACAATTATCTATAAAATACAATTTTATTTGCTTATTTCATAACATTTCTGCAGTAATTATCAATTGTCTTTAATCATAATCTCTCTCCTAAGGTAATGTCCAACCCAGTTTGCCTTCCTCTTTCTAACAGTCTGTATAATCATTCGCTTCTCTCCTACTCTTCGTAGCACTTCATCATTTTTCATCCTATCTTTTCATTTCATCTTCAGCATTCTCCACCAAGTCCACATTTCAAAGCTCTGCAAATTTTTGATGTCATTTTTACTTAGCATCCATGTTTCTGCCCTGTACAAAGCCATATTCCATACATAGCATTTTATGAACTTCTTGCGGATATCTTCCCTTATATTCCCCATAAGTAGGTGTTTCTTTCTTCTGAAAGCCGCCTTTGCTTTTCTTATTCTAGTCCTGATCTCATCTGTACATTTTGCTTCTCTTGTTTTGATGCTTCCAAGGTATTTATAGTCTGAAACTTGTTCTAAAGGCTTTCCTCCAATACATATATTCAGAATCACTTCTTTGCCCGGTATTCGAATGACCTTGGATTTTTCTGTATTTATTTCCATACCATATTTTCTACCAGTTTTTGCTAGTCTATTTATCATTTTCTAGAGTTCCTCTTCCTTTCTTGCTAGGAGTACTTGATCATCCGCGTATTTTACTGTTCTTATAATCCTTCCTCCAATTTTGAAATCTCCTGTGTCTTCTAACGCTTCTTGCATTAGACTTTCTCCATATATATTGAATAGGGTCGGTGATAGGCAGCAGCCCTGTCTTACTCTTCTACCGATATTTACTACACAGGTGTCTGCATTCTCCAACCTGACCTTTACAACTTGATTCACATATAGATTGCTGATCAGTCTCCTGTCTTTCCAGTCTACACCTATATCCTTTAATATCTTCATCGACATTACCCAATTTACTCTATCAAAGGCCTTCTGCCAGTCTACGAAACATATAAAGATATCTTGACTGCACTTTATTGCCCTTTCTTTGATTCTAACTACCCCTATAGCATCTCTAGTTCCTCGTTCTTTTCTGAGACCAAATTGATCTTTCACTAGCATTTCTTCTGCCTTTTTCTCCAGCTTTTTATTAAGAATCCTCATGATGATCTTCAAAGTGGGTGACAGAAGGCTTATCGTTCTGTAGTCTTTAAACTGGATTGCCTTTGGCTTCTTCTTTAGAGTAATCATTGTTACCTCTAGGAAATCCTGAGGCCACTCTCCTATGTCATAATTGTTATTAATTAATTTCGTGATCGCTCTGAATCCTTCTGATCCCATGACTTTAAGTACCCCAGCCGGTATTCCATTGCTGCCTGTGGCTATCCATTTCTTTAGTTCCACTATCGCTTTTTTCTATTTTGCTCTCCATAAAACTTGGTCCTAAGTTGTCTTCTTCAATGTTTTCCTCATCTTCCAGTTCCATTTTTGTTGATCCTGCCTGCTTGCTGTATAGTTCCTTAATGTATTCTTCCCATACCTTGCTACATCCTTTGTTTCTGAGACTATCTTCCCATCCGTATTCATTATTCCTTTACCATGAATTCCATTAGACTTCTTATCTTCTAATTCCATGGCCCTAGCGTACATTATATCGTACCGCATACATATATATATATATTGGGCATCTATAAGTTTTGGTCCCAATTATAAAGTGATAACATATCTTTGTAAAAACCGTTACATGAACTAATTTATCACTGCTTTTTCCTTTAAATGCCCCTCATCATTTGAATATTTTCTGTTGACAGCTTAGAAGATGTGAGAATTTTAATGAATATTTATGAAGTGACTTAACCTTTATCCACCAGATTTAAATGCCTGCATGTAGAGTCCCACTGCCAGATTTAATTTGGGACATTTAAATATTTTTTTGTTTCTGAAAAAATTGTTTCATAAACTAATGGTTTAAAATGTTCAAATAAAAAGCATTTTATAGAAAATATACTGAGGAATTGCATGGTTCTGCTTATTAGAGGAAATAAATGTGTCAAAATAACGTATAGGTATAAAAACTTGATATAAAATTAAAAATGAAAAAACATTTACTCATTTTTTGGCAGCATGGTTCCTACTCACACCATAGTTGATGCAACCCATGTTTACTTTCCCTTAGAGTGTTGGTCTAGGGTTCACTTCCACCTCACTCTTCTTCCCCCCCTTCACTTCCCCTTTCCTCCTCGTATGCATCGAAATCAACGAAGATTTTGTCCATTTGCTCATGCATAATTTGAAATTTAGAGACCAATTCAAGAAATCTTTACAAAATTAATTATTTACAAAAATATATAAAATGAGGAAATAATTATAAAAAAAATAATTGTATCAATAAAAAATAAAACAGAAAACTATTGAAATTCATACATCTTAGCCAGCCTCTGCTCTATTTTGTTGTCTAAAAACAAATGAGAATGGCAGATCATAAAATGTAGATGCACAAAAGAAAGAATAAAATAACAAAGCGGCCTTAGCATAGGAGTTTACTGATGGGCATTCTGTTTATTGCATCTCCTTAAGTTGTAAAAAAGGGACCCACAGCTGAAGTCTATACCTTGAGACAGAGAATCTCAAGTGTTTGTTTGCTCTGCCTTCCCCTAAGCCTTTACATCTTCAGCCTTGGGATTACATGACAAATTCAACATCTTTCAGCAGCCTTGGGAATAAGTGGGAGAGAGGGCGTGAGAAGGGGAGGAAGGATGAGAGAAAGGGAGGAAGAATGGGAAGTACCTTAATTTTAATACTTAACCTGCACATACCTATCATATTTGATGGGCAATTATGTTAGTACATTTATATTCTACTCTGTGTTTCCTTAATTCATACGTATTAAGATTTTATACTACTTTAATGTTTAAAAACATAAATAAAATTCTTTATACCAAAAATTTCAGGAACGTACTGGTCACACAAAGTAGGGGATGCCTGTATCAATACCTTCTAAATGTTATGTTCAATTCTTCAGAAAAGCTAAATACCTTTTTGCATATTTTGACTGGCTGAATAACAACTGATTGCAATAACAAAACTTGAATCAAAGTATCTGATTTCCTTTTTTCCTCCAAAAAATAACATTATTTATGATTTGAGATAAAACTCTTAAATAAATAATCAAAACACACCAACTATATCACAATCCTGTTCATCCTCCCTATCCTTACAATCTCCAATTGAGTCACAACGATAGGATTGTTTAATGCAAGTGCCATCCTTACACCGGAATTCATCTGCTTTACAGCTCTCTGGAAGAAACAGAAAGCAGTAAAGCGAATAACACACACAGACAAAGACAATTAAAGCAAACACATAAACTAAGTAAAAAGCACAGAAAGAGAGAACATAAAGCTTTTGCTGATTACATACATCAACTTAATGAGACTAATTTTGTTGATTTAAATGCAAATTTTCCAATAAAATATTAAATAAGTTGTCAAGACACATAGACATAGCAGTATAATAACAATTTGTTTTGAAATCATATTGTTGTTTATGACAAACTGGCCATAGCATTAGTAAATGGACTTTTATTTAAACCATATACCCTACACACGCGAGCAGGGGCATATGTACGCACACAAACATGCATGCACACATACACATGCATGCACACACACATACATACATACAATTACTTACTTTGACATTAACAAAAACTAATGAGAGAATTTCTTAGCAAAATTAAAAATATTTTATGTAAAGCAATAATTACTTGTTATGCTTGTCTTGCATTTTAAGAACTGTCACCAAATTTTAAACAAATCTTCATGATAATGTTTACATGTAAACAATAATAAAATGGTGATGCATATATACAATGTTACTTTGCAGGATTACAGGTCTAGCCAAAAGATAAAACAAAAAATAGCATAGTATAAACATCATATAAAAATTAATGGTTCAAGATACTAATTCCTCCAAATTTATTCCATTTACAAAAGCTGCCATGTAAAGAAATAGCTCCAAGGGATGGATGAATAATAAAGAAATGAATATTAATTCTATAAGATGAATAGCAAGTATAAATGAAATTTTTACTAATAGATATTTTCAATCCTAATAGATTTTTTTCAACTTTTAAAGAAATATTTTTCATCAATTTTTAGGCTGATAATAATCATATTGATTTCAAATTTATATGTAAAATTAAATATTTATAAAAACACTATAATGGTTACTATAAATATTTAATTTATGGGTCAAAAATGTCAGGCAGGCACAATGATGTCTAAGATTAAAAAATATGAAATTATTAGGATTGTATTTTACTGTTCTTTTATAAATGATTAAAGTAATTTGAAATTTATCTCTATTATACTGTGTCCTTGCTTTAACATCACTTCGATTAATGTCGATTCAACTTAACATTGTTCAAAAGTTACTACCCACATTCGGATTAACATCGTCGATGATTTGTGTTAACGTCATCCTGACTTGGCCTTTAAAAAAGCACAAAAAAATATTGTGTAGATGACTCTCACATGCATCTGTTGTGCAGTGCTTCTCCAGCTGCAGCAGAATTATTTGAGTGGGAAATGTGATTTGGATTGACGTATTTTTATTAAATTGGCATTTTTTGCATGGTGACATTTTGTAACAATTGGTTCAAATAGAAGTGGTAGTAATGGCCTTCTTCTCAAAGTCCCCTCAGCAGTCATAAAAATTGTCTTAATCACCATGAATAGAAACCTTAAAAGCTTCATGGGTTGAGCAGAAAGAAAGATCTGCTGAATGCCCTATTTATAAACTAGAATTTATTCTGTACTTTTGGGATAACTTGAGTTTAACACCTCCATACTTAACTGCCGTTTGTATCCAGTGTTGTCAATCGAGAAAATTCATAGCTAGATATAGTGACTTTAGGTTCAATCTAGCCCCTAAAATAATACTATGGTGACCATTTACAAAACTAGGAAATTGATTTAACAATCTAGCTAATTCTAGCTATTGGCTAAAATTACGACATTTGCCTTCATACTAAACACAAAAAAGAAAATTGAATAATGAAAATGAATACAACGTAAATAAGCAGAATATTCTTTTCATTTGTCTCTTACTTTTTATTTTATTGTTTTCTATTTGCAATTTGAGCAATTAACTACAACACTGGAACAGTGGATATCATTTACAGGAATGGTGGTATTGTTGGCCATAAGGATAAAGAAAGAGAGAGAGAGAACTTGTTGAAAATAAAGTGGGGATTAATGAATCAGGGAAGAAAGTTTTCATTGGAAAGCATGAGTTACTTTATTATATGTTGAGTATATTTCTATGGCAAAAATTGGCTGAAACAACATTGACCTAACATCATATTAGGAAAAGATTTTGTCGTAAGATAACTGCCATATTTTCAAAAGCTCCAAAATTTTATTTTTGTCGCATGTTTCACATTAAACAAAAGTTACAAAACAATCAATGGCTTAATGTAACAGGTTTTCCTACTCAGTTGCAGAGAGCACTAATGTTTATTCTCTAGCAACTTAATGAAAAAAAAATTGGCAACACTGTTTGTATCACCTGCGGCTCTATGGAGTAGTTATCCTTCTTTTGGCCTTATGAAACTCGCTGTTCAATAAAAACAACATAATAAATGTTTTATTTACTTCTATTATGGTAATTTTAATTAATTATACAGTAACTGGTGCAAGGAATAATTTGTTTGTTGCATGTCGTTTACAGAAGTGTTCATGGCTCTCTATAAACTTTCTAGTAAAAACTCATCATTCTCTATAGATCATATATATACATTTTGCCAGATTGGTATTACATAGTTCTTTTCTCGTCTCTAGATCTACTTTTGTGAAATATAGCCTTTTTCGATTTTGGAATCGTTGTAATGAAGCTATGTCGTACTATTTGTTTATTTTATGCCATTTCTATGTTAATAATAATTTTGTTGATTTATATAAGCTCCATAAAATACACTAAATAACATCTTTTTGTGTTACAAGAATTTTTGAACCCAAAGTTTTGGAACTAATTATATTGCATAACATGGGTTTTTATGGCAAATATTGATTCATTTGACATTGTTTTGCTCTACGTCACAATTTTCTGGAATGAATTAATGACGCTAATCAAGGACACACTGTATATGTTGCCTGCTAAAATTAAAAGATATCTCAAAGAATTAAACAAACACAATGCATATAATTCTGAGAGATTTAAATCAAACTTTAGGAGTTAATCATCATCTTCAAGGCATGAAAGTTTGAACCAAAAATTTTTCTATGATATGAGTGGTCAAAGGTATTTTAGAAGTAAAGGATATAGTATAAGTTACAGGATGATAGGTAGGAGGTAAGCAGGGTACACAATACAAACATACCACAGCCAATCTCATCAGCCCCATTAGGACAATGGATAATCCCATCACAACGCTGTGACATGGATAGGCAGCTGCCATCACTACATGTAAAATCAGATGCTGGACAAGGAGCAAGAGAACCTCCTAGCAGAATTGATAGTGAAGCAAAAATTAAATATATATACAGATCACAGCAAAAACGCTCCTTTTAGAAAGCAAAGAGAAAAGTAGTTTTAATAGCATTGGAAAAATAAACAAGTAATAGCAATGTAAACCTGACAAATAAATATTAGTTGAATAAATTTTCAATTATTATTTTTGGTCAATTTATACTTCTTGAAAACAGCTAAATATGTTTCAAAATTAATTTCTTAAAATTTTATTGAGTTAAATGTAACATAAACCCAAACACCATTTTATTTCATGAGATGTGGATTCTTCTACCTGTGAGTTGGAAAACACATTATAAGCTGTAAAAAATATTCCAGTATTTACAAACATCACACAAATTTAACTATTACTAACATCATAATATCACATTAGTCATTAGTAATTTATGCAAATCACACTTTATATATTCTCTCTCCTAGAAAGGAAGCTTAGTTAATGAAAAAATGATTTGTTAATGTAAACAATAAATACAGGTAAGAATCAGAACAAAGCAATTAATACACCAGATTAAAAGTCTTGAGAAATGTTATAATCCACCTAAGAGATGTATAAATTTCTTAATATATGAGAAGCATTGTTATATGTTACACAAGGGAATTATTTAAAAAATCATCTTTATGCATGTAAATAAAAGTATTAAAATATGTAGACCAGAAAAATTAAAGCAAAATATATCATATAATGGAAAAAAATTTCTTAAACAGTATCATTAATATTGCATGTTATACATACGCACATGCCATACAAATAGATTTGAATAGTTCCTAAAAAGTATAATTAAAATACTTCCTCAAAAAAAACTTTTACAGAAAGCCATATTGTAAATCATGCTTCATTCCTTGATAAGCTGCTTTAATTAACTCAGTAATATTAATGTTCATGAATTAAAAAAAATCACTCAAAGAATTGTGATTAATACCATATATTAGAATAATACCATATAGATATTAGAATAAGCATCATTGTACACATGAGATTGCAACTGATACAAGCTATTTGTAAAATAGAATATTAGATAGCATGCAAATTGTTAGTCTAATCAAGTAAAGTTTGTAAATAGTAAAATTTCTCCAATGACCTATGAGATGTATATTACTTTTTCATGCTTGTAAATATTGAATGATTGAATTACATGAAATTCCCATAGAAATAAATGAGGAAATTGTTGTACTATAGAATTTTAAAGCACGTTTTATAATCACTGGAATTACTATAATATTTCCATTATAAGAACCACATTATTACCTTTATTAACAAAGTCAATACAGAATAATTATATTGCTCCATTAATTTCTTATTAAATACAATAGGAATTCCATCATATGAGACTTTGACATCACTCATGCTGCATATATTTGTAATTTATAGCTATTAAAATTGAAGAATGGTTGTAAAATTCATTATAAGGCAAATTTGCATCTGAAAATTATAAATTTTTTAGAGAAGAATCTAAACTCAGATATACATGGAACTTGTGTTGTATGGTGTCCTATCATGAATTTCATACTGTACTGTATGGGGATTAAAGAACAGATCCAGCATAATGCAGTGATTCAGAAGAAAGGAAGATGTCTGTACTAATATTAGCAGAATGAGCAAGCAAAAAATTCCCAAAAAGATAATTTCAGTACAGGTAAATATTGTTGCTATTTAATCATAAAATGCACAATTCTGTGTTATATACTTTCCAAAAAGGTTTATCTTATCATCCACTGCGACTATTGTTTTAGAAGATTTTTTAAAAGGAATGCATATATAATATAATTACTAAACAAGGATATTTGAATTAAAAGTTTTCATGGGTAAATGTCAAGTAAAATAATTTAATTATACAAAATAAATGTATAATAATTCTAAATTATTCCCAATGATCAAAATAAATCACAAAATTAATTTAACAATGGCTAGTCAAGTTAGTATGATGCATTGGTTGCACTGACTGACAATCTTAAATCAACAGTTGGCATCATCAGGTCAAAGTGATTCAACTCCTTTGGTCTTTGCTTTGTATGATATTTCCTTAGTTGTCATCACAGTCACTGTTTTTTTACTAGCCATCAATGTGACCATAGCTGACGATGCTGTATATAATGTGAAGACCAGAGAAGAATGATCACTTCAATTTGTAGATACCAGCTATAATGTTGGCAAAATGTTACCATAAACTTATGTGGCATAGCAACCCAAGAAGCCATGACTGAACTGAGCAATGCCACAAAACCCTTCACACTATGAGAAATATTAAAAATTAATATTTCACCATTTTTAGAGTCATGTTTAATATTATAAATATGGCAAAAGGAGATTTTAAATAGATTCAATAAAAATAAAATTACTATTTTTCAGGATATATTGACATTTCATTTTAAAATGCAATTTATTTCTAATTTTTTTGACTTATTATTCAATATTTTTTTTTATGAAAAAGTTAAACCCTCAACTTAGTTAAAGAAATAAATTTTAAAAAGTAGAACTGTGAACTGATTAAATGGTAAATACCAAAAATTAGTTAAATGGCTTCATTATTAAAAATTATTTTATGACAAGATTTTGAAGCCATTTAAGATTTGTTAGACAATTTTATAGCAAGAATAATTTTAAAATTTCAAATGCTCCCAATATTTTTTATTATGTACAGAAATTAGTATAAATTCAAATTTTTATAAGGTTCTAGCTTATACTAAATTTTTTCTAATTAAAAAGATTAGATCCTTTACATGAAACAAGCCAAGACAGATTCTGGCTATGTATACCTGGTAAATTAGTATAGCATGCTTCGGGACTTTCATCTGAGCCATCACTGCAGTCATATACATTGTCACATATATTCTCCTCATTCACACACATTAAACCATCGAAGCACTTCCATTGGTAAGATAAGCATCTCAAGATTGGTCTATATGATGGTATTAAGCCAACTGCAAGCATTTCCAAATAATCATGCAAAGATTACAGAAAAAGTATGGTTAGTTAGTTAAAAAAGAATGTGGACAATATCTTAACTTCCTGCTTTATGCACCGAAAGGTAGAATAACTATGAATGATATATATGTATATATATATATATATATATATATATATATATATATATATATATATATATATATATATATATAATCTTATTCAAAGCAAGCACTTAGGGTAGGTCTCCTGTGTAAAAGCACAGATTGCCATGAGTAGTGAGAAAGAGCTAAATCCCTCTCAAGAGGAAAAATTGTTAAAATAAAATAGAAATAAACAAGAAAATTTTCTAGAGATGAGAATTTAAATAAGAAAATTGCTTAAAAGCAGTGGTACCATTAAACCCAATCTCCTTTATGCTAATGAGCATCTTGTTACTACAGAGAGAAAGTGAGTGTGTGGATTGTCTACCCAAGGCACACATGATGTAATACAAGCCTTGAATTTACCTATAAATGGTCTAAATTCTTCAAATTTGAAACATAATTAAAATTGGTATAATGAACTTTCAAAGAAAAAACTGGAAGGTGAAAAAAGCATGAACATAAATGCTAAAATATGTCAATAAATGATTTACGAGGCCATTTTCATATTAATATTATAGGAGAGCTAAATTTCAGTTCACCCGTAGTGCAATTTAAATTAGAACAGACCCTAATCTTATAGGTGAGACATAAAATAAAAAATGTTTCAAAGAGAGATAATATAAGAATTTTTGATAGATGATAAAGAAAACTTAAGAGCAATATTTGGTTTTTGCATTATAGTTAGAGCAACATCATTAATTAAGTATTATAATTTATACCTTACTATTAAATGACTTTTATAATTTAATATCATTTATTTGCCAAGTAAAATACATATTCTAAGAAGTACCTTCAATCAAATTATTTTTACTAAAAGATAATTGAAATAATTATATGAGGTCAATAAACAGTAATTTTGAGTATATCTGAACCTACTTTGATAAGAATACAAAAATTAAATATTTTTAAATGCTGAAGATAAGCCAATGAAAAAGTAAGTCTTGTGCATGATATCTCAATAAAATTAAAGCTCACCAAATTAAAATACTTACTGGTGCAGTGAATCTAAATTATAACTTCCAACTCTAAAATGGAGCAACTTGACTTTTAAAAAACATATTTTCCTCAAGATATAATTTTAGCATTTAAACAAAACATACAATTAACTTTTAGTAAATCATGAAAAATTAATACAGTAGAACCTTGTTATAATGCTAGTACCAGGAGACACAAAGAACACCTGCATTATAGGCAACCTGCAGTATTATGTAAGGATAGGTTGCAGAACTATTTTTTTAGGGTCTATCCCTATTCATATAAGAAATTTTATTGGAAAATTATATAAAAATGCACAGCCAATCTCTAAGTGTGAAAGAGGTAAGCAGGTGATGAAAGCAACTGAGTAGAAAATCAAAATAACAAATTGCCATGGCAGTGCCCCAAGTGAACAGGTGGGCAGAGGGTGCATGAACAAGGAAGTTTGTGAAGCAAGTGACCGGAGAGCCTAGAGCAACCATAGCGATTTGAGAAACTCCCAATCAGGGGTACCTGCAATCAGGAGGCACCCTGATCTCCTCCATTTTTTTGGGGATGAAAAAATAAAGTAAATTCCTTACAAGAGATTTTACAATTCCTAAACCGTACGAATCTCAAAAAAATTTTTTAGAGGAACCAATTAAAATATTAAGTTTACAGAAAAAACTTTTTCACACCAGGGACTTGATATCTCAAACACATCTGGTGGTTAATTGGTTCCTCTAAACAATTTTTTTGAGGTTCGTACAGTTTAGGAGTTGCCACCAGATGTGTTTGAGATACCAAATCCCTGGCATGAAAATGTTTTTTGAAGAACAGTGTTTTGAAAATCGAAGCTAAAAAAGGTTTTTTCAAAGGATCAGGTTTTGATCTTTCAAAAACATTATTTTTCCTTTTCCTTCATGACCGCAATCTGCAGGACTTGATTCATTTAAAAATTACCAGAATTACTTATGAAATATTTTTTTTAGCTATTTCCCAGAAATGTGCCAAAACTCATTTGAAAAATAAACAAAAAACATTACATTGTACTACACACATTGTTGCTTGAATACTTGGTATCTTTTAAAAGTTTTTCTTTATAGTACATGACTTGACCCACAGTATATCTGTATCGGCAGTACAGCAAGGTGCATTATAACAGGGTTCTACTGTATTAACTAAATATGTTTACAGCTGAAGTTCATTCATTAACAGAGCTATATCACTGTACTTATGACCTGGGCAGTTGCCTGGTGTGCCTATATCTCTGAGAAACTTTCTCCCAGGTCTATGGATAGGTGGGCATTTCAATGGCATTTCTTTCATTATTTCATCAGTTTTAATTTTATCTCTTTTTGAAGGCATCAATAACTTAACTAAAATGTGCCTTGAAAATGTATTAATAAAAAGTTTCTGAAGAATGTATTATAGCCTAGAATGCTGAAATATCTTAGGCTAACACTAACCCTACCCAACTATCCACTTTCATAGTTTATTATCATGTAATAATAATAATAATAAATTATCATCTGGCCCATGTCTAATTTTAAAATAAATGCAATTATGTATCATGTAGTTTCTCTAACATCAGTCATTCCTTTTAGTGATAAAATATATATTAATCCAAATAACTTATTCCCGAGACTGCCAAAACTGGTGAAATTATTCGTAGAAATATTCACAAGCAACTTTTACAGGAGATTTCTAAAATTTCAACAATCCAAATTAGGATATACAGGTATATCCCACTATAACGTAAAGATGCATTCCAGGGTTTTGGTACATAAAGCAAAAGCATGTTAAGCGAGCATTGGAATTACATGTTAAGGAGGGGGTTAGGTTCCAGACTCAACCCTAAGCATGTTTTTTTGCCAATAAAACCTCAAAAGTGTTTTAAGTACTAAAAGCATAAAAAGTTTATAAAATAGTTTAAAATGCAAAGAAAGTCATGATAGTCATGGAGCTGTTTCGTGGCTGGCTGGTTTCTCGAGTCACTAAAATTCGAGTGTTTCGAAATCCTTGGTCCAAAATTCTTGATGAAAAGTTGATAGTGGAGGAGGAATGGAATGGAAATAAAATAAAATTTCAACAATAGTAATTACCCGTAGCAGTTCGGCACCATGAGGACTCCAAAAAACAAGCGCGGTCCAGCAGACGCATTCTCGTGTAAAAGCGGCATACAGACGATTCTGTTACCAAGTGAGCCTTGCACACCAAGATCAAATTTCCATGTTTTGCAAATTCAGTTTGATATTACCTCTTGATCAGTGTAAAATCATATAAAATATTGATTTATATCGCAGGAAATGCATAATGGAACCCCTAGGCTTGATAAGTTTCGACAACATTGGTGCCAATCCTTTAATATTTTCCAAATTAATGTCTTTAATTTTCAGTATCATGTTCACAGTTGATTTAGAAAAGATCATAGACCTTCCAATTTCAGTTATCGAAATCTCACTCTCATATTTTTTAATCATACTAAGTTCATCCTCTCAAGTAATCGCTTTCTGCACTTTATTCTCAATATTAAATGCATCGCCAATACTTTTCCTTTTATTAGAAGACATTTTTAATTATTTAATTGCTTAAATATGTAAAATATATTCAGAAATCACAACTCGACCTGCACTTAACTGAAAGCTAAGAGACAATGTGTTGTAAACAGAATCTTCTAGAGCAGCGATGTGCAACTTTTTTGCATGGCAGTCTGCATTCATAGATATGAGTGCTTTGGCGGGCTGTATTATAAGTCGCAAGTACCTTGGCAAGCTGGATGAGTTTATATGGGAACTTACTCAAGAGATCATACGTGATTTTTAAAATGAAAATAAAGTCTAAACAATTTTTTAGCATTAAATCTTTGCTAGGCAAGGTTTTATGGCTGCAATTTTAATTGAAGTTTATAACATTTTCTGGATTAAATATTATTGACCACATCCTAATCAAAGCATCGCAGGCCATATAAAATGCTCTCGTGGGCTATATGTGGCCCACAGACCATAGGTTGCATGCCCCTGAAAGTGCACAGTATGCAGCTTCTGATTGGCCGAATTTGACTCGGTGTTGGTGTACGCTTTAGCAAAGTTGGCATCCAGTACATACATTAAACTGGGATCTAGGTATCAATGTTATAAGTATGTTATAGCTAAAGTATGTTGAGCGAGTGTACGTAAAGCGGGATATACCTGTATACTGTAATGAAATTTGATTAAAATGCATCTAATTAAAGCTATTAAAAGAGAAATTATATTTCATGCACAAGAAACATTTATGGCAAGAAAAATATGATTAGCATATGTGTATCCAATCTTAAAGGCATGGCAAATAATTTAAGGAAAAACAAAAACAGCAATATCCTTTTTTGTAAAGTTTACATTTATTAAAACAGTTTCTACTGTAACTTTGTAAAGGTACATACAAAAAATTCAGTTGACCATGCAAAAGAAAATTTATTCTATATTTCAAGGCGTAACATAAATTTATCATAGAAAGCTATCCATAATTACCTATACTTGTTTGACTAATAATAAAATCAAATGTTTTTAATCATCATAACGATGGTTTTAATGAATCAATTATGAAAAAATTAACTGCCAAATTGAGTGATTATGAATATACTATGTAATAACTTACCACATCCCTCCTCATCTTCATTATCTCCACAATCGTCATGACCATCACAGTGCAAATTCAGATCAATGCATCTTCCATCACTGCAACGGAATTGTGACTCCGAACATCTTGCTAGTGAAATATTAGAGGCAATCAAACGTGTTAATAAAAATTATATTGAACTTCAAAAAATAAAGATTTACACTGAATTGAGATAATACATTTCCCACCACTTTCATTTTAAAAAATTATTAATACAAATTTGACAATGCAAGGATATCTTATTTTTTACTGTAAATACCAGAGTAAAGGATGCATTGAGGTTTTTGTCCTCAAATTCTAGAAATTTTCAATGTATCCATGTATAAGATGCATGTGTAGGGCTCTCATGTATTCTATTTTCCTGGAGCAGTAGCTATTTTAAGCATTAAATAATATTAAAATACTGATTGTCTCAACATGGGTTTATAAAAAAACTACAGACAGCTGTCACAGAATTCGTAAGAATTGTAACTAAAAGCCTTGATCAAAAAAACTGTCCTTGGGCTATACCTAGATTTATCTAAACATTTTGATTCATTTGACTTCAATATCATCTGGAAAAAATTGCAAAACTATGATATCAAGGGCAATGCTTATGTGTGAAAATCATACCTGATAGATAGGAGGCAATACATAAAATTCTTGCTGCTGCTAATAAGGTATATGGGTCAGAAATGAAGACAATTAAGTATGGAGTACTACATGGCTCTTAGGACATCTTTTGTTTAATATATACATGAATGATATACTGGAACATAATTTAAAGTCAGAAAAAATAAGATTATTTGGTATTCAAATAATATGTTTCACGAGATACTAATTGACATTTTACCATTTTTATTCAAAATGAAGTTGTTTTACCTTTTATTTTAGAGAGATTCTTATATACCAAGGACCATCTTAAATTTGCAGGGGTATTAAATTACTATATGGGTGAGTGAATGTTTTAGTAACAATTTTATCTATAAGTCCTATCATTTTTAATTTGAACAGATAGCAGTACATATATTCCACCTTAATTACAGTTTCTGTTTTATTTGATATTTTTTATTTATGGCATAAGACATGTTTTTATATAAATAAATTTGCATCTATATATTGGTTTTTGTCAGTGTCAAAAAAACGATAACACTTCACATCTATCATATGCGAAGGTCTCAGGTAACTGCACTGTGAAAATTTACCATTATATTTTGTCCTCAAATGGCTATTGGACAACACCTATCCATGGTCTGTTAACTACGTTGTTAAAATTTCATTCCAAGTATTTATACTTCTTTTTTTGGTTGCAAATATCACCTAATACATTAAAATTAAAAAATTATGAGTATCTAATATATGCAATTGTTGTAAATCCTAATTTGAAAAGAATATTTTGATAGAAAATATTATTGTTGTGCAATTTTACCATACTACCACCTTTTGGCAATACACAGAACTGGTATAACCTTAAATGCGGGACCGGCAGAGATAGTGTAAGTGTTCTCTACCAGGTGGCACTGTAGTATATTGACATGCATTTTTTTTTAAGTTATACCCATGCACATTCTTGATTTTCATTGCATTACATTAATGTCATAAAAACATTTAAAAAGTACAAATATCTAATAGCAGCATTTGTCACAAAGCATAATTTGAACAGAAAATTTTGATATAAAATATTTATGTTGTGCATCTTTCGATTACTGCCATCTCAGGGCCTAACATGGAATTGGTATAACCTTAAATGCAGGACCGTCGGAGATATGAAAAATTCTCCACCAGGGGCTCTGTAATATTTTGGAATACATTTCTAAAAATAAACCCACCCATTGCATTAATTTACCATGCCAGATGGAAGTAAGCACATATCTTATTGATGCTGCAGGCAACACTGCACTAAGCAGCTAGTAGTACTTAAAAGACATTATATCAAATTTTCCCTTTAAAAAAAATGCAGATTTTTCCATTTTCTTCAATTAACCGTGACTACCCAAATCCCAATCAACATGGATAATCTGAGTTTTACTGTATGTATTTTTATTTAATTTTACTTTTTTAGCCCAAGTTCCTAGCATAGTTTAATTTGGTAATGGGATTCCTATTTCCATGGTCATATAATGTATGTGTGCTCCAATTTTAAATACTATGTTCATTAAAATTCGTTCTCGAGCACAAATATAAGTAAGTAATTGTATGTATCTTCATAATATTTATAACTGTAAATTTGTTACAATTTATACATACTAGTACCCGCAAAAACTTTTGCGAGTCAGTCAGAAATCTGCATGTTTAAAAGTAATAATAGTCAATTTATCCTTATAAAATTAGACAACTGATATTTTGAATGTCATGTTTGTTTTTATAATTTATATCTACAATTTTAATTGTCTCTCTGATGCAAAAAAAGTCGCATTCCAGTATTAAAATAAAGAAAGAAGATTTTTTTCCGGTCAATCGTTAAAAATGCCTACAGCCCACACGCAGTTTACTGAATAATAATAATCTTTAATTATTAATGTTGCATTCTATTAAGTTTGACATTACTACAACTATAATTTTGATGCTTCATAAACAGCGCAAAGTGGATAACACAATTATTTTGGCTATTTGAAGTCTTAATAGATGCTAATTCAATCGGAGACAACAATGTGGGTCACCTTGGCAACACCTGGAAAGAGTACGAAAAAGCCATAAAATTTCGAAAATAAATGCGTTTCTGAGAAATTATTCAATGCAACATCAAAACATTGCAAGAATAAGATATTTTATAGTTTTAGCCATTGAATAAAGCAAAAACAGAGAAATTCGGTCTATATTTACGTTTTTAATGAATGAACCTTGCACCTTGAAAAATCAAAACTCCTGTGTAAACATAGGGGAAAATATAATTGTCTCCCTGAGTCGAATCCCTAAACTAAACTTTCATAAACAAAAATCCTGGGGTCTCCTAGTTTGCAGAAACAAAATGGCGTTTACAGCATTTCTCTATGACAAACTGTTCAAGAGATAAAAGGGGGGATGGATGGACAGACAATGAGTAATTATATATAAAGATAATTTTTGCTCTCTGATTGTCATGTCCTACCAGTGACATCACTTGGAAAAATGGAAAAATATCTAACTTACATATATAATATATCTTATTTTTTGGCTCAAATTTTCTGAAAAAGAAATCCTCTACTTAGGTACTTACAGCATTAAGATGGCACACTGTTTTTTTAACATTGAATTTATTAAGTAAAAACAATTTAAAACTGGTAGCCCCACTAATCTTTTTTAGAAGGCTCTCCATGAAATAAAAAAATGATAATCTATACAAATAACACTTTGTAACTACTAAATTCATTCAGCTTTAACTTACTAAAAAAATTCATATAAATATGTACATCTAAATATCATTCAAAAGGTGTCTATATGAAGAGAAACATCATTAGTTTGAATTTGAAGGGACAAAAAAATGACCACTTCAAATTATTCAGATTCAAACTATCCAAACTGTGAAAAAATATCAACCTTGACTACCATCTGCAATTAATATTTTAAATGCATTTTGAAAAATTGTTACATTTTATTTATATTGTAAAATGTATATAAGTTTTCCCATGAATGGGGATTTTTTAGTGGATCAGACAGTACCATAAATTTTTATAATTTGTGCTAAAAGTTATGAGACATAAATTTAATATACTAAATCAGTTTGTTTATTTTTCATGAAAGTCATTATAAGTGAGAATTAGGAGTGTATGCTATAAATTAATCATTTAATTAAACCTTGAAATCTTATAATTCTGATATATTTTTTAAGTTGTGACCTTACCACACCCTTGTTCATCTTCGCCTGTCACACATTCTTGAATGTTGTTACATCTCTGAGAAATGCTGAGACATGTACCATCATTACAGGAAAATTGATCTGATCGACATGAAGGTCTTGGACCTGGATGACCAAAAATAAAAATTTCCATAAAGACATAGTAGAATCAAATTATATTAGCTAAAATACCAACTTACAATAATGCTAACATTTGACAAAATTCTATTCAGTAAAAATCTGTGATGTAATATGTACAGAATGGAACGGGTAAGCTGCCAGATGTTTTGCTGCAAGTCGGTTCACCACCATACTAGTGAATATGTATGACTGAACATTTTATTCCACATTAATTGTAAGAAAAATCAAAATACATATGACAAAAAAATAATTTTTAATGTTATTCATTATGCATAAAATCTCAACAAATTCTGTAAAGAGATAAATGCCTTCTGATATAAAACAATATAATAATGCACATTATTTACCCAGTTAATGTTTGTGTATTACAATATGAAGATAGCATATGATGCAGTGATGAAGTGGAAAATGTGTTGGTCCTCTGCCAAATAAATTTGAAGTCTCGGAAAAAAATTTAAAGCATTCACAAAAAAAATTTGGGCCTCTCCCTCTTCTCTCTCCCTCGCCATGCAGTTAACGCAGCTGATATGATAATGTTCCTACTGGTATTTTCTTTGACAATTCTTAAAATATATTCTTCTGAGTCATAGAGTTATTTCGACTTTCATGCCACTAACTGGCTCTTTTAGTTCACTAAATTTTTCAAGGCATTGGAAGAAAAGGGACCTACAATAACATGTCTATTATATTTGACCTCCTACATGTCAGCAACTATATAATGTCTTTTTCTGCAATATAGAATAAAAAGGATAAGTCATCATGATAAATAATAGGTATGAAATATCATGCTAATAACAATGTACATATAACATAATAAAGAGAGCAGTTATCCAGGCACATTAACCTTTAATGGCCGGGCATCCCCATATTGGGACGATAAATTTATGTTTTCATGGTCGAGCGACAGCGTACGGTGATGCAGTGTGTTAATGTGTTTCAGATTTCGCTCCATCCTTATTCGTTCTCGTTTTTCCTAATGTATGTTTTTTGAGCTCCAATACAAAAAAATACAAGAGGCACCAACATAAACAGCTGCCATACGATAAAGATTAACTTTATCGTGATATTTGATTTTTTGTAATTATCAGACCTCTTACCCTAACTTCAGAGAAAAAGCTTTTACGGAAGACTGTTGTGCATCTTATTTTGTCACAGCAAATCTGGAAAACCTATAAATATTGTAATGGATGGATGGTACTTATCACCACCTGCCGCCACTAAACTTGAAGAAATATCATGATGCAGAGAGGCGTATTTTAAGAATTGCAATAGACTATGGCAATAGGGACATTATTACTTATTTTCATGGCCTAGTAAATATCAACCAATATTCTTTCACTGGTTACCTTACGTAACAAAGGGTGTAAAAAAAAGTGTAATAATAATTACGGTATGGTCCAATAATATGCATTATCAAATGTATTTTCTTAATTACCATATTTACCCGAATCCAATGAGACCCCGAATCTAAGACCTACTCAAATATAAGCTGATGTTTTTGTCAAAAACTATCATGAAAAAATCACCCCTCTGTTTAAATGCGAGTCCGAGAAAAAATTTGGTGTTAGGGTTAAATCTGGCAGCACATCTCTCATTGCTGTCACGTTCAAATGATAGTACTATATTTTTTGTTAAGTAAATATTTGACCTACGACGGATATTAATGAATAAATAATAAAGCTAGAATAATGAATTTAGCAGTACCCATGTTTTGTTGCCGTTGTTACCTGTTCTTTCATTTCTAAATGCTATTGGATATTTTCTTTAGTTTCTCACGGCTATGCATATGTAACATTATGAATAGTTAACAATATGTATTATATTTCATTATCTATTAAAAGAAGTTCCTATTTGTTTTACTTGGCTATTGTAGTTATCGCTACAGGCATTGTAATGTTCGTATGCATGTTAAAACCTCATTCATGGAATCTATCAAAATTGCATACATTGACTACACAGAAAATTGCGCAAAATGCGATGATGGCTTTTGATGCTCAGCTGTTTGAATTACAGTAAAACTTTACATGGAATGTGTATAATTAAAAAAATGCAATTTCTTAAGGCAATGTAAATGTTAATTTCATTGGAAATAAACTTGGATTAAAAATTATCTATTGTTTTATTGAACCTTTTGTGCAAATGGAGATGAATGAAATTATCGTCACTGAATGGGGAACATTATTCAACAATGTGAAATTATTAATTGGAGTAATATTTAAAAATGTCAATAACTAAACCATTTCCCACTATTTTCTTCGATCTCGAATAATGTATTCTAGGCCGTGCATATATACCGAAAGTTTCTGGAGGGTCGGCTTCTATTCAAGCAGATATGGTAATTACATATGATTCCTGCAAAAATTAAGAGTTACAAAAATAGTAAAAATTTTTATCGGGTTTCATAATTTTCTTGAATATCATAGGTAATTTTATTATATCAGTCATCATCACACTGTATACTCTTTCCACCACTGTCCTCACTCTCCCAGTATTATGACTCTGAAATTTATTCATAGACTCCCACAAAATATCACATTCACTTCCATCCATGGCATTGGATAAGTGGCACTTCTTAAATGCATTCTCTATCATTTCCGAATTTATCTGTTGCCATGATGCCTTGATCAATTGGCAGAAGATTGCAACACTAGGTTTCTTTTTCACTTTGAATATAAACGCTTAAATTATTTTGAAAAAGTTTGCTGACAGCAACATCAAGAAAATGAAGCTCTGACATCATTCCTCCAAGTATTATTAGAAGGTTATTGAATCTTTAATTTTGGGAGTTGTGTGTCCTTTGAATGCATCTAGTACAAGTATCCCTCTTTTTTTAATATTGCTCCTGGTCTTCTATTCCAGACAATGTGTGACCTATATCTCATAAGTTCTTTTGACACTCATCTATTTTCATGACATCTAATTATTATTCCAAAAGGTATTTGTTACTTCATTTTAGGATAACATATGGTGGTAATTTCGCTCTATTTACTAAACAGCCAACGTTACCGTAACTCACATTTTTTCATTACCTGCCTCATTATTTATCATAAATTTTGCACCTTTTACATAGACAGCGTAATTAGATGGCATGTCGAAGAAAACTTGAGTTTCATCAGCATTGCATATGATCCCAAAATGTAATTGTCGGTTTTTCTAAGTCCAATTACATGTTTTGGATAGGCAAAACATTTCTTACTAAACATATTTGGTGTATATTTCAAACATGTATTCTGTATAAGAATACTAGTTCGTTCAGTCATTGAGATGGTTTGTCGCAAATTTTTGTTTGAGAAAAAATTTTTTTTAATGTATTTTAAAAATTAATATTGTATTAATTTAAATCCAGATTGTAAGTTTGCAATGAAAAAGTCATGAGATAAAATTATTTTATTTCGTATCATTTGTTTAAAAAACATCAATGAAATGCATAACCATATTTGTACGGCTCTACGACAGCTCATCGCAGTCAGTTCATCATGCTTCAATAGATTACATGACAAACTCATCATGCATCAATTCATTGCTCGACAAATTTGTCGTGAGACAAAGTGGAAGGCAAGACCATGACTGGTGAACGGCAGGGAAACACTTTTCATAACAAAATTTTCTTTGTATTTCAATTTTACCAGTATGAATTGCAAATCTCTTTGCAAATTATGGAGAGTGGATGGTGTATGGCAGGGTGACTCCCAACCCAACAAGTGTCTCTCTCTGCTGTACACCAGTCATGGTGTCTCGTCTTCCAATTTGTCTCACGACAAATTTGTTTTGTGATGAATTTGTCAAGAGATGAATTTACGTGCAATGAGTTTGTCGCCAATGTATTGATATGCGATGAGTTTGTCATGTGACGAATTTATGCGCAATGAATTGACCATGATGTATTAATGGTATACCACTTCTAACAGGAATTTTAAAATGACTCTTGATTTTCACAAGCTGTAATTTGGAAAAAAACTTTGTCTTGGATTCAGGTAAATATGGTACTTTTAGATATGATTCTCTTTTAGTTTTTTCAAGACATGAAGTTATTTTCTTTGTTTTTCTTACAATTAATTTTAAAATAAATCATATTAAATCATAAATTTATATTGTAGATGAGACATTTAAAAAAATAAAATTCTACATTAATTTCATTTCAGTAATGGACTTAATCATCTAAAAATATTTCAAATGTACAATAATCCTTAACAGTGTGTAATCTAATCTGTAGAAGTGCTAATAAGCCAAGTGTGAACAAATGAAAAATTCCTAAGTCGATAAGTATCATTGGGCAGGCAAGCTTTAATGGAGTAATAACGTGCAAGCTATCCAATGGTAATTAATTAAAGGGTCTAATTGTTATTAAATGATATAAAAGTCAGTTTTTTCTGATTCAAATTAATTATTATGCTTAATTGGAGTAGAGTTTATGATTTCATGGCAATAAATTTAAACTTTGCTTTTTGATCATGTACATACTAATGCACCAAATTCATATTACAAAACTAAACAAATAGGTCATAGCCAAGAGTTAATTCCAATTAGCAGTATAAGTAAACAAATTGCTAATTGCAATATGTTATAAAATATACAATTTTGATGTTCGTTCGAAGGCTTTCGTGGTGTTGCTGACTTGAAGGCTTCATCTTCCGGGTGGTCACCTCGTTGGTCAATTTAAAATGACGACAGTTTCGCCAACTGTCTTCGACCTGAAGACAGGAAGGTTGGTGAAACTATCATCATTTTAAATTGACCAACGTGGTGACCACCCGGAAGACGAAGTCTGACTTCGAGATTTTGATGGAAATACATGTTTTAGGTGTCCCTGAATCCAAAAATTTGGTTTTTGCTATGCCGTCTGTCTGTTTGCCATTCTAGGGCCCAAACACGTACATAAAATTGAATGATATCTCGTATTTGTGCAATATATCATCTTTTGCAAACCCTTTTTTCATAAAAATGATATTGCACAAAAATAACGGGTAGTTTATTCTTGGCGATTTTTTGAAAAATTTTTACTCAAAAATGACTCCAGAGAATTTGATGAAAATCTATCCAATTGTAGAGCCTGATGACACAAATAATACTGTGTAAGCCATATGTCTCTTGAAATCACTATATGGCATCCAGTGACATTAGAGTGTACGCTAAGCTACCTTACCTAAGCCTTATGACATCATGCCTCTGCCGCAATCCATTCAAACTCTTACTACTACAGCCTTACAGTTAAACTAAATAGAATGATATCTCATATTTATGGCTAATATTATTCATAAAAGATTCTGAAGAGATAAACGATAGTGCGCAACAATTAAAGGCACTTTATTCTTGGATATTTTGAAACAATTCGATTTACTCAAAAATGGCTATAAGGATTTTGATTAAAATTGATCCAAACGTACAGCCTGATGCCACAAATAACACTAACTAATTGTAGGCCATATGTCCCAAAAACTTACTATATATCGTCTAGTGGCATTATTTCTGCACAAGACGCTCAGCGCATGCGTCAGAGGGGAGGGGGAACCCGGGGATTCCCTACTCTAAAATTCTGTACTTCTCTGTTAATGCCTCTCACTTATTAGTGAGAGGTATTAGACGTGAGAGGTTGATGGTGTCAGTCACTTTGTTTCTGTTGCTACACATTATTAACATAATTGGCAATGAATTGCCAAAGTACAGAGTTAATTTTGGGGCAAAGAGTGTATTGAGACCAAACATATATACGTATATGGGAAAGCTTGTGCAATGTATATTGCGCCATTTATTTTAATGGTACTCTTTAATGGCAGTGTATAAGTGATGTATGAATCGCATGCTCTCTAAAATTGTTTCGTTAAAATTGCAATCAAGAAGCTACTTCTTTAAATATAAAATTGCAAAAAAGGCATTTTTAAGGTAACTGATATGATCAAGTGGTAATGCATATTCCATAGATTGTATTGTGAAACATTTCTTCCTTATCAGCAAAAGGATACCATTTTCCATGAGGAAACAGTAATTTCACAATTGCTTTATATACAGAGGAACTACTTTATCTGCAGCCTTGACACTTTTTCAAATCCCAGAACAGTGACTTCTTTAAACATTTGAATTATGATATGGGAGAAAGTGGGGGGAAATAAATAATGGTAAGACTAGAAGTCCAGCACAGGACTAATGCAGGATGGTTTCCTAATGTTGATGTGTTGAATTGATTTTTCATAAATCGAATATGGCAATAATCATCTCCATGGCAACACTTCAATAAAATAGAATTTAAAATGCCAAAAGTGCTATTGTTCACTAGAAATACAAGAAAATATGATCCATTATCGAAATTCTGTGATATGAATTTCTAATCTATATTATTTTCTCCTTAGAACAGTACAAACCCTGCTCCAATATCATAATTCTAAGATATTTTAAATTATCATAAAATAAATCTCTGTACAATGGATTTGAGACTTCCTATGCAAATCAAACAGAGATAGGACATTCCTGAAACCGAACTTGGGACTTCAATTGTCAACAAATAAAATATGGCCCTGAGGTTGGCCCTGGTAGTACCGAGTTTCATGAAAATCAGTTCATTGATGCAAAAGATGTTAGTGGGAGATGGACATACTCACAGACAACCATTTCATAAGGCTATACTAACAGACACAATCATTTCATAAGGCTATGTTTCCTTTGGAAACCAGCCTAAAAGTGGATTAAAAAACAGACTATAATTGTGGGATGTTATTCACAGCCTATGGTGTGATCATGAATTACTTGTAGTTTTGGGCTAAATAAGTTTATTAAATTAACTTTTTGGTGCTATAGCATTAACCATAGATCATTTCTCCTTTATTAGACTGGTTAATTATGAGTATACCATACTCCTGCAGCGAAGGGCTAAATTTAGCTTGATAAAATAGGATTCAGAACTGGCAGCTGTTAGGTTAATTCACATGAATTTTCCTATATTCCAAATATTTTTTAAGTAAAACTTTCTTACCACAGTTCTCCTCATCAGAATGATCAGCACAGTCATATTGTGCATTGCAACGACGCACTTCTGGTATGCATCTTCCATCTCGACATCTGAATTCATGAGATGTACAGGGACCCACTGAAATATGGTAGATTGTAAATAAAGGCATTGCATTGGCAAACTTACTGTAAAGTTTATGTAGAAAATATAGAATTTTCTACTTAACCGAGGAGGATGCAAGTTCTATAAGAATCTAAATTAAAAACATACCATTATCTGATTATGGTGTTCAGCTGAGGCTGCATAGGAAGCTGTTTTTGTTGCTCAATGTACAATTCATTTGTCCTGCTCTCTCATAACTTAAATACTAATATTAGTAAAATAAATTTAGTGCATGCCGTTGTTTAAAACAACTGTGCTGATCCCAAGTTAATTTCTTAACTGTAATATTGTGATGCAAGCAAAAGAAAATTTCAGCATGCTATGCAACCCATGAAGGATTTTTATATTTCCCCTTCTTCTCATCAAGCATAAATTTACATATGTACATTAGAATTAAGCCATGCAAAAATCTTAATTAATTTAAAATTGTAAACATTCCCAAGAAAAATGTGGCAGGATCAGGGTTACATTCAAGTTGTAATATTCTAGGAATGACATTATCTGACCATGATAGCATATTTAAATGTACTCATGTGAATTTAATTTGTAACTTTAGCTATCCATGTAGAAATTATACCAATTCTCAGAAGTAAATTGTAAATTATGGTAATATAGTGATTGTGTTGCATGAAATGAACTATAATAAGCACTGCAACATGGTATTTTCTTGTTTTATAATTCCTTATGAGTATAATTATGAAAACAAACTACCAGGAATCAAATATTACTGATAAAATTAGCCAATAATCAAGGAATCATTCATTTGCCTACATTTTCATCCAGAGATACTATTTGTATTTTCTTATGAAGTTGTCATTCCCATAATATTTAAGTAGCTATCAGGTAAAAGAATGCTCTGCACTATATGTGGAAAATGAATACATGATGTTATTTAACAAATGCCTTTCATGGAAATATAAATTTTTGGGAAAAGTTATTGCCAAGATAATAAGATTAAGTGCATACAGCAATTCCTTTCATCGCTGCCGTCGTTGCAGTTAGTGTTGCCGTCGCACTGTAGGTGACGGTCAATACATACTCCATTGTCACATCGAAAATCACCCGAGGGACATGCTGCAAAAACGAGAACAAACAAATGAGTTATATTCGTGCAAAGTATTCCCACCACAAAACATACTCCCACATGAGTAATCCTCTCAATCGAGGAAAGTTTCAATACATTTGAAAACAAGTTCGAATTGTAAGAAAACCAGAAAAATTAGAGTGAAAGCAATGAGTACACAATCACAAGTGCTAAAAAATTATAAAGTGTGCTCCTTGGAAATGCACTTTGCAAGAGTTCCTAAAGTGCAGTCAGATAAGAATGAAATATAAATAGGAATACGATGACAGTATTTACAATATGAAAATGACATTAAATTCTTGGGTGAGTTTCATGCAGAGCTTCAATGTGCTAAAAACCCAATTCTTGTAAAATCACAGCAATGGGAAAATTAATTCATTAAGAGGTAGAATAAACCTACAATATAGGCATGAATTCATTTAAAAATTGTCTCTAATTTGTGGTACTTCTTAATAAGTAACTATTCTACAAAGCATGTTGAGCTTTGCTTGGAGTTCACAATAATGAGGCTTAAAAGCAGACTGAAAAGGAGCTTCAGATACCCTTAACCAGTATTAAAAGAAACAACTTTACTCTTGTGAAAGCTGGAATTAAATTACAGCCAAAAACCTACATAACAAATGAATTTATAAGTACTGAGTAATTAAAGCTGGCTCTCCATTAAATAAAAAAATGCACATTTTTCAAAGCCAATTTAAAAATATATTTCAATTAAGACAATAAAACACTTTTGATAAGCCAAATTCATATCACTGATCAAATCGTTGAACTACAGAAGCTGTTACAAAAATAATTTTAATCAGGGGTCTTCAAATAATGGAATGAAAGGACATAATCTACGCAGGAATTTTTACCAAAAATGTCAAGATGTCTCATTAACCCATAAAAACATCAGATTTAAATGTCCCTTAGTAGACTCTCGCTGCCGGATTTAATTTTGGCCATTTAAAGTTTTCTTGCATTCGATCAGAAAATATCTTGTATTTCTTGAACTATTAGCGATAAAACGTTAAAATAAAAAGCATTTTTAATAAATCATTTGGGGAATCACGCATCTTTTATAGTAAAAGAAAACAAAAGAATGCAAATCTGGCATAATTCTTTATTATAACAATGATAAATTCAATGAAAACCATTAGTGATAATTTTTATTGTTCATTTATTCATGCATTACAATATGAATTTCATTCTGCATTAAACTTAGAAATCCTGCTTAGTGTGGAATTCTTCAAAACAGGAAAATACAGACCAACATTGCATATTTTGCATTTTGCCTAAATCTGTATTTTCCCTTATATGGGCATACACAGCATCAAAGGCAATTTCCCTTTATGGGCCAATGTTTATTTTCTTTCATCTCTAACCAACCCAATGGGGCCCCACTTACACTTGGTCTTTCCTTTTGGGAAGTTTTTGAGCTGACGCCTTTTCTTCAATAAGTTCCCTCACAAAAGCATGGTGAAACTGCCAATGTGTATTTGCTTTTCCCCTGACCTCAGTAAAATGTAGCTATTGAGCACTTTGACCTTGAAGAGATGGAAGAAGAGCTTCTTTGGCCACTTTCAACATCCTTAGGCCTTGGAGAGTTCAGAGTCAGGGAGTTAGAAAGGGGCTAGGCTATTGCTCTCACCGTATTTTCTGTTTTCTCTCGGTGTGAGGTGTCCCCACCCCCAGTAGTTGGATCTATCGCATGTTTACCTTGACACATCTTGAGAGCAGGCCTCTAGGAGGACCCCTCCCAAATTTCACGCATCCATGATGAATGAAACATCTGTGGCGACTTCCTAATTAAGCGTTCCTGTACAGGCATGCCAGGTACCGAACGGAAACCAATTTTCATGCCTGTACGGGCACGCCATGTGTTTAAAAGTTTAAAAAATTTCAATGTATGTAATACATGTCTGTATGTAAACAAATAACTGCTGGATGCCATTTAATGAATCTTAACATTAAGGATTTATATAAAAGTAGAATATAAAATAACATCATCAGGTTAAATCACTTGATTCCTTTATTGGAATCAAGAAATGAAATTCTTCTTATATAACTCATATTGCAGAAAAGTCCAAAAAAATATTCATCTTACAGAAGTTGTGGAGTAGAGGATAATAAACTTATCTAGTAAAGTAAAATAGCTTTGATTAATGAATTTCTTTAGAAATGCTACAATAAAATATTTTACAGTCAAAGCTTGTTTGAATGGCACCTATGTGGACTTATTTTGCTGTTCAAGTAAGAATGTCTGAAAATCGAAAGGTTGAGTAATTCTGTAAGGCAAGGCCAAAAAGTACAAATAATGTGTGCTAACTATACAGCATAAGTTATATTCATTTCATAAGTTTTTCTTACTATTTATCTCTATATTAGCCTAACTGCCCATCATATGATGAAATAAAGAAATTTTAACAAAATAGTGTGACCTCAATAACATGAGTACACCCTAAAACGAAAATTTCATTATAGCAAGCAAAAACACCATCAGTTTCTCAATGTTACACAGAAAAATAATGCATTGGTGGCAAAGTCACCATATCAAGCATATACTAAATTGCTCCTAGTTTTTTTCCTGAACTGTTATTCAGAAGTGCAGAATTTTTCTTGGATGCACAATACATTTTAAACAGTTATTAATGTTATAAAAATACAGTATCTGCTGTTTCCCTAGTTTAATTAGTAAGGCTCTAACTTTGAAAACATCTGCCAAAAATAAACTCAAGCAAGTGAATGTGTTATTTTGCATGTGTACATATTTGCAAAAAAGTACTGAAACCTATTTTGCAATTATGATGTTTGGAATGAGACAAGACCTGTGCAACCAGTCTAATGACTGGATGTGGGGGATAACTGACTACAAGTGGCAGGGCTCCCATCTGGATATGTTATGATGGGGCTCATTTTCATTATATGGTAACTTAAACACGTTCATTTGATATGGCTACAAAATTAAAATGAGATATGAAGGTTTGTTCAAAACCTATACACCTATATGTACCTGTGAGCTCCATTTAATAAAAAACTTAATGCAGCATAATGATATATGTTCTTAGAGGTTAGGAGATCCACTTCAAGATTATGTTAACCATTTTCAGACATTACGAGTACTCATTAGAACAAGTATTTTCCTGAATTTTATAAATCCTCACTATATCTTGGCTTCACTCTATCTCATTATACCTTCACAGGATTGGCCTTAAAAAAACTCTTGAGGCAAGATGTTCAAGGCACTTTGGAATTTATAACTAAAAACATTTCAATCAATTCAATAAACGAACATGATTTATTAATGAAACATCTAATGTATAAGGTTATAGAACAACAGTGAAAATAAAATAATGGAATGAAAAAACCTAGAAACAAATAGTAAATGGTAGAAATATTCAGCCATTTTCAGCTAAAGAGTGTCTCTTACCAAAATTTCCTCAAAATTATGCAACAATTGGCATAATGAAATGATTTTTCAATGGTGAATAAAGTTTGGACATCCGTAAAAAACAACAAGGAAGGTGAATACAGTGAAGTCTATCATTACTTTAATATTGAATATAGTGAGGATTTTTATAATGAACTGTGCAAGAATCCTGCATTAGACAAAGTGCTACATTAGTTTGCAGAGACTTTTTTACTATATGAAACTTGAAAATTATTTTCTAAATTCTCAATTTAAAAAAATATTAAAACTTATCTTCCATAGTAATAATCAGCAGATAAATATGTATGATTGGTATCTTGACTAATCTTTATCTCATTAAATGTTTGGACTAACTGCCTCTATGTCATTTGAAGCGTAATAGCATAAGTTCTAAAACAAAGGAATAATTTTTACCTTATAATCATGATTCATTTTATGCTGGACCATGCTTTAAGAGATAACTCATTTTTAAATTTAAAAGTAATAACTTAACTGTATTTTAATGCATATAAATTCATTACACAGATCTTTGGCTGTATTTAATTAGATAAAAGGTAAAATAATGCTTCTAACTAATTTTAAGCTCCAACCAAATAACTTGTAAATATCATTTACACCAAAAAGTGTTGCACACCTCAAGAAGAAGCTTTAAATGAAATAAATATTTGGTTTATTACTAGCAGATAATAATTAGTAGAAAAGATTTTCTATTCCTGAATTGGTTCAGGTTATATTTACTAACGCTGTATTATTTTATTCCTATCATTGATTTGGCAATATAATTGATTAATGTAATTCGATCAAAAATTTTTAAACCTATGAATTTATAATTCCCTGTTACTAGTAAAGAGGCAGTTGACATATTGCATCACAGCTTTAACAATCAAGCAGGCCTCCATTTCAGGCATGGGAGTCATACGTTTTCAACATCACTTACGAATACTACAGCTGTGCTCATCAGAACCATCAAGGCAGTCGTAATTCTTATCGCATCGATGGATGTCTTCTATGCACGTTCCATTCCTACACCGGAACAGACCTTGCCCACATACGAGGCTGGGTGCTGAGGTGGTTGTGGTGGGGCAGCAATGGAACACGGCGGCAATAAGGCCCCCGGGTAACCATGCAAGCATGCAGCAGAGTCAATCAAAACTCCAGAAGGGGTCAATTAAGACCAAAAGCAAAAGTCCAGATCAGGGAGCATATTGAAATGGTCAGCATATATGTATCTTCTATTATAGACATAGATGCAATCATTAAACCAACTCTGCAGGTGCAAATGTATCAATAACTAAGTTTTTCAAAGGAAAATATTTTTGGCATTAATATTATTTGTGTTTAGAAATTATATTATCTTAACCCCAAAAGTGTGTGATGACATTTATTGTCTCATATAGCATCCACTTTTACAGTTCATTTAGCCTTTATGCATTGAGTTTCTTCCACGAATCACAGAAGTCTGTAAGCTTCTTGGATCAGGGAACCTTATTATACAAATATTTCCTCTCTTACCCTACTAAAAGAATATTTTTACTAACGGGTTTTTCCTCTTAGTTGATGACCATAGCATCAACAAGGTCATTTAATGACATAGAAGAGCTAAATATAATTGAAAATGTAGTTAGTGATGACAAAAGTACTGTATTTATTTGTGTACCACGCACCCTCTTGTACCATGTGCACCCCTATTTTTGGGCTAGTTCAGAGGGAAAAAAATAAATTTGTCCCAGAACAAGTTGACATCTGGGATTTTTTAAAAAAGTCTGCAGTCTTCACTGATTCCCCCTCCCTGAAATAAGGTTCGCTCAAGTTAAGCATCTTCTCCCTTCTACCTACATGACACAATTTATTGGGTGATCTCTGTCTGTCAATGCTAGCAGAAATCTCCTCCTCGGTAGTCACCCCTCATATGTTAAAAGGAGCATCAAGGGCTCACAATGAATTTGGCGAACATATATACCAGATGTCAAATTATTCCAGAGAAAGTATAGGTAGAAATTGATAGTCAACTTTTAATGGTAGAATTGCTTATTTTGAGTAACAATAATAAACTTTTAAATGAAAAAGAAACAAATTTCCACTAACAATTTTAATATCCGACCGGTTTCACCTGTTACAACATCATCAGGTGACAAAAGCTTGGCCGAGAGTGATAGATTGGAGAAAACAAATGCATTAGTAAGTGAAATATTGTCTCTAACATCATGGATTGCAATTTCCAACTGCTCTAAGAGGTTCAGTCTGTTGCCCTTTGATTAAAAACGGAGAAACTCTGGAATGAATGAACTGGAATGGCCGTTCTCAAATAGGTGCTTGGCAAAGTGTGATGACGCGCTTCGCAACTTGAAACAATGTTTATGTTCCTCAATCCTCTTCTTAAAACTTCTTCCGGTCTGTCCTATGTAAATAGCATCAAAATTAGCACAAGATAGTTTATAGACACTACAATCACTCTCCATTGTTCTCTTTACTGCTTTCCTAACTAATTAATTCATTGCCTTTTTACTTTTTATTTTAATGCCTTTTTGTAACTTCTGTTAATTGCTTCCATTTTCTAATTACTAACTTGCTCGCATTACTGTTATACATAACCATTTGAATTTTGTCATTCACTTTGTATTTTCTATATTTTTCAAATTATCTCATTACTGATTGTATATTCTCCCTCCTGCCTATCATTATTCATTTAACCCTCCTACCCTACTTCCCCATATATGTAGAACTCTCGGCCAAGCTTTTGTCACCTGATGATACTGTAACAGGCAAAACCGGTCGGATATTAAAATTGTTAGTGGAAATTTACGTTTCTTTTTCATTTAAATTATTATAAAAATGTCATCATCTCAATTGTCAAAATACATTGTGCATATACTTTGTAGAATTCTTCATCTTCTGTGAGTAAAAACATAGATGCAAGCATGTTGCAGTGAATTTACTATCGATAATTGCAATTTATATGACCTGTTCATAAATCTCTATTTAAGACGCACAGTCCCTTTTTCTTACCAACAATTTAGGGAAAAAGGCATGTGCTGTATACAAGTAAATATGGTATTCTTTATAATACTAGACCGGTTACTTGAATCATTTTTAGTAGAGAAGAAAAGAACTTGCATTTGGTAAAAAAAATTATTCCGGCATTTACTAAATGTCACTGTCACTTATACAGCAAAAAAAGTAATAAAAATAACAAATTGTTATTCCAAACAAGAATAATAGATGTAATATTTGCAAAATATTTCGTGTGAAGTTGAAAAGAAAAAGAACAAGCCAACAGGTGTTGAGTCCAATGCAATGAGGCTAACAGAATGTTACTTCAAAGAAGAAAATCCCTCTTCAGGAAAGAGAAGAGTAGGATCAAGGTGTCTTGTTTTCTCATTGAAGGGAATAATAACAGAGACTGCTGTCCAAGGAATCCTGCCCTATATGTGGTACCGTGTAATTATTATTATAAACAACATCCGACCTCGCAGAATAAAGTTTTAGGTACAAAATCTACTCAAAAATAAATAGTGCCAGTCTAAAAATATTAATATGTTGTGAAGCAACAGTGTTAAACATTGCTTAATTTTTTTGATTTTTTTCGTACATTTTCCGAGAAACAAATTAAAATAACACAAGTCGCATTCTGTGGCATTTAAAATACAGAGGTAGCCACTTTTAAATTATGCATAAGGAGTGAATTATCCTTCTAATTTCTGCTAATTATTGTCAGTACTTCAAATTATTGCATATATTATAGTTTATGTAAAATGTGCAATTGTTAACAATTTACCTAATACACTTATTTTCCATCTCTGATTTTAGCAAACACAACTACCTTTTAATGACATATAGGTGAATTGATGTAAGCATAGTGTACTGAGGTTGTTCTACTCTTTGTTTTATTTGAGAAAGTTGTGTTTGTTATGAAAACATTATAAATGGACTAGAAAAGAAAATGCACTTTGAGATATTCAACTTGCCCTTAGGTCACAGAAGATACATGGACAGGTATTTCATTCAGTCCAAAGTCATTGATTAGTTTTCCAAATTCTATAAAATCAGAGACATATATGCTGACCAAAGCCCATTATAATATAATTTCATAGCCGACTTAAAAACATTAACTGAATGCATTTCAAAGCAATTTGTTAGGGTGTAATTAGTATATTCATGCAATTATGTGCATTATATCATCAAAATTCATGCAGCAATCATATATATAAGAAATACCATGATTTACATGCTTTGTCAATTATATAATGAATATCTATGCGAGGGTAACTATTAACATTCACAACTGACACTTTATAATTAGTGAATACAATTTCTAAAAAAAACAATTTAGGTCAATTTGACAATTAGATTGGAAATATTACTTTGATTTTAATTCAACTACATCACTGATAAGAACAGGAAAAAACAAATATATTTTGGCATCCTAGTCTTAGAATTGTGCAGTAAATTATAATATTCAGTTATGATAAATTACAGTTTTCTATAAAAAAGAATTTAGAAACAACAATCATATTGTTCTTTTGTACTGCCATTTTAGAAAACATCAAGAAACAGTATACTAGCCTTTTCATCTAGTGAATTTCATTAGCCAAAAAATATTTTTTAAATTGCTGTAAAACTATATACTTCATTATTAAGGTGCTCATGCTGAGCTCATTATAAGCTCTTAATGGTGGTAGAACTATTTTGTAAAAGGCACCTAGGGTTATATTGATTTTCCATTATTTAAGTAAAACCAGATATATTCCGTAATTCTATAGTGCCATTATTTCCATTTCATTTGTGGATATTATTGATTAAAAATATTCAGTAGTCAACCTTGGGGTCTTCCGGCCCCAACCATAGAAATTTTCTTTAAGGAAGATGAGAATTGTCATCAATATTTGAAAAAATTATTTAAATAAATCTACTGCTACAAAATATCAGCAATAAAGTTAGAACAAGTTGGCAATTTCAAGGCTAAAAAGTTAGCAGTAATTGTGAAGGCTGCAGGAGATTCTCAAATAGATATTCATTATTTCAATATTAATCATGCAAAAGAAACTTGAATAAAATTTGTTTTGTAATTAAAAATATAGAAATGATCATAATAAATTTCAACGAAAACTGTTTCATTTGGTGGATTTTATCTTGTATAGCATTGTGAAAATTATATTTTTTTAAATTGGGGTGACAGCTATAATAGGATTTATGAACTAAGTATAGGGCAGATACAGTGATTGAGCCATAATATCTGCAGTTGCTCCTCATGTTAATGGAAATAGTTACCATAGAGCCCACTGGTGGTTCATACTGTCCTGAAAGATTTTCACCCAGTGACCTACCAGTTGGTTGATCCAGCATAAGCATGTTAATTCAGAAGCATTGGCTTATAAATTTAAGTGCAACAATCTTCTTTACTATATTTTACTGTCAACAAAATTTGTATATCCTGGTATTATGAAGAAGCTATGGAAATGCCTTTAGTTGAGTAGATATTACTTTTGCTGTAAAGGTTTGAATAATAAATTATTCTTTATTCCATGCCCGAACATATGAACTAAAGGCAAAAATTACACTTTAGCATCTCTATGCAACTTCATTTAATGGCTAAACTGTCCTTATAACCAACTATAACAGTTGAATAAAACCTAAATCCTGACAATTAATTGGATTAAAAGGTGGACAACATTTATGGTATTTATTTGCAGAGTGGAACCATCATTTGGAATGCCAAGCAAGAATTAATTTTATTCTTAGTCAAATTATTTTTTTATCATAACTGCAGTACATTATAGCAATCCAATATGCAGAATTTGAAAATGTTATATCCCAAAAGAAAATATTTCCAAAATAAAAGTGAACTTCATATTGCTCATTCTAGCAGCACTAACTGCCCAGAACTTCATTCACTTGGGAACCCAAATTTAGTAACAGCACTGCTCAACATGCAAGTAACTGTACCACATCTCCATCCTTTGTTCTTGATTGAAGAAGGTGGGCAACAGCAAGGTTGCCATGGATGTATACACAACCCACAGTTACAAAACAATACACCACCAAAGCAGATTACTACGGAGTGACAAAAATAAACATGTCAATTAATGCAGTGAAATAAACAATGAATTAGTGCAATGTATTTCATAAACACTTCATGCCATAAAAATTAAATGTAGTATTCAATATAAGTAAAAATAGGAGGCTCTATTTACATGCAGTTAAAATAAACTGTTTTAGTCATAAAGATTTTGAACAGATTACGCACCTGAATTTGTTTGAGATCATATAATGGATGATTCTCCCATTCCTCTTTAATTTTTATCCACAAATACATTAAGTAATCATTCACCCCACTATAACTGCACTGTATCTTCTAAGAATGAATGCAGAGTTTTTGACAAAACTATGGTGATGGCAAAATATAATTATGACAGGATACATGCTGCATGCTGTGTAATTATGCAATGTTAAAGACATGCTTCAAAAAGCTAAATAAAAACCTTATTAATATACTGAGCTACAACCATCACTTTGGTAAAACATGATAGAGAATCTTGTTTAGAATGATTTATTTTACAGGTAATGTTGAAAAAAGAATAATATGTTACAAATCTTCTAAGCTGCTTCTTAGCCTGAGCCTCCAAAGGAATGTTATTCACAACTACATAAACAGCAAGTTAATGTATTGAAACATTAAATTAAGTTGCAACAAAATATGAGCAACAAAAACAATAACATTTTGGACATAAAAAGAGAATTTTAAAACTGAAATAAAGCATATTATTAGAAAAGAAAAACTCTAGCACAAACTTGAGCAAAAATTATTTTCAAAGGACTGTACACTTTACATGAACATAACAAACAATTATTACAAAACAATTGCATCACTTCATGATAGCTAGAGGCCAGTAAATTTATAGTTTAATTTTACTGTCAATAAAGAATCATGATTTAGATAATTTAAGTTTTAAATAAATTTGAATGGCTGATTTTCCACCACTAATAAATTTAAAAATAAATATCATATAAAATAAAATTCACTGACTTAATTTCACACTATTTTCCCATTATTGGCTTATATTAGTTAGGTAATATATTTTCCATATTAACTGTGAATAAAACTAATATAGTTTCTAATATACAAGAATAACTTTAAGAGATATTTTTTTAAGAGTAATTTTTAATAAAAGATTTATTATGAATTTTAGGTGATTTCTAGTAAATGATGAAACTTAAGTTGGTTTGGTATGCATTAAATGATTTGCACAGCAATGGCAAGTACATATACTCATTTTACAAATTAATAGAAATATAAAATTTCTCATTGTTTATGAAACTTAAATGCAACAAAGTTATATAAATATATATATATTGGTATAATTATAAATGCTTGTTTTACTACGCAAAATGCTTACAGATACTTGTGTGTTTGATGATTTAAGAGGTGTCAGGCAATGTGTGAGGTAGGGTTGAACATAATGACTCACATGTGGAGGTGGGACTGGAGGGGCATCCTTGCTCATCAGAAGCATCAGGACAATCCTCATGTTTATTGCATCTCAGGCGTGCATCAATGCAAGTCCCATCCTGACATTCCCATTTGTTTTGCGGGCATGCTACATGGAAGTGAGAGTTACCGCTCATAAAAGCTAATTTGATATCATTCAGTTGAGAATTTGTTAAGTTTCCTTACACAACCATTGGCCCATTTTGTATACAATGAATTATCTTCAATATGACTCAGGATGACCAACCCTCCCAACATAGATAGATTATGAAGTTCTTAAGATTTTACATAAGTAGTTATGGTTATTAATTTTTAACGTATTTTTCTATTAATTTATAAATACCAGGAAATCAAGTATTAATATCATATCCATAGGCTATAAAATATATAACTTTATATAAAAGTAAATACTTGGTATTTTAGAAGATGCTTCTGAAAGTTTGGAGAAGTTTAATCAAAGCTTAATAATGGTTGAATTGGTCATCTTAATGTGGTGCAATGAAAGCAGGTTATTTTCCAGCATGAATTTTTGTGGAAGAAAAAATGTCATAAAAACGAAATTGTCCAAGTACACCAAAAAATAAAAAAATATGAGAAAATTGACCTAGAATGAAAATGGTAAGAAAAATTCAAGTTGAATTGGATATAAGCAAAAACTGACAATATCTATGAGGAAAAGGAATGTAATAAGATATATTCTAGTTAACGCCATTCATTGTCCAGCATGTATGATTTAAATAAGAAATTAAATATGTACTAACTGTAATAATTATGAAAATTAATCTTTGCTACCAATACTTTTTTGACATAATTCTGGAAACAGCTTTATTTTTTGAAACTCAAGTTATCCAATCTGACTGTATGAATCATTAAATAAAATGTATCAAAGAAATAGAGGTAAATTTAGTAATTGATATATAAATAAATATTGACACAATAGTTCAAGTTGCTGAAACATTGAGAAAGAATTTTAAACTTTTTTGGTGCATAAAATATCAACAATCCAACTTCATGAAGAAATTCATACTAATATTAAAAATTTGTTGCTATTGATTTTCATAAAAAAATAAGAAAATAATACATGGTGCTCACATCCTAAAATTTAGTTGTTAAAACAATTTCCTAAAACAAGAAGTCAATATGCATGAATAAAATAATATTTTAGGATGATTGATAGTAGCTCAATAACTTTGGCTAAGATTAATAAAGGTAAAGTACTCCTTTAGCCAAACAATTAATTAATTTATTATTATTATTACCTTTATTATTTTACGATGAGACAAAATACCAGATTTTATAAACATTTTTACATAATATTTCCTTAAAGTTGGCCACTTCATTTAGTAATAATGTGACATTAAACTTTTAGATTTTTTAGCATTAAAATATCAAATCATTATTACAAACATAAAAGCAAGAACAGAAACATCACCTTTTCACTTTCAAATCAAGAATCTGAAATGAGAATTAACTTCTCATAAAGGCAATAATATGGTTAAATTTAATATTTAGTGTAGAAAGAATAACATAAAAGCACAATTATAACAGATCTATCAAACAATTAGTTCAGAAACATTTGAAACATCCCTCAAAAGTGGAAAACCATATCATGCACACAAACATTTTGACAGAAATGCAAGAAAAATTTTAAGTCAATAGTACAAAATGTATATATGAAAAGACAAAAACCATGCAAAATGCATAATAACTGCACACCATTAGTAGTATAACACATGCAAACATTAAAAATAGACAAATTATGATACTGACTAAATGTTCAATTTCAAAGAACTTTTCAATTGGTAATAATACTAATTTACATGTTTATGTTAGGATTAACAGAGGAGTAACTATTGTGCCCTCAATAGTATGTATTTTTGAAATGCATCATAAAAATGGTAGCCTAAATGTTACCTTTGCAACATTTTAAAACTTACCAAGGTGCAGTTAAAATAAACTCAAATGTAATGAAGCACCACCACATTTAGCCCATACTTGATAGATATGAAATGATGCAATAAAAGAGACCCATAGATTACTTAGCCAAAAGATGATTCAAGAATATCAATTAAGGTAAATGCAAAAATAAAATTGAATAAATTTCCATTAAAAGAATTCTCCAAACGATTTCTCCAGAACTACTACTACTTCCTACCACTTCATTAAAGTTAGTAATTATAATCAAGTCCATTGAGCACTAAAAAAGCATTCCAGTGAACACCAGATAAAAATCTATAATATAACTATGGTTAACTAATTCATCTACAATTGCATAGCCACAAAATCAATTTCAGATTTACCTATAAAAGGGTATTCCATTAAACTCCAATGTGTTTCTGTATATTTAGATAAATTTACTGCATTTAAAAATATTGTCCATTATTTATCCTATAGCTATAATTGTGCAAGGGTAATTCAAAAAGTAATAGCAATTATTTCGTATTTTTGTGACTGTGCTGGTAGCAATATATGTAGTTGGCTACAATGGCTACTTCACTCAGTCATCTGAAAACAATCAACAGGTTACACCTTAGTTATATATTGTATAGTAGCGATCCTGTAACAAACATGGCATCTTGATTTTCTAATTGCAACAAAGAAGAGCAGTGTGAAGTTCTTTGGTTTTTGTTGTCTGAAGGAGTGAAAATGGCTGAAATTCACAGGTAGGTGTTGCAACAATACAGTGGCAAGTGCACAGCAAAAAAACGCACAAATGGATTAAGATACTAAAAAATGACTGAATAAGTGACACTCATGAAAACTGATCAGGATGTCTCTCAAAATCAACCCATACAGATAATGTTAGTAAGGTTAATGCAATGATACAGGAGTACAGGAGGGTAACTATTGATGCCATCTGAGCAGATTTAGGCATTAGTACCAATTCTGTACATTCCATAATCCACAACACTGGACTTTCATAAAGTTTGTGCCAGGTAGGTACCAAAACAGCTTATGAATGAGCATAAATATATGCAATAGGGAGATGCACACACAAGTTTTGAAACAGTGAGACATTTTCTAAAATGCATAGTCACTGGAGATGAAACTTGGGTCCACCAATAGGAACCTGAAAGCAAGTTTCAAAACTAGAAATGGAAGCACACCAACCCAACCAAGAAAAAGTTTAGAGACAAGTCTTCAGCAGGCAATGCAATGTTGACAATGTTTTGGGATTCTGTGAGATCCATTCTCATGTACTTTTAACAGAAAGAAGTCATAGTAAACAGTATAAGATGCTGTGATATGCTCCATGATACAGAGGCAGACTTTCTAAAATCATTACAATGCTCGTCCACATACTTCCAACATAACCAATCAAAATGCTTCAGAAGTCGAACTTTGACATCCTGCCCCTCCTTCCTTACAATCCAGATCTGACTGTCTGATTATCATCTTATGGGACCATTTAAAGAAGCCATGAGTTTCATACCAATGAAGACATCATGGAAGCAGTGCATACGTGTCTATGAAAGGAAGCCAAAACTTTTTTCATAGACAAAATTAAAAAGCTCTCACTTTGCTTGGAATATGTTTCAAAAAGAAAGGACACTGTCAAAAAAATTGTATACTAGTAGGTTTTTACCAATTCTTGTACTGAATTTATCAATTAATTGTCATTACTTTTTGAATTGTCCTCAGACATGCTGAAGATAAAGCAAACGATTAATGCATACCTCGTAAATATTTTCATATTCCTTACAGTAGCTTTTATTACTTTAGCCATAATATTAAGGAAGAGATAAAATACATTGAATATAAAAATAAAAAAGTGGCTGATAAAAACCAAACTTTGTATTTTTCTTCATGTTTTAAACAAAAAGAAAAATTTTATGGCATTTATTCATGATGCACAGCTGGAACTGATATGATAATGCTAAGCCTTATATATATAGAACATCATCATCATACAATAAAATATTTTAAACATAACAAAGATTAGTGGTTATGTATGTGAGAGAAGATGAAGTGGGCAGAAATACATTGCAGTGGATGAGGTCCTAGTGTTTGGTTTGGAAGTAGGGAAAAGGAGGGGAAAGGAAAGAGGCTAGATAGTTACTAAATGAATCACTGGCACCTCATCCCCTTCATTTCTCACAATATATTTCCACCCCTCCATCTCTTTTGCATCAAATTACCACAAAATATTTGTATGCTCAGTCTTATTTTCATGACCGATTATGAAGTTCTAAGTTGAAACCTGGTAACACTGCTCCCAAAATAAAACCAGTGATTTCAATAATGAAAAATATTTTTTCATTTTAATAATTTTTAATTGGGATTCAGTAAAGTAACAGCTCACGTAATCTACTATATATAAAACATATGGATATTAAAAACTGATGGAAAAGTTACCAGCATTTTTTAAAAGCAAAAGTAAACTATGAATTATATCAATGAAAAATAAGAATAATCCTATACAAGCTTCCAACAATAGGCCCTATAAAAGCACTAATGAAAGGATTTGCCACATACATAAAAATCATGAACAAATTCCTCCTCTCACCTTCACAGCCTTTCTCATCACTTGAATCCGGACAGTCTTCATGTCCATTACACTTCTTTGTAATGTCTATGCATGTTCCATCTTTGCATGTAAAATCCTCAGATGAGCAAACTGCAGCATAAATGACAAGCAAATGCATGCATAGCAACAACAAAATTATGATGATTGTAAAGGGAAATGTTTTTTAAAATAACCGCAATAAAAATTGTAATTATAGAAGGAGTACAAAATAAGATTTTTATGTATCCAGTGAAATATTTGTAGTATAGGAAAATATAGAAGTTATAAAAAATTACTCATGGAGAGAAAGAGATGGAATTATGACAAAACAAATGAAAGAAAAGTAACATAATAAATTAAACAATTAAGAGTCATTTGCATACAAATAAAAAATCAAATTGGTTAGATGTGTATTACATCATAGAAAAAATTTTTATCCAAAGATAATTTTGCCAAATTTCATAGCAAAATAAAATGAAATGTTAAGAAAATCAAAATAAAAAATACAAGAAGAAAAATTAATAAATTAAAAACAGATAAGACATATATGCATCATATATTACGCATTTATCATAAGCGAATTTGAAATAAAGGACGAGAAGTATAAAAAAGAATAAAAATGCAGAGAAAAATTATATATAGAAGTATAAAATTCCATCAAAATGTTTTCATATGATGAATTATGTCACGCACAAAATATAATCAACTCAAGAAAATAGAAGATACAGGGTTAAGTATTATTAAAGACAAAAATAAGATAGCATGTGCGTGTTAAAGAAGCGATTAAAATGTTCAATAAAATATTAAAAATAAAAATTAAGTATTTCATATGTGATGTGGGGGCAGATGCAAAGAGTTGGTTAACGAGAATGTTATCGAAAGAAAAATCCGCGAACGAGTCACAATGCATAAACGATTGAAGGTTGTAGAGTGGTGCATCAGGTGGGTTGAAATAATGGCGACAATGCAGTGCAGTGGTGCAGGTGTGCAGCGGTTCGCCCGGTGTGTAGTCGTGCAGCAGTGACCGGCGGAGGAAAAGCGTTGTGCAGCAGTATGGCAGTGATGATGGTGCACAGGGAGAGCAAGGCAGGAGGGGAAGGGAGGGAGTAGAAGGAAAGAGGGGATCACACATTAAAGCACACACAGCTAACAATTCAGCAAAACATTCATATGACAAATAAGCAAACAGATTGGCACGAAGAAAAACAATACGTATGAATACAATTTGCAAATGGCAAATAAATGAAATTTAAATTTAAAACACCAATAGAAAGGAAAGGATACAAAGGAGATTCATTCCAAATCTATTAATAGGGTGAATAGGCATTTAAAATCATCGTCAAATAAAATCCTAAAACAAAATGGCCAAGAAGGCATTTCGCTTATAAAGGTAATATTTTAATGGTGTTTTCTGTGCATTTAACTCATGTCCCAAGGATCACGTATTTAAATATTTCAACTTAGATTGCTCATACCATAAAGACCTGCATATAGGATGCACTTTATTTCCAAATTTCATACTCATACATGGATACTAAACATTTTTCGTTCTTTCTGTATGGAGTCTTCAGTTAAATGAATTACCTGATAACTAAAATTTTAAAATCAAGTGTCTGCTCATTGAAAAAATCTTCAATCAAGAAAACAAATCAAACTTTTCAAACAATTTCCCTAAAATCCTAGAAAGTCGCCATCATCGGAGTCGTCATTGGTAATATGGAATTCGCCGTGAACTTCATTTGTTTCTGAAGCATCAGATTTGTCTGGTTCTAATTTTGCGGTCATCGTGCTGTTGTTGTCATAATCCTCCCATAATATGTCATCTTCCCTTCCATCTAAAGCATTACTTATGCAACATATTTTGAGTCCCTTAATTATCGTTTCTGAGGGGAGGTCATTCCATGCTTCCACGATCGACTGAGAGATTGTTTTTATATCTACTTTATGAATGAGTCCACTTTTTAAATTCAAGATATTTTATTTTTACTGCAAGTTTCACAGATGATAGCAGAAATTTTTACAGAATTTTTTATTTCAATGGGGTAGGAGTCACGAAAATTTCCTACATTTTATCTCCTACATTACTTTCATAAGTATTTTACTATATCCTGTAATAAGAAGTTTCAACATAGGTTAATCTCGTAATACAAATACTTCAGTAAATCCACTTTTCAGATATACATAGCAGAAATTATATTTGACGGAAATCATCTAATAGAATGGATATGAATCTTTTATTGTGACTTATTGTTTATTCCTACAATTTTAAGAGAAAACCTTCTTGCGTCCTATACATGGGAACATAGAAAATTCTCAGAATTTGAGCCGAAAACCTCCCTGCGTCCTATATGCGGGTCTTTATGGTAGTTGCAATTCATTTGAAATATTTTATACTTGGTTTTGCTCCATATAAGTCACTGTTACACAACTGTTGCAGTTCTTAAATAACAACAATAAGTAATTCAATGTAAATTAAATACTACAGTAGAGTTTGATTATTTGAAATAACTATCACCTAGAGTGATTTGTATAATACAAAATCTGGATGACAGTACAATATTACAAAATCATAATTTTAAATATCATAAATTAGGTACAAGCATGTATCTCGAATATATATTTTAATATTTCAACATACAGATAGAAAAATACATATAAAAATGTGATTCAATATGGAAAATAATGTAAAAAACGAATTTAATTCGATAGCTGCTTTAAGAAACGATCCCTGTTTGCAGCCAAATCAAGTAATATTTTCAAAGAAAGCAGCTGAACAAATAAAATAATGATTTTCTTGTTTCTCCAGCCATGTCATTACAGTTGTCAAAAACTTGAAACTATCAGGGTGCGAGTGTCCCTCACAATCTTTATCATAAAAGCACCTTGTTATTTATTTCATGCCATGTTTATGTGATTTACTATCACATCATTTGCATTAGCTCGATTTTAAGAAACAAAGCTGTCTAAAAAACAACTAACGAAAATATTTTTATTGAGAATAAAATTTTACTCTTCTAAATTTCAAATTTATTTTGTTAGCAATAACTGAATTTTGAATAATCAGAAGCCATCTGTATCACCAAAAAATTGCAGATCCATTTCAGATTTAGGCAATAGATATCAAAGGTAAAAAATTCCAAAGTATTAATGTCATAGACTGAATTCATTCGTGAAATAAATATTTGATGCAGTAGTTGAGATTTACACATTCGTGAAAAATGGCTAGATATTTTAGGATAAGGCAGTTTTGTTCGATGGAATGGCAGCGTGGATCGCAAAAATATGGTGTTAAAATGACTCTCTTATGAAAATGCTCTCATGAAAAGAAGCATGAGGGGATATTATCAACGCATGGCATTTGTCGGAATGCAATAGCAATTGAGATCAAATGATGATCCATAACCTAGAGTTTAATGGACAGTTAAGTTTTATATAATGTGATCTGCAATGTTCGATGGAAAATAATTTCAAAAATACAACTCTAATGTTTCTAGAATCCATTGTTATTCTAATTAATTAAATATAAAGTAAGTGGGGAAAAAAGCATATTAAGTATTTTTAATATGATAAACTCAAATAATCTAAAATATGATTCAGCCATTGGGATACTTAAAGTAATTAAGGTATATTCATTAATCAAATGTAATAGCAAGATAATTCTCTTGACAATTTTGCAACTATATATGATCCTGCATCAGTATTTACTAATTATAGAAAATTCATACATAATCATATTGAAAAAACACTCTCAACATAAATAAGCAAAAATACAAATAGGATTTTATCTTAAAATGTCGAAGTACATTTGAAATAAAATAGTACATCAGGCCATGTCAGATGTGGATTTGAGGAATTGTAATTTCATTTGTAAAATTAAAACATAAAACTTGTACCAATTAATACCAATCGCAAAAGAGATACAAAAGAATGTTAACGCTGCTGAATGAAACGAAAAAAATGCAGTGGCACGGCGTAATAAAATCCGTTCATTTACAGGCGCAGTCTAATCGAAATGGATTACTCACGGCAACGGTACTCGTCTTCTCCGTCTGGACAGTCATGGATGAGATCGCACCTCCTGAATTCCTCAATGCATCTTCCATCGTGGCACATGAACTGTTCTTCGTCACATTCAGGTCCTGAAAAGTTGAAGACAGCTTTAACGGATGGATAGAGTAGAGATTCAAACGAGAGCAGAAATATACATTTACGTATGGTGGAGCATCTCCCGAAATGGTTCATAGAATAGGGATATACGCGATGGAAACCAAAGGTTTACAAAACAGACGGAGTAATTTTTCGCGACCGCTTCTTTTTCTCCTTTCGAGAAGGCAAAACACGCGACCCATCTAACAGATTCGTCTCAACGGTCGCATGTCATTCGAACGGTATCTCGGAAAAATAAAGAATGCGACAAAGAGAAGGATTTCGAGCTCACGGTCCTTATTCCGTAATACGCTGCCCTATTACGACACGCTATACCAGTGATTCCCAACCGGATGCCTGAGGCACCCTAGGGTAACCAACGTCACACCAAAAAATATGGTGTGACCAGAAAGGGTGGCCAAAAAATGTGGTGTTATATATATATATATATATATATATATATATATATTTTTTTTTTTGTTTTTGTGTTCGTGTGTTTTACGTGTCTCTTCGACGCCCCCAGCAGCCTGCCAACTTGGTCCTCAACTTGGTGAGTGTCCGCTGGGCTTCCCTCAACACCTTGTTGCCACCCTCATCACTACCTTTTCTTTTCCTTTAGTTAATATATATATATATATACATATACATATAAGTAGACGCGTTCGGCTGAGAATGTGACCAAAGCCTGCAAGCGCAAAAAGCATAGACTGGGAAATTGCAGCTTCTAAAAATCTCTGTCCAATATAGAGACGATCTGTATCTCTACCAGATGAGATGTTTATTTGTCCAGACGAAATGCGTTTTTCAATCCCCACACTTCTTGTGAAGGAGAAAGGACCTTAGGCACTCCGGGTTCTGTTTTCTTTTTCGTCATCATTCAATCCCGGGAAATTCCCGGGATTCCAATAAACAATTTAAAAATCATTTAAAAGAAAGGAAAAATAAAAATAAGGTTACCAATTGATTTTTTATGAACAAGGGTTGAAATAAAACCTTTTAAAATTATAAAAAGGAAGAATAAAATAAAAATATTGTTACAAATTTTTTATGAACAGGTGAATATTTAAGTACTTTTACTCTAGCTTTAGGATTTTTCATCAATTCATTCGGGTTATTTAATGTTTTAGTAGAAAATTATTCCATTTTATTTATTTGAACCTCGTATCAGACAAAACACTTACATATTGACGTTTCAAGTGTTTTCCGGTTATTAATCGCTCCCGGGACCGTGGTAAGTTAGAAGAAATTTGTTAAAATCGTTTATAAATATGGGTTACACGAATAAGATAAAAAATAATTGAAATTAGCATTTATTTATTGACCTGAAATTTGCTTATCATAATGATTGTAAAAATATAGTTACCAATACACACGGTATGTAAAATAAAATATGAATTGAAACATCTATACCATTAACAATCATTTCACATATAAATACAAAATCAAATCGACAACAGTGTTCTAATTCTTATTCCCTATTAGTAATTGATTTATAGTAACTTTTAAGAATACATAATGTGCTCACACTACGATCGCCCAGTGATGTGCATATTTTGGTTATGAAAAGACAAGCTGCAGTCTTGAGAAAACCTGAACTTTGATACTCCAAACAGTTTGTCAAAATATGCTCAATTTGGGAGACAATCTGTATACAATGCCAACTCACACCATATAGCGCAGTGGTCTTTAGCCGTTTTTGTTTACGTCTAAATGATTTTTTAATATGGAAAACACCAATATAGTTTTTACGTAGTTAGAGGATATGGAAAACGATTCTGTTGAATTGTAATTGGGAATATTATAAACGTAAAATCGGAGGCATTTACATATTATCTGGACGTGAAATTCCTTTCGTAAATTCGAGGAAAGCGAAAACTTAAAAACCGTTAAAATTTATCATTGTTCTTATCGACAAGACACCGGGACTGAAAGAAAAATGCGTACATTCAAGGAAAACGTAAAATCGGAGGACGTAAAATCGAAGCTTCACTGTATATATTACCACGAGAATGCAAGCATTTGTGAGTGCTCTATATAAATTTCTTCCTTATTATTGCATTAGAAGTGAAACTAAGCTACTAGGAAACAAAGAAAGTCCTATTGGTCCCTTTAGGAACCCCATGGACGATAAAGGCTAGAGAGTAAAATTCTCTTTATGATATACCGGGAATTCCCGGGATATTCAATGGATTTCTCGGGAAATGGGAAAACCATTTTACCCACAGGATCCCGGGAAAGCGGGATCCCGAAATGACAAGCAATAGTCAGCACGTATCTGGGTGCCTTCAAAGATGTTTAAGACGCGGACTGTTGAAAAAGAATGCGTTCGGATTGCATGGGAAATATGCATGGATCGCTCCAGAGATTTTAGTATGACAGATGCGGAGGTAACTTTGATCACTTTGAGGATCATCACAAAAAGCAGAATTATTACGGCAAGGCAATTATTTTTTGTCTTATTTTACACGTACAGTGCGATTCTAGTGTCCTTTTTAGTCGTTATTAGAAGTAATTTTCTGAGCAACCTACAATTAAGTTAAATAAATACAATATACCGTATAAACTCGTGTATAACGCGCTCTCGTGTATATCGCGCACCCATACTTTGGCCAAAAAATTGGACTTTTTCGTATACTCCGCGTATAACGCGTATCCTAGATTTTGAGGGGTAGTATAAGAATAAAATTTTAGAATTATATTGTCATGTATGGTATTAACCAGCGTATCATAAATATATACAGACCTTCCCTGGGATACGCAAGACTCGATTTACACAAATTCGACTTTACGTAAAAAGCTCCGAGAATTAATTTTCAAAATCTGAAAATTCCGAGTAGCGGAAATTTGCTTACAAGGCAAAACGTTTCAGGCTTAAAGATCATATGTTAAATGAAGTTTAAACACGTAAATTTATTTCAAATTTATCAGACTAAACGTAACAATTATTTACAGAATATTAAATAGTTAGAGATATTTAATGACAGTATTTAATACGAAATATTAAATTCCGTTGCGTATCGCGGTCACCTTCCTCGTATTGTTATATTGTTATTTGGTGCTGAAGAAGACGAGGAAAATAAATTCTGTTTTAAATTACTTATATTGTTAATTATAATATATTTATTCACTAAATTATTTTTCAATTTGCGTATACGAGTACAATGATTTATGTTTTTGATACGTATTTTGCGGGATCTACCTGGCGATTTTGCGGGAGACTACAGCAATCAGTTGATTAAGGCAAGCCGTCCACTGGCTGCGTGTTCGTCCGAACTGCGAATCGTACGAAAACGCGCGTACACGCACGAACTATCCCGACTAGTTCAGAGATACTGCGTATCGTCCACTAGACACGGTTTCATTCGCGCGTTGCGTTCGTTGCGTTGCGAAGAGCAAACCATCCCGTTGAGTTGGGATTTTCGAGCGTGGCCGCTTCATTTCAGTTAACATTAACAAGGCTTTAAGATTCCTTTAAAAAAAAACTAAAGCGAGTGGCAAATTTGGACGAAAAATTCCTGGAAATTTAAAAAGCTAAACTGAAACATTTCGAAGAAAGTGGTCACAAAAATAATGACAGTGACTGCCAGTTATTAGTTGGTCTCTTGCCTTATCTAAAAGATGTTCCACACAATAGGAAAATGATCGTACGTTCCAAATTGCAATAGGTTTTACAGAAGAAACACAACAACGAGATCAACAACAACAACATTTCTCCTCGTATCCTTCTTAATTATCCCAATCAGCATCAGACAGCTTTCAGCAAGAACCCCATCAACAATATTTGACAAATCCATCTCCACAATCACATGCGTCATCAGATAGTCCTCAAAGTTATATTACAAAGTTCTCTCAAGTGTAATGTTTAAAAAGTTTTATAACAAATTAAATTACTTTTGATATTACGAATGGCGTTTTATTTTAACGCCAGTCGTTCTTTAGGTGAAATAGTCTCACGAAAATTTGAGTTTCTTGTCAACGTCTGTTGAATACTATTTAATACATACTGAAATGTTTCGTAATTCATACGGAAATGTTAAAAAAACTTGACTTGATCATTTTTTAGATCCCCGAACAAGTAATGAAATTCACCCAATGGCTTTCTTTTTAACAATATTTCACTCGTCCACACTGTTATTCTTTTGGCCATTTAAGCTCCGTTTAAGAAGAAAAGAGTTTTCTAATAAATACAACTCACCCTGCTCTTTAGAAAGCGACATCTTAATTACTGAGCATAGCGAGAAACCGGAGGCAGTGGACGCTCCCCATCGTGCGAACGTATTTTCATGCTTTTTCGGACAAATCACAATTCGGACGAACACGCAGCCAGTGGACGGCTAGTCTAACTAGCGAAATGTAATATTTGGAGAGGATGGAAATACAATTGTAAGGAAGTAATTAGGAGTATGATACGTTTAATTAATATATGCATAAGCTGGATTATCGGTAATTTGCGAGGTTTTCCCCTCAATTCACCCGAAAAGCGAGAATCTAGTACGATGTGGGCACAATATAATTTTTACTTTCTCCGTATACGAAGTATAGAGAAAATATTGCTGTTTTCATGAAAAAAATCGAATTCGAGATTTCAACGGAAATATATGTTTTGAGATCCTCGGAACACGTTTTGTCTATTTCCTCGATTATGTCTGTGGGTGTGCGTGTCTGTGACCGGAATTTTGTGGATGCTCGAACTCAAACATTATTAATCAGGTCAACGCAAAATTTTATAATTGGCATTTTTGTTAAAGGTACCAGAACTGGTTAGTTTTTGGTAAAAATCGGTCGACCTGAACTGAGTGTTTACTCTTATCACATGTTTTTTTTAATATTAGTTTTAATGTTTGATGAATATAAGTTGTAGGAAATTTACTTTTTCTACAACGTACGTTTGTTCAAAATATTTTCCTAAATAATGCATTGTTTTAGAGATTATTTTTTAAACTATATTTTTTAGCTGCCACCACACTTGACGCTTAGTTACGTCTTAATAACGCTCCTTTTTACTTTCTTAATTTTTGGAGCTTCGTGGCTATATCCAATATCAGAAGGATACAGTTTGAGTTTATTTCTGTTCTTTCTAATGTCTGAATTTTTCTCGCAGTTCCTTGAAATATTTATTATTATGTAACCTATTTGGAATTTTTAGAAATATTACAGATATGGAGAAAGTCATGTGGTGGCCACATCAGAATTTTTATTTTACCAGCACAGAAGTGTTTCCCGTGTATAGCGCGCACCCCTACTTTATGACCTAAAACTTGAGTCTTCAAACTGTACGTTATGCACGAGTATGTGTGTGTGTGTGTGTATATCAGAGGCGTATATTCAGGGTGTGCTAGGTGTGCGGTGCACACCCACGGATTCGCAATGTCACAGATATTATATTTTTGCATTTATTCCTGTTAAAGGCTCCCCTAATCGTTCTCTGGCTTCGCGTGATTCCTAAAATCAAATCCAATATACAATGGTTCATGAAGAGGAGAAGTTTCGGCGCGTAAACATTGTATCACATTCACGTTAATAGCCCGGGTGTGCGGTAAGAAATACGGATAGCTTTTAGCCCTTTAAACATACGTACAGATGGCGCAGCGGGTCAAATTCTTAGCCACCTTGTGGATTTAAACCGTCCAGAAGGCGTGGCAGGGTGTGCGCTGAGACAACAGCACCCAGAAGTAGTTAGCGGTTGTGATTGGCTATTGTGTGAAGCAATCCAATTCAACGTTGTTACTTGTCATGAGATGCTGTTTTTGTTTTCTGAGTTTCGTCTGTTTTGCGTGCGTGGGGTAAAGTGTGAACCGACGTGTTTATGACACCGATTTAGACAAGTTTTTAACATATATTTATAATTTTTTAGATATAATTTATAACTTTTTGCCCATATTTACAATGGTAAACAGTGTTGACGATGTACTGAATGCCCCGTTTTCTGCCAGAGCTTTTGCGGATTGTATGAACATAGTCGAAGAAGGTAAGCCTCGTCCTCCTCTTCCAAATTTACTGTGCAAGCACAAAGATGCAAAAACTGAGTACATGAGACATTTCTCTGTTTCACAATACGATTCAGTAGAATGGTTAACTGGATGTGAAGTGCTGTCAAGACTTTTTTGTTGGCCTTGTTTATTATTCTCCAAAGAGAAAGGTGTTTGGAATAAGCACGGGTATTCCGATCTTAATCATTAGGCTGCAGCAATGCAAAAACATGAGCGCTCCCAGCCACATGTTCAGTCATTTTTAAATCTTAAGATGTTTGGAAAACAAAGAATTGACATTCTCATTGACAGACAAAGAAGAATTGAAATTAGTCGTCATAATGAACAAGTAAAGAAAAATGGAGACGTTTTAAAAAGATTAATTGATGCTGTATGTTATTTGGCTAAGCAAGAGCTTCCTTTGAGAGGTCATGATGAGTCTGAAGATTCAGCCAACCGAGGGAATTATATAGAATTTTTAAATGTGCTCCGTGAGTATGATCCTCCTTTAGACTGTCATTTAAAGGCATCGACTGTATTTCGAGGAACTTCTCCCACAGTACAAAATGATATCATTAACGCTATATCTGATGTAGTTAAAGATGCTATAAAGAAAGAAATTTCTTCCGCTACATTTGTGGCCATTCTTCTGGATGAAACTTCTGATGTAATGTCAAAATCGCAGCTATCAACTGTTTTCGTTTTGTCCATAATGGGCAAACACACGAAAGGTTTATCGGATTTACAGACGTAAGTGATGATAGAACGTCCAGTGGTATTTTTAAACAAGTTGTAAACAGAGTTGAGGAATTTAATATTAAGGACAAGTTGGTCGGCCAAACTTATGATGGTGCCTGTGCAATGAGTGGACATATTAATGGGTTACAGAGTAAAGTTATCGAGGCCTATCCTTTAGCAATATTTACGCATTGCTACGCTCACGTTTTGAACTTAGTTCTGAAGCAAAGCCTCTTGAATATCAAGGAATGTAGATTGTTTTTCCAATCTATCAGTGGATTGGCAGCATATTTTTATAAATCATTGAAAAGAGTAAATGCTTTGCAAGATTTTGTTGCTAAAAAATTACCCTCCGTCGCACCAACCAGATGGAATTTTACTTCCCGTTTATCAAACAGAGTAAAACGCCACAGAAGTCAACTTATTGCATTTTTTGAACACATTGTGGAGAATTCTGGGGATTGGGACGTGGATGTTGTAATCAAAGCTCGTGGTTTTCTGTATTTCTTGCAAGATTTTCAAACAATTTTTTTGCTAGAAATTTTTTCTGTTCTGTTTGGCTATATTGATGTTTTGAATAATATATTGCAAACATCATCCTATGACATATTGTACTGTTGTAAAAAAGTGCATGATACTATGAAATAGCTTAGGAATGACAAGGAACATGGATTTGATGATATTTGGGTTTCTGCAAAGAAAAAGCATACGGTTGAGTCGTCGAAGCCTAAAAGACGAAAAGGATCTATAGAAGAGGAGAAGAGCGCGTGCCTTCGATTATACCAGAGAATAGTCGACTGCTTGTGCCTGGAGATGGAAGAAAGATACTCTTCACTTTCGAAACTTGAGTTTTTTCAACTCCTTTGTAGCGAAAGATATGATCAGTATGCAAAAACTTTTCCTGGTGGTATTCTAGAAAAATTAAAGGATTTCTACGGACCACGTTCGCCTAAAAAATCAACTAAAAGTGCTCTTTTCTTCTGATGAATTTGCGTGGAAAACAGTGCATCGCCTATTAAAATTCATGTAAGAAAATCAGCTTCAGGTTGCATTCAAGGAGATTTATAAATTAGCGGAACTTATCATGACGATTCCGAGTTTTACTGCTACAGTCGAGCGTTCTTTTTCGGCTATGAAGAGAATACATACGTGTTATAGAGGAACACAAACGCAGGAAAGGTTATGCGGCCTAAGTTCACTCGCCATTGAAAAGACATTGCTGGCGGAACTGAAGAAAAGACCTTCATTTTATGATGTGCTAACAAAATTCCTAAGGCAAAACAGGAGATTGGAACTGGTGTATAAATAAGTAAGTAAAATGAGTTTTTTAAACCTTTCTTTGATTCAATCCGGAAAATAATATTTTCCCAAGTGATTACTTTTTCAGATTTCTGTGCGTATTATATGGTTATACATATTTAAAAATCGTAACAAAATACAGATAATTCGTACCTCACTCTAGTATCTTCTTACAACGAAGCGTTAACCATTCTCACATAAACGGCGCGCGTGATGCATAGCTCAAGTCTATTTGATGGGGAACCCTTGTGTTGTCCATAATTATGGATTGTATAGTTAAAATCATATCAGTTAGTAAATTAAAGTATTCAAAATTATTCTAAGATTAATTGCATTAGACCAATTAAGAAGAGCGCTGCTGCGCTATGCTCTCTTGAAACTTTCACACGTCGATAAAAATGCAATCGTACGTTCAAATTAACACGTGAATTTTGTAGCGCGGGTTGCATAACCCCCCCTCCCCAATAAAAGCACACCCAACCTAAATGGGCACGCGACGCCACTGGTGTGTGTATATATATATATATATATATATATATATATATATATATATATATAAGAAAAACAGTAAAGTGAAGCATTCCGTAAATTTGTAATGATGAGACACAATATAGTTCCTTAGGACATAATTTACCCAACCGCTGAGTTCCGAACTGATGTGCTTAGACATTAATTTATTAAATCAGGAAAATCTACGGTGCCTTATTAGAGATATTTGAATATGATCAGATTGATAATTTAGCAAAACATGAGGCTCATGGTTTTTGTTCCGAAATTGAAGTTTTCAGTTTTTGTGTTCGTTGGTGCTTTGGCAAGACCTTTTAAATCGATCTAACAGCTTAAAGATAAAAATGAAAATATCGGATACGCTTCACAAACTATTGATAATTTATTGGCAGTTATTATACAATAACGCACAGATCAGAGCTTGGAAAAATTGCTAACAGCATCTGAAGAATTAGTAAATATATTAGAATTTAAAATACGCCTGAAATACGCCCTGCAAAAAACTAGGCTATTCGATTATGTACATAAAGATGGATTGCACAGAATCCAAGAGACATATTTAGAATAATTCTTTAAATAGCGTTTTGTCACGGTTGTTAATTCTTTGAAAGAAGAACGATTACAACAACTAAATAACCACGATAATTATTTTGAATGTCTTTATAATCTTCACAAATTAAATGATATAAAAAAAGACGACAAGTATAAAGACATCAATTCTCTTGAATGCAAATATTAATGAAAGACGCTTTGCATTGGGGCGAAATAGTGGTCGCGACGGTCTTGACTTTATCATTTACTTAGTTTTATGTATATTCTTCAGACGTTCTTTACAGCGCACATCCTCAAGAGCAAACAGGAGTAAAAAGATTCACGAAACCGTGGTTGGCAAAGTAGGGCCCTACGGAGACATTTGTGCGTAGGACAAATACAGTTGGGGTAGAATACAAGCTACAAAAGTACTTGGTCCCGAGTCAAAAAACCTTATTTTAAAAGGGCTTTTCTATAAGTGCGGATACTAGCAACAAAGGAAATATAAAACCGTTTCCTTTATTATTACGATATTTTATTGAAGAAAAGGGAATACAAACTTAATTATTATCTTTATATTCCCTTGAAAGTGCATAGTCTGTAGATATTAACCAATTTTAAAAGTAATTAGCATAAATAATTATGACTTCCGGCATTTTATTTTACAGAATTTAACACAGGTATAAATAATGGATCAATATGTTATTAGAGCTGAGAAGAGGAAACATGATAATACTACTGTTACTGATGAGCATGGAGATTCCAATGAAGAAGTTATCAATAAAGAAGACGGCTCAACATCTTCGTCTGCGATAATAGTAGTAAAAAGTAAACGATAGGGTGTGAAAAACAGGTAGTGGAATGACGACTATATAAAGTTTGGGTTTTATCTGACAAAAGAAGAAATGGGAAAAGATTATCCAGTTGCTAGTTGTTTGCTTTGTCATCAGAAGATGGGAAATGAGTACATTGTACCAAGCAAACTCCAGCGTCATCTGGAAAGGAAACATCCTGAACTTCTACTTTGAGAATCTGAAACAAAAGTTGACAATTTCATCGCAAAACGTTGAATATTATCACAGCAGTTCCACATCTGGTCTTAATACAAACTTCACTCGAGTATCTCTTCATATTGCTTATCTTTTTGGAGTAAAAAAGAAACCATTCACAAAAGCAGAGGAGATCATCGTTCCAGCCCTGCGTATCGCTTCAGAAGAAGTATTGGGAGTCTGCCAAGACCAAACTTAAAAATATTCCTTCGTCGAATACAATTGAGAAAATAATGCTAATGATATCTGAGGACTTACTCGATCAAGTCATCGAAAAACTAAGGGATCCTTAGTATGGATTACAATTTGATGAATCAACTGATTTCACCAAGAGAGCCCAGCTGATGGGATTTGTTCGATTTGTCGACATGGAAAAAGGTAGTATTTGTGAAGAGTCCCTTTTCTGTGAAGACATTGGAGTCGAAACTATTGGTGAAGTGATTGGGACAGCCACTTTGAATTTCTTGCAAGAGCATGACATTTCTCTTGATAAGTGTTCCTGTGTGACCACAGATTAGGCTGCAGCGATGGTTAAGTAAGAAGTGGAGAAGCAGCAATGATCAAGAAACTTGCTCCACATTGTGAAAGTTCGCATTGTGATTTGAACCGTCAGAATCTGGCGAGTAAAAAACTGTTTGATGTTGTTATGGAACAGGCAGACAAAATCATTAACAGCATCAAATCGAATGCCAAACAATCGAAGGTGTTTCAGCAGTTATGTGAAGGCATGACAGAATGCGATCGTTTTCTTTTGTACTCATGTGAAGTTCGCTGGTTGTTTAGGGGCGTTGCTTTGAGGCGGCTCTTTGATCTGTGGAAATGTGTTCATGTTTTTCTCATTGAAAGCCAAAATCCCAGAGCAATTTACTTTGAACAGGAGTTGTGGATTGCGAAACTTGGGCATCTTACTGTCATATATGAAAAAACTGAATGTACTCAATGTCAGTCTCCAAGCAAAAGATATTGATGTGTTTTCAGCTTCAGAAAAAATCGAAGCATTTAAGCTGAAAATTTCATTGTGGATACGACGTATTGAAGGGAATGATCTGTCATATATCGGCCACCTATCAACTGTCATAGCTGAAGCTTTGGATGAAAATGTTGATGTTCAAATGAAACCGCTCATCGTTACACATTTGAAGGTTTTGGGAGAGAACTTTGAGCATTATTTCCCTCAAAAGTCCGATGACTACATACGGAAAAACAAATGGATCACAAATCCATTCGTTCCAGCGAATCTGGTAGGATGCAATCCTTCAAATTTGGACGAAGAGAAACTCTTCGAACTTCATCGTGATACAACTTAAATTCTTCCTTCCAAATCAACCTACGTTCACACTTTTGGGCAACAAATTACAAAGAAAGAGTATTATCGTAGCTTGGTCTCATTGGCAATCAGTGTTCTTGTGAGCTTTCATAGCATCTATCTTTTAGAACGAGCCTTCTCTGATTTAATAAACATAAAAAATAAAAAGCATTCAAAACTAACTCTTGGCGATCTTCAAATATGTGTACGGTTGGCTGCATCAAGAACTGTTCAGCTCAAATTTTATATTCTTGAGAAGAAAATTCATCAGCAGAAATCACATTAGTTTAATTAAAATTAATAGATTTTTGTAATTTTTGTGTTAACATTTAAATTTATAATTATTTGTAAATGTCCAATGTTTTGGATGTAAAATATTATTATGTGAATTTGAAAATAAGTCGTTTTTCATTCATTCCAAGTCTTCTACAAATGTGGAGTGAAAAAATATTGGGTTCACATCGTTTCCTGGGGAAGGGTGACCTGCCTTTATCTATGATGTCGGAGATGTGACCAAGTGAAAAAAAGGTTGGGAACCACTGCCTTATATGACCAGGCATATGCAGAGTGGAATTCAAAATGCAGCAGCCACCTGATACCGAAGAAGGATACTATCAACAGTAGAATTAAAAGAAGACGGTCAATATTTTCGCTAAAATAGAAAAAACGAATTTTTGTAACTTTAAGTCACAGAGGGGGCGGAGGGAAAGGGGGGAGGAAAAAGGGGGGAGGGAAAGGGGGGAGGGAAAGGGGGGAGGGAAAGGGGGGAGGGAAAGGAAGAGGGAAAGGGGGGGAGGGAAAGGGGGGAGGGAAAGGGGGGAGGGAAAGGGGGGAGGGAAAGGGGGGAGGGGGAGGGGGGAGGGGAAGGGGGAGGGGGAGGGGGGAGGGGAAGGGGGGAGGGAAAGGGGGGAGGGAAAGGGGGGAGGGAAAGGGGGGAGGGAAAGGGGGAAGGGAAAGGGGGGAGGGACAGGGGGGAGGGACAGGGGGGAGTGAAAGGGGGGAGGGAAAGGGGGGAGGGAAAGGGGGGAGGGAAAGGGGGGAGGGAAAGGGGGGAGGGAAAGGGGGGAGGGAAAGGGGGGAGGGAAAGGGGGGAGGGAAAGGGGGGAGGGAAAGGGGGGAGGGAAAGGGGGGAGGGAAAGGGGGAGGGAAAGGGGGGAGGGAAAGGGGGAGGGAAAGGGGGAGGGAAAGGGGGAGGGAAAGGGGGAGGGAAAGGGGGAGGGAAAGGGGGAGGGAAAGGGGGAGGGAAAGGGGGAGGGAAAGGGGGAGGGAAAGGGGGAGGGAAAGGGGGAGGGAAAGGGGGAGGGAAAGGGGGAGGGAAAGGGGGAGGGAAAGGGGGAGGGAAAGGGGGAGGGAAAGGGGGAGGGAAAGGGGGATGGAAAGGGGGATGGAAAGGGGGAGGGAGGGAAAGGGGGAGGGAGGGAAAGGGGGAGGGAGGGAAAGGGGGAGGGAGGGAAAGGGGGAGGGAGGGAAAGGGGGAGGGAGGGAAAGGGGGAGGGAGGGAAAGGGGGAGGGAGGGAAAGGGGGAGGGAGGGAAAGGGGGAGGGAGGGCAAGGGGGAGGGAGGGAAAGGGGGAGGGAGGGAAAGGGGGAGGGAGGGAAAGGGGGAGGGAGGGAAAGGGGGAGGGAGGGAAAGGGGGAGGGAGGGAAAGGGGGAGGGAGGGAAAGGGGGAGGGAGGGAAAGGGGGGAGGGAGGGAAAGGGGGGAGGGAGGGAAAGGGGGGAGGGAGGGAAAGGGGGAGGGAGGGAAAGGGGGAGGGAGGGAAAGGGGGAGGGAGGGAAAGGGGGGAGGGAGGGAAAGGGGGAGGGAGAGGGGGGAAGTAAGACTCCACCCACTCCACTCCAAACTGCACTTCTATTTATATTGCTCATTTGTTTAGTGGTGGCAGTCGGCGACGCGCGAGAGGGGAAGGGAAAGACTTGGGAGGGGAACCTTTAAGGGGAAAGTCGACGTCATAGCACATTTTGGGTTCGGACTAATAGTTCGGAGAATATTTCGCGCAGCTTTTGCCAACGGCTAAACATGGCCTCCCCTATAGGCGGTCCCGCCTCAAGGATGGACTCGTCCAGGGGTATGAAACTCTTATGGGAGAATAGATACCCAGGTTTTTACACGTAGTTCACTATGATGATACGGGGGCCACCAAATGCACTGCAGTCGCAGCCAGCTCTCTCTCTCTTTTCCCTCTATGTCTCTCTCTCTACCACATCACCACAGCGCCACACGTTCCTTGTGTCTATTATCATAGCGGAACGGCGGCCATTTTGCTTGATATAAGTTCGCCATTGCTTATTGAGCGGTTGGCAGTTACTCTGATTTTGTCAAGTAGATATATAGTAGATATGCATTTATCATTGTTTAAGAAAACGTGGCGGAGTGAATTTGTTCTGATCTCCAATCAACAGAGCCAGGTAAGTCTTAAAAATAGCATATATATTTGAAAAAAATACTAACGAAATAGTTCTACGAAGTGTTATGTGAATGCGTTTTGTGAGAATGCTTTTATATTTTCTTAACATATACCTGCACTTGATAGATCTCCTAGGAAGGAAGGAAATAAATTTCTCTCTTTTTGTGTGCGAGAAGCATTTTGAGAGGAAATGTTTCTCATTTTTAGGTGTTAAGCCTCGCTTACTTCACCTAGCTGAGCCATCCATTGCCCTGGGCGTGAATATGGTACGTGTCAGTTGTTCACAAAATAAACCGTAATTTTATATTGAGTAATTGAAATTTCTGTTTGAAACTTCTCGCGGTTATCAGTAGATTATAGTTAGTTCTTTGGAAGTTAAACTGAAACGTAGACGCCAGGGAATAGAATTGTGCTTGTAATAGAATGAAATAAGTATACCATAGTGATGTCTCATTATGTTTTAATTTGAAATATTTTGAATTTACAGAAATTTTTAACTTGATTATTTCTTGTTTCTCATTATGCATTTGTTTGTATTCCTAGACGTTAAGATAATTCTTATTTGTTTCAAAACGTATTTAGAAATACATATATATTTTTTGATCGAGAAATTGAAATTTCCATATCAAAAATTTTCCTTGTTATTTGATGAATACATATAGATCTTAAATGGCCTAACTGTAACTGCTACGAACACCTAAACGGCAGCAAATACAACTTGCTTAAAATAAATTATAAATAAAGTGGACATTTTGTAGTGAAATGTGATGTTTAATTTTACAAATAGTAATGTGATCTTCATAGAAAATGAACCGCAAGGGGCCGTAAGCGCATTTGCTATATTTTACATTTATTGCAACATTTGAAGCATGCCCATTGCCTCCTGCATCAATTTCATTAGGTTTAGCAGGTTTAATGATTGACATTCTTAGAAATTCATTTTCATTCTATTTACAGATGGAACAGAAAGAGAACTATGTTCCAGGGCCGAAGAAATCACTTCACAATAGGTTTTTGCTTGATCCACAAATTCGTTCTTGACGTGAAAGTTGGACGTTTTTCGTCGTACACGTGAATTTTCTTCAAATACGTTTCATGCATAAAAGTCGGTTACAATAATTCATTTTTATATCTTTATTACTCTCGCAATGTGTGATATACGGTAATAAATTTTATTTCTTAAATGCAATTCTTTCATTTAAGTCCATTTTTTCTGTCCGTCCAATTTATATTTGCTACGATTATCGCATTAAAATGGGAGGGGAATGGGATGAGCGACATCCTGTGATGACGTCACGGTAGCCATCATGAACACGTAGTTCCAAATTTTCCCGTTGACCCATCTATCGTCGCCTTCCATGGAAAACCTGGGGATCGTTTTATAGTTTCCGGTCTTTCCGTATGGGTATTAGTCATTGGACTCGTCCTTCCGTGAGAGTGCCTTCTGCGCACCGCCACCACCAAACGAACATACTATATCACCCGAAATTTCCGAATTCTTATTTCTCTTATTATTCCGAGTCCCACTAAAAAACAGCTTCGCCATTGATCCATATTATCACGCAATTTACGTAATTTTTAATGCATATGAAATATACACCACATCTTAAGAGGGACTATTTAAATTCTCACTAGAATTTTCTACCCCAAGACTCCGTGGTACACGATGACGGCTCTTGCTACCCGAGTATCGTGATATTTTCGAAGATTTGAAATCCCTATATTTCGTTAAATTTTCAGCCTTGACTAACAAATAGTCCACAGATGATTATGACAAAACGAGATAATTAATTTAATTTTTGTTTTAGATTTTTTAGTAGATATTCATGCTTCATCATTGTACTTCCGTACGATACAGGCCTAGGCGACCACCTAGGGCCTCGCACCTCATAAGGGCCTCGCGCCAGCCCCCTAAAGGCAAACTAGGAAAGAAACGCGTTGATGGTGATGCGTTAGCAATCGCGCTCGAAACATCGTCTAGAAAGCTTTCGCGGATGTTTATTTGAAGAATCAAGACGAGAGATTAAAAAAAACGGATCTGGAGAGAGGAAGAAAGAAACACTGAGTGTGTGCAGTCACGCACGGAATGCCTTCGTGAAGAGAGTCAAAGTTAAAAGGTTTTGCGGATGTGTTTGAGATCGAGTCGAACGATGAAAAGAAATAGACCCCAACAAGCTCCACCTCTCACTTGGAAATCCAAAATAAAAACAAATTTAATTCCACCGCTCTTTCCTAGACGAAAAATTGTACATACGTCGGAAGGCGGGATGTGAAGTTCTCGCCAGATGTATCATACAATATACGTCGGACAGCGTTGAGTTAATAAGTCAGCGTCTTAATATTAGAAGTGAAAGAAATGTTTACAGAGTTTGAAAAGTCCCAGCACAAAGAACTAGTCATGCATTTTAGATGATGAAGACGGTCGTTGTAAAAGAGAGGACTTGATCAGTCCGACTTCGCTGGTAGTTATAGCTGGTTCGTAGTTCCCGTGAATCACCAATAGCTAAGTGGCGTTATCGCAGGGCATTTTATTGTATTTGTGAATCATTATCATAATTAACATCGTTATTTTAATCTGACTAAAACATTTAGTACAGCGTTATTACATTAAGAAGAATAATTAACTCCATTTAAGTATTAAAATGTCAGGGAGAGATCGGGATAAAGATAGAAAGTTTCAATCAAAAGCATTTAAGAGGAAAATGCGTGCTCTTTTGGAAGAATCACAACGAAAGTGTAAAGGATCTTTGAAGAAATTTTTGAAGGAGTGCAGTAAAAAACTGATTCTAGTTGCAGTGTTAGTGAGAAAAATTAAAATCTTATTTATGTTAGCTGTGAAAATAGAAATAAAAATCTTGAAGACACCAACATAACTGTGCAAGCTGGTGCTGAAACAGTTATAATTATTCAAAATAGCCCAAAATGGTGTGATGGCTATGATAATAGTGCTCCGTCAACTTCTACGTCAGCAGAATTAGTTGCTGTTGGGGAATAGTCTAGTGTATTCGCCAATTTTAGTGATCCTGTTGAGTAGATTTTCCCTTTGACCCATAAGCAATTGAGCAATATTGTTCGGAAAGGTCCGATTCGCATTTTAAGAGAAAATGATGACTCCGTTAGATGATAAAAACCGACATTTTAGTTCATTTTACTAGATTCGTTTATTAAATAAGAGTAAAAAGCATCTCCCAATACATGAGTAGAAATCGTAAGTCGTGGGCCTCGCAAACTCCAATCGCCTAGGGACCTCGCAGTCCGCCTCTGTCCGTACCCATTTTCTCCCATTCCTTCTCGTTCTCACTATCCTTCCTCAAGAATTTCATGTTAAAATACACTATAAGAGAATTTTCTTGCTTCAAGAAAACCTTCTTTGACATGTAGATTTGACGGAGGAAGGGTGAAAGTAGCGGCGGAAAGGTAAGCAAGGAAGGCAATGGCTTCGGTTTGAAATTTCTTCGTGAAGAGGCGGTATTCACTTGTTTCGCCGCACTCCACCTCATTACACTTATTCCCCTTTAATTACTCCTTTACTGTCGGTTAGTTTAAGCGTTTCCAAGTTTAAACCGGAAACGTTAAACATTTTCTTTTAAAGGGGGGTTTTCCGACACCTCTACACCCCATAAGAAAAGCACTGTAATCAGTTTCGGGCATTATAAAATCGCATTTTTAGATTAGTTAGAATCAAGATACGAAGTCGACACCTAAACGGTTGTGTTGGAAAAAGAAAGAAGTTCATTTTGGTTACCGTGAAAATTCAATTACGTTCCGAATTCCCCGGAAAATCCGTTTTTAATACGAAAAAACGCGACTTTTAAACAATGAGAATTGTCAGTTGCCATGGCCACTTCATTTGAGCGAGCGGTAATATTAGGTGTATACTCGCGAGTCCCTTGACGATATTACGTCATTATGTTTGTATGGATTTCGAACATTTTTGAAGAATCAGTGAACCTTTTCCCTTTGAATTAAAGAACCATTTTATTCGTTATTGTAGCATCGTTTAAAAAATTAATTAATTTCTTTAAGCCAAGCGAAAAACATTTTAAACAGTATAAGATTAAAATAGAGCCCCTTGACGATATTACGTCATTTTGTTTGTTTACATTTATGTTGATTTATATCTTTATGTTGAGCCTGTTTATTGGGTAATATTTACGAAGAAAATAGTTTAAAAGAACTTATCAAGGTCAGTTATTCTTATTTATCACATCACTTGGAAAATTAAAAAATTAAATTAAATAAAAATTAAATTATACTTATCCTTAATCCTAATACAGGTTAATAATAAAAGAATCCTCTGTTCTATTTACGAAGAAAGAAGTTGACATCTTTTGTCAAATAAATGTGTATGATCAAATTAATTATTTAAAAAAATCAAAATCAACTTAATGTGACGGCGAAGCGCCACAGGCTCTCTAGTCCGTATTATAATAGCATCGCTTTAATGCTTTTTAATAGGGAAATTCTTATTGTCCCATTGATTTCAACCCAAGACGTATATATATGATGACGTCATAATTTAAAAACGCGATATATGTTATTAAATATAAGGGCGTTACTCCTTTCAATTATTGGGGTTGATGAACTGTATATAATAATATCTTTAATTTTGTGCTTCTAAAGAGAATCAGTGGATTGTATTATAATGCAATTGATTTAAAACTACGGAGTAAACTTATAACGACGTCAAAATCCAAAAACAGGAAATATTAGGGAATTGTGAAAAAAGTAATGTCGTGCTGGAGATGAAAATTTTAAATTATGTAGAGCTTAGTGAACATACCCAAGTAAACATTTTAAAATCTCGATATGTTGTTGTGGCCGTTAAATTTTTTTTAAATTTAAACAAATAGATAAATATTATTTCATTTCTAGATAAGCTACAACTTTAAAATTTGGCAGAAATGTGTGGCTTTAGTACTTTACTGTGGAAAAAGTATAATATTCTTAAAATTGCAAATTTTAGGGATTGTTTTACTCTATTATTTTTACATAAGGAAAGAACGAAAATCGGTGCAGAGGTGAAATCTTAAGAATTAAAAAAATATTTCCAATGATAAAATATCTTTCTGAAAAATGAATATTTTTTCAGGTGAGATGAAATGCTTGCAGAATGCAAGCACCTTTTACTAGTATGTATAATACGTTCTTCTATAATAATAATAAAGCTACTTGTGCCTCACTGACTGACATAATATTCTTAGGTACTTCTAGAAGAAATCTGAAATTTGGCATGTAGGCAGGTCGAGTGGCACAACCGAAGAGAAAAATCACAAAGTTCATATTTAATGGATTTTTTTTAACCCCAATGTTTCATTTCAATACCGCATAAGAAAATCATGCAAGGCTTTCTAAAAATTCATTTTTAAATTTCTTAGAATTGGGATACGAATTCGGGAAAGAGCAGCAGTATAGCTGAAAGAACGTAGTACTTAATTTTTTAAGACAAATTTCAAATAGTTACCGAATTGGCGTAAATATCTGCTTTAAATTGGAAAAAAAGTGTGAATTTTTCCTCTTCTCAACAATCGCAATGACCTCAATCCTTTTAAAGGGACCTTAAATGCTTTTATTGGACATTAAAGACGTTTTAATGCTTTTAATGGAAATTAATGCAGCCATAACGAAATATAGTAGAACTTCCATAACTCGAATCTCAAGGAAAAGTAAAAATTATTCGAGTAATAGAAAATTAAAAATACGGAAATATATTTTGTATGCATTAGTATACACGAGTTGTCGGTGCTTGCATACTGCAAGCGTTCAAAAAATCACCATATACCAAGATATAAACTCGTAAATAAACCAACGCGATAGCATTTGAACTACACAGAGCCCATTTATAAAAGATAATAGTTTTCATTTTCTGCGAAGTTAAGGCATCTATCCGGAATTTCTAAATTCTCTGGCAATTGACTTCGCGTCCAAGTTTTCCAGTTTCAAGTTTCATGGCTCAGATCGCCCTTTTTAAGGTATAACTATAATCATCATTAAGATAATAGCCTATATGTTACACTAAAATTTATGTAAAAATTAGGATATTTTGTGTATGAGGATTATGGTCTCATCATCCGTGCCTTTTAGTACGTATCTGGATAAAAAAATTAATTTAAAATTATCACGTCATCATATGTTACCGTCGTTGGCTGAAATCAAATAGATTATAATGCAGTCTAACAATAAGCAATAAATCAATGCTCTTAAAGTATGGAAAATCAATTCCCATTGAAAGGCATTAGAGTCGTTGCTATGGTAGTTAATATTTTTCATTGTTGAAGACCGAAAAAATTTAATAATTTTATAATTAAAATCAAATTTTTACGCAAATTCAGCATGGATTTGAATTATGTTTTCAAGAAAAAATAAAATTTATTCTTTTTCCACATTATGGTGCATGTCCCGACTTTGTATCTTAATTTATAGAATTTAAAAATCAATTATAGCCCTACAGTTTTCAATGATTTTCTAATAGGTGTTTAAAATAGGACTTTGGTGTCAAAAACACCACTTAAATATAACTTTTTCTGAAATTTCGGATTTTTCCAGAGGTTGTAACCAATGACCTATATTCATGACAAATTTCAGCTCTGTAGCACTTCTAGAAGTACCTTAGGTTTTATATGATATAAATATATCCTATATCCTACATAAATGACCCGCGCTGGATCCAGTGCGCGCTCCATCCGGAGTTAGGGAACCTCTCTCTCTCACCGTTCCCTCACAAATTGGCAGCGACCGATCGGTGCCCATGATGCTCTCTGCTTCATCTTATTCTGCTTGGCTATGGGTGTATTCTTTTTTATTGGTCTTTAATCGTCTCCTATTATCACTATCGCTTCCGTAACGTTCACTTAACGCCATCATAAATCATTGGATTATCATCATCAAATTCACAAATCTGATAGGACCCTATCTATGTGATACGCGACATTAACTGTTTCACCAATTAAATTGCTCAATTCGGTAGGCCAATATGATAAAAAAATCATAATTACTTGAGATATAGACTCATGAAGTGGAACGTGGGAAATTACATATATGTCTAATTTCTTATCAATGCCTATTAGCTCTTTCTTTTAAGCATTAAGATTCAAAAACGCTTTGTAATCACTCTATTTGATTTCAGAACCTAGGTTGAAATGTAAAGACGAAATTAAGAAAAATGAGGATTTTGCAAATAGAGGATCAAGTTGAATTCCTTATTTAGAACACTTCCGTAAACCTCCATTCGCATATTTCCCTAATCCTGTTTTTTTACTGAAATCTGGGATAAAAACGTCAAGGCGGCTGGAACATTCCTGACCATTTTGGCATTCCACAAAGCGAAGCGTAGACTCCTCGTAGCACTAGAGCGAGATTTCGATACAGATCCGAAGGAATAGGAAATAGATGGAGAGAAATGGAGGAGGGGGCGGAAATGGGGAAGGGGTGGAGAGAGGAAAGAAGGGAAGGGGTTGAGAGTGGGAAGAAGGGAGAGGAAATGGGGAATGGTGTGAAGAGAGGGAAGTGGTGAGGAGGGAGGTGGAAGTTTCGTCTCTCCACCGGAGGAAGACTCGCTTCGGAATCCACGGATATTTCCGGGTGGCCTTATATTGCCTTCAGGCAATGCTTCCGCCGTACGTCTTTGACTGCAGCATTAGAGAAATCGCAAAAATAAGATAATTTGCGTAATAAAATAAAATCATATCGTCATCATCGCTTTCGCTTGTAATCTAAAAATACCAGAAAAATGTTGACAAGGATGCCTACGATAAAGGATACGCAATGTTTGGGATATCTAAGCATAGGGAAACCGACGAGATGCTTCAATGAACGTTTGTAGATGGTTAAGCGAAGCGATTTATTGGGCGTTTTCCAACTCTCCAATGCTTGACTGCGTCAGGTGGACAAACACGGTTGGGATGAAGTTTTAATAACTAATGGTTACATTCATGAGCGCGTAGGCATTTAACCGAATATTTTTATTACCTTACGAGAAAAACTGAAAATGTTTTCATGTATCCATCATTCCTCGAAAAGAATAAATTTTGACCATGAATACAACAGTATGAAGCTATGAATTTGTTTGCTAAATTTTACGTATCTCTTATTCATCATAGTTTCGCGAGTCGCATAAAATGCTTTCAGTGGACGTACTCGCCCTGCCGGCTGGGTTTTCTCATTCCATAAGCATTAAAAATCATGGTGGAATTCAATCTTACAAATACCTTTGAGAAGATAAAAACAACAAAAAGAACTTATATGGATTGAGAAATATTTACTAAGCTGTCCCAATTTAACACTAGATATTTTAACAGATTTTGCTGTATAAAAATAATATTTGATAGTCGCATTAAAAAAATATTTTTGAAAATTATGAAATACTGGCGGTGGCCCACAAAATTGCTTAATGTGACGCATGTGGCCCGCGGGTAGCAGGTTGGCACACCTGATCCACACTCTAAGGGTAGACTTTGTGGCTGATCAGGAATAGAGTCATTGTTTTATTTCGCGATGTAACTGAATCTTGCGTTTGATCGGTTTTTTTTTCTGCAACTCCCTACGAGATTATTTTTATAAAATGTGCATAAATGAAAGGCGTCAACAAAATTTTTCCAATACCATTGAGGGGAAGATGGGATGCATTAAAACCAGACTCGATGTATGTTAATACCTGATAACAGTGGTGTATTCAGGAATTCGTCAAATTAAAATACAAAAAAATGTAAAATATTTTTTTAAATTATTAATTATTGCTCGTGTATATTTCACGTGCATTTTTTGCATATTACTGACAGACATTTATAATTAAAATTAAGGGCTTTTTGGTGTTTTATGATAAACAATCAAGAACTTCTTTAAGAGTAATTAACGAAGATTTAACTGATTCTAATCAGACATATCACAACCACTCTAAAGCGTGATTTGCAAAATACAGGCAGTATGACCTTCGACTTAATGTGCGCAACTGTACCGGGGCGTGATGATATCACCGGGTCCACCAAAGGAGAAGTCCTTTCAAGGTTGCTGTTCTGTAATCAAGTCTTTGAAGCAACGGCGACAGTTGTAAATTTTGTTTCAAAACAGCGTCCGCTTAAGGAACACGTTTGGCGTTTCTGGGAGAGATTTCCACGAAGCCTTTCGGCGATGGAATGCATATCAGTCCTTCGTTCTTCCCGAATCAGAAGCGTCTTCTCCTCGCCCGCCATCTCTTTTCCACCTCTTTCGTTTCGTACCACGATTCGAGTGGCGAGCGTAAAAAGAACGTGTAGCTCGTCACGATGAGTCGGAGCCACGCAATGTGGATCACGTGTCGATGCTTTTGTTTCGGAATCCACGCGGTGGCCGATACGCATTTGCAGGGAGAAAGGAATGAATGGGGGTTATTTTCAGGCCGCCAACAGGTGGCCTCTCAGCATATGCAGATCATTTTCCCACGGATTGTTAATTCGCTGACCACAAACGAGACGTTCGCCTATTAGTCAATGCTGTATTTTCTCGAAAATCTAGGACACGAAGATTTGATTTCTTCAGGAAGCGCAAATCTGGCCTAAATGAAATCATCGACTGAGTTCCACGTGCAGTGGAGGGGTTGACATTTCTATGAGAGGTATAATCCAATTCCGATGAGGCGAGACTGAGTCATTGCCGAAAAATTTACGAGAGAATCTCCGATAATGGGAAAAATTTAGCCATACAATAGTTTACTGTGGATATAAGTTGAGGACGAACAGAATATTTCATACTCATAATTGAATGAGAATCATAAGTGAAAAGCGCTAAAAAAACAAACCGCATCCAAACCAAAAACAACGCATTCATATAAAGCAAAAAAAGCATATATATTAATACTCAATGTTTGTCCGTCCGTCCCCCCTTTTATCTCTTGAACCGTTTGTCATAGAGAAATGCTGTAAAAGCCATTTTGTTTCTGCCGACCAGAAGACCCCGGGAAAACTATTTTCGTTTACATAAGTGTCCCGGATTCGACTCCGAGAGACGATTACATTTTCCCATATGTTTACACAGGAGTTTCGATTTTTCAAGGTGCAAGGTTTTTTCCTTCATTCATTAAAATACGTAAATAGGGACCGAATTTCTCCTTTTTTACTTTATTCAACGGGTAAAACTGTAAAATATCTTATTCTTGCGATATTTAGACGTTACAAGGAAGAACTTGTCATAAACACGCGTTTCTTTTCGAAATTTTATGGCTTTTTCGTACTCTTTCCGGGTGTTGCCTCCGATTGCATTAGCGTCTATTAAGCCTTCAAATAGACAAAATAATTGCGTTAATCGCTTCGCGCTTTTTATGAAACATCGAAATGATTGTTGTATCAATGTCAAACTTAACGTTGCAACGTTAATAATTGAAGATTATTATTATTCAGTCAACTGCGTGTGGGTTGAGGGCATTTTTAACGATGATGATTTTAAACATACAGGTTTCTGACTGACTTCGCAAAGTTTTTGCGGGCACCACTAGTTTTTCAATAATCGACCAGAATAATTAATTAATTAACAAATTTTACCCTTGTTATCAATTTTTACTCGATTTACTTAAGTCTTAAAATTTAAACGAGTAGATGAATATCTTATTCAAGCAAATGTTCGAGCAATTGTAATAAAGATTAGGTTCCGTTATATTCTTTCCAAAAATTGCCAAGCTTCTATATCTATTCTCATTAGTCCATTATTTGCCGCACTTCACCAATTCCAATTACTTTTCGTAATTTTTCGGGGAGCACAGATTATTCTCCGCGAGGACTGAAAGAACTTCACAGAAATATTAATACAAAGCTGACTCTTTCGGGTCAAAAAAATTTCTTATTAATTAAATAATTTGAGAAGGCATAAATAAAACGACTAGAAAGTCAGCTTTTAGATAGTAACTGATTATTCAGGGGTCTCAAACTTGCATCGGTGTGCGGGCCGCATGAAGGCACCCTACCAAATCCGCGAGCCGCATTACATATTAAGCACATCTTCGGACACGCAAGAAACACGCTGGCAACGGGAAGAAACGGAAAAACATTCAAAATTTCTTAAGGATTCTTCGTTTGTCTGCGTGTGTAATAAAAGCAAAAATGTTTTATGCTACAGTTTCTCGAAGACCATTAAAATTTTTACGTGATAGCATTAAAAGTAAAAATTTATCCTTCGAAGGTTTCCATTAAAAAAAAAACAGAAAAACGAGTGGGAGATAAAATAAGAATTAAATTATAATCACTCAAAAGGAAGTTCTTTTTATTTTTACCTATTCAAAAATGTAACATGTCTGACATGGGGACTCATTGCTATTGTAACTGACGAAATTAAATATACTAGGGTTCCTGCCTCTACGCGCGTCAATTCCGCCCTCTGCTCGCTCCACCGACCTCGACGCTACGCGCCTCGCATTTATTCTCGCTTAGCTGATATTAAATTTTCGAAACTGATCATATCAAGACTTTTTTTGTTCAAAAAGGTATTTTCTACGCGTTTCCGAAATATAAATTTTCAGATATTTTAAACGGTCGCCTTTTTTTTTTTTTCAAGGTGGCGGATGAAAATGACATTAATTTTCCTGGGGCCTTCTAGCTGGTAGAAACAAAATTTCGATTACCACATTTATCTACATAGGTGGGAAAACTCCTTAAGCCATAAAAATTTATAACAATCCGATGCATTTCGCCCACTAAGTGGGCATCTTCAAGGGCGTACTTCACACGTCAGTGCATCGGATTGTTCTAAATTTTTATGGCTTAAGGAGTTTTCCCACTTATGTAATCGACCCATAAGTTAATCAAGCCACCAACCTTTACATTTATCTACGACAAGGGAGACGGACGGACAGACGCTTGAGAAATTATATTTAGGATTAATACGATGTGTGCTCATAACGGTCGCACAAAAAGCGAGTTAGACGAATTTGTGAACCGCCCTAACTAGAATTTACAAAAATACCCAATGTAATACAATAAACGATTTACTTCAAATCGAAGTCCAAATTTTACTACTCTAAAAATCGGCGAACGGGAAGTGGAAGCGATATTTTACATTTTTAAACATGAATATTCCGAAAATTATAGATATAAAACAGAGGATTTACGGTTTAAAAAATATTTTATCACATACCGAGGGATATTTGAATGGCAGCACTATAAAAAAATATCAACGGCGATATGAAACTTTAATATTGTTTTCGAAGCATGCCTTCAAGACGAAATAAAAATTAAATTTTCAATCCAATTATCGCGAAACCTGATAAAAGAACACGGTTTTCTGGAGAAACGAATATGGATATCTATTGACGTGAATCAAATTTCGTGTCGAATTTTTTTCACAATTTTGAAGTTCTTCGAGAAATACGCGCCCCGTGAACATCAGGACTCGGCTTAATAACACGAGGTTCTCATAAGATGTAATCGAGATTCCAACGAAGGAGATGAGTATTTCATAAGGGTTCACTGATACTTGTGCTTTAAGATAAATTACTTTAGTTGTCAAATCAGAGAAAAAACTCAAATTCAGGCAGAAATTTTAATTAAGAAAACAACATTCAAGTGTCCGCCGAAGCGGAGCAAATGAAACTGATGGAAAGAAAAACTAGATGGCGCTGAAATCGCCAAGATATCTTAAGAAATATTTTACAAGAAAAATAAAAGGGATATTAGCCGTGTTCTAAGTCACGCGACCGCTCATAATTACCTTGGTGAGCAATAGAGCGAATGGGATCAAAAGCTTACATTTCTGGGAAAGATAAGTCCGTGTCACACGGTTCATGAAGAGAGTAATAACAGGTTGTCGAAGAGATTTTAGGAGAACTGTGAGTAATGCGAGTTTCACATGGAATTTAACGATAAAATTTTTATTAAAAAGGCCTCGATACAGTGATCTGAACGGGCAATAAATAGATTCGTGAGAGAGAATGCCTCAATTACAACGAACAAAAAAACAAGCCTAAGAAAAATACCGTTCTTCGGGTTTGGTATCGTCTTAAAACGGCAACGGCAGAAGATTCTTTTGCGACCGAAAGGGGATACGAGACTGCATTTCCTATCACTTCCTCATATTTCCTCATAAATCAAAACTGAAAAAATGTTTTCTGCAATATTTATGCCGAGAACTCAATTTGATAACTTGTTCCATTATACCACATATGATTTGTTCTCTCAATACATGCAATTCTGTCGTTTATATATCGTCATTACTGATAACTTTAGCGATTCCATTTTCGATCCGAATGATGAATGACATGAAATAACTTGTTGTGAAAAAACTTCTATCAATAAAGGCGAACGTTCAACTTAAGTGTGAGGTAACCTACGCCATCCAAGTGTATTTTTTCCATGCATTAAGACAAAGAAGGCCGGGATGGTTTTGCTCTCTCGTTCCTTTGCCAAGATTAAGTTTCCAATCCAATGTGTGTGTGTCAAATACAAAAAGAAACAAATATGAAAACGTGTTAATAGGCGTCCTATAGGTCCTATTCCTGTGCCACTTGAACAAATGTAAAATATTCAATTGATGAAGCAAAAATATTTATCGCCGCATTTAATGGCTGGGAAAATTTCATGGCACAGTTAATTTCCACACATTCCCATAACTTTTTTTAAACAGAAGCGATAGTTCTAATTTCATTAATTCCACAATTAAAACATTTGATTGACACCGTTTAACTTTCATAGTGCCAAGAAAGCAAAATTTTTTAAAATGGCATAACAAAATGCAAGCGTTTGAACGATTTTAATTTCCGGGATTTAGATAAATGTATCCAAGAGAGTTGAGACAATGCTTAAGGGCGAAATAAAAAAACTTAATCGTTTTACGCAATCATTTTCGAATTAAGAAAGATGTGGAAATTGGCGTTGTAATTTTAATGACCTGTAATACGCATTACCTCACTATATTTCACAATTTCTTCATTTTTAAGTTTAAATTTGGAAGGAAGCGCGAATTATTTCCATGACTACCCTGGATTGTCAAATTATCGATTACGCTTGCCAAAAACTAAAGCTATGGGAATGGAAAGTCGAAATATCACGGCTAAGAGAGAGAGAGAGAGGAATGCACTCACGAATTCCGATTGAACTTTCCAGGAAAATGTAGCAGAAAGCGCCCACTCAGACAAAGCAGACTTGATTTTAGCGGCGTGGCGCGTGGCATCGCTTCATATCGACTAAAAATCGCATCATCTGCTTTACTGAAGAACGAGAGGAACTCTCTTGAGATCTCAATTGAAGAAAAATGGGCGATTTAGGGTACGGGTAGTAAAGGTATCCCAATATTTCAAAAAAAGTGTGGTAGAAGAAGTAAAGAGAGAAAGTGACGGAGGAGACGAAACACGAAGGAAGAGATGAGTTTGAAGGAGAAGGGAGAAGAAGAGAAAGGATAACCAAATGATAAATAACACGCATTCAATTAGTGGCGGCATTCACCAAAGCCGTCTGTCAATTGGGATCAAAGCTGTGCGTGAGTGGGTCTCCTTATTATTCACCAGAATAAGTAAATCTAATGAAATTGATGGATTTCTATGGTATCTCTTATTTGAAACATTTTATTCCCGAAATTGAGGCGCACTACCAAGGAAGCCAGAGCATAGGAAATCGAGTTTGTTTCGTTCAGAGCGCCCATGAGAGGGCGAAAATCGATTGAAAAATCCCACCATAGAAATGACAGGCAGGAAGGCTTAAGATTCAAAGTTAAAGACAAAAAGTGGCAGGAATACCAAGTGCGAATGAAGCTATAAATAAGGCGGGATAGCGTAGGCCGAATTTATCCAAAATGACTCACTAAGAGCAAGAGGATTTGAAGTCAAGAATTTTGTCCTCATTATGAGATATTTTTGAAATATTTCGCCAAATTGGATTCCATCTAAGTAGGTGGATTTGATAACAGTATCTTCGTTTTACGTTCTGATAACACGTGAAAATATAAAGAGTACCTCGTTTATAGTTTTAAGATACTGAGTTAAAAGTGATTTAATGCACGTACAATGGTGCTGGTACGAGAAAATTCCAGTATATACGCATTCAAATAATACTGAAATTATAAAAGAGTAAATCTTTCTCGCTCGCTCGTTACATCGATAACAGTCCAAGAGGCTGATTCCCCAGAAAACACGCACACATCACTCGTCACACGTTTAATCTACAAAAAGATGCAACACAACCTCAGGGAATGATAGTCTATAATCAAAAATACTTTCCATAATAAATTGATGCTTTAAAATATAGCAAAAATACGTTTGCTGACGAATGATCGTTTGCTGTCGAGTAAATAATACGCGCGCTGGCAAAATGGTGTAAGGCGACAAAAATTCGAAACATTAAAAATGCTGCGCGCCACAAACCATCTCCGAATTCGTACTTTCAGAGGAAATTCCAAGGTCTCGCTTATGTTATCGCAACGCGTGGCGATTGTATTCCGTTATCCGAATTCAGGTCGGTGTTATTTTCACCACGTCAGATAGGAGAAATCAAAAAAGGCCGAAAAAGGTAAATTTCGCCAAACGTGTCACCATCGTAATGCAATCACTTTACAAACCTTCAATTCGGATCGGAAATTTCGAGGACGGATTCGAAGTGTTTGCCTCGCGATTACGGCATCGATAAGATTCCTCCCGGGAATTAAATAAATAACAGAGGGCGAGATGAGCCTTGAAAAGGGTTTCGTCGAGATTAGAATTTCAAGACGTGGAATGAGAATACACGATCGCAGCTTTTCTCCACGCTTCAAGCGGGTTCACTAAGATCAAGGAGAAAGCGATCCTTGGCACATAACTTTCCGAGCGTTCCTTATCTCTCACTCGGGTTTGAGATATTTATGATTATTTTACAACCTTGACAACCATATTGCTTGTATTTGGAATAGCTTCCCGATTATTCGGTCAATAAAAGCGCGACTTGCCGACCAACACCTATAGACTCTCGAGCATTACAGAATTAAATGGACATTGAAGTTAACTTAAATTTAGTTCTACAAATAAATTTGTTTAATGAATTTCTTTGAGTCACGGGCCTGCTTTGTATCCAATCTAGAATGCAATTTACCTCTTAAGTTTGCGCCAAGAAAGGGTTAAGTGAAACAAATAGGGCCCGAGACTCGTTATAGTGAGGTAATGCCAGGAACCCTGAAGCCAAAGAGGTCCCCTTAAGGGTAACATTCCTCCGAGCGATGATCAACTTAAGCGTAATGCGCAACAGGGGAAATATTATTAGTCCGCAAAACGCATGAGCTCCTCCTTGTTAATAGAGAAGGTAAAACAACCCAAAATGTTGTTTGGACGTTAAGAAATCGTGGAAATAATGTTTATTATGTTGGATTCCCATTTTGCACTACGCCAGAACTCAGAAAGCGTTGATGCTATTCTGAGTATGGATAAAGCATGGTAGAAGCGAAGAATTTATTACGCGCCTCTCCCTCCGTCGATTCAGAAAATGAAATTAATTTTTTATCAGCTAGAACAAAAGTCCGTCAATATGACGGGAAGGAATATATTACTTGTTATTTACATTAAATTATCGTATTTATTATTCTTTGAAATCATTTATTCGTATCTTTACAATATGATCCTTGCGCTATTTACATATCGCATATTGTTATATATGTCTATGTTTATTTCACATCTTAATTGATTTCGTTCCCTTTAAAAAATGAATGACGATTAAAGTTCATAAAATGTCACTCATTTCAGATGTTACAAATTTTGTACAAAAATTTCGTTGTACACACATTTGGAATGCAGTGAGGTTTATTTTACATGCCCAATAGATACAGCGCAACAATAGATCTTATCAAAGTGGCAAAATTTATTTTAAGGTATTTATATTTCAAGGACTTTATATTTGTAACAATAAAAACAATGATATTATAACAACATTTTTGATACGCAAACAAATAAAACAAAATTATAACTGTGTGAGTTTCCATCTAAGCAGTTAAAAGCCAACTGGATATTAGAATAATCACAATAATGCCAATATGTCAACAACTTATTCCTCGTTATCTAAACAATATAAATACATGAAAATATAAAGGCATAAGATGGAAATTACATTACGTTAATCTATATATTAATAGCGTAATAAAATGAGGTTTTTAAATCGAAGGTAAAAGCCACCTTAACGTGTCATGCATCAAATTAAACGTCTTGACCTGCAGATTTGCAGAAAAATGAAAAAATTTAAATAGGTAATACCGTTGGCGAGATATTGAGATTTTTCTTGACCGGCTAAGCTCTGCTCGACGTAGTTGTAATGGTTGATGTTAAGATGGTGCTGTAGGAAATAACGTGGCCCTAGTGGACAACAGTAGAAGTCGCTGAGTTTCTTGGTAATGTGTTTATTTTCAAGTTTAAACAAGAAGGCTTACGACCAAGATTTGTGTCAAGATACAACACATTAATTTGTTATAAACGTTTTCAAAATGAAATTATCGGGACATAGTAAGTATGATAATGAATTATAACTGTTTTTAATGCACATGTCACATTAATATTTCCTTTTTATTCTGTTCCAAGTGTAAACAATATATTTCCTTTTTATTTTGTTTCCATACTAACATTTTTTCATTATAAACACTTTCAAATTGATATTATCGGGACATAGTAAGTATGATAATGAATTGTAACTGTTTTTAATGCACATGTTACATTAACATTTCCTTTTTATTTTGTTCCAAGTGTAAACAATACAGGTACACCTCGCGATATGCTTTCTTCGGTTTTAGGCTCATTACCCTTTCTGACTATCTCTCGATACGCTCGCTTGATTCGGACATACGCTCTAACAAAACTCGAAGAACGAAGATCCTTTCTCTGCCCATTCAAAAGGTCTCAACTCGAGAAATGAAAAACAACTTTGTTTCATTGTATACTAACTACTTTTAAATTGTTTTCATATTCATTTCATGTGTACACAATATTGCACCGGTGAAATAATGTAGTCAACGAGTTTCTTGTTATGTCCAACGTAGTGTTTCGGCGGACTACAGTCAGTTTTCATTCCGAGATCGTGGTAGTGATACACTGAATTTGTGCTCGAATTTTTACCCTCATAAGTCTGAAATGTCGCAAGCGAAAAAATCAGCGATCCTATCTTTGATAGGTTTTCAATGGAACTTTTGCATGATTTCGCGTAACAAAGCCCTTTTTAGGAACATATCTGTCTTGCTTACCCGTGATTTTAATCCATTTAGGAACGTATCTCTTTTTATAGCAAAATGTTTCGCAATGAGCTGTTTTTTGGAAGGCAACCCGAGCGTATTGCGAGGTATATCTGTATATTTCCTTTTTATTTTGTTTCCACACTGACATTTTTTCGTTGTAAACATTTTCAAATTGAAATGATCAGGAAATAGTAAGTATGATAATGAATTATATCTATATATTAATAGCGTAAAAAATATTTTTTTAAAGCGAAAGTACCAGCCACCTTAACGTATGATGCATCAAATTAAACGTCTCGAGCTGCAGATTTGCAGGAAAATTATAAAATTGAAATCGCTAAAACCGTTGGCGAGATATTGTGGTTTTTTTTACCGGCTAAGCTCTGCTCGACGTAATTGTAGTGGTTGATGTTAAGGTGGCACTGCTAACGGACATTAGACGCTGTAGGAAATAATGTGGCACTCCAAGCGTACATTAGTTAAAGGAAATAAACCTTGCAGTCGCTGGCCTTCATGTTAATGTGACAAAAGGCGAACTACCAAGACAATATTTAATCTAACCAACCAGTCGATTTATCGACGGGCAACTACTAGTATTTGAATTGTTTTTATATAAATTTAACTTTGAAGTAGTTAAAGACATCAAATGTATGTATATTAGAATAATTACAATATTAATTACGAAGTAATAACACCTATTTTTACATGAATGTAGAAAAAAAATTGGACGGTAGGGAGGCTGACAGCGCCAGAGGGTGGGAAACCTCTAAGCAATGTCCTAAATTTGTTCAAGGAGCAACAATGCGATTCCCCTCGACAACGGAAGATTTTTAACAAAAAAATGCAAAATTTTCGTGTCCAAAACAAGTATATGGTCCGATTTGACGCGTATTTCAAAATCGACGGTTGAAAAATGAATTTTCAATCTATAAGGCGTTTTTGGGTGAAATATCATATTCATACGATGATTGTAAGTAAATTTAAAATGCGAATTAAAATGATGCTGCATTGCTTCTGGTAAACCCAAAACATGACAACAGAGAACAATGCGAAATCATAAAAGCAGAGTCAAACCTGCGAGAGAAAATTTTTAGATACGCTTGGTGCACTGCACACCCTGCCACTCATCAATTTGATCAACTCCAGGGTAACAAGCAGATGTATATGTGCGTACAGACGGACAGGCAAACCGAATATAATAAGCGCACTTTCTTTTTAGAATCAAATTACGGGATGCCTTCGCAGCATAAACGCTAGCGACGAAAATTAAATCGCGGCTCGTAAGAATAAAACAGGAAATTGATCAGTCGTTTAGATTCAATCGGTTAAGAAGCAATTAAGGAATGAATATTTTTACAATTACACACTGTTTGAAACAGTCTTTACGAACTTGATGCGCATTCAATCCACATTTGCGGATTGCTTTACCCCGAGCAATTTTGCCGGCTAAGGGTAAAGCCCCCAAAGTTAGTCATCGGTGTAATTGCGGTCAGGAAATAAAAGGCTGCGGGACGCTTTTGGCGGCAGGCGAAACTTCATTGACGAATGGCGAAAGCCGGGTGGAGGGGGTAGGTAGGTGGGTGGAGGTGGAAGGGAGGAGGAGAAGGAAGAGAGACGTGGAAGAGGGGGGAGGTAATTCGCCCTCAGTCGGGGAACAACTAGAAGCGCCCTCACTTTGCATGTCGGAAACTAAATTAGCGGAGATGTTTATGAGAGAGAATAGGTCGGCATGGTCTTCCCCAGGCTTGCCAACACAAAATATACGCCTGGCTGTTTCCAAGAGAAAGCACGAAAAAGTCTAGGGATCATTATAGCAAACGTGAATACGCATCCATGGGAAGTATATAAATAGAAATCAACCTGCGACGAAATTACTACTGACATTGTAAACCATTATTTACATAAAAAAATCGATTCATCAGAAAGAAGCTATGCTTAAATTCAATTATTAAGTACGTATCTACATCTACATGTTAACCTGAAATTCATCAAAGTTGTGGGTGGCAGGGGATGCAAAACTCACGATTATGAGATCTTCATATGCTTTCTATCAATGTAACATGGAATTTAGTTCTTTTCCTCCAATTAGTAGCTCAATTCTTCAATAAAGGTTTGTGGGTATATATATGCTTTTACCAAAAGAAACAGGCACAAATTAGACCTTTAAAAAATAAATGTGCCAAAAAATAAGAACCGATAAATGATTGAAATGACATCCTATGCACATATCCAGCGGCGAACAACAGCGATAAATGTTCAATCGCCGAAAACCCTGATGTTCAATTTTATTGGTTTTTTATTGGTTGGACAACAGGTGGTAAATAGGAGAAGGGGAACTCCTCTGAGAGAAGATTGGATACACTAGATAGGAAGAAGATCCTTCTGGAAGAGCAGAGGGTGGAGAATTTAGAGGCTAAAGGAAAGAGACCAATAGCCTCTTAAACAGGGGAGGGGGAAAGACATGGCAAAGGTCAAAAATGTTAACGGGCGGGAATTATATGTCTATGTGTGTCGAAATTTTTCATAAGGAAATCATCATAGCATCAGGTTTTTAATTCGAAAATGGTATGAGCGCTCCCATAATGACGATGATAAAGCATTAAGTGTGTGTTGAGCAAACGTTTAAGTAAGTCTGGATATAATATCTCATTGGTTTCGCGCGATGTAATGGAACGAAAAAAATTAATAAGAAGTACCAAACTCCAGAAAAAGCACTAGTCTCAAAAACTAAGAAATCAAGTATTTGTCTTGGATATGTCCAATAGCTAATACGAGGTCATACGGCTATTGGAGATAACTATGTTAATTACTCGATTTCTCAATTTTTATAATTAAATGCTAATCCTGGAATTTGCATTCAGCCATAAAACGAACTCGATAAATGTCAAGCAAAATGAAAAACTTCATTTCGTGTAAAATTAAGAAAGGGGGCGTTAATTCTGCATGAAGTAATAAATATGAACGCGAGAGACGATCAAACAGGTATATACACACCAAAAAGGTCAATAAATTAAATTCCGGATGCTAACGAGATGAAGCAAGAATCTCTGCCTTAACAAAGCGGCAACTGAGGAACAACCCAAAAATGAGAAAAGGGGAATTCGATTTCCAAAACGAGGAACCGTCGTGGCGGCAGTAAAAGGGGCATTTTCCCCGAAGGCATCCGTGGAGCGTAAGCGCGCTGCGAGGAAATTGGTTTACCTCAGGGACTACTCTCCCTTAATGTCAGCCCTTGTTTAAAATAGTGGACGCGGACGGAGAAGCGAACGCAGGATAGCCGCTTCCTCGAAATGAAGTAACAAGTGTAATGCGATGCGGTTAAAAGGCTACTGCAATGATTATATTTTAGGACGGCAACAAAGGGGCAGAGTAATAGGTTTTTCGCAACTAGTTTTTCATATATTTTACTGTTAAAACGTTACGTATCTGCAGGCGCAAAGGAATAAAAATGAATACTGAATAAGAAAAATCGATTACATTCAATCAAAAACAATTAATTACCTCGCGACATTCTTATGAATCCAACTTCGCATTATGTAAATTCTCAAAACTCCACTTACTGCGGTATTTTTCGGTAATGTTTGGAATAATGTTTTGTTTGCTTGTTATGCAACATTAAAACTCAACCAAAACCAAATCATGCAAATGTTTATTCGCTCTTTTATTTATGAGACAGCTATCTTGGTACTAAATATCAAATTTCCGGAGTTCAAAGAACGGCGCTTTGAATCGTATGAGACCTGCGCAAAAGCCAAGGAAGCGACTCTGAAGATGTTGCCAAACATTTACTTGGACCACGTGTTACACTCACGGGTGAATCGTTGGGACAAATGCATTGCACTCCAGGATGATTACTTTGAAAAAGAAGATGTTTATTTATTCTGAAATGGAAGGTAATAGGAAAATTTTCCCTAAGTGTGGCATCTTTCCCCATTTACCTCATACATATGTACTTTTGCCTTAAGTAAATTAGTCTCATAAATTCTTGAACAGCCATCGTTCACTCGCAGTTTGAAGGAGAAATTGTGGCGTCACTGGACATTTTCTGAAATACGGTGATTAATTTTAGCGAAAAAAGAAAAACAAAAAGTAATAGCGGTTGATTCATGATTACGCAAGATGGGTACCGCGATGAGGAGGCGCCCAAGACTGGTGCCAACGCCATAACCACGAATTAACCACATCCTGAGGGATTTCGCATTGTTATGGAGTTGTAACTGCAAGAGGTCTTCGTGCGAAAGGTCGTTACGCAAGGGATTTCTGTATAACTAAAGTTGACCAACTGTTTTAGCCCAAATCAACAAAAATGGCATTTTCTCATAAAAAGCAAAAGCATCGGTAATGCAGTCTGGATAAATTAAAAATCAGAAGAAATTTCTAGACGGAACATTAATTTAACAAGCTAGAGAACTTTTCTTTAGTTTTTACGAACATGAAAGTTCAATATATCAACGAACTAATTAAAACTGGTTAAACAACATAAAAATAATGATGAATTAAAATACTGAGGATTGACATAAATGACAACTTTAAAGCTAATAAGAAAAAATAATCATGAATGTGAAGAGAGTACAAAAGTTAGAACGGAAAGTTTCTGTCAAAATTTTGTAAAACACTATGAGTAGGAGAGGTCACTTTATGTACAGTTGATTTTTTTATACATGCAAATGAAGTATGAAAAAGGTAGCTCATTTAAAAAAATAAAAATGATTAATTTCTTTCGATTTTAGGATGTCCGTTCTGCTAATAAAAATCAGATAAGAGATGAACATCTAGGTTAAAGCCCCAAAACACGTGTTATCAATATATTAGCGAAAAATTCTTTCTTGAATAATAGCACCGGCATTGTTTCTTTGGAAAAGCGCTAAAGAAGGTGGAACGTGGACGGAGGATAACAGATTACACTGCGAGAGTGCGAGATTACAAATGAACTTGTTAGAGATTATTTATTAATGCCACTGAATGGCGTTATGCCAAGTTTGGTACAGCTAAATTGAAAGACATAATACAATCCAGTAATTATTGCGCATTCAGTATATATTTCAACGACTGTAGAGGCAAGTAAATTAAAATTATGATACGTAAAAGCGTAGTGGCCAGCGGCGGAACCAGGACGGGGTAACCTGGGCCGTGCCCTGAGGCCAGGAACCTTGGAGGGGCCCGGTCGGCTATTATTAGTAGCTATAGACTCCTTGAGAGCCATACATTAAATAACATGAGCAAGACTACGGTAATGACTTTATCATGCGAGTATATGAAGATATGTAGTTTGAAAAAAACGAGTTAGCACAAAGTCGTTAAATCATTACGGTACCGAATAAATTTGGTACGGTTGGCCATCTTAGTTAAGTGGGGACAAGCAATTTTTCTTGTCCCAGGGCCCGCGGCTTACTACTTCCGCTACTGCCAGTGGCGATATCGTGAACGTCGAGCTGTCGACTTATTTCGACTTCCACACACCAATATAAGGAACCCGAATTCTTTTTCGTTGCTCCCGAGTCCGAAAAAAGTTTCTGCAGTTCCGTCAGATCTCGGAACTAAACGGTTTAACAGGATCTGATGAAATTTCGTAATAACATAGGGCAGGGGTCACTAAACGTTTTAATGAGAGGGCCACATGAGGCTGTAGGTATATACTTCTGTGCGGGTCATATACGACATTTCAAATGACGGATCGGGCCGTTTGTAAATTTCAAACATAGGTTTGAAAATGTATATGATTGTGTAATGTTTAACACGCCTATATAAAAGGTATACTAGGGACTGCGCCTGTGGCGCTCAACTCCGTGCCCCGCTTCGCGTGGCGTTTTCGCCCGCTTCACGGAATACGTGCGTCAACTCCTCCCGCAGCTCCCTCAGAGTAGGACGTTGCTACGCGCCTTGATTTTGGCTCGCAATTTTCGGTTAAGTCTTTTGAAATGAGAAGTACCAGTGTAATTATTTACAGACTAACAATTCATTTACTAAACCAACTAACGAACTATTTTTATTTATTTTATTTTCACTTTCTCCAAACATTGTATAGGAGAAAGTATTGTTTCCATGAAAAAAAATCAAATTCGAGGTTTCAACGAAAATCAACGTTGCCAATATAGCAAATCTGTAGCTAGATTTGGCTACTTTACATTCACACTATCTCCTAAAAGAGGCCCTAGCGACTTCTTACAAATCTAGCGAATCGATAAAAAAATCTAGCTATTTCTAGCGAATCGATAAAAAAATCTAGCTATTTCTAGCGAATCGATAAATAAATCTAGCTATTTCTAGCGACTACCCAAAAAACTCTTATTTAAGTTGGAAATATGTCATAACCGATAAATATTTGTTAGATTTCATAGTCAAAATGCTCTTTGTCCGCATACATTCCTTATAGACGACACTACGAAAGCATCCCTTTGAAATATTATGTACACAATCAACTTGGAAGATGAGTATATGAATAACAAAGTCTTTTTTTCGTATTTCTTCCATATAATGATATGGAAACAACAATAGGGAATCTACAATTTTCTCTTAGCGATTATATGCATTGTAATATATAGATTAAAAGATTTTATTCGGACAGAGGAAATCACCAAAAAAGTCTGCGATAGCAGATAATTACGACATTGTTTTACGAGTTAAAAATTGGAGTATGCCCTGCTAGATACCTCCCATGCAATTCTTATGGGGGATAATTGAAGTAGTGTTGGGTAAAGGACTTGAAAAATAAAGTATATATTTTTAATTACCCGTTGAAATTGGTTCAGACGAAGGTTCCATCTCCTTCTTAGCGTATAAAGGACAATAAAAGCTTAAAAATAGTTTAGTTATATGCAGTGCACTCAAAAACAATATTCTTATTATATGGAAACACCTTTTGGTTAGTTTCCTTACGCAGTCATTAATATCATTGGTAATTTATATACTCTAGCTACCAAGAAGATGAAATATAGCTCCAAAATGCTAAAAAAGTGGCAACACTGACGAAAATACACGTTTAAGGTCCCCTGAATACGATTATTTTCTCGATGGTGTCTGTGTCATAGGATTTTTGGAAGCATGGAATTTCTGGTAAATCAACCTTTTGGATTATTATAGGATAGGAATTTTGTGCGCGCTCTAAGTCAAAAACTACTTCATCATTACTAAACTTTACATTTCAGATTTTTGCTAGAAAATCAAGAATTGATAAGATTTTCGTTGAATTCATTCATGTGAACAATCGTTATAATCAAAGTTGTAGAAAATATACTTTTTTAAAAGTTCTGTTTGAAACGGATTTTTAAGAGATATTTTGAATGTCAAAATACTAAGTAGATCGCTAAGTGATGCCTTTGCTTCCGTTGCTATGGTAAAATTTTCTAATTTGTGATAGCGATGCTTGCGTTGACAAGGATAATTTTAGTTGCGATAAAAATTATCCCAATGCCAGCTAGCGTCAATTTTGTAAACAAATTTTCTTTTAAATATTGACAGCGATCCCGTCGCCGCCAACAGCAATTTTAATCGCGCATCGATATTTTGTTATCCATAGCAACAAATAACAATAGTTTACTTATTTTTTCAATTTGAAAATATATTAAAGTGTTATTCATTGTAAAACTTATTCAAAGTGTTTAAACATTATTCACGAGCGTTATTTCCGATAGTTATTCTTAAGACCACTGTTATCAAGAGCAGCTTGTAATTACCATCCATTACCCTGTATGTAGAAAGAAATGTGCTGGACACAACAATTTTTAAACGAATAGCAATTTTTCCAACGCGGTCAACCTGGCCGCGCGGTCTCTCGAACCATCTGAGACTTGAAATGCGGCCCATCCGAAAAACCGCAACTTTAAATGCGGCCCGCCGAGGTACTCAGAAAAATTTGAAGCCTGCCATCGGAAAAAGGTTGCACACCCCTGTCCTAAGGTCGCGCGAGCAATCTCCACCACTCCATCTCCCCCATCATCAACAAAATGCCAACGGTAAATACTCTCTCCCCTTTTTGTGATGCGTCTGCCGATGTAGCATCTCAAAACTACTTTTTTTAATTTAGAGAGATTGCGTTCCTGTACTCAAGAAAAATAATCTAAATTTCATACATGATATCCAATTCTAACATTCAGCGAGCAATTATACGAATATGCACGTCTTAGAAAAATTGACGAGAAAAGGCGTGTCAGATGAAACCACTGCGCGGGGTATAGCTTGGGGAATCTTTAAAATAGGCTATCAACCGGAATAGAAACTTTGTTGAAATGAACCATATCGCGCGATTTACTCAAAAATGGTTCAAAATATTTTGATTAAAATCCGTCCAGTAGCTTAGGTTGTTATCACAAACAATATTACCTGTCACAAAAATAATTATAACCAGCGACATTATAATACATCGAATTTGACATCCAGCTACCGGTAGTCTCTCCCCGCATCAGCAGCTGCAGCTGCGAGAAGATATCTTTCGCGCGTAAATGCTTTTTACTGCCATCAGTGAAATTACTGTATTTACCTACTAGAAGCGTACGGCTATGAGAAACTTTGTGCAATATATGTTGCAACAATTTCTTCTTTGAACAATTTCTATCAAGGGTGCATCATGAACTCTCAAGTGTGGCCAGAATAGACAATGAATATCGGAAAATAGCACCTGAATATTATTCAGCTTAATTTTAAGCGTAGCGATCCGTGTACAAAAGCGCTATCGTTTAATCCGCCAACTAGTAAGCCACCTTAACTTTAAACCCAGAGGCGCAGCTCCTCCGTTTGTTTCGCAGAAATGTAAATCTTTCATTAATTATTCATGCGGAATTTAATGTCACTCAAATACTCAAATTAAATTTTGTCTCTACGCATCATAAATGGAGTATTTTTTTTTAATCGCTAAAACTCATGACGCCATTACACTTTTAAATCTTTCCCATAATTGCTACTATTCAGCCAAGTTGATAGAAAATGGCTGTAAAGAATCATATTCGAACGTAAATTCTGAATGTCTGGCACAGTAGAGAGCGAAAGTCTAAAAAAATACAAAATTGAATAAATTCCAACAGTAAAAACGAAATATAGAAGTAACGTAGGTATACCTTATGTAATGGATAGGACAAATAATAGGCAGAGTATGTGAAACTGAGGAGTCGATGCAGAAGATAAATCAAATTATAACCTTGAAAGTTTTGAACAAAGTACTTCAGACTAAATGAAAGGAGAAGGATGAAAAGAAGGCTATGACGACAAGAGATCTGAAAGCAAAGGAAAAAGAGCCAAACATTTAGACGAGATATACGATACCGGCGCAACAAAAATTCGTACGGGATTGTGTGTGATTTATGATTCCACAGCAGCATCAGGCAAATGAATGGACATGAGAAACGTAGGAACACAACGATTATCCAGTGTGACTTCACGCACGTGCGCATGTTAAGTGGCAGTTATACACTTGACAAAAAAGGAACATCCCCGCACAGCGACTCAATGTAGTTTTATTATAAGGCTTCAAGTCGACACGATGGCCGGAAATATCAGGGCGTACATAAAGGCAACATATAAGCAATTATATTCTATAGCTTCGGAAAAATTATACGAAATATGTATTGTCTTTCGCTATTTCTGCCTTCTTCGCCTCAATTTCAAACAGTTCCTCTTCGCAGATTTTTTCCACACATCTAGTTGTCAAGCAGCAATTATAAAACATACACATTTCCTCGTTAATAAGCCCTTACAAAAAGACCAAACACTTGCACTAAATTAAAACGATCACGGAACTGAAGCTTTCGAAATGTAGGCAAGGCGAGGTTTTTCGCCATGACCGAATGGTGGATTTTTTAGGCTTTTTTTCCTCCAGAAAACAACCGCCCTTCAGAGCTGCATGCGCGCAACCCATAGTATCATTATATATAGACGTTTCTTACAGAGGAGGAGGAGGATATAACATGCATATAACAAATAGGAGGATACTAATGTTTAGGCACTTCCAGATGAGCTGGAGATTCGAAATTTTTTTCTTAGGTAGGATTTTGCGCAAAACCGACTAGAAAAACCGAAAATCTTGAGAAAGTGCAACAATGCGGTCGCTAAAAATTCGCAATTGTTTAAACAAATTTTCAAGGTTTATGTATTTCCGAATGTGCTACGGAGCTGAAATTTTTTTAGAGGTAGGATTTGTAAAAAAACGAAATAGAGATTATACAAATTTTGATATTTTAATTTTTTTGGCAGTTAAATTTTTTTTTAATTTAAACAATTAGGTAAATGTTTAGATACTACGGGGTGAGTTAGAGAGTCGAAATTTTTACGTTATTTAGAGTATGGTCTATGTAAACGAATAAACATTTCAATGTATCCATGAAATTCCTATAGCGGCCGTTAATAATTATTTAAATTTAAACAATTAGATAAATGTTATTTTAGTTCTAAATGTCCAACAAATATAAAATTTTGCTGAAATGTGTGGCATTATTAACCCAATGTGAAAAAAGTATAATATTAGTAAAATTGCAAAAAATACCGATTGTTTTACTCCATTATTTTTCCATAAGGAAAACACCAAAATCGGCCCCGAGGAGAAATTTTTTAATTAAAGAAATATTTCCGATGATGAAATATCTTTCCGAAAACTCAATGTTTTTTCAAGGTGAGATGAAATGCTTGCAGTATGCAAGCACCTACTAGTATGCACATATACGCACGCGCACACACACACATACATCTCTTATATAAGTAAACGTGGACTTTTGGGCATTTAGGTCTGGAGTGAATATTTTGTTCCCAAGGCTTCATCCGGGTGAAATGTTAGATTTAGTGAACCGCATGGACCCTTAAATACCCACGTGTGGCTAAGGAGACGCATGTTGCTGATTCCTTGGTCTGGCTTAATTCCGCAGCAAACTATATACCTATAACACCAAATACCCTTGTGCGGATTAACAGTACGGCGGATTAACCGGGTGTTCTGAAGTGAGTTTGAAATTTCCAGCCTATATGAAAAATTGATAAGACACGGTCTTCACTGGTTTATTAAACATCCGCCGGTATATCAGATTAATTAAGCATACGTTGTTTCATCAAAGACGACAAAATTGGCAGCTCTTTGACAAGAAATGTAATGTCAGCTACTTTACCTATCACTTTTACTTGAAATGAATTTTCCCTTTTATTTTAGAGAAATAATTAAAAACTAAGGACCATCTTAAATTCAGAGAGATGTTAACTTTCTCTATGGATGAGTAATATTTTTATCTTCCTGAACAATCTATTTTATGTGCACACAAAGCGGTGATCTGATGGTCAGACAGAAGAGTCGCTGCAACAAACAAACTTAAATTTTTTGTTCATTATTCCACCTTAATCACTGTTATGGTTGAGCTGATAGCTTTTAAGTAATGACATGCGACCTGTTTTTATTTAAATAAATTTCCACAGTATTTAGCAGGTATTATATTAAACTTCTATTTTTAAAATGCGGATCATCCGTGTTGCTCAATTATCCGTGCTTTTACAAGTCCCAATTGAAACTGATAATCGAAGTTTTACTGTGTGCTATTGAATCGTCGCCTTTCCTTAAGAATTCAACTAACATCCTGAAAATTCGATCGCACTCACAACACAATTGTTTGGCGAAAAATGTGTGGCACACGACTATGAGCGAATTACTTCCCAAGGTATGACGACACGGACGATTAATTGAGAAGAACAAACTTAAGCACCGACTGTGTTGCAACTCGACTACAATGGCGGAAATAACACGGCTGAAAATGAATCACTACTTCCAAAATTATACTGTTAACTCGCGAACAAAACACGTCCAAAAGAATTCTCGTCCGCAGTAGGCGAAGTAAAATTTTAGGACCAGGATAAAATGCCACGACAACAAATCCGATAAGGTCCGATAAAAAAATTTAAGAAACACCCCTTTGAAATGTTCTCAAACACACAAGATACACCTTTCACGGTTCACTTCTCTTTCTCCTCTCCTAGAAAAATCACATTTTTTAGTTTTCTGAAAGCCGGAATCCGCGGAATTGCCACCATTTCGAAGGCGTTTCTCGCCTCATCTTTCACCAAGGTAACTCCTAGCAACGCGAAACCTCAGGAAATGAAAGGATACCGTGCACAGTCCCTCACCTTCATCTCTTCGTCCCGGAGGAAACAACTGAACCCCGCTTCCCGTTCAAAAGGAATCTCTCTCCCTCTCCACGCCTCCAGTTTCACCACCCGTGAAAAAGGAGAGTGTATCTCACCTTGTTTCCCATAAAGAAGGGAAGTGATCAGACGCCAGCGGAGAGAGGAAGCGCTCCCAAAATGGCGAATGTGGAGGGGGAAATGGTGGCGATAAGGTGCGCGGAAAAAATGTTCTCGGAAGCGAAGGAGAGAAAGAGTTAACAAAAGGAGAAAGAGAGAACGATTCTGCGAGGGTTTTATAAACCAACGTTATTTATATCTACACACCATTCGACATCACCCCCTAAATGCTGTGTAGAAAGGTGATAATGAGCACGAATAGGCGGATTTGCGCGACAATTTTCTGCACTGGCTACCGGTTAGAAGAGAGCATGTTGGGAGAAAGACGGAATCCTAACCCAATAGATATGCAGTGGTCTTCCTTAATACCTCAATTAGGTTTCCTAAATGCTGCACAATATATTATGAAATATGCCACAAAAATGGAATGCAGGAATGAATGCAGGCAATTTAAATATATCTTTGATTGTCTTGAAAAATTAACACGAATGATCAGATGATTTCAGATAAAGTTTCTTTATGAACTGATTCTTCGGCGATTGCTTATAAGAGAGAGTTACATAAAAATAATAGCATCAGGATCAATTTACTAAGATGCTACAACAGCGAAATAAATAAAAAGAGAAAGAGAGTGGAGGAAAGAGGGAGAACGTGAACGTGTATGAAGAGCGGATGCCAAGGAGCTTGTGTTGCGGTAAGATGAATGAGCGGAGATGGGATGAAATTCGATTCTCGTTGGTGATGAGAGGGGAAGGATAGGAAAGGAGGGCGGGGAAGGGTAGGAAGGGAGGGCGGGGAAGAGAAGGGAAAAAAAGAGAGGGGAAGAGAAGGAAAAGGGAGAAAGAAAGGGTAGGAAAGGAGGGCGGAGAAGGCTAGGAAAGGAGGGCGGAGAAGGGTAGGAAAGGAGGGCGGGGAAGAGTAGGAAAGCAGGGCGGGAAAGGGTAGGAAAGGAGGGCGTGGAAGGGTAGGAAAGGAGGGCGGGAAAGGGTAGGAAAGGAGGGCGTGGAAGGGTAGGAAAGGAGGGAGGGGAAGGGTAGGAAAGGAGGGAGGGGAGGGGTAGGAAAGGAGGGAGGGGTAGGAAAGGAGGGAGGGGAAGGGTAGGAAAGGAGGGAGGGAAAGAGTAGGAAAGGAGGGAGGGGAAAGAGTAGGACAGAAGGGAGGGGGAAGGGTAGGAAAGGAGGGCGTGGAAGGGTAGGAAAGGAGGGAGGGGAAGGGTAGGAAAGGAGGGAGGGGAAGGGTAGGAAAGGAGTGCGGCGAAGAGTAGGAAAGGAGGGAGGGAAAGAGTAGAAAAGGAGGGAGGGGAGGGGTAGGAAAGGAGGGAGGGGAAGGGTAGGAAAGGAGGGAGGGAAAGAGTAGGAAAGGAGGGAGGGGAAAGAGTAGGAAAGAAGGGAGGAGGAAGGGTAGGAAAGGAGGGCGTGGAAGGGTAGGAAAGGAGGGAGGGGAAGGGTAGGAAAGGAGTGCGGCGAAGAGTAGGAAAGGAGGGAGGGAAAGAGTAGAAAAGGAGGGAGGGAAAGAGTAGGAAAGGAGGGAGGGGAAGGGTAGGAAAGGAGGGAGGGAAAGAGTAGGAAAGGAGGGAGGGGAAGGGTAGGAAAGGAGGGAGGGGAAGGGTAGGAAAGGAGGGAGGGGAAGGGTAGGAAGGGAGGGAGGGGTAGGAAAGGAGGGAGGGGAAGGGTAGGAAGGGAGGGAGGGGAAGGGTAGGAAGGGAGGGAGGGGAAGGGTAGGAAGGGAGGGAGGGGAAGGGTAGGAAGGGAGGGAGGGGAAGGGTAGGAAGGGAGGGAGGGGAAGGGTAGGAAGGGAGGGAGTGGAAGTGTAGGAAGGGAGGGAGGGGAAGGGTAGGAAGGGAGGGAGGGGAAGGGTAGGAAGGGAGGGAGGGGAAGGGTAGGAAGGGAGGGAGGGGAAGGGTAGGAAGGGAGGGAGGGGAAGGGTAGGAAGGGAGGGCGGGGAAGAGAAGGAAAGGAGGGAGAAGAAGGGTAGGAAAGGAGGGAGAAGAAGGGTAGGAAAGGAATGCGGCGAAGAGTAGGAAAGGAGGGAGGAGAAGGGTAGGAAGGAAGGGCAGGGAGGAGAAGGGTAGGAAGGAAGGGCGGGGAAGAGAAGGAAAGGAGAGAGGGAAAGGGAAGGAAAGGAAAGAGGGAAAGGGTAGGAAAGGAGGGCGAGGAAGGGTAGGAAGGGAGGGCGGGGAAGGGTAGGAAAGGAGAGAAAGAAAGGAGGAAGGGAGAGTGTGTACGGAGGAAGGGAGAGAATGGATGAAGGATCGAAGGAAGAGAATGGATGAAGGATCGAAGGAAGAGAATGGATGAAGGGTCTAAGGGAGAGAATGGATGAAGGGTCGAAGGAAGAGCGGATGAAAGGAGGGAGAAAATGGAGAAAGTGAATGGAGAGAGGGAGAGTGCATGAAGGGAGGAAGGAAGAGTGGAGGAAGAGAGAATGGACAAAGGGAGGAAGGTAGAGTGAATGAAGGGAGAAAGTGGATGAAGGGAGAAAGTGGATGAAGGGAGAGTGTATGAAGCGAGAGAGTGGATGAAGGGAGAGGGTGGATGAAGGGAGAGAGTGGATGAAGGGAGGAAGGAAGAGTGGAGGAAGAGAGAATGGACAAAGTGAGGAAGGTAGAGTGAATGAAGGAGAAAGTGGATGAAGGGAGAGTGTATGAAGCGAGAGAGTGGATGAAGGGAGAGGGTGGATGAAGGGAGAGAGTCGATGAAGGGAGAGAGCGGATGAAGGGAGAGAGTGGATGAAGGAAGGGAGGAAGAGTATATGAAGGGAGAGTGGATGAAGGAAGGAATGAAAAAACAGAGTGGATGGAAGGAGAGGGAGAAAGAGAGTCGATGAAGGAAGAGGGAGAAATGAGGGAAGGAAAGAGAGGAACGTTAGCAACGAGATAAATGTATGATGGGGAGGAGTAATAGGGAAGATGAGGGGGGTGGACGGAAACATCAATTATTAGCGCGCCTTGTAAAACGGAAAACGAACCCTCAAGGTACAGTGGCGTCCTTACCTTAAGACGAATTAGCTTTTTCTATCCACAATATCCAGAAAAATGGCCTTTCAAAAATTGTTATTCATTACTCTTTTGTCGAGTATAGTGATTCGTAAAAACACATCGAGGAAATTCATTCTGTCTTTTCCGCGCTTCCACAGAAATTACCCGTCTTTCCATGCCATCTGTACTTTTAGATCAGGCGTCGGCAAACTTTTCTGCATGGCGAGCCACATTCGTAGTTGTGAATGCTTCGGAGGGCCACAAAAGAAGTCGTGATAGTTTCGGCGGGTCGGATGAATGTTTACATCATAAGTTACCCAGAGATTCTGTGGTCTCATATGAGTGAAAATCAAATCTAAATAATTTACTAGCGTTAACACTTCATCAGAAAAATATTTGAGTCAAACAATTTACTGAAAAAATATGATACCGATTACTATTTGATCGTAACTTCTCGGGCCTCATAAAGTACTCTCGGAGGCCGTATGAGGCCCTCGGGCCGTAGGTTGCCGGCCGCTGCTATTTTGGAACGTTTTTATTTTATGACAGCTGATGGAATGAGGAAAGCGAATTGACATTTTCTGAGCAGAGACACCGAGATTAAAGATGCGAATGAAGGAAAACTCGAAGGAAAAAAATAAAAAAGAAAGGATTTCAGAAGATTTTATGTCAGTAACTTTTGTTCGGAAATGTTTACAGATGGCCTCAATGCGGATCGCCATTTTTTCATTATGTTCGAAATGGAGGAAAGCGGAGAGGGCAGAAGGGGAAGAGAACAAGACTTCGAGGAGATTCTTCAATCCGCCGAAGATACGACGTCGGTCAGTATTTCATTACGAGAGGTTAGTGACTTCACAAGCCACGGTAACATCAAAAAATAAGTTTAACTTACGGTAAAGAAAATCCGAAAACTAGTCAATTCGCTAAAATAGTTTATGCCAGGGGTTCTCAACCTTTTATCTCTGTTGGATACTCACTACATTCTGGGAGAGGGAGGCGGGTACAACCATATAAACACATAAAATTGAATATTTTTCAATTGAATTCTGAGAAAAGCAAAATAAACTGAGAGTGCCTAGCATCCATTTTAGCGTTTTTTTAAAATAACTATTGTTTTCAATGCCCGTCCGTACGTGCGAAAATTTTTGATGCAGTGAGAAAAGCTGGGAAGCTAAGATTTACAGGATAGTTTCGGCTGTTGACAGACATGGACCCTATTGAGTGCGTCTGTGATTCCATCAGTCACATTTTTTTAGATCAGTCCGCAGATTAACTTTCATATCATGTAAAATGGCAGTCACTCTTCCGGTAGTTGTATCGTTTGAAAGTTACAAATTTTCATTGCTGGTATTATTTTCTTTATTTGAAAATTCTACAAAACGTTGCTCGCCACTCGCAATTAATTCTTCCTTAATAAGGTGGCCATCTCCAAACTGTTTTTTCATCGATACTAATAAGTGAGAAATTTTAAAATAAGGTAATGTTTCGTTTTTAAACTTAACAACAGGCTTGGTAACTGTAGGTTGCTGCTCCGATAATTTTGGTTTCAAATCACTAACTTTCTTTTAATCCAGTTGAAAATTGCATATCAAATGATGAATGACTAGCCTTGAAATGCATTTATATATTGTGTCTCTTTGGCATTGCCACGCTATTAGAGCAGCGGGTAGCTGGGAATGCCACGAAGGGTACCTAGAAATACCTCGGTGGGCACCACGTTGAGAACCTATGGTTTATGCTAATGGCAAAGAGAACATTTGAGTGACGTGGAGATCATCATCGTGCGTGGGCATGTTGAAACGAGCTTGTGGAGGGATGGGATTAGGAGGGAGGGGAAAGAGGGAGCGGCGAGGAAGGAGGGGATTAGGAGGAAGGGAATTAGGAGGAAGGGAATTAGGAGAAAGGGAATTAAAAGGAAGTGGAAGGAGGGAGGGGACGAGGAGGGAGGGGACGAGGAGGGAGGGGGCGAGGGGGATAGATGAAGAGGGATGGGTACAGTGGTGCTATCCTGGGTTTAGCCTCAGCGGATGGAGAGGAAAAGACCGGTAGAAAAGTTGCTTTGAAAAAGCCGGCCTCGGTAGAAGGGTGGCTAGCGTGTCTGGCCCCCAATGGGGTCGCGGGTTCGAATCCTGTCGAGGGCATGGCTGTATGTGTTCGTCTTTGTTAACGTTATTACGCTCATTGTAAAAGGCCGTTAACGGCTGTTTATGAGCTAATATAAAATAAATTTTCAAAAAAATTAATCATCGGCAACAAAGGACGAGTCAGCGGACATGAACAGACGATAGGAGGTTTGTAGATGTCCTCAAAAGAAATGGACGGCTGCATGCAGTTAAAAAAAGAGGGCAGACTATTGAAAAGGCGTATCTAAGGAGCTCACTTCAGATAACGCAGAGTGGATTCTTAGAGGAGACTGAGGAAATCGAGATGCTCGCTCTTCAATGGTCTTAAACATCAGTCACGTTTGTTGCATGATTCGAAGTCGCACAGTATCGAAGCGGTGTTTTGGATTGAAATAAATCAACCTTCCGAATTCGATATTTTGACTCGATTCCCATCGAAAATGCATCGGCATGGGAAGATAAGAACGTCAAAACGCGACATCAAGTTAGCAATATCGTCCGTAAAGGCTTGAGACTTAATACTCGGATTTCATTGAAAGAATTAATATTGGGAAATTTTCTGATATCTAACATATGTGTTAAGAACGTGTTAAATAGAAAATATTGGTGTATCACAAGTACAATTGAGACAACCAATATTTACTTTCATACATTTACAATGAAAGTTATTTATCATTAGACACATTTGAATTCGAACACGTTTCCTAGAAAAACAATTAAACATCTAAGGCTATCGACAGATTTAAAATTGCCCCCAAGGAAGTTGTGAAATATTTATCTCTTATACTGAGTTTCGAGAACAACAATTCGGTAAATTTTCATAATAAATTATTAGGAAATAGAAAAATCTCACCAGAAGTATTTTAATTTATACACAGGAAAAAATCATTTGCCACGTTGATTTCTGGATTTTTTTCGTCACTAAAAATGCATCACTGAGATCTGATTACTGTTCTTTCTACTCTCGTAAAAAACCCAACAATTCTGCCATCGGCATTCTTTTTAAAATTTAAAATACATGACTATCATATTAGTCTCCTCCTCGTAATATGTCTCACTATATAAAAGTTCATCTTTGAAGCATACCTTCAATGCATGGCCTCGTATTTATACGTTCGTGTCGTTTTCTGACTTTAGTGACAGGCAATAGAAACACTGAATAAGGAAGATAAAAATTTGTAGCCCATTCATTGGCATCGATTTCTTCCCCATGCTCAGCCGGAAGCACGCTTTCGTAGTGTCTTTTCTGGCACAAATGTCATTTCACGCGAGGTACATTAGACGACCCTCATTTGAATTTCGACATTTCGCCGTCGCTTCCACGTTGAGCACGACAACTCAACGGCCGATTTTTTCAATGCATCTTAACCCTTAACCGGTGAAGTCCAAGAATTGTTTCATTACTGGCGACTAACATTCATTTCCACATTATAATTTTAAACTTAGAATGGTTAGAACCGAAAATTGTTTCCGCCAATTCAGGTTATAATAATGCATTATAATGTTTTGGTAAAATTGTTTATGTATTTAACTGTTTTAAACACATCAGCAAAAAACTATTTAATAACGTACTTCAAAAACCATCATAATAATTTTATTGGAGATTATCCGATTTCTTCTATGTTTAACAACTTCATGAACTAATTATACCTAAAAACAAATATTGTATGAATTCGTTCTACAAAACTGCGATGCCTCGACATAACCGATAAAATTTCATCAATTAATCTACAATGTGAGTCAAGTTAAATTTTAAGGCAATCCAAGAAATTTGGTTTCTTGCGCTCAACAGACTGTTCTTTGTTTCGTCGACGGGAAAGTTGTACAGGTTTTTCGGGAAGTTAACTTAATACAGTTTCTTCGTCCACTTCAGGTACCTTCACGAATTATCTTTATGCAGATTTGTATTTCTCTTGGTATTTTTTTATTATTAAACCATATTAGTCATCCATCCATCTAGAAGCTATATCTTCGAATTTTGGATTGCCTCTTCAACCATATTGCTGTCACTCCACAAAAATAACTAACTTAATATTTAAAAATACAAAGATCTAATAAACCTTTCCCTGGGATAGCTAGCTCAACATTATTTGCTATGAAGGCGGGAAATTCTTAGTATCTAGAGCAGGAGTGCACAACATACGGCCCGCCGGCACATTTTGTGTTGCCCGGCAGGATTTAACTCAGCTGGTGCTTTCCTTTTCCGTAAAAAAATACAAGTAAAATTTATCATGGGTATTTATCGCATGTGTGAACAAATAGTCTCTTTTATGAAATTAAACAATGCTCCATTACGTTCAGCATTGACAGATCTGAGTTTAAGAAATATCCTAAGAACAGCAACTACCAGCATTACTCCGGATATAAGATGAATGGTGAGAGAAAAACGGTGCAACATCTCTCATTGAATAAGTAAATTATATTTGTTTGTCACCTCATTCATGTCGCATAAAAATTGCATGTAAAAGTTGTTACGATAATTACTGAATCTACAATAGTGTACTTAAATTTTTTATGTATAAAACTTGCATCGCGTGGCCCGCCTAGGTCCAATCAAAGTCGATTTTGGCCCGTGTCAACTTTTGAGTTGTGCACCTCTGATCTAGAGGGTGCGGGGAGGGCAGGGCAATCCCATATTGCTATAAACGATAGATTCGAAAAATAAACATCATAAGATTCGTATTCAAATGTTTATAGATAAATAAATATATGTATGTATATGTATGTTCAATTCCCGGTCATAGCAGACTTTTTTCTCGTTTCAAAAATTGTTCCATATGTATGTAAAGCAAAACGTCTTCATAAAAATCACTTAATATTAACTCAATCTCCTGCGAAAGCACATGTATTTGTTTGTTTGTTGAATATTTGTTTTTGAAGTCTGTATTAACGAGTTAATACCGCATAAATACGCAGAAGTGCGTCACCTGCTTGTTTCTGTGTGTTTCGGAAGATGATGGAGGATGGCAGGACAAAGGATTGTTTAGCCATTGCACCCATAGCGATGACGCAAAATCATTTGATAATGCAACGTTTTCAACGTTCGATGATATTTAAAATAAATTCTACACACTTCTAATTCGTTTTCTGGGCCAATGGTCTCAGAAAACTTTTTAAAAGATTTACCCCTAAAGCTATGAAGTTAGATTTGATCGAAATTCAATAAATTTCGCTTTGGAACCAAAATTGAATTTAATATTGACTTTTGGATTCGAACAATTTCGTGTTGACTACACACGAATCAATGAAATTACAATGAATACCAATTGCAGTTTTAATATCTCTTGAAGACATCTTTCTTTGTCCATATTAAAAACATACAATTACATCGAGAGGAACAACAATGAGAATGGAAATAATTATTTCCCTTTACCCTTTCGCAACAAAATTTAAAGTTTCGAATTTTTTTACTTTATTTCTTACAAATATATTGGCAATAAAATAAACTAGGTTCAACTGTCTAAAATAAAAAATTATTAACCAAAACCTAAATGCTATATATGAAATACCAGAGGGACAGATCAAGGTAGAACGTTTGGTTATATTTGCCCCTCCCTCTCTCCCATTCTCCCACCCTCTTTCTCTTCCTCTACCCCATTTTCCTCTCTCTCCTTCCCATTCTCCCTCGGTCTCTCCTTATCAATCTCCCCTCAAAAATGAAGTGACAGCGTGATATACGTGAAACCATACATATACTAACATTAAAAAACAAATGACGAATGTAAAATAAACACACAAAGTAAACATAGATACGTATCATGCGATGCGTAAGATATCTACGCACTTAAAAAACAGACTTTGAACGGAAAACGCTTACACAAATATAACGTTCAACTTTTACCCATATAAAATAATCGGTTTCTCAAATGCGGCGACAATGGGAGTTATCATGATGGCTTACATTAACCATTGTTAAAAACTTGAAAAAATCACGTCTTTTTATTCCATTTAAAAATTTTACGCTAATTAGGTACGAAATCAAAGCCACAGTCTTATGAAAGACGATGACATGTTTAAAAGATGCGAGAAGTAGATTCCAACCAGTATATTGCGAAAAAATCGTCGAAATCGTAATTTCCGTTCTCGAGTTATTATCGTTAACGTAATGGTTACAGTGATACGTACGAAATGACCAAGGTGGCTATTATTATGAGTAGAAGATACGCAAAAAAAACTTGGTTTCATCTGTGTACGTATGAGATATCATATGGAACAATAAAAAAAACCTGCCATATTGTTGAAAGGATTCCTAAAAAATTCACCGAAGGGGTAAATCTACTATTAAGAAGTGGAAGGCATTTTATCCATCTATCATAATAAAATTGTCGACATACGATTAAGTCAAATAACGAACGGAATACGTAAAACGTTTTTGAGAAATACCGAAGACAAGAAGCGCAGCACTCGGTAGTAAATAACAGATCCGGTTTCCAAGAACAGTAACACGGATTAGGCGAGTCATTTGTCGTTTGACTAATGATCTGAACTGTGCAACAGAAACAAGGCAGATTTTCCGCAGCGAGAAGCGTATAAAACACGTCCGACCAAGCGGTTTTGAGTGCGGCACGGTAAATCCACATACAGTAGAACACGACACGGGTTAATGTGCGTTACTTCCGATTCATCGAGAAATTATACCAGGCTCTGCTGGAAGTAGGATGATGCCGAAATTCATTAGTCTTCCCAATCAATGGAGTGGTTAAAGTAAAATGCGCGGCGAAATAGCATTACGGACAAGCTGAGGATTCGTTCGACCTACTATGTAATAATATTAATATTCTAATAGGAACTGCGTCTAGACATATTGCGTTTAATTCATTTTTTTCTGGGAGCAACGAATTCTAATCGCTTAAATTTAAGCAAAATTCCTTTGTGAGTTGTTTCAATGAGTATTCCAAAGATTTAAAATAAATTTGAAATGGTAAAAATTACTTGTTAAAGTATACTATTATCAGGAATGAAACACTAAAATTATATTATAAGTTGATAAATTCGGAAAAATTTCCTTGGAAAATTTCTATAACTTTAAATATTAGTCACTATATTTAAACATACCTGTAAAGATAGTTAGTCCACCTTTAATGAAAAAATTAATTTTAAATTGTATATGGAAGTGCAAGAAGAGAAATAAATGTAGATATTTAAACTGTAACTTATCTTTAGTGGCAGGCCGTGATATCATGTTGTTAGGGTTTTTACCTAGAAAGAAAAAGAAACCGTAATAATCACTAGGGAAGAAAAGACCATAAGAATCACATCTTAATTATACTTTATCTATTTTTATAGCCACATGCACACATTAAATGTAACTGATTATGTTTAAATATTAAAGTAACATTCCTGGTGGCACTCGGGAAATATTTTTAAGTTCATAAACATAATTTTCTTTATTCGCACCCACATACAACTAAACTAGTAACTAGTAAAACTACGCAAAATGGCAACCTAAAACATTATTTTACTTTTCTCCTCTAATGTCTGCCGCGTGGTTCGTGGACATCGAGAACCTTGTCAAGCCTCGTTCCAAGAGTTTCAATTCATTTGACATCTCCCGAGTTAAGGAACGAGGAAATTCTCTCTTTATTGAGTCTATTGGAGAACGATCTAAAGCCAGGCCGCAACAAAAGGACTATTTTACTTCCACACCGTCCATTGCCCCCTCTACCACTTCCACCAACAAGAAGGACTTCAACCTCACACTAGACGACCATTCGAAATCTCACATTCTTCGATCAATTAATCTAATTCTCATTTCACAACCGCCTCCAATAACAAATAGCTCAATTATTTGATGACGGCTTCCACCGTCCATTCGATATTTTGGCCTTTCGCTGCACCACGAAATGAAAAGAATTATATTATCGAAGATAAACAGTGGAACGGCAGTTACTAACAAGATATACTTATTGTTCTGGCCGCGCTCCATTTTTCTCAGCTTCTTTCTGTTCGAGAGATAAACGTTAAGACAAAAAAAGCTTTCATGAATTGGAGGATCTATAAAGAGGCCGTATGATCCGATAAAAATATACTTTTTGTCGGAAGGAATATTTGGTCTCAGAGGAACATAGTGAAGGACAGTGTGATCAAGGTATCTCCTCGAGATCGACTTTCGTCATATATTTCGATAAAGGTGAAGCATCCGCTGCGAAGAGCAGTAATTATCATTGAACTCGAGTGTCAAGACAAGCCTTCTTATCGCGACGACATGCGCTCGCTCCATTCATAAAGGTGTAACAAGATATGCGAGCAATGAACAAAACCAACACGAAAAAGGCCTTGAGCCACAAACAAAAAGCGATTACTTCAAATATCTTATTGTAAGAGAAGAGGCGAAAAAAAAACTCGGTAGGATTTGATTCTTTCGCACTTTATGCCTGTTCACTCGCCTGGTTTTTCCTGCAAAAAGGAAAAAAATGAAATTGCCCAGTACTTTATCAAAAGGAATTTTCTGCTGTGATCTTTTTGTCCAGTTGATAGAGAAGCGAGCATAATTATCGATTATAAACAGAATTTCATGATTTATTACTATTATAGTCATCCTTATTCCAGTGTTCTTGCGATTGATACGTTCGTCGTGACTATGTACTTTCATACTATCTCATACTGCCCTAGACCAATCTGCAGCCATAGTATAAACATATAGTTTTAAGTTCGTAGAGAACCAATAATCTGTAAAAATTAAAAACTTTTAATTAAGAATATTCATATAATAATAATACCGTTAAGGCACCCGTTTTGAACAAGACCATTATTCGTTTCTCTTGGTGTCATCCTGCCCGCATCCGACCCTCCCCTTTCCCTCCCCTATATACCCTTCCCACCTCCTCCCCTCATCCACCACGCCCCTTTACCCTCATTCTCCTCGTCCCACTCAATTTACCCAGAAGCCAGGGCAATTCCAGCCTTTTAAGGCCGACTGTCGACCGAAAAAAGTAACAAGTAGTGATTGTTGTTCAATAATTGCCGCTTAACAATACTTTTCCTTCCTTTCGACCTCTTTCTCTCGAGCGACGCTGCGGTCGGAGCGAGAAAGACGAATCGTGTGGAAGTCGATGAGGGAACGTGGTTGCGCTGTGATCCATCGTTATGTAGCGACCGGAAGGGACAAATTTGCAACCCATGAGGGCCACGAAAGAGTCGGTCTGAAACAGTACGATTAGTCTGCCTCGGTAGTTCGGTGATAGAATATCCGCCCGGCAAGTGAAGGACCCGTGTTCGATTCCCGGTCAAGGGCGAGTTTTTCTCCCGATTTTCTAAGGATTATGAAGTCTGATTCTATTGGAGGAGGAGGAATGCGATTGGAGGACGGCGCATGCAGTTTAAAATCCAAAGATACTTGGAATGGACACGCTCGTGACTCAAGGCGACATTTATACGTCAATTAAAAATTAATTTATATTTGAAAGGGGAATATATTTCGGTCCAAGAATTCAGAATGGATATATTTTTTTAACTCAGCCTTCACAGTGGTACCAAAAGGGTATTATTTATCTTGCGCAATTCTCCAGGAGAGGACTTGGTTGTATCTTTTGTTTTAGCTTCGAAAATATGTTAGTTTTAATATCATTTTACAAAGTTGTCACTTATTAAAAGCATGTATGATGAACAAAATATCCATTTCTTGGTGTAACATTACACTAGACTTTGCTCATAGTCATCCTGAAAATTTCATTGGAACTAAACAAAAACCTGAAGTACTTGGCAGCTTCTCCGGGAAATAAATTTAAAATCGACCAAAAGACGACGCAAATGAGAGTATCCTTGAGGATATAAGAAGAAAACGTACACTGATCCTCAATGGATAAATAAAAAACGATGAATAGCGTAATAGGTAAAAATCACTTGGGATAAGGCGCGGATGCAGGGGAAGCGAGGCCTCCAGGCGACAGCCGTTTGCGAGGCTCCCAGGCGACAGTGGTTTGCGAGGCCTTTAGGCGAGTGGTTTGCGAGGCTCGCGACTCGCGAATTCTGAAAACATGCGGTTAAGTTTTATGGAGGAAAACAGGCAATCAAATTCTTAATAATTTATTTCCGTGTATATTTACAACAGAGGTCGATGTCGATCTTAGCTCAGTCTTCGAGAGGAACTCTCAGAAATAACAATTTTATCAATGATACCCGTCAGTTGAGACTGGTCTTCGCTAATGTCGTTTACGTTGATCGTCTTTATCATGTAAGATATATATATATATATATATATATATATATATATATATATATATATATATATATATATGACTGCTTCTTTGTGTTGGGAATTTTGCCCACTCAATCTATACATTTCTTTCCCCTCTCGCACTAAGCTCCTCATTCTGTTAAAACCAATCGCGGCTTTAGACGCGAGGCCCTAAAAGGCGCGAGGTCCTAGAGCAGTGGTTCCCAACTTTTTTTGTAAGCGCGGCACACTTTCAAGGATAAACAGAATTTCGCCGTACCCCAGCCTTCAAACAAGGATTTTATATTTTCACAAATGAGTATTACAACGTTTGGCATATCCATTTGTTTGTACCACACTATAATCAATTTATTAGAGAAAACATTAATGCCCTAGTTACCAGTAAACACATCCAAATCGTTGATTTATTTACAAAACTAATTTTATCGCGGCACCCCCAAAAATCAGCTGCGGCGCCCCAGTGTGCCGCGGCACCCAGGTTGGGAACCACTGCCCTAGGCGGTCCCCTAAATCGCCTGGCCTTATATCCGACCCTGATTGGGAATGAAATATTTAGTATATAGGGGCCTAATTAGATATTTTACGAAAAAGTGGGCATTCTGTTTTCATAGCTCCTTTAGTTAAACTGAACATAAACCGTTCTTTTATTTTAAATCTATATAGAACTTACAAGTGCATAAATATATTATGATAAAGTTAGGTGGATTAAACCAACGTAAAAGTACGTATGCTAACTTATAAGATATTAAGCACAATATTTAAAGAGATTATTCGGCATTCAAAAACGGGAACAAATGGAAAAAAATTAAAGTGAAAGTAAAATAAGTCAACACGATATGGAAAGAATCATTTTTCATTTGGAAAGTCCTTTTCCACTTGTCATGCGTTATCTGAATATCGTTTTCTTCCGAGAGAGGGATTTCCTTATGGGCGTTTTGTCACCCGAGGGGTAGTAAGGGAAGAGAGAAGGGGAGGAGTAGTAGTAAGGGAAGAGAGAAGGGAGGAGGGGTAGCAAGGGAAGAGAGAAGGGAGGAGGGGTAGCAAGGGAAGAGAGAAGGGAGGAGGGGTAGCAAGGGAAGAGAGAAGGGAGGAGGGGTAGCAAGGGAAGAGAGAAGGGAGGAGGGGTAGTAAGGGAAAGTACGGGCGGGGGGAACCTAGATTGTTGACCGCCCCACGAAATCTTCGAGGATCGTTTCCTTTTTTTAGTTCCCCCAGTTGACGCATGGCTGAGCCACCGTCGCCGATCGACGGCAAACAGTTCCCCGTCACCCGGTTCCGTGCGCGCACGGAATAAATCCGTCTCGGATGGAAGAGATAAAGTCGAAAGGCTGAGAGGGGATCCGCCCCTCCCCATTCTTTCAGAGTTCTTTTTTCGTTTCCATTCTCCATAAAGCATTAAGCATAGGAGGAGGGAATATAAAGCCTCGCTCTCCTCGACCATGGCGATTTCGAGGCGGAAATCAAGTAAGAGGTAACCGACAACAAAGCATTCCCGCGAAAAATATCCAATGGAACGAAACTACTACTATCAAAATATCGACTCTGGGCAACTCCCGAAGACAATAAGCTGAAATCGTTCCAAAATGCACTAAAAACGGATGAGACAATTTTTTTTCAAATCGACGGTAAATTGTAAAAGACCGAAAAGAAATTGTTCCATTTTCTCTTAAAGATTATTCACTGAATCTATGGAAGCGCTATGTCATGCCACGCGAGACAGATTGGCGTTAAAGGATTTACAGCCGGCGGAGGTAAATGAAAGAGTAAACACGTTCCTTATCTCCCATTACATCCGTCTCACTAGTCGCCAGGCCTATATTTGCTTTGGTGGCGACGGGCGACCCGCAATGCCGAGTATTTGCCCCGTCCGCGACTTCAAATCGCACGCCAACCAATTTGGATTATTCGACTTCCGAGAAACTCCCAGTAAAGGCAAGATGTTCGTCGCCTCTGGGAAAATGCAGAAATGCCGCCAAAATGGAGCTGAAGAACAATTCGTATGTTTTTTTAAGGCAAATGCGTGGAAGGAATATTAAGTCGCTAACAGCGCAAGCAAATACGAATGTGATTTTATAAATAAATGTGTTAAAACGTTATCATTAGGTACCGAGATCACTACAGCGAATATTTCAATTAAAAACGAGAATTTCAAGGAAATTTATCACTCCAAACGTGCGCGATGAAGTAAGTACGCCACGCAAGGTGCACGGCACTGTTACATCAAATCTACGATCAATACTAACAAAAGTTTGGATGAATGTTATGCTATACAAATCCATACCTTCAAATGAATCGTAACGAAAGTTGGCACGATTATTGGGGGCATCAAGGGAAAGGCCATAGGGTAGTTTAAATTCTCGACAGATTGCCCATAAAAAAGTTATTCGCATTCTTTTATTCCCCGTAAGATAACAGGTGAAAATTGGCATTTATAAGTGCATTAATTCATTTGCTTGTATAAATTCAACAAATTGACGTAAGAACTGCCCAGTATTTAAGAAGAATGATCATCGTTTCTTATTCTTATCGTATTTTTTCGTCTTTGACTCGAAATCGCTCGCATTTCACGTTTATTCCCGTTAATTTGTACTAAATTTGCATTTTTAACGATAAATACCTTGACGACAATGACATCATTTAAGTCCAAGGACTTAATATTCTTTCGGTTTATTTGTTTACTTACTAAATAAATATTCTTATTTAGTGAATCGTGCTAAAACGTGGTGTAATAATATAGTATACTATTTAATATAAATATGAATTTAACGTTTAAGATCAGACTGCTTCACTCACGGTCAGTCATATGTCGCGACCTCAAGGGTGGGAGGTGCTCAAAATCTTCATGTTTTAGCACAAGAAAGAAAAACAAGAAATATTGTTTATAAAAAGCATTGGAATAAAATAATTTGTAATTCAAAAATAAATATGAAAGTTTTAAATAAAGTATATAAATTTTAGCAATAAAATATGATCTATATTTCATTTAAACAGCAACCCGTGCGAATCCGGGCAAATCTTCCAGTAATCTTATAAATATTTTAGAGTGTATGCGTATGTATGTGTGTATGTATGTATGTTCTTGATGCGTTTTTACGCCGTTGAAGCTATCGAATTCAAAAGTTTCATGGGGCATCCTATGGAACAAAGGAAGAACTTGGTCTAGGTTTGCAGACGGTGAGATCTCTTATACCCCATGGGGTCAACAAAATACTATTTCCATAAGAATGCATGGGAAATGGTGTGGAGAAACCCCAAAATGCCATGCAGCCATTCACTGATGTGGATATAAATATATCTAAATATTAACTTACGATCACGGGAAATTGCTTATTTTACGCACGAAAGACTGAATATTTTAATTCTGTTCATGTTTTGTCGTATAACATTTTAAATCGCTCTAAATATTTCTTTAAGCGCAAAATTTATCGGTTTAGAAGACCATTTTCCAGGCAGCGACAAAGCTAAATTTCTTAATTGTTATCCTCTTCAAAGGGAGATAGCCACGTAAAGATTAATGCAAGGAAAATCCACGCGGTGGCGCGCCTTAGAGGAAGAAGCCAACGCCAAGACAAAGGGTACAAATGGGTTCATGCCTAAATATAGTCTATGAATACTTTTAAAGTGAGTCAAATGATTTTTAAGGAATATTAGAACATTGTTATTTTTTACCATTAGCATTGACAGATTTATCGCAACATAAATCGATACATCTACTTACATTTGTTCGGTAACCAAGATGTTGTTTATTGTTTACGTTTTGGCTAATAGTAGATATTGACATAATCCACATACATAAATTTATTGCTGCTTTAAAGGCTTCGGTGCATCTATCCATGTGAAAATTAAGTAAGACGTTAATGCGTGATTATATTAATGGTAAAACTTTACAATACATAAAATAGTAAATGTTAATGTAAATATCGCTTGTGTAATTAAGGAATGGAGAACGTTAGGTAAAGTTTGGATCTTTTTTGTGGGGGCTCGGCACCCAAACCCCCGAACCAGTATTTCAAAACTTGGCTTATCCAACAGCAAAAGTAAAATTCAAAATTTATTGTATTATTTTTATTTTAATATGACATAAAAAGTGATATATCAATAAAAATAATAAAAACAGTTTGTTGTTACTTAAAAGAAAACTCTGTCTCGAGCGAAGCCGGGAGTTTGAGCTAGTATATAATATTTTGACCATTAGAATTCAAATCCTGGAATCAGACAATTAAAAAATATAGCCAAATAAACTGGGCCAAAGAAAACGTCTAAATAATGTTACCTCGACGAGATTTAATTTGCTCGGGTTTAATTCATGTAACGTCAACGTTCATTCCCGATCTGAACATTATCCGAAGAAAACGAACCATTCGTCTTTTTCTTCTTTATGATTCGCAAGCTACAATGAGGCACTCGTTGACCGACTTTTGCACCGTGCACCGCAAGGAACGCGAGAGTTGCGCCGTTGTTTCTCGCGTTCTTCGCTTAAAGTTTATTTTGAAATGTTATTCTTATTTCCGTCCGAAGAAGAAACAAAAAAGGAAACGGAGGTCAATTTTATTTTGACCTTTACAGAGTGTTTTTTTGCGGCGCCATTAAAGGCGAAGGTCCATAGGGAATTCATTTTTTTCACCTGAAAGAGTCCATGGCCGAAGTTTAACAAAAAACACCTTTTCGCGCCGCCTGGCGTAAAACCGTAATGAAGTAAATTCTTCACTCCTTTCGGTTTCCGTCGCCGCTTCGAATTTGGCCCCAGGTCACGTTCCGAAGAGGAGGAAAAAAACCAAATCGCGGCCACGAGCGAGCCTTGTTTTTGACCGAAAGGCCAAAAATGCTTTCGAAGGTCGTACGCTATCCTTGTTTCGGAGCGGCGAAAAAGGAAAAAATAAATGGACGTCTTTATTCCCAAAAAAACCGCACTTCACGTTCCTCGCTCGGTCCATCCCATAATGCGCGTTTACTTTAGATTTCCGTTTGCTTTTTTTCTTCCTTGTCGGCGTTATCCGCGGTAAGAATGGGGGAATTTTAATTGATCGAAGTGCACGGTTCCGTAATTTTGAGTAACAGCAATTATGGAGCACCATAACAAAACGGTTCGTTCGACAAGAGTTTTCTTTCTTTTGTTCTTTCTCACTTCTATTGTTTTCCGCCCTCTCTATTACCGTGCCACTCCACAAAAGACCTGCGTCCTAGAGAGCGCGCCCTTGCGCGGCCTCGTCATTCTTTTGCCGCGAGTTATTTGTGAGGCGACCGCAAATTTGGAGGAGGGTGAAAAGGGAGGAAAGAATGGTGGCGGGGGTGGGGGACAGAGGGAAGGGAAAGGAACGGTAGGAGGGGGAGGGGGCGAGGAAGGGAGAGGGGAAGCGAGGAAGGGAGGAAGGGGAAGCGAGGAAGGGAGGAAGGGGAAGGGAGGAAGGGGAAGCGAGGAAGTGAGGAAGGGGAAGCGAGGAAGAGAGGAAGGGGAAGCGGGGGTGGGAAAGGGAGGAAGGGGAAGCGGGAGTGGGGGAGGTAAAGCGAGGAAGGGTAGCGAGGAAGGGGAAGCGAAAAAGGGGTAGCGAGGAAGGGGAAGCGAAAAAGGGGTAGCGAGGAAGGGGAAGCGAAAAAGGGGTAGTGAGGAAGGGGAAGCGAAAAAGGGGTAGCGAGGAAGGGGAAGCGAGGGAGGGAAGGAGGTAAAGAGAGAAGGCAGAGGTTGGAACTCTATGCGAACTCGGAGAGCACCGACTTCAAATTGGCAAGACCGATAAAAATTCCGGAGGACTCGACTCACCAAACGCAACAACATTCGTGGAGTGCATGAAGCCTATGTTCTATTGAAGTGGAACGAGTCTACGTATGTATCTACTGCAGACGCAAGTGCTTGAATGAGAAATTCTACTTTTTTCGTGCTTTGTAAAACTGAAGGCAGATATTTCGCAAAGAAAATAATGTACACTCACGTGTTATTCTTTGGTGTATAATTTTCAGACATGCCTTGATGGTGGTTTGATGTGAGAGGAATATCATTTTTGCATATGGTATAAATGCTGGATGACAGATATAAAAATCGAATTTATGATTTATATTAGACGCCTGTACTTTGTTACAATCAATATAGGACTATTATTTTTTTATGCATCTATTTGACAGTAAAATTAAAAATAGGTCGCTGGCCAGGAAATAACATAAATTTAACTTTAAATTTGCAAGTCTTGAATTAGTGATATAAAAAATCCCGTTCTATAGTATTAAACGTTTTTCGGATCTACCCAATTATGTCATATTCAATTTTTTCCTACAAAAGCGTTGAATGATTGCTTAGGTATGATTTAACGCCGATTCTGAAATGATTCCATTTTGCGAAAAGATTGGACAATGGCGAAGTGTTGATTAATGAAACTGTTCAATAGGAAGTTTAACGGACTAATAGCCAAAACTCGACCGAAAAATCTTTAAATTGAAATTCTGTAAAAAAAACTAATAGATATCTTTGTTATAACCTGTTCTCTAAATGCACCCATGCCCGCCTAGTTTAATGTATTTACAGAAATCTTCTATTTATAATTCGTAAACGTGCATAAATTCTATCTACGATTGTATTACTTAAAAGCTAAGGGAAAAATATATTTTAGTAAGAAAATTTTAGTAAAACTACGTACATGTCTTCTAACGTTGAAATTGCTGAACTATGCTTGATTGAAAACTCAAATGGCCCCAGCAACGCATTCACTGAGGGCACTAAGTGATTTAATGAACGCGACGGCGTAAAAAAATCTTCCACTTATTTAAAAATAGCATTATCTTTTCGTGCAACTCCGTTGTGTTAAGTGTTAAAAATAACTGTACAGTTATGATGTTATAACAGCGTTATTTTCCGTCGTCGTCTCTCGAGTCAAGGATGCGTGAAAAACGACCACCGCTATAACAAAAAAATAAAAAGGGAGAGCGCACATTCCATTTCAAAGAGACTGCTTTGCGTCAGAGAACTAATTCCGTACAGATATATCTAAACCATAGGCAACCGCTTGAGAGTAACTCAAGATTTTTTTGAGCAAATGATCCGCCGAAAGAAAGAATGTGAACGAGTGTGAAAATTAGCTATGGCCAAAGAGCACAGCGCAAGTATAAGATTCGATAATCTTAAATAACGACGTCAATGCCGGAGCGGTGCAGTTGCGCCAGGACTCCGTGATTAGAGGGGCCCCACGAACCGGACACCGTATGGGGGGTGGTCTGCGAAAAATTGTGCGCCGGTGCCCCCGACCCCCATAATCCGATCTTGGATGACGTATGCTTAAATGTTATATTAGAGCTAAAGTTACGTTTTCGAAATTAACGAAGTCAAGAAAAAATGAATCTTCACTGGTTTTAAAAATACTAGAATTTGTTTCCTTGCCATCTGAAAAGTAGACGGCAACGGCATTGACTTATAATCAAGAAAGTTTAAATGATTTAACCCTGTAAGACGATTATTAGTTATGAATTTCCTAAATATTATTTCCTAATTCGTTTAAGATTTATTTCATATACTGTGCCGTTTCTTTAAGAACTATTTCTATAAATTTGAGTATTCGTTCGACTCTGATTTATACACGCATAAAACGCCGGATAAATAAACTCGATTTAAGAGTACCGCTTCTGACCTGCATGCCTCAATTTCATTTTAAATGCAATTACACGCGAGGCCAAAGGAGAAAGGGACGTTAAACAAAGAAGTGCGCAGATGAAAGCGAAGTAAGGAATGAAACCAGAAGCGAAGACATGATGACGGGAGAGGGGATAGTGAAGAAAGGGAGTGGATAAATAATTCACATGAGAATTATCGATAACCTAGTTATGGCTATTGGAGATACCTAAGCCATGGACTTGTTATTTTTCAACTTTTGATGCTAAAGTGCTTATAAAATAAATTAACTGAGATAATATTTTAATGAAGATCGAACATTTCCCTTAGGGCGGGTAATTAACCTATTATCTCCCCCACTTTGTATCCGCCATTGGGTCCGAGTAGGATAAATAAGGACAAGGAAAGAAAAGTAGAGGAACTCAAAAAGGGGAACAAGAAAATCACCTCATTGAAAATTCTTAATGACTTGTAAATAAAACTATATATTAAATAACGCCTTTTTTCATTTATATCAACATTTTCGAAGCGAATGGAGGATGATTTTTAGTATGGTTGTTTAAGGGGGCTCATTCAAATCTTTCGCGGGGGGGGGGGGCAAGAATTTGTAGTTATGCCAATGATTCCAAGCTAAAAACTCACAAATATTTTATCTTAGAGTAGAGGAATTGCCAAATATAATATGAACATCCGCTTAATGAGAGAAAAATACATGAAAGTGAAAACGAGCCCAACATTAGCAACAGAGGAAGAATTTGGAAAAAAATGCTTTGTGGTTCTCAAATCAAAAACACAAAATATGAAATGTTTTTAATGAGTTACAAAATAATTATCCAAAACTCAAAGCACAAAAAACAAGGCAGTGAACAATGGCCGAAAGCGCACTTGAATCACTACTCAAAATCTAGTGGATTGATTTTGAAACTTCTATTACACAAAATTGGAAATTGTGAGCTATATGGTGAGGGAGAAAAAGAACGCGAACAGAGAAAAGGAGAGAGCAAGGGGGAGAGAAGACAGTGAGATGCATCGAGGGAAAGAGAATAGGAAGGGAGAAGAATGTCGAGTGTACGGCTGGCGGCGTTGGGGATGTGGTAACACATTAGTCAAAGTATGAACAAGAAAAAACACAGTAATAAAGTAATGACAAAAAGAAGAATCCCAATTTCTTACAAATCACCCGGAATTGTGCCAACATCATGCGCGAAGTCAACAAGAAAACATACAATGTCAACAGAAAATAAAAATCCCAGCATTTACGAATCAATCAGAAGTATAATAACGCAACGAGCGAGTCGAAAGAGTTCTCGAGGTTCGAGATAGGTCTTCACGTCTATTGTAGCAGTTAAGGGGTTCACTAGTTCTCTGCCGTACTTCGCCCTCTCAAGTCCCACTCTCCCTCCTCCTAACTCCGTCATCTTTCTTTTTAGTTCCTTATATTCCAGCTGTTAGATAATAACACTTTGACATTTGTTTTCGAATTCCTTCGCGTTTTTTTTGGCAAGGGCTTAAAGGATACGTACGTGTGTGTGTGCGCGCGTGTGGGTGGGTGGATGGGTTGGTGGGTGCGGATGGGGTTTTAACGCAAGCCAAAAGAATCCCAAGGTCGTGGAATTGCCCTCCTCCTTTCTCCTTCCCTACTCTGGAGCAATGGTGCTCGGGCGGAGATCTTGGCTCGCGGCGAAGAGGCAGAATTAGGGAGTGGGCGAGCGAGAGGACGTGGCGGCGATATTGTTTTGTTTTTTCCTCGAGGCTCTTTATGTTGTCCGAGGACATGCTCTCGCATCCAGAGGTGACAATTAAGAGAGGAAAATTTGGCGCTTTGCAAATCTCATATGTCTTATGTGTGTTCTCCGGCAGTTTCGGAAACTTATTAATTAAACTTCGTGGATATGAGGGGTATTTCAACTTAGGGCTTAGAATAGACCACAGAGGTCATCCCATTAGTGCTTTTGAATTCCAATCTTTAACTGCCCATCTCATTCTATATGAAACTGATGCTAACATTTACATTACAACCCTTTAAGCTGCCAAAATTGTATGAAAAAACACTCTTAATTAAATGTCTATTGACCTTTCTCTTCGTATCCGAGAAAAATCGACCAACAAATACAGCAATGGCGCGCATTTCCTCCTTGAATTCGAGCCTACCGAATTTTTCTGAGTTTCCACTTGGACACCATTCTTCGACATTTCATGGTTAGCCCACGCTACTCTACCCTACTCTAGTATTTATATCAGCTGTTAACAAATCGACCCGCTCCATGCCGAACCATTTCGAGGTCCCAAGGAAATAATGGGTCCCAGGTAGCGCAGCGACTTTCTAAGGTGTAAATTTGCAATGTCAATTTGAATGAAAAACTGTAACAAATTGCAAATTTCCAATTAGAATAAAACTTATTTTGTCGTTTAACCTGAGAAATTAGCGAAAGATTGAAATTTCAACTGATATAACCTGATCCATCTAGCAAAGTTACCAATGTGGAATCTATTGTTCGCCTTTTTAAAAATAAGATGTCATTGTAACAACACTATGAAGTCGAGGAATCGCAACTGTAGAAATGGTATGTTTACAGTGGATTAACTTATTAAGACAGACAAATGCCTTTATTAGGGCAAGGTTGAGCCTTGTTAGTCCCCTCTTACACTTAAACCCAATTACAAAATATTTTACATTTACCATAACATAATAAAAAGTAGAAATTCTGGAAGAGGAGACCACGCAGCCCCGTCACATTTTTGCACCAGAAATTAAAACTCCGAGTTCATATGTACAGCACTCGTATCGGATGACCTGTCATCACATTTTACAAATTAATTCTTAAATATACTCATTCCTTCGCGATTCCCGCCCTTGGGAATTTTACGTTTGCATAATGAGTTCCTACAAAAGGGAGTCACCGTCTGCCGCCTGCCGATGCGAATGGCGCGGATGGGGAACGTCTCGAATTATCAATCACATCCCACCGACACTGCTGCCAAGCGATTCGAGGCGAGTGGGAGCGAAGCGCCGCTGGAAGATCTTTCTCCCTCCGAAGGAGTTTTATTTTCTTATGAAGAATGTCGCTATAACGGAAGAAGAGACAATAAGTAACCATACTGAAAGCTCAACATTTACGTAACGATGGCGAAGGAAATTTAAAAAGTTCGGTTAATTATAAGGAAAAAATATCAAAATAAAAGCGAATGAAAGAAAATGCTAGTTCGAAGTAATATATTTTGGTGCTCCGGTCGAGATGGCACTCTAGCGCCCCCCTCCGTTAATGTTTGTTGAGATATTTACAAAGTACATGTTAATTTATTCATCGCTCTGTAAAATTATTGATAATGAAAAATTAAAAGGAATGCCATCAAGATTCTAGCCTGTTCCTCGATATAAATTGATATACAATATTTATTCGCCTGCAGGTAATGCATAGATAAATGATCGTCACGAACAGAGAAGTTTCAGGAACTTCAGAACCCAAACGCAGCATTCAAATAGATCACGTTTCTCATGCTCAAACACATGGCGGTACAATAGATAATTTTTAAATATATGGTGGAAAGCATGTGATAATTCTGAAATATGTGGAGGTCCGCATGCCATGATAATGAGAATAAGCATTATGTCGAACGCTTAAAAGAAAGAGAAAAATGTATATATTTAACTGAAACCATCATAAAATACAAAAAAATTAACGTTTTTATTTTTTTCGCATCTCTTTGCTACTCATGATCATCTCGTCCTCGCTGTGTCCTTCATCGACTTACGACCGATTCAGAGTAATGAGACGGCCTCATTTTTTGATCCCCAAGGTCCACGTGTTTGAGGCATCTGAAATAAACGTATCATACGCCCTAAACCTCCTGCAAATCCAATACAAAGAGAAATTTATAATTACATTGAAAAATACGTAATTTAGAAATGAGAATTTGTGCATCCCCTTGTAGGTAGAAGCAAGTTAAACTGCGTTAAGTAACGCTGCCAGAAGTACTGAGGTTTAAATGCGCGTAGTAAGCAACCAGAAGTTTTATCGCATATTTTATTTATCACAAAGAATCCACAGGAAATGAAGATAATTGATTCCCATTCAGTGAAACAATGATGGTGTCCGTTCGCATTTTATTCCAACGCCCGCTGAATGAAAAAATCTTTATTTACCAACGAGCCAATCACGGATTTTACCGCATTTAAAATTAAAAGACTCGGCCATAATCAATTGCACTCCATTTCCATCGTCGTGTTTCGGATGGCGCACGAAATTATTCATCCTAGATCTGCGTGTCCTCTCGGATTAAGTGCGTAAGCGAGGAATTTGGAGAGTCGTCGCCAAATTCCTCGCATTAAAAAAAGGAATTTCTATTGCCTGGTTGCCGAGGAATTCCCGAGTTAATTGAAAGACGCCGTTTACGCCTTCCCGAGCGCACTGGCAACAGTGATCGATCGCCGGCGCATTCATTTGTCTCGTCGGAAGCACGTCCACGAGACCGTCTTTTGTCACACACACCCATCCGCACCCGAGCGCGCGCGCATGACCTTTAACACGCAGAGAACGTGCAAAAAAAGAAGGCGCGGGCCCTCCTCCTTCCCCCTCCCCCCCACGGGCCCTCTCCCACGGGCCCTCTCCCACGGGCCCTCCCCCACGGGCCCTCCCCCACGGGCCCTCCCCCACGGGCCCTCCCCCACGGGCCCTCCCCCACGGGCCCTCCCCCACGGACCTTCCCCCACCCTCCCGAACAATGTCGAACACAGCGCCCGCGCCGATTCGGAATACTGATCCTGATACGTCTTCCATTTCTTTGGAACTCGTTTCCGGCCGTTTCGTTAAGAGATTTTTTTTTCGAGAGATGGAACGAACAAGAATTACAAGATCACGACAGCAAGAGAGGAGGAATGGCCTTCAAAAGCACTCACTCGAAAGGGACGTCGCACGTTGCGGTGAGGTTGCACTGCGAATAACGCGTGAGTAGTTTCGCGATTCTTCCTTTCGAACGGTCGAACCCACGCGCAATCGCACGCTTCAGGAATTTGAGAGCCGCTTTCCGAAGGCGAAGCGGATTCTGATTATTGAAAATTCTCCTCACAGACCTACAAATCTCGCATAACCTGCTGATGAGGTCGGGTTGATTAAAAACAAGCGAGGGAAGAATTGCGGAGCACATTACATAAGGCGCTTTTTTTCCACCGACTCCTCCTTTCGGTCGGAGCAAAGAATCGCAGATGCTGTGTTGTCGGTTGCCAACATTTGCTGAGTATGTACTTTTTAGCTATTGTTTTCGATTACTCCACAGCAGCTGATCCTAGATCCACCCAAGTTTAATCATGTCTAGAGCTCTCGTACGGACCAACCTATCCTGAAAATTTTGCTACTCCAGGTTTCAGTAATCTGGAGATATTCCCCAGTCAGGCCTACAGACAAACGGACGTGCGGATAGAAAAAGCGCAAAAAATATCGGTAGCAAATGTTACGCAAGGATCGCTTGAGCGGCGCTTCACGGTCCATAACACTGGTCAACAAATATTTTGTTAAATGTAAAATTTCAACTGTTTCGAATGTATTTGTAGGTGCTGATTTCAAAAATGAAACCAGAATTTGTCTACCACCCACCATTATTGTGTAACAGACATAATAATATGTATATAGAAATTAGCGTATAAATAAATATTACGTATTGTGTTCATGGAAAGAAACATAGCTCGTTTGTAAATGTTAATTTGTTTGTGTGTTGACTGCTAAAATGAGGTCATTGTTTGCACATCACCATAGTCCAAAAGCTATGAGTCATCACCTTGGATCTCTTTGCTCTCAGTTGAGTATCAGTTTTCATTTGTGAAACATGCCTAATGTCTGCGACTCCTAGTCCAAAACCTATGAGTCATCACCTTGCGTAGGCAGCTACTAATGTAAATATGGTGACACTTTCACAATGTCTGATTCAGTATCTTCTCTTTGCTCTCAGTGAGTGTCAGCTTTTATTTGTGTTTTAAGGAAAACATTCCTCGAAATTGTAAGTCACCTAAACAATTTTTGCTATATTTGTGTTGAGTTAACTTTTAAGGAACAGAGGCGAAATATTACCCCTCTAGTTAGTAAATCACATGAGCTTTATTTTGGATGCAAAGTAAGTGATCAGGACAAATCTTGGGCCCCTCACATCTGTTGTGCTTCATGTGTAACACTACTGACTGGCTGGCTTAAAGGGTCCCGTTACATGCCATCTGCAGTTCCCATTGTTTGGAGAGAGCCTAAGAACCATTCATCAGATTGATATGTTTGCTTTACTAACATATCTGGAATTACATCTAAGTCTAAACATACTGTACAATACCCAAATCTTCCATCAGCTATCAGACCTGTGTCCCACGGTTCAGAGCTTCCTGTACCTAAGCCACCAGAAACATGGACCTTAGATGAAGAAGATGATGGTGATGTCGAGACCCGGAGTGACTCAGGAGACGAAATACAGAATGACCTAGCATTTATGGAAAGCCTGACTTCTTCTAACCCTCACTTGATAACTCAGTCTGAACTCAATGATTTGGTACGTGATCTTAATTTATCTAAAAGTCATGCAGAACTTTTAGCTTCAAGATTAAAAGGTTGGAATCTTCTTGATCAGGGTGCTAAAATATTTTTCCCGTAAACGTCAACAGCAATTTGAACATCTATTTTCTAAAGAGGGAGATATAGTTTATTGCAATTATGTCGATTCTCTACTGGAGGCCTTGGAGCAGGAGCACAATCCTCAGGAGTGGCGTTTGTTCATAGATTCCTCAAAGGTGAGTTTAAAAGCAGTCCTGCTTAACAATGGAAACAAGTACCCATCTGTTCCACTAGCCCATACTGCTCACATGAAGGGATCATATGAAAACATGAAACTTCTGCTAACCAGTATCCAGTAATGAAAAGTATTCTTGGCATGTCTGTGGAGGCCTAAAAGTTATTGCTCTGTTACTTGGGTTACAGCTTGGATACACCAAATGGGATAGCAGAGATATACCAAACCACTACATCAAAAACCAATGGCAAAAAAGAGAAACACTCACTCCACGAAAGAAAAATGTAGTTAATCAGCCACTGGTTAGCTTTGGAAAAATCTATTTACCGCCATTGCACATTAAACTAGGCTTGATGAAAAATTTTGTAAAAGCGATGAATCATAATTGGACGTGGATTTCCCTTTCCCATCTTGAAAAATAAATTTCCGAGAATTAGTGAGGCAAAAATCAAAGAAGGAATATTTGTGGATCCTCAAATAAGGGAACTGATGAAGGATGCTTTGCTTGAAAGCCAACTGAATAAAACTGAAGCAGCTGCATGGGCATCTTTCAAAAAAGTAGTCGCCAACTTTCTGGGAAACTACAAGGCAGAAAACTACAGGCAACTTGTGAATGAGTTTCTTGTGGACTACAGAGCAATGGGGTGTAATATGTCTCTAAAAATACTTTTTGGACTTTTTTCCGGAAAACCTCGGGGCTGTGAGCAACGAACATGGAGAACGCTTTCATCAGGACGTCTCTGCTATGGAAAACCGCTACCAGGGAAAATGGAGCCCAAAAATGTTGGCTGACTACTGCTGGACAATTAAAAGGGATGTTCCTCAAGCAAAGTTCAGCAGACAATCCACATCAACCACATTTTAGACTAGTAAATATATACTAATTTTTTTACATATAATAAAAATACATTTAATTTGAATGACATACATCTTTCGATTACTTAAAAAATCCTAGGTGATAGAACAATTTGGTAAACAGATTTGCAATCAGCGCGAAAAATTCTATAAGAGTCGCCATCTTTTAACCATGTAACAAAAAAAAGTTTTATTTTGTTATCCAGTGTAATGGAGAGGATTCCCACATATGGACAGTCACACGTATAATTGCTTTCATCTAGGGTACGTGCGTGCGCCTGTGACGCCATAAGGAGACGATAGGGACATGATACGTTCGAATGCAATCGGAAAGCTTCAAACGAAATATATAAATATATCGGTTTTACTAATAAGAACACGTATACAATTCTCGTGTTCTGCACGTTTGAATCAAATTGTGTGGAATAGCGACCACGGCCGCTAGAATTAACCCATAGTAAAAAAGCGGAGGAGTATGGAGATACGCATTAAACGGGTCAGCCGAAGAGACCGCAAAAGAGTCGAGCGAGCAGGAAAAAAACGCAATTACTTGCGAAGGCATTCAAATGGCGGGGATAGGTCATTTTGAAAGATTGAATCTGAAGGATTCAGAAGAAAAAAACCCAATAAAAATGGCTAAAATAAGATTGAAAATCGTAACTTGAGGATAGAGGCTGAAATAAGTGGATAGAAGAGGTTTGTTCATGTCATATAAGAGAATACATACGCATATAAACACCCGCAAATGGAGCAGCATAGGGATGTAATCATTTAAGCAACGCTAGACGAAGGGAATGATGTATACCCAGGCAATGACACGCGGCTTTGTGGTAATATGCGACGATTAATCAAATTTATTGAGCATTTTTCCATGGCTTAAAAAAGGTCTATACGTTCAGGATTATAGACTATCGATCAACGCACTGCCGCGGTTTCATTAATTCATTCATCGGGATCACTAGCCACCCGTAAACGCAAATTCGTGGTGACCAAGGCCCCTTCTGCATCACGGCCAGGACCTACACCGTATCAGACTTAGGCTGATTTCACAACGGTAAGTCAAGACAAGACGCAGTTAGTCAATATTAAAGTGTAGAGTAGTTGGGCGTCACTTATCAAACACAAAACAAAAATACGTGATTAACAGTGCCTCATCGTGACTGACACTGTCTTAGAGATTAGGGCACGCTATATTCTGGTTAGTCTCAGTGAAACCTGTGTTGATTGCGTCGAAAGTTGTGGGATTCAGTGAAAAAATGTCAAATTTGGAAGATTAATTTGAATTGCTCGTGCAGGAACAAAGTTTATTTACAACCTAAAGCAGAGATGGGTAAACTTTTATACCAGGCGGGCCGCATCGGTGGTTCCGAATACTTCGGCTGGCCGGATTAGAGTTTAAATCGAAGTTATCCTGAGATTCTGAGGCATCACATTAATAAAAATCTGATGTGGCCACCACATGACTTTCTCCATATCTATAATATTTCTAAAAATAAAAAATAGGTTACATAATAATAAATATTTTAAGAAACCGAGAAAATTTTAGACTTTACAAAGAACAGAAATAAACTCAAACCATAGCCATCTGATATTGGATATAGCCAAAAGGCTCCAACAATTAAGAAAAGAAAAATGAGCGTTACTAAGACGTAAATAAGCGTCAATTGCTAACAATAGTCGTTGGTAGGTGGCGTTGTGGTGGCAGCTAAAAATATAAGATATCTCTTAAAAAACGCAATATATGGGAAAATGTTTCAAACAAAGGTTGTACAAAATTAAATTTCCTACAACCTTTATTCCAATAAATTTTTAGATAATTAAATATTAAAGTAAATATTTAAAAATAACGGACAAGAGGAAACACCCACTTCCAGTTGACCAATTTTTACCAAAAAATAGTTAGGTGGCGTTGTGGTGGCAGCTAAAACTATATCTCTTAAACAACTATATGGGAAAACGTTTCAAACAAAGGTTGTGGAAAATTAAATTTCCTACAACTTTTATCCCAATACATTTTTACATAATCAAATATTAAATTAAATATTTCAAAATAACTGACAAGAGTAAAATAAAATTTCGCGTTGACCTGATAAATAGTTCTTGAGTTAGTGCATCCACAAAAAAGCTATCACACACACAACACAGACATCATCGAGAAAATGATGAAAACGTGTTCAGGGGACCTCAAAACGTGTATTTCCGTTGAAATCTCGAAGTCAACTTTTTTCATGAAAACAATATGTACTTTGCCTTATACTACGTAAGGAGAAAGTAAAAATCAAGTTTAAATGAGGATTTTAGGGTGGAGATTTCAAAATTAAAGATTGATTATCACAAATTTTCCAAAATAATATGAATTTGTGTGTTAAATTTTACGGATCTTTTCTATAAAATTGTGAGGCTCACATACTGCCAGTATGAATGCGTCAGCTGAGACGGGTTGAACAGAAATTTCGGTCTCGAAGAAAGCGCATTCGACTATTCTTTTCCAACGGGAATGTCCATAATATTAAGTTTGACGATCGTCTGTTGTTAAAATTCGCTTTGGAATAGGTCTCATGTTTGTTGCAAACTTCGTCACCAAAGAAGTGATCAGGGCCCTGTGTCTTAGGGAGTGAACGATGCTCTGGAATTTTAAGTATTTTCCTCATTAAAATTTTCTCCGAATTTCGATTCACGAAGTTCATCGGAACACTGAAATTGCGGAATCGCATCCTCATCGTCTGACATCTTGTCTCCAAATGTCTAATCAGTATGAAAGAGATTTGTCTAGTCTTGACTAAGCGGTGTGAAATCAGCCAAAGAGATCTCTCATCTTCTCTCGTCTAATTTGCATTTTCTCGTCTCGTCTTGACTAACCGGTGTGAAAGCAGCCTTAGGATTCGGAAATACGTCGCATTGAGATGACGAATGCGACCTGCCGCGATTAGAAAATATTTTTTAAACCCCCCCACCCCCATTACCTCCCCCTCCCCACCCCCCGTTGCCTCTCCCCTTCCCATCCCCGTTACCTCCCTCTGCTATCTTTCTCCCGCTCTCCAGAAGGGAAGGAGTAAGCGAGAGAGGAGCCGAGGCGTGTCATCTGCCATCCAATCTCCAAAACGGACATATCGAATGCGTGCGACACATTGACGCGTGCCATGATATATATCTGCCTCTTCTTTTTTTTATCGGTTCATTGCGACACATAATGAAATATTTCCCGGGCATCATTCTCCATTTTTTGTTTATTTTTAAGAACAATATTTTCGGTATATTCACAGAATAACTGGTTACGGAAATAGTCGAAGAATCGGAAAATTAATTTGTACTACTTCAATAGGTTGAAAACAAATGTATTAATTCATAGAATGAAAACAAAAAATAACTAAAAGTAGCTATCAACGCTACCAAATACTGCGAATTTTTACTTTCTCCATTATACATAGTATAGGAGAAAGTACATATTGTTTTCATGAAAAAAATGGACTTCGAGATTTCAACGGAAATACACGTTTTGAGGTCCCCTGAACACGTTTTGGCCATTTTCTCGATGAAGTCTGTATGTTGTGTGTGTGTGATAGCTTTTTTGTGAGTGCTCGAACTCAAAAATTATTTATCAGGTCAACGCGAAATTTTATAATTAACATTTTTATAAAAGTCAGAAGAAATGATTAGTTTTTGGTAAAAATCGGTCAACCAAAAGTGGGTGTTTACTCTTGTCCGTTATTTTGAAATATTTACTTTAATCTTTAATTATGTAAAAATGTACTGGAATAAAAGCTGTAGGAAATTTAATTTTCTACAATCTTTGTTTGAAATATTTTCCCATATAATGCATTTTTCAAGAGATCTTATATTTTTAGCTGCCACCAAAACGCCACCTACCGACGACTATTGTTAGCAATTGACGCTTAGTTACGTCTTAGTAACGCTCCTTTTATTTTCTTAATTGTTGGAGCTTTTTGGCTTTTAGCTTCGCACAGATAGCATGAAGGGAAATGCATAATTACTCGTAATATGAAGGTGGATTTTTTTTAGGTTATGAGCAGGGAGTCCTGTGATTAGTGATTGTCCTACAGAAACGTTTCCTAAAATATTCAGAAATTATTTTTTATATTAGTCTATTGGCCACTGGTCAATAGACGCGGAACATCTCGTAAATGCTAACGGACCACAGGTTAAGAAACACTGGGTTAAATACAGCAGTATTACAATAGCGTCTAACGGTGACACCGATACGGCCGTTACGATTTTCAGTAGAGAAACTTACTCAACTGGTCTAACAACAATTTGCTTCAATAAAAACACACATTGATATTAGCGTATATCTTGGCTGTAAATCTTTTTTGGGCTTTTTCTTCTTCAATTTACGATGGCGAATGCTTGATAAAATAAGAAAAACTCTTAAATCGAAAACTGCAAGGGAAGTAATGCGTCAACGATACGAAATCCCGAAATCCCAGTCCCGAAATTAAAACTTCTTGTTGCTCGATCTCAGTCATTTGTCTCCGCACAAACTAGAAATACGCTCGGAAGGAAATGAACGCGCGTAAAAGAGAAGAGCGAGCTGAGGAACGACGACACGCACAGGCTATATCGATCACAATTTCTTTCCACCTCTTTCCTCGATTCTTCGCATCGCGATATTAGTTTCGTTTTCTCCCACGGCGGTGTCATCGCTCAAAACTTCGCGTCTCGTCACGCACGGCATATATCTCGATCTTACCGTAAATCGCTTGCCGCGGCGTCCGCCCTCCGCGCCGCTTATCATCCGTTCTATTACTCGCGTCAGCCGTTTCGCATGAAATTATTGTTTTATGATGCTCGGGCTAAAGATAAAGAGGATGCAGTACTAATTTATATTTTCTCCGTTTTCCCCTCAAATTCTAAGTGCGGGAAAAAGCGTGTTCAGTTCTTCGACAGCGAAGTGTCCCGAAAGAGGATGTAATGATACAGAAACAGAACGAACGCTTAAGAGAGAGGCATTAATTAAATGAAATCGAAAATGGTGACGATTCGTCTTTCAAATGACAATAATTATGGAAATATATATGATCGACAATCAAAGCGTGATAAAACCAACGAGATTTCCGAGGAGATATTTTGGAAAATATTCGAAGTATTGTATTCGTACTTACGTTTAAAAAAATTGTTTTTAACAACTCTTATATTAACTATATTAACTACTCAATTCAAGAATGCAAAATCTATTTTAAACATTCTTTCTGATTTAAAGAGACCGACGCGTAATAAGTATAACGGCCCGAGTTCAATCCCAGGACTGTTTATTTCCTCCATTGAATAAACAGGAATGGGCGCAGCGCATTTTTGGTTTGAATTTTAAAATAAAAAAAATACTCGTACAAAATTGGGAACCCCTAAAAGAATGAACATTCATTTTCCTGCCGACGATTTTCAAATACACCTCGATTTGATGCACGAATTTGCTCTGAACACAAAATTTTACGTTATTTATGTAAAAAAAACTTTTGTGTTCGAGAGAAATTCCACAGCTGCAGATTTAAGCGATATTACGGACAGAGAATTGCATCATATGGAAAATGACAGTTTTTTTTGTTTGAACTTTTCGTGGGCCCTTGGCACAATAGTTATAACGCTTAGGCTATAATCCGATTCTAATTTGTTTTCATATTATAAATTAATACGTCAGTATTTTTTCAGATTTAATCCATTACTTTCGGTTCGTTTTACAAGATTCATTAACTCGTTTGGTATTTTTTTATAGATCGTTCGGCTTCTATTCTATTCTATTCTTACAATGTAACAGTACTTGTATATTTAAGATGAGATAAAACAAACATTATAATTTGAAATAATTTACTTATAGTACCGTAAAAAAAGTAACAAAAGTGATAATTATGCGCAGAATTCGTGAAAAAAATATTTATACTCACCGTCAAAAGTATAACTTTAAACGTACAAAAAAGTACGAACATGTACGCTTAATAAAAATGGAATTCCGTAACACAATCGCTCCTTTTATTTCAAAGAGCACAATATACGTGTCATACACTCGTAGGATTGGAGGGATTTATTTACTTTCAAAATGCTCTAGCATTTACCACTGCATTTGGCGAAAGGAAGAAATTAATCTTTTCCAGCTCCATAAATGTTCCTCTGCGAAACAATTATATGGAAAGGAAAAAACAGCCACTGATACAAATTGGACGTACTCAAGGAATACAGATAGAATTTTCGTCGCTAAGGAGTCCTTAGAAATGTTTTCTTTTTTTGTTTCATCTTTCTTCTTTCTCAATTCCTTAATTTATGCAGACCACGTTTGAATTGTTCCCTTTCTTTTAATTTCCTCCGCCTTCTCTTCCGCTGCTTTCTTTTCCTTTTTTAACTTCTTTAGTAATCACCTTCGTGTCGCCCGGCTCGTATTCGACAAAAGCTCGTAAGGACCAAATAAATTTATTCTTCCACGTCTTGACATCGAGAACAAAGTAAGTGGCTCATGGCTGTGTGCCTTTTAAGGGTGAGAACAACAGCTCTAGGGACGGTGGCAAGAGTGAATGAAGTATCGGGGGAGACATTAAAGGCGAGGCTGTGAAATAAAAAGAATGGTTTTACTTGGAAATATTCAAATAAACACGCAACAGTCGCGGAAATGCTAAGAGCGCCATGGGGACAGGAGTATCGATTTCACATGAAAAATGATTTACAGCAGCATGTGACCAGACCCGCGATGACATAGTCCTCCTTCCGCAAAATGCAAAACGCGGTATAAAAATCCAGTCGCGAACGCTATGATTATAAACCTCGAATATAAGACCTCGCTCCTATACTCGAACTGATTTGAATTTCTCTTTCGAGGCCACATTCTTCGCTTGTATCGTACTCAACGTAGGTACTTAACTAACGGCCTATAACGCTTTCCAAATCAACGATAGCAGTTTCAATTGCAACAAATCCGATCCACCGATCTTGCATTTAGAGTGCAATATCGCACAAAATTTGTTTGTTGGATGACTCGCTTATCAATAAAATACACATATAAAATATCTTTTTATCACTATTGAGTAACTGAATAAATAGAACAAAATAATAATCGTGCAAACTAATTAGGATTTAAAACAGGACGAGACGAAATAAGAACTATGCTTATTACGATATATGAAGTTTAATAAATTCAATAGCAGCAACAGTCAAAACAAAGATCTTTTCGCGTTATTAAAGACAATTATTATCTTTTAAAAAGTTGCAACCTTTGTTGGAAAATATACATATAAGACGATTCTTTTCTCTGAATTACGCGTCTAATGGGAAAGGCGAAGGACAAAGAGATGAAATCGACGTATGTTGCTTTCCACCGATTCAATTTGATTGGTGAGGAAAGGTGACTGGATTTTACATCAAAATAAAATAAGGTCCTACCTAAATGATTCTATTTTTATTGCCAAGACGAATGAGGTCATGGGATCATTCGGGAGCCACCACCGCCGCCGAATGAAGAGCGAGACCACGCAATCGAAAGTCCAGAGTCGAAGAAGGGTACGCAGGACGATCCATTTCACGAAGAGATGACGGCAGGTAAAAAAATAACAGCTGCCGTTCGCAAAGCGCAGCCTGACCCGGAATGCTTTTCTCGACGCAAGGGACATTTAGTATCAGCAGACCAGATAATCACGTGTCGTGTATTGCTGCCGTTTTCTCTGTCGGCACTTATCAAGGGGGTCTCGCATTCTCACACACGCATACCAACGAAAAATTTTTCGTTCCGAGAAGTGCGACGTCACGGGAAAAAGAGAAAAGAAGATCCCCGAGATTCCAAAGTCTACACCGTGTCAGAGACCTCGTTTTATTAATAGCACTGCTTAATACCAAATTAGGGTTTACTGGAGCGATGCCCTGTTGATAGTGGCGGCATGAATGAATTTATGTGACAACACCGCCCATTACTTCCGTCGCAATCCGGCCTAGTTGACAGAAGAGTATCGATATAAGGTCACGCTAGCTTACCTACGTACTGACATCACGGCGTTGAAAATCGGGACTGGTTTCCAATTAAGGTTACATTTTCACATCAAAATCAGTATTTAGTTGACGAATTTATTGTCTTCTTCTAAACTTTCTGATAACAGAATTTATTTGGCGCTCTCTCTAAGGCTTCATTATTATCGAGGATTCTTAATGAGGTCGTTATACCGGATTTTCGATCATGTCAATAATCTTACTACGAAAGGGGGTGGCCAACAAGAGCCTGAGAAGTAGTACATACCGTTGATTCCATCCAACGACGTAAACATACGATGGCGTTGTGATCCTAACACACGAAATATCCTGTATATTAAAAGAAAACCCGCAGTAGACGCGCGCACCACGCACGGCCATACGTATTAAAAAACCAAAGATCGAATTTATACAACTGCAGTAGTATCAAACACAATATTGTTCGCATTTGTTGTCAAATAATTGCATTGAAGTATACCATTCTTCGTTCCTGGACGGCTGTCTCTCCGCAATTCAAGAAACGATGTTTTTTCATTGAAAAATAATACAGGTAAGAAATTTCGAAGTATGCTGGGGTTTGTTCTGCGTTCGCAATTTGTGAAAGAACATAAGAATTTTGCTTCCCCAAACCAACAACATACTTCTGAAAAGACAACAGTTTTTCTCCCTAGCCCTCAGGGAGCCATCGTGCGATCTGTTGTTGAGGTGGCATCTGATATCTCGACGCGCTTAGTACTTTTGCTACTCTAAAACAAAGCATCCAATATGACGCGTATCGGGTATTTCGATGTGGAATTTTTAGAAAAAAGTGCGCGTGTCATTTGGATAAGTACGGTAGCGCTTTTATTTATTGGTATAAATCAGTTGACGAAAATTTACTTCAAATGCTTATTAAATTTATACACACAATTTCCCCCTTAGTGTTTATATCTGAAGTATCGCATCTTCCGCCACGCCGATGTTTTGTTACAAATTAAGCATACTATGCTATTCATTGAATCTGGTCACCTTGTTCGAAAATCCAAGGAGACGCAAATCAACGTCTGAAGTGCAGCATGCGGCTCAGGATCCGCCTGTTGGCCACCCCTGTAATCTAGTGCATCGCCAATAATCCATGGAGTCGAAGGATAAAGGGTAAAAAGCGACGAGAAGCCGCAGGCGTCCGCGTAGTAAGAGAGTGAAGAATGGGTCAGAGCAGATCCGAGCCAACTTCCATTTAGGGGACACCTCCCACTCGCCCAAAGTGACGTCATCCTCTCCAAACGCATCCTTCCTTATCGCTTAGTGAATACGAGGGACGGTGGAAGGAAAGTTATAAAATAAAATAAAAAGAGGGCTTTCGGCATCTGTCAGCACTCTTTTAAGGAGGGCAGAGGAGACTCGGGAGTCCCGTGTTTTCATTGGGCGTTGCCTGTTTCTGCGACGCCCCGGATCCGCAGGGGGAAATGGGGAGGTGTCGCACACGATCTGTTTACCTGGGTGCAGGGTTTAGGATGATTTGATTATAGAGGAGTTAGTTTATTATCGTTTGGCCTAGATGTGGATATGCGGAGAAACATTTATCGAGAAATTTCATCAACGTACCACGCGGTACAAGAAGCCATGTCGAGAGAAGAGATTCGTCGTTTCACGAAGTACGACATCGGCCTCCCGAGTTCAATGCGGCACAGCTGCGGAACGAACAAGCAGCTCGGAGCAAACAAAAGACGGTGTGTGATATAATTACTTCAAAGAGCAAAACATGGTGGGATGCGTGTTGGAATCGTTATTTTATGACGCAAACGATTTCTTAAAAGACAATTCATTAAAAAAACAAATTAGGCGATTTTCGTGCTAAGGAGAGAATTACTCGAATAATTTCGCAACGAGAGATTTCCATTGTGAGACAGACGTCTAATCAAACGGCAATATTAACGGATAAAATTGTCCACGTCAGGAATATCACAAAAAGAGAAGGAAAGGTAAATATGTACTTATAATTCTTGTTCTCACGCAATGGATTTTATTAACTTCACGAAATCATATTATTAAAAAAGGGGAAATATTTTCGACGCTTCCGAGGTCTCATATCTAACACCGAGTAAAGGAGTAGATGCTTCCCTTCGAATGCCAAAGATCGATGTGGCGAAACTCGAATTTCCCGAAAATGTCTGTAACACTTTCTGTGCACTATTATTGAATTAGTGCTATAAGAATAATAAGCTTTTTAAAGAGGAAATTCATTGATCGTAAGGAATTATCGTTTAATCTGAAAAGGTATATTCATAAATCGTCCTCATGCGCTGAAAATTTATCGCGCCAAAAAATTATCTAAATGTGATCAATTTACAAACTAACAGATTTCATTTTAGTGAAAATAAACTCCAGGATCTTCATTTCCGTTTTCGATTGGATTTACAAAGAATTGTAACTTCAAAGTTTGAGAGTGATTCGTAGTCGATGGCAGCTTCCATTTTTTGGTTAGCGCGTTAGTCATATCCTCAAATACACGACGAACATTATTAGCCACTAATAAAAGATTCCCATCACTATAGATGAATTATCGATTCATTTCGATTGTTGGGGCAGGGGGTTTTGACGCCCATTTTTAAGAACCGCGACTCAAAACGGTCGCGTTAAATCCGCACCGAATTATTTCCCGATCATTTCCTTCACTACGCGACCACGCCCTCTTTTATTGATTAGTTGATTTAAACTAACGCACTACTACATGAGATAAAAATGTTTCAAGACCGAAATTACTTTCTTCGCCTAGAAACGAATGTTTACGCATTTTTATGGATAGTGATAAAGTATTCTTTATTGCCTGCCCTAAAAGCAAAACGCGTTTGCTTCTTTTTTTTTATAAGGTCGCAATTCGTGCGCCTACGTATCTCTTCCATCTTAACAGCCATCATCGCGAGTGTGGCGTGGCGAGAACTCCTTCACAAACTTTGTCCGTTCGAATCAATTCGTAGCCCGATGCGACACGCCTCAACGCTTAATGGACGCTTCGTCATTTACCGCCGTAATCCCGCTCGATCCGTTAGCGCGTAATCCACGTGTTTCCGAGGCCGCGCCCCGGGCATGAGACCGGATGAATTTCGAATACGCGGCGAAGTCCGTCCCCTTTTCGAATGCGACGGAATGAAACCCTTAAAAGCGGAAAATGTGTCCTCGGCGAGCGAGCGCAGTGGCCGATTTGTTGATAGCGGCCGAAGCCCGATTCGACCGGAGGGCGTCGAGAAGCCCATGTGCCCTCGACGCCACACAGCCAGACAAACGTTAATGCAATTACTCATAGAAAGTGAACGAGAGTCAACTCCGCTGCGAGGGCATGGGCTGTACCATCGTTTTACACGGCTGGAAAACTATTTTCACGAAAATAATTGTGTACGATTTGATTATAAATTACGTCGTGACAAATATAATTTTTCGATGAATTAAAATCGGAGCTAACTCTTCAAGTAAGGCAACAGCGTCAACAAAACTCCAGAGTGCTGTTCCAAGTTCCATTTTATATGATTAAAATTTTGTTTGAAACTGGACCTAAGATAAAAATCGTTCACCGAAGGTTGTAAAATCATCTATAATCGCAGTTTAAATTGAGTATCTTAATTCCATATTTAAATATTCATACTTTGTTCGGTTAAACCTCAATATTAGTCGTCACGGGTGTAAATTCACAAAATATTTCTCGTTTTCCATGTATTCCAATGCAATTTACGCAATTTTCCTAAATCAGCAACAGTGGGGTTTCCACGGACGAAGAATGATTTCCGCATCAAAAAACTTCAAATTTTCGTGTTCAAAGAAATTTGTGCATCAAATCGACGTGTACTCGGAAATCCACGGAAGGAAAATGAGCTTGCATTCTTTTAGACGTTCTTTGGTTTCCGTCCCAAGGTTGTACGATTATTTTTAGTTACCATGTTATTCAAATGGGTGGATTAAACGGTTCTGGAATCGAACTCGGGCCGTTATATTCCACGTCGATTAACCATGTCTCTTTAGGTGTGGGTCTATTTAAAACCGAAGGAATGGTTAAAATAAATTCAGCCGTTTCCGAGTTATTCGACATTATTTGGGATTTGAATACACGAGCACAAATATACAGAATACGAAATATAAGTCCATATAAAAGTTATTGAATAAAAGATATTAAATAAAAGTTAATAAAAAATGAACAACATTATTGCTTATTACAGAAATTAAAGCTGTATCACAAATAAAATACCTCTTAAAAAACATTTTTCTTTGATGAATTCTTTACAGGAAGCCCTAGTCAGAACATTCGCGCATACCCTACTTAACTAGAAATCGGGTAATTTATTTGCACTAAGGGAAAATATCTGGTTTACTGATTTAATCGACAGAGTGCGGTTGACTTTGAAAAAAAAAACATTCGCTCGGTTATTACGTCCGCATTAAAATAGAATTCGCACATAAAACCGGATAGAAAACACAAAGAAAATAAACAACTGGAGAGAGAGAGAAACGAATGTGCTGCACCTGCGTGAACCAAATGTAATTGAAGACACGAATGTCTCCGACGACGACGGCGATAGACAAACGAGACGTGTGTGGATATCATCGAACGGCGGAAATGCTACGCGCCCACCTCCCATGGGGTCGTCACGGAAGCGAAGCCCATCCCTACAGAGCACGAGACTCGACGAAACACCGGCGAAGCGATCAACAAACGTCGCATGACAACCCATTCAACCCAAAGACCAACCCGCACAGACCTTAAAAAAATAAACGACGGAAACGAAAGCAGGTGACAAAAAATGACGGCTAGAGGTCGAACCGCAATAGCGGAAACGTGAATTCAATGGAAGTGGTCTCATGCAATTGCTCTCTACTTCGAGAAGAACTCTTTTAAACTTACAATGGAAAGTTCGCTGCAAAACTATTACAATAATCCAAGAGGTTGATTAGTCAGAAATTCCGTTCCATTCGCTGCAAAACCTCCGATGCGACAAATGAATGCGCGCAACGCGAACTAGAGAACGATACGCATCGCCGGCCGAAAGAGAAAATCTGAAAAGTCGATTGAAAGGAAAAAAAATAATCACGCGATGAGAGAATCGCGTCTCATCTCGGTGAGGGATTAGATGCGTCTCTGCGGTATTTACCTTGAGCTCCCGCAGCTGCCAAGACTGCGAGGAACAGCGAATAGGTCAACAACGACACCGTCGGAGTCCCCATGGTGCCGCGGTCCTCCTCTCTCCAAGACGAGACTTCGCCGCAGACCACGTATATGCGTTATGTATCGTACGCGTCCGTGCCCTCTTACAATTCTTCACAAACAAAAACCAGAGGCGATCCCGAGACACCGCCGTCCATTTACCTCTCTCGACCCGCCGCCGAGGGGAACGTCACCGGACTGTCCGACGGCCGCGGTGGGAAAGCACTCTCTGCGGTCAGGGAGGAGGAGAAGCAGGGCGGGGGCGAAAGGAGAAGCGGGGCGGGGGCGGAAGGGGGAGGGGCGCCCGCGGAAGGGGCAATGTGTCACCGACCGCGGGTCGGCCGGTGAGGTAATTTCCTTGTCGACTCGGGCTTCCGTCGACGGATTTGATTTTCCTACGATTCGGATCCTCTCGAGCTAACGTCTCGCGACTCTCGCCACTAAGGAGGCGCGCCCCTCTTCTTAAACACGCGCACACGGCCCGACGTTCGACGGAAATAAAAGGAAAACTCCGAAGATTCTTCGACGATGAAAGCGGAATCGAAAAAGTTAGTCAGTTGTGGTCGTAAGTTTAACAGTTTGCCAGTTGAACGTCCCCGGAAGAGTCTTTGGAGGTGTAACTGCTCGAGAAACACTTCGTAAAGGAAATTAAACGCAGCAAGACGGACAGATTCAATCACTTTCCGTAGACTTGGACTAGTTTGACGGGCAGTGCGTTGGACCTCCGATCTTTTCCGCGTTTCTCAAAGAGATCTCCGCGCTGCGAAAAACCAAACCGCTTAAATGACGACGGCTCCCAAAGGGAAGTGCCGGTGGTGGGCGTTCCCGAAGGCCGGGATCCTATCCCGGGAGCGGGAAGAGGAGTCTCTCCTTGGTTCGCCACGGGGACACTCGATTCGCGATGGCTCACTCTCCGCGGAGGACCCTAATGCGAGCACGCACGGTCCAAAGCGATGCTTTTCCTTCTCTTCCGCGGTGTCCGCCACGACTCGCTTAGTGACTCGGACGTGACTCGTACACCCTTCGCGAGTGCACCCGGCTAAGTACCACCCACTCCTCTTTCTATGCACCCCCACCTTCCTCTCTCTCTCCTCGCATTACACTCTCCACCACTAGCAGTGCCGTGGCCCGCCTTGTCCAAGCCGCGGCACCGATCTAACTCAGACGACTGCTTCCCCTCTCACGGGCGGGATGTCGGAGAGAAAGAGGGGAGCGGGGGAGCGGTGAGAGATGTGGAGGGAGGAGGGGGAGAGGAGCGCTCGGAGGGGAAAGAAGCGCGCGGGAAGGAGGGAGGGGAAGAGGAGAAAGAGCGCGCAAGGGGAGAGATGATAAAGCTGTCTCGAGAGATGAGAGGAGAGGGAGCGAGGAAAAAACGGTGAAAGAATGTGTGAAAGAGAAGAAGGATAAAATTCGAAGGGCGACACGGCAGAGAGAGAGAAAGAAGTTAAGTATTGGGTTATGGATTACAGGCAAAACAGTGGAGCGAAGCGTAAAATTTAAGGAGACGAAGAAGAATTCATTAGACGTATTTATTTACTCTCATTATAAGGACCTATTGGCATTCTGGATGCTTCACGCCAAAATGAGAAGAAAATATACTTTTCTTATGTCGAGAGACGTGGACTTAGATGCGCGTTTGGACGCGGATCGCTCGGCGGCGAACGATAAACTAGCCACAAACTAAAATGAACTAAAATAAGCTAACTTACAATATAAACTCGACTGATCGGTGCCGTCAACAAAAGTTATCAAGTGAATAAACATATCATCGATGATCAGAATCGATACGTTTACTTCGCAATAATTGAGATTTCAATATGGCGGCGTTTAGCTTGATTTCGGTTTGCCATATTTACTTTATGTGTCGAACTTCTGGGAGATCGACGAACTAGAAAATCTAAACTTTTCAATTTTGATGCTGAATGTTTTGCATCAAGGAAAAGATAGATATGAGGAGAATGTTTTTGAAGAAATAACATAGACAAGTGGAGAATGAAAATAGGGAAAGTGTATAAAAAGAAGACGAAACGAGAGGGGAATGGATAAGCAGAAAAAACGAAATATGACAACGCAGTATGACAAAAATGAAACGGCCCTAGTATATGCCCTCTAAAATTCTTAGAGATACATAAAAATACACACACACAAATAAATATGCAGAGCGATCATCGTATGTTAATCTCATTGTCATGGTCAAGTCGTACCTGACGATAAAACTCCGGGTCCGAAGCCACGCAGCTCCGGTGGAGAAAGGGGAAAGACCGCGCCTCCTAGTGCCCCGCACCAATAACTGCCCCCCGCGCCAACCCTCCAGCCCCTCTCCCCCCTCCGTGTCCTGGGCAGCCACCGCCAGGAGGGAGAGGGGTTGTGGTGCAGGAGGAGAACGAACGAGGATGATGGAAACATGGAGGTTGAAGGTATTTTTTGACAGACTTTTGAAACCTATAAAAGAATTTCTGCAGGGGAGTGGCAATTACGGAGCGAAGCATGAAGGGAAAAAAGTGAGAGTGCAAGAGCGCACGAGGATTTTCCTTCATTAGGTGAGAGGGAACTAAGTGGGAGAAGAGAGCAGAGAAGAGGCGGAGAGAGGGAGAGAGGACGATGTGCACGGGGAATAAAGGAAAGAACGAGAAATGAGCTCGAAATGAAAAGAGAGGGATTGAGAGATGAGGATTATAAGAGATAGTGAAAGGGAGATGGAGAGCCAAGGGAAGAGAGAATTGAATGCGTAGTGATTGGATCGTGAAGAAGGACATCCTCTTCTTGTCCATCCTTCAGAATGAAGACCTTTTAAAAACCTCTAGGTCAACCGAAAGAGGCTACGATATCGAGAATGCAATCTGAGCTGATGAGCTTCTTAGACGCTGAGATATAATCAGGAAATAGATTGAATGTCGATAGAAATATACTCGTAGGTGAAGGAAAATTTTTCTTATAATTATCTAATACCTATAATTTTCTATTAGTAATTAAAGTGAGAGAAGTAACAACTTAAACAGAAAAAATACCATAGTTTTAATCAGTTCTTAAAATTTCAATGCCATACCTAAAGAATAAGTATAAATTTACCAATGATTATAATGGTCATAAATTATTAAACATTTCACAAAAATACAAACACAGGAGCTGTGAAACTATCACAGCGAAACAGCTACATTTGAATTCACACGTCTTACAGTTAGCTGTACTGCGATGCAGAACGAATATTTTTGGGGATTAGGGTGAAAAAAAAACTTTCACGAAGGAAGAACAACCAAAATTCGTGGCACGGCCTCTAACCAACCACAAGACGATAATGAAAGCAATAACGAGAACTCCAGAACAACTCGCATATTTTTACTGCGCAAATAAAGAAACTCTTTCAACAGCGTATTGATGACAACCATCGACTTAACGCGGACTGGAACCGAACGATCGCCTCGAGACTAGTGAAACCTTTAAACTCGCATATCTATGCGCATGAGGGATATCACATGCAGGAAGAGAAGGATCGACAGGTGGGGAGAGCGGGACGCGACAGAAAAATGGAAGGAAACCCACGAACCGCGTAAAATAGGAAGCGCATTGGATTACTATTGAAGGACCAGTTACAAGAGGAGCTGGATACCTCACAAGAAATGGAAGAGAAAAATGATCCAGATTTTTAGTATAGCGAAAGTTGGAAGAGGAAGAAGGTACAGCGCGGAAGGAGGGAGAAGAAGATGGCGGGAGGGAAAGAAGGGGGGAGGTGATCTCGGAGAAGGAACAAACACAGGAGAAATAAAAAATGGTGTTCGGTGCGTGAGGTTTAGTTTTGGGAAATCCGCCTTTCTTTCCCACTGGGTAAAAGGTGAGTCGGAGTGGAGAGAGGGGAAATGAGAGGGGAAAGGAGGGAGGGAGGAAGGAAAAGAAAGGGGGAGGAGGTAAGGAAAGGGGGAGGAGGTGAGGAAAGGGGGAGGAAGTGAGGAAAGGGGGAGGAGGTGAGGAAAGGGGGAGGAGGTGAGGAAAGGGGGAGGAGGTAAAGAAAGGGGAGGAGAGGAGACGTGGGAGGCAGGAGAAGGGTACGCGAAAAAAAAATCGGGTGGCGGCAGCGGAGGAAAGCGTTGGAGGCTTCGGCCAGATAAGAGCGGAAATATAAGATAGAAAGAAAGCAGCGAAGTATAAGAAAGGGCGTCGGAGCGATGCAAAGAGCGGATGGAGAAACAAAAGAACAGCGTACTGCGTCTTCATCAAGATGGCTGAATGATGTCAGGTAAAGAAAAATGAAAGAAAGAAAATATCGCGGGAAACAAACGACGGTAATTACGTAAGTGCAAGTGAGTCAAGTAGGAAAGAGTGAAAACGATAGGACGAGTCGAGATTAACGAGATGAAATGGAAGGAAAATTACCACGAAGAGACTCGACAATATAGTGAATTTATATGTTTTTAGTGATTCTTGAATTTTTGCAAATCATAAAGTGTTAGGACGGAAAGAAAAGGAATGAGAGAGGAAAAAGGAAGAAGAAATAAGAGGGGAGAGTCTCAAACGCTGCAGAAGATCGATTAAAGGAGACGATTAAAAGCGGGACAAGGTAGAGAAAGAGAGGAAGAGAAATATGAAAAAACGGAAAACGCAAAAATGACGGAGGAAAGTTTGAGAAGGGAGAAGACGGAGCGAAGGAAGGGAGGAGAGAAAACGGGGGAGGGAAGAGGGAAGGAGAGGTAAGGCGGATGCGAGAGGGACGAGAAAGAGCGAAGTTTACTGCCATTGATAGCGGCAGGTAGAAAATACGGAAAAGATTGGGATCAAACAAGGAAGCTATAGAAATGCAGAGAAGACGGAGGTGATAGCATGGGAGAAGATGCAGACTCCTTGGAATGGGTTTTGCGGAATAAGCCCGCTGAAGTGAGGTGAGGAGGTGTGTGTCGGGGAAAAAGAAGATAATAAAAAAATCGAGTGAAAGACGGAAGAGGACGGTGATTTTAGCGAAACTTGGAGGGAGAAAGAGAGGGGGGAGAGACGTGGAGTGAGGCGAGGAAGAAAGAGGGCGTGAGGAAGAGGGGAGAGGAAGGAGAATGTCAGAAGGAAGAAGTAGAAGGCATAGGAAAAATAGTAAAAAGGAGGAAAAGCAGAGATAGATAAGTAGGGTGTGGAGGAATAACGGTGGAGAAAGAGGAGTTGAGGGAGAGAAGACGTAGGAAGAGATGACTATGGGAGAGAGTGGATCCTAATGGAGTGGTGGAAGGAAGAGACGGAGGTGAATTAAGGGTTAGCAAAACGGGGAAGGACGGAGGGATAGGGGGAGAATACGATGAGGAGAGGGGGAGAATATGATGAAGGGAGGGGGGAGAATATGAAGAGAGGGAAGAATAAGGGGGGGAGGGGAGGAGAGGAGGGGATGAGGGCAGGGGGAAGGGAGGGGGGAGGGGAGGAGGGGAGAGAAGAAGGGGAGGGATGGAGGGGTGAAGGGGAGGGGTGGAGGGGGGGAAGGGGAGGGGTGGAGGGGGAGAATGGGAGGGGAGAATGGGAGGGGAGGGGGGAGAATGGGAGGGGAGGGGAAGAATGGGAGGGGAGGGGGGAGAATGGGAGGGGAGGGGGAGAATGGGAGGGGAGAATGGGGGGGGAGGGGAAGAATGGGAGGGGAGGGGAGAATGATGGGAGAGGAGAATAATGGGAAGGGGAGAATATGAGCGGAGGGGAGAATAATGGGAGGGGGGAGAATGAGGAGAGGAGAAGGGGATCGGTATATTTCTCCATACGCACTCAGAGACACGCGCAGGCACACCCTGCTCACTCTCATTCAACTCAATGATGCCGAGAAAGGCAACTCTCTCTCCCTCATTGTCTCTCCCTGTGCGCCTTGTTCCGTCCCATAGCTTCAGAAAGAGAGGCTGAGTACGCATAGAGAATTTAACTCTTTTCCTACCTCCCTCTACTCTTCCTAACTCTTCCTCCCTCCCTCCTCTCTTCCTACCTCTCTCCTCTCTTCCTATCTCTCTCCTCTCTTCCTACCTCTCTCCTCTCTTCCTACCTCTCTCCTCTCCTTCTCCCTCCCACTCGCATGACCTTGAGCAATTCGCATTTTACCCCTCCGCAACCCAAACCACTGTCCCTAAACCTCCCTTGCATAATTCAGCAACCCGTTTCTCGAATGCGTAAGGTTTCCAGAAAGGAATTATTCTTCTTGAAACATCTCCCCCTCTCTCTTCCTTCCTTCACCCTCTCTCTTGCCCCTTTTCTGCTCGAGATCGTCTCTGCGTACATTTCTCCCATCGAGCGCGCATATAGACCTCAAATCCTCTTTTCTCTCACTCCCTTTCTCTCTCTCTCTTCGCATTTCAGATTTTCGACATGGCTTGGCCCAGCTTACTTTTTCATTCATTGATCGTAGTAAATAAAGCATAAAATGTTTTCTACCAGTGGTAGTTAATTTGGATAATAATACGTGAACACACGAGTAGACACGAGCAAAATAACATTACATTAAAATTTAAAAAATCGGTACAATATATGAGGGTAACTCAAAAAGTAAAGGGGATTTTCTTATAAAAATTTATTCAGAAATGATGCAGGTTTACAAAGTAGCTCACATAATCTCCGGACTTCATTACGCAAGTTTCCCGCCATAGGGTTAAATGTAAGAAGGGACTATATAGTCTCAATTTCGCCCTAAATAAAGTCGTTTGTCTGTCTGTCTGTCAGAATAAAATATTTTAGGTTGCTGTCGAAGCCATTCTTGCACCTCATTCATTACCACATTGTCGCAGGCAAATTGAATCCTAATGCTTCGTGAATAATGGAATATGCCGACCCAAGGCTAATGTTTAATTTTTCGCTAACAGTAGTAACTGAGACTTCTGTTTTCTCGAACAATTTTTTTCAACTTCTTCGACGTTTTATGTAGTTTTTGAGGTTGGCTTTCGTCAACAACGGATGTGCGGCCAGCTTGGAATTTTTATTACCCATTCATAAACTTTGCTCTTCGCCATACATTTCTCACTATACTGTGCTTGCATTCGACGGTAGATTTCCGCAGTTTTTTTTTACACCTTCTGACCACAAAAATCGAATGACCGATCGCTGCTCTTACAATTAGACGGTGCAACCGGAAAGCGGGTGATTTTAAAAACTCTACGAAAAAGCTCATATAAAACTCACTCAGATCAAAACTGTTACTAAACTGTGTTACTGTATTGTATACTGACAGTAAACAACCTAACCTGTTGCAATCAGAATAGCCGACTGTCTAAGATAAATAAAAATTTCCTTTACTTTTTGATTTACCCTCGTACATTGCACAAACTTGCTCATATACTCGTACTACGTATGCATCTGGTCTCACTACAGTCTTTCCTGAATGGAAGGACTCTTACTGCTACAAATACAACAAAACCGTGTAAAATGTCTTCTGCGCGCAAATGGTACAAATATATTGATTATATAAAAATCAAACTTGATTAATAGTTTTACCAAACATAAATATCAAATATTAACAGATTGACGAAGGCACATAGGCAGTAAAGCATTGTTTGTTTAGAGAACTGGAGAGAACTGAGAGTAAAAATCTATTAACTATTAATTTATTATTATTATTAATTATTATTAAACTGTTAATAAAAGCCTCAATCTGTTGATTGGTTGGAACGCTATATAGGATTTCCCATAAGAGGGATCTTAAATATACTTCTTTCACACTTGCAGACTTATTTTTTTTGCAAAAATAAATTAGAAGTAATTGACGAACGATCTTCAGATAAGAACCAAATTAAAGGAAGATAAATGAAGATTTTCATTCTTATCGTCGATTTTTGTTTTCAAATCGAATTCGCTCACATTAAGCTAAAATATTCGAAAATTTGTCAAAATTTTGCATTTTTATTTAAACGTTCCCTTGGCGATCAACAACATTGTTGTTCATACAGAAAATCAACATATCTGGTTAGTCTATAATAGCTAATTTTTTTCGGAATAAAACGTCAAGATGTTCTTAACTTAGTTAAAAATTGTATACTCTTATAAGTCTTACTATTAAATATAAAAAAATATATTAAAGTGAAAACCTGTTCATCTATCTTATCTAATATTCGTATAAGTGTCAGATTTAGCTCACTTCCTTCCAATATAGTTGAATATATTAGTTCCAATTTTCCCGCTGAATTTCAACGGGCATTTACAATAGTATCTTATAATGACGCTGAATGCTATATAGTCATTATTTGAAATATATGGCTTATACAATATTGTTTATAACGCCAAGTTCTATAACTAACACGAGTGCATTTTAATCAAAATCGTTAGAGCTATTATTGAATAATTCGACATGTTGTGAAAATCAACAAGAATGAGCTACATTCATCTCTTCAAAGTTTCTATTTGTGTTAATGTTATGCCCAAATACGAAATATCATTTGATTTCGTTGGACCGTCTAAGCTCTAGGACCTCGTACAGACAGACGGCATGGCGAAAACCACTTTTTGGACTCGGGGACACCTAAAATGTGCATTTCCGTCAAAATCTCGAAGTCAATTTTTTTCGCGATTACAATACTTTTCTATATATTACGTGTGTGAGAAAGTAAAAATTGTTAGAGGCGTCTAATCGCAAATGACGAGTGCGAAAACGATTACTAGATTAGAATTGAACCTGTGCATAAAATTTTTCATATTAAATGGAAACGATGCCATACTGCACACAGATATTAAAAAAAAAGTTATTTTCCGAAGTTACCGTGAAGATATCACGGAAAATAATTGCCGCTTTATTGATTATTTATCTATTGCTGTTATTGATTATCGCATACACTGTCATAGAAAAATACCAATAAGGTCCGCTCCATAAATAACGATCGACTTGTGTCTCAGCATTCAACGAAACATACCTGCGACATTAATTCCATTTCACATTTCATTTTCCACTTTAATTTTAATTTTTTAGCTTTTGGCGTGCCATTATTTAAAAATACTCGATACATAAGCCAATCAACGTCCGGCGCCACTAATGGTCGCGCGTCACGCCATTTACTTCATTCGATAAATGGCAGCTGCCAACCTCGCTTTTCGCGTTTCTATCTTACTATAGCGCCTGAAATTTTGGCAAAAGGCTAAAGCATTAGAGCCCTAAAAATTAAGCAATGGGCATTTATCGTTCGTCAACATGGCCGATATGATATCTACATTAAGGAATACCAATTCACCGAAGCTTTTTCGAGAGTAAGGCAAATAATCCGCCTCAAATTTTCATTTATCAGCATAGCAACAAGTATGATGTCGCATCACTTCCTTGCTTTTCGTTTTACACTTGAAAGTTTAATATCAATTACCTAAGCCGCTAAAAATGGAGCCAACGCTATCTTATCGCGTTTTTCGCCAAGGACACCGGGCGAAATTTGAAACCACTTGTGGGAATCGGATGCTTTTTATGACTAAAGTAATGCTCGGCTAAAGCCGTCATTGGAAGGAAAGGGTGAGCGAGTGACATTAGGAATGTTAACGAAAAAAACTCCTTCGTTTATGGAATACGTCTGATTCAGATACTTCCCTTCATTCAAGGTTTCCTTTGAGAGACCAAGCGTTGTCCGCGTTTTCTAGAACAGATCAGTTTGATGAAACTCGGCAAATTATTAAGGAATGGACAAAGGAACATCGCCTGAGGAAATTGGAACTAAGAGTTACTCTTGAAGATAGGAACTCGTGTGCCCGAGGGAATCTCACCAACAGATAAACTTGATGAAAAAACTGCAAACTGTTGAGAGAAACTCATTCCTTCCTCTCCTCAAAATGTTTGTTTGTATGGTATTTCTGGCTAATCAACCTCTTGGATTATTTTAGCCATTACTCCTTCCACACCGAACACACACACTCGAGGGAGGAGGGAAACCCGGTGCCGCATTAGCCTACTCTTTACGAAGAGCACCAAGGGGGCCAACTGCTTAACGTCCCTTCCGAAGGACGAAGCGCTGATTTGCGCGGTCTCCTCAAATCACACAAGTAGGGGACGGGACGATCTCAGATTGAAAAATCCAACCTCCATCGGATTCGAACCTGTGACCGCTGCGTGGAAGGCCAACGCTTTAACCACTCCGCCACCTCCCTACAGAATCAATTTAAATATGTAAAGGATGGATTCGTTTGAACACACAATATCGATAGCCAGAGTAAACTGGTGAACTCGAATCACGCACCTAGCATCGACGGCTATATTGAATTGCACGTTGCTGATAAGAATTCCTTTATCTTTTATTCTAAAATTGTTTAAATAACTCGTTTATTTTTAAAAAGAAAACTACCATCAAGCCTTAATTTAATTTCTGATGTTTCATAAATATGATATCGTAAAAAATGTTGATAACATTATTCGCTTCTTCAATAATGTCAGCTAACCCATGGCGTATATTTTAAAGATTTCTTTAAGCACAAAAATCAAGGCCTTAATCGCATTAAAAACATCTGAAATAATAAAAACTATGAAGCTCAGTATAATTAACATAATTGTGAATTCCCGTCTTCGGTGCTGAAATGATGAAATTGATGACCACCGCCAGCCATTTTCCATTCATCCTCGAGCAGAGGCAATTACTTCCAGTTTCCTCATCACCTGCCTTCCTTCCACGAAACGCAGAGTATCTAAGAATTTCACAATCTCTCATTAGCAAAGTTTTTTGATATCCGCCTTTGGTCTTTTAACGTTACATGGAATCCACTCCATGGAGATCATTTCTTCTTGCAACATAACCCGCCCACTGACAATTTAACGCCTCAATACTTTCATTTGCATCACGGACCAATATCTTGTTTCTTACCCAGACGTTTCTTTTCCGATTTCTTTTGGTGATACCTAGGATGTATCTCTACATCCTCATCAGCGTTTTTTGAATTATCTAAACTAGTGTTTATGGCCCGTGTATCACACTCGAAGATCTCCGAGAGCAAAACTCACTGATATTCTAATGTCCTTTTTTGTCGAGAGCGCCAGCGCCTTGTATAACAACGAATACAATTCAGTTCTTCGAATCATTAGAAAATAAATACTGAATTCGCCAAAGTGACTGATTCGTGAAACGAATCTTTGTGATATATTCCTAAGGAATTGCAGAAAATTACAAAATGACCTTTTGAGTAATTCATAAATAACCAAATGCTAAATCTTCAATGAACGACTTTTAACTTCTTCTTATATATAAAAATCTGATGAGGCCACAACATGACTTTCTCCATATCTGTAATATTTCTGAAACTTTCGAATAGGTTAAATGATAATAAATATTTTAAGAAACTGCGAGAAAATTTTAGACTTGACAAAGAACAGAAATAAAATCAAACCATAGTCTTCTGATATCAGATATAGCCAAAAAGCTTCATCAATTAAGAAAAGAAAAAGGAGCGTTACTAAGACGTAACTAAGCGTCAATTGCTAACAATAGTCGTCGGTAGGTGGCGTTGTGGTGGCAGCTAAAAATATAAGATATCTCTTAAAAAACGCAATATATGAGAAAATGTTTCAATCAAAGGTTGTAGAAAATTAAATTTCCTACAACTTTTATTCCAATACATTTTTACATAATTAAAGATTAAAGTAAATATTTCAAAATAACTGACAAGAGTAAAATAAAATTTCGCGTTGACCTGATAAATAGTTCTTGAGTTAGTGCATCCACAAAAAGCTATCACATACACAAACAGACATCATCGAGAAAATGGTCAAAACGTGTTCAAGGGACCTCAAAACATGTATTTCCGTTGAAATCTCGAAGTCGATTGTTTTCATGAAAACAATGCTTTTCCCCTATACTACGTATGGAGAAAGTAAAAATGAAAGTTGCAAGCTTTTGCTTCGTGGTTTCCCGTCTGGCGATCTATTAGTGTGGTACTCCACATACAGATGACACGTGCTTCGCCGCCGTTTAGCGAATTTATTTAAGTTATGCAACAACAAATGGGGGTTTTCCACTTTTGATTGATATCAATGTCTACCAAACATTCTACATATTTAGTTTTGTATGACATTTTTTTCTACAACGCTGCAGAATTACTGTTCCTCATAAGGACTTTATTGGGACATTATCAAATTTTTATCTCAGAAACCGTAATTCGTAGATATGTAAAAGGTGTCGCGAACGTATTTGTGACAAATGTTTTCCTCTAAGTCAGCGATTCCCAAACAATGGTACGCGTACCACCAGTGGTACGCGACGATTCTGCCAGTGGTACGCGAGTTTAGTGTCAGCATTCACCCATGGAACTGCACAACGAGTGACCACAGAGAGGGACGTACTATTATTGCCAGCACCGTCCGGACGCGTCCGCTGCGCCGCTCATGGCTCACAGACAACTGCCGACGTATCGTTGCGGTGCATCTATCCATGAGAATATTAATTAAGACGTTAATGCGTAATTATATTAATGGTAAAACTTTACAATGGAATACAAAAAATAGTAAATGTTAATGTAAACATCGCTTACCTAATTAAGGAATGGGGGAACGTATGGTAAAGTTTGGAAATTAAGCCAATTGTGCTTGTTAGATTATAATAACACTTTCCATGACATACCATCACACTTTTTATCGCCAAATTCGATTTCGAAGTCGGAGAACTCATTTTGTTTCGTAGGTTTAATTTTAAAGTATTCACGTGACAAATTAGACCCACAAAATCAGCCCTTGCATGGGATAACGTATGGTTAAGCTAAATTTTAATATATCTTCAAACGTGTCTCCACCGGTTGCATCCCTAGAGCTTGCAATTCCTGCCCAAGTTTTTAATGTTTTTGAGATTCATGACCACATAATATGATGCAGTTTCTTCCACTGGAAATCTATTTAATAACTATATTTTTTAAATGATTCCATAGATTGTTCATGATTATTTGATAAAAAATAGTCACCAAATTTGTCGATAAAGGATGCGGGAAAGTTTTATTTATTTACGGAAAAGATGGGAAGACAAGAAATATTACATACCATTAAGCACTACATTAAAAATTAACCTGTTTTAAATACTTGGTTTTATTTTTAAATCTTACTCAATATTTTTTGTCTTGATTTAAAAATGCGAAGAACGCCGGTTTCCCGGGCAACGCCGGGTAACTCCAGCTAGTGTTCTAATACAGGGGTGACGCGGTGCATGCCGGGAGATTAAGAAGGCGCCATATAATTCTCATTCTTCGGCATCTTATCTCGTCGCCTCTAGCTAGGTCCTGTTATGAAACCAACCATCCCTCCCTCTCATTTCCCAATCCATCGTAACTACTCCCTCCCACGGGCTGCATTGAAGTGCTATTGGGAGGCGGAGGAGAGGAGGTTAGGGGGATGGGGTCAAATCCGCGACAGAGAGCGAAAACTCTTCCAGCCAGGGATATAGGATTGCCCGGGAAATTCTGAGGGAAAGGGGAACCTTTTTCCCTCAGAAAACCCAGAGACCTATTCTTACTGCTCCTATCCTCTCCATCCGCTCCTCCATTTCTGCCTCCCCACCGCTCTCTCTCTCCCTCCTCTCTCTCTCCATCCTCTCTCTCTCCATCCTCTCTCCCCCTCCCCCTTCTCTCCCCCTCCCCCTCCTCTCCCCCTCCTCTCCCTCTCCCCTTCTCTCCCCCTCCCCCATTCTCTCCTCCCCCTCCCCATTCTCTCCCCTCCCCTCTCTCTCCCGTCTCCTCTCTCTCCCCTCCCCTCTCTCTCTCCCCTCCCCTCTCTCTCCCCTCCCCTCCCTCTCCCCTCCTCTCTCTCCCCTCCTTTCTCTCTCCCCTCCCCTCGCTCTCTCCCCTCCCCTCTCTCTCCCCTCCCCTCTCTCTCCCCTCCCCTCTCTCCCCCCTCCCCTCTCTCCCCCTCCCCTCTCTCTCCCCTCCCCTCTCTCTCCCCTCCCCTCTCTCTCCCCTCCCCTCTCTCTCCCCTCCCCTCTCTCTTTCCCCCTTCTCTCCCCCCCTTTCTCTCTCCTCTTCCATTTCTTTCCAAGCACTTTTCCTCTTTCTCTCGTTATCACGCGATGTTTTTATGAGACCGAATTTCTCGGAGCACACTGATGATTTCTTTAAAAAAATATAATTTCTATGAGAGATATCTCTAAACATTTTATCCAACCTCTAAAAGGACAATGCAGACAACGGGACGAAGTGGAAGAAGAAGTGGAGTATTATGTAGCTGAGAAATTGAAGTTATTATTTCATTCAAGTATTTTACTCGAGGAATCAAATATCTTTGTAACAAATAAACTTCAAGAACGAACGTCTTTTTCAAAATGATAGCAATTTTTTCCATAGTTTAATTATCAACATTTTGTTGTCATATTAACCTCCCATGGGAGATGAATTTTTTTAAATCACCGTAGGAAGAGAAAAAGAATAATAGATGCATTAGAAGGAGATGGGCATGAGAAGACGAAGAGTAAGTCCTCGGATGCTACAGATTGGGATGGGCGAGATATTAACTTACCGAAAGGTGGAATCGGGGCCGGCCGGAGGTACGGGCGAGCCGGGCGGCTGCCCGGGGCGCCAAAGTTTTGGGGGCGCTATCCCGATCATCTCTCTATGCATTAATTGCAAGTGAATAAATATTGGATATAAATTTATATCGCGTAACAGGTTGGAATCTTTATGGCATCCCTTTTAGTTTTTCAACCCCAACAGTTATTACAGAGTGATTAATAAATTAACATGTACTTGGAACATATCTCAACAAACATTTACGGAGAGAGACGTTTGAATGCTATGTCGCTCTGGACGCCAAAACTCCTCGAACCACTCCTTGGTTGAATAACTATGAATGATGGTTTTGTCACGAAAACACTAGATGAATGACAATATTAATATTTGCTGATAGGTGGCTTACATAAATAATTCGAAGACTATTTTATAATAAAATTTTAGTTGGCGTATTCATGACTTTTTGGTAGATTCGTTTATTGTTACTCCAAAGTAAACTTTTTATGAAACTTTTTAATAAACGACAGTGCAATTCTGCGTATTACAATAAAGTTTTTAAAAAGGGAGACAGCATCATATTAGTTGAAGAATGTAAACAAGTTTATTTATAAGCTTGGAGGCGTAACGAGAGGTTATTGATAGCATTCGTAACACTCAACTATAAATCATCTTTAGAACCCAGAACTGTTCAAAATTATAATCTTATAAACTATTAGTTTTTGACAGATGAGCACTTTTTCGATTTCCACGTGACCCTACTCTCTGTTGAATTTTCTCGTCCGTAACCAATGAAAAGGTCTTCTGTTAATGGAAATCTGTCGCATGCAAACGCAAAAACCTTTCGGTTGACAGCGTTCGCAGTCCAGTTTACTTCTCGGAATTCTGCCACATTTCTCTTAACACGCAAACATATTTCTTTCAAGTTTTGATAATAGTGAGGTGGCATTTCGTGCTCGATGGCATTCCTACCAAAAGAAATAAAATGACCATTCTTACTTTCCTGTCATTTGAATGAATCATACGAGTTGAATATCAGAGTTAATAAATCAATTCAACAGAAAACCTTTCATAAATTAAATTAGGCAGCAATGAAGAATAGCTGAAAAGAGAAAATGACCTCATGTTTTAGCGCACCACACAGCCAAAACAATTTGAAAAAGATCTCTGACGTTATATTCTCAAGATATCTTTACACCAAGGAACTGCAACACAACTATAGGAATTATGACAAAAATTTCTTTGACATGTAATCCTAATAATCATCGTCACTAATAAATGCGAAACATAATTTTATGGTGTATGCAAATAGCACAGATTTGCATTCTTTTTTTAATGCGATGTAGAGCTAGTAAATCAGTTCACATTCAAAATATTCCGAAATTTCACCAATAAACTTGTTTTGTTTCAGAAGTTCTGATTTACCAATACTCAATTGGCAAAATAGGCAACTGTTTTCAATCAACTGTTCGGAATACATTAGTTAAAAAAAAGATGAAAACTGAGCTCGAAACGTGAAAACTTCCCGGAAAACACAGGATATAAAAACCTTCGCGTGTTAAAACTTAGTTCTAATTTCATTCTTCGTCTGTTTTTTGCCCATTTCCTTGCACATTTGTATCCGCCATAGCCGAAAAAGCACGTCCCTCCTCCATGGCAACGGATTAAACTCTAATCTCTTCTTTGACCGTGCTGCCTCACAATCTCCCCTGTGGAACTCCACAACCACTAAAGTGAACTTAAAGGTCTTCATCAACACCGCCAGGGGGCGGAGACAGCTGCGCAGCGATATTATTAACGGCGGATGCCGCAGTTTCACCGAATTACTCCGTACGAATCACACGCCGCACTCAACCTCATCGTAAAGTCCTCACTCGACCTAATGTTTCGTTAAAAATTTAAAAATCAGAATCGATAGCAGACTTTTTTACGCCGTATTTATTCATCAGGGACGAGCAAAGACAATTATTCTAAAAGTTTTTGTAGCACACTTGATCTATTCAGTACGCTAAATAGCTTTTTATATTACAGGAGAAACGTACTATTGATTCAATTAATTGAGCTATTTCCAAAACATATGAAGAGGTTCAAGTATTATATGAAAGCGTAGAATTTATTGGTGACTATACTGAATTAAAGATAAATATTGGAATTACAAGTTTAATCAAGACTTCACTGATTTACTCCAACTGAATGAGAAAAAAGTGTGTGGTCGAAATTGTTACGCATGTTGAAAGAGTGTGATAACAAAATCTCCTTAAGTATACAAAAAACCTACTAAACTTGAATTCACTGAAACAAAATTTCGCTGTAACTCGTGGAAAGGAGAATCAATTCTTTATCAAAAAGACGTATGCTTTAATTCCCTTAAAATGCAATACTTGAAAGACAAAATTTCGCTCAATAACGATGAGAAAAGTGTTTCAGTTCAAAGTTTTAAAACTTTCATTGAAAATATATTAATATTATCTATTCCAAGCTAATAGCGATTCTTGTGTTTGTTTTTTGCGCTACTATTGTCATTTTTTCTGACAAATGCTCAAGCAAAACTTTTAGCTTTGTGCGATTATTAAGGCACTGCTCATAGCACACGTTTTTAGTGTTGGAAGTGTAATTTATAGCAAACAATAAACTGAAAGCACCGTTCATATGATTTTTTACGACATTCTTTTAATATATTTTTGTTTAAATAGTCGATCACTGAGATTCTCGGTATATTATATACATTTTCAGCTGAAATAGATAGTAGTACGTTATGTTTTCTTTTGTTTGCAGTTATACGCAGCACAACAAAGCTTTATGGCCAACTTTGAGTCATGTCACAGTAAATGTTACTTCAGTATTTATTTTAATAACTAGAATACAGCATTATGTACATTTTAAGACCACTTACGTTCATGGATATACCTATAATATGAATATAGCCGGAAGTAACAATTTAAAAATATAAAAGGATTACTCTTTATGGAAAATTTCACTTAATAACTACAATTTCTCTGCGATGCCTACCATAACTCGACAATACATTGTAACGGTAGAAACAAGATTATGGAATAGTTACGTTACAAAAGTAACAATAGTGAATATCTTGCAATAGTTACGACTTCGATATCAATATAAAATGGAGGATTTTCAGAGTCACATGCATCTGCACAAGCTGAGGATTTACTGAAACAAGGCGGAATTCATTCTACTCGGGAGACTTTTTCAAAAAGAAACAGCAGAAAGAGCAAGTTCACCCGTAAAACCATATTTTACAAAGTGGTCGATACTCTTTTAATAGAAGAATAAACTTTCAATTCGAAACGGGATATATCAATAAATGCACAATCGCTCATTCACGCACAACTTCTAATTATCCCTTCACATAAGGTCTTATCAACAAGGATTTAGATTAAGAGTTATGCGTAAAAGCTGATTTTCAAATACTATAATACATCCAGTCACGGCACAAAATTCAAACAACCTTAACTAAACGAATATACGCCTTTCAAACAAATAAACTGGGAAACTAATTAATTTGTCCGTTACTGAATAACAGCCAAAACAAGCGAATCATTTGGATGGCTATGTGTGACTGTTTTTGGTACAATATTTTATAGTGATAAAATCAGGATGTTTCTGGTAATTAGAAAGATTAAGGATACCAAATTTACCCATAAATCAATATGTCATAGAAAACAAGCACTAGTAATAGCTCTTATTTACTTTACATTGGTTTCAATTGATCCTCAGGAAGACGGCAGCGGTGGTTTTCAATTTTTTTAAACATTACATTCTCAGTTTCTGAGGTCATTTAATTTAAGTAATTTAAAATTACAAATTGAAATTTCAAAGAGAATTTGTGATATTGTTTCATAGAGTTAAATATTTCAGCTAAATGAGAAGGATAAAAGAGAAATAATTCGCATTAGCAAATATTCTGATATTCTCGGAAGCTTATTAATTGCGACAATATACTATAAATTGCAACTTAATGCTGCACCGCCGAACTTCAAAACTGAACTGATTAAATGTAAAATCATATCAACTATAAACAATTCCAAGGACACTAAACACTATTTTTCTGATGTAACGCAATTGGGAACAGGTATAAGTAGCTTAAGTTATGCTTCATTTACAATATTTACATTCGAAACTTGCCGTTACACGTGTTGTGCGATGCCTTTAAAAATTGATTTGATTAAGGAAGTACAACATTTTTCCTGAACAAATTGAAGATGTGTCGATATACACGGGAAAAAGCACCTGCGTTTGAAATTAGCACGCCCCTTTAAATTTAAAGGCGATGGACCTAAGGAACCCGGTCCGGAATAGGAAAAAAAGGTCCTGTGCTGTTAGGGATTCAAGTGATATCGCTTCATCTAGCACAAAGCAGAAGTTCGCTTAAAATATTTATTCAACTCTGAATTAAAATAAAATATAACAAGAAAATGAAGTCCTCGCTGCTGAAGGGTGTTTCTGCATAAGATAAGCACAAAAGCGAGCGTTAACTTTTTCGAAAGGGTCCTCTGCGTAAAAAGTGACCCTCGAGAAAGGGAAACAAATGCGCATCTACCGCACCAACAATGGAACGGAGATTGGAGCCCTGTTATGGCGCGGAACGGTAATTATCATCAATTACGTCCCATTCAATATGCCCACGGAACAGCCACGTGACCAAGTTTCAAACTTTGAGTTATTCCACGAAAAAAGAAGCACCAATTAATTGAACGAAAAAAACACTTGGCTGTGGGCTCAACCATTTGGGGCCTATGAATACATAACTTTCAAATTATTTTCTCGCGGTTAATTTTTTAAAGGCACATTCTCTTAATTAATATGTAACAGCCGGGTCATGGCCGTTAATCATTGGGGATTCATCCGTAATAACCCGTCATAACCAGGTCACGTTCCGCATGAACAAAGTGGCCGGAATAGAAACTCGGTTATCATGTGCGACCGTTTTTCTGAGAAAACTAATCCTCGCAAACTCTTCATCAACACGGAGATATAAGCAAGCGCCTCGCATTTAAATGACAAAACTCAGGTCGCGACACAAATTAATATCATATCCCCTACCGAGGCAAGTAAAAAGCGCCTATTGCCCTTTCAATCCACGAAAATTAATAATGCCTGAAAAAACATCGGAGTTTATTAATATAGATCTCATCGAGTTTTGTTCGCTTATGTAATTTTAAAAAATCGCAATCTTATTTCGCTGCCAGAATGCCTTTTTGAAGCACTGCAACATGAAAAATTGAGGTGACGTCAGATGACATACTTGCGAAATCATACGCAGAAATTTTGTGCTAAAATTCTTAACTGGTCGATTCAATGCAAGTATTGACCTTTTTATCGATTATATTGCGTTAGAAATACATTGGAAAGAGTTTAACTTCGTTTATCCTCTTAAATCGCGTTGTAACAGATAGTTGTAGCTAAAACGCGTCAATAGCAACTTATTAGATACTAAATAAAAATGTACACAAAAACAAAGGTTCGCATACGAAATCAATTTTTAGATTTACAAAATTGGGTCTAGTTAATACCGTTTGGCTTGAGTCAGATTTTGCAAATGAGCATTTTAGCAAGAATCATGCATAACTTGAACCTCAATCTGAGGAATATTGCATTTGTTACTACTTCGATATGTATACAATGAAATGAAAATACGCAAGGGAGTTATTGATGTCCATTTATTTAACTGGAGCCAAAATATTATGATTTTTTTCTAAAACTGTTTCCACTTTAGTACAACGAATTTTATAAATCAACGATATAAAATTTTCTCCTCTAATAACATCAGCGAAGTGTTTCACCACAAAATGAGACTTCTTCTACGACACCATACCGAGTATGAGTATCGCAGAATTTCGCAGTAATACCCCACCCAGCATCAATACATCGATTTTTTGCCGTGACAAATTGCTGGTTTTTGAGCCAACCGCCCAAGCTCCGATTAAAGACCGAACGACTGATGCTACGGAATATGTAAACACTACGGTATTTACATAAAGTGATATAGCTGCGCCATCCCATCTTCAGTATGACCTCTAAAATTGCAAACAGGAATCGGGAGTATGCCGTATTCGCGAAATATTTTCGCGCCCTCCCCAAAAATGTCTTCTTTGGATGACATCACAGGACTCTAAGGTGCCCCTTGGAACAAGGCCAAGCCAACTCTGTTTGGGTATCCATTACCACTCCACGTATTCTTCCCCTCCCTCCCTTCCTTTTTTTACCTCACCCGCATCCCCCCTTCCATACCTCCCCCACCCTACACTCCTTTCCCACGTCCACCCCTTCCCTCCACCCCCCCTTCCCACCATTCACCCCTTCCCTCCATTCACCCCTTCCCTCCATCCACCCCCTCCATCCCCCCCTTCCCTCCATTCACCCCTTCCCTCCATTCACCCCTTCCCTCCATTCACCCCTTCCCTCCATCCACCCCTTCCAACCATCCACCCCTTCCCACCATCCACCCCTTCCCTCCATCCACTCCTTCCCTCCATCCACCCCTTCCCACCTCTACCTCTTCACATCCCCCACCCCTTCCCTACCTCCACCCCTCCTCTCTTCTCCTTCGCGTTCGCTTGGACATGAAGCATCCAAAGGATGTAAAACTTACGTCCTACAGTGAACAGTGAACTCTTTATTTCTCCCTTTCTTTTTTCCGTTGTTTATGAAAAGTAATTCCGTCGTTTGCATTTCTTTCCTTGTTCCCTCTCGTTCGTTAGGGCGCTTTCTTTTCGCTTTCGTCCCTTTCTCTCCGCGAGAGCGAGATACTAAACTCGGAGCGAATCATCCTTGGAGAGAAGTGGCGCCTCGTGCGGGCGTAATTTCCTCCGCTTTTTGCCACTTCCGGTGGATAGAGGATGAGAATCTGTTTCCTTGGAATCAGGAGAGGGGGAGAGAGAGAGAGAGAGAGAGAGAGAGAAACGAAGGGTTGGAAACGTGGCCGGAATTCTAATGTCCCTAATCCAGACGCGGCCCTCTCGGCTCGCGAGTATTTACAATTGAATCGGCATAAACACTATATTTATCCACACCCATTTTTAAGGAGCTCCATCTCCTCCTACGCGTTAATTACTTGTATGTTTTCGGGGCGATGAACACACGTAAAAGGATGCTCGCGGCGTGTATTTCCACGAATGATTACTCTCTATGGCTCTGCAAAGGCTGCAGAGCCGTTATAAACCCACGTTTTGTTGCATAATGCACGAGACAATGTTTGTGTAACTTAAAAACGTACGTGTACGCTTCCTCTCGTCACGAAGACGAATTCCTCTCTCGGTCTCCAGTTTTCATTTCTCCCCGCTGCCCGCGCGCCACGCGGCTCATTGTGTAGCGTCCTCAATATAACGAACGCCACTAAAAGAATTAACGCCATTGATTTTGAAGTTGCTATGGCAACTTTTTATCTAATCTCTAATCTCTCTAACGAATCCAGAATTTTAATTACCGAAACGATGGATATACAATGTAAAGGCGTTGCCTTCGCTCGGTTATATTGATAGTCACTTGATACATCGTATACAAGTTTGAAATTTACATTTTAAAAATATTACGCAGTTACTGCCATAATTCTCGCGCAGTAATTTTTAGACATGAAAAATCGAAAAATATAATCCTGGGGTAACCCTCGCATTCCATTTTTTTCTTTGTATAGAACATTTTCAAAGACATTTATCGAGAAAAAAGGAAATCTGAGGAAGAGAAACGTGGCAACATGGCTGCAGGCTAGGAATCCACAACTCCGATTTCAATGAGGGCTAAAAAATTATTTTAAATGCCTCAGTTGTTCTCTTTATATTTGATGGATGCGAACAGCCGAAAACGATTCTCTACGATATATTAGATGCGGTTCCACTAAAAAAAAGTTTTGGAACTGGATTGCATGTTTAGCGTGGCCAAATATGCGGAATGGCGATAGAACTGTTAAATTTATTTATATTGAAACCTTTACTGCACAAAACGTGGTTGAGAAAACTAAAAATTACAATATTTTAACCCAATTAAATGCTTAAAAAGAAGATTTCTTGCAACTGATACAAAGTATATTTATGTGTACGCGCACACACTTCTTTTTCCGTCGCAACTGTTTCGTGTGAATAGGAAAATCCCGCATCTGACCGCTCCTAACATAATCCTCGCAACCAATTTTTTGTTACAAAATTATCAAAAAATGTGAGGATTTTGTATGTAAATAGGGCATTACTTACTTATAATGCATGTACATTCTGTACTAATTGTGTTTACTTCTGAATACTCCCGAAAACTCCAAAAAGTAATTTTTTAACAAAAAATATTAACCGATTTAATGCTTTAAAAAGACAATTTCTGGAAAACAATTGGAAGCCAAAAATTTCATATCCTCAATAGAAACAAATTAAACCAACGTAATCATAGTCTCCAGATTCAGAATGAAGAAGAGAATATTTAAATGTTTAAAACAAGGTTTTATCGGATTATGACATTGGTTTTACATATGTAGCAATTGAAAACAGGCGCAGGAGAAGATGGTTCATTTTCCTCGTATTATTATTTAAGAAAGAAAAGACAAAGCAAATTTCTGCGTTGAAATAAATTTAACAATTTAAAAAATCGCCGAAATAAGATTTGACGCGGGATTTCATTGGAAACTCCCGATAAGATAGTAGATTATGAACGGCGATGATGACTTTGTACCAGTAGATATTGAAAACTTTAAGGTCAACTGGGTGATAAGGAAAGGTTAGATACCAAAAATATTTCATTATATCATCATCATCATTGGTAGTCTGTCCGTAGACAGGTCCGTGATTATTCATGGTTAAACCTGGTTCTCTATATACTCCTATTTTCCACTGTCCTCTTCATGTCTTGATAACTCTCTTTCCCTTTCAAATCATCTATCAGCTGAAACCTTTTCCTACCTCTTTCCCTTTTCCCATCTAGTTTTCCTTCTAACACGTCTTTAATCATACTCTCTCTCCGCAGGTAATGTCCAACCCAGTTAGCCTTCCTCTTTCTGATAGTCTGTATAATCATTCGCTTCTCTCCTATTCTTCGTAGCACTTCATCGTTTTTCATCCTATCTGTCCATTTTTTCTTCAACATTCTCCTCCAAGTCCACATTTCAAAGCTTTCCAAGTATTTGATGTCATTTTTCCTTAGCGTCCATGTTTCTGCCCCATACAATGCTATACTCCATACGTAGCATTTTATCAACTTCTTGCGGATATCTTCCCTTATATTCCCTGTAAGTAGTTGTTTCTTTCTCCTGAAAGCCGCTTTTGCTTTTCCAATTCTAGTTTTGATCACATCCGTACATTTTGCCTCTCGTGTTATGATACTTCCAAGGTATTTATATTCTGAAACTTGTTCTAATGGCTTTCCCCCAATAGTTATGTTCAGATTCTCTTCTTTACCCGATATTCGAATGACCTTGGATTTTTCTGTATTTATTTCCATACCGTATTTTCTACCTGTTATCACTAGTCTATTTATCATTTTTTGTAGCTCTTCTTCCTTTCTTGCTAGAAGTACTTGATCATCTGCGTATTTTACTGTTCTTATAATCCTTCCTCCAATTTTGAAATCCCCTGTGCCTTCTAAAGTTTCTTGCATTAGACTTTCTCCATATATATTGAATAGGGTTGGCGATAGGCAGCAGCCTTGTCTTACTCCTCTACCGATATTTATTCCGCAGGTGTCCACATTCTCAAACCTGACCTTTACAACTTGATTCTCATATAGATTCCTAATCAGTCTCCTGTCTTTCCAGTCTACACCTATATCCTTTAATATCTTCATCAACTTGACCCAATTTACTCTATCAAAGGCCTTCTGCCAGTCTACGAAACATGCGCAGATATCTTGACTGTATTCTATTGCCCTTTCTGATATGATTCTAACTACTCCTATAGCATCTCTAGTTCCTCGTCCTTTTCTGAAACCGAATTGATCTGCCCCTAGTATTTCTTCTGCCTTTTTCTCCAGCCTTTTATTAAGAATCCTCGTGATGATCTTCGATGTGTGTGACAGAAGGCTTATAGTTCTGTAATCTTTACACTGACTTGCCTTTGGCTTCTTCATTAGAGGGATCATTGTTACTTCTAGGAAATCCTGAGGCCACTCTCCCGTGTCGTAAATCTTATTAATTAATTTCGTGATCGCTCTTAGTCCTTCTGATCCTATGACTTTAAGTATCTCAGCCGGTATTCCATCGCTGCCCGTGGCTTTCCCCTTCTTTAGTTCCACTATCGCCTTTTCTACTTCGCTCTCCATAATACTTGGTCCTAAGTTGTCTTCTTCAATGTTTTCCTCATTTTCCAGTTCTATTTTTGCCGCTCCTGCCTGTTTGCTGTATAATTCCTTAATGTATTCTTCCCATACCTGTGCTACATCCTTTGTTTCTGAGACTATCTTCCCATCTGTATTCATAATTCCTTTACCACAAATTCCATTAGACTTCTTATCTTCTAATTCCAGTGCCCTAGCGTACATCATATCGTACCGTCCTAACTTCTTCATCTGTTCTATTTCATCGCATTTTCCTTTTATCCAATTTTCTCTAGCTTTATCTGTTACCCTTCTCAACTCATTGTTTATACGCCTATAGTTGGCTCTACCTTCTTCACTGTTAACGTTTTTCCATTTTCGTCTCTCATCCATTTTCTCCAGCATTTCCTTCGTGATCCATGGTTTTCTGATTTTCTTCTCTTGTTTTCCAATCTCTTTATCCAAGGTATCCTTGATACTGGTTTTAATTTCATCCCATTCTATATCAACGGTCTTCGGTTTGTTTTCCAACTTTCTTAGGTTATCTTCCAACTTCATGCTGACTACATTCTGCCTTTCTTTCAGTTTTTCTAGGTCCCAGGTCTGTCTTTCTCTTCTCGTTTTTCTTATTTGTTTGAGCTTTGTACTCACTTCAAGTATTAGAAGGCTGTGATCTGAATCAATGTCTGCTCCTTGCAATCCCTTGGCGTTCTTTATGCTGTTCCTGAATCTTTGTTTTACAAGGATGTAATCTATTTGGCATCTCATTCTATCTCCTGGGCTTTTCCATGTGTATAACCTTCGTTTATGGTTTTTGAACCATGTATTAGTCACTACAAGGTCATTATTGATGCAGAATTCTAAGAGTTTCTCCCCTCCTCGATTTCTCTTCCCAAGTCCGTATTGCCCGACAACATTTTCTTCCTGTCCTTCTCCGACTATGCTGTTCCAATCTCCCATTATTATGCAGTTTACCTTTCCTCTTCCGTCTTCTTCGTAAATTTCATTAATTTGCTCATAGATCTCATCTATTTCTTCAACGTCATGAGCTGACGTTGGCATATATACCTGGATTATCAGCATGTCCACTGGGACTGCTTTTAGCTTTATTGCCATCAGTCTATCGTTCGTTGCTATTATCTTTGTCACGCTTTTCATCATATCTTTCCTAAGTACCAGAGCTACTCACCTTTCCCCACTATTTCCTCCAGAATATACTACCGTGAATTCTTCCGAGTCGAACTGTCCTTCTCCCTCCCATCTAGTTTCGCTTAGCCCTATAATGTCAACTCTATTTCTTCTTTCAAGTTCTCTAGCTTTCCTGCCTTTCTCATAGTTCTTACGTTCCAAGTCCCTATTCGTAATTTACTTTCGACAAATGTTTTCCTCAAGGCAGTCCCCGCCCGGAGATCCGATTGGGGGACTATTTTACCTCCGGATTGTTTTACCTCATATTGTCCAACCATATAATCTTTACTAGGGATTGTAATGTGGTAGTTTCCCTCTTGCTTTCCACATCGCAGTACTGTAGCCGTTCAAATCGTCCTGATCACGCCTACAGCTGTATTGGATATAGACCCAACCAACATCATTTGTTTTCGGCTCTATACCATACTGACAGTACTGCTGCCTACTGCCAGGCACTGATGATAGTTTTTTTTAAATAAAACCTCCATTCGAGGGGTTTGAACCCCCGAACTTTGCAATAGAAAGCCGACACGCTAACCACTACACCACCAGTTCATTATATATATATATATATATATATATATATATATATATATATATATATATATAACAAAAAAATAAAGCCGCCACTATGCAACTTTTAGTCGCAAATGGTGACCGGGTGCCTGGGTTTGTCCAGTGGGCGTAGGTAACTGGAACCTTCATTTAAACGTTTTAAAAATAAATAAAAACACTTTCAAAGGCATCAATTACAAATTATAGACTGCAATGAAATAAATGTCAAATCATTTGTTTTTTTTAATGCGCTTATATCTTCACTTTGGCGTCTGTTTGTCTGTGCAATTGCTTAAATTGAAATTCTGACTAAATTATATACGATAGAGAGTTAAACTTGGAGGGTAGATTTCTGTCCTGCTGTCATTTGTTTTTTTTTAGATTTCAGTTTTGAAAAATATAAAGTTCAGATTGGGGCCCATTAAATATTTTGTTAATAGTATCTCCGAAGATGCAAAAGATGGAAAGCCGTAAATTGGAGCGTACATTTCCAAATTAATGCCACTTATTCTTGAAAACTTTGAGAAATATTCAACAAGAATGACGTCATTTATTTTAAATTTAGAAAATTTCCTACACGGTTTTGTTAATTGTTGTCAACGAAAACCACCTTCGTAGCAAATGAAATAAACAAGATCTACGTAAATACGTTTAACTGCTTTTGGTGTGCAGACCCGACATAGTAAATGAAAGGAAATGGATAATTTACGACGGAAAAACGAACGTAAATGCGTTAATTGCCCTCTCGCGCGCAAAAAGTGTAAGCGAAAAAGAATGGATAATTACGACGACGGAATAAACTTGAACGTAAAGATTACGTTTCGACTGTTTTACTTATATCTTCGAAGGTATAAAAGAAAGCTTACACTTTGAGTGTACATTTCCACAATTATGTCACGTATTATTGAAAAGTTTGAGTTTTGAAAACTTTACAGCGGCGGATAGGGAAACGTTCAAAATTTCAACAGAGAATTGATTGTGTTCTAAACTTAAATGTAATTTTGGAAGTATCAATTATCCAAAATAAGTATTTTTTGTAAAATATGTTTGTGTAAAATGATGATTCGCGATACAACGCCTATTTAGCTATTAAGCCACTCATTTAAACGCTAACTTCACCTTCACGCGGCAGCCCTCGTGTAAAATAAACGAGGCTCTAGTGACAAAATGTTGCGGTATAACCACATAAAAAAACTCGTTAATTTTATCCATGTTCATGGATTAGCCTAACATGGATTAATGTATTATTTATTAAAATTTCTACACGTAATATAAATCATATTCTCAAAGAAAAATCGACACACCTAAAGAATCTTGCATAAGTGTTTATCGAGTGGCAAGTTACACAACCGATACTTAAATGTTTTGTAATGGCTTTACACTAACGAAAAGTTTCTTAAAAGTTATTTAAGAAATTTAAAGATCATATTATTTAAAACGTAACAAAACTGCATTAGGGTTTTAACTAAAGTTAAGGTCGGTGCATTTTAGTGGCAGAATTCCAACGCACGATTGAAGGGCGTTAACACACGAATTGATGGGAGTTCTAGAACCATCGAAAAGCCATTAATAAAGCAGTCGAACGATGACGAGAAAAATGAGGAGCTGCAAGACATTAGCACGCCTTCTTTCTGAGACTCAAAAGGATTTGAGCAAATCAGTTTCTTTTTAATTGTATGGCTTTAAGTACTTTGGTTCATAAATAGCGAGTCGAAAATGGAATATGAAGGAAAATTTGTGAAGAGAAGAGGAGGGGTAGGGAAGAAAATTAACAAGCGAAAGGCGATAACTTTTCGAACAGCTCATAAGGAAAGATCGCGGTCTTGGGAATGGGGCGGAGAGGAGGGAGAGGGGGGAGGGGAGGAGCTGTTCGGAAGGAGAGGGCGGAGAGGGGAGGGTGGGGAGAAGGGGGAGAGGTGGGAGAAAATGGAGAAAGGACGGAGAATTAGCGCGAAAAGAGATGGGAGGTGGAGAATACTATAAACAGGAGAGAAGAGAAGGGAAGAGAGAACATTAATCCAAAAATGGGCAATGAAAATAATACGCACACACTAACATGTATGTACACATACATACATTGCGAATCGGATATTGCCTGAGGAGAGCTAGCATGATCGAAGCCGTATTATCAGGAAAACAAAGAAAAAATGTTTCAGGTGATAGGTTACTTGTAATGGAAACGGAGCTATCAAAAAATGACGGGAGATTGCGGAAAGCAGGACAACGTGGAGAACCAGGTTTAACAAATAATAATCACGTCTATCATTATCTATATATGTTCCTTACAGAGGAGGATATATATATATATATATATATATATATATATATATATATATATATATATATATATATAGGAGGATAATAATGACTAAAAAAAACGAAAATCTTGATAAAGTGCAACAATATGGTCGCTGAAAATTTGCAATTGTTTAAACAAATTTTCAAGGTTTATGTATTTCCGAATGTGCTATGGAGCTGAAATGTTTTTTAGAGGTAGGATTTGTAAAAAAAAAACGAAATACAGATTATAGAAAGTTTGATATTTTAATTTGTGTTGCCGTAAAAAATTCTTTAAGTTTAAACAAATAGATAACTATTTAGGTACTACGGGATGAGCTAGGAAGCTGAAAATTTCAAGTTATTTACAGAGTAGTGCGTTTGCACAAATAAACATTTGAATCTCTCCATAAACATATTGCGGCGGCCGTTAAAAATGTTTAAAATTTAAACAATTAGAAAAATACTATTTCACTTCTAGAAGTGCAACAACTTTAAAATTCGGCAGAAATGTGTAGCATTAGTACCCCATAATGGAGAAAGTATAAAATTCTTAAAATTGCAAAGTTTGGGGATTATTTTAATATATTATTTTTACATAAGGAAAAAACGAAAATAGCTGCGGAGGTGAAATCTTTAAAATTAAAAAAATATTTGTAATAATGAAATAAATGAATGTTTTCTCAAGGTGAGATAATATGCTTGCAGAATGCAAGCACCTTCTACTAGTATAACCTATGATGATATTATGCAGTGCGAAAAAGCATGGATGAGATCCGAAGAGTAAGATAGAGGAGAGAGAGAGAGGAAGAGGAGAGAAAGAGAGAGGAAGAGAGAGGGAGAGAGGAAGAGAGCAAGAGGGAGAGAGGGACAGATGGACAGAGGAAGAGAGGGAGAGACGGAGAGAGGAAGAGAGGGAGAGAAAGAAGGTAATAGCGAGCAACGCGGAGAGGTGTGGCGTGGAGAATGAAGACCAGCAATTTTAAGCGAGGGCCTTTAGAGAGCAGTCACTCATTCCATCCTAATTTGGGCACGCCCATCCACCCTCCTTCCTTGCATCGGCCGCCTTCATATCCACCTCCCAGCCTCTATCTCCTCTCTTTCTCTCTCTCCTCTCTCTCGCTCTCTCCTCACTCTCTCTATCCTAATTCTCGCCCGCCAATCCGTGCCTTTCTCTGCCACTTCGCTCATGAATACGCTCATACTTACGTTCTCGCCCCTCTCCTCTTCCCTTCTTAACGTTCAGCCATTCGACTGAATCATGAAAACGCATATTCTTTCGGCTTCTGATAAACCTTGACTGCTCATTTCCTTGCTGGTGCGAAGCGTATGGCTTCTTAATCGACAGTCACCTACAGTCGTATTTCGCTTTCCGAATTGCGACGGGTTAATGTGTCTACAATAAAAGTGCGATTTCATGTCCAACGTGTGGAGATTATGGCTCGAATATTTTGTAATAAAACTGAAGGCAGAAAGAAAACGGTTTATTTAGAGGGAAAATATCTTTATGGGACAATTTTAAAAATAGAGGGAATTCTAAAATATTTTGTATACACGCATACAGGGTGTCTCAAAAGTCCTTTTATCCCTATGAGTTAAGACTCATAAGTAAAAATAAAACACATGTATTATATCTGCTATATTTATTTTGATATTTACGGTTTATTTAGACCAAAGTTATTTGTAGAAAGCACAAGAACATCAGTATGGATGTCCCATAATTCCTTTACCCCTGGTTGTTGTGAGCTGCAAATCGGATTTTTAATTCTCGCTTTTTTTCATGGTGAATATGAATGACTCGAGTTCCTTCGTAATAGCGGAGAGTTCAAATAACGAGTGTTTTGGTCATTACTCCTATGTTGCAAAAGATGAGCCATCAAAATTTGCGACACATCATTCTCTGAGCTGAAAACAATGTCACCTGGACCGATGTTCTTCGTTATTATATAGAAATAATTGTGACAACTACATAAATCATAAATATTACAATAAACACCAAATATAGCAACATATAGAACAATAAATACAACAAATATGGCATGCGCGTTTATTATATCAAATATATTTTCCAAAAGACAGCACAACTCATATACTGACTTTGCTCCTCGTGGAAAGCCGGATCTGTCAAACAGAGTACCGGAACACACACTCGACACATCCTTGCCTTCTTTAGAATCCTGTACATTCTCCAAATTATTTTGTCCACGCCGTTCACACAGCACAAACCCCAATCTGAGGGACTTACAACTCCCAGGGTTTTCCTTTACCCCATTCCCTGCTTCCCGCCTTCCCAGAATTCCTCGGCCTACGAGAGAGGTGGATCGGAGGCGTATCTCCCTCCTACTATGCGAATACGTGCCGAGAATTTGGGAATTCAAAGGTTTACTTTCCTAATTAAGAAAAACTTTCCTACTCTCCGTGCGGCTCGTATTATTCTTTCATTGGGGGAGGACAAGGTGTCCGAAGGGGACGGAAACGCTGCCGAAAATCTGCACTAAAACTTTATTCGGGACAAAAGCGGTTCACCTTGGAGGCGGATTCTTGACGGGAAGGGCGCTGCCGAGGAAGGAAGGAAGAGGAAGATCGAGCCCTGTGGTACCTCGAGCAGCGCCTGGCGGCGAATACAGAATGCGAGCGGTGCAAGAGTGATGGATACAGGCAGAGAGTGGCGATTTTCGGTTGCAAAAGGGGTCTCGTTCGAGCCCAACGAAGTCGAGCGAAAATCCAAGCATTAAAAACGGGCAACGCTTTCTCGTGGATTTCGATAAATAAAAGCTTCGCCCCACGATGATCGCATTGCCATTTCGATTTTAATGGGTCAGAAAAATTGTTTTCCTCGAATAAAAAGTTCTAGAAATAAAACTTTGTAGTTTGATTCCCGCGTATTATAACGGCAGCTGTTATAAGCCTCAGGGCTCCACGGACTAAAAACATAGAGATATTATTAAAAAATGATAGATCTTTACGGAATGCTTTTAGCGGACAGTTGCGATACTGCTCCAATTATTGAACAATTTCGATTACTTTATTCGCGAATAAGCACTCAAGTATCGCAAATTGACAAATTAAGCACTTGTCTTACTTATCTTCGACGAGGTTATAAAACGCAAATAAAAGACAATATACGCATTTTGGTTGCAATGCGGCCGTCTTCAGTGGTGATTCACCGGAAGTAGATTCTTAAAAAGAATAAAAATAATTTCAATAAAAATATTAGAATTCACTTTCGGCGAATTGACACTGAAGAAGACTTTATTGTAGCCGAAATGCTCAATTTTTCTATTGCTTTTGTTTTCTATAACCTTGTTATGAGTATTGGAGAGCTAACACAAGTGCACAACGTCAATTTTTTATATTTAAGTGATTATTCTGGAATTAGTTTTCAGCCATGAGACGAACTCGAAAGTTCTCTAATGGATCGATTACTTTACCAAAGAATTTATGCCAGAAGAAGCACAACAACACTAGTTCATCAATTTATCGCTAGGTCTAACAACACAGGTAATAAGAGCTCAATCTTATGTTATTAGTAATAATGAAACATCAATAATTGTTACAAAACGCTTTATTCTCGAAGGAAAACACTTCACGAAATCGCCTCAGATAGTCGAAAATTAAAAGAGCGTTTCGTATTTTAAGTTGACATTGGTTTGCCCTCTCCCTCTTTTGGAAAAGATCATATATTTTCCGGATTGCCTCTGAGAGCAGAAAAACGGCTTGGAAGGAAAAACTTTGCTTGATGTAATTGAAAAACTTATAAGTGAGGAGAAAGAAAGAGGGATGATTGAAACGCCAGTACACAGGAACCATGGCGGGCAGGAAAAAACAGAGTGAGAGATGTTTAAAGAACAGAGTGTAGGAGGAGAAGGGAAATTTGAACACTCTAAATTTCATTCGGAATAAAATTAAAAAAAGGAAAATTAATGACGGAGTATGGTATTCGAAGATTTTCCTGTCCTATAAAAACATGAGTTTCCATAGAGATACTATCGTGAAATCAGAATGATAGAAGCACACACCTTTTGATAAATAGTTTTTATTAACTCCTATTATTAGTGTCTGATTACGCTAAACGGTTATAGAAATAATATAAATGTCTGTGGGTGTGTTTGTGCAACATAGAATTTTATGTCACCGAATTAAAATTCCGAAGTAAAAAACTGACCGAATAAAAAAAGTTCTAATTAAAATGAATGAGCACCAGTCAGTTTACCAGGTACCCGGTGACTGTTTCTAAAAAAACGAGATAACTTTAGAGCAAGCCTCTCGTTTGTTAATGCGCATTATCATTCGTTCATTCTGACACATATTTACGCAGACTACTTTATTCAATCAGAATGAACCACTTTATAGAGTCTGGATAGCATTTATTTTGGTGGACATCACGAATTGCAGACACAGATACAAATGTATTCGAATCGTTAATACAGCGATGCTACCGGTAAGACCTGTCATAGAATAAACTTCGTCGCTTTTTTCTCGGGCTGATGATGAAGTGGCGTAAAGAACGGCTAGATTAATATTTTTTTGTTTTGGGAAACAGCGGTCGTAGAGGTCTCGAGTAGGCTCTCAAACAGAGCAAACAAGAAAGAGTCGCTCGGCGGGGATGGAGAAGGGGTGGAAGGGTAAGGGGCAGTTCACCGGAGGCCCGGCAGAGGGCGTGGTAATTGCGCCTCCGTTTGTCATCTGTTACACTGTGAGCGCTCCCCGTAATGAAGTAGGTTCAGGAGATTATGCGGCCGAGTTTAGGAGGAGATTGGAGGGAGGGAGGGTTGATGGTGAAGAGAAAGGCGAATGAGAGAGCAGAACTAATAATACGAGTGTTTAGGGTGTAAGGGGAGATTGCTCAGAGAAGGTGAAAGTGTGTGGAAATGACAATCCGCGTCAAAGTTAGATGAAAAATCGGACGCGCTTTATATGACAAAAGCTTTGCCTAACAGATCAACATGGAGCAGCATCAATCCGAAATAAGCGAATCATATCTTTTGAATACTTTTTAAAACACCTCTTTCAGGTGTATCTTTTAACCATTTTCCCTTTTAATATAATTTGCCGGCATTGGTATAGGGGTGTTTTGAGTGCCTGGCTCCCTATGCGTCGCTGGTTCGAATCTTGACGAGGGCATAGTTAAACGTTTTCGTCTTTGTTTTCGTTATTACCCTCATAGTAAAAGACCGCTAACGAGTATTTACGAGCCAATTAAAATAAATAATAATAAAGTCTGACGGATAATATAATTCCATAAGATGATCACACACGAAAATCATGTATTTTCAATTTGTTTAAATATCAATCGAATCAATGATCACTTCTGTAACATCCTAAGACCAGTGGAATATTCATTTTAAGGGATATTAAGGATAAGAATATTAACGCTTATATCGTTATTCCCAATATGGAGAAAGAGAAAGGTATTTTTTTAAGAGAAGGAGGAAAAACTGGAAACAAAGACACTAAGATAAAGCAAAAATTATAATTTTCCTCACATTTGACATCATGCTTACATTAAGTTGTGTATAAGTCACGATTTCTTTCAAACTCCTTCAATCAAACCGAATATCATTAGATATTGCCCCTTCTAAAGATGTGAGCTCGTCAGATTTTCTGCGCTTTATTTTTTTAAATATCCAGCGGCAAAACCAGCCGACGAAGGATTTCGCGAAAAGAATCTGCCAAAGTCCGACGAAATGGTTGTTTGTCGAATTTCTTGCTGCCTCCCGAAGCAGATAAAAATGCAGGAAACGGCGAAAAAGGACAAAAAGAGAGAGAGATGAGGCACAGATTGAAATTGAGATATTTGATATAGAAGACTAAGGAACGATTTGATTGAATCGGAAGGACGTTCCACTGCAATTGAGGGAGATAAGGGATGGCGTGAGGGAAGGGGAGGGATGAGGTGGGGGAAGGGGAGAGAGAGAGAGAGAAGGGTTAAGGTGAAGGAAGGGGAAGGGCGGAGCGAAATAGGATTCGAGGCTCAATTTTGACCAGATATAGGTTCGTGGCTTTCGTAAGAGCAAACGATCACAAACAAAATTGATTTGCAACAGAGGGCGATTAAAGCCTTCGGTCGAAGTAAAGAATTCTATAAGCACGTAGAAGACGTCACGAAATCGGAAACAGCGAAAAACTGCAAGCCGAGGAGGTGAAGAGGAGGAAGGAAGGGAGGGAGTTGGGTAAGAAGGGCAAAGGGAATAAGGTACTGCGGTTGGGGACATTTCAGAGGTTTCCTATGCCTTCGGAACTACAAAAAGTTGGCGGGGTCGAGTGAAGAATGGGAAAGATGTCAAGGTTTGAATGAGATTTGAGAGAAACTTTAATTAATTGCGATGGAGAAAATTAGGAGAACGCGAACAAAATGTAATTTATGGGAAATATTGGGAAAGTTGTGTTAGATTATTCTAATTAACGAAGCTCGGAACAACTTTTTGAGTGGGGATTTCCTTAATGAGCGCGTCATGAATTTGACAAATTTGGAGGTGACGCTCAGCAATTCACCAAATTAAAACTGAGGTTAAAAGAATATAACACGACCTACGAAAATCTTTACCATATAACAATTTATTTATTTATTAAATTTAATCGTAAATTCAACGGAAATCACGCAGCAAAATGCTTTAGATTTTCAATACAGGTGAGTTCATTTTTACAGAAAAAAATGAATAATGCACAACTAGTAGAGACAAGTCGCTCATCGCATCCACAAACAAGAAAAAATATGAAGGTGAGATTCGACTAGGTGAAGGGAGATATAATGTTAATGAGAAATTGAACATTGCAACAAACATTTATGATGAAGCAACGATAGATTTTTAATCAATACATTTTGACATAGAAGTATATCTTGCTTATATTCTCCATATTATAAAGACTTTTAACAACTATCGACATCAGATGATGATGGAACAATTTTTGAAACGAGAAAAAAGTCTGCTATGACCGGGAATTGAACCCGGGTCTTCCACTTGCCGGGCGGATATTCTACCCCTGAACTATCGTAGCAGAACATTTTCTCTCGTTTCTGAACACGGATGTTTTCCTTTGTAGGACGGGAACTAGCCAAGCTAGTATCAAACTGCCCCGATGATTCTCTTCGAGGACATCTGTCGGGGCAGTTTGATACTAGCTTGGCTAGTTCCCGTCCTACAAAGGAAAACATCCGTGTTCAGAAACGAGAGAAAATGTTCTGCTACGATAGTTCAGGGGTAGAATATCCGCCCGGCAAGTGGAAGACCCGGGTTCAATTCCCGGTCATAGCAGACTTTTTTCTCGTTTCAAAAATTGTTCCAACTTCACAGCTTATGCCTGTCTGCATAGGATCTTCGGATCATATCATTCCATCAATATCAGATGATGAGGTGAAGTAATTCGGATCCACTATCAGAACATTTTATATTCTTCGGAATTACAAATTCGCCAACAAATACATAGTTTAAAAGTATACTCATTGATAAACACTTAATTACACACACACGCGCGCATTTATATATATATATATATATATATATATGGCAGAAACATGGACGCTAAGGAAAAATGACATCAAATACTTGGAAAGCTTTGAAATGTGGACTTGGAGGAGAATGCTGAAGATAAAATGGACAGATAGGGTGAAAAACGATGAAGTGCTACGAAGAATAGGAGAGAAGCGAATGATTATACAGACTATCAGAAAGAGGAAGGCTAACTGGGTTGGACATTACCTGAGGAGAGAGAGTATGATTAAAGACGTGTTAGAAGGAAAACTAGATGGGAAAAGGGAAAGAGGTAGGAAAAGGTTTCAGCTGATAGACGATTTGAAAGGGAAAGAGAGTTATCAAGATATGAAGAGGACAGCGGAAAATAGGAGTATATGGAGAACCAGGTTTAACCAAGAATAATCACGGACCTGTCTACGGACAGACTACCTATGATGATGATATATATATATATATATATATATAACAACTTACGGAAAAGGAAAGGTAAAATGAATATATGGATGTCAACAAGGTGTTGGGATGAGGAAACCCAGTGAGCACTCACCAATCAGACGACTTCAGGTTGGCGAGGCCCCGAGGATGTCGAAGCGACACACGTAAAATAACACAAAAACACAGAAACATCACAAACGTAAAGCTTTCGGAACTACTCCTTCTTCAGCTACAGAGAGAGAACTGATGGCGGTGACACTGGGTGGAGGCATGGGGGTGGAAGGGTAGCGCGGAAAGGTCGAGGATTGGAGGAAACGGAGGGGGTTGGGGATGGGTAGGGTGTTGGGAGAAGACAGAAAGGGTGTGAAAAGCTATCGAAGGTTGAGGCCTGGGGGAGTGAAGGAGTTTAGGAGATGGATATGCGAAAGCTCCCACTGACGGAGTTGGGGAGCCTAAGCATTGTCGGGGAGAGCGCGAATGACTCTCACTGTGAAGCAGTTGTTGAACTTTAAATTATGTTTGTTCGCATGAACGGCCACCGGCAGCGGTCGTTTGAGAATGACGCTGTTGCGGTGGCCATTCATGCGGATGTTGAGGGGATTGCTGGTGAGGCCAACATAAAAGGCGGGGCATTGGGTGCATCTCAGGAGGTAAATGATATTGCGGGTGGTGCAGTTGGTGGTGGAAGTTATGGGGTAGGTGATGTTGGTTGTGGGACTGGAGAAGGAGTTGCAGGGGGGGTTTATTGGGCATGTTAGACATCGGGGTCTACCGCAGTGGTAAGATCCGGCAGGGTGTAAAGACGTGGGTGCTGGGGGTTCTTTCTTCCATAGAATATTTGCCAGATTAGGGGGACGGCGGAAGGAGAGCATCGGTGGTCTGGGAAATGGGATCTGGTGAGGGGAGGATGAGAGGATAAGGTGGGCGGCTTTCAGGATGTTTTTCAGAATGTCGTGGATGCCGGGGAAATACAGGGTGGTTAGGGTGAGTTGGAGGGTGGAATCGGTGGTGGTTTGGGTATTGAGGTGGGAGTTAGGGGTGGCGGGTGCGACTGCCCGCCGGATTTGGTCTCGGATCAGATCCGGCTGGTATCCACGCTGTAAGAAGGCATGTTCGAGGGTGGAGCAGTACTCGGACAGGGAATCTCTGTCCGAGCAAATTCTCCGCCCTCGTCGGGCTAGGGCATAGGGAATAGAGGTTTTGGTGTGGAGGGGATGGCAGCTGTTGAACTGGAGATATTGAAGGCGGTTGGAAGGCTTGAGGTGCACGCTGGTGTGGATTTTGTTTTCCCGGATGGAGAGATCGACATCCAGGAAGGTGATGTTGGAGGCAGAGAAGTGGTGGGTGAAGGAAAGCGTGGGGTGGGATGAGAGGCGTTGTAAAAAGGATTGTAGCGAGTCGGGTCCATGTGTCCAGAGAAGAAAAATATCGTCAATATACCTCAGCCATAGGAGTGGTCTGGGGGAAACGTCAAGAAAGCGTTCCTCCCATTCACCTAAGAAGGCATTGGCATAGGAGGGCGCCATGCGAGTGCCCATCGCGGTACCTTTTATTTGTAGGTAGTGGCACCCTCCGAAAGAGAAGTTGTTTTTTTGGAGCACCATTTCAGCCAGCTTCGTTAGGAAATGGGAGGATGGTCTTGTGTCAGGTGGTCTGGAGTCCAGTAATTTTCTCAGGGCGGACAGTCCTTGGTTGTGAGGGATGTTGGTGTAGAGGGAGCAGACGTCTATAGTGAACATAATTGTGTTAGGTGGGAGAGGGGAAGGGAGTGATTTTAGGCGTAGTAGAAAGTGGTTTGTGTCTTTGATGAAGGATGGGATTTGACGGACGAGAGGTTGTAGGTGGGAGTCAACATATGCAGAGATGCGTTCCGTGGGAGAATTAAAGCTGGCAACAATGGGGCGGCCGGGGATGTTGGGTTTGTGGATTTTTGGGAGTAGGTAGAAGGTTGGGGTCCGGGGTGTGTTGGAGATCATCAGGGAAATGGTGGAATCAGAGAGGCCTTCTTGTTTTCCCACGGAACGCAGATATGCAGAAATTTCGGAGGAGTGGCGGTCAGTGGGGTTGGAGGGGAGAGGAAGGTAAGAAGTTTGGTCAGATAGTTGGCGGAGGGCTTCGTCGTTGTAATGCGAGCGGTCCATTACCACGGTGGTGGTACCTTTGTCTGCAGGGAGGATAATAATTTTGTCGTTGCGTTTCAACGTAGAAATTGCGTGTCTTTCTGGTTTCGTCAAATTGTCGTTGTGGTCAAGGAGGTCGGGAAAGTTGGGCTGGGCGACTGCGTGAATTATGTAATTAGCATATTGCTCGATGGGATGGTGGGGAGGAAGAGAGGGTGGGATGTATTGGGAAGGGGGTTTGAAGGCAGAAAGGGATTGTGGAAGTGAGTCGGGGGAAGATGAGGAGTCAGATGTGGGTGGGGCGGCTTTGAGGCGGAGTAAGCGTACGAAGGCTTGTATGTCGGCAAGGAGACAAAAATGGTCAAATTTTATGGTGGGGCAGAAGGAGAGGCCCCGGGAAAGGAGGGCATTCTCGGCGGGGTAGTTCCGAAAGCTTTACGTTTGTGATGTTTCTGTGTTTTTGTGTTATTTTACGTGTGTCGCTTCGACATCCCCGGGGCCTCGCCAACCTGAAGTCGTCTGATTGGTGAGTGCTCACTGGGTTTCCTCATCCCAACACCTTGTTGACATCCATATATATATATATATATATATATGATTAAACGGATAATTTCATGCATAGAATGATTATACGATCGTGAATTTGCATGTAATTGTGCATGCGAACTATTTGAAAAATTTTCCATCTCCCAGGTAATTCATCTATTATCTCCATCTTTTTATGAACTGTAAAACTAACTGTCTCAGGCGTGACTTCGTGGAAGTTTGTAATATTATTCATAATGAAACACACTTAGTAAACTGGTCGTGAGTATATATATATATACATATATATTAACCTAAGGAAAAGAAAAGGTAGTGATGAGGGTGGCAACAAGGTGTTGAAGGAAGCCCAGTGGACACTTACCAATTTGAGGACCAAGTTGGCAGGCTGCTGGGGGCGTCAAAGAGAGACACATAAATTAACACGCACACAAAAAAATGAAAGCTTTTCCTCAAGATATATATATATTTATATCTTGAGGAAAAGCACTAAGTGTATTTCATTATGAATAATATTTATGAACTCGTTACATTTGAATCTACCACAGAAATCTCAAGACTAAGACGTTAATGCTTTTGCCTTATGTTGCCCACTTTTGATATAAAAATAAATCCGAAAAACAATTTAACACAAAAATGTAAAATCTATGTGTCATCTTTGAAAAATTAATATTATTAATAAAAGATAAAAAACAAATTTGTTACGCGTAATTGTTTAATTTTCCAATGACTAATAGCGACCCAATAAAAGAGATACAGCTCGGGGCTGTCACGTGTCGTTAAGGTCGCTATGTATAAGGTCAGTCGCCATTATGGATCCTCACAGAAATACACAATTACGAACGTAGTTTTTGGAAAATCGTGTTAAATATTGGAACTTTATCTTTTCGGCAGAAAAATGCTGTCGGCGTTGGATAGAAGAAAAACGAAAAAAAAAGAAAGTGCGTTTCTCGGATCGGTTTGACCGCAGTCGGAATTCCATTTACTCTGTGATTCCGGCAGAAGCACCTTCACTCTGCTTTTCCCTCGCCAACCAATGCGCGGACAAACGAATCCCGAAAAGCGCGTTCGTGCATGCGACTGCAGCGACACCAACAATGCCTCTCTCCGTCTGAGAAAATGCTCAAGAACCTCTGACACCTCCTTCCCCCTGTTTTTCTTCCCGCACGCACTCCGCACCCCTTCCCTTTTTTAAAGAACACTCTCGTCCCAAAAGGAGACACCGCCTTGTGTGATGAACTGGTCCCCTTTAGAGGGAAAGAGAGGCGATTCACAGCAGCACACACCCACTCGCCACTTCCATATCTCTCTCTCTCTCTCCTTGATTCTTCCTCATTCTCCCTATCTTATATCTTCCTTCATTTCTCTTTCCCTCTCCTTTCCCACCCTCCCTTCACCCCCTTTTATCTCTTTCTATTTATCTTTCTATGTTTACCGCTGGCTTTTTTATCTACGTATCTATTTCAATTTCTCTCTATCTCTTTCCCCTTCTCTCGTCTTATTTGTTCTCTCCATCTCTTTCTATTTATCTCCAGTCTCTCTCTATTCGTCTATCCTTCCTTTTCTTTCCCCTCTCTCTCTCTTCCTGTTTGTTTTCACCTCCTCATCTCATCTGCTTCTTCTAATATGATTACTTACGTTTTATATTTTTCCATCTCCTTTGTCTCGTCTCCCTTATTTTCTCTTTATCCTTATTCGCCCCTTTCGTTTCTGGAGCGAAAAATAAATCCCTCGCCTTTTCCTTCCGAGGAGATAAGTATAGCGCACACGACGACCCACTGAGAAATGGCTTTTTCATTCTCGCATCCGCGGGCGGCGGCCATTTCCTCGCTTGGATCCTTGCGCCCTTCTTCCTCTCTCTCTCTCTCTCTCCATGCCTGCCACGCCGCGCCTCGCCGCACACGCCTTCTCTTCTACCACTTTCCCTTCCCTTGGATGCTTCCATTTTTTTCCCCGCGAGAGCGATGGAGATTACGCTTAAGAAGGTTCGCTATCTGGGTTTTTAAATGTCACGACGCTTCCAAGAGGACCAAATTTGCTCCGGTCGATGATTTTGAGGTGATAGATTAAAAACGTCTTCCGCGGTAATTTCCGCTTCTTCTTACTATTCGGTTTGGCGTTATAAAAGTAGAGGACGCAGATATTCATTTGATAAATTTAATCACCTCATTTTGGTTTATTGGTTTGCATAGGCAGATGTTCTCATGCATTTAAACGTAAAAAAAATTCCTTTTCATTTTATCTTTTACAATTGATCCTCGTAACTATTAAGCTTATACATTCCTGAAGCAAAGATTATATATATATATATATATATATATATATATATATATATATATATATATATATATATTAGCGTAATTGCCAGTCAAATATGACGGGATTATAAAAAAAGTATTCCTAATATATTTGATTTCGATATGAAAAATCGTAAGATATGCTACGATCTGGTTTGGTTTTCATGCACATTCAAATCACTGTTGTTGAAAGTTATCTTTATTTTAATTATATTGTTCAAATAATTATTATCAGAGAGGCCAAATGATTATCCAAATAATTTCTGATAATAAGAGGAAAATCGAAATAATAGGATATAATGCATAAAGAATTTGCATAAATTTACTTGAAATATGTCAGAAAATTATAAGTTATTTAAAACGTATAGAAGTTAACTTAATAATTGAATTATTTTACTCTTTTTAACGCATAAAAACGGGATAAAATGTGAATTAACAGTCAATTTACCACCAAAGGAAAAATGTGTAGTAACTTACTATGAACTTACATGAACTGCAATGAGTTTTAACTATATTTTAAGATCGCAATTTTCTTTTAACTAGATATAGGTAGTAGTTTTGAATTTTTTTCTGAAAACTGGCTTTATTTAAAGAGATTTAAATAAAAGTCATAAAATGTTATTTTTTAAATCCAATTAGAAGTTCGGTTCGAAATATTTGCTGTATTAACATTTAAACAAATTAATTGAAAATTACTTAATATTTAGTTTTATGAATTCCCACCATTTGGCAATGGCGCATGATTCGATAGTATAAAATGTTTTACAATCAATTATAATTTACTAGGGATATGCCCGTTTAAATTCAACAGGAAAGGTTTTTGTGAAATAAAAAACGAACATAAATATGTCTTGACTTTCTTTGGATGGCAAGAAAACAAACTTTCGTTCTTTTAGGCGTTCGTTGTTTCAAGTTTCGAACTCCTACGATGATTCTAAGTACCTAATTTTAATATGCGAATGATTAAAATTCTACATTCAAATGTACTACTCCTCGTAAATAACTTAACGAATGTTGTTTAAATTGGTTGCTATGAAAATAATATCTCTCTCCTTCTCTCTCTCGTACTAATTGCAAGAGCATTCAAAGCACGCTTTCACCCATAAGGATTGAAATAACCATAGGATTTTGAGGTATAACAATGTAATGGGTTGGCATGGGAACAACCCGTTAAAATGGCAAATTTTCTCTAAAATATTTGAATTAAACGTTTAACATGAGGAATTTCGAACGGTAGGCTGGAAAGATGAACACCGTAAGAAACTTCATAGTTTTTCTTTAAAATGTGCTAGATTCGAAGATCATAGGTGAATTCTTTCTAATTTATATCTCAAAAAGAATAAAAGCCCGCAAGTCAAAAAGTCGATTTTTACGTGGGAAATGGAAATCCCTACCTTGGAGTCGAACCTAGGACTTTTATCGAGATTTCTTTTCGTCATCATCTTATAATATGTGACCCGATCATTCCTGCCAAATATCAAAAATGAATCTCGTTCCATTATCGAGTTATTTGCATTTTTATAGCGTGACATAGGGAGCCACAAAGGGATTATTGTTATTTTTGTACTGCAGCTCCTTTTAATCCTATACAAATGCTACGTCCTCTTCCTCTTTCTCCATTTCTGATCATTCCCATTCTCTTTTCCTTCCTCCCTCTAATTACTTAATAGATTCGGTAAATAAGTTATACCCATGCATAAATGTCTGACCTGTGTTAAAGCACTAAATTGGTGTATTTATTATGAGGCCAAGAATACAATTCAACAATTGGGAAACAGTGGCCCAATATAAATAAAATGCGTGAAAAATCGTATTAACACGTAATTTTTTGGAGATTTACGAATGAGTTTTAAATTCTTCTCTTCGCATAATTAAGTTAAATACCTCATCCTTGAGATATATTAAAATGTAAACGAAAAAGGTCTGCATGTTAAGGAATGGCTTTTTGCGTGTTTCATATATGCGATGTGAATTTATAACTTCGGTAAATTATAAGATTCACTGCAACAATAACTATGAAAATAACTATAAAAATAGTTAATTATAAAAGCTTCAATGAGAAGTTAATTGAAAAGAAGTAAATGAAAACACGATTTTAATTATCAAATATTCGAACGCCTTCTCTCTCTTACTAAAGCATTCAAAGCACGCTTTCCTTAAACATACAGTATAAGGACGACAATACAATCTCGAGTTTTAACAATGACACGGTCGGCAAGACAACATATCCTTAAAAAGCTTAAAATTTTCCAATAATTGTGATTTAAACGTATAACTTGAGCGATTTCAAACCGAAGGCAAAAGTCGACGATATGAATAAGAATCTATGTTTATTTTTCTCTAAAATGGCCCCTGTATAAAGATCGTAGGTCAATTACTTCTAATTTAACTTTGCAAAAGAAAAAAGCCTGGAAGTGAAAAAAGGAATTTTTAAGTGTTCTCTTATGGGGATTTGTATATTTTAAAATGAAAAAATGAAAATTTGAATGGATTGAATTGTACTTGAAAGAAACAAGGTGCATACTTTAATCGATATGTCACATATATTTTTCATCGAAATGCACACGGGCGCACGCAGACACACTCAAATATACGTGACACATTTAAGCGTGGACTTCTTACAAAAAAGAAAAAAGTCGAATATCTGTAATATAAGATTACATATATATTTGACCTCCTTTTAATATAACTTCGTACGGGCGTAATATGTTTTAATTATGTTTAGGCAAGCCGCAATGCCTAATTTAATTAATACTCGATTGGAAAAATGGATTTGTAATTCGTGCACGTAAAATGAGGCTGTATCGATTTGTACGACGAATAAAAAATGGCCTGAGCGATGGAGTAATAACAATAATAACGCAATCGGTAAACATAAAAAATAATACATATCAATGAACTATGGGTGTTTAATTTTCTATTAATTTAGAAATCAATATTATTATCATTGTCTATATTCTGTACTAGTAGTTGGTGCTTGCATACTGCAAGCATTTCATATCACCTTGAAAAAACATTCATTTTTCAGACAGACATTTCATCTTTACAAATATTCTATTAATTCTAAAGATTTCATTTCTGCAGCGATTTTCGTTTTTCCCACATGTAAGAATAATAGTTTAAAACAATCCCCAAATGTTGCAATTTTAAATATTGTACACTTTCATCATTATAAGATACTAATGCTACACATTTTAGCCAAATTTTAAAGTTGTAGCACTTCTAGAAGTAAAATAAAATTTTGTAATTGTTTAAATTTAAATAATTTTTAACGGCCGCCGAAATTCATATATGGTAAAATTTAAATGTTTATTTGTGCAAATTCACTACTCTGTAAATAATTTGAAAATTTCAGCTTCCTAGCTCATCCCGTAGTACCTAAACAGTAATCTATTTGTTTAAACTTTAAGAAGAAAAAAATTTCGAATCTCCATCTCATCTGGAAGTGCCTAAACATTAGTATCCTCCTATATATATGTTATCATTATATATCGACGTTTCTTACAGAGGAGGAGGATACTAATGTTTAGGCACTTCTAGATGAGCTGGAGATTCGAAATTTTTTTCTTAGGTAGGATTTTGTGCAAAACCGACTAGAAAAAACGAAAATCTGGAAAAAGTGCAACAATGCGGCCGCTAAAAATTCGCAATTGTTTAAACAAATTTTCAAGGTTTATGTATTTCCGAATGTGCCACGGAGCTGAAATTTTTTTAGAGGTAGAATTAGTAAAAAAACGAAATAGGGGGTATAGAAATTTTGATATTATTATTTGTTTGGCAGTTAAAAATTCTTAAAATTTACACAAATAGGTAGATGCTTAGACACTACGCCGTAAGTTAGGGAGCTGAAATTTTTAAATTATTAAGAGGTTAGTCTATGTAAACGAATAGTTATTTCAATTTATCCATAAAATTGTTATTTTGGCCGTTTAAAATTATTTAAATTTAAACAATTAGATAAATGCTATTTCACTTCTAATTGTACTATAAATTTAAAATTTGGCAGAAATGTGTGGCATTATTAACTCAATGTGAGAAAAGTATAATATTTCGAAAATTGCAAAAATTAGTGATTGTTTTACTCCATTATTTTTCCATAGTGAAAAAACAGAAACCCGACCAGAGAGAAACATTTAGAATTAAAGAAATATTTCTCAATATGAAATATCTCTCTGAAAATTAATGTTTTTTTCAAGGTGCGATTAAATGCTTGCAGTATGCAAGCACCTTCTGTAAGGAACGTCTATACATAATGATAGTCAATTAAGAAAGAAAAGCGATTCGTCGCTACTACACATTAAATCTTCATTCATCATTATCGATAAAGTACCTAACCATTCAAATTTCATCGCAAAAATGTTTGTCCCAAATAAGATTTATTATGAGAGATACAAGATGGCGCATGTTTAAAAACCTACATTATTTATAGATTCATTTTTCGTAAAATGTAGACAAATAATTTTTGTTTAAAAGTCGATATGAACGATACAGAATGCACATTCCTACGCATACTTATCACATATATCACCTTCTCCTAACTCACCAAAGCTCCCTCTCTAAAAAATAACGTCATACGTATGCATTCTTAAATATAAACAACCTTCCTAATAGAAGCCTTTTTAGAATATTCATTTCCCAAGAAACGTAAAAATGCCTCATATTCCCACATCCGCGTAAACACCTTCCCAATTATTCAAGGGAGCAGATTTTCTACCAAATTTAGGTAACCACAATCCTAAAAATCGTAAAGATATATTATTACGTTTACAAAATGGAGATCTTTCTCAATAATGGCTTTTCGAAAATTTCCCGAAATAAAGAAGAAGACAAAAGAATCAATCTACAGGAGCAGAAACAGATAAAGAGTAGAATGACGAAATGGCGTGCAATCCTTTGAGAGACTTTTTATTTTTCTGTCGGCCGCGAAATCCGAGTCAAACGCGATCATTTCCATAAAATCCGCAAAGCAAATATAATCTTCTCATCAAATCGATATGGGAGTATATTCGGAGATATATCGATCGCAGCAATCCATCTATCGCTCATTTTCACGCTTATCGCACGCTAATATTTCCCTTTGGGATTCGCCGCGCCGGAAACCTTTCCCTCGCCAATCCGTCCTTAGCCCTTCCCTCTTGGAATAAAACGGCATCGTCGCGACTCTAAATACGTCGGGAAAAATTAACTGTCGGACGCATTCCCGATTCTCCCATGACGCGTATCGGTGGATGTTGTTCAGTCCATTTATTTTCTCCATTACTACAGAAATAGTGACGAATATCGGCTACGCATTGGCAATCTTGGCGCATACATCCTCAGATACAGGCAGAGGAATGAAAGATAGAAGCAGAGGAATGAAAGACAGAAGCAGAGGAATGAAAGATAGAAGCAGAGGAATGAAAGATAGAAGCAGAGGAATGAAAGATACAAGCAGCGATAGAAGCTGAGGCATGAAGGACAGATTATACGAATTTTAGGAGAAAAGGAATGTGTGTGGGCCTGTCGAGGTTACCTCATGATAAATCTTTCTGCCAGATATGATCTTATCTGAGATATTCCAATGTGGCGCGGCAGTGTCATAGAAATCAATGTATAAATTCATTAAATGAAGATTTCCCCTTCTGAAATTCTATTTCAGGAAGAAATAAATGAGTAAAAAACGAAGATGTTCGGTTTAAATTCTGAAAAAATAATATTTTAAAGCGGCGACATAGGTCTCGTTCTTAAAATACCGGTTCCTTGGAATTTAACCGTGGAGCATTAAAGTTAATATTTGTGTATTTCTTTCTTCCAGTAATCCATATAAGGTATTCATTTCCTCTGAACGAAAACGGTATTCTCAGGCAACAACGTGGGCTTTCCATCACTCTGATATACTATGATGGCGACCTGCGGGGTAAAAATGTAAACTTATACCCTCAAGGTCATTCATACCACTTTTTCACCTAAATTTTAACATGGATTAACTGTTTATTGTATTGATTAGCACGCCATTGTTGCTCCAAGTGCACAAAGGCATTGACTTAAAAGATATAATTTATGCTTCCCTACTGCTGTGATCTCCAAATCTGATGCCTTATTTGTTACTCCTGAGGTTCCTCGTTTGTTGGCCCTTGTAGATCAGCAGTGTCCAAACTTTTCTAATGGCAGGCCGCATCAGTGGTTGGAAACCCCTTGGCGGGCCGCATTGGAAGTTGCAAATTCTACGGCAGGCCGGATTTGAGTTTAAATCGAAAGTTTTTTTACATATTCTGAGTTGCCATATAAGTGAAAAGCAAGTCTAAATAAGGTTTCCATGGCTAACATTTCAATATTTAAAGTTTTATTATAAAATTTTTTAAAAATGTATGAATTTGTGTGCTAAATTTTTCGAATTGTTTTTTCGCCATAGTTTCGCGAACCACACAAAAACCCTTCGCGGGCCGCATTTGGCCCGCGGGCCGTAGTTTGGGCACTGTTTGCAGATGCGTGCCACTCGTACAGCGCGTTCCGTTTTTTCCCATTACCGTTTATACCTACTTTCGCCTCGAAACAAAGCTAATTTTCATTTATAGCATATTTTCGTTCCCAGAATATCAAAAGCCTCCCACAGCTATTCCAAGGAATTATGTTTCTGAGCCTTATGTTCCTCGTCCGATTTAAAATGAACACGTTGTTAGGGATTGATCTACGAGCATCTCTAACGCGAAAGTAAAAATAGCTATCCTTTAATTTTTCATTTCTGTGGCTTTCTTCTTCGGCGCCAGCATGTTTCCACATCCTTCTCTCCGCTTTCCTCATTATCTCCCCTCCTCTCTCCCTTGGGGCCGCATGTGGCTCTCCCCTTCCCGGAGCGCCTTCCCCGCTCCTTTAACGCTCACACGCTCGTCTTTCCTTTCCGAGCACAGCGTATGTATATCCTTCCTCGGCTTCTCTTGTCGAAATCTTCCTTCGCGTAGTTTATGCAGCATTTAGGCCTTATTTACGGACACGTAAACTCCAACTCGCCTCCGACCGGTGTTGTTGGGCGAAATGAAGAACAACATCCCGCCCGCCACCCATTCGACGTGAGAGATATCTCTTGCATTGAGATGGTGCTCTAACTCCTTCGGAAGGAGAGAACCAGTGTGTTGTTCTATCTTCTTCCATCCCCTCCTTTTTAACTCCACCTCTGCCCTCTTTTACCTCCTTTAAGTTTATCCTAAACAGAGATCTTGAGGCCTCAATCGGTTGGAAACGGTGGAGTTGCCGAATGCTATTTAACTGACAGATTGCGGTCAATCCAGCGAAATTAGTCAAAACCACATGTGATACTATGTGCTCTGTGAAATTAATATATTTTTCTGAAAATTCTCATGTAAAAGGATTGAAGTTTATGTAATGACCACTACTTCCCGGAGGAGGAAGAAAAATAAAAAATAAAAAATAAAACTTTTTAAATGCCCAGATGTACTCTCCAATTTACATGAATTTGACGAAGTGATTGATAGCTTAGGATCTCATCGTTTAATAATGCCGCATCGATAGAATCGCACCGAGGAAATGAATATTTTTCATACGAACAGACATACGGGAAGACATGATAAGACTATGACATCCAAATATTACTCGAGGAACGTAAAAGTTATGTCATTTTCATCCTCTTAAGAACTACGCCCATTTTCACATATTTTACGGCAGGCTAACGCTATCCTTGATCGACCCCACACCGAAATCCTCGTACGAGATGATTATTCCCTTCGCTTCCTCGATTTGACGACGTGCTTCGCACCTTCCTTACACTTTTATCCGGCAATATTACCCGACATTACTTCCGTCTCCCGCCCATTCCTCTCCTAAGCCTACCCCTCGATCATCCTTCCTGGACCGTTCCTCGTCGGGACCTCCATTAACCCCGTCTCCGCTCTCCCAGTCCCTGTGTCTCGTCGAGCAGAGGAGACAGAGAAAGGGAGGGGGGAGACAGAGAGAAAGGGAGGGGGGAGAGAGAGAGAGCACTTCTACCCGACGGAAATAGGCTCGCCGTTCCCTTAAGAGGTCTTCCCCTTTCAGAAAACACCATCGCAACTCCCCCTATCCCATGGCTTCACATCCTTCAACGCGTCATCCCTTTTATTCCCTTCCAGTTCGAACAAAACCCTAACGCCATCCGCTCCCACGCACCCCTTTCCCACCAACTCCACCTCGATTCGACTCCCGCTGCCCGCGACAGAATTCTCTTTTTTTTCCTCCTCTTCCAATACTTCCGACGTTCCATTGTCTCGCTTTCGAATTGAGCCGTCGCTCTAGAGATCGAAGCGGAGAGGACTAAGCGACCGAACCCGACACGCCGATGACACTCGTCGCCAATGGAAACGAAAACCGTCGCTGTAAAAGTGTTGTAAGTTCGATTTTTTTCGAAAGGTTCATCCAGATATTCCTATGAATCCAAAAATCTATTATGAAATCCAAACGACTTCGTTATAATAAAGCCGCCCTCGAGGGGGGTGGGGAAAATAACAGAATAATAAATCATTAGTTTGCGCTAGTATGAGTTTATTTTTCTACTAAGGTATACTTTCGCTAAAAAAGAATTACCATCGTATTAGGTAATTTTTAACAGTTTTATTGGCACACTTATTTTACATTATAAATAACATAAATTTTATAAATGCGCATATGGCCCTCTTAATCAGGAATGGATCATGCCACCTTATATAAAAATCTCACAATTCTAGGACACATAGTGAACATATTATTCAAAATACTGCTTTTAAAATATAAAAACAAAATTTTGATCAGTATCATAGTTAGATAAATTAAAATACTAAATGATTCAGGTTCATCTCCTAGGTGGCCTAGAAAGAAACCCTGAGCTCACTCTATTCCTGTTCTTGTTTGAACCGAATTTCAAATCGCTTGAACGTGAATTTTAAACACCGCGCCGCGAACAAGACACGGACCAGTCGTTGCACATGTAACAGACAGAAATCCCCGAAAGAATTCCGTTTGCTCGATTTGCGAGTTTCTATTTGCGGCGGCACGCTGATAGAAACAGAATATAGCATCGCACTTAAAGCGATGAGCGGAAACGAGGGTTTGGATAGTATCGATAGATTGGTTTTCTATCACCGCTTACGAAAAGCGCTCATTCGGTAGCGTCTGGTTTCGATGTGGGTAGCGTATAAGCATTCCTGAAACCTGGAATTAGAAATCTTTAACGAATCTCAGACATGCAGTATGCTTCGCGTTTCCTAGATTTACATCCTGCGCAAATGTGTAAACCGCGCTTCGCTAAATTTGCTTGCTTAGGTATTCGCTGTTTTTGAAAACTCTCTCGAGCCTTCGTAATTTCTTTTCTTCGCAAGGACGAGGGCACGTAAACGTATTCGAAGAGGAGCAGAGGAGGAAAGCGCGGTGAAAGGCGTGATTTAAGGGAAAAGTTTTTTAAGTGGAATATTCTTGAATCATTTATTTTCACTGGCTTTCTTTCTCTTTCTCAGCCGATACTCTGTCAGCAGTAATAAACGATTAATTATTTCGAAAAAAAACATTGTCATTGCCGCCTTAATCATTTACTATAACAATAATTAATTTTTCCAAGCTGAAAATGCTCGCATACATTATTAATAATCTGTGAATCTATTTATTGCACCACAATACACCAGTGAGATGGAGAGCAAAGAGAACAATGTGCTTAAATGTTCATTTGAAAAATCTTTCTTGGACTCTTTAATGTCCGGTTAGGTTCCCTGATAGTGACCTCCTACAATCGACCACACTCAATTTATGTTAGTAGTTTTAATTTCTGGTAGGGGTGAGAATTTCAATTGATCCGAAATCTTCCAATCTCAATAATTTTAGACCTAACGTTAAGTAAGCGTTCATTTCACTTTATAAATCCTTCAATAAAAAGTAATACTTTTCTTAGTGCCATATTGTTGTTCGTGATTCCAATTGCTCTCTGTTGAACTTTTCTAACTCAAGTATGTAGCATTTCTCTTGTATATCCTAAGTACTTGAAGCATATTCGGCTACTTAAAGATCACTCTTCCTCCAAAATTCCAATTCCATGTTGGCTGTACCGATCATCTGATGTACAAATGCATTCCAAGAGAGATTATGGCAAACAAATACTCGTAGATAATTTACAGGACTAGCTAATGAAAAGCTAATCGACTTTTTTGCTTTTCCAAAAATGTACTACGGAAGATTTATTTAAAGCCGGTTTCTTTTTACCACTTGGGTCTTTTAGATTATTATTATGCATGGAATGTTTGTCATTTTAATAGGTTATCTCTCTATATAAGACGATGATGTATGTGAAGAATATACTTTTACTATCAATCACAGAGCAAATATCATTGATATATACGTATATATATATATATATATATATATATATATATATATATATATATATATATATATATATATATATATATATATCGTACATATGTGGAAAACCGGACGCGACCTTGTTATGGTATGAGCACTATCCATCGATAGCTATGACCTGTTCATTACCAGAATCTCTCGCCCTACTCATAACTTTCGGTATAACTTCGTGCTTTTTCTGTATTTACCATTAACTTACTGCGAGAAGCTTAATGAAAGGATTTCACGAAATTGACAAAAACGGAGTATTTTTCTCCGCGTAGCGCGCTGAATCTTTAATAAAAATATCAAGCTGAGTTACTAACGATTTACATTTTCTGAAAACCATGTAGACATTTGTTCAGTTATCTAAAAAAAACCATTGTAGACATGACCATAATATGTTCAATAAACTTACAAGAAAAAGACCTTAGTGAGATCGGCCGATAATTTTCTGAACTCCATTTTATATTCGCCTCTGAGGATGAGTGATACGTGCGCTATCTTCTAGTCGTTGGGGAAGACACCTTGAGGTAGGGTTGCCACCTTTTCTTTAGACTAAACCCGAAGGTTTTCAAATTTCGCCCGAAGATTTTCAAGTTTGACCCGGAGATCACCCCCACTCCCCATAGGTTCAGATTTAATTTTTGGGTTTTTATTTAAAATCAAACGTAAACAGTATGATATCACTGAATTTCTTCACAAAACGAAAACATTACTTGTTGGATCTTGATTGGAAGATGGTGTGTATTAAATATAAAGTAATTTTACAAAATAGAGAATAAAAGGTTAACTTAAAGGTTCACTTTTATTGCGAATGTAATATTTTGTAGAGCTGAGGCCAATCACCTCTGATATAGGACAAAAGCTATCCTTTATTTGCCACCTCCGCCCGGAATGAGGAAATGCAATCAATTTTCTTACTGGAATAACTAATGAATGCATATAAAAAATCCTCGAGGGGAAGAAATACAACAAAGTAAAAAAATCAATCCTCACATTTTGAATCGAATGCTCAGTTGAGAACAAAACTACATCGGAGGGATTCATGACCTTAGTCTACTTATAATATTTAACCGAACGAATTGCTCTCGAGGGTATTAGAAAAACGACGAATCTGTAAAGAAAGGACTCACTCATGTGGCGATAATAAGCGACCAAGGCAGAAAGGAGGGAAGAGGAGAGGGGAAGAGGGAGAGGAGAAGAGTGAAGAGGAGAGGGGAGGGGTTGGGAGGGGGAGAGGGGATTGGGAGAGGGAGAAGGCGTTGCGAGATGGAGAGGGGGTTGGGAGAGGGGGAGGGGTTGAAGAAAGGTGAGGGGGAGAGGAGAGGGGAGATGAGGCAGCACAAGTCCCCATGGAAACTGGACATCGAAACGCGATCGACACTCATCATCACTAGTAATGCGCGAGAAGCAGTAAAGAAAGCATAAGTACGTTATGAGGCCGACATTGGATGAGGTCTCACTGCCTCTGCCACCATTAAGAGTCGAACAGATGAGCACTTCCCCGACATATAGTCGGTGCTCACGAGGCCGATGGTGGCATCAACAGCAAAAGAAACTACTCTTCGCCTCTCCATTGAGCCATTGGATTGGGAAAGGAATTCCTGCTCCCTTCGGAGTCTCACGACTGGCGATAAGGTATGAGTCAGAGGGCGCGGCGCGGGAAAAAGTAAGTTTATTTCTGAATAGGGGTGTAGGGGAGAGGAGGGGACAAATATAGAATGCATAGCCAACTTTAAAAGTTTACTCATGTTTTATTCATGTTCCTAAGCAAAAAAAACTCAAATGTCTTTCTGGAAATATATCGATGTGGTTCTAAAATACATGGCTAATTAGGAAAAAAACCGAGATTGAAAAGATGATGAAAATATCCATAATCCAACCATCGTTAATAAATTATTTCTATGAAATCTTACGAGGATGTAATTCTGGTGGAGGTTGTCATAGATGTCTCGAATTTTATTTGCACATTTTTTCTTGATCGATTTTGAACTTAAAGCTGAGATCAATCCTTTCCATCGTTACATCTTTGCTATTCAAAATACTCAAATCGTGAAGCAACCACTTCGGCACAGTTTCAGATTTGTCCTTAATCTTATCAAAACTCATAATAGATGAATTCTCGACACAAACATGAGCAACATTCGATTATTTTATATCTAAATTAGGGCCATTACAAGACTGCACTATTTACAATAGGCCTACGAGAGAAATCGGAACTTCGCCGTTCGTTCTTTACGGCCGCATTGATGACGCGGCGAGAAAATTAATGAATGCCGTGCCTTGACCCTGGCGCTAATGGGTGTGCGAGAGAACATGGAAGTAAATGAGTGGGAAAAAAGAACAACGATGCGCGAAGAGCATGTTTCGCAGTTTGAAGTTTTGGAAGGGGCTACAGCGGTAATGGAATCGAAGGGAGTCGAGAGAATGGAGCGTTCTGATTGGACGAACCAGAATTAAAAGGAAGTTTCGGAACCCCCCTCTTTCCCTAATGTGGCGTTAAATTCGAGAATTTTTACGCTTTTTTGACGCCTTTTATATTTTTCGTCTCAATTGCTTTGGCATCCCTTTTTCAAAGATGGTCTCCCAGTAGTTTGACAAAAAATAATGTCACGGAGAAATGAACGGAATAGAGCGATTTTTTATGGGGTTTTAAAGACGACGTTCGAACATACTGTAAAATGGAGTAAAGGGAGGGAAGAGAGAAATTGTTGTGGATAAATTTATTGGCGCGTGTGGTCTCATGTAATTTTCCGCCTCTCCGTCAAAACAGAGATGAAAAATGAACGTGGAAATGCGCATTTAGGAAACTGATTTATTAAATATTGAAGAAAATGTTTCTCTATCTTTCAAGCTGTTGTGACGAGAGTTCCTATGACTTGAAGTTAAGAAGTAGTATATAGTGTATAGGAAATTGTATCAAAAAGGTTATATTTTTGTATTAAGTAAACCCAATTTTTATCATGTAATTTGGGTATTATGCATTGAGTTGCGATGGGGACCCGCTGCCAGCGGGACCTGCTCCCAATTGTAGCGTTTATGTGAATAATAATAATAACCATGGATATTTAATTGCCTGCAAAAATATCAAATGAAAATACAGAATCTGTGGACGATATATTAGTTAACATGCAACATAGCTTTACTGAGAGCAGTATTTTTGGCATTAATCAACATTTTATTGCAACTACATGTTTATCTATATTAAATATCGTAGTTTTTACCATTGTATAATTCTCGTATTCTCCTGCACGATATACGCTTATATACATAATGGTGCGTAAAGTATGGATAATTCTAGGCATATTATCTTTCAGATTTCCAGCACTCCAGCTCGAGATGGTGTGCCTTGCATTTCCGGAAAACGTTTTTAGAGCGCATATTATTAATTAGTTTCCGAGGCCGGAGATATAAAACCACTTATAGTTTCTAATAAACTAATATATAAATATATCTTAAATTAAAACTTGTTTCCATAGTGCAGCACGAACGAAACAATTATTACATTGAGAATCGTACACATTTTAAGTTAAATAATAAAAAACAAGCGATAATCCGCAAGATACTTCATTTTTCTTGATCTACCAAGAATTAAAAGAATTATTCCATTTGCCTCTATTATTTAAATGCATGCATAAAGAAATAATAAATATACTCACAAAATGGATGGATATACACTTGTAAGGCACATCTGAACTTACCTGAAAAGGAAAGGAAAATAAATATAAAATATATTTGTAAACAATCAATAAAGTTATTTAAAAATTATTCTACCATATTTTATGGCATATTCACGAAGCACAATTTATTGAACGTCATTGTAGTATGTTTAATCAGATGGCAAAATCCATTCGCCGGGTTAAAGTCTTGTCAAAAATCATTATCGAGAATGACATTTGAAGGAAATGAGAGCACAAATTTCTCCGGTAAAATGTTCTCTCTTTTGTACCAATACAGGCAAGCTAATTTGATATAAAATACGATTTATTTTAAGTTCACTCCAATAAATAACAAAATATAAGCAAGGTACAATTATATGTGCGAGTCACAATTGAAGAAAATTTCATTTAATTCAGAAATTCCGCTCTCTATTTATTATTGATATTAGCAGTAATCAATAATTACTCGAAATTACTTTTGAACAGGGCGTTATTTGCTAATAATTTTTAGCACCGTAACGTAGGGTCGCTCAAGCGTTACGTGGTGCACCAAAACATTTGTATGGCAGAAAAAGATACGCTAGATTTGACAATAAATACAAGAAACAAATCTCGAGCACATAAATGGCTTACACAAGTGGTTCACAATCTTTTGCACCTTACGTCCCACCAACCATTTTGTAAAAAAAATCCAATCCCACCATAATTTTAAAAAATCCCACCTTCTTCAAGAAGTAGATTTTTAGGTTAAATGCATTTTAGTATGATATTAAGCATTAACGGGAATTATAAGGACATAAAATATTGCAAAAAATTTGTTTCGAACCGAGTCGCCGGGGAATAGCAAACGGAAGAAAAGCCCTTGCCTTCGACAAAAATCATTCTTTGGTAAGGAAAACAATGATACGCATAAATGAAACGCAGGCTAAGGATGCATGCTTTAAAGGATCGCTATCTTTCCCTCGCCTCTCGACGACATTTTCATCGTGCCGGCTGCGAACGTAGGTATCTTTCGCGTACCCCTTGGGTCACGCAAATTCGAAGAATGGCGTCGTCTGCCTCCTGCGAGGTGGAAACGTACGTGATGGGACTTTCGACGAGTTTACGAGTTGCATTGGATGCCTCTCCGGATAAAACCCCGGCCACGGAAATTTGATAGCAATACGAACAAAAGAATATAAAGAAGAATGTATGAATACGTATTAGCTGTAGAGGAGGTTGGTCAAAGTCTCGCTATCAGTTGCGCATTGACTGATAAACTGACGGGGAAATTTCATAAACGATAAATCTACAGATTACAATCATATCCGAAGTAACTGATAGGAATCGACTATAAATTTAGATAAAGAGAAGAAGAATAGTGGGTAATCACTCACTCACTCACTCACTCACTCTCTCTCTCACTCTCTCTCTGTATGTAATTAATTTCTCTTATTTTGTAAATATTGTAATTACTTATATGACGAAAGGGTTAAATGTAAGAAGGGACTACATAGTTTCAATTTCTCCCTAATAAAGTCGTTTATCTGTCTGTCTGTCTGTCTCTCTCGGTCAAACTCATAAAAGAACGTCAAAAACCTCATTCGTGCTCCAATGTCCCTGGACACGTTTAAAGAATCTTAACTTTGGCATATATTCCCATTGCAATCCATAGTTCGAACTGTAGCGGTTGAATGGGATTTATAAGTGTGATTGCGTACAAAACGTAATTTTAAACCCCCGAGCAGAAGAGCGTTCCACAAGTCGCGTGGAATGTTATCCCGACAAATGAAGACCAAAAATGGAAAAATCGACAATGGTCGATCGATTTACCGCTCGAATGGACAAAATACACATCCAAGAAATTCTTCCGCGTTTTCTTTCATAAAAATCCTCACCGAATTAATTCATATGGGCCGATTTAAAAGTGCCGGAAGTCACACTCAAATTCTAGGGATTCCAAAAATATTTTTTCCCTGAAAGCCTAATTATGGAAAAATATCAAATGTGTTTATAAAATTGAGCATTAGTTTTTTTTATATATTTAATGATAACATTTTGTAAATCTATATTTTTTCGGTGCGATTCCGAAAGTAAAAATCGCCTTTTGTGTTCGCTCGGTTTGTCTGATTGTGCGTGTATATCGCTATGCGTATTTCAACGAAATTTGGTATCTAGGATTTATATTAGCGTATAAGACGAAAATGGCAATCTCTAATCAAACCGCTCAATCAATGCCGTCATTTTACTGTTGACTAAACTTTATTTTTTATCTCGTAAAATATTCGTCGAAGAAAGTTACTTCTTCTCTGACGCTACAGAAATGATAAATTAAGTATAAATAAAAGGTTTCAGTGTAACCATACTTATTTCGGATACAAAGCAGTGAAAATCAGAAATTTTTACCGATAGAAGATACTTTTTTATAATATAATGTCGCCAATTTATTAGAAAATTATTGGACTCGTCTTATGGGCGAAAACAAACTCAATAATAAACACTTAAATACCAAAAAAATAAAAAAGTTATTATCTCAGGTATCTCCAATATCCGCAACAACCAGATGCGCATTTCGGCTACAATGAAGCCTTCTATGGGAAATACCCGAGATAAGCACTTTTTTCAATTTTTTTATATTTAAGTGATTATTCTTGAATTTTTTAATCCAATGTCGATTTATCACCACTGTAGCCAACACGAGCATCTGATTTTCCTAACATTTTTAATAGCTACTGGATCGATTTTTATAAACTCTTATTAGTTATTTTTCAATGAGACTCCAGGCAAAAGATAAATTAATGATTTTAAAAAGAATAACAAGCATTTATTGTAATATTATTTTATGAAATGCTTATTTTTTAGAAAATCGCGATAATAATCACACACATTTTGCATGGAAGTATCTATGTTAACGCCGACTATTTGAAACTTTCAATGAAATACAAGACAAACACACTTTTGGATAATTTCACTTAATCAGGGCGGCCACATTACAGGTATAAAATTCGGAATTTCGAGGACTTATTCCCATGATAAAACTTGATAAAAGTTTAAAATTTAGAAAAATTTAAGAATTCGATTAGGTAATAGAGCTCTAGAATGATTCTCTCCTATCTAAACTGCCAGAAACGAAAATTATAAATTTCCACTACTAATTCTTTGGAGAACCCGCGTGATTTTTGCTTCGCTTCTATGCATACATAATCCTGACTTGTTTACATAAAAAATATGACGCACGATGGGATCAAAAATATGCCTTATTGCTCAGGGTCTCCATTTTTACTTTCTCCATATACGTAGTATAGAGGCAAGTATTGTATTCATGAAAACAATCGACTTTGAGATTTCAGCGAAATACACGATTTGAGGTCCCCTGAACACGTTTTGACCATTTTCTCGATGGTGTCTGTGTGTGTGTTAGTGTGTGTGTTACTGCGTGTGTTAGTGTGTGTGTGTTAGTGTGTGCGTGTGTTTGTATATGATAGCTTTTTGTGGGTGCTCGAACTAAAAAAATATTAATCAAGTAAACGCAAAAATTTATATTTAACATTTCTGTAAAAGTCAAAAGAACTGATTAGTTTTTGGTGAAAATCGGTCAACGGGAAGTGGGTATTTACTCTTGTCACTTATCCGTTATTTTGAAATATTTGCTTTAATATTTGATAAATGTAACAATATACAGGAATAAAAGTTCTAGGAAATTTAATTTTCTACAACCTTTGATTGAAACATTTTTCTATATAATGCATTGTTTAAGAGATATCTTATATTTTTAGCTTCCACCACCACGCTACCTACCGACCACTATTGTTAACAACTGACGCTTAGTTACGTCTTAGTAACACTCCTTAATCTTTTCTTAATTGTTCGAGCTTTGTGACTATATCCAATATTAGAAGGCTATGCTTTGAGTATATTTCCGTTCTTTGTAAAGTCTAAAATTTTCTCGCAGTTTCTTAAAATATTTATTATCATTTAACCTATTCGGAAGTTTTAGAAATATTACAGATATGGAGAAAGTCATGTGGTGGCCACATCAGATTTTTTTAAATGCCTTACAGTTAATTGATAATATTTTTATTTTCTTTATTTGCATGACGTCAATTCACGTTTTCTTAATTTAGCGGTCGCCACTCAAAGACGGTGAGATTATTTAGTGGCTGATATATATTGTCCCTTCTGGATTGGGCGAATGAAGATATTTTTAAACATGCACAAAAATCGTTCGTTTTCAAACGAAATGAAGTGCCTACATTTCGTCTACATTAAGATAGAAAAACTCGAAACAGTGGGCATTAATCAATTTTTCATGCTTCAATTAGGAATCACAGAAGCTTGTAACATTGTCGGAGGAATTGCATGTAGAGTAGACTCGCGATCAAATCCTAAATCTGTTTTTTTTTACAACTTCACGATTGAAATATACGGTTATTGATGTTAAAATAAAGATGACGGCCAACTCTCTCGCTCGGCCATACTTGTTCTGCATCTGCCATCAACAATTTATCAATTCTTGTTTGTTTTAAAAAACTTCCAGTTACGACATATTAACCAGCCCGACCACATCCACGATAAGTTCAGCCTCGACTGTGGAAGAAAAATCGCTCTTTCCGTTCAATGATTTCCGTTGTTTTCATCCCAGAGAGATTGAAAACCTTGCTAGCGCGTCCGCGACAGCGCAAGTAAAGTAGCTGAAGTACGATTAGATTAAAAGCGGCTCCGAGTCATCAGGGGACTTATACAAAATGATGGCAAAAAATAAAAGTTGGTGACTGGAGATCTTGGCGTACCAAAGAATGAGGAATTTATCAGTTGAAAATGGACGAGTGCCAGCAATCCTGAGTCATTTTTACGATTAAATGAAGAATACTTGTAAAAGTACACTCTTGACGCGTTATCCTTGAATTTTCATGCCAGTTTCCACAGACAGAAAATTCAACAAAATACAGGAAAAGTGGCATTAAAATACGATTAGGAGAATGTGTTGGGAAAATATTGATCTTTTTGAGGTCGCGCTATCATTTTACTATTCGATCAATTACGAAACTGCCATTCTTGTGCTCTTAAAATTGGAGCGCCGAAACCTGTATAAACGACTACTGATATTTAAATTCTGAATAAATACTACCACGAACGTGGAATGGAAATAATTCCAAAATACGGCAATCCCGCCCAAAAAACCTTTCAAAAGTGTTTTTATGGGCACCTCAGACAATCTTGCCCTAAAGAGAAAAAAATCGATAAGAATAATAAGTATAGATAATAGATACTCAAAGCATCTGAAGATATGCTATTAGCACATGGTAAAGATTATGCCGCCAGTAGCCAATACGCGACTATTTTTACTTCTTTATCTCATCTACAACAAATTTGAAGAGGATTTCGTTCAGTGACACCACAATCACTGCCACAAAACATTATTTTTGTGCTCTAAAACAGGGATCCACAACCTGATGCTCGCCAGCACCGCGGTGTTCTTTAGCAGTCTGTGCACCTCTAGGACGATAAAATTGTCTTTCCCAGTACCATGCAATTGATTTGTTCGCCTGTTTTCTTTCTAAACGTACGAAAGGACATTTGCAATCACTTTGGCGTTCATTTGATTTTATTTATGATCATTCCTACGTTTACAAAAGTGTGGTGGTGCTTGCTGGGAGCTCTAGAATGTAACTTGGTGCTCGCCACGTAGGTTGCGGACCCCTCCTTTAAAATGTCGAGCTTAAGCTTTTATTCCTGTATTATTCTCACAGCTCCACATTTAACAAAACTATCATTTAGTTTAAAGATAAAAACTGAGCTCGAAAGTTGCTCAAGATAATAAATTGTTCGCAAGTGTTATGTGTTCAGAAACCCAGTGATACTAAAGATTACTCAACGAACCAGAATAGCAACGCCAAGGAAAAAAATGACCTGAATTAGACGCATGATGTCCGTAAGGACAACAACTCTTTAAGTAAAACCACACACACTCAAACGTCTGTCTGAAGTCAGGGAAGCAAAAACAAATGAGCTGTGAAATTGTCCCGCATGCGGGGCATTTGGACGTCTTCAAATGGTGGGGGAGAGGGGTGACGAGAAGGGGGCGGCGAAGATAATGGGGTTGGGGGTGTTGACCCAGGCGGCCACGATGCGGAGGGGTGCCATGCGGCAGACGGTGGGAGGGGGAGAGGAAAGGGTGCATGCGAGTGGGCGGAGGTGGAGGCGAGGGGGTGGAAACGAGGGGGTGGAGGCAAGAGGGTTGATCCGTGGTGGAGATGTCTGTCGCAGCAGCTATGGGAATACTTCAGATCAGTTACCGGGGCACCAGCTGCGAGATCCACGGAGGTCGCCACTTGACTCTTCTCACCCCTGGAACGAAGCTACATGGCAGGGGCGGGGGAGAGAGGGAGAGCTAATGGAGGGAATGAAAGGGGAGGTAGCAGAGGGAGGGAGCATGCGGGGGAAGCGCATATAGGATGAAAGGGCTGAAGGGAGGAGGACGCAGGAATTCTTTTTAAGAATCCACATCTGATGTGAGCCGGAAAGAATGCGTTTTGCAATGAACGGAGAAAGAAAGAAACAACGACGGAGGAGATAGTTGGAGATGAAGACATTGAGAAGCAAAGGAAAATCTCTTAGGACCAAATGAATGCGTTCATAATGAGACAAAGTAAGAATAAACGGAAGACGTTTCCAAGGTTATCATCTGTCCTTTAGCGTTGACTGGATTTAAATTTAACACCCCTTCACCGAAGTTAAAGGGAACTGTCAGCGCCAAGAAAGGTTTAATTACTGCCGTGATTCTCAAACGATTTTTTTCAACACTATCGTTTTATACAATTACAATGGAGAACATTAAAAATTCGCCTATTTCGATCAATTTGGCCTCAATAAACCAAACCGAAAACCTGTTTTAATCGTGAACATTTTTATTGCGATTGTTTAAAACATATTTGCCAAAGAAATTTTTACATTTGAACACGGTTATAAGAGGCATATATCAATAATAAAAGTTGTTATTCGTTTCCAGAAAAATTTCAGTCCGATTTCATGGTCAAATGAATGCATCGAAAGGAATTCGATTATTATTATTACAAGAGAGGTGTTCTTTAACCTGTCGCTAATCCACGTCAGCTTGACTTTACTTCAAAGAGAATCAAATTTTCAATTACGGTCGAGTGCGATTGGCGAGAGATTGATTGCTCTGCGGAGATCCGGAGCGACGTCAGCGCCCCTATCGAAACTTGTATCACACCCCAACGGCGCTTCCTCGAATCTTCCACGTTATTGTTATTATTATTATAATCGCCATAAACTTCCCGCTGAATAGGCGTAGCCTCTTACTCGGCCGTTCATTCCGAGGCGATTTAGAGGAGGCGCCAAAGGGGCCGCCCAACAACACCATTGCGTCCGTCACGAGGGCCGACGTCACGCGGGCGCATCCCAATCCATGGGGCGCGGTTTGTTTATCTTCATCGACTGTAGACACTTTCGCATATATCATGCGTAAATGTATTCGTGAGTCGAAGCTTCGGGGCGCGAGGTGAATTATGTACGCGTGGGTAGGACCATCCCGACGGTTGGTTATTACCGGAGTCTCTTTTTCTGGCCCGCCATCATCGCCGCCTTGTTTTTCGGAGCGAACGGACGGAAAAGGGGGGCAGAAGTGGGGCTGCGGCCCCGGGGCAGACACACATTTGTCTAGGGACGATTGAGTAAAACGGAGAATAAGGGGTGTCGGCGGTGGTCAAGGGGCGGTGAAGGAGCGGATGGGGAGGGAGAGGAACGCTGGGGAGTGATAGAAGGGTGGGGGATGGAGAAGTGGTGGGGGAGGGGGAGAGGAGCGTTGGGGAGGGGGAGAGGAGCGTTGGGAAGGGGGAAAGGAGCTTTGGTGAGGGAGGTGGATGGGGAGGGGGGAGTGGTAGAAGAGGGGGTAGGGGAGAGGTGGGGGGATGAGTGGTGGGGAGTGATGGGAGAGGAGGGAGGAATGTGGGAGAGAGGCTTGGAATATATCTCGGGGGCTGTGAGGGCGGCTCATGGGAGCGTGAGGCGAAAGGAGAGAATTTAGATGTCGAGGTGTTGTTCACAACACATGAAAAAAATTCTCGTCCACACTCGCTTTTGTCCACGAAAATCAGTGGCGGAGATTTGAATTATAATCGCTAAATATACCCGCATCTTTAGCACTTGACCGCATGAGCCGATACTGCTTCGAGAGAGCCTCTTTGGGTGTCGAGGCAACGTAAGTGGGGTCTATCGTTAACGTTAATATCAGCATTCTTGTCTCTTTTCATATATCTAATGGCAAAAAGGAATAAATCTCATATGGAATAATTCTGCGTAGTATAAATGCATAAAAAAATGTCTTTGGGTTTAGTTATTCGCATGGAAAACTGCTTAAAAATTCCTTCCGGATATATTTTTTTAAATTCCATTAACAAGGCACCAAAGATGATCTTTTTTAAGAGCGCGAGAAGAAAAGACACGGATTCAAAGAAGAATTTTCTCGTTGGATAAAGAAACGTATTTGTAATGCAAAACTCAAAACAATAATATCTTCATGACTTGAGATTCCTCAGCGAAGGGTTTGTTTGGATGCCGTCACTAAAAACATATTTTTATATCCAACAAATGTTTGCACATTTCAGGTCGAGATAGCAGGTGGTTCCATCTCCCAAAATGCCGGAATCAACGCTTGAAGCTAACGAATCTGACATTTTTCAACTGAGAGATATCTACGAGTTTCCAAGGCAAGATTAAACCATTCGATAGGCTATAAGTTTTCTTCGAAATCCACGGTCACGAGAAAACGCAGCGCGAACTCCTTTCGTCCAACGAACCGTTGTTTAGAAATGGGATCGGCGTAATGTTATAGTCGAGGAGTTTTGGGTTTTTATGCTTGCCACCGTCGCTCGGGAAGGCGAAGGAAAGATTCATCGAGGCGTGCGACAGGTAACGAGACCGCGGTGCACGGGAGATGCCTGAGGAGAAGGTTGTGGAGGGTGCGCGGGAAGGGATAAGGGGATATGCCGGAAGGAGGATAGTCCTCCGATCAGCCCCGGGTGAGGAGATAATGCTCAGCGGAGTGTTGGGAGGATTGGAGGAGGAGGGTAGAGAAGGGGTAGATGTGGGAGGAGGCGGGTAGAAAAGAGGGTAGAAGGGGAAGTGGCGGGTAGAGAAGGGGTAGAGGGGGGAGGCGTATAGAGAGGTGAGGTGGGTAGATGGGGACAGAATAGGCAGATCATATCCGTGGTATTTCAATTCCTTGAGGAAAATCTGCCTTCATCGGGATAATGGTTCGGTCCCGTCAGCGTAAAGCGAAGCCGACGATTTCCGCGCTTTCAATCTTTGTGATCAAACGAATAAATACGCGTCTACGGCGAAATGAAGCGCGCTTATAAAATCCCAAATTATATCGTTGCCTGAGTAGGATGTTTTACTAAACTTTTTAATTGGTTATTTGGTACCTACTCTAAAAGCATGTTGCCTCGATAAGAATAATTTTTATTTCTATAAATTTATCATTGATAAATCACGTTTTACTTTCTAAAAAATTAATTAATTTTGTTTCATCACCGTTTTCTTGAATACCATAAAGATTTTCATGCTTAAATTATCAATAATATTGGACTGATCACTACTTCCATAAATATAAATTCCAACGCTTTTTTATTTGAAAAGATTAGAAGCATCTCAAGCAAATCAGCTCTAAGCAAAAGACAAAAAAATCACCGAAGAGTTGAATTATCAAGTGGCATATTGCCCCCGATATACGTCGAATATCAAGTTCCGCAGCTCATCGCAATCATCGAACCAAGCTCGTTTCACACGATCACCGATAGCGAATTTTTTAATAACTGGGCGATGCAAACTCCTAGAAAATTACGAGATTCCATTGATTGGAAACCATACTTCGACTACCGGTGGAAAAAATTTAAGCATAAAGCGCCCTTTCACAAGGAACCGATGGGTTTCGCGGGGAGAGATAGACGGCTCACGAGGATATAGGAGGCGCAGCGGTGGCGCCTCTGCCGGCGACAATGTTAGGAGGGGTAACAACAGGCGGTGGTTCAGCCGTAACGCTCTAAACAGCTATTCTCAAAAGCGGCCACCAAAGAATTTTAGTGCGGCCACCAATAACTTCCCCTTCATATAAGAGATCTTCAACACAGTCGATATTTCTCATCTACGAAATCTCAAACATTTCAGAGAACTGATTTGAATTGACCGACCGAATGAATACTGCCTTTGTCAGGATCAGTAGAAGAAGATATGGTCCTATATTTACATAGAAAATTTAATTAACTTTAAGTGCTGACCAGGGAAAACGGCCCATAACTTGTTAGATGTTAAGTTACGTTTTCGCTGTTGCGTCCGGGACACGCGTCCCTGATGCACTGACTGGTTCGGGGTATTTTGAATGAGACAGTTTTCGTTGAGGCGTCTGGACCGCGCGGCCGAGCCGCCGGCAGCTTGTGTCTGCGTCTCGACAGCTCCAGGACCAGTCTGGACAGATCCAATATTGCTCGTGAAGAGACTATATTAAGTGTGACCCTTCTAGAAAACAGATGTCTTTTTCACTCACCAAGCTAGAGGGAATAGCTGTAGGAAAGTAATTCGTAATCGAATGCTTTTGTAGGTAGGAAGTAGGTTTGTCTCGCATACGGATTGTCTGCTGATAAAATACTGTGCTGAGTGCTTAGTTTTCGAATTTTTCACCCATGTTATAGTGAACGTTGCATAAAAGAACATGCGCGTCTGTCGTGTAGTAATCAAAAGTATTCTTACCCTTGATGTGACAGTGAAACTTAACAAACGTTGCCGGACATCATTCAGTGATAATGTACAAGTAAGTAAAAATTTTCGTATAAAATACGTTTAGTAGTAATATTTATAATTTGGTATACAATGGTACGGCATCTTGAAGCCGCGCTCCGATTAGCTGTAGAGGATAGGAGTGTGAATGAATTTCCATTTAATAAACTTTTCTAACAAAGAAGGGTTGTATTTTAACCAGTAAATTAATATTAATAACTAAATTTCTAATTTATAGGCATATATTGCGATCAAGGCAATTTTTTGCATGAGAACCGATGATGTAGAGTTATCGATATTGTTTTTATCTCCAAAATTCGGAAATTCAATCTCCAATGTCAACTTTAGAAAACAAGGATGCGAATTAATTTCTATATAATAAATTTCTGTGATCATCAGTAACCAGTAATTTTACATCAGTAACTCCATTTTCGGTCATATAAGAATTTTAAGACGCATTTATATTAAAATTGTACAGTTTGACAAGTGCGGCCACAGAAATTTTTTTCGCGAGAACCGCTGCTCTAGGAACAACAATTTCATTGACTGCGACGAGAGGTAATGATTTTGGGAGAGTGAGGGTAATCGAGCGAGAAGAAGAATTCGGACAGCGCAATGAGAATAAGTAGGCGCAAAGGCGGGCGCCGCGGGTGACGCCGCATGGGAAATGTTTCGTTCGCAGCAAAAAAATTCTCTGCGAATGATCGTTTGCGAGTTTGGTCCGGCGACCGAAGCAACACAAATGGATGAAAAAGAACCCGCGAGAAGCATGGAAATCATAAGCAATCCGGTTCTCGGATCCGTATGAAATTTTGCATAGGAAGATATATTTTCGATATCGCATTGTATATTTGGCGTCGATTCAATCGAATCGTTGAGCGAAAAAATCCAGTTCCAAAATTAACTTTCTAAATAAAATAAATCTTAAAATAAGCCCCTACAACCAAACTTCCATACCTAGCATAACAGACAGATGCTCAATTCGTAATTGCAATTTTAAAACTTCTGTGAGACACTTGTAATTATTTATCTTTCAAAGATACCCTTAAATTGGTAGAGAAATGGAAGAAATCACGCAGCCAATGAAAAGCTTCAATCCATCACATGCCTCACATGTGGCGGGTAGCGACCTTATCGAGGAGCCCTGGGTTAAACCGAAGAAATGCATTAATGCTGCGGACAAAAAAAGTTATCTCTGGATTGTAAACTCCCTCAAATTTTAAAAATACCATTGGTTATATATTTTTGTCAAAATAAAACTCGTAGACTAACGAAAAACGAGCATTTATCGACATTATACGAGTGCGAGGTTTTCAATCCAACGATTAGCCAAACGTCTTCTACCAAGCTCAGGCGCACACGCAACGCCAAAATTGCTATCGTGAATGGTCACGGAAAACAAATGACTGCGACAGGCAAAGCACGCACGAGTCTTATCGAAAGCTAAAGGTGGAAGAGCGAAAATAAAACTACGCCATAAGGACGAATCCATCGACGCTTCCTTGCGCAATCGATTCCACACCTCTCTTCCTTCGGGAATCGCTGCGAGAAAAATATCTCGAAATGGGCGGAATTCGCAGATCTCTATAAGATTCGGTACATACATAAACAGAGAGAGAGGTCGTGAAAGAGGTTTCGAGGTCGCTTCTAAGGAGAGAAAGAGAGAATGAGAGAAAGGGAGAGAGAAAGGGAGAGAGAAAGGGAGAGAGAATGAGAAAGAAATGGAGAGAATGAGAGAAAGAAAGGGAGAGAGAGAATGAGATAGATAAATAGAACGAGAGAGAGGGGGGAGGGTGGTCCTCTTACACAATACGCGCTTGACTGGAAATTCGTTGCGTGGGAGCGCATCCTCCGAGGGCATCCAGCGAAAGATCGAACGCTAACGATCGAACGGAGATCCGTGTCTCTTACTCCTCTCACTCGCACCCTTTTCGGGAGGTGCTCTTCGTAAATTCCTACGCGAAGGAAGCGTACGTGGTTGCGGGGGGTGGGAGGTGTGAGAAGGCGGAAGGGTAAGAGGGGGAGAATGGGGGAGGGTAAATGGGGGAGAAGGGGAGAGGGTAGAGGGGGAGAAGGGGAGAGGGTAAATGGGGGAGAAGGGAATGGGAGAGGGGAGAATGGAGGAGAATAGAGGGGTAGAAGGGGGGTAAGGGGGAGAAGGGGTGTGAAGGGGGAGGGGGGATTAGGTGATTGGGAGGGGGAAGAAGGAGTGCTGGCAAGTGCCCTCGGCCTCCGTCGCCACACCTCAGATCGAACACGATACGACAAAGTGCGCGCCTCCGAGGAGCCTCCCTTTATCTCACCTAACGAGGCGCGGGTCCTCTTCGCACTCGGACATCGTGCTCGCCGAATTAAGAAGGCCGCGCCGAAGCCATCGCACCGAAGAATTTATCCACGAATGATTAATTTTTCGAGGATTTGGAACGCGATGGTTAACCTGCCGAATATTCCTCGATTGACGAGGTTTATTTCGGAGAAGTAAAAATTTAACTCGAGCGTTCGACGCTAAATCCCTAAGGGTAACGGTGAAAATTACCTCGTGTTAATGAACGATGGAAAGAACGGGCGCTCACATACGCAGAGTTGGAACAACGACGTTAACAATGTCAGAAAACCTCCATATCGAACTGATTAAGCTCTTTAAAAATGTCATATATAGTATACTACAGATATTTATTACAAACCTCGAACTTAGATTAAGTGCCGTTTATCTATTTGATATTCGATATTTCAATTGCTCATTCAATCATTATTGCAAATGTTTCTTTATCGAGTTATATGTTATGAATTGTTAGAGTTTAACTTATTCAAATGCAATTTTTACTCAAAAGAAATGAAGTATTGTTACATTTTCCTTTAGCGTACTGAAACTCACACATTTCCAAAAACAACTTTATTTTTATAGACGTATTTCGACTACATACTTGAAATAATCGTGTTTTAGAATCCTTGAACTTATCCAGTTACAAAATCTGCTATTACTTGATTCGAAACAATGTTGTATAAACTCGCAGCGTTTTATCGCATTTGGTACTTAAAGCGATATGTGTCGCGTGTTCCTGAAACACTACGAAAATTTCTCATTTACGACATGAAAATGTCCACGCTCAATTGAAGCCGTTATTATAATCGAGATAAAGCCGAGCTCTCTTGGATAGCAATACTGTTCATGACGTCGCATGGCTTTATCTAACGAGACGAATTTTATTTTCTTCGCCATTTTTCTCGTTTATCAATGGACCTGGAAAGATATGTCAATCAGAGTAATTTTATCTATGCGACCAAAACGAATACCCACCGTAATAAAAGAACGAAAAAATCTAAAAATTGACTTGTTCACATATTTTATTATTGTTTTGGGAATATATGAATCCTTTTTTGACCGAATAAAATTTCGATGGTCCTCAAGAATGCGCCTTGGATGTCTTTCGCATTCAAAGATCATTCGGTGCTGCCATACTTATATATTGGGATACACCTTGGTAAATATCCCTCTAAGGTTCAAGGGTGAGTTATAAAAACGGATTCTGATTTGCTATTCCTCGAGGGATTCCATCGACTCATTCGCTATTCCGAACGGCAATCCGCCAATCAGTCTGAGGCTTACGGAGCACATAACACGGATCTCGTTTACGACGAGTTCGCCGAAAAAAGAAAATCGCCCATCGGTGTGTGCACAACGGAGCGAAGGTCTCTCTCTCTCTCTCGCTCTCAGTTTTCCTTCCGAGTGTGTCGCGAAGGCGAGGATGTTGTAGAGGGTGTTCGAACTGCACCAACATAACGGTCCAAAAAAGGAGACGCCATCTTATACACCCGCAACCTCCGTATCTCTCGTCTCCCTTTTATTTAAACGACCTCCAAACCTCCCTCCGCCTCCTTTCCGTTTTCACCAATATCTCAGTTCCCCTACCCCCCTGGAGACACAAATATCCGAGCGCATTCCTTATCGTAATTCGCACGAGCCTATCAAAATTCTAGAAATGTCTGCCATTATTTTATCGAGGCCGGGTGCGATTCCACCAATCCACACGCGACTTAAGTGAACGAGTCGAGTTATTATAAAAACTTCTAGTTAAGTTTATTATATCAAAGAAATAAAGCTGCCACTTAATCTATTAATCCATCAATCCAACTGAGGTCGTGTAGACAACTTCGCCGATAAATTGCCAAGTATCAGTCCAGCGGAGTGAAAGAGCTACATGTATTTAATATAATTTCTCCGCACTTTTTCGATCGCAAATTTTAAAAATGAATAACGAGCGTTAATTTTCATATTTAGAGTGTATGTGACTATACTAGATTATATAAACAAACACGTAGTGGTAAGATGTTTGATTGACGCGAGTTTACACTGAAAATTATCCCCCATATATGGTTAATTATCCCAATTATAATTACTATTTTTGAAACTTTAACCATTTGAAAATAGTTATTATTATTAATTAACGCTTTTCTCGTTAATAATAAAAAAGCATTATAGGTTAAAATATTAGGGAAGACAAGTACAAAATAGTTATAGAGACATTGACTTCATTCTGAATATTTTCTTTTAAATATACTTACAATGTAATGGGAAAAAGAAATAACATAAATTTGAAGAACGTATTAGTTTCATCAATAACAATTGACTTATTAACCATAAGTAATGGCAAATATATTTATTTTTCAGTTAAAAGTAAAGAAATGTTAACTTCAGTGAAAGATATTCATAATTATACCTGTATTTTTCATCTTTAAACCCAATTACTAATAAATCCTTAGCCTAGAATCATTAAAAATGGTAGAATTAATCATAAAGCTGATTAAAATTCAAAATGCCCAACTCTTAGATATGCCTCAAAGCGTCTTAAGAAATTAGAAAAAACGGTAAAAATATTTCAACTGATTTACAAATCGAGCAAAAATAGATAATTATAGAAAAATCTTCAATTAGATGGATGAAATTACATTATTTATGACCGAATGGCTATTGGAAATTCCGTTACAACTCTCAGATAGCGAGAGCTGCTATAGAAAGCGGCCATTCTAAACACAGAATCCGCATCGCTTCGTAGTATAGCTAAACCAACTTATGCATCACCTAGAATCTAGAGGGGAATGAGACACGGTCCATTGGTGGCTGTATTGGGACCACGTGCACCAGCTCCTCATCCGATCGACTGCCTAGTAAGCATATAGGGCGGAAGGCAGCAATGCTGATTGGGAAGAAACGGAGGGAGCAAGCGGAGATGAAGGTAGCAAGAGGAAGAGAGGAGGGAGATGGCAACTTCACTTCGCTACAAGAGGAATGGGATAAATATTCATATCAACTAATTTGGAATAACGCCCTCAACTACAAAAAATCACTTCCTTATAGACTACAAATAACTGCTAAAACTGGCGAACATTCCTAGCAAAGACATCCGTTACGCATCTTAAAAAGTAACAGAATCAATTCGACTAATTTGACTGAAATTGTAGAGAAGAAAGTAGAGGCTTCATTCATCGTTAAATAAGAACAAAATAGTTTAACTTAATATTTCCCATACATTTAAAATTTAAAGATTTATTACAATGAAAACTAACAATCAAATAATCATATTTTAAAAATGCTATCCTTGCAAAATTTCCCTTTCCTCTTCCCTCCCTCTCTCTCTCCCTATTTTCCTCCCTTACTCCTTCCCCTCCCCAACTTCGACAATATATATATGTAAATTTAAAAGCGCAATATTCTTTATATATAATATTTTCGACAATAAATTCACGACTTTTTTCTTTTTTCGTTTAATCCAACGTAACGTACGTGATTTCGCTAAATCATCAAACAAACCAAAGGTTTCTCTCGACGACGACATTTTCCCTTTGCAAAACCTGAAATTTACGTTTTCAAAATAAATTTGAGGCTCGATTGGACGCGAATTTCAAAATCGACGGTAGGAAAATAAATGTTCATTCTCAATCTTTGGTTTAAGTCCCAAATTCATGATTTTTATTTCAAGTAATTTCAAAATGCAAATCAAAACTATACTGCACCCATCCCGGCGGTAATCGAACGGAGAAAATAAATGCCCCTGCAATCGAAACCATTCTGTTAATGCGAACAGAATAAAACCAAACGGGCAAGGCCGAGTAAATCCTGCATGTATGATTGAAATTGGGATCGCCTTTTTAGCGTTTACGCATTTATATACTCCCATTAAAGCTCCGTATTGCGTTACCGACAGAATGACAAACACAGGCAATTATTATTATTATTACATGGCTCCTACCGAGCGATCGCAGACGTCGGCCACGATCTCGTCGCAGAAATTTTTCGTTTGAATTTTTTGAAAACGAGCGAAGGAATACGTGTAACATATCCTTCGAATCCTTCGTTTTCGAGATAAGAACACAAGACGCATCGATGGGGTCTAGAGGGGATTTGTTTGATTTTCCGAGGATGCAAAGGGAATGGGGAGGGGAAGGGGGGGGGAGAGAGGATGGAAGGAAGATGTCGAAAGAGGCGAGCGATGATAGAGCACAAGTGCGCGGAAGGAGAAGTAATGAGCAGAGGCAGGAGAGCGAGAGAGAGAGCGAGAGAGAGAGAGCGAGAGAGAGATATGTAGGGCCATATTGAGAGAAGCGAAATGGAAGGAGAACTGAGAAGAAGGAGAGGAGAGCTATAGATAGCGAAGGAGAGGAAATAGGAATGATTGCGAGAAAGTGCAGAGACGAGGAAGGGAAAAAGGGAGAGAGGGAAGGTGGGATAGAGGGATGGATGGAGAGAGGAATTGGTGAATAATTGAGAGGAAGGGCGAAAGGGCATTTCTGAGGCGATCGCGGAGAAGACATCTATCGGATTGGTTTCATAGGAAGTGGGGAGGATGTTACTTTGATTTGGAGGAATCCGATCGCAACGCGTGCACCAAAATGGAATCGAAATATCTCGTCGCCGGAACAGCGTCGTTAGATCGAAATGGCCGCGCCAGGGCGACGGAGGCGACGCGAGACCGCTTCTGCAATTTTGCTCTCTTCACACTCTCGCTTACATTATTAAAAAGCTTTAAAATGTTCCTGCCCAGAGAACCACGAAAGGGTTAATATTTACAAATCGTATCGCGAGGGATGAACAGCTACGGAAATTCCTCTCGTAGAGCATCGGTTTAAGGATTGGGAATAATAACGGTATAACATGTTTTCGGGCTGCAAAGGTTCTGCTTAAAGAGTTTTGATATAATTCTTCGATAAAAGTCGCCACTTCAATATTTTACTGGCAATGACAATTAAATAAACGTCGGCCGCAAAGAAACGGATAGCTGCCATCAATTTTCGGGGATAATCGTAGCATCATAATTGAATGATCTTGGAGAAAGGATAGCGATTCGTCGTAAGCAATATATACGTACTACTTAACACCGTAGAATAAATATCACAATTTATAGGGAAGGTTAATAGAAACGTTTTTATTTTATTTATATGCTTACGTAAGATTAAATCTAAATTTATTTTAATTATTTGATTCTATCGCCAATATTTCTCACTCAGACATGTACAATTACTTCATGGCCTCAACACTCTCGAATCGTTACGAATATTCATTCCAGCTGAGAGATCCACATTACGGTTAATAATTTGTTTTATCGCTCTGTTGAATTTCAGATCGAAGACGTAATCCATCAATGCGTTCTCTAGAAAGCTGAAATGCAAGGAAGGAAAAAAATCGGAACAAGTGACTCTGTCGAAAGAGCGCCGCGTTGAAATATTACGGAGCCGTTTGTTGGGTCGATCTTAACCCGCCGCGCACGGGGTGCGGTCCCCAAGTTTGGAGTCCGCATATGGAAAAGGGGGAGGAATTAATGCACTTAAAATACATAGGGACGGCTCAATCACGGTCACGAAACATTAATCAAATCCGTTGAACCGAACAAATGCCTCGCGGCTTCCGTAGCGAATATTTAATTTAAAACCTCCGCTACAAGGCGGTAAATCTGGTCGTGTAACGTGGAACGGATTCGTAGCGACCCCGTCGTGATATAAGCTCGCCATCGGGCGATTGTGAAATAACGAGAGCTAAGCGCAATATATTACCAAGCATTATATATGGTCGCCTATATTTACGCCATTACCCGTCAAAGAAATGAAGAAAGCTTTTTACGAGAGAAAGTATATGTTGGATAGTCCCATGAGCACATAACTGTTATAGCTAAAAGTGAGGATTTTTTCTATATCAATCAGTACAAGTGGGATTTTCACGTATAAAAAACGCAAATACGGAAACAGTGCAGGCTAAACGAGAAAAATCAGTACAATTCTTTTGGTAAAAGTAGGAGAATCGACTTCAGAAATAAGAATGTACATTAGTCCTAGTTTCTACGAGTAAAAATGGTCCGGTTCCTCGCTTTACTTATAGTGCTAGTCATAGGTACGTAGCGTTCAATTTTTTCTTCGATTCAAAATACAAATGGTACGCAATTTGTCCAACGAGACACGAGTGATTCTGTGGTTATTTTCAGACCGCATAGTTGAGTAAATAAATATGAAATGTGATAAACTCAACTAATGAAAGGATTCATATTTACGACACAGCAGTGGTGATACCTTATTCTTTATGTTAACGATTCCGAATAAGCGATTTGCCCTTTCGCCACGAGATTTTGAACGGCACCATATTTCTTATCGTCGCGTTTTGATAAATTTTTTAAAACAAAATTTTAAAGGAAAACGAGACAAATATTCGCGAGTGCGATTTCAAAATAACTCTCAGGAGATTCCAACAGAATTCAGTTAAAAAATTCAAACATTTTCCGTATGCTCACTGGGATAATTTCATTTTAATGGGGAAAGTTAATTGGATATTATTAATGCATTTTGGAAGCCATAGTGTGTGCGTGCGTGAATAAAGCGACTCCAAAAGAACGAAAGGAAGCAGGACTGGGAAATCAGGGGACAAAAAAGAGAAATGAATAATTTATGTCGCAAATTTAACAAACCTGTCTTTTTGTATCGATCTTTTGCCGACCTCGGAAGGCACTAAAAGCAGACCTCGAGTTTATCAATGTTATGTTCCTTACGGAGAGAATAAAAGGCTCCAAAATACTTGTATACCAAAAAAGTAACTTCTGGAATCGGATAAAAATAAGTAAAATGATGGAACCGTCCGTGTCACCTCGAATGTGGTACACTCTTCCTGAGAAATCGATCCGAGAGAGAATTTTTCCTCTTTTATTTTTAACACACTGCAGAGGGGCGAACGCTAATCGATGGGAATTTTATAATATCCTTCGGACATCGGGGGTAAAGAGGGATAGGGAGGAGGAATGGGAGGGGAGTGCGTAGAGGACGTATGGACAGGCGACTCGTTCCTTAATAAGTCCCAGCGTGTTCGGCTCTTAGATCGATTGGGCACGGTATCCGAATAAAGGCAGGCATAGCGTGGAGAGAGGAAAAAGGGTTAGGAGGGCAATGGTTTTGGGGAGGAAGGGGGGGAGGAGTGATAGGGAGGTGGGGAGTTAGGGAGGGAGGAGTGGTAGGGAGGAGGGGAGTTAAGGAGGGAGGAGGAATAGGGAGGAGGGGGGTAGGGAGGAGGGGGGTAGGGAGGAGGGGGGGTAGGGAGGAGGGAGGGAAGGGGATAAGGTTCCGAAGGAAAAAAACGGTAAATAAAAATAAACCCGCCTTGGTGGAGCACGATTCTTACAACGTTAGTCGGTCTTTGGGTGGTCCAATTCGCCCGATTATCTCGCAAAAACAAAACCACGCTGGTTATTAGCAGATATCGAGCAATGAAATCTCCGAATGTGTGAGAAGGTGTTCTAGAACGTGGCGGAGATAGACGTTGAGGCTTTAAGTTTTGACATACTCGACGGCCACGTACTCAACCACGTCTGGAGCGCACTCATTAAACCGCCATCGATAACGACAGAGTTATTGCGTTCTCGTCGACTCCTTGAGATATCGTAGTGCCTATGAATGGCTCTTAACGCCATATACAGACTTCTCTGGCAAATATTTTTTCCCTAGCGGGAGATTCGACGTATCATTTTTACGTTTTTGGCTTCAATTCCTATTATATATAAACTGAAATCTTAGAAAAAAACTCAATCTACCAAGGGGCAAAATTATTTCCAAATACGAGGAAAATGTAAAATAGGCGCTTTGGCCTATAATTTTTAAAATAAAATAAAATGTTGCTTGTCATAGAAAAAGACTGAAAAACACAGCAAGAAACAGAGATTTTAAGTTCTAGCCAGTTTTTTAATCAAACCAAAATCACGTCCTCAAACGCCAATTTCCATCGGATCGCATGCCACTATGGACAAGTAGCGAATACCTCGAAACAAATTCCAGAACAATTTTTCTTCTTCTTCAAACTAAAGGAAGGTTTTCTCGCAAATCTTAAGTTTTAATTCTGTATTCCATTTCCACACTATTGGCACGATAAATTTCAGCATGTTTACAAAAATGCATAAGTGGAATAATTTTTCGCCGTTTTTCCGTCCAACGTAGAATGTCTATTGAAACGAAATGGTTCGGTCCTCGATAAAGTTTTTAAAACCGGAGGGATGGATCTTAGAAATGAGAGTATTAAAAAAGACGCCACTGAATGCAAAGTCGATAGCATTCAGACCTTCAGACTCGGATGTATTACCGGACATCTGTAAGATGATAAATTAAAACGTACGTAATTACAGAAATTGAATCGTGACTTCACTTTGGAAGGGGAGAAGACAAAGTGCTTGGACAGAAGGGAAGACTGGTGATGAGAAAGATGGTCGAGTTTTTTTTTCGAACGGAAGCCGGGACAGAGGGACGGAGGCGGAGCAGACATCAAAGGAAACTGACCTTTTAAGGCCGGAAATGATGTTTCGACACATCCTTTTAAGACGCGAAAAAAATATTATCCATAATGCACTTTTTTCATAGTAGAACTGTGTTAATATGGTATATAGAACATATAAATGTGTGTCACTTATTTGTTAATGGAAATGAAAATACATTACTAGAATGAATAGACCGATGACAATAATCGTACTCATAAACGAAGTTCAAACAAACGACACTGATCCGTTTGCAACGAAAGAAACCAAATTACCAAACCAACCGTTTTCTCTCACGGGGGAAAAATTCTATGGTCGGCGACATAAACTTTGCAAATTATATCACTTCAGTTATTCTTTTAATGCCTATATAAAATGTTCAATCATCGAACAGTTAGGAGGCATGTTGTCTGCTTCGTTCGATGCAAATCCATCGTCTAAATTTAGATAAAGTGAGAATAAACCCGTAACTGTGAAGCGGAATAAAAAGATACGCGATAGTGCAGAGCCGATTTTAGGATCAGAACGAGTATTCTGTTTTACAACACGTGCAGTTTCGACAGAGTAGTCACGTTTCATTGGTCGGTGATATCAGAGGATTAAGAGATCCGAAATAATCAACGGTCGCAGCGAACCTCTCTTTTCTCTCTCTATCTCTCCTCAATGAAACTAATGGAAAGAGAGAGAGAGAGAGAAAGGAAAGCTAATTGGTTGGTATCCACAATGAAAACCTTCTCCTCCGGGTTCGAAGGGATGTGAGCAGAGGAAAGGGGAGGTAGGGAGGGAAAGGGGAGGTAGGGAAGGAAAGAGGGAGGTAAGGGGTGAAAGGGAGAGGTAGAGAAGGGTAAGAAAGGGGTAGAGAGGGATAAGAAAGGGGAGGAGAGCATTAAAAAAGGGGAGGAGAGGGGTAGATGGGGTGTAGAGGGGGTATATAGGGGAGGAGAGGGGTTAGATAGGAGAGGAGAGGAGGTAGATAGGAGAGGGGGTAAATAGAGGAGGAGAGAGGGTAGATAGGGAAGGAGAGGGGTAGATATGGGAGGAGAGGGGGTAGATAAGGGAGGAGAGGGGGTAGATAGGGGAGGAGAGGGGGTAGATAGGGGAGGAGAGGGCGTAGATAAGGTAGGAGAGGGGGTAGATAGGAAAGGAGAGGTGGTAGATAGAGGAGGAGAGGGGGTAGATAGGGGAGGAGAACGGGGGTAAAGGGATGGGGACGGTGAGTGAGACATGCTCTCAGACTGTCCAGTGGTCCGAGTGGAGAAAAACGAAGATCGACGGACGGACATAGTAAGAGAGCAAGGTTCTGCACTTTAAAGGAGACATTCAGCAGAATCGGGGCACGCGTGCATTCGTGACAGAATGCGAGAGAACGCACGGACGAGAAAAGATCGGAAATTTGGATCCAAAGTGATTCATTTTGAGGAAGCGAGAGTGAAATTGTACTCGGAACTGTAGACGTGCGAGGCGATTTGAGAGTCAAGGGCAATGAGACTATCATTAAACACGATTATGTTCACAAATTATTTTATTATTTATAATTTTCTCTCATAGCGAATCGCTATTATTTCAAAGATCAGACGAGAGAACGCAATTACGTTGGGTAGAATGATACTAAACGGATTATTTGTTTGCTATCAAAATATTCATTTTCACCATTTTACATCAAATAAACTGCTGAGCCACTAACCAAGTTCAAATTATAAAACATGAAATTCAGCAAATAAACTAGCCTCATATCAATACTCTGGAGGTGTCTAATATAATATAAATTGCCTTAATTAATAAATGGTAAATTTCTAGTACAGTACAACCCCAATTATCCGTGTGCGGATTAACGTGCGTTCTGAAATGAGATTGAATTTTGCCGCTTATATGGGAAATGAAGAAGACACGGACTTATTTATTAAATATCCGTCGATGTAACATACCAAACAAACAAAACCTGCTTCAGAAAAAGAGGCAAATACATTTAACCGAGTTCCTTGTCATAAAGGCAATGTAGGCTGATTTACATACCATTTATTATTTTAAAGTAATATTTAGAAATCGAACGACGTCTTAAATTCGCAGCGATGTTAAATTATCGTAATTTATGGGCGAGTGAAATCAATTATTCAGGGATTCTTTTATTAATATGCACATTTAAAAGTTTATTTTAGGTAGTAATTTTATTGGGTGTTAAGAGATTCTAAATATGCAATAAATTAATAATTTTCTTCATAGGCATCTTATCCATTCGGATGAATGTGACATGTAATGTTTTTAGGCTAAGAGATCTGTGGAGTATTTAACTGACTATATACCAAATTTTTCCTTTAAATCTGGATCATCCGTGTTCTTCAGCTATCCGTGACTACCCAAGTCCCCATTAGCACGGATAATCGGGGTTTTACTTCGTAGCTAAAAGTAGTTTTACAAAACAATTTTATTTCTGTAGTAGAATACAAGTCATATCCTGATCTCTATAATGCGATTTAATATTTAGGACTTTCTTAAAAAGGTTTCGTTCAAATTTTAAATTTTTATTTGAAATGTTATTTTATTAATATATTTCGATTTGCAGGGCACGCTGTAAAGATACCCATAAATAAGTTGGCGTTTTCCATTGTCATTAATCGTAATAAAGTTTCGACGAAACAGAATTAAGACCTCGGTATTTTTGGAACTCGTAATTTTAAACGAGAACATTGACTCATTTTTGCCTTGTCAGATTCAACTGATTGAATGCGATAATTTATTTTGTTTTTCTTTTTTTAAGAGACGGCGAATTTAACATGCCAACATCACTAACACAAGGGCACACAACTAATGTCCATTTGTTCCCCTTTGAAACGGAAAATATTCACCTTAAAGATCTATTAAGTGAATGAGAGCCGGCTTGTGACTTGGCAATTTCGGAGTTCGGAGCAAGTCCGTCCCATTCCGAAAATCCCCGCCGCAGTCGCAAAAAAGCGGAAGTGACGAAGCAGAAGCCTTTTACTCTTTATCATCATCATTATTACAATCCTGGCTTCCATTACCAAGATTTCCGGTCAATATCCTTTGAAAAAGAATTGCGACAAAGACGTCTTAGGAAAAACGCAGCGACTTCTTTTAGATGGCGTTCTTCTGGTCTCTTTAAAACAATTCCAACTTTTGGCAGTTCAAAAAAATCTTCGCGAGATAGAGAGAGAGGATAAGGTTGTTTAACGAAGTACCCAACACGGTGTTGTAGGAGAAAATATGTTGGAGCACACCCGCGAAACGAGGCACGTAGCGATAGAGCACGGGGCCTCAGACGTGATGCACGAGTCACGAGACAACTTTCCTTCGGCACGGACGGCGGGTGAAAAAAGTCGAGCTGAGATGAATTCTAATTTGTTCTAACATGCTCACGAGTGAATTTATATTAATTTTAGAAGTTCTCTTAAAACAACTCTCTACCTCACACAATGCAGTGTAATAGGCTAATGTCATTGAAATAGTTAATTCGTTTTAGGAAATAAGCTTTTCGGCCGCGTGAATTTCAAGGTTCGTTAGTCTTCTTTTTCCTCTGACCAGCAAAAAATGGTAATTATCTCCGAGAGAGGAGGCCGCGGAATGAAGTAGTTTACAGTTTCGACATTACAACTTTTGACGCGAAATAGTTGAAAGAAATATTTCCATCCCTGATCGCGAAACAGAGAAGCATAAATTCCATCTTAGATCAAACGATTTTCGTAATTTCGATAATTTAATGCATTTATGTTCATCTGTACACATAACTGTGCGACAACGCACATTCCATAATGCCACTGAAAGTTTATTTTATTCATTCGACGACAATGTACTTGGCAGTGCGTTTCATCTGCTTAGCTTTTTGACAATGCATTACAACAGAACTGCCTCAATTTTATCACGAGAGAAATAATGAGGACTAGCACTGGCCTGAGTCTGGTCAGATATGCGGCAGAGAAGCATCAAAAATTAGACTTAGTTGCATTGTATACTCGGCTCTTTGCGTATCTAGGACATATAAGTAAATTCACACAAAAGAGGTACACAAGAAACTAAAACGATAATACGCACCGTATATATTTTATATTTTTCCTGTGATGAATTATCGGGCGTACATTATAGCTTAAATCCACAATGATCAACAACAACCGTGGCCCTCATCCACTTCGTGGTCGCAGGAGTTACCTTTGATATAAAGAGCAATGCGTCATCGAGTAATGTCAACGGATTTCTGGTTGTTCAGGTAAAAACCAATAAAAACAAACTTCGGATAAACAAACAGATTACAACGGATAAACAAACTTTGTACTATCGAGCGAGATGCGTCGCCATGGAGAATAATGTCCCATTTTGAAATAAGTGCCTATTTATTTTAATTTTTAGCAGGACGTGATACTTTAGACATATTTAACGAAACTCGAATATGGAAAATAAAACAGTCTACCTTCCGACCCAACCCAGCCCTCACCTGACCCCGCGAGTCTAAATTTGAATGACAATAACTCTTTCCGCGCCACAGACAGCAAAATGGAACTCGTGCATGTGAACCTCGCTGCCTTTTATTACGACTCGCGACATCCTAGTTCTTTTTATTCTCTCTTTCACAACGGAAACCTCTCCGTAAAAAAACTCGGAGGTAGAGACAGAATGATAAACAACACGATGAAAACTTTGGTAACCCCAGAAAAAATAATAATCTCGAAAGATAGAAACCGCATCCCAGCCAATTAAACGCTTTCAAACCGGAAGCCGGTCGTCGATGGGTATTTTTTGGACATTTTTTTCGCGGCTTATATATGGCACCATTTATTCAAACAGATAAGGTTGGGAGAGTAAGAGTTCTTGAAAAAATAAATATCGCTTCATTAGGCCAACGAAACGAATCCATTCTTGCGCAATTGAGAAGAATCAGTCCAAGGTAGCGTAGATGTGCGCGATAAGATCGTAAATAGAGGTCACTTAATTTGATGTTGATGCCCAAAAAATATATAAAAAATCTCAACGGACTTTATATAAAGATCATTGAAGAAAGTAACGTAATTCAAGAATTAAAGGATTTATTCCGGGAACATAAGAAATTCACGATACCGAGCAACTGATAGCAAACCAAAAGGAATTGTAATGAATGCAAGCAATTTGAATTCTTAAGTACTTTTTCAAAAACAACATTCTTCAGAACGTCACAAAAGTCAATTAAAATTATTTTTCGTCTCTAACGAAAAATATCGACCGGCTGGAGTGATAACGTGACAATCCACCGAAAACGTGGATTTAAGCGTTTTAATTCCCATAATTCATCCGATTTCGCCCAAAAATTCGATCTGGGCGGCCGTTTTCGAAAAGAATCCATTTCGAGCCGTTTAATCACGCCCTCGTAGCGAGCGAGCGTGCTGTGCGAGCGGTGTCATCTTATCTCTAAGATTTGGGTTAAGAGAACACAATCGTCGACCAATGCACGGAATTTGTTCTGTGGCGCATTGCCTCTTTCACGAGGGCGCTTTGTAATCTAATCGTTTACTTCGCCATTTCTGCTCGTTGAGAGCAGTTGAATTGGCACGAAAGGACGCGCTTAAAAGACCTATTTTTAAAAAATTAAATCTGTTTTGGATAATAAAAAACTTCAATCTACTTAATTAGAAGTCCCTGCTGAAGATAAAATGGACAGATAGGACGAAAACGCGGAAGCACTATGAAGAATAGAAGCGAACGATTATTGAGACTGTAAGAAAGAGGAAGGCGAATTGGATTGGACAGCGAGCATGAAGGAGAATTGGAAGGAAAAAGAGAAGAGGAAGAAAAAGGTATCAGCTGATAGACGAGTTGAAGGAGAACTATCAAGACATGAAGAGGATTATGAAAAATAGAAGTATGTGGAGAACCAGGTTTAACCAAGAATGATCACGGACCTCTTCTACGGACAGGCTACCTATGATGATGACACATGCATGTGTGTGCGAATCTGAAGACGTATGCCTACGAAGACTCAATCGTTTCCCCCTTCCTCTTTCTTCCGACCTCGTAAAAGAAATCTGCTTCTTTAAAAGATGTCCGCGGAAAGGCACGAGTGTGCGTTCCAATTCTAACGGCGATTTACCAACACTGCGGAAGTGAATTCGGAACAAATCACAAGTCCAAGCAAGCGTAAGTCTCTGCTTCAAAAATTCGGGGAGGAATTTCTTCTGCGAAAGCCGAGAGAAACTCGAGGGCGACTGTCATTATTCCGTGGTAGTCTCCCTCTTCTCCGCCCTCCAATTCACTCACTCACTTACTCTCTCTCTCTTTTACTCTCAACGAATTTCCTGCGATTACAATATAAAGTGTCAGTGTCTTCCACACGAGTCTTACGATCGTTTCGCGCATTCGCCACTAAATCAATAATAATAATAATAATCGCACCAATGAAGACGGAACAAAATGAAAACCATAATAACGTTACCTAAAGAGGTCACTTATAATAGAGAATATTCTTTAAAACTTCTTTCCAAAAAGGTGTTAAGACTATTCAAAAATAATGATATGTATCTGATCCGCGATAGATTTTTTTACCGCGCTAAATGAAAATGGAGAATGATTGATCAATGATTGATCGGTGGGCCGATTAAACGGTGGCGATATCGTAACTGCTGCGTCACTCGTTAAAGCTCGCATATCTCGGATCAAAGACCTCGGCACGTGCGTTCGCGGATAACGGCGATTAAGTGAGCGCTGCCTCCATCTTATTACTTTTATTTTACGTGAATTCGGATGCAAGTGTGCGCGCGTAAATTAGATTCTCCCTTTTCTAACAATTTGGCTCCCTTTCGACAGGTTTGCGTAAATCAATTAAAAAGAGCGAGTGGATACTGACGAGATGAAAAACTTCCTCTCCGCCATTTGCTGCCCATTTCGAATAAACCAAAGTCGACTTTAGAGTATAATCCGAGACGCAAGAGTTCGTTGGCGCCGCCGAGGGGAGATAGAGGGGAGAGGGCGTAAGAGGATGGAGCGTGTGCCCCTTCGGAGTGGCTCCCGAGGGATTCGGGAGGACGGCTTCCGTCAGAAGAATGATTACGCGTGTGCGTGCGTTCGATTAATCCGTTCCATTAACCGAATGAGATTCGACCCTTTCCGCAGACATCGAACGTTCGCCGGAGGTAAATGGGTTAGCGATTTTCCGTGCTGGGATATCCGAAATCCTTTTAAAAGTAGCGTCCCGGCGATAATATAGATCATGATGATGATCTTCTTCGATATTTATAATCATTCTGAATACCGTTGAAATTATTCGCAGATATTTTCGCCTTCTCGTGTGCATTTCCGCCCAACTAGAAATTCTCGGCAATGAGACACCAACCAAAGTCATACATAATATACCAGCGGTTCCCAAACTTTTCTTTTCTCGTACCACCGAAAACGTCGCAAAATTTCTTCGTACCACATAGTAAGTATGAACTTAAAACATTTTCTTTACTAACGAAAGAGGCATTTTCAAAATAATATAAGGTAGGCAGATAAAATAGGTAGTACTGAAAAATTAATTATTTTCTTGCATTTATCATACTTAAAATACAAAGAAAATCAGTCAATGTGATGGATGAGCTTGGATATATGTAGATTGCATTTTAATATTTGGTTCAATGTTAGTTAACTTCCAGCGAAGTTCCGGTTCGAAGTTCATTCTTGTTCGATTTTTGTTTTTAATTACCAACATAGTAGAAACCCCCGTTTCACATAGATAAGTCGAGCAGAATGGGATTAGAACTTTCAACGCTATGTCAGAAAGAGTGGGATATTCAGCTAGTTTTTTTCCCTCACGTTCATATTTTCAGGAATGGAATTAATTTAAACAAACGAGTTTCACGACTAATTCAGTTCAGAATAATTTTGTTTAAAATAGCAACGTGAAAACGAAAACAGACGAGTAACGATACGTCGGCAGTTGACTGTGAGCCACGAGCGGCGCAGCGGACGCGTCCTGACGGTGCGGGCAATAGTCCGTCCCTCTCTGTGGTCACTCGTGCAGTTCCATGGGTGAATGCTGACACTAAACTCGCGTACCACTGGCAGAATCTTAACACTGGTGGTACGCGTACCATAATTTGGGAATCGCTGTACTATACAATATCTGGAGGAAGACTCAACTAGATTTGTATTTCCCATTATAATCAATAGATGGATCTAGTGTCAACTTTCCAAATAATTTCAATTCTATAAAATATACGAGAAACTAAAATTTTCTTACGTTTAAACGGATGATCCAAAATATTAGCGGCGGGGGCAAGCTGGCTTGTTTAAGTTCAGATAAACACCATACATGCTTTATTTTGTATAAGAGAAATAACAAAAATCGCAAATGTCACGAATCTTCGTCTAATCCACGAATGAAAATTTCAAACTTAACAAAGGTAACACGTCGACCACAACCACTCGATCCAAAAATTGAATCGCATTGAAGAGGCAGTCATAGCATTATGTACTTTGTTCTAAAATCCACAGAACGTTTTCATTTCTCATTCACGAAAAAAGAAGAGCGGATGGATGCATTGCGGATGTTGGACATTTTCTTTAGAACAAGCAGTTTCAAACTTTCTTAAGGCAAGAGAACTTTATATATAATTTTTTTTTCACCATAACAAAGAAGAGGTGTTTAGAGTGCGTAAGGCAAATGGTAATCAGTCTCAGCCTCCAACGGAACCTCATCAAGTTTTCGCGGAACTCGAGGCTTCCGCGGAACACGAGGGAAAACCACTGCTTTAGGAGATAAGGAACTGACGCTGCGAAAGACAAAAAGATTAACACTGAGGAAAAGGAGCTGGGAATAATCGCAACACCCACCATGCGTGAAAGTGGATGACACGTGGATGGCGGGCACATCTCCGAGATTGAGGAGGAGAGAGGGAGACAGGAGGAGAGGGAGACAGGAGGAGAGAGGGAGACAGGAGGAGAGAGAGACAGGAGGAGAGAGGGAGACAGAAGGAGAGAGGGAGACAGGAGGAGAGAGGGAGGAGGAGAGAGGGATACAGAAGGAGTGAGGGATACAGAAGGAGTGAGGGACACAGGAAGAGAGAGGGATACAGGAGGAGAGAGGAGAGGGAGAGGAGAGAAAGGAGGAGAGAGGGAGACAGGAGGAGAGGGAGACAGGAGGAGAGAGGGAGACAGAAGGAGTGAGGGACACAGGAAGAGAGAGGGATACAGGAGGAGAGAGGAGAGGGAGAGGAGAGAAAGGAGGAGAGAGGGAGACAGGAGGAGCTGGATGCGAGAGAGTCAAAGGGAAGGAGGTGGCTTGGCGGCAGTTGCTTTTTTGAGGCGTGACTCACGCCGTGTACCTCGGAAGCGAAAGTCCCTCGAACAGAGAGAGAGAGAGGGTGGGGAAGAGAGAGAGGGTGGGGAAGAGAGACAGAGGGAGAAAGAAAGGAATGGGCAGAGGGAGGGAGAAAAATGGAGAGGACGTGAAAGAATAGGTAGGGAGAGAGATAGGTAGGGAGAGAGATAGGTAGGGAGAGAGATGGGTAGGGAGAGAGATAGGTAGGGAGAGAGATAGAGAGAGGAGGGAGACAGAAAAGACAAAAATGTGACGCCGATCTCTTCCTAGAGACGTTCGCCACCGCGCTAAGGGGCGCAGAGTTCCTTCATTCTCGGATTGCTCTTGTCAATTGACTGGAAGCAACTTAAGGAGAATCTGCTTCGGGTCATGATAAGCTTTCAAGTTAGATTGAAGGAAAATTTATTTCGGAAATACATAAATCTCGATGAAAAAAATATTTGGTTTTAAAGAAAATTTGATAAACAGTCCTTAAGTAAATGTTTTCATTGGCAACTTTGCGACATTAAATACTGCCACATACCTGAATACAGCAACGACGACGGATTTAGAGGACAATGAGTCACGGTGCCTTTCACAAATTTGAGCCATGGTTGCTTCACAACTAAACCACCAAAACATCAATGTTTTGACAAATGAAACACTGGTTTTATGGAGAAACCATCTTCCCCTGTTACTTTTTGACAATAAAGTAGTTTTTAAAATCACTCAATTTGAAGATATTGTCATAAAAATTAACAGAATAAAAAATACAAATAAAGATACTCTCCAAATCTGATTTGTGGCACAAAAAGACAATGGGCTCCGAAAAGAGGATACGGAAAAGGTCTCCGAGAAAAATAAAACCCCTCCAGCAAAATAATTAAGCGTGTTTATAAAACATTATGAAAGACAAAGACAGCAACATCATATAAACGTGATAATTTTCTGCTCTCGATGAAAATTTTTCACGAACCTGAAAAAAACGTCCATGGCACGATCAACATCAATCCCTTGTTTATTACGGTTAATGCGAGGAGAATAAAGGCGCACTCGAATATAAAATCCATTGCGTCCTAACGCGATCTACGTATATATAACGTGACATCATGTTGGAATTTAATTCAGTACCAATGTGTGACTCAACACTATTTTTAGAGAGTGATCTGAGAACGGTAAAAGTTACACATTTAATTACTTTGCCGCTCGCGGGAAAGAGATAGAGAGAGAGGGAGCGGAGGGGAGGGGTAAACGAGGAGGAGGAAGAAAGAAGCGACTCTCTATCTCTCGTCTTGTCGGACAGCGACACTCGGTCGCCGTAAGCTCAACGGGATGAGATGTCGAGGATTTTAGCGCACAAACGTCTGCTGATTACAGAAGTTTGTTCAGTAAAAGCGTCAAGGTTACAAGGCGACTCGCTTAAGTCACAGTCGGTTTAAATAGGTGAGGTGAACACACACACGCAACGCTTACGGAGGGAGCCGTTCACGCGTTTCCAAGCGACGTGTCGGAAGAAAGAGATGAGCACATCGGTTGCATAAGAAATAGAGATGTGTGTCCTCAAAGCGGTGTCGGAATGCACGAGTAGGAATGTGCAACAGAAAGAGAGTATGCAAAAAACAAACGAAACGGTGGGAGAAAGCGAGAAAAGAAGGGAAGAGGGAGAAAGAGAAGGGGAGGGTAAAGAAGGGGAGGTAGAGAGAGAGAGAGAGAAAAAGAGAATGGGAGAGGGAAAAGAGGGAGGAAAGGAGAGAGAGAGAGAGAGAGGGAGAAATATAGGTGAGTGTAGCGTAAACAGGGAAAGAGAATTAAGGAGGAATGTATTTCAGAGTTTTAAGCGTTAGAAGGAGATGAAGAGAGAAAGAAAGACCGAGAGAGAAGGGAGAATGAAATAATACGCGAAAGCAATTAACATCAGCGAACAAATAGGCGGGGCTCATAATTTTCGTATGCCATTTCAGTTGCTCCTCGAAATTTTTATTTCATCCTCATAGGATGGGTGGATGGATGGATGGAAATATGAGCGAAATAAATTAAGTAATTTTAGAATATTTAGACTTTTCGAAATTATAACTTTCATCGAGAAATTTCCAACAATTCCAACATTTTAATTACCAGGAAAAATTTAGTTGTCGGTGAAATATAATAAATTTCCAAGACCACCACGAAAATAACTTAAGAAAGGCATCTAACAACAATAGAGTATCTTGCATGTGGAGAGAGGAACGCACTGACAGGCAGTTGAAGTGACTTAGGTCGTACGCGTTTTTTTCAAGAAACCGTGTTTACGGGAAAGACAGTTTCCAGCGTTATTGATGTCCGAGATAACTTTGGTGAAAATTTAGATCATCAGACACAGTGATTGATAGCGTTAATCAACTTATTACTTAAAATGTTTAAAACTATTTTCCTTCTTACATAATAGAAAATTTGAAATGTGTACATCTAAAATTTTCTAAACGTCAAATATCATCTAGTTCTCCACTAGTTTTTAATTATTAGACTAAGTGACTGGATTTTTCCAATACGGCGAAGCATTCGATTTAATTTATTTGTCCAGAATTAAGCAAGAGGATGAAATATCGGGTAAATTATTTCACGCCTTGATAAAATTGAAATGCTGAGAAATCTCGAGTCCTCAAACGAGCCATCCGTTATTATTATATCGAACTGATTTTAAAATATTTTATTTGATACTTTCTGTGAGTTAAACAGCCTCATTTATTACAAGAGGGCCAGTTAACGTCGACAAAAACAAACAGAACTGACTCACCGTGAATTAATTTTCTTCTCATTTAACGCACTCGTCGTCACCTAACGAAAGACGATAATATAAATCTCTATCTGGTGCCGCACTGCTCGTCGTTTACTTTCAAAATTTGCGATTTAAATAGTTGTTGGTGTTGAAAGGAAGGTGGGTGTGCGTAGGAGGGGTTGGGATAGGCGCCCGAGAAAAAGATGGCGGAGTGTGTGTGTGTGTGTGCGAACGGGTGATGCGGAGTGCAAGGGCGGAAAACATAGATTCTCGAAACACGGGAAAACAGTCGCCATGGAAATGAGGGCGCTGAGGAGAGACCTGTTTATCGCGAGTAGTTTAATTGGCTTCCTTTAACAAAGCGAGTGAGAGAAGGAGAGAGTATGAGAGAAGAGAGTGATATAAGAAGAGGGAGTACCAGGTGAGAGATGAACCATTGTCTCGCAACGCTCGCTTCCGTAGAAAACCAACGACTTCTCTCCGGCCGTATAAATCCAAAAGCCGTTACTTTCGAGTCTAAACGCCAGCGTGAATGCGTGGGAAACACAAGACATTCGAGCGGATGTCAGTTTCATCCGTTCTCGAGATTCAAGTAAAGGATTTCTTAGATCCTAAAACATATCTCCTCCAGTTCTATTTGATTAACTTTTCCTTGTGAATTAAAAAGTGATTAATTTCCTTGCGCCGAGATGGCAGGACTTCGGTTCAATGCGGAGGCGTAATTGATTGTGGAAAACTTTTCATCATCGAGGCACGAAGAGGAATCATTAAATTCGACTGACTCGGGACACGATTTGCTTCTTAATAACGGGCGTCGAAGGAAATTGAAAAATGACTTTTATCATCACATTCCTCTATATCAGTAGTTCTCAGAGAAAAATGCGTCGCGGCCGCATCTGCGGCCACCTGCCATGTTGTGGTGACGGCAGTGTTAAATTTAAGGTCTAATTGATATTTGGTATTCTACGCAAGGCACCTAAGGAGTTTAACGAGATGAAATAACAATAACAAACATTAATTATAAAAAATGTAACATCACAGTTTCATCGCAGTCTGCATACTACTTATTGCTATGTTTAAGATATTCTGGTGGTCGCACTTGAGAATCACAGCTCGATTAAATAGTAAACCATTTTTTGGAAGATACATAAAATTAATAATCAAATTTAGGCATGCGTTAATTCAGGCATCTGAAATGATAACAGAATTACAGTCAGTATTCCTACTTAAATGGAACGTTGAAATTCGTTTAAGAGTTGTCTCATGAAATCACACGCCAAAAATGTTTCTCAAACGGTGATTAATTTACATTAACGGCATCGCAGTCATAGTTCTAAATGAGCCTGAAGAAATAACACGGTTCAGAAAATAACTTTAATATATGTTATAACTATTTTGAACAGATTCTTAAAGCAGAAATTTCCATGAAATGTAACGGAAATAGTTCATTGGAGATTACATTTCAAGTAAATGTCTCCGCAATGCAGATGATCGTCCTTGACTTTCCACCCGAGCCCATTAAAAAAACAGCTCATTTACGCTGCGAGAAATTAAGGGCTCTTTGCTCTTATAGATATTATAAAGCCAAATCAAGAATTACAGTTTGATGTTTGAAACTCCCAAGCTTCCCATTCTTTTTGTCCATTCCCATTCCAGAGGTCATTTTTAATTCGGAATTGCCGAGAAAAATGGCCGCGCATCCTTTTTTGCCGCTGCCTCGGGATTCATTATGTCGTTACTCCCTCCCGGAGGACTGAGCGAGTCGTAATCCATTGCCGAAGGATTTATACTGGTGGTTTTCTAAGTAAAAGCGACAAACCAGTAACGATTTGAGGAATATTAATCACTGGTCACGGTCCAATGTGTGAATGGGCACAAAATGAATTTTGACCTTTGTTGCTAGCGTGCTGAAAGTAACTTTATTGTGAGATTGTCCAAGTCACGTCAAGGTAATCTTGACTAAGGTTTAATCGAAGTTTCTTTATTCTAATTAACAATTACATACTTTTAAGATACAACATAATTTTTTCTGAAAAACGTATTTCCTCGACCATAAATTGGGAAACTGGACATATAATGTGTGCGGGCTAGCACAATTTCCTGTTGTCTTATTGATATTTGGGAGACTTCTAAATTCTTTCAATGCATCTTACTGACTAAAGATGTAAACTTGAAAAAATATAAAAAGCTCAGTTTTCATTTTTGAATAATTACTAATGATGACTCCAAGTAAATTAAATCCTCTTCAACTGTCCTTAACCAGTGGTTGGTTCAGGTTTTACCGCAAGGAACTTGTTTAATCAATAAGAGTAAGTCCAATCACTCAATTAAAGTGACACTTTAATGGCATGCAGATTATTTAAAAAGAATCGTAATTACGATGATTGGTGGTGTCAACCACAAGCTGCTACTAAGTTATTTTCAATAATATCAATCCGACCAGTTTTGATACGTTTATAAAGGGCACTTTGAAAAACAATTATCATGAAAAAAGGAAATCATTCTGAGAAAATTGTTTTTTGATTTCCGTAATATAACGAAACATAATGAAAAATCGAAAATTATCGAATTAGTTATTTTTAAGGAGTTCCGAATAATCAAAGTAAAATTAATGTATTGTACTTACAACTGCAATTAATCTTGGACACTTCCACTCTTACCTGAAAATAAAAGAAATTTGGAGATTAATTTGGAGAAACACCTAAAAACGTACACATCGATTCTTAAAAAATCGATTGGAATAGTTATATGAAATTATATATATATATATATAAAATATAAGAATGAGGTAATCAATACAATTCCCCTCATATGAAATCCATAAATAAAAATTGTATCAATAAAAGTTCATTTATATTAATTTCTGTTATTGGGTTCAATAATTGTGCAAAAATTAAGTACCACACTCGCAAAAAATTAACAGAAAATCTTTCCGCATACACTCGTGAAATAAACAATGATTAACATATCTTTGGATATGTATATATGTAACACAGACTTTTAGACGAGAGAGAAAGCTCCGTTAAAAATAATTTTATTTTCATCAAGAAATTTCAATTTTTGCTGAATAGAATCCTTTCATACATGTCGTTCGTTTTTTCTATTCACTTCGTTCATATTCACTTTCGTCGTGATTCATTTGATCCTTAGAGAACCAATAAATACTTGACCAAATTCCCATCGAGCACTCAGACTACGCTACAAATCCGCACGAATCGGTCGTCCTGACGGGAAAAAAACAATCGTGACGCACTCCTTTTTTTAACTCTCCAGTCGACGGCGGTAAAAGGAAGCGCCCAATTGGTGCACGCCAAATCCATTGCGTGAAGGTTGTGCATCGTTGATGGGAGGGAGAGATAGGGAAGGAGGGGGGAGGGAGGAAGTGAGGAGGAGTGAGGGAGGGGAGAGGAGGGAAGAGGGACTGAAGAGGGAGGGAAGAGGGAGGGAGAGGAGAGAGACGGCAAAGGGCGAGTGGACCATAAGCGAGGGGAGGGAGAAACAGTAACCGAAAAAAACGGAAGGAGAGAAGGGAGATAGGAAAAAAAGGACAGTCGACCCCGAGGAACCGTTCCCGTTTCCAGATTCAGATCTTTTACGTGGGCGCTTTGAAATATATTCGGATGGGATAAGAAGAGTGGTGGGGCCACATAGGAGTGGCGACGAGATGAGAGGAGAAAGGAGGAGAGGAGAAAGGAGGAGAGGAGATAGGAGGAAAAGAGGAGAAAGAGGAGAAAGAAGAGGAGAAAGAAGAGGAGAAAGAAGAGGAGAAAGGAGAGGAGAAAGGAGGATAAGAGAAAGGATGTGAGGAGAAAGGATGAGGGGAGAAAGGATGAGAGGAGAGAGGAGGAGAGGAGAAAGGAGGAGAGGAGAAAGAGGAAATTGGAGACGGTGGCCGGAGACCATTAAAAGAGACAGGACGTCGGCAAAAATTAGCGTCACTTTGGGGGAAGAGCGGCCGCGACATGTCCCTTCACTTTTTACTTGAGTTGCTGATTTGTTTCTTCGTTTTATATACTTCGATTGCATGGATTCGAAGAAATTGTCGCCAAAGGCGTAATAACCACACATGCACAATCTTATGTAATTCAAACCGTCCCGTGTCAAGTTCGATTACAATTTTCAACGTAAAAGAACATTTTTAGTGTCTGATGACTTTAAGGATCGAATGAAATGTTGTAAGTCGTAGTAAATGTGTCTAAGACCTTCGTACAATACTAATTGCAAGTGTAGATTACGGAAGTATTACAATTGTTGCCAGGGATGTAAAATAACAGACCAAAAACATTTGCAGCGTAGTGAATTAGAAATTTCGATAGATATTAGTTCTAATCTCGCTAAATAAGGGAATGCGCCCGCGGTCGTCGTCTGCTTCTTTTACGAGAGAATCGACCGCCAATTTAACGACGGAATTAGCCCTCAAACGAAGTCATGGAAACGAACCCAGGATAAACGACCGTCGCGGATAAAAAAATCCCTAAAAACGACGGAGCTTAAGAGCCACCGCCGAATGCCGTTCGGAAATTAACAACCCGCGTCATTACTCTTCCAACCAACTTGGCTGTCCCGCATTGCAGGATGGGAAAAAATAAGATATCGGCCCGAAGTTGAACCGAGTAAGGAGAGTTGAACGAGATGATATAAGAGGGGCCAGGACGAAAGGAGTGACGTTAATATCGTTGCAAGGGAGTTTGGAGGAGAAGGGTAAGAGAGGTTAGGATAGGGATGGGATGGGGATGGTAGGGTGGGGAGGGTAGGATGGGGAGGATAGGATAGGGAGGGTAGGATAGGAAGGGAGAGGATAGGAAAGGGAGGGAAAGGATAGGAGAGGGAGGGAGAGGATAGGAGAGGGAGGGAGAGCATAGGAGAGGGATGGATAAAAGAGACAGGGAGTGGATAGGAGAGGAAGGGAGAGGATAGTAGAGGGAGGGAGAGGATAGGATAGGAGAGGGAGGGACAGGATAGGATAGGAGAGGGAGGGAGAGGGTAGGAGAGGGAGGGAAACGGATGGGGGAAATACGACGAGTAAAAGACCTCTCGGCTCGTCGAATCACTCCCGTTTAGAAAAAACGAATAACGAATTCCGCTCTCATTGGTTTATTTAGAGCATGCCCACCCCTCTCGATCCCTCTTGATGCCGTCTTGAGGCGCACGAAGCCCTCGGGGAATGGGACCAGGTTACTCCGAAGGTCAACGAACCGCGGCCTCATCGCGCCAACAATAAAAGAGATCGTTGTTATAGAGATGAGGAGAAAAATAAGAGAAGGGGAGGGAAAAGAGAGGAAGTGAAATCCTCATTGCTATCGAAAACAAAAAAAGTCGCCATTGTTCAGATCGAAATTTTTGGGTTTTTTTCGCGATTGAAGTAAAGTTACCTTGTTGTGGCTGAATCTTTTCGCATGAAAGAGTTACTCCTGATGCTAAACATTGTAGAAATGATCACGAATTAAGCGATAGCTACGGTTAACTTCTACTAACCAGGGGAGATGTTATTTTCCGAAAATCGAAACCTCGAAATCCTCGAAGCATTATGATAAAACCTTCGTGCTTCAATGTATGTTGAATCAGCCACAGGTGCTGTCAACTTTTTCCGATAGTTGGAGAATTCGTATCTTTGGAAATACGAGGGAGTTCATTTTCGCTATAATATGAGGATACTTCCCGATTTTTCGATTAATAATAAGAAATTTACGCAGATTATAAGCCGAATAAATTAATTGGAATTTACCGACCGTAAGACCCAGCCTTAGCCGGGACAATCAAGCATTCGTGCCAACTGGTAATACTATTTCCGACTCACTTTCGTTTCATTCACTATTCTGCGTTACTTTTTGAACTTGCGCTAAAATCTTCCCCCAATTACATAAAATCGTGGAGTAAGACGGTGTCGGATGATACTGAATCGTTCCTTTGATTTATGGGCTCGTTTATGATGATTCTAAGAGGCATAATCTGCGCTCTTAAATGAGGCTAATATGATACTGTTGCCATAAAATGTTTGCGCCAAGATCGATGCCGAATCTTCGAGGGCGATGATATTTTTTGGCAAGGACAAGAAACGATAATAAATACCAAAGATTACGAAGCGTTGGAAACCGAGATAAACTTTTGATAGAACATCTCCCTGAATATACGGTGGATGGAGAGTTCCATGCAGATAGGTAGCACCAAACACACTCTAAGAAAATATTGTTTTCGAAAATAGATAAGAGACGAACAAAACCTTAGTAGATAATGGAATCGAGTTTTTTTATTTTAAAGTTATTTATTTTTAGGATATTTTTTCGACGGTATTATCGATCCATAGGCCATAAGCTGGAAAAATCCGTATGGCCCAGTTCGGGGTGTCGAAACAAAACAAGAAGCCGACGAACTCGGGAGATAAGGAATCACTTGGACGAATATAAATAATAACACAAGGCTACGGAATTAAATCGAAAGATGGCCCCGTTAGAAATTTGCAAGTGGCACCCTTCGGGAGGCAACGAGAGAGATTAAGGTGCAAACCGAAACAATTATTTCGACGAAGGGGTTCCCAGAAATCGAATATCTCTTGCTAGAAGACAATAGCGGTATTATCTATCATACGCAATTACCTTTAACTGTCGTTTTTATTCCGCGCACGTAACGGGCGAGAGAACCTCTCTCGAAAATCGAGAGACTTTTAACTTCAGAAATATGAGATATGATCGCCGCCTTCACGGAAATCCAAGAGAGCGCCTAACGATCGGAGAAGGGCGAGACAAATTGAAAAGAGGCTCTTTTTAAGATGGGCGCCTCACGTAGAGTCAAAGAACAGCCGATCGTTCGAGATAAAAATAGAAATCTGTCGAATTAATTAGGAAAATATAGTACAGAAGTCCATCGCTCGGAGAAAAATGCCTCTTTTCGTGTACAGATGAATATACTCCGGATAAGAGATGTGACTCAAGGTTCGAGCACCGCAAAGATGCAAATGAAAGCGTTTTCTGAGATTGGATGACGAAGAGCAGTTGAGTGATTGCCGGGTGCAGTGGTTCGAGAAATGACGAGTGGGGAGAGAGAATGGGAGAGAAAAGAAAGAAGACAAGAAAGAGGAAGAGAGAAGAAAGAAGAGATAAGAAAGAGAAGAGAGAAGAAAGAGAAGAGAAAAGAAAGGACAGAGGAAAAAAGAAGAGAAGAAATAGAAGAGAAGAAAGAGAAGGGAGAAAGAGAAGAGACGGGAGAAAGAGAAGAGACGGGAGAAAGAGAAGAGAGAAGAAATAGAAGAGAGAAGAAAGACGACAGAAGAGACGGGAGAACAAGAGAAGAAAAGAGAGGAAAAGGAGAAGAGAAGAAAGATAAGAGGAGAAAGAGAAGAGGAGAAAGAGAAGATAAAAGAAAGGAGAGGGGAAAAAGAGAAGAGAAGAAATAGAAGAGAAGAAAGAGAAGAGAAGAAAAAGAAGAGAAGAAACAAGAGAGAAGAGGAGAGAAGAAAGAGAAGGGAGAAGAAAGATAAGAGACGGGCGAAAGATAAGAAAGAGAGAGGAAAAAGAGAAGAGAAGAAAGATAAGAGACGGGTGAAAGATAAGAGAGAAGAGAGAGGAAAAAGAGAAGAGAAGAAAGATGAGGAAAGAGCGAAGAAGAGAGAGAGAAGAGGCGAAAGAGAAGAGAAAAGAAAGAGACGAGAAGAAAGAAGGGAGATAGGAGAAAGAGAAGAGAAAAGAGAAAGAGGAAAAATAGAAGAAAGAATAAAGAGAGGAAAAAGAGAAGAAGGAAGAGAAGAAAGAAGGAAGGGAAGAGAGGAAAAATAGAAGAGACAAAAAAGAGAGGAGATGAGAGAAAAAAGAAGAGTGGAGAAAGAAGAGAGGAGAAAGAATAGATGAGAAATAAGAAGGGGAGGAAAAAGACAGAGAAAGAGGAGAAAGAGGGAGGATGGAAGCAGCGGCGGAGAGGGAGAGAAGCGATCACCTGTCCATTTTAGGCCAAGTGTCCAGTCCGTTCACTCCCGTTCGATGCAAATGCGCATGACACCATTCAATTATCAGAGGCACGCGGTCAAAAAGGGAGAGAAGCATTCGTCGCACGGCACAAGAGACAAATGAACACGCGAACGCGAATCGAGTGAAGCTCGATAAATGAACGGATGGTCACGAGTGATTATGATTTCCGCGTGCGCGGCACGTCTCTTGCGTCTAAAAATGAGTCTACCATCTGTTCGGAACCCAAACGTCGGACTCGCTCTTATTGAAGTAGGACATCGAGAAAAATGATTCAATGACGATATATCAATTGGTGCAGATGGTATAAACGGTTTGTTCTCTTCGAAAGATTAAAATATTATTAAATGTTTTGTAAAATAGCTCTAACCAATTGAAAGAAAGATAACACTTCTTTCATTAAGGGGTCAGATCAAAGGTTTATTAAAGTTGTCTGTAGCGATTCTATACCTCACTTTACGGCTTAATACCATAACTAAAAAACTAAATCGATTAATTTGCATGCGAATTTCACCTGTAAGTGCACGCAACCTAATTTATGAGTGGCAACTAAAATTATGAAACCATTTTAATGAAAGGTACATGGAAAAGTTTTATTTTTCAGGCATGACAATCTTGACCCATATTACGTAAAACATATTTACGATTTAGTAGGAAACAAATAACAAAAATAATGTATCAGATTTATTTAAATAAAGTCACCCATTTCCTACCGATATATAAATACAACCGCTTCCTTCACACAAATAAGAGGACCTTTGACAGTCACTTAGAATGAAGGACCGAAAGCCGTATAATTTCGTCCGAGGCCGATCGAAAGCAAATTCAAGACATCAAGAGGCGTCCACGTCATTGGCAATTGTCGCTCGTTCATCAAACCGGGAAGAGAGGACTTAATAACGGAATTTCCTTTATATGGAAGATGTAGGGAGATTGGGGAGGGAGAGCAGAGGGGGAGGGAGAGGGTGGCGTTAGAATCTACAAATTTTCATTTGTCCAAAAAGTAGCAGCACCCAGCCCAAATGGAAAATTTAGTATCACCAACGTAATAAAAGTAGCCAAATTCGCGATTTTTCGCACAATCTGCCATCCCTGTGGAGATACCAGAGAACGGAGAGCTACAGAATTGAACATATGTCCATGATAAATGCAATTTATTTCCAGAACGAGTCTAAAATGATAATTTTGAAAAAATAAAACGAAATACTTAGAATACACGGTTGCTATCTAGAATGGAGAAAGTGTTTCAGAAATAAAATTCTAAGACAAACTGTTAAGTTCTCATAATGACTGCAATCGGATTAGAAATGTAGATAATACTAGTTTCAGGAATTTTGGAATTATTTTTACTATCAATCGGACAAAATACGGCAGAGACAAATAAATGTTATTTCTGATGACCCTCACCCATCGGCCTACTCAGAAAGATTACATCCAATATCCGAAGTAAGTGATAATACTCTTTAGGCTTCGTTTTTCATCGGATCAAATGAAAAAATTTAATCTTTAGTAAAGCCATCAAATTGTGAAGTTTGTAGCACTTCTGATCACTCTCCAGGGCAGTTTGTGAGTCTTCTTTTTTCATTGCCAGCATTTCGTCTTTTGGTATTTCCCGCATTAAGGCCAACCGGCCCCTAGGGTCTCGTAAAGGAGATAGAAGAAGTGCAAGGCAGGGCAGCTAGATTCGTAAAAAGAAATGATGATAGTAAACAGAGGGTTACGTCGCTAATAGAGGATTTGAAATAGACATCAATATAAGAATGTAGACTACAGGGTAGACGAAATTTGCTAGAAAAGTAAATGTCTTGTCTGGATCCTACATATTTCGGAAGGAATGATAGCGAGCATAATTTTCGGGAGAACTATTGTAGAGCGCAGCGATACAAAGGGTCGTTTCTCTCCAGGACGATTAAGGAATATAATAGGAAAACGATATATGGGAATTGTTTGTGACACAGTTGATGCATAGCATCTCTGCCATCTACCATTAAAGTGCCTTGCCGGATATAATGTAGATGTAGATGGGCTGCGTGCGAGAAACCGTCTCACGCGCAGTAATTAGACCAAAGAATGAAAGAGAAGCAAAAAAAGAGGGAAGAAGGGAGATACGGGAGGGATAGGGGAGAGAGGAGGGAGGAGAGGGCTATGGTCGCAGGTCGAGGAAAATGAAAGACCTTTGAGATGAACCCTCTCACGTACCGCGTAAACATTACCAAGCATTCGAGCCTTCGCCTCTCTCTCTCTTATTGCAATCTAAAACCTGCGAACTCATTCTCATATGCGCGCAACTGCACCGTCTGGCTTCCGTTCGAACAATGAGCACTCCGATATAAGCAAGTTCGAAAGAAAACTGTTCCACGATGAATTTAGATTTCCAATCAGCAATGAAGGCGGTCGATGAAGAAGAGGATAGAGGGAGAGAGGTTGATGGTGGTAGAAGAAAGAGATGAGAACGCTTTATTTGAACCTGAAACGCTATTCGATGGCTCGATCGGAAGATGGACTGAATTTATCTGTTGGGCGGTCAAAGGAATAAAAAACTGCCCACGCTAGTGGCCGTATTCAAAACCATGACCTCGTGACCGGCAGAGAGAGAGAGAGAGATACGCCCTTCCAACCCTTCTCCTCTCTCCCCCAACTATACCACCCATCTCCTTCTCACATTCACTCCCTCCCAATCCATCTCTCTCTCTCTCTTTCTCGGCAAACCACGGGGTAATAGCGACAAACAGGGTAGGGGAGAAAGGAAGGGAAGGATGTGTGCGGAGAAATCGTCCTCGCTTCCGAAGTGGTCTGGACGAATGCAGAATCACATGTAGTGCGTGCATTCGAAGCGATTTCTTCGCCCGTCTCATATTCCGCAATTTTATGTTATATACATACAAGTGGTTATCTAGTTTTGGGTCACACGTGCCGCAATAGAATATCGAAAGCCTGCCTTTGCGTATTTATTCCCAAAATCCATTTGGCATATACCTATCAAGCCTTAACAATTTAATATTTTATTGGATTGCATCAGCACGAGTGAAGTAGTGCCTATATAATAAACAGCAATTACTGAAATCTTAATTAGCACTCTATGGATTGAGTTCTTTATTTTTTGCGGGATTTTTAGTGACATTTATTTTTTCAGTTCCTAGAAGAATACTTTTAAATTATTCATATTAGCTGAATGCTATTTTCATTCTTGTTCTTGCCACTTTCCTAGAATCAACTCAATAAAAAAATATTCTATTAAAGCTACATTCTAAAATTCATGCTATAATTTTTAATATTGTATATAAAAGGCACTAAAAATTACAGATAGACACTATCTAGGTATGGTGAATCGCTAAGTATGTCCAGACATCTTCAAATAAAAAATGAGGGCCAGATTTATTCAATAAATATCTTTCTTTTTCTCTTGGCCCTGAGTTGAAGGGGAAAATTGGGGCGCAATGAAAAAAAACATATGAACGATTTTTTTAAGACTCGACACTGAAATAGAACAGCAAGCAAAAGACTGGCTAAAAACCTTTGAATAAGTATTCCACTCCATACCGACACCGAAATACTTAGAAGGATATGCGGGATCCATTCATGCAAATGTAGACAGATGCTATCTGGCCAGACCTCGTTCCTACGCCATAATATCATCTCTCTACAAATTCCCATGCCACTCAAACTCTCAACTCCCATCCAAGGAGCCTCCTTTCTCCCTCCTCCTATCCCTCACCCCACAGACTCGCACACACCCATACACCCTCTCCCTTCACTCGCCAACGAAAGCGTTTTGGGAAGCCGTGACCACAGGATGATGATGTCGATTCAGGGAGAGGATTAAGATGGAAAGGGGTGAAGAGGGGGTGGGGTGGAGGTGGTGGGGTGGAGGTGGTGGGGTGGAGGTGGTGGGGTGGAGGTGGTGGGGTGGAGGTGGTGGGGTGGAGGTGGTGGGGTGGAGGTGGTGGGGTGGAGGTGGTGGGGTGGAGGTGGTTGGGGTGGAGGGAGTGGGGTGGAGGGGGTGGAGGTTTGGTGGAGGGGAAGAGGTGGGGTGGAGGAGGAGAATGGAGGAGTGTTAGAAGGAATGCCGTCTCAGGGTCAATTTTCAAGTGGCCAGAGCTCTCGAGGGGGTGCTGGAAGTGGGTTGAGCGAGAGAGGTTTGCTGAGAGGAAGAGAAAGAGGACGAGATGGAAGCTAAAGTAGAGAAACGGAAGAAGGAAAACTATGGAAAAAGAAAGACGAGGAAGAAGCAAAGAGAGGAAATAAAAGGGAGAGCGGGAGAGGGAAGAAATTTGGGGAAAGGATGAGAAAATGTCTGGGAGACGAATCATAAAAATAACAGGTTTTATTTTTTGCGAGACTTACTCTCTGGAGCTGATCCATGATCAGGCACAGATAAAAATAAATCTGAATACAATTCTACTATTTATCAAATAGTGGAATTAATACCTTATATTTAACTAAGAGATATATTTTTCTGTTTGAAAATAAGGCACCACTGACATGATAACTCTTTCTGGAAATATTTAACTTTTAAATTTATTTGTATAAGTTACATAAAAACACTTAAATAATTTTTAGCATACACCGTAGATTTGCATAGAAGACTAAGTAGCAACATCTTAAAGCGAAAATCCCACATGGGTGAACTCGTGTGTACTTCACTGCTCAGGAAATCCGTTCCCATGAACCTCCTTTCCAAAAACTCCCTATCTTCTTTCAAGTCTTTAAAAAAGAACATCCAACCTTCTCGTCATCTGCTTCAAATGCCACTACAACGCTGATATTTTCACAAAATATTTTTTCGTCAAATTAATTGGAATCCACGAATTTCGAAGCTCATAAAACACAGACGTAAATGAAACAAGTGATTTACACACTTGAAAGTGACTACACGCGTCTACAGAAAATCACCACCTCTTGTAGCGGACTAAGCAAGACAAAACTTCCCTTTGAGAAAATTTAGCTCCATTACAAAAGAGGCGGTGTAAGAACGTAAGAACTATTATCCATATTCCGAGAAAATAATCCCGATTCAGATAATTTAACGGTTGTCGGAGCAGCGAGTCCTCTCTGCTCAGACAGACGGCTGTCAGCGTTTGTGTGGAGAAGTATTTAAATATTTCAGACGTAGGCTGCCAAAAACAAAAAGTCTAAGAAAAGAAAAAGAGAGGATGCAAGAGGAAAAGAAAGGACCTTCAAGGCTGAGATGGAAGTCTTAGCGTACCATGGGGAATTGATGCAAAAACGTTGAAGAAGACATGTGGCTGGAAGCGGGAGAGAAGTGGGAGGAGGCGGGGAGGGGCGTGTGGGCGTGGAGGGGCGTGTGGGCGTGGAGGAAGGAGGCCTGCTGGGGGGTGTGGCCCCGTTCCGCCCCTCCCGCGATCGCTGCCCGGGGCGGACTTCTCCTCGCGTCCGGTCGAGGCTAATGGACCGTTAGCGCACAGATCGCTTCACAGGATCGATCTTTCCGGCGGAGGTGATTGGCCAAATTACCAAAACAACTGCTAGCAACGTCTCGGCCCACGCAGGGACAACAATGGGATGTTTAACAATCTGGACAGAAATATGTCCGCTATGACCTCGTCCGCTCAAACGCCAGGCCTATTTTATCCGATCTTAGGGGGATTCTATTTTAGCGGTAAAATCTTTGACAGCAACAACAACCGTACTTGTTTCCGTTGCTAACAAATCGTGGATTTGTGACATAATGACCTTCTTCATGCAGCAAAATGCCAGCATTCGCAAATCACAGCATACGATAATATAACCTTTGGAGTCCGCAATTCTACTGGGACACTTAATCAGAGAGTGATTTATTAAAAAATTAACGTGTTAATCTTTTGGGCTGAAAAATTGACCAATGAGAAGACAGGATTTATTTAAGAAAGCAATGTGTCTTCGATCGATTCATAAAATTTAGCATTTAAAAATAATTAGCTGTTCAACGATGGAATACATAATTTATTTTGGTTGGTTTAACATGTGCAAGGCCTTAATTATTACTGTCTTGAAGATACGTTTGCGTTACTTGAAAATAAAGAATGTGTAATGCATTTACGTTTATATCTCTAGAAAAATACATATGCGATTAGGATACAAATAATAATCTGCTAAATAAATTCGAAAACTACGTAATGCACAGTGAATGCTGACCGAGAATTTTCCAAGGCAAGGTGTGTTTCCGTCCATTTACCTGGACTGCTCGAGACGTGAACACGTTACCAAGAGATCCCTCCGAGGCCCGTGGCTCAAGGGGTACGATGCTTTCTCGGATTGGTTGATTGCCTTTCCTCTCCCTCAAGTGATCCATTACGTGAACCAATCCGCGCAGTTTGTTTTCGTTAAATTTTCGGAATCTCGGAAATAATTGAGAAAGTTCGCCGCTCTGGAGATTCCCGGAATTTCTCACGAAGAACATCCAGATGTAAGGGAACATGTTCACACGATGTCTCATCATTATTATTTCTTAAGCCTAACAATTCCGCTTTAAAATATCCCCTGGTTGATAGGGAATGGAATGAAATACGAGTACATATGTAGACTGATCCAGCACTCCATACAAGTAAAACAGTTCAAAATATTTTACTTTTTTATAATTAACTAGACGAAATAGCCCGTTTAAAACGGGATTTGTAATCAAACAAACAGCTGAGATATTGATTGTCTTATGGGAGATTGAAATCACCCTCTGGAATCGAACCCGGGACCTTTTTTGAAAAAATTTTGCCATTCGCTATTGGTACGTGATCGTAGCAATCCTACCAAATTTGGTTGCGTAGACTAAGTATTAAATTTTAAGGCACTTTCCATTCTTCGTCCTCTTCTCTCTTCCTCTCTCCAATCCTCCTCCATCCCATTCTCCCTCCCTCCCCCTCTCTCTTTCTCTGGAAAAATATATATCCTAGTCTTAATATCCCCCTTATAAAGAACATTATCTATCTCACCCTCTACCTTTTTCTTTGTCTCTCTCCATCTCCCTCCTCTGTCTCCCTCCTCTCTCTCTCTCTCTCTCTCTCCCCCCTGTCTCTCTCCTTTCCTCCTCTCTCTCCTATTAAAACATTCAAAGCACGCTTTCCTTACGCATATAATATAAGGGTTGAAACGACAATACAATCTCGAGGTTTAACAATGACACGGTCGGCAAGGTAACATATCGTTAAAAAGTTTTAAAATTTCCAATGAATATGAATTAAACGTAGAAATTGAGCGATTTTGTATCGTAGGCAAAATATGACGATAAGAAAAGAAACGTAATTTATTTTTCTTTAAAACGGTCCAGGGCCGAAGATCGTAGATCAATTAATCCTAATTTTAATTTGCAATAGAGTAAAAGCCTTTACGTCGAAAAATCAATTTTGGGAAATGGGAAATTGAAATCACCCCCTGGAGTCGAACCGAGGACCTTTTTGGAAATTTTTTATATCATTCGCGACTAGGGATTGCAAATTTACCGACTTTTTTTATTACCAGTAATTCGATAAATGTTTTAATAAATACCGGTTTACCGGTAATTTATCGGTAACTTTCGACATTAAAAAAATGATAAATTTTAAAATTGAACGATAAATATAAATAAATAATAAATTTATTTCAAGATAAGTACTTGAAGAAAAAAACAACATAAACTTGAAACAAAACCGTAAATAAACCTTTGATTAAATAAACATGAAAAAATAAACTGAAGATAAATACCTACCTGAAGGAAAACACAATATAAACTTTAAGCAAAAATCGTAAATAAACCTCCGATTATAAACATGAAATAAACTCTAAAATTTTATTTAAAAACAAAAGTTATTGCAGCTGATTCTTTTTTATTTGTTGTCTCTTTGGTTGTTAAAATAGGCTCGCAGAAAACATAATTTATCCAGACTTTGGTCTCCTAACTGCGACCTGATTTTTGTGCATATCAACCCTGCCATAAAAACACTTTTTGATTCAACACTCGTTGGTCAAACGGTCACTAGGAAATCGAAAGCCACTTTTAAATATTTTTCTCTTAATTATTCTTCTTGAAAATACGTCATCTCCTTTCTCATGACATGTGCTAGGTCTTTCGTGTTTTTTTAGTTAGATTTTTATAGGCTACATCAGTTTTTTCTTTACCGCCATTTGAAGTTTTTCCTTCATCGACAACGCAGCCGATATTGAAGGAACTGAAGTTGTAACTTTTTCGGAATCGGAATCAATGACTTCAGTTGTCTTAATTGCATTATCCGTTTCCTTTTTATTATAAACGGGCTCAACTAGCTCCACGATTATCTTTGTTATTGTGGATTAGCTGGTATTATTAAAAATTCCGGAATCTTCATCATTCGATTTCGTTGGATCATAAAGGTACTGTAGCGCGCGTGAACAAATGTGCTGCGAGGTTTGTTCAAAAATGGGAATATTATTTTTATTCTGCTATTTAATTACTGTCTGTTAAAATACATCAGGGTAAAAATAAAATAGTTCTAAATAAATAAGGTGTGTAAATAAATTTTTGTTAATATTAATAAAAGTATGGCGTGTAAATGATTTTTTAAATATTTTATTTAGGTATGTTCAGGTGTGGCTAATCAATTTTAAAAGTGATCAAGAGAATTAGCATTTTATAGTTACTAGATTAATTGAGTATCTAATTAAGCGAATTGAAATATCTATTGATAGAGATTCAAAATAAAGAACCTAAGAAAACGAGTCATGCATGAGATAAAAGTTAGAAACACAAACAATGACACTTCTCCACGCGTGAGATTATGCAAAGTACAACAGAATCCATTTATCCACTTTTGAACTCGTATAAAACAGAGAAAATAACGAAATAAGGGTAAGTGGTAGATCGTATGAAATTGCATTCGTTCGTAAACCACCATTTAAGATAAATAATTGGATTAAGGTTGCGGTTACCATCTGCGCAAGACATTTTGAAACGCCGAAAGAATGTTAACGCAAAATGGAAATGGGAAAAGAAGACAGCTACTTGAACAAGTTGAGTGCGTTGCGCGCACGAAATGTGGCCTTTTAGGGGGAATGATATCAATGTACTTCATCAAGAGGAAGATTTATTCGAACCGAGCTCTTGCTGTGGAATTTTATTTGGGTCAGCCTAAAGTAGTAGCAAGACATGATTCCACGCCTTAATTGCTGACGAAAATGAAATCATCTGAGATTCTCCAAATTAATTTAGGATGCTAAATTAAGCCCTTGCCTGTGTTGGTCTTGAGACTCTTGTTAAACTACAGCGACGCAATGGCCGACTTATGCAGAGAACACCGACAAAAACTGCAGATAATTGTATATGTGTCGTTGCGTAATTACCAAGAATTATTTCCGAGATGTTTCATAATAGTTTCGCCGTAATGTTCATATTACCGAGTTTTTTATCGAAAGTTTGAAACCGAGTATGCGTTTGCATAAGTGACGTCATACAACCGGATTCATCCGATGAAACAAGCATCTCCTAAGGCAGTTACACAAAACGAAACACGTGTTTTTGCTCTCACTTGTAGACCACATGCTTTTAGACGCGAAACAAATCTCCGAATGAATCACCTTTCTTCATGGGATACTGAAAACTTAATCTGGAGCGCTTTCTTTCTCGAAATATCGAGCATCATTAGGTAGAGGACAAAAAACAGTCTGGAGGCTAAAATAAATAAAATTGACTGCCGATTTGGGATGTCTGGGAGTGCCTCGGAGGGGGAAGGTGAGGAGGGGAGGGGAGGGGAGGGGAGTGGGCGATGCGAGGAGAGAGAAGGAAGGAATGAGAGAGGGAGAGAAGGCTCCCGCTGTTGGGGCGGGCGTGGCAGCAGTGCGAGTGGATGCATGCGTGTGTTCCAAGAGATGAAAAAGAGGGAGAGTTTAGGAGCGAGGGGAAAAAGGAGATGAGACGAAGGCTAAAGAGTTTTTTCCTGGAAAATTCCTCTCGCTCGTTTTCCGAATATTCTTACTATATTTCCGCGGCAGACCGAAACTTGTCAGGCAGGGATGCCGATCTGTGAAAACGTAAGAGTGGCCTCGGTTCACTACGAGGGTGAAGTGTGCAAAATGACAAACGAATAGCGATTTTAACGCGCCTAAGTGAATGACACTACAAGTCTTGAGGTCATTTCTTCCGAGTGCCTTTAAATGCTTAAGCAAATTAAGAACTTCGCGATTAATCGACCGTTTACGAAACTCTTAAGGACAAGATACCAACGTGGTGAAAATAAAATTTTGAATGCATACTGAAATTAAATATCTCGTTTTATTTTTTATTTTTCTATACGTCGCGAATCCTAATTCAGCAAAATAATCTCGACCAGTGAGGGTATTTTGATTCGTCGGATTGGTAATGAATTGGAAAAGAATGCCTTCGTGAGGGTCGTTGAATGCGTTATATGAAAAGTATTTCACTGTACATAATAAACTATCATGCGGTTCAAGTGAACTACAAAGAAACAAAAGAGAAATCATCGCATGTGACGAAGGAAAAGAGCTGTAGAGTAGGACGTGAACTTTACTTCGTCGGTATCTTAAGGTGCTTAACATTAAGGCTCAAGAGGTTCGTATTTGCTGTAGGAAAAAAAGGAAACATTAAAATGAACATTTTTTTAATCGATTCTACAAGCGATTAAGGTCATAATGACGAACAGAATGGTAACTCTATGCAACTCTAATAACCCCGTTTATAGAGCATAGCAATGAAAATAAGCGTCGGGCTATACATTTTGCAGAAATTGAGAGCTTTAAATGATCCTTTATAGAAAGATAAAACGCGGAAAACGCCATTCCTCCAAAACTGGAATAACGCATTAATTATCTCAGAAAAACTGCAAAATATTTATTCCAATTTGAAATATGAAAAAGGGTCCTGAACGAAAAATTAGAATTTAGTATCCAACTCTAAATTGCAGATCGAGTTTAAATTTACTTTAAAAGCGACTATTTCGTGTATTTTTGGAGATGTTGAAGTTTGAAGCTATAATTTGGATTAAACTGAATCTGAATCATCATATTTACCCAAATGTAAGGTGATCCCCAACGCAAGGCGATTAGAAAAATAGGGGAATTTTTACATACGCTTGATTTGGAATAATTGAAGTATGAGAGGGAGCATTCCTCCGCGCAACCAAGAAATATTTATTTAAAGAATTATAAAATAAAAATATGCCATCTTCTCCTACCACCATCTAAATAAGCGTAACTTTGTTCCGTAAGAATAGGAAATTACAATATATTAAACTAAGAACTCGTGGGATCCAACGTAAAAGCGCCGACATGTGATAAACATAATAATTATCGACTTGACGTTTCGTTTATCTAATACGAGAATCTAAGACGAACACGGTCACGAGTTACGTAAATACGATATATTACGCAAGGACCTATGTACTCACACCAAATATCGTGCTGTAATATCCCCCATTAATTAAAATTGCGGAAGCTTTTGTCTATAATTTTCCTATACGTTATTGTGCGTGATATTAGGCTGACGTCAATTCGAATCAATTTGGCCCTCCAAGAGAAAACGCAACTAACGCTTTAATTTTAAGGAACCTCAGCCTACACGAATACGTAAGACGAACAACTTATTATTCGGTGCATTCACTGAACGCGATTCCCACAAAACAAATAAAGGTTGTGACTCAATCGACGAGAGACGCTATGGGCGGAATGGGATTTTCTCTTTTTTATCTCCATTTGTCCCTCTTCCATTTTTTCCGCCATCTTGTCTACTCGCTCCCACTGACCTGGGACAAGGCAACCCCCAAGAGGTTAATGGGAAAACGTGACCCTAGAGGGGAGAAGAAGGAACCTATTCGCGACTTCCATAATGCCATCTGAAAACGTGTTCTCCCCCGAGGCAACCAACGAGGCACGAACATAGAATTCAGAGGAAGACGACAATTGAAGAAGGAACTGACATTTGCGGTACAATGAGCATACGTCTTTCTTAATAATTATTTTTGCAAAAATTAATTCTCTGAATGACGCTTTAAGCGTTTTATTAAATTAGTGAATGACTAATGACAGGACCTCATTAACGGCCTACTCCTACAGTAAAACCAATATTATTTTAATTAGCGTTAAAAAGGCAATACTGAACTTGAATGTCCTTCGGCCTGACCACCTGTGTCACACAAAAAGTATAAATTTTGAAACTTAAAATAGGTTCTAAATTCACCAAGACACCGCTAACGATGAATTGAAATCCAACTTAAAAACACTAATGTCATGATATAAGGATGCCACTATACTTTTTCATTCGGAATATACACATTACACAAAAGTTAAAAATGAGAGGTAAGAGATGAGGAGAGCAGTGAATCATCATCGAAGCTCTTACTGAGTGGTCGCAGAAATTGTACACTTTGATTTATACCTCGTGCGATCCAGTCATATCCCTTGAGCTGCAACTCAAAAGTCGCGACTAATTACACACAATAATTACGATTACATGGATCGAATTTCACGGTGGAATTATGTGTTATTCTAGAAAACGTTCGTTTTACAGGAACTGAAATTATTAAAACGCAGAGCATAGTGCAAAGAAATTAATTTAGAAAAACGATTGCGATATTCTCAGTTATCATATGCAGCTCCCGAAAACGGATGGAGTTAATTTAGACTATCTCAGCATTAAACAACTACAATGGAGATTGCTTCGTTAAAATAACTGTAAAAGAGATCAGGCGGCATAAAACATTCCAATCCCAAAAAGATGCCATGCGTTATTCTTACCAGTCATAATAAAAGAATAAGTTTCGTGAGAATACTGGCGACAACTCGCGTTATTAGTCATCTGCTTTTCTTCGTAAGTTGGCTGCCAAGGGCCGCATCTGTCTGTTTGGCATTCGGCCAATCGAACTACTCTTACGACATCGGACACAGTTTAAGTTCTTGTTTGAAATTTTCCATGGTTGGAAAGCGGAGGAAACGACCCAAGCATCAATCTTAGGTAACTCATCCAAACTATTTAAAAAGGGCCATATATCTCCGAAAAGAATCTAATAAGTGGTTTTTATGGGGGCCATTTCCGGGTTCGTCACTTGTTAACGCCCAGGAGCTTTATGAGGTGCGTCTTCATTTTCATTAGATTGCGGCGGTGACAAAGTATTGTTGCACTACGGCTACGAAGAATTCCGCAGCATAGAAGATAACTATAGTACACGTCAGTGTCGTATCCAGGAAGAGGTTTTGGGGGTTATAACTTCCCCCCCCCCCTCCTGAGAAACGTATACTTAGAATACCCTCCGAAAATGGTATTGACGCCCCAAGATAATTGCGAACGTCGGAACGAGTAAATAAAATTCACTGGCATTTTACTTTGCGTCCTAAAAGCTAACTTTATTTAAAAGATGAGTTATGCTATGAGGGCTTCCGAAACTGAAGCAGTCTCGTGAGAAAGAGACCCAAATGCACGGCACTCCGGCGGATGGAGAGGTAGGGTGGCCGAAGAAGTGTCTCTCTCGGGCTAATAGGTCGATTCTATTCGGGCTTTTCTTAGGGTCTTAAATGTGATCCACGTTGTTTTTGCTGAATGTAAACGTCTTAACTCTGCTTAGTATTTTTCTCTTTATGAATACCTAGATCTTCATCTCATGTATATTCAATGTTTTAACTTTAAAAATTTTTATATAACAGTGAAGATTCCATTCCATCTTGCAAACATTTCAATGAGTTGGGGTTTAAATTTGTCTATTTAATAAAATATAGTCCAATGCCAGTAAATGCGAAACAGGTCTTCCACAATTTCCTCGATCGAGAACTGCGTCGAACGAAATATTTTGGATAGTTTATAAGAAAATTCTATGCAAAACTGACTCTTAAATTCCTGTGCGTTTTATATATTTTCTTATTTATTTATATGTCGCGTTTATGCTTTAAACCAATCTACGAGTTAATATAAGTAAATAACTCGGATTAACTCTGCAGCTCATAGATTCAATTTCTATCGAAAACTACACGCAGTATTGAGAAATAAAAATCCACGAAAGAGTGACTTCCTCGGTGTCATTTCTCTCTCTCTCTCTCTCTCCTCGCTGCAACTGCAATCCCCGAGGAACAACTGCATTTCAAGCGGGTGCAATCTGTATGAGAGCTGAAATTTCTTCGCTCGCAACAGTCACGAGAAAAGCCGCAGAGGATTCTGGGAAGTCAACGATGGCGCCGTGCGCTTCGGTTTCAAAGGCAATGGAACATGAGAGCGGGGACTTGTTGGAAGGGAGTGAAAGACGATATCCAACTGTTTGACAAAGCGAGTAGAGGTAGTTTGACAGTTGGAGAGAGAGAGAGAGAGGTACAGGGGTGGAGGGAGAAAGGGAAGGAGAGAGTGATGAGGTGGAGAGGCTGGAGTGGAAGTGAGGAAGGGAGAAAGAGAGTGGCAGATGGGGAGGGATACGAGAGTAATTGGAGAGAAATTGGGCAAAGAGACAGAAGAGAGGTGGAAAGGCGTCGGAACGTGAATCGAGGGCGGTTTCAAAGTATTCTACGAGTCTCTTCAAAGGCGCGCTGCCGACTCGATAGGTGAAAACGTTACGTAGGTTGCCGTGGGACGAGAATAGGAATGACAAAAAATTGAACCGATTAAGAGTTCAAAATTGAGCGAAACGAACTTGGAATGACCGTTCTTCAAGCCTTAATTTTCGCCGAGCGATAGAAATTGCTCTTAACTGATTATTAACTGGGAATATATAATGCCTATGTAAATATTTTAAATTTCTACGAAAAATGTAACGCTATACTCATTTTCACTTTGCCGCAATTTTTCGCAGTATCTCCATAAAAATGACTGAATGAGACAACAAATGATTGAAGAAAGGATATGAGATATAAAATTGTTAACACAAATCAGAGAATTTAAATCGACTTTTCGGATAACTCTTGTGATGTAAGTTATACTTTAATACGTTTTGTTTTCTCAGAATTCGTCGCAGTAGCAATGAATTTAATACCGAGGAATTACTTTTTAACTGAATTCCATTAGTTAACCATGTTCTTCATACTATTATTCCGAAGGTTTACTTTTTGCGAGAGATCTTGACTAAGCACTTGGGACCAAGAAGCAGCAACATCACATAAAATGAGAGGTTAAGGGAAAGAGGGAGAGGGAATGAGAGAAAGAAACGCCACTCAGCGAGCATGTTGATGAGGGAATCCCACAACATCGATAAATCTCACGGCGAGGTAATAACAGCGCGCCCAAAAATGAGTCCAGGGAAGCATCACTTAAGGGCTAGAGCTAAACTCATTAATGCAAAAAAATACACGCGAAGGAAGGGGATGTTAAAGGGAAGGGGAGAGGGGAGAAAAAACCTCCCTTAATGATATGGGTTTAGTGGGTTCTGCCTGTGGAGTTTTTGGTAGCAGCAAAATAAAAAATTCAAGCACAGAGGGCGTGTTAAATAGGAAAATCTTTACCGCGGACGTTGGAGGGGAAAGCGGGAGGGGATTTTCCCCCTCTGGAATGGAGAAAATAAAAGAGAGGGGAAGAGGAAACAAAGGGGAAGGGGAAGCGTAGAGAAGAAAGCTCGAAAATAAAGATTTTGGCCACACACATTCTAGAAAGAGGTGAGTATGTAAATCTAGGGAAAATGGAAATGTATGCGGGGATGCTGCGCGTGGTGTGAGGGGAGACGAAGGAGAAGAGGAAGGGGGACGAGGAAGAAAGGGGGAAGAAAGGGTGAGAGGAAGGGTAAGGAAGGGGTAAGGGTTAACGCTCCATCAGTCTTTCTGCGCTGTGCCTCCGCAACCCGCAAGGGGATTCCGTGGCAACCGCATCGGTCAAGAAGGCGGTGGTGAAGGGAGAAAAAGACGCATTCTCCATAGGCGGAAAACACCTGGGAGATGATGCTCCGGTCATCTATAAATAATTAATCTGCACGCGCGTCACTTGCGTGGCATATAACGAAAGAAATGAGAGTGCCAACAATACTGCTCCGACAGATATTTACCAAAGATGTTGCCATAACATATTACTCAGAATAACGTGCCACTTTTGCGCTAGTTAATCTGAATGGAAGATAATCGAAAAGAAAATTCAGCCGCAACTTCTAAATAGGACAGCGTAATTTCCCTCATTCGTGACACATAAACGATGAGATTAACTTTTTAAGTCTTCGACTAAGTTCTAAACTAAGATTAGGAAAAATGTGTTTCTCTTTATCCTTTGAGAATACTAGAAAGTAATGCGTACACGTTCTTGCGCGTGAGTACTTATTAGCAACTATTGATGCAAATTTAACCCTTATAGCGTGGTGAGAAATATTGACAAAACCAGTAATATTTTCTCGTTACTTTTCAAATAAACCCCAAGTGTCTGTTTGAATTGAAACGAGGAACTATTTGTTTGAAGCGATTTTTCAATGAGATGAAGAAGAGGGAAGGTGGAGAAACAGAGAATGAGAGAGAAACCACGGGAGACGATTAGAGATGGAATCAAGGGCTTTTCTTAATTTTTGGAAGCACCGTGTTAAGATGAATCTGTTACACGTGCCTATAATACTTAAAAATCCACAGAATAAAAAAAGAAAAACACTTGCTATCGTAAAATTTTCAGCCAAAAAAGTAGGTATGGGATGTTTGTATAATTGAGGCAACAGATGTAATCTCCCGGAGAAAACTCATGGAAATTTTTAACGGCTATCAAATTGCACCTTAACCGGTAGATATTAATTATTTACGAAGTTACAAAAGAAAACCCATTTTTGTGACGTGAGATATCTCGTTTTCAATACAAGCAAGTGATTTTTTCCATAAGGCATTTAATTTGAGCATCTTCTAACGACCTAACCCCCGCGTTGCGCGAAAGACTGGTATTTGGCTTTTAAATGCTTCGATTCACAGAAAAACACCTTTAAATAAAAACTAAATTTTACGCCAAAACTTGATTAAATGAAGCTAAAAAATGCTAATCCAACAACAAAGAACTCTTAAGAGCCAAACATCAATTACATGGTATGCAATGGCAGATTTATTGCAGTTGAGCTCAAAAAGATTCCACCGTAACATGTGGGGGGCAGGTGGGCTTCCGACGAGCAGGAAGAAAACAAAGGTGTCCTTGAATCAGATTTCACATTAAGCTCCCTCAAAATTAAGGCTACTTGATATATTTCAACAACAAACAAAGTTCACCTACAAAATTCGTCCAAATTCTCATTTCAGGATTTAATGAAATACTTCAGTCACACCAGAGACAGCTGAAAAACGATATTCCTAGCAAGAGAGAGAGATGGCTTCTGTAACGGAGAAGGACGGGAACAGGGGATGAGGAAGGGTGGGGGATGAGAAGGAGGGGGCGGAGAAGGAGGGGGCGGAGGAGGAGAGGCGGAGGAGGAGGGGCGGAGGAGGAGGGGCGAAGGAGGAGGGGCGAAGGAGGAGGGGCGGAGGAGGAGGGGCGGAGGAGGAGGGGCGGAGGAGGAGGGGCGGAGGAGGAGGGGCGGAGGAGGGGCGGAGGAGGAGGGGCGGAGGTGGAGAGTGTGGTGGAGGAGAGGGTGGAAGAGAATGTGGAGGAGAGTCGGATGCGAAATATGCGGGGCTTCGAAAATGGAAGGGCAGAAAGGGCTGGGTCTAGAAGGTATTTTAAACAAAATTTCTCCTTAAATTGAGATTTCCTAATCAAGATCCGCATTCTTCCATTCTCTTTTTTGATAAAAAAATTATCGAAGATTTTTGAAAATGGATAATTAACTGCACAAAATTATTATTCTGCGTTTAATTAGACAGAATTTTCGTTTGAAATGTCTTGTTAAACAATTTATTATTTGTCTCTGTTTTAACTATCATAAACTAATTTCTTTTAATTAATCTATTAATGAATCAATGAAAATTCACACGAGCAGAATTTAGACAAATTTACACACAACAGAGCGACACTATTTGATATGAGACACTATCATGACGACGGTATATGACATTTATATCCTGAAAAGCTGAACGTTAATTTGAAACGGGAATGTAAGGTCAACTATTTCATTTGAATAAATTTTCCACCCCTTCATCTACATCTACATCTTACCCTGCAAGTCACCTTGACGGTGGATGGCAGGGGGTGCCGCGCACCAAGTTCCTAACTAATTATTATTCACACTTATCTATTGTGGTCACGTATTTTCCTAGGAAAAAAGGACTCCTTATACCTCTCCGTCCTACTATCTATTTCGCGAATCTTGTCGTCATTATCCCTCCGTCCGATATACGTTGGTTGTCGAATAATATCCTTCATTTCATTTACGAATATCTCCGACCTATATTTATCTAGAAGTTTAAGTCTCGCCTGTAATCTACGATCTTTCAACGATGGCCAACTCAAATCATCAATGAGTAACGTAACGCTCTGTTTTTTATCGTAATTCTTTTTCACGAATCTAGCTGCTCGCCGCTGTATTTTTTCTAAATCCTTTATGAGTCCCCTCTGATATGGATCCCAAACCGCTGCTGCGTATTCCATTTGAGGTCTAACCAACGATAAATAACAGGATTCTCTCACCTTTTCCGTGCTTTTCCTGACTATCCTACGCACAAAAGCCAACTTCTTATTTGCCGCACCTATCACTCGTCTTATGTGGGTGTCCCAAGACAGGTCACGATTCAAGGTTACCCCGAGGTATTTCACGGATTCCGAAACAGGAATGCTCTCACCATCTATCGAGTAGGTAAACACGGACGATGGGCTTCTAGATTTCCAAAAGTTTAGAACGTTACTCTTTTTCTGATTGATTTCTAGCTGCCATTCCTTGCACCAAACAGATAACGCATCCAGATCATCCTGAAGCTGACGATGGTCGCTAGGACCACTAATTTCTCTATAGACTACGGTGTCATCCGCAAAAAGCCTGATATTACTTTTTACAACTGAGCTGATGTCGTTTATATAAAGCAAGAAAAGCATAGGTCCGATCACACTACCCTGCGGCACTCCAGAGACTACATCTGCCACACTCGAGGACTTACCATCGATGACTACTTTTTGTTTTCTATTCCTAAGGAAAGCGCGAACCCAGTTAATGACTTTAACATTAACGCCAAGATTTCCCAATTTTAATAACAACTTACGGTGGGGAACCTTGTCAAAAGCTTTTCTAAAATCAAGGAACACTGCATCGACCTGCTTATTATTTTCGCCGCATGATAAAACATCATTCACAAACAGACCGAGTTGGGTGTCACAGGATCTACCTTTTCTGAAGCCATGTTGACAGCTGACTAAGAGCGATCTACTCTCAAGATAACGCATTGTGTTGCTAACAATAATGTGCTCCAAAATCTTACATGATAATGATGTTAGAGAAATCGGCCTATAATTTTCGGGGTTTTCTTTGTCACCTCCCTTATGAATGGGTGTGACGTGTGCTAGTTTCCAATCATCAGGAACCTCACAGAGGGTAAGAGATTTCTCGAAAACTATCCGAAGGAAGGGAGCTATTTCTTCTGCTAGTTCTTTTAATACACGCGCGGGAATTCCTTCTGGTCCAGGATTTTTGTTGGGCTTTACCGCACTCAGTTGCTTCGCTATTCCTGCCTCAGAGATTTTAATATTATCCATCCGAGTACATCCATCGGGAATAAGATTGTCTTTAAGTATATTTCCACCTGCCGTGAACGCCTTCGCGAAGTAAACGTTTAGTAGATTAGCTTTATCCTCCCCATCGTGAAGGATGTCTCCGGAATCACATCGCAGGGAGGGTATTGAAGGACCCACTCCCTTGACTTCTCTTACGTAGGACCAGAACGCTTTTGGATCCTCCTTCAATTTTGTATTTAATACCTCATTCCGGAAGGTGTTAAATGCGTTACGCATGGTTTTTCTCGCTAGTACGCGGGCACTGTTATACTCATGGACTATAGCTGTGCGATACTCATCGGAAGCGGTGGTAGGTATGTTTTTCAATTTTGCGTGGCTACGCCTCTGTCGTCTTAAGGCAATCCTGACTTCCTTATTAAACCAACGAGGTTCTTTCTTATCAGATTTTAACTTACTGGGGATAAATCTATTGATACCTCTTCCTAGTATATCCTTAAATAATAACCATGATGGCTCCATACCTAATCGTTCTGTCTTTTCACGATAACTGACAAAGGTACTTTTGAGATGTAAGCTGAAACTTTTAAAGTCGGCCTTGGCGAAAGCGTATACATTCCGAAGAGGCTTAGGATGTCTTTTGAGCTTTAATTCGCACTCCGCATACACAGCTCGATGGTCGCTAAGTCCCTCCTCTGTGGATACCTTAGTTATCCTATGCGGGATGTTAGAAGCAAGAAAGTCGAGAACATTGCCCGAACGCGTGGCTTTTTGTACCATCTGGATTAAGGAATATTCATGAAACGTGTCCATTAAGGCTTCACACGATTCGCGTTCTTTACCTCCCGTAACGAAACATAGGTTTTCCCAATCGATTGACGGTAAGTTAAAATCGCCTCCAATTATCACGTAACCGTCGTTCATAATAGATCTAAGCTCGGCTAATTGCCTCTCTAAACTTAAAATATAATCAACTTTGGCATTAGGTGGTCTGTAAAATGAGCATAAATATATCTTTTTCGAATTATCCTTACCTAGGCGGCACCACACGCTCTCGGTCGTTTCATCGATAATAGGGATCTGACAACTATCGTACTTTTCACTTATTGCCAAAAATACTCCGCCACCTATTCTATTGGCGCGGTCTTTTCTGTATACTCTATAGCTTTTCGGAAAAATTTCTTGGCTAGCGATATCTTCAGTGAGCCAACTTTCCGTACCTATAACTACATCCGCATGCAACGTGCGAATTATGTGTTCGAGTTCGGCAGACTTCCTACGAATGCTGCGACAGTTTAAAACTATAATATTTAATTTCTCGTTATCGCCCGAAGCATTAACTGCTCTATTACGGCTTTCGCAGGTAGACTCTCTTACTTTGCGACCAGAAACTGTATTATACTCGATGCCCCTATGAAATCTCCTAATACGCCTACACCCTACCCTACTCTCTAATCTAAAAAAGACCTACCATGGTCGAAGATCCTACACGCTACACTCTGTGAAGCCTCGGTCGTGTAATGAACTCCCTTGGAGGCAACATTCTAATTTAACTCTAGCCGAGGTCCATCGGAATAACTTTAAATCCACTTCTTCGGCAAATAGCGATTTTGTTAAATTTTCTTATGCTTTTAAAGCTTTACATTCAAAATTAAGACTTTTTACTCCACATATATTCGCGTTCAATTCCCTTACAAGCTCTTTTTCCTATGAGTTTATCACCCTCCCTACTTGTATTCTAGACCAACTCTCCAGCCTCCCTCCAATCCTTCTTTGCCTCACATCGTAAGGAGATCTGCCTCGGCAGTCATTTGGGTGGTCCATTGCAAGTAGGTCTGTGAACGGCATTAATTATACGTATCAGCTTCGCCGCTTTCAATTAGGTTCCTCTTCTGTTGCATCCCTCCCTTCTCCCACTCTCCTTCTCTCTCTTTCCCCCTCCTTCCACTCCTCTTCTCTCTCTCCCTTCCTCCACTCTTCTCCCCCACTTCCCCCTCTCTCTCCCTTCCCCCACTCTCCTTCACTCTCTCTCCCCACTAACCACTCCCCTACCTCCGCCTCCCCATCTCATTCTCTCCCAAATTTAATCTCTCCTTCATCCACTCCCGCTCTTTCTCCCTCCCTCCCTCCCCATCTTTTCTTCTCTCCATCCCTACCTAACCCTTTTAACACATTAATCTCTTTTTCCCTCGGCGTCACTTTCTCAATTAATTTCTTCCACAAAAAGGAAAATAAAATTTTCTGACTCAATACGTTATTCCTTTAATTGACGATATTTAACGAACGCCTTTTGTGTTCATCTCAAAAGACGATAAAAAAAGTTTGATGCAGGTTAGAAATTTCAGGGTATTTTAGTTAAAATTGGCCTTGCGGTTTTTACGAAGATTGAGTAACAATAATTATGCACAAATGTGATTCAGCTTAGGAATATTCGGATACAGGTTCTATTTTCTTAGAATTGGTAGCTTAAGATTCGCAACGAAAATTCTGCGTTTACAAAAAAAAACAATACAAAGCAAATCTGGGGATGAGTACGCGACGCTCCAACTCGTTGTTCGTAAGAATCCAGATGGCGAGGAATTTCCATTTCAAAACCCTTCGCTTCATATAACTCCCGAGTCGTTGGGTTAATTTTCGGAAAGGATCATATAACGCCCCAACAGGTGGCAAGTGCATTAAATCTCTCTCTCTCTGGAAAATTAACGTACTTATGCCAGAGAAAGAGAGAGTTTTGGGTCACTTTATCTGGAAATTCGATCTGACTTGGTGAGGTTTCTAGCTCGTAACATTAACGGAAATGTAAGGAAACAAAACTAATTTCTTCGTTAATTTAGGGAGTATATTAAGCCTCTGACGATATCTATCGCTGTTTCAGGTTCTCTTATTGTTCAAACGCAGTCGCCCATTGTACTCGGTCCGTCCGTCTTTACGCATATTAAATCACTCGTTTTATCTCTGGACGTGTTTCGATTAAATTAAAGATGCGATCAGAGCAGAAGACGACAAATGACACACTGGTCGAATCACTCGATCTGGGATGCCACTTCGAATACCAAAAATAAATTTTAGCTTTAACTCGCGAAACTTTCCAGGTGTTGTCGAACAAAACATAATATTTTTTTCGTTTGACGCCCTTTTTTTGATAGAATAGCACTTTTTGAGAAAATTTTAACAAAATTATTATAGTGTTTATCTTTACGATGCGGAAGATTAAGCGTTGTTTCGTTGAAATACGAGGAAAAAAGGTCAAATCTGAGTCATTTCGCACGATAAGGGCTGCCACATTACTGGAAATATCATTTGAAACTCCTCGAACTTGCAATAAAACTTGATTAAATTTTGGCAATGCGAAATTTATAAAAACTATGAGATGTCAGATTTGAATCATGTCGGTGCAGCACAGCCGTCACCGTATTAGGAACAGAAACATAAAATCCAATTCCTGAAGCTCCGGAGAGAGCCACGCTTCTTGTTTTCCTTTATCCTACAGTATGCTTATTTGGACGAATTTCGCGAAAGGTTTAATCAGAATATCCCACTCATCATAAACGGGATAAAGGCTAAGTCTATAACAAGAGTGGAAAGATGCACACAATGTGCGAGGCAGAGGCGTTCTTTACGATTTATGCAATCATGTCAATTAGATAAATATTAGTGGCCTAGTATAATGTCTAAAAACTGATAAATGGAATGCCAGTAGTGATGCCAAGAAAATATCGAGTTTTTGATTCACCGACTAATTTCCTGACAATTGTAATTAATAAAACAAACGGCAATTATTTAAAACTTACCTCACTCGAATAATAATAATGTTATAATAATAATAATGTTATGTTCACGTTCATTCCTTTGTCGTAAATTACCCATTTATCTTCACTTACAAACGCTGTGTATATGTAAAGACAATAGACGTATTTACGTTCATTTCTTCGTCGTAGATTATCCATTTCCCTTCATTTTTTAAATGTTGCGTGCGCACGAAAGAAAATTAAACTAATTAGGTATTTACAGCCGATATTGTTTACATCGGCTGTCACGAAGATTTTTTTCGTTGACAACAATTAGAAAACACGGAAAAGTAGTAATTGGATAAGTAAATTACGACTTTAAAGTTTGATTTTCTTGAAATCGCCTACTCCTTAGATAAAAATGTACTGAACAGAACATATGCTATTTGATTAGTTCTACAAAGTCGTTTAAAGACTTTTTTGTCCTAAGTGATATTGTACGAGATATACATAAAGAAAAGTTCATTTTTTGTCACCAGTAAAGTGGCTCTCCCGATTAGGACACAAACTATTTATATCATTTTCTTAGTTTCTTTGCCCTTATGTCCTAAATACCAAATTTCAACCACATCCGCCCAGTCTAAGATGAAACGTGCGGACGGACGGACGGACACGACCTGACCATAAGGGGTTATTTTTTAGGCGCGTTTCGCTTCCAGCGTAAGCGCCTATTAGCTTCGGTTTGTCCATCCGTCTGTCCGTCCGCATGTTCGTTCTCGGCTTCTACCGAACGGATTTTTATGAAATTTTATACTAAGGACACAGTCAAAGAAAATAAGAAAATCACATAAATAAATCAAGTAAGCCAAAACTGGAGTACCACTTTACTGGTGACAAAAAGTGAGCTTTCTGATATATCTCGTAAATTTTTGGTAATATCAAAATAGTTTTCAAATAAACTTGTAGAACTAGTGACGCTGAATATTTCTTTTCCTATACATTTTTATCGTTGGAATAGCCATTATCAAGAAAATGGAACAAGAATGTTGTAATTCGCTTAGAAAAATTCATGCATAGCTACCTAATTGTTATCAACGTAAATAATCTTATTGGTTACTGAAGTAAATAAGATCTGCAATTGGAACAATTCACAGCTTATGCCTGTCTGCATAGGATCTTCGGATCATATCATCCCATCAATTTTAAGATCTGCAATGATTACAAAATGCATTTAATTCCTTACGCGTGCATGATAAATTCTGTAAGCCGAAGGAAATGAATTATCTACGGCGGAGAAAAGAACGTAAACGTAATTATTACAACTACTGAACTCAAGTGAGATATGTTTAAATAATGTTCGATTGTTTGGTTGATTAAAACTGATTAAAAAATAAATCGGTAAATAAAAATGGGACATTTTCCTGGCATCATTTCATATATATTGTTTTGCAGTATTTATTCATTAAAATCACGCAATATGTTTATTGATGCACCAACTCAGGGGGGAGAAGAAAGAAATTTGTAACAGACAGAAATATAATCGGGTCGTAGTGTGTTTCTGTTTTATGGTGTGTGTTCGGTCAAATTATATCGTATAGTTTCAAATACTCCATCGCACGAAACGAGCCTATTTGTGATACACTGTATACTTTCCTGAATTGTTTACTTACTGTCGAGAACGCCTAAAAACCCGAGCAGGATTTGGTATAGACGACACAACTTTGTTGCGACCCACGAACGAGGAGCAAGAGATTGGATTTGAACTTAAGGTGGACATAGTTGGCGAAACTGGAGAGCCACTCTCGTGTCTCGCCATCTTATAGAGGCGAAAACTTTGCAGCATACGAGAAAAGGTGAAACATTACGCTGCCGATCAAACCAGCGCAAGTCTCAGCCACGAAGGCAGAGGCCAAGCGGGTTGCGTGCGAAATCCTATACAATGAGGTCAGGAGTTCAAGTCAACTCCCTTCACAACGCACGCGTAATCGTGGTTGTGAGAGAAAAAAAGGACATACCGTTTCACGACGCGTCTGGACTTTGGACCGCAATTAATAATTTAGGAACGGTTGTAGTCACCCGCACTTAAGACCCAAATGACCGCATTCTTTTACAGACAATGATAACAGACATGAGTATTTGTTGCCAGTATCGAGTACTCTTTTTATATCACATTCTAGCACAGACAAATAAAATTAATCGAAGCGGACGAGCGAATGAGGTGAAATGTAACTTTCAACTGTCGAAGAAGATTTTCCCGTGAATTATTAATAATTTTCTTTAGATAGGAGAGTCAAAGAATCACAGTTAATACGAATATACTTGATTTCTGAATTTTAAAATTCATATAACTGCTGAAGGAGAGAAAATAACTTGGCCCCTTAACCGGGAGTCGAAGACGGTCTTCCACTTTATGGGCAGGATTTCAATTCTCGTAGATGCTCCCATTCGTGCAAATTTAAAAATTTCAACTTACCTCAATTTTTCTGAAATCAATGCGGTAGAATACGTATTATGCAACGCGATTAAACTTTGAAAAATCATTAACTTGTTTTTTTATAGTTAAATACAGCGAGTTGATATTTAAAATCGTTTTAGCTTGATGGTTATGCAATTTCCAATCAGTACGTTAATTCAGCTCGGCGAAAAAATCTCTTAACTTCGCTAAAAGCCTAAAAGAATTATCGCGCGTTGGAACGTTCGTTTATAACCGGAATGTTGACGAGGAGGCCACAGCCGTTGCTTCTCTCCTTTTTGTCCAACCGACATTGTTGTTTTTTCCACCAAGGAGCGCCTTAACTCTTTCGAGAGCAATCAGCTAATCCATTCCCGTCCGAAGACGGGTCCCGAGATGTAAACCCCTGTCCATCAGACTTCAAACAAATTTTCCTCGATTAAAATAATTCATTAGTGAGCGAGGAACCTCCATTTGCATAATTCCCTTTCACCGTCCGCCGTTCCACCTGTTCATTTTGGCCTCGCAGTCGACCGCCACCCCTGTACCCTCCCTCCCTTCTTTCCCCTCGGCTCCGATCGGGGGTGGAGGCCTCCGCCCCTCTTACCTCTTCCCGTCGCCCTCCTCCGGCCACCCTTAATCGACTGCCCGTAACTCTCCTCCCCAATGGCGGATTTACGCCTCATGGGGCCCCTGTCGCTAAACATTTTGGGGCCCCTGTCGCTAAACATTTGGGGCCTCTGGCGCTAAGCAGTCGGGGGCCCTACGATCTAAATATATAGTGGAACCGCTCCTAACGGCTACCCTCCTTTGTGGCACCTCTTAATGATCGTTTTTCTATGGAATCATAGAGAGGTTCCACTGATTTTTAAATTGAGGCATTTTATATTTCTGAGATTATATGCACGAACATTTTTTCGGGGCCCCTTACTTCACGGGGCCCCTGGCGCGCGCCATGTGCGACCTCCCTTAAATCCACCACTGCTCCTCCCCCTCTCCCCAAAACCGATTCCACGCCGTCAGTTCTTGGGCATCGGCGAGATGATTGCAAAATTAATCTGCGATGAAATGGATCCTAGGAGAGGAGCTAATGATAGCGCGAAATGTGCTCCATTAATCAGGAATGGGCGGGAGAAGACGAGGTGGATGGCCTGGGATGCGATGGTTACGGGGGCCGATGCTGAAGACGGCGAGATTATTGATAGAATCCGAGAATGCACGAGACATTCTCGCCGACTTCGCCCACTAATAACGAGAGCGACCGAGAATTCGTCCCAATCTAAGTCTATGGGGGTGGTCGCGATGTATTTGGGGCCTAGTTAACGGAGGAGTGGGTGGGTACTCTCCGATTCCGAAATTGCTGGTTCGAATCCGCATCCGGGAATGGACGCCTGCGTTCTTCATTTCGTCACTGTTAATGAGCTCATAATTGTTGTCATTGTTATTTGAGAAGATAATGTATGATACCAACAAATGGGCAGGTTAAAATAATTCGGTTTGAGGTTTTTTTAAATGGAGTACTATACGTATACCTATATAAACAAATCCTTGCGCAAAAGGCCTAACAATAACCAATAAGCAATCTGTCGGAGTTACACGATAATGTTTCATGTAAAATTGTAAACAACTAATTTGAAAATAGCTTGTTAGCTTATATTATATCTTTGTGGAAGATGATAAATAATATATTCTTCCAAGGCACCAGCGTTTCCACCCAAATGATAATAATACAATTACTTGAAATTGTTCTGTAACAATGATAGCAAAAACTTAAGTTGGAGCACGAAATGAAAACGGAGTAAATGCGTAAGTAACCGAACATTTACCATAATACGAACACGTCGCCATATAAAACGCATTGGAATGCTTGGGACAAAATTAGATTTCATTGACGCATACAAGATGACGTCATATCCTTTTACGAGTCATTTATAAGTCCCTTTTGAAAGCTTAAAAAACCGAACCATACGACGACTAAACGTAAGAAATGAGATTTCTCGCTTGAGAATGATCATTCCGCTTTATGAATAACAACTTCAAGAATAATAAAAAGGATCCGAATAGACGATGATCTTTTTCCTTTCGAATTATGAAATGGGTCGAAGAGGTCAAGTAGTAGAGAAATTGTTCGAGAGAGGTTAAATAAGGAAACGGGTGGCTTTTCTTCCGAGGATGACTCGGGCCGTAAGCCATTGCAATGCGCTCCAAATGCGCCATTGAGGATTATGAGCAGCAGACGGGTGGGTTGGAGGTCGAATGAAGCGGACGCCAAACGAAATTAAAAAAAAACGACACCGAGCCAGTTCCAAGAGAAAGGAGAGCTGGACCTTTCGTCCTCGCGAATACTTATCCGAAAATCCCGAGAGCGAATTGAGCTCGTTCTGTTTTTCGGTAAATTTTCCTCTCTAATAGACAAAAAATGATAGCCTGACTAAAATGTGAGGTGTCAGACTCGACTACTGATCAGAACACCTTTATTTTCCATTTTCGTTCTGCCCACATGAAAACTGCGTGCAGTAATGACTAACGTAGTTAATCATTAGGTCCGTAATCGAAACAACGGACTAATATTATAATATCACAAAGCAAATCCAGCGGATGACACGGCGTACAAATTTTCGCGTGAGACCCGATGGTTAATCGGATGTCTCTTGCACGCAGTGCGAAGCGCGATACGGAAGAGGAAACCGAATATTTTCCACTTTCCATTTTCCACTCATCGCGTCCTAAATTTCAACCTCTCTTTTTTGAATTCGGAGTTCACTTGGTTTTGATTGCGAAGACAGTCGAGAGAGAGAGAGAGAGAGAGCGCATCGTTCGCTTTTTACGATTCTTCTTCCCCCTTTCGATTATTTCACGTCTAAATGGAAAGAGTCGAGATAAGGATCTTGGTGGGCAACGCGCCAAAGCGACGCACTTCCCGTCTCTTCGTCTCCAAAGCAAAAAAAAAAAAAAAAAATCCACTCGTTTTCACCGTCCCGCCCGATACATCGAAAAAAATCCCGAAATATATTCACGCAAAGGAGCGGAGCAGAGGCGAGCGTGGGAAGAAGAGAGGCGTCGCCGAAAATGGCCGGAAAGGCAATTAAATGTGCGGCTGAGTGGGCGCAGAAAGGGAGAATGGGAGGGAACATGACTCGGATATCGCTCCCCGAAACGCAATGGGACACTCATCCAGAGGGTCTTTGACACGACGACGCCGCGATTCAAAACGCCGCGTTTCGCTTTTGTTTCGATGTGATTATTCGTCAGCTGAAGCCAGATTAACTCTCTTCGGCCAAAAAGCCACGAAGCCCAAAGGAAACCGACGCGATGAAACCAACTAGTGATTAAAAATACCTAGCGATGCCGTCATGATTGTGGAACTGAAAGGTTGCATCATGACCATATTAACGCGCATTCTTATGCTTAAAAATGAGTCTCATCATTAATGCTCGGAGTGTTTTTCTCCGCCTGGGAAAATTTTCCACGGTGACGACGCCTGCGAGACGGAAAAGGCTAAACAAGGAAAGCGATAATGTCTTCCGGGTCGAAAACCATTAATATTGAATGAATAAAATAAAGCCCCGCGACGATGATCGCATAACCTCGCCTCAAACCCGTCTTAAGACGAGCGGGACCGTTTCAAACAAAAGAGAAGCAGCGCGCGCGACATAAAGACGGTCGTCGGCGAGAATGACATGGGACGGAAGAAGTGGAGGCAGAAAGCGCCGCCTTCCTCTTCTCGTGGCGCGAGGAAATCGGAGGGAGTGGAATTGGGGGAGAGAGAATCTCAAGGCCGCCGGAGGGGACAAGGAGACATTTCCAACGTGCACCAACCGGATGACCTCGAAGGGCAATGCTATCCAGAAGGGGTCGAGAAACTTCTCCCTCGCTCTTCCTCCGTTAAATAATCCCGACCGCGTCTAGCGAATGCGCTCTCATCCCACAGATGACAACATCGGTGGGAAAAAATAGCGGGGACGGAGGTCGGGGATATTTTTCGGAGTTTCAATTTCCCCCGCCTACGCTAAATGTCAGCCGAGGAGATATTTCGTTTGAAAAGGAAAGAATTGCTCGTTTGTTCGTAATTTAGTCACAAAAATTCGGCCAATTTCCCGCAGGGAATTGGTTTCGGAAAATTCATTTTCCGAAAAAAATCTCATCGGTTTGAAATTCCTTAGCCTCGTGTTTTTAGCAGAAATGAAAAATCCAGTCGAATGATTAAATCGGTTTCCATATCGGTTGATCACGTGACATCGTGAATTTATGCAATTAATTGGCTGTTTCTTTTCGAAGAGTATAAATGAAGCATTAGAACGCCAGTTGAACAATCGGTTTTGAAGCATAAATTCGAGATTTTGCAACATTTCCCAACGGACAAGAATAACCGAGGCACGCTACATTTTCTTGCGCCTTAAAAGTGTCATTCGAGTGATATAAAGACGAAACTGGAAACAACTGATCCTCGCTTGTTTTTTTTTATCCCGCCCTCGGTCTTGCGGTCTGCGTGAGGAGTGTCTTTAAGAAAACGGTCGATGGTGAAGGAATCCGGATGGACGCACAACGGCCAAAGAGAAAGGATTTCACTCCTCTCGATACGCTCTAATTTCATCGATTGTATTTTTTTGTATCGAAAAACTCACCGAATAGTTTTTGCGTTCATCCAGGAGAAAAAAGAACCGACGACATAAAGATTGCGTGTAGCACAGAAAGATAATTTCATTCCGTAGAAGCAACCAACACCGGGAAGATAATATCCACTCATATTCCCACGGCATGAAACAACGCATACACGAAACTTTTAACATTAGTTATGGATGGTTACTCATATTATTCCAAAATATTTACTTTTCCAAATTCAATTGCTTCCGATTTTTTGTAGAAGAATTGTAGATAGACGTCATTTCTTATAGAGTATTATTATTATTAACGCATATTAATCATAATGCGCATATAACCATGTGCTCCTTTTTTAGTTGACAGTTTAACTAAACATCCGCTGTTAGCGTAAAAAGTTATGCACTAGAGAACCTCATAATAAAGGTCTGTATCTGTCTCTTCCTAATTAGACTATCAGAAACAACTCTTCTATTTCCGTAAAACATAGTATGTAACGAGCTTTAGTATTCCACCCTCGCGCGCAACTGGTGCTCTTTCCTCGACCGAAGAAGGGACTTGGGTTCGCCTCAACATCCCGTTCGTCACCCACCCTCTCATTTGCATGTTGGCAGCGCCGGAGTCTCTCTTTCGCTGCGGAGGGTCTGGCGGCGCCGTCGAATGGGCAGATGCGGATTCTCAATGAAAGACACAGCGAAGGGAGCGTGGGGAAGAAGCAAAAGGGGCCATACGAGGGGAAGGAAGGGTGAACTTTCTCGGGAAGGGAATCTTTTAAAATAAGTCGACTGACTGAGTACGGCCTTAGAAACGCGAAGAGGGGCAGAATATGTTTTTTATAGTTAATAGTTTCAGGCATCACGTGGTGGAATTAGAAGTCTGTTGCCGTGGTTGATAAATCGTGAAACAAGAATTTTAGACAACTTATGCTCTTGTTTTCGAATAACAATGCACCGTAGAAGACAAAGAGCATCATTTCATTGTTTTGAGAAAGAAGGTGTGAGATCATTTTTCAAGTTGAATCAAACTTCATATGATTCGTTTTTGTGTTCACAAAATTTTGGTTGAGGAAGATATTTATAGCATAACCAAGCAACGTCTCTTCCTTAAATTTTATCAGCAAGAAAATTACTGCTCGCCTTAAATCGCTTTCGCACATAACCGGGGAAGATTCGTCGCACGAACTCGGGTGTTTCCTGAAATTCGTTCACGACCCATTAAATTCATGCGAGGAGATGGGAGCGGAGAGAGGAAAAAGGGGAAAGGGTTAGGGAATGTTTAGATTGACAACAGGATGGGAGAAGGGCGGTTTTGGATGAGATAGGCTGGAATAGAAGGAAAATGCGTTGGCGGCTGGGAGACGCATGGGATTGCTTGGAAGAGTGGGATGAGCGGGGGCGGAAGGGGGAGAGAGGGAAGGAGAGAGAGGGGAGGGAAGGAGAGAGAGGGGAGGGAAGGACGGAGAGAGAGAAGAGAGGAGGGAGAGAGAGGATGGAGGGAGGGAGAGAGAGAGAAGAGGGAAGGAGAGAGGTGGGAAGGAGACAGAAGTGGGAAGGAGACAGAGAGAAGTGAAAAGGAGAGAGAGAAGAGGGAAGGAGAGAGGAGGGAGAGTGCAAAAGTGGAGGGAAGTTTGAGGGATGAAGTCGTATGGGCCGGAACGATGAAATGGGAATCGAGAGAGTGTGTTTGTATGTGTGTGTGAGAGTGAGAAAGGAGGAGAGAGATAAAAACTGTAAGGAATAAAGAAGGGAGCAGAAGAGGAATTGAAAGAACTGTGGATATAAGAAGAGGGTGGAGCGTGAGAGACAGAATGTGGGAATGGAAGGGATGCGAAGGCCAAGTGGGGAAGGAGGTGGATACGGCGTTGAAAGATATTTAGGAAATGGTAGGAGGGAGGGAGTGAGAGAGAGAGGGGGGGGGATGGAGGGAGATAAAGAGTGGGAGAGGAGGTAATGGCGTGCGGCACAAAGAGGAAGCAAGGTCGAAAGAGAAAAGTGATCTCGAGACGACGTCCAAAAGAGTTGACCGAAAACACAAACATATTGGCATCCGATTACGCAAAAGGTCTCGAAAATGTATAAAACTAAAGGGGATATACTATGTACTTCGAGGGAATCTTCGATCTGAGCGATCGAAGCTCTTGAATTGCTTCCCACGTCGGAATTCATCGTTCAGTTATTTCTCGCGCGACATCTAACAGATTATAACATTTTTATACGCAGAATATAATTAGCCCAGTATTGAGCTTCATACCCAAATTGTGTGTGACGTTTCAGGTAATTACACACTGAACATTTAGCTTTCGATTATATCAAACTCTCACACATGTATTATATTTTAATTTCCGCTTTAAAGTAAGATAAATACAGAATTTTAAGCGTGCACAATAAGAATTATACATAAGATAAATTTCATCTTTTCTAATTTTATGTAACTATGGTTAAATAATGCGTGAACATTTCGATGATTCCGGAGCATATTATTTTAATTGTTCCAATGTTTTTCAAATACACATATTCGAAGCAAATTATTCGGAGTCAAATGCGTCAAAATTCAACCACAAATAGTATACGAATGCTTCATCGCATGAAGTGAGAAGAAGACAAAATAACTGTAGAAGATTTAATGCTCTCATTAACTCTTGCCGAAATTCAGATCGGTACTAGTCTAAACATCTGGTCGCACAGGAAGTCATAAGGACGTAATCGCAACCGACTGGTCTCCATTCCTTTCCTGGTGTTTCATTTGCATTCTACCGAAGCATAGGGCGTGGAAATTATGCTCTCTCGCGCCGTCTTGGCGTGGCACTGGCCGTGCGCCAAGGGCAGCTCTTGGATGTCAAGGGTGCAGCCCTGAAATCTTAGGGTCCCTTCCGCTCGATGAAGCACGGGTGTCGCAACCTTTTCGATCGTTACTTCGATGCGATCGATGCTGCCCTCGAGGGCGTGCGTCGATTCCTTCCTTATGCCCTTTGCCTCTTGCCTCCGACATTAATTACACCGCCTCGATTTCAAGTCGATTTCCCGAAACCTCGAGAAAATGGTTTCTTTTTCATGCCGAAATGAGTCGAAACGGTATGATCGAGAGATATCGACGAGTTAATTGCGAGGAAACATATAACGTTTGTATACGGGAAAAGTGCATTTAACCGAATTGGGATGTGATGAGCTTCGAGAGCAGGTGTTTCCCTCCACGCGTGTGAGAGGAACATTTTGTGGCTGGATGAGAGGATGTTATTGTCGCCACGTGACCCAAACAACTATAAAAAGCAAAGCCTCGAGGTCGTAAACTCAGGTGACGGAAGGATATGAGAATCCAATCTTTCACTTTGCGGTCGTTTTATATTATACGGAAGAGACAAACCCAAACGCAGATTAATGGGCTTTTTTAGATTTCGGCGCTCTACAAAGGATTTCGAGTCGCCCGTAAAATAAACGAGACATCGCTCGCGCGCCGCCGTCCTTTTTTGAAGTTCAGATGAGACCCTCCATTAATTTTTCTGGTTGCGGAAAAGATTCAAAGCCGTTTCGTTTTCACTAAGCCTTTTAAAGTAGAAAACGAAATCCTATATGCACTAACTGGAGTACGATATTGACAGTTAAGAATGCATGAATCGATTCGACTGCATTGTCTAAATACTTAAAAACAATTTAATTAAACATAATATTTCAATGTTATAAGCGAAAACTGTAATTAAGAAGGTCAATATCCCTCGACAATTTCTCCTCCATCAGTTAGGGTATACAAATAAACAAAATTTAAAAAACTCAGCAGCATCGTAATGACACACTCGGGGTTTTAAATCGAAGGAAAATTCCAAATCAATATAAAATAATATAATATATATATATATATATATATATATATATATATATATATATATATTATTATAATAATTTCTCTATTTTATTCTAAATTTACCAATTTCAATTCTTGAGGAAAAAATGTTATTCCGAAAAAAGCAAAAAATGAAAGACGGAGTTCCTTAACGATACTTGAAAGCGAGGTCGAGGAAGAGCGCAGGTCGAAGCGCGCATCAACGATAGAGCCCACAAGACTTAGAAGAGTGTTTTATTTTTTTTGTTTGAACGGTAGCACATCCTATAAGGCAGAAATGAAAACAAAGTCCTCTCTGATATAGGGACCGCGCCCTGGCGGAGTGGGAGCGAAACACTGATACGAAAATACAAAAAAGTGAAAGGTGTAGAGGCGAGGAATTGCTGGGAGAGGAAAGGAGATGCCAAGGGAGAGGAGATGAGAGAGGCAGAGAGAATAAAAAAATGAGCAGAGAGTAAAGCAAAGAGCCCAGAGGGGTTATTGGTGGGAAGAGAGGCGAAAGGGAGAATAACCGCGAGCAACAAATGCCCACAATTTATTTTGAAACGGCGGATTTCGAAAGATCCGTTAAATAATAGAGGCAAATTCACAAACAAAGCAGCTTTTGAATGTGAATCCCAAAGCGCATGAATGCATGCGAGATGAATTTTCTCGATCACACTCCATTTGAAAAATTAACCTAGTGGAAGGCTGCAGAAATCATTTTAAATCGAGCGGAACAATTTAATCGCAAGATTGGACAACTTGCGTTAGTCGCAACAATACGGTATAGATTATTTCCGATTGCCACGTCAAATGTGTAAGACAAAGTTTATCACAGGACAAATATAAATGCGAATCAGCGAAGTAAATTGTTTTTAATTTAAATCAAAATTAGGAATCACGACGGGAAGGAGAGCATTTTCATCGAAGAATACCGTAAATATCCACGAAAGAGAGGGGACAGTTAGCAATCTTGATGAAGTAATAAAGCCTTAAGGTACTAAATTCAATTACCGTACACGTAAAATTCTCCACTCTCCAAAATAGCATACAAAAGGTTTAATAAATAATAGTAATTAATATTTCTCACAACTATACAAGGATCTGCAAATCGAAAAGAGTTTGAATAAGAAAAAGAGAAGTGGTTGAACGTGTATAAAAGTGTGGAATAAGACGAAAAGAGGGATTTTGGAGATGGTTGAGGAGCGATATGATGATTACCGGCCGGCCCACGCGTCCATCGTGGGAAGGGGAAAGGAGAAATTTAATGCCCGGAAATCTGCTCGCCACAATATGGAGAGAGACAAAAAGAGGCGAGACGCTACTATTGGAGGACAATGGGAAAGTGGCAGGGGGTGAGTTAAGGAGCAGAAGAAATATACATCGGGTGGAAAGAAGATGGCCATCATCGCAGCGGAGTGAGGGTGGAAAAGGAAGGGGGGGGAGGGAATGGGGTGGAGGGAAAATGACGGAGAGGAAAAGGGAGGGATGGAATGGAGTGGATGGAAAATGAAGGAGGGAGGAAAAGGGAGAGGGAAGAATAAAGAGAGGGAGGAAAAAAGAGAGAGGGAAGAAAAAAGAGAGGGAGAAAAAGAGGGGGAGAGGAAAAGAGGGGGAAGGAAAAGAGGGGGGGAAGAGGGGGGGAGGGAAGAAGGGAGGAAAAGGGAAGAAGGGAGGAAAAGCGAGTGAGGGAATGGGGTGGATGTAAAATGAGGGAGGGAAAGGGAGTGAGGGAAAGGGAGTGAGGGAGAGGGAGTGTGGGAGAGGGAGTGAGGGAGAGGGAGTGAGGGAGAGGGAGTGAGGGAGAGGGAGTGAGGGAAAGGGAGTGAGGGAAAGGGAGTGAGGGAAAGGGAGTGAGGGAAAGAGAGTGAGGGAAAGGGAGTGAGGGAAAGGGAGTGAGGGAAAGGGAGTGAGGGAAAGGGAGTGAGGGAAAGGGAGTGAGGGTGAGAGAGTGAGGGAGAGGGAGTGAGGGAGAGGGAGTGAGGGAGAGGGAGTGAGGGAAAGGGAGTGAGGGAAAGTGAGTGAGGGAAAGGGAGTGAGGGAAAGAGAGTGAGGGAAAGGGAGTGAGGGAAAGGGAGTGAGGGAAAGGGAGTGAGGGAAAGGGAGTGAGGGAAAGGGAGTGAGGGAAAGGGAGTGAGGGAAAGGGAGTGAGGGAAAGGGAGTGAGGGAAAGGGAGTGAGGGAAAGGGAGTGAGGGAAAGGGAGTGAGGGAAAGGGAGTGAGGGAAAGGGAGTGAGGGAAAAGAAGGGAGTGTTCGCTAGGGGTATTATAAATGTGGCCAACGAGAAGCAAGAATGGGAAGAAAAGGAACCGGGCTGAAACGAAGGAAAGCCAGTCCTCCAGGTTCGTTAACTCCTGAGGTGTCGTGGCGACCGAATGGGCAGAAGGAGGCGAACGGAGAGACATCTATGCTATAAAGAATAGCATAATGACATATAAATAGGTACACGTACAACCTAAAATGTTTCCCGATGACATGGCCGTGAAACGCGGAAAGAGCGGACCGGAACAGTTACGTCACTCCCACGACACACGCAGGCTCACATGCGTGGTGAGAGAGTGACCGTGAAAGCCGTGACCCTGGAGGAGGAGGAGGGAGGTGGCGTGGGAGTGGGAGGGGGCAGAATGATAAATAGCGCGCTGCGGTTTCCACGGGAAACGTAATGGATGGAACGCTGTGATCTCATAGTTGGGTGTGCTATGATGCGTGGGATAGAGCCATCTTTATTTGGACACGCTGGAGATACAGAGGCGAGGAGGAAAGCAAACGATTTAGCTATTACGGCGTTGGGTTCTTGGAATCTTTGTCTCCGAGGAGGGGTGAGGATAAAAAGTTCCTCTCTTGGCAACGGGTCTCTTTAGGAAGCGGCATTGGGAGTGGTTTATATCCTACGCTGAAGAAAAAGAAGTTTAAGGTGCTCCAAACTTTTGACTTTTAAATTCAAAAGTAATAAAATACGATTTAAAATATGTTCGCATATCAGAGAATAAATATAAAATTAAAATAACGGCTATGGATAAAGGTCCTCAAAAATTTGCGAAGTTAGTGAATAAATGCAGCTCGATCACTTCATGAATAGTCTTAAATTTGTCGCAGAAAAAACGAAAGAAAAAACAAACAGCAGACTCACACAACGCGGTAGTTACGTTCCTGAAAGAAAAATGCGCTGCCTGGAAACAGGGTTGCGTTCTTAGAGTTTGGAAAGTTGTATGTTCTTTTTACGTGAAAAATGTATGAAAAATAAAATGAAATTTAAAACGATAAAAACAATTTAAAACTTAAAACAATTCCTTAGAATCAATAAACTGCACAATAAACTGCAATTGATTTGCGACCGTTTGCCTAGCTTCGCTATCGTCTCGACTCTGGTTAATATACGTTTTTGTGAGTTTTTATTGTTTTACAATGACTGGAGTATGTCAAACAATATACATCATAAACAACAGAAATATTTTTTCAAAATGAAAGTAAAATTTATCCACATTTCATATATTTTTGAACATTTGTACACTGGCTTTCCGGCCGACCGCCTGGTCAGTCGGTACCTCGATCCGGACCTGCTCGCAACGTGACTGAAGCATGGTTGCTACTTCATTATTTTTGTGATATTATTTTGTCAATAAGTGGACATTTGAAGTGCCCGATGCAGCGCTAAATTTTCAGATTTCTTTCTCGGTCCCCGCCGCGTTGGCTGAAAATGGACCAAGAAAACGGCCGTACAAATAAAATCCGCACGATACTGAAAAGGCGCTGCCACAGTGCACATTGGGTGAGTTTTCACTGTATGTACCAATAAACTGCTATATCACTGCTTGATCCTTAAACCCTCATGCTTTAAATATTAGGAATTTGTTAATTTAGAGCCGTATGTGCGCATCAAAAAAACGCCGATTTTCCAACCTGTACTTTTTAAAAGTCGGGAAGTTCCAAAACGCTGAAGTTTCTAAAATGAAGTATCTCTATGATTAATACTGCAAAACGAAAATGCGACTCTTAAAATTAGGCCATGTTCATACAAGTCCTAATCTCAATCGATACTGATACACAAATCGCCACCGCGGTACAAGCACAAGGGCAACGGACATCAATTAGCTCTTCACCGAGGAATCCAAATTAGAATCCTACTCCATCTTCCGGGTGTCGGCAAAATGTCCTTTCCTATCGCGTTCACCTCTCAAATAAATCACTCACTCTCCTCCAATTGCTCCTTCTCGTTTGAACATCTCCCTCAACTCCGAAATTTCGATACCCTAACTTCTTATTGTTCCTCTCTTTCCCATCCCTTCCCTCCACCTCCCATCCCTCCACCTCCCATCCCTCCACCTCCCATACCTCCACCTCCCATCCCTCCACCTCCCATTCCCCCACCTCCCATCCCTCCACCTCCCCTCCCTCTACCTTCGATCAATCCATCACTCCCCTTCCTCCCTTCAACAATCCCCTATCCTGAAAAAAACTCACGTCTCCGTTTTTGCCGTATTCTCCATATTTTTAACCTCCGCCGTGCCCTTCCATTCTGCCAGAACGCTCCAATCTCCGAAAATTTCATTCCGCCAATAATAACTGTATTTGCGATCTTTACTCAGAAATACGCGAATTTGAATCGAGAAATATAAGAGTGCGAAAGGGGGAAAGAAAGATCGAAAAAAACGCAAAACGGGTTCGTAAAACATGGCGAGGCATGGATGAATCACACGTAAAACCAACAGCATATGAGGCAACGGTATTTGTAAAAAGAGAGAAGAGGAACGGAAAAAAGTGGAGACAAAATAACAAAGTGAAGAGTAGGACATTCTTTTATCTCCTGTGGTTAAGGTAGAATAGAGGGAGAAAGAGAGATGTGGGGAGGAACAGAGGTAGCTATAGTGGGAGAGATGGGAGGAGAGGGAGAGAGAGTGGAGTGGGTGAAATGACATAGCGAGTCTTTAGGTTCACCCGGGAAGAGTAGATCGACTTTCTTCGCAGCAACGCCCTCATTCGGATGGTGGCGGAGAACCGACCATAAAAGCAAAAAAAATGCAGATCGTCCTCCGCGAGAGCAGATAGAAGAAAAGCGAGTCGTCATACGGGGTAAAGCGGACATAAAAGACATCGAAAAGAGGGATGAGGAAGGGAAAAGGAGGTAAAGGGAGTAGAGGAGGGAGAAACGGAATGGAATGGGGAGTAAAAGGCCGAAGGAGGAGACGACAAGTGGAGAATGGGAAGCAAAAGAACCGCAGACACAGGAGTGAATATAAAAAAGAAAGACAAGAAGAAAGGAAAGAGCGTTGCGATAGAGAGAGAGAGAGAGATTGAGACAGATGGTAGGAAGGGGAAGTAAATATCGGAAGCGGACAAATAAAAAGAGAAGCAATTTTGACGCGGATAACGGATATTGGAAGAGTGATCGGTTCGCGAAACGAATATACGGGATAGAATACGTCGGGGCAGGATGCTTGGGGATATTGGAAGAGAGGCGAAAAGGTCGAGAGAGCTATTTGAGGATGGGAAAGTAAGAATAAGAGATCAAACGGGGCGAGTAAGTGATAAATAAAAGTAAGACGGAAGAGAAGCGAGCGCCGGAGGGGGGAGGGGAAAGGTCTTGGGGAGGGCATGCAAATGATAAAAGAAAGAAAGCTAGAATGAAATAAAAAGCGTTAAATAATGAATGGGCGAGAGAGAGAGAGAGGGGTGAGCAGTGGATTATTAACGTCGGAGATGAATTAATGCGTGGGGGGAGCGGGCCATAAAGGCGGCACGCGGGGTTAATATGAATGTCAAGAAATGTTCGAAGAAGATGCGATTAAAGCGCCGCCGCCTCGTTTGACGGCGAGAAGCGGCATCAGAGGAGGGGTGCGCAAGAGTCGAAGAATTGCTCGAGAGCGCGTCTTTGGTCGCGGTAGCCTCCGGGGTATCTCCATCCTAAAGAGAATGGCTAAATACGGGAAGGGCAAAGGGAGGTCAATAAGCACGAAGAAGAAAGACCCCTCTCAAATGTCTCCTTTCTCCCACGAAGAAAGTAATCGCATTGAGTGACTACAAGTTTCGCTCGGAAATTTTAAATAGTAATATATATTGGTGCGTTTTGTTCAATCCTTACGCCAACGCGATGAATCGTAACTGGTACGGACGACTCTCGCTGCGAATGCCTTACGAATTTCGCAAAAAGGGGCGTTTTCCGCAAATGATTTATTTACGCTTATTCGTTAGGATTTCGTCAAAACTTGATTTAATCGGCATTCGAAAATCGTCGAACTTAAAATACTAGACTGGAGAAAGGTTTTTTGTGAAAATTACACACAACTTTGGAAACAAATGAAAATGTAACCTGAATTAACTCCCTCTCAGATGACCGTCCGAGTGTCATCAGCCAGCAGTAACACGGTTCTGGAAATTATTTCTTCCACAGCTTGGATTTTTACGCCAATAAATCGCAAGCCATAAAATCACGTGTTGTTATGGGTGCATAAGATTAAGGATACGGCATTCAATCGAACATCCGTCGACATTGTTTTCTGCGTTAACATTCGATTCTAGTCTTTGGGAAATAAAGCATTACTTTCATAAAATATGTTTTAAATAGTTATATATATATATAACTATTTTTAAAAATTTGTCTATCTCCTGTGCCGAAGAAAGGGATCATCCCCGAAAGCTTCCGTGTGTTTTTGGGTGTGTTACGTAGGGCTTTGGAGCTGAGGTTTTGGACCTTGGTTCCAGCTCCGGATAATCTCCTAGCTCCAGCTTCGCTTTAGCTACAATTTCTGTTTGCCCTCTTGGTATTTCAGCCATTTTCAAAGTATTTTCTGTCTCCTGTTTCAAATTTACTTGCGCAACAGCTTTCAAACCTCTCTGGCAAGTATAAGTTACCTAGGACTCAACAAAATGCTGTACTGACCATCATAATAAATTGCAGCTAGGAATATATCATTTTTAAGCAACTTCTCTTCCCTTTTGTCCATTGATTTTTTAAAAATGTATGCTGCAATTTTTCCTAGTTATTTTTTCTAAAACTTCTTTCAATTTGTACCATTCTTTTAAAAACTCACCAGCAGTCACATTAATTCTTTGAGGCCTGATGGTGACATCATTAGGCTTTTTCAGAACTTCAGTGAGGAGCTCAATCTCTTCCCACACTTCAAGAGATATAAAAAACACAGGATCTACTGCTGCAAATTGCTCACAGAATGGGCGCAAAATAGGAAGTCGTTCAATCATACGAAATGTTGAGCCCCAACGAGTTTCAATGTCCAAAATTGGGACGACTATGTATTGCTTCTTCTCCAAAGAAATCATGCTTGGCACTCTAAGTTTCTTCTCAACAGCTCGAATTTTTCCCAACAATTGTGAGTGTAGTTCTGCTTCAATCCATCACGAATTGCCAACTGTAATGTGTGGATCACACAACGCATGAATTTAATGTCAGATGACTGTTACTGAAGCCATTGTGGGAGAACAAGATGAGGATTTGCTTCCCAAGTTGTTGATGTTTCTGCTTGTTCCTTAGACTCAACTAGAAGCGCATCTTCCGTATCGGACTCTTCCTCCACTCCAGAAAAATCATCTTTATTCTCATCGTCTTTATTTAGAAGTGCAACGGCATGGGTCATATTAGCCGCATTGTCCACACTAACACTGATGACTTGAGACTTTGTAGACCAAAGTTACATAGAGTATCTTCAACCATTTTCTTCACGGCAGCTGAATTGTGTTTGCCCTCCATATCGATGAAAGACAAGTATTTAATTTGTATTTTGCCTTGGTTATAATACTGGATATTTATTCCCAAATAATTTTTTTGATGCCGAGTTACAGCATCCATCTTTAGATAAACCACTTTCTGAGCCAAGAATTCCTTCAATTCAGCTCTCTTGTCTTCAGCAAGCTTGATGATTGAGTTTCGGACCGATTCATATCCAGTATTGAAACCCGCTTGCTTGGCCACTTGACCTGCCACTAATTGAAAACCTTCTCCTCCAAAAGTCTTAAGTGAAACACCGTCATTAACAATCATTTGAATCGCCCCTTTTCTGCTGTCATACGAATAGTCGCTTAGTCACTTGCAACATAGGAGACAATCCGAGACTGGAAATACAGTGCAATCTCTATAATCCGAACCCACGGTAATCCAAAATCCCAGTAATCCGAACTGTTTCCCAACATCAGGTGTAAGGGGCGGTTAAGCGAAGCGAGCGTCGGAAAGTGAAATTTGAAGCTTTTATTTTGTAACAAAGTCGGGCACAGATGTCCACTTCTAACGCCTCTTGCGGCTTAGTAGATGATCCTTTGAAACATTGTTTAAAAGGAATGAGTGATATCGGCAAGGCCGGCCGTGCTGATATAGCTCATTCATACTGCCGCGACCCAGTGTAGAGTACAATTTCCCCGTCCATCGATGCGGATCTCACAGTAATTTTAGTGAACTGTAAGTACATTAATTGGTGTTTTATTTACAGAAATTTAATACATAGTAGATTTTTTCCTCGTTATTTTACATGAACATTGATACACTACTACACTATTGATATACTACTACTACATCGTCAGCTGCATGAGTAGGCATATAAGAATCTAGTGAAAGGAATAAAACAAAAAATATGGATGACTTTTTACTTTAACAAGATGTAATCATGTATGTATAGATAAATATTCAGTTTTTACAGTGGAAATGTACTTACTATACATTATAATAAATATTTTTTTCTTAAAAAAGTGGTCGTTTACTTGGAATCCAGTAATCCGAACACCTCGATAATCCGAACACGCCCTTGCATTAATTAGTTTGGACTATAGAAGTTGCACTGTATTGTTTTTTGACTTCACCTGATGGACCACTTGTGTTTGCTTACTTTCTTTTTGTTGAGGTTTTTTCTTCTTCCTTCTTTTTCTTATCACTTCCTTACGAAAGTGTGGTAGGGACCCGTCTTGCTGGTAAAACAGATTTGGAATATCTTCCTCCAACAAAGTCGCCCGTCCAGATAGTTCCTGTCACTTTTGTTCTACAAACAAGAACGGCTCGAATCGAAAACTTTTCCTGCCGAGATTGCTGCAAAGACATTTTTTGATACTGACGAATTTAAGTCCACCTAGCAGCCAGATTATAAAGCACTCTGCTACCTAAGTGCCCAATGTAAACTTTCTGAGTTGCTCTTTTAGATGTTTTGGATTTCTTAAATGTAGATATAACGTGTACTGAGTAATAAATGATTCAAATCGGAAAAATCGTTTACGGACACCCTGTATATATATATATATATATATATATATATATATATATATATATATATATATATATATATATATATATATATATATATATATAGACATTTAACAGTTCCGATCCGTTTTAAATCACGTTTTATTTACAGCTATTACATTCCATGGTGGAAGGGTAATCGCTGCAAACACGCATGACAAAGGGGAGAGTTCGAGTATACTTCCAAAAACACGTGTTTTTTTCATTCCACAATATAGGGCAGAGCACATTTAGAATACGACCATCTCGAGGTCTTCAGCGGTTCACTTTTTTATCGCGCGCCACTAGTGCTTACATTATGCGCGCCGCGTATATTCTCTCGGTATTTCTTTAGGCCGTTAAGACGCGCGCCTGCGTCATTCCTTACGTCACCCAAAGCCGCTGCACTTGATGATGGTGCATGGAATCGCGGACCGGATGCCCCTCCTCCCTCCCCACCCTCCCTCTCCGCATTCGCTCCTTCGGACACGGCAGAATCACGCGGTCACACCCTTAAATAGCGCAGTGACATTCAGCCAGCACTGCTTTTCATTCTCCGAAATTCAGCAGCTTCAAAAAACGACGATGTTAAAGAAAATCTCGCGAATTGTCTTTGTATGGAAGATATTTTTCGTTCGCATGAAAAAGCGAGCAAAAAAATGCAGAAATACCAGAAATTCCGCTGAGTGAGAATAGGGCCAAAAGGAGAGCCTGAGCCGGTTATGCTGCACTTTGAGCAATCATGCCACTTAAAAACGTACATTGGAGTGGAAAGGCACCTCCGACGGGGAAATGTCGCTCTGAATTCGTAACATAAACGCGGAAACCAAAGAGAATCGGTTGAGGAGATTTTATGATTTTTTCAGAAGACGGTTCTTATGCACAGAGCAACAAAGGCGAAAAATCTTCTAAAGATTTCCTCTTTGGGGATTCTAATGAAAGGTCCTTTATATCGCAGAATCAACGAAGTGGGGTAAAGAAATATTAAAAAAACGTACACTCTTCTTTTTATTGCATTTATAACAAGATGATCCAAACAGAACTTATGATGTCTACTTTCCATTTAATCATTTATTAAATATTTATATTGGCTTTAATAGCTTTTAAGTCATCGCGGATACGTAGCTCTTTATGTTCCCAAATTTCATAATTTAGCGTTATAAAATACTACAGATGCATTCGAACAGAATATTAAATTGATCACGCGTATTTGTGCGGCAAAAATAACGCGTGTACGTATTAGAACATACCGAACCTAAGTCCAACAATAGTTGTTGCTATGGCAACACTCTCGTAATGAGTGATAAAAACTGCAAAATCGCCAGTATTTACGCGAAATTCTAAGAAATACAAGCGATAAGCAAAATTCTACGATAAAAATTAGAATCTTCATTTCTTTCCTCAGAGAATAGTACAAAACTCGCTCCTATATTACAATTCTAAGATATTTTAATGTGCAAGAGAAAATTACGCTGCACGATGGATTTCAGATTTCCCATGTTAATCAAATGGGAAGGACGGTTCCTGGAATCGAAACCGGGACTTCAATCTTCGAAATAAAAACTATCCTCGGGAGTTCGGTCCATGTAGCAAGAGATTTCCACCAAGTTTCATAAAAATCGGTCTATTGGTTTAAAAGTTAATAGGGGGGACAGACAGACATAACGACGAAACTATAAGCCTATTTCCATTCTGGAAAGTAGGCTAAAAATTCTTCCAATGCTCTCCTTCAAAACAGTAAATCGACTACTCGAGCAATAGCGAAAAATATTCTATTGAATTTTTTGTCTGTAACTAATTGCGAAAGAGTATATGATATTCACAAATTTTTGTATACATTTACATTAAAAACAATTTTTTACTAATTATATAAATTTGACTATCTTAAGGGTTACGACAAGTGATCTTATTCGCTAGCATCCAATTACATAAAATTTAATGAAGCTATAACTTCTACTTAACATGTCTTGATTATTTAAGAGCTGGAGCGTTTTTGCGCATAACGAAATTAAAATTAAGGCTGAAAGAAGAGGCCCAGAAAAATTATAATTTCGGATATAGTTTTAATGACTCTAGTTATCAATATTTAAATTCCGTTTTTTTACCGAATGGCTGCTCATCCCTCGTGAGCTTAAACTGAATCTGGAAGTCTTCAACGACAAAAACACAGCTTAAAGTGGTAAAGGCTATGCCATTCATTAAATTACACATAAGCTCCATTAAATGTTTCCGTTCTCGTTATGGAACCCGCATGCTTAAAATGAGCAATAGAAATCTAGTTCATAATGCTCAGTTACTTCACGACAAACCTTGCCTTACTACTCGGTAACTAAGATTGACAAAGTCGGAGAAATTCCGAGTTAAAAAATACTACATCCACGCACTCAGAGTCGTAAGCCATTGGAGCGTTCATTTTCTTCTAAATATGTCGCTGGTTCAATTACTTCTACCGGCAGCATCTCTTTCAACGAATAAACTTATTATTCAATGTCACCCATAAACAGAGGCCAACCTTCAATAAATAGCAGAGTATCTCTTCAAGCACTCTCGAAGAAATGAATCAACGTCACTTTGCGTAACCTTTTCAATCTTTATAACGCCTCTACGAGGAATTCAATGAGCGGCGACGGCTGAGGGGAGGATAAGACCAATGGGAAGATAACACTCAGGGAATCCGAGATAACGCACGCAAGCGAAAACTTGTAACTGGAACGGCTTTCGACCGATCTCGACCACTTCATCTTGCGGTGAATGGATTTTCCGAACCATTCGATAGAGGAAAACGAAACGGGTCGTTTTGACGCGAGGGATCGCGTTGTATATGAATCGGTGGCTGCCTTGCTGACGATTACAACAAACCGCAATTCCTGGAAACTCTCGAATTCATGGCGACTGAGTGCTGGGGCAGGAGATGGGTCAACAGCGGGGAGGGAGTGCCGTTCTGGGTAAAGTGAGCAGAACGCTAGGGGTCATCCTAGAGGGGGATACGTGGGCATGAGTCGGGGCAGAGGGATGCGAAAGAGGGGCAGTAGCGGAACTATAATACCGCAGAGGCCGCGACCGCGGGGGGAGGGTACAGGAGGGGGGGAGCAATAGATTTAGGGGACCCTGTGGGTCCATTTATACATTATATTAACTCCTGATGGAAGGACATTAAACACGGATTACAAAGAAACATTGAAATAAGTCTAAATAGTTCATTTGATCTGTAACTAAGAATAGCAATTAAAAGGTGAAAGTTTATTTTTTAGTCATAAATTTATAAAATAACAATATACTGCATTGTACTGGAATAGTTATGTTTGTGGTTATGTACATCTACATGTTACCCTGCAATTTACCAAACTGGCGGCTGGTATGGGATGCAATGCACCGAGGCCTACCTAACAGTTTTTACTCGCAGATTTGACTTTCCTGTGATGGCCTCGTATTATTCTCGGAATGAATAATCCTCTATAACGCGCAGTCCTACAATTGATCTCACGTATCTTATCGCCATGATCGTTTTTACCTGTGTACGTTGGAGCCTCAATTATTCTCAATACGTCCTAGATATTCTGACCTAACGTATAGTTTTTTGCTGTGGAATAATTCTCAGATCCAAGCGAGTATTATTTGGGCTTGTAAGTATTCTGAGAATTATATAACGACACACATTTACCCTAACATATCGTATATAATGGAACCTAGAAACGAATTATAAAAATTACTTTTGTGGGAGGACCAAAAGTTTATAGTTCCGCCACAGGAAGGTGGCGAGATGGGAGCTTGAGATGGCGAGAGAGGGGCAAGAGTAGGATGAGAGAAATGAGAGAGAGAGAGAGGAGAGAGAGAGGAGAGAGAGAGGAGAGAGAGGAGAGAGAGAGGAGAGAGAGAGGAGAGAGAGAGGAGAGAGAGAGGAGAGAGAGAGAGGAGAGAGAGACAGGAGAGAGAGAGGAGAGAGAGAGAGGAGAGAGAGAGGAGAGAGAGAGGAGAGAGAGAGGAGAGAAAGGAGAGAGAGGAGAGAGAGAGGAGAGAGAGAGGAGAGAGGGGAGAGAGAGGGGAGAGAGAGAGGGGAGAGAGTGAGAGGGGAGAGAGAGAGAGGGGAGAGAGGGGAGAGAGAGGAGAGAGGGGAGAGAGGGGAGAGAGAGGAGAGAGGGGAGAGAGGGAGAGAGAGAGGAGAGAGGGGAGAGAGAGGAGACAGAGGAGGAAGAGATGAGAAAGATGTTGAGGAAGAAGGAAATATCTACTTTTTTGTTCACAACTTATCACTAAAATCCTTAATGAGAAATATCGACCTCTTTAATACTTTATTTATTTATTATCTTCTATAAATGTTATGACTTACACGTCTTGACAACAGTATGAATTTATTAATATCGATGTATTTTCGCGAGAAAACAACGTTTCGCGTATTTTCATAATGGCACAAGTTCCATATCAGCAATTTACGATTATCCCCTATAGATAGTTATGATGTTCATTTGTTCCTCAGAAAAATAACATTGGGGAGGGGGGTGACGAATAAATGGAAACTCATTGGCTGCTTGAGATTAAGACAGGAGGTGGTATCAAACGATGTTCCTTAGGAGTACACCAGCAACGCGGAAAGCTGCGAAGGTTGTAAGTTTCTCGATCTACAGGTCTCTCTCGTCATAGAATATCACCATCCCCTCCCACGGGCAGGAGTGGGGGAGGGGCGACGTGCCATCGTGCTGCGAACGGCTTCCTCACTCCCTTCCATCTCCCTTTCTCTCCAATCCCTCACTCCCTACCATCGCTTCAATTCCTCACTCTCCTCACTCCCTCCCATTCTCTCTAATACCTCACTCGCCTCTCTCCTTCGCTATCTTTCCAATCCCTCACTCCCTCCCATTCTCTCCAATTCCTCACTCCCTCCCATTCTCTCCAATCCCTCACTCCCTCCCATTCTCTCCAATCCCTCACCACCTCCCATTCTCTCCAATCCTTCACTACCTCCCATTCTCTCAAATCCCTCACTCCCTCCCATTCTCTCCAATCCCTCACCACCTCCCATTCTCTCCAATCTCTCACTACCTCCCATTCTCTCCAATCCCTCACTCCCTCCCATTCTCTCCAATCCCTCACTCTCTCCCATTCTCTCCAATTCCTCACTCCCTCCCATCCCTCACTACCTCCCATTCTCTCCAATCCCTCACTACCTCCCATTCTCTCCAATCCCTCACTCCCTCCCATTCTCTCCAATCCCCCACTACCTCCCATTCTCTCCAATCCCTCACTCCCTCCCATTCTCTCCAATCTCTCACTCCTCCCATTCTCTGCGATCCTTCACTCACTCTCTCCCACTCTCTCCGACCCCTCACTCCTTCCCTTCCATTCCCTTTGGCGGGAAACTTGGGCTCTCAAACGCGTATCCGGGAGAAAGTGACGAAGAGACCTTTTTTTCATACCTCCGCTGGAACGTCAAAGGGTTCGCTAATATCGACGCTCGATTTTTCAGAAGCACACAAGAATGCGTCAAGAACTTTAAGCTGCCGATCCTTCCTTTCCGTTTTTTTTAATCGGCGAAGAGGCGTTTTCCGTTTCGCTTTTGTCGGCTAAAGCTTTTATTTTAAGGTCCTTGAAAACTGAACCTTTCACGGTATCCGAAGATCAAGCATCAAAGGAAGAGGGCAGCAGCCGAGGACGAGGAAGGGTGGAGATTCCGCAGGCCTATCGAGAATCATTCGATTGAGACACGTGATACGGGTGACACGGGTTAAAAGGAACGCGCTAATATCATCTGTCCGCCGCTCAAATCGCTCCTTTGGAATGGTAAATCGACCCTCAGCTCCGCTCCTGCCAAGGAAGGAGATCGTTTTCAGCAGAGAGGAACACATTAAGCAGATAAGCTGCAACTCGATACGACATAGCAATTAGAGACAAATGTACGCAGAATACGACAAAACGCAGTGTCGCACATTAAACCGCAATCACCTAAAAACAGAGCCCAAAGTCTTATCACAAATATGATGAGATAGTGGCAAAAACATCACTTTTTATTCATAAACGTGAACAAATAGATATTAAACTTCCCCTCTTGAAGGTTATAAAAAATTTACGGGTCGAAAGTCGCAAATGATGGAGATGTTTGTTGTTTTTGTTTCAATTTCGCCCATGTGATGAAGATAGGCAAGGAGGAAAACAGACGAATACTTTGTTAGCAAAAGCTTTTTAAGCAATGCAGCTTGTTTCTCATAAATTCCTTTTCTGCTATTTCGGCGGCAGGTTTAAACTAGGTGGCCTATTGTTTCACTTACGAGCACAACCGCAGGTAATTAAGCCCCCTTTGTTGCGTCGGTATGTACAGCCGAGTTCTTTTATAATGCTTCCACGCTAAGAAGTATTACGACGATTGTAGTTCATGCGAAAATAAACGAAGCGTTAGCGAATTACGGAACAGTTCACGCCCCCGCGAACAAGAGAACAACACCAATGCATTAAAAATCTTTAAAAAAGAGAGGAGCTGGAAGCGGCAGCGGAGATTGGGCATGTGCCTCTCAAAAACAAGACGGAAAAGAAAATCAAATGTTTGCGTGAGTGCGCAAACAAAGGAGTGACGTTTTTATGTGAGGTTATTTATGGGAAGAGAGAAGAAAAAAAGGGAATGCAACGCAGATGTATGCGAGAAAAATTTGCGAAGGAAGCTCAACACACTTCCCTCCGTCCCTCTATTTATAGAAATGATTCCATAATGGTCTCAATGCTCGGAAGAAAGAAATGACTGTCGCCGCGCGAGGTCGTTGCGATTCTTTTACGAGGGTCCAAAAACAATACGAAGCACATGTCAGCCGCCTATTCGCATTGAATTCCTTGCAGAGCACATCAAAATATCATTTAAAAATCTGATGTGGACACCACATGACTTTCTCCATATCTGTAATATTTCTAAAACTTCCGAATAGGTCACATTATAATAAATATTTTAAGAAATTGCGAGAAAATTTTAGACTTTACAATGAACAGAAATAAACTCAAACCATAGCCTTCTAATATTGGATATAGCCACAAAGCTCCAACAATTAAGAAAAGAAAAAGGAGCGTTACTAACTAAGCGTCAATTGTTAACAATAGTCGTCGGTAGGCGGTGTGGTGGTGGCAGCTAAAAACATAAGCTATTTCTTAAACAATGCATTATATGGAAATATGTTTCAAACAAAAGTTGTAGAAAATAAAATTTCCTACAACTTTTATTCCAACATATTTTTACATTCATCAAATATTAAAGCAAATATCTCAAAATAACGCATAACTGACAAGAGTAAACACCCACTTCCAGTCGACCGATTTTTACCAAAATCTAATCAGTTCTTGTGACTTATATATATATATATATATATATATATATATATATATATATATATATATATATATATATTAAATATAAAATTTCGCGTTGACCTGATGATTATTTTTTGAGTACCCACAAAAAGCTATCACATACACACACCATCGAGAAAATGATCAAAACGTGTTCAGGGGACCTCAAAACGGGTATTTCCGTTGAAATCTCGAGGTCGATTTTTTTCATGAATACAATGCTTTCCCCTATACTACGTATATGGAGAAAGTAAAAAGGGAATTTATCTCTCATTCACGCGCAAGCGGATGGCATAGTGAACACGGCAATAAAAAGGCGACAAAAGTTGTTAGTTCTCAGATATCGATTAAATACATTTACTATTTCCATTAAAAGACCTTCAGAGCGAGGAAAAGCCTCAAGTCAATCGCGGGGTCACATCTATCGGAATGAGTGAAACATTAACACGACAAAAATGAAACTGACTTGGAAACGCTTCACTGCGGAATGATTACATTAAAATTTTTATTATTATTTTATTATTAATATTACGACAAAAATGATCCTTTTTCTACCGATGATTTTCACAACATCCCGAAAAATAAATTGTAACAATCGTTTCTGTGTTGAAAGCCCACCACACGATTCTTTTGATTAAATTTCGGATCGTCCCACGGAATTTAAAAAAATGATTTAAATTAACAAATAAGAACAGTTTCAAATAATTTTTTATATTTATCGGGTAAATCATATACCGAACGTCGAAATTATCCATCTTAAATCAAAATCTTAGGAACACTAAAACTAATAGGTATGCAGAACTTGTGGGGCCGATCAATGATCTAGCCACCAAATCAGTCTTCCAGCAGAGCTACTAGACTGTCATAAGAATATTCACTTCAGAGATGTAGTGAACTGAGAGAATTTATCACTTGCATTATCAAACCATAATGTAATTCGTCTATTCCGAAGCTCCACCATCACAGAATTTAATTTATTATTGCATTGATGCCATATTGACGAGTAATGCGCTAGAAGAATGGGAAAAATCTTCCCTCACTGAGTCTTGAAGTTTAGTGGGGGATTCCCAGAGAGTTGCGGCAAAAAAACACTTGAATGTCGCGTCTGCTGTTCTCTTCCCTTTCTCTCTCCCTCTCTATCTCCCTATTCGTGTTGTGCTAAATTTTTTTCTTTATGATTATCATTTATTTATTTTTGTTTTAAATTTCATTTATTGATGTCTTTAGTGAATCTCAGTAGGTTTCGCAGGCATTTCACGCCCCCCTTCTTGTGTGGGTGTTTTCCTGCAGTGGGTTTTTTTACATGGATTTCATTATTCAGCAGTCCATATCATTTCCCCACAAAATCACATCTTTTCTTTTCCAATACTTGTATTTTTATTGTTACTTGTATTTAAATTGCTAATGTTCTATGTATTATTATATACGAGTTGTCGGTGCTTGCGTACTGCAAGAACTTAAAAAATCACAATACACCATGATCTAAACTCGTAAATAAACCAACGCGACATCATTTGAACTACACAGAGCCCATTTAAATAATACAATAGTTTTCATTTTCCCAGATATTAAGGCACCTATCCGGAATTTCAAAATTCTCTGGCGATCGGCTCGCGTCCAAGTTTTCGAATTTCAAGCTCTGATCGCCCCTTTTAAGCCATAACTATAATCATCAATAAGATAAGAGCCTATATCTTACACTAAAACTTATGTCAATATTAGGATATTTTGTGTGTCAATGCTTTTCTTATGTGTGTTTTAAATTAGACATACGGGTAAAAAACAGCCCTTATATATAACAATTTCTGGAATTTCGCAATTTTTCCCGTGGTTGTAACCAATGACCTATATTCATACCAAATTCAGCTCTGTAGCACTTCTAGAAGTACCTTAGCTTTTATATGATATATCCTATATCATCTTATAAATAGTTTAGAGTGTATGTATGTGTGCATGTATGTGTGTATGCGTGTATGTATGTATGTTCTTTATAAGTGTTTACATCGTTGAAGCTATCGAATTCAAAAGTTTCATGGGCCATTCTATGGACCAAAGGAAGAACTTAGTCTAGGTTAGCAGACCGTGGGGTTTCTTATACCCCATGAGGTCAACAAAATACTATTTTCATAGGAGTGCATGGCAAATGGTGTGGAGAAGCCTCAAAATGCCATGCAGCCCTTCACTCATGTGGATATAAATATACCTAAATATTAACTTACGATCACGGGAAATGGCTATTTTACGCAAGAAAGACTGAATATTTTAATTATGTTCATGTTTTGTCGTATTGCATGATAGATCTCTCGAAATTATCCTTAAAGCGAAAAATTTATTAACATTTTCCAGGAGGCAACAAAGCTAAATTTCTTAATTGTTGTCCTCTTTAAAGGAAAATAGCCACGTAATGATTAATGAAAGAAAAATCCAGGCCGTGGCGCGCCGTAGAGGAAGAATAGCCAACGCCAAGATCAAGGATACAAATGGATGTATGCCTAAATAGTCTATGAATACTTTTAAAGTGTGTCAAATGATTTTTAAGGAATATTAGAACAACCAAGATGTGGTTTATTGTTTACATTTTGGCTAATAGTAGATATTGACAATCCACATACATAAATTTATTGCTGCTTTAAAGCCTTCGGTGCAACTATCCATGTGAATATTAAGTAAGACGTTAATGAGTTATTACAGTGCAACCTCTATAGTCCGAAACAATTAATGCCAGGGCGTGTTCGGATTACTGTATTCTAAGTAAATGATCACGTTTTTAAGAAAAAATATTTATTATAATGTATAGTAGGCACATTTCCACTGTAAAAACTGAATATTTTATATATACATACATCTTGGTAAAGTAAATAGTCATCCATATTTTTTGTTTTATTCCTTTCACTAGGTTCTTATATGTCTACTCATGCAGCTGAGGATGTAGTAGTAGTATATCAATAGTGTAGTAGTGTATCAATGTTCATGTAAAATAACGAGGAAAAAATCTACTATGTATTAAATTTCTGTAAATAAAACACCAATTAATGTACTTACAGTTCACTAAAATTACTGTGAGATCCGCATCGATGGACGGGGAATTTGTACTCTACACTGGGTCGCGGCAGTATGAATGAGCTATATCAGCACGGCCGGCCTTGCCGATATCACTCATTCCTTTTAAACAATGTTTCAAAGGATCATCTACTAAGCCGCAAGAGGCGTTAGAAGTGGACATCTGTGCCCGACTTTGTTACAAAATAAAAGCTTCAAATTTCACTTTCCGACGCTCGCTTCGCTTAACCGCCCCTTACACCTGATGTTGGGAAACAGTTCGGATTACTGGGAGTTCGGATTACGGTGGATTTGGATTATAGAGATTGCACTGTATATTATGGTATAACTTTACAATACAATACATAAAATAGCAGTGTTAATGTAAACATCGCTTGCGTAATTAAGGAATGGGGAACGAAAATTCAGGGCTTATGATGCACTTGGAGTAATTCATATTTTAATAAAACTGCTCGATTATGCTAAATATTCTTGAAAAAGAGTCTGCCTTGATTATATGATGGATTCGCCATTGAGATATACCCACGAACACAAGCCTGACTAAAAGTTTTCAATGGTTTCTTTATGTGGTAGTTAAAATCCCGTATGAACCTTTTCTCCGAATAACACATTTGGAAAATTTGGAGGCACCGACAGCGAGGAGTCCCGAACAATAAAAAATCTTTTGTTACTTAAAAGAGAACTTTCCCGAGCGAAGCTGGGCGTTTCAACTAGTATCATATATATATGTAAGACGCAGCTATTTATAAAGATGTTTCATGATGAGGGGTTAGGTGGAAGATGGGACTTCTAAGTCTCAATCTCGCCCCATATAAAGACCACATCAATCAATCAATCAATCAATCACATGGAAATATCCCCTCTTACATTTTCCTCCTCTCCCTCTCCTACTCACGGTACTAATATTGCTTGATTTTAGTAAAGCGTTTGACTCAATAGATAAAGACATACTCCTAGCAAAACTCCGCTGCATGAGATTCTCTTCACCTTCAATAGAGTGGTTCTCTTCGTACCTTAGCAACCGTTCCCAGCAAGTCATCTACAACGATTCCTCGTCCTCTCGGCTTAATGTTAACCAAGGCGTACCGCAGGGCTCAATTTTAGGTCCTCTATTGTTCTCTTTATTCATAAATGATTGTTCTCAATACTTAACTTAGTCCAAGCATCATTTGTACGCCGATGATCTACAAATCTACTTAGACACAAAACCCAATAACTTATCTCTTTCCATAGCTAACATAAATCATGACTTGGCCCAACTTCAAGAATGGAGCTACGATAATTTTCTCACCATAAACCCCTTGAAATCTCAAGCCATTTTAATCGGTTATCCGAAACTACTGGCATCTATAAACCTTGCAGAATCAGTTCCTCTGTCTTTGAACGGCTCAGTTATACCCTATTGCAAAATCGTAAAAAATCTCGGGATTCTAATTAATGAAACGCTCACCTGGAATAATCATATAATAAAAATCTGCAAGACGGTAAACTCCTCCTTACACACTCTAAGGCCTCTCGTTAACATTCTTCCCTCGTCACTAAAAATACAGCTAGTGACCTCCCTAATTTTTCCTCACTTCGATTATTGTGATGTTGTATACCAGGACTTATCAAAGGAACTCGCCATTAAGCTACAACGCTCTCATAACGCCTGCATCAGATTCATATTTAATCTTAAAAAATATGACCATGTCTCAGAATACTTCCGTCGACTCTCCTGGCTAAAACTTGATTCCCGAAGAAACCTTCACCTTTTCTCTCTATTGTATCAAATTCTAAATAACAATATCCCTTGTTATCTTTCATCTAATTTTGTCACCATTAATCCAGTTCACCATTGCAATACCAGAGGATGTGATAAACTACTAACTCCACTTCATAGAACAGAAATTTACAACAAATCCTTTACTGTCACTGCTTGTAAACTCTGGAATGGCCTTCCAACGTTAATTAAAAACTCTCTATCTCTAAGCACTTTTAAACGCTTGTATTACAAGCATCTTCTCTCACTTCCCATGCATTGAACCACATTCTATCTTTTCTTTCAGGTTGTCACAAGAATGCGTTTATTAGGCATAAATTTATAATTTTATTTAATTTATTTTTCCCAGGCATATCTTACTCTACAATCCCTGTTCCCCTCTCACCCCCCTCCCTCATATGGATATAAATGTATGTACATATGTTTGTATTTATGAATGTTTTTTTTCTCTCTGTTCCTCATATTATTGATTTTTTTCTTTTCCTTGCCCTGAACTATTTAGGAATTTTCGCGGTTTTTTACACTTCTCTTCTCTTCGTAGGTGTTTTCCGCAGTGGGAATTTTTCTGTGTTAAAACATAACCGATACACAGTTTTTTATGACCCACAAAACTAACATTCTTTGGTAATGCTCTGTTATCTACTAACAAATATATTAACTTGTAATTAATTTGTATTTTGTTAAAATCTGTATGTAATTAATTCCTCTTATTTTGTAAATATTGTAATTACTTATATGACGAAAGGGTTAAATGTAAGAAGGGACTACATAGTCTCAATTTCGCCCTAATAAAGTCGTTTGTCTGTCTGTCTGTCTCTTTCTATCTCTAACCATCTCCAGGAATCAACTTCCCACGACCTCCAAATACCGCACTTCAATAACCTCTCGTCACGTTCATTCTTGTATTCCCACACAGCGAATATCAGTATCGAGCTATATCCCTGATATGCGCTTCGAGTATAAGAAAACTCGCGTAAAAAAATTCACTCGAGGCAGAAAATTATTTTTGAAATTGATTTACCAAACTGCGCGGAATTCTGTGCACAAGGCTCTTCGCGCTTTCGAAAAATTCACTTCGCTTTTGTGCACTCGTTTGAGCCATTCGCCCCAAAACGGAGCTGCGAATGAATTGCGGGCTTTATTGGAGAGTTCTCTCTCTCTCTCACGGACAAGTTTCGCCTGAACGTATTCGACCGCAAATGGTCGTTGCACTCGCGCGCACACACGCAACATCCTTATGTCATACAGAAAAGGTGCGTTAATATGAAGCGCAAATCGAGATACTTAAATACGCCTCGCGCTCACGAAAGATATATATATTCAAACCACTTTTCGACCAAGCTCGACATTCCCGAATACAAACGAATCGCTTGTCTTTTTAAAGAGGCTCTCGTTTTATTTCAATCTCTTAAGAGATGACGTTCTTTCGACCGAAAGAAACGCTTTGGGGTCTGCTAAAATCTTAACCTCTGGAAAGGCCATTAAATCTTACAATTATATGCTGGCATAAAGTTGGGTCCGAAGCCATTTACGCCAGAACCAAAAATGTCGAGCTTTTAATATGTTACGGTGTTTGCTTGCCATAAATGCCAACTGTACACGCCACACTATGAAAAAATATCGAGCAGCAGTGATGCCGTTAACGGATGCATTAAATATACATTCGTTTCTTTGCTCTAGCTGCTTCCATTGAATATATGAGTAAAATGTGAAAGATAGCAACGCAGAAGCTAAAAAGAGTAAAAAGTATATATCATTGACTTGAACAAATTCTTTTCGATTGGCATTTGTTAATCAACGAAAATGTGTCAAAGAAAGAAAAGCTATAACAATCTCTACTCTGCGAGACAAAATTTAGCGGAAAATAGATACTGTAGACGGCTTTTTATGGAATTATTTTCGTGTAACTTTCAAAAATAATTTTCTTGTATCATTTGAAGACATTGATCCTTATCAACCAATAAAACTCCATCGTAAATGATATGAGATGGATCAAACTATAATAACAAAGTCAAGTTTAAATTATATCTGACTTGGAAGAAATAATAAAATTAGATTTTCTCTGCCACGTTGGATGAGATCTAATAGACAATACAGTCTGATGAAAAATAATATTTTTGGAATAAAAAATACTCTTTCGATAAAGGTATTTGAGCGTTAGAATTTTTCATGGCTTCATATTATTCATGCGAGAAATATTTTCTTTCAATATGTGAGTAAGGCAATAAAGAATACCTGCATCATCGAGCAGAATTCTTATTGTGTCACGTAATCGTCAAACGTGCAACAAAACCTCCGAAAAGAATAATAATTGCGGCGATGATGTTTCCAAACGGTCATGGCTTCGTCAAGGTGAACCCACGCGAGGAAAATCGGTGTCGGTCTGCGAGCGAAGCACGTCCTTTAGGGAAAAAAGTCACGTTTACGCACCCTCCACATCGAGGGAAAATCGTTATTTCTCCAGCGAGTCATCGTTCCTCATTTCTTTCGAATACTTGGATCACGCCCGCGCTCACAACCGTGACTCAGACGACAGGATAGGGGAAGGTTATCCGACATCCGGTCGTGGAATATCGCCACACGAACAACTGACACTCAATCTATATGGCCGATAGGACTTCTCGCTTAACCCAGATCCTCCGTGGAAAACCTCCAACTCCATTGCATTTCGTACTACTGCTAACCTTCGTTATATCACTTCCATCTTTAACTCTCCTTTTTTTCTCGATCTTCTCTCTGAACAATTATTCTCGTTTCGTTTCTCTTACTTCCTCCCCCTCCCCCCTAAATTACTCTCCCCCCCCTCTCCCTCCCTCCCAAGGCGCTTCTGTGCAACCGTGCATATTTTCTTCCGCTAATCTCTCCAAACGCTGCTCTGCACGCACTCGTTCTTTGCGCACTCAGCGTAAATAAGACTCCGGGAGAGCATACACGCCCACAGTCAGTGTATTCATCGAACTGCGTGGGAGATGGTGATAAAGATAGAGGGAGGCAGTGGAATGTGCCGCACCCGGAAGATTAAAGGGCAGGAGGAATTAAACACACCGTTGTATTTTCGAACGAAGTGTTGGGGGTGGAAACCGCTGTGAAATGGGGGTGAAGTCCTGTGTGATGGAGTGATGTGAAGGGAGTGGAGGAGGGAGGGAGTGGAGGAGGGAGGGAGTGGCGGTGGAGAGAAAATGAGAAAACGTTGTTCGGGAAAATAGGATCGTTCGGAATTTTCACCGACGGCTTTTAATTATTTTTCTTCCGCGCATCTTTTGGCGAAAAAAGAGACGAAACGGAAACAACTGTTGAGAAAGGGAAGACGAAAAACTAAAGCTGCACGACCAATCCGATCGCATTTTCAAAAACATAAGAGCGGAAATAAAAAAAACGCACTGGTATTCCCGGCGATAATGGTTATGCGAAAGATTTTGATCGGAACAGATGGGCAGACTAACAACTAGAGTTCCGTTTCGGTGGCTCCATTTTAACGTGACAATCAGTTCGTTAAAATGCAACGCTTTCGGGCGACGCCGGGAACAGCGCATGCGTCGAAACAGAAGTCTTCGATTCTCGCTCGTAGATTCAATTCGAGTAAAATGTAATCCGTTATGCCGGAGGAAAATAATCTTTCTCTTAATCGAGTGACTACTGAAACGAACTCCAAATACGCCTGATGCTTCTATCAATGAAACAGTTAATCATTTTACACGAACACAATTTCGAATTCGTGGTTGAATACAAATAAAAGAGCCGCAATGAAGCGAAGACGGAGAGCGAGTTACGGAAGATATTCGTATGGGCAAATACACGTTGAAGTCAATTCAGTGGAGAAAAGTAATTTTTGTTCCAGAGAAATATACGTTAACCAAATACAGCATTTCAGAACGATTACTTCACAGAATGAGAATTATTGTTGGGGCAAAGGTCTAGGTGAATAAAGATACGATAAAATCTCAAAACATGGGAGTGGTGCCGAGAAAAGCTGGAGGAAGGGATAATTGTGGATGAGAAAAGGTCAAAGGGTTACATCATGGCTAACTGGTTGGAGACGAGACTCGAAAAAAACGATATGGCAGGGAAGATGAAGGATCGTTAACGTAAATTGCGATTTAATGACGAGAATGTTCAGCCAGATAAACATTTGACCGCGTATTTGTACACAAATTGGTAAAAATAGACAAAATTAAGAGACGGGAAGGTAAGAGAACACGCACAAGGAAGATGAGGATCGAGGCAATGACAAACAAAACAAAGAGGAATAATAATAATAAAGAGAAAGTTTGGAGAGAAACTGAAGTGAACAAATAACCAGAGTGCGGTTGGAGGAGATGAGAAAAGAAGAGGAGGCGAATGGTGGCAAGTGCTCCTAAAATTGGAACGGAGAACACATCCCTTGGGCCGCGAATGAGTGAATTGAAAGCGTAGGATGAGTTGATGTGCACGTCGGGTCAGAGAGGAGGATGAATAGAGGGGGGAAGGAGGAGAGGGGAAGAAGAAGGGAAGGGGGAGTGGGGAAGGAGAAGGGAAGGGGGAGTGGGGAAGGAGAAGGGAAGGGGGAGTGGGGAAGGAGAAGGGAAGGGGGAGTGGGGAAGGAGAAGGGAAGGGGGAGTGGGGAAGGAGAAGGGAAGGGGGAGTGGGGAAGGAGAAGGGAAGGGGGAGTGGGGAAGGAGGAGGGAAGGGGAGGGGGAAGGAGAAGGGAATGGGGAAGGGGGGTAGAGGGAGAGGGGAAGGGAAGGTGTTTGCTCATCCACGAGAGACACCCCTTTCGCTTTTCGTCAAATGGGCGCGAGCGAGCGGGACAAGTGTTTGCCGATCGCGAGGGTTGGGAGAGGTGGAGATGGGCCAACGCAAACAAAAGCACAGTGAAAAGAAAAAAAGCCGAAAGCTTTTTCAAATTATTCCGTTTTTTTTCTAGAAGGACGTCGATTCATGATTCAGCCCCCGCTTCAGTATCTCCGAAATTTTTCGAGAAAATGCGCTTTCGCTCGGTTCGGAAGGAAGAGGTTAAGCGGTCGGAAAGAGTCGAAGGAAAAATCGATCCGTGGGTGAAGGTGGAGGTGACTACGAGGATGAAGGACGTTCGCAAAGGAGTTAGTTTCTAGGCTATGAATTCCGACGCGCGAACAAATAGAAAGAAAGAAATCGAAGAATTAAGTACAAAAAATATTATGACGATACTGACCTTAACCCTAAAAAACATCTCTCTTTAAATTTAGGATGTGTGTTGCGAAGATTCCATTTAGAAAACATTCAAAATTGAAGAATTATTATTTGTTGAAAATAAAAAATTTTTCTCTGCCAACTTTATTAACCATTAATAAGAGTCGTGCCGTCACTGAGGCCCCCTGCGTTTTTGTTTTGTTTCTGCCTTTCAGTCCTTTCGTCCAGTGACCTTGGCGCGCCTAGTACCTTCAAGTTAGTCAGTCTGCTATTAATAGCTCGCCTGGCAACATCGAAAACTGCTCTCCTGTACGGGATATCTAAACCGAGAGGTCCGTTGGACCGCACAACGCCGATTACGCGACTTTTCTAGTTTGAGGTGATTTTTTTGTAATTCGTTGTAAATATTTTTTCCGAGGGATAACTATGGCCGAGAAACCCGGAACATCGAGGATGTGTGTTGACAGCGTTTCTTTTGAGAAAGATGTGCTAACAATTTTGGACGAATGCAACAGTGACGTAGATTTAGACGATTCTGATCCTGACGATGCAGATTACGTGCAAAGTGACCACAACACAAACTCGGACTTATCATATGACAGTGACGATTTTGAAGAGACTTCCGTGGCTGGTGATACTAGTGATGGCGGCTCAACACCTAATTATTACTACGGAAGAAATAGAAGGAAGTGGTCTGCAGTGGAACCAACAAGGAATGTGAGGACCCATTCACACAACATTTTGAGATTATCCTGTGTGCGATCTTCTGTACATTCTGCCACCAAGTTAGAACCTAATGATGCGTGGAATTTGATTTTCAGTAAATAAATGCTGGATATAGAGGTCAAATGGACAAATAATAAGTTGCGGAATGTTCGTGGAAACTATAGCAATCCAAACAGAACTGAGCTCATGGACACTAATACCACAGGAATGAATTGCTTTTTGGGTTTACTAATTCTTACTGCTGTGTTCAAGTCTAATGAAGAGGACATTCGATCACTCTTTGCCACTGATGGCACTGGACGTGATATTTTTCTAAATGCAATTTCCCAGAAAAGATTTGCTATTCTGCTTGTCTGTCTCAGGTTTGACAACCCAGATGACCGGAATATTCTGCTGCCATTTCACAACTCCTGCAACTATTCAATTTGAATTTCCAGGCCTCTTACTCTTTGGGGGCTGATGTTACTGCCGAAGAGATGCTGGTCGCATTCAGGGGAAGATGCATATTTAAATTGTACTTGCCTTCAAAACTTGCCACATATGGTATAAAAATACAATGCTTAGCAGATTACCAGATTCCTGAACAAGCTACACTTTATACACGTACATCTACTGCGGAAAAGGCACTGATGGCATTGGTTTAACAACTGAAGAAAGGAAAAATACTATTCTAACTCAAGCTGTATTGAGACTCACAAAACCAATTTTCAAAACCAACAGAAACGTTACCACCGACAACTGGTACACGTCCGTGGAACTTTCCGAGACTTTGAAGGAAAATGGTTTGACTTTGGTTGGTACCATACGAAAGAAGAAAAAGGAAATCCCTAATGAGTTCTTACCCTCAAGAAGAAGGCCAGTTGGTGACACTTTATATGGGTTCACGAAAGATATGACTATTGTGTCATATGTGCCTAAGAAGGCAAAATTAGTTATTCTCCTTTCCGCAGTTCATCACCGTAAGGAGCAAGATGATGGAACAGGCAAACCAGAGATAATAATTCACTACAATAATACCAAGGGCGGTGTAGACAGTGTCGATCAGAAGTTTCCCAACTATTCGACCAGTCGGACTCAGAATTCTCGATATGAGTGACTTGAATGCCTATATCATTTCTGAATCCTCCAGCAACACAGATTCTGTTCAAAGCCTTGATTTCATGAAAAAAATTGCATTTAGCCTTACTGACCTTGCATTGAAAGAAAGAGTGACAAATTCAATAATTCCGAGAGAGATTAGATCAAGTATTTCCAGGATCCCGGGGACAGATGAAAGCAGCATTCAGCAGGGCAAACAAGAGACTGAAGAGAAGTTAGGCAGGCAAGAGAGGAAAAACATGCTATATCTGTCCACCGAAGAAGAAAAGAAAGACCTGCTACTTATGTCACAAGTGCAAAAAAACCGGTATGTCTATATGCATGGAATGTGTGGAATATGATTCAGAATAGGCAAATATTATGTACACAGACTGTTGTCATTGTTATTGTAAAAGATTTTTTATCTGATATACTATTTTTTATTGTTTCAATGAAGAACTTCAATTTATGTTTTTCACCTAAGAAAAAGAGAGACCCTTTATTATTTTGAACATCCCAAAGAGTCTGTGGTATGTTTACAGTGTGTGTTTTTTCAATTGTTAGTTTCTACTTACAATTAGTTTCCATTGAAGAATTAATTACCTACTTACTTAGTTTGCTTTAACTGAAAACCTTTGAAGGAGTTTTTTCTTGTCAATTGAAGCTGAAGAAGAAAAAGCAGATTTGTTAAACTGATGTTGTAATTACAAAAGGATATAATGTTTAAGGTGAATGTATGATTGAATGTGAAAAAAAAAAGGATTTCAAAAGTATGTAAGCTCTCCTGGTTTTCACTGAATTAGATTTTTTTGACAAAATCATTTTTTATTTCATTTTAACAACCTTAAAGCATAATGTGATTATGCACTTGAAAGTTTTGGATAGCTTTAAACAATCAATTTGCTAATTTACAAAATGTATATTTTAGTTCACCAAATGTTCCCAGTATTTAAAAAAAATGATCGTCTAAAGTGCTTTATCAGGAAAATAGGGAGGCAAATCATAATTAACCTTCATAATTAATCATAACAAAACCCAACAATGAGAAAATATTGAAATTTTTCCCAAACTGAAAAAATACTTTAGCTTTAAACATTGCGCGGCCCATCGGACCTCACAACACCAGTTACGTCCGAAAAGGGGCATGACGCCGATTAAGGGTTAAAAGTAAACAAGAATATAAGAACAGACAAAGGCCAGTAACTAAGACAATATCGCGTTTTTGTGCTTCCTTAGTAAATTTTAGAATATTTAGCATTAAAATCCAGTTGAAAGCTACTGGTTACATTTTTGCACGATCGTAAAATTTTCTTCGATTGAAAAATAAACATGAATATTTATAATCAAACTAAAAGTGAACTTTTATCATTATTCCGTATTTTGAAGTATTTATTTCGAAAGGGAATACGATGAAACCAAGCAGCAATTTAATCGCGATATTTATAACCAACGTATATTTTCATACGAAAATGTGCATCATACATTTTATAAAAACGTGAGCAGCAGCGGAAAATGGCGTTTTTTCAAAATTCGTTAGATTAACTGTGTTTTCGTTCACTCTAGAGCCGCGATTAGTAGGGTTTCGCTATCCAATGACGAAATTAACCGATTAATGCCGAGAGTAGAACCAAAACATCCCGTGCCTGACGGGGATCAAGTCGGATTCCCGGAATCCACTTTCATACCGTCGAGTTCATAGGGATTAATCACTTTGCACGATACATTATACTCGAGGAATTTATTCCACAGCTTCTGAAAACATTTGCGTCAGGTATCGAGCAAAACCTCCAACTACTAGGAATAGTTCCGAAATAAAAGCTTGATAAAAATTTTACTGTAGCTAGGGAATAGGTTACGGTATTCACATCCTTTGAGGAAAACGTTTATCTAAATTGTGACCCTCTGAGGTATAAATTTTGCACGGGAAATTTAGTGGGATTATTCCCTTTTGCCAAAATTACATTATCACCTTCCTGTGATCTCACATGAAGCTAAACTAAAAGTTAATCCATTGTGGATGTTGAAATAATAATGTTCCTATGAGTAAAGCGATGAGACGTTTCGATTAAAATATCAATTCTCGACAATAAAGATTTCATTAATCTCTAAACACGCTCAAAATGTTAGAAGATTTCAGACAGGCATTGATAATGTCAATACAATGTTTCCTTCCAACAAGGAACGAATGAATGGAAGAATTAATGACCAATCCACAACAGTGATGAAATTTCAGAGAATCCAGAGATCAATGACATAAAATAACAACCATCATTTTCGCTGGATTAAGTTGGTATGTTGGAAACATTGGGGGGAAAAACAAAATAAATAAAAGAAATGGATATCACTATAAAATAGTAAATTATATATGAATATACGCTGAAATTTTTAATAAAAGTTTGTCCGTAAATTATTCCGCCAGAATAAATGTTTAGAAAATTCATGCGCGATTAATTAGCTCAGATTACCCATCGAAAAATTATAATATTTATTAAAATGTTTTCACTTAACGATAAGTGATCGGAGCGCTTTATTAAATTAATTGTTCCATTTGATATTATTTATAGTCCAGATTTGGTCACGTGATACGCGTGCCTCGAGTTGCGACGCCACAGAGAAGCGGACGCCGAAAGAGTTTCCATTTACGAGAAGGAAAAGGTTCCCCGGTCGCGATCATTCATCCGAAGGAACTGAAATAGTGCTTTGCATTCATCACTTGTCTAGAGCAATTGATTTCCGGAGGAGAGTACGATTAATGCGAAGGAGGTCCTTGTGGAGGTAATCATGGAAGAAAGGGGAACAAGATGAAAGGGAGTAAAAAGGGAAAGGTTGAGGAGAAGAGGAAAAGGGGGAACCGCAAGAGAAAGTGGGAAGAGAGGCGTATAAGTGAATGCTAAAAGGGGGAATATAGGGAGAGACGAGAGAGAAAAGCGGGGAAGATGAGGAAAATGGAGGAAGGGAGGAGATTAACTGCAGGGAAAATAAATGATAATGAAAGAGAGGAAAGGAGAAGAAAAATATAATAGGAAAGAGCAGAGGAGAAAGAGAAATCAAACGGGATGGAAGGAAACGATGATAAATAGACGACGTGGGGTGAAAAGAGGAAGGAAGAGAGAAAGCGCGGATAAATTTAATTACGAATAATCATAAAAAATATAAGAAGTTCGGGTGAAAGTTCCTCGATCACACGAGGAATCGTTCGATTGAGAGAAAAGGCTATAAGGAGGGAACAACCTCACGGAATGGGCGAGAAGGAGAGAAATATTAAGAGGCGAAGGCGGAGGCAAGATGAGGAGACAAAGGAAAAGTCGATTCTGGAATTCCCTTTTCGCCCAAAGACGCTCCACAACTTCAAATCGATTACGTCTGTGCGTATCGCTTCGTACAACAGATAAGGACGTTTGGTGTCGACGTTTACAAGTCAGAAGCTCAGACTTTTCGGGAGACTAATTACTAATTGGCCAATTTCGAGATGTTATGAGAGGGTTGAGATGGGGAAACCTCATCCAATTACTGATCTGGATTCCGTAGTCGGATTGCGTGGGTCGGCTGTGGAGAGAAAGGAGGGAGCGACAGTCTTCGGCAGAAGTTGGAAACCGCTGAGGATTTGAAATGGCGATTCGATCGCCGCCTCAGGGTGCGTGATTAATCGGCAGGGTCGGGGGAGAACGACTGCAGCGCCACAAGTTTCGAGGGGGAAAAGTGAGGGCGTGAATGCGGTCTCGGGAGAAATCCCCAGCGGCATACAGTTAAGAGGATTCCCTCGATCGCCTGTTGCAAACCGAAAATACGCGAGAAAGGAGTGGGAGAGAGTGGAGAGAAAGGAGTGGGAGAGAGTGGAGAGAAAGGAGTGGGAGAGAGTGGAGAGGAGTGGGAGAGAGTGGAGAGAAAGGAGTGGGAGTGGGAGAGAGAGAGAGGGATCGTGATGGGTAGGGAAAAGGGAATAGTAAAAGCGACTGAAATTGAATCTGTAACTAGTTTTAGACAAATGGTAATTGGATTTGCTATAAACTAATTTGATTGATTAAAATGAGGAAAATAACAACCGAAGTTATTGACTCCGTAAACATATCCATTAAATGGCAAATTAAATTCATCAAGCATACACATTAAAAAAAGAATTTCCATATTATTAGATCGAGGTGATTAAGGTGAAAGCGACTGTTTATTTATCATCCTCGTAGAAAGCTCAAAAATTTAATGGCAGAGGACGCAAATAGAGAATGCCAATTACATAAGTATTAACACCTTTAAAGGTATGAACGCCGAGTTCAATCAACCGCGTATATTTTAAACTAGTGTATTGCCCGTCATATGACGGGTGTCAGTTACTATATGGTTGAAAAAGTCGTCGTAAGACTGGTAATCCTACAATCCTACATATAAAGTACTCGAACACATTATTATGGATAATCACAAAATTAGTTCATTTTTCTACTGTAATTGTCCTTTGAAATTCAACAGGGAACTTAGAAATGAATAATAACAGCTGTAATTATTGAGTAAGAGCCGTTATAAAATTTACCAAAATAGAGATTCGGGAGAATTTCTTTCTCATTCTTGTTTCCTCCAATGATGAGCCCCTTGTCAAAAATGAAGCAATAATAATAAATAAATAATAATATTCCCTCCCTCACTATCGCCGTCCTTCTCTCCCTCCCTTCCTTTCTCCCCCTCTCTTTCCTTCCCTCTTCCTTCCACCTAATCGGGAAGTTTCTTAAAAACACGTTAAAAAGTGCCATTGATGACGTCAGCGTTAGGCAAAGAGTAAGGCTTTTATTAATAGAGATAGAAAAAATTCCAACGAGTCTGATGAAAGATTTTGAAGTCATTCGTTAGAAAAAATAATTTAAAATGATAGGTAGGCGTGCTTGTTATACCAAACAACATCGGTCGTCACCTGAGCAATTATATTATTTACGAATTACACCTTAAAACGGTACGGCATCCGAATGAGTAATTAAATATTTCGTATTTAGGGCTCATGGATTCCCAGAAAAGAGCACAAAAACACATCGATTAAGTGCGTGAAACTTTATAGTATATTTACTAGACTGTATAGCATGAATAGCAATTGTAAGGGCATAACTGTGAGAAATTTACTAAGGTATTAGCTATTCATCTCCATAATTCATGCAAAGTGCATAATTACAATTAGCCCTTTTTAAAATACTAAATAGACTTTCAACCAAGAACCGAACTTTTTACATTTGTTAAAAAGTTAAAGAAGCGTCATTTGCTTTGATTGTAATGCAGAGGTACTTCACGCAATTTGAACGGAAATAAATGTATTAGTTGTTATGATGAATTTTCTGAGGATTCCAATTGTGGGATGAATTAAACTTTTTGTGTGCACACTGATTACACTGGTGCTTACACGAAAATCACCTAGGATAATAAATACTCAGAACATAAAACATCAGACATCAAATTTTAAGGCCAGGGGGATAATGTTACCAATAGAATTCCTGGAAAATTAATTAAGGCTCATGATCAAATTTAATTATTTTTCCACGTAGAAACACTGTTTTTGACACTGAATTCCCGACTAAATTAAATACACCCAAGACTCGATTAGCTATTAATATTTATAAAATTCGACAAAAAGATTTTGTTCCAAATAGCCTTTATTATTCATTTTGGTCTTTTAATTTTTAAAGTAAAACTTGACCGTGTTGAAACTCAATCACTACTACAATTCCGTTAAAAACAGGGACGTAACTAGGAGAGGGTCTGGGGAGAGCGCGGAGGCTCTGGTCCCACTTTATAAGACCTTGCCCCCCCCTTGGTCTACATGCTGAATAATATTTTTTTAATGAATTTATCAAGTACATCATGTTTTTATTCTTAATATTAAAAAATCTGATGTGGCCACCACATGACTTTCTCCATATCTGTAATATTTCTAAAAATTCCAAATTACATAATAATAAATATTTTAAGAAACTGCGAGAAAATTTTAGACTTTACAAAGAACATAAATAAACTCAAACCATAGCCTTCTGATATTGGATATGGCCAAAGAGCTCCAACAATTAAGAAAATGAAAAGGAGCGTTACTAAGACGTAACTAAGCGTCAATTGCTAACAATAGTCGTCGGTAGGTGGCGTTGGGGTGGCAGCTAAAACTATAAGATATCTCTTAAACAATGCATTATATGGGGAAATGTTAAAAAAAAAGTTGTAGAAAATTAAATTTCCTACGACTTGTATTCTAGTACATTTTTACATTAATCAAATATTAAAGTAAATATTTCAAAATAACGGAAAAGAGTAAACACCCACTTCCGGTTGACCCTTTTTTACCAAAAACTAATCAGTTCTTGTGACTTTTATAAAAATGTTAAATACAAAATTTCGCGTTGACCTGATAAATAGTTTTTGAGTTAGAGCACCCACAAAAAAGCTATCACACACAAAACAGACATCACCGAGAAAATGGTCAAAACGTGTTCAAGGGACCTCAAAACGTGTATTTCCGTTGAAATCTCGAAGTCGGTTTTTTCATGAAAACAATACTTTCCCCTACACTACGTATGGAGAAAGTAAAAATTACCTTACATTTGCGTGTCAAGTGCAGCAAAAATACTTAAAACATTTGTTTTCATATTATTATTTTTACCGTATTTTTAAAATTTTGGTGTGCCCCTCCAAATATTTTTGCAAACATGCTGCCCCCCCCTCAAGTTGAGAGGTTAGTTACGTCCCTAGTTAAAAATTAATATACTTCCAATAATTGGAGAATAATACATTAAATAAGGAATGTGAGTGTGGATAAACTTTTTTCTCTCTCAAAAGTGAACAATTAGATGATGCATACTCCAAGCTAGAACATAGTTTTTGAAATTGGACCGTTTTAGATATGAGTCGATCCCACTCCAGAAGAGCCGATGCAATTAAAAATCCACATTGAGGCAGTAAGATACTGTTGAATAGATATTTCAACAATAGGACAGACTATAAACTACTTATTGTTATAATCGATGCTAAGGGTTAAATACAAATTTCATAAAAGTTTTACAACGAAAAGCTTTGACTTCACAATAAAATGGTTTGGATTTATATCCATTAACTATTTATTTATCCGTTAGATAACTGTATTAAAGTTTATCCGATCACATCGTAAGCTGTTCAAAAAAGCTTGATGGTGATAAATCCAAAGGTCATTAACGCAAACCTCCTTTCCAACTTGACGGAGCGTATTTTCAATGATACATTACGGTGCACAACACACAATCTTAATTTCCATCACTCTTTCCGCTGATTCACAGTTTGGAAAAATGCTTCCTTACGATTTCCATTTGGAAGATACCGCCTTGATGCTGCAGTGGAATCTTCCTTCTCACAGTGCTCACAGAAAATCCCCTTTTCTTTTTGCCAAGCATTCTTTCTCATTTCATCTTTTCTCTCCTTACGGAGAGATTTCGCCAAATCTCTCGAATTTATTCAAAATAGCAATGGACGCAATACTTTTCCCGTCTCTTTTTTACGATTGCATTAATTTCTTTCAGTTTTTCTAGCATTTTTGATAAAGAGTTCATTCATAAATTGATTTCATCACTCAAGGCATAACCGACAGAAGCTGAATTTATTTACTCAAATTAGTTTGATTACGGTATCATTTCGTTGGCACATATTTGAGATATATAAGTTTCTCTCCCTTCCTGCGGTTGTATACATTCAGAACACTAACTGCCACACTAGAAAGCGCCGCAAATTCTTAAATTACCGTTTCGTCTGGCCATAAAAGAATCTCAAAAACCAAGATGGATGTGAAAAAATAACAATACAATCTCACGGAGACCGTATTCTTGCATCCGCAAAGCCGAAAAGGAAACCTTCCTGGAAAAAAACTCCTGCATCCTAACATTTCGAAATGCAAGCGAGGAAGTCTTCACAGGATTTTACGTCGCGAAGCTACATTAACGCAGTCGGTATATTTTCCCCGCGTAGCGTTTTATTGCATATTTACTCCAGCGCTGTCTCCAACTGCGCCTGCGCGGGCCACATATGGTATCCATGGGAGCGAAACAGTTTATAAAGGAGGATGGGAGAGAAGGCAAAGGGTTTTTCCTCCTAGTACATACACTCACGAACGCCGTGATGAGTGTATTTTGCATGCCGGGAAAGCTTAAGAGGCGATGAGCCTCGCTTTAAGAGCAGATGAGAGAGAAACGCATCCCATTCCACGAGAGAAAAGAATAATAAAAACAGATGAGCACCACCAAGCGAAAGAGCCGACATCTGAGGCATACCACCGCGATCCGGTAAAAAGAAGATGACGCTGGAGGAACTTTGAGGCTTAATCCGCTAGATGGTCGGGCGATTATTTATCGCCGCGACAAGTGGCACCGTTAGGTCGGTGGGTTAGGGAGGAATATGTGCGCTGCTGCGACAACCCTGAATCACACTCGAGTGCGTATTCGTAAAAAATGGACCCCGACCAGGAGGCCCATTCCTTAAAGGTAGCAAAACGGTCTTTTCGAATGAAAAACCTTCATTTCAGGCGCATCCGAGGGTGTTTTTAGGACAAGTGGGACATTCACACGTGACCCGTATGCATGAATTATGACGCCTTACCCCTCCCACTTCCTCATCCTTTGCTCGCCAAAATGAACTTTTGGCTTTTGGCGAATCGATTTAAAAAATTAAGTCAGGAGACAAGACGACCAAATTAAAACATTAACAATTTCTCTTAACTCCATCTATCTAATTGCGACGTGAAAATATTAAGAGCCACGCTAAATGCGAAATAACGCTTACACGTTATCCTGATGCGATAATTTTCCTCTTCCGAGGCAACAAAAATATCCAATTAACAAACAAGGAAGAGCGGACCAGGAATTACGACGTTGAATTAATCTCTGCATTTATTTGGCGAAAATACAGCCGTTAATTTCTCTCCTCCCCCCTTTCTCTGCCTCACGTTTTAATGTATTCCGAGACAACGCGCTTTCCGTGTGAACAAAACCGGGACGGGACATTCCCGCCCTCCCTCTCTCTCTCCCTCCCTTCATCTCTCTCTCTCTCTCTCACTACCTTTCTCCCTCCCTCTCTCTCCCTCCATTCCTCTCTCCTTACTTCATTTCTTCCCTTCCCACTCTATACTTCCAGCACCGCCTCGGCTCGCATCCAGGGCTCCGCCAAAACGAGACGAATTCTCGCGATTCGCGAGACGTCCCGCGCGGAATTATTTAACAGCCGCGCCGCCCGCACTCAGGCCTAATTGAAATGTAAGTTAGGAGCCGGTAGGGTGTTCTGCCGAGTGCGGCGGCGGCGGTCTCGCGCGGCGGACGAAAAAGCAATAGAAAAAAATACGCGAAGCGGGCGGAGAAAACACGGATTTATAACTTGCGTTGCTCCGCAGTGCTCTCTTCGACTTCGCTGGAAAAAAGGGATGGGGTTGAGGGAGGGATGTTACGAAATGGGATGAAGAGGAAGAAGAGGTCATGCGGACTCGAGATAAAGTGTCGGGTAATCTTTTTTCGAGGCATATTGTTAGTCTTCTCCCGAAAATGCCCAAAACAAAACGCACGTTTTTTCGAGGCAAGAAAACAACTTCATAAAAAAGCTTCAAAGTAGGCTGCTTAATATAGCGATGTAACACAGCGAAAAAAAATATTTACGCGAAAGTATATATTTACAAACTTCTAGTAGGGAAAATATTGAGGAAATATGGCTTGGCACGTTTGGAGAAGTTGGAGGCATTTGCTGTCAGTGGAAGGGTCCAGGCACTTCTGGTGAATACCCTAAAGAACCCAAGGGTTACATTCTTGAAAAAAAGGCCGCAATGTGAAGAGCCACATAGAGGACATTTAATGCCTTATGGAAACAATCACATTTTCGTAAAAATTAAGAGATTTCCCATGCCGAATGCATACGTGAAATTAAATTTTACACGCCTTATGTAGATAAGTGTTACATTCATGACCAAGTCCGCGTTGGAGAAAATAGGTCTTGGATTAGAGGTTACTTTATGTATTTTCACAATAAAGTAACATTAGAGATAATCCTATATTTGTGTGCAGTCCGCAAATTTATTCATCTCCTTGAGCTGAGTCTCGTTGCTGAAAGATGCAATCCCTGATACATATAACTTCATTTGAAACGCATAGTTAATAACGAATCAACATACTAAGAAGAATCCATGTCACGAAGACTTACGCTAACAGAATTTAGTTTGTAAGCATTTAAAACTTACTCAACTAATAGAAAGTTTTCAAAATTTACATAAATCAGCGTTTTACGAGGATTAACTTGGTGGCTCCATTTAAGGACGATTTTGTCGATTTGCTTTCAACTTAATTTTTAATTATTACCTATCACAAGATGTACATAAATAAAAATATTTTCATTTTCCAAAGTGCGAAAGGCATGGGGAAGCAAAGTTGTCAAAGAATCTGTAATGAAGATGTAGAAATTCTCAAGAACAAGACGAAAAACGTAATGGTTTCCATCGAAACCGAATCTACCATTAATTTTTAATTCTTGTCCGTGGGACAATGCGTGGAAGACAGGACAGCGCCAAAAACAACCTGGTGGGGAAAACCTACGGGTGCTTCGAAATGCATGAAAGAGGCTGGAGAGAGAGAGAGAGGTTAGAGCGAGTGACGGAAGGAGGAAGTAGTAGGTGAGGGAATGCGTGGATGTGTGCGAGGGAGGGGGGAAGGAGAGGAAATGAAGGAAAAAGGCGTGGGACAGATTATCCTTCATCTGCGAATAGGAAATGCTCGTAAAACCATCTAGATTCCCGCACTTTACATCAAAGGGAAGACGACGGGTGAATCTAGGATTTTTATATACACACACATATACATTTTATATGTGTGTGTTACGGGCAAATCCCGAACAAGAGTTTACTTCGGGATTTGCCCGGGCATATCGAGAATCGCCCACATGTGTTTGGGCAGATATAGATGTGCCCGGACAAATCTAGATTTGCCCAAATATAATGATCAAATCCCGAAGTAGATGTCAGATTCGGAGTTTGCCCGGGCATAAAGCGAAACGCCGAAAGGTGTTTGGGGAGATCTAGGTGACCTCAAATAATAGATTCGAGTATAGGGCAGTTCGGCGCGTCCATTTCGGCTGGGGAGGCTCGGGACGATTTGGCGACGGGCGAGTTCGGCGCCAGCAGAATTACGCTCGAAACAGTACCAGCAATATTTGACGGGAATGGTGTTATAATAAAAAGTTATTACAACTATTAAGCGAATTTGGCTAAGTTGACTTAATGAATGGGACGGTAATATTTCAATGAAATGGCAGTATTTTATAAACAAATTTTAAATTAAAATGCAAGAAAAAACGTTAAAAAATTGTAATCTCCCAAACACATAACCCAAACCGGGGTAGGAAATTGGAACGAGCCAAATCACCAGTCACTTAACCCAACCCGGGGGAGGAAAATGGAACGAACCAAACTCACAAACACATAAACTAACCCGGGGAAGGAAAATAATAACCCAGCTCGGGGAGGTAAATGGAACCAATCCAACCTGGGGCGCTGAATCGTCCCGTCGCCGAATTGTTCCATCGCCGAATTGTCCCATTCCGGTTGATTCTGGGTTGGGTTTGGTTGCATTGGTAGCTCTATCCTTGTATTGATTCGTATTTGGTTGATCGAGTTTTATCTTTAAATGACTTAATACAAACTGTAGATGGGGAGAACTGCTGCGTAATTCATTATAATGAACAAAATCTGCAATTAAACGTACCGAAACAGATCTTCGAGATACCGGGACAGAACACTGAAGACCGGAACAACTTCGGAACGGATATAAGATGCGAGCCCCGTCACATCGAGATTTGCCCAAAACGAGTTGGTCACATCGCGAATTGCCCGGGCAAATCTCAAAAATGCATTTTCTAAAAATATTTTGGGATTTGCCCAAAATACCTGGGCAAATCTAGATGTGCCGTAATTCTCCCTTATGCAATGCAGTTCTCAATCTCACTCTTTCCTCTTCTCTAATATCACCTTATCTAATCTATTCCTAGTTTTCTACCTCTATATTCTCTATTTTTTATCTTCCCTCATGTCTTCTTTTTATCATTTATCTACCCACCATCCTTCTTAAATATAAAAAGGGAATAGATATGCCTGAATTAAGACCTCTGTCTTTCCCTCTTTTCCCTGAATTCACTCTGTCCTCTTCCTCTCCTCTCTCTCTCTCGCGCTTAGTGAGAATAAAAGGATTTTCATTCCTTTCGATGATCACGACTGAAGAGATATTCCATCTTCCACTCAGGTGACTTTGTCTCTCTCTCTCTTAAAAAAAGAGCGCAAGAGGGAAAGACACGCTCTCTTGTCTCACACGCACCCAACGAATGGAGTAGAGAACGAGAAAGAGGTGCGAGGAAAAGAGGAACGAATAAAGGGAAAGACCTCAGAACAAAAGAGGATCGGAGGGCGAAATATTTTTCACCAACAATGGATTAGGTGTCGCATTAGGTGCATCAAGATATAGCAGTCATATTATAAAACGATTTGAACTAAGATTAACATTTTAGGCGACATTACGCCATCACCAATAGCGCTTTGTATTTCAATGGAGGAGATGATAGATATACATGTTGTTCAGAAAGTCTCTCTGCATTTGGGGCCAAAAATGTATTTTATTTTTTGTTTCATTGACAGTTGGCAACATTATTTGTTGTTTCCTCCCAAAACCTCAAGGTGGTATGATCAAAATGTTTATTTTTTTCTAATTTATTGTTTCAGTTATTGTTGAAAACGTTGCAATAAACAATTTAATAATGTAGTACACAGCGACTTCTTGAACATTCTGTATTTCTCGACGTCAAGGAAGCAAGTAGAACGGTGAAGCAAATGAACCCAATTATTACAAGCATATAAGTCAAAAACCAATATTCTTTGTAGCTTCATTAAATTAAGATGAACCTACAGCTTATGACTCAAAACGTAAAAGATAAATTACTCTGAACACAAAAATAAAATTTTTATGACGTTTAGAGCGTTGGACGAAGAAAAGTAAAAATAAAAATAAATAAAAATACAAAGATAAAGTGGATGACCTTTATAGAGAATAAAAGAATATATCTAAATGCATGAACGTGAAGGTAGAGAGAGGAAAGAGGAGGAATAGAATATAAGCAACGCAACTGAAGGTTGTCATGAGAATAATCGTAAACAATAGCAGGTGTATGAGCATCTCAGCGAGCATTCAGTGTCTTAGGGTTTTCAAACCGTGTTCTCACAAAATTCTCATAAATACTTTTTTACACTGCTGCAAAGTCAAATTTTTTGATCATGTAATAAATATTTCTTGAAAAATCTTCTTCAGAAAGGAAAAACAATAAATCCCAATGTATGGCTGGAGTCTGACAGATGTGGTATTTCTGCCTTTACGACTGCGTATGTTACCCATATTATTTAATAATGAATAAATTATGGATTTATCTTCGCGGTATCGCTTTCTTTAGTAGAAACATACATCGTTTCTAACATTTCTGCATGTTTAATTACAAATAAACTGCAGAGTGAATACAAATACTTGATGGCTCTAGAAAACCAAACAGAAGGTTTTATTAAATTTACTGTTTGAGGAATTTCTTCCGAATTGCATAAGCGTCGTCTGATTGCTATAGGCTATCGCAGTGTTTCCCAAACTTTTGGACATTACGCCCCCCTTTGGTTTTCACGAACTCCTCACGCCCCCCTCAGTTATTTGACTGAAATTGCACGCATACTTATATTATTGCTTATATGCATTTTATTTATTTGTAACATTTTATTAGATATTTTGTAACAGATTTATATTATTGTTAATGATAAGTTAACTCATCATTATTTACCCATATATCAGATGCATAAATATCATGAATTGAAAAATACGCATAAAAACAGTATTATTTTATTGAATATTTTTAAATGAACAAAAAATTGTCAGTATTTTCACATTTCACATTAAAAATTGTTTTTTCCATGACCTCACGCCTCCCCCTGTAAGCACACACGTCCCCCAGGGGGGTTCACCACCTAGTTTGGAAACCACTGGACTATCGATTCTGATCACCGACCACACAAGAAGTAGGTATAGTGATTTATCTTAAATAAATGAACCGCGCATTGTAGCGGAGAAGAATCCCAATTCCTTGCCGTGACGAATAGGTAACCGTTACGCTAGTTTCCTCTATCTATTCGCAATGCAACACGCCATTCGTTAGTTTTTATCGAAAAGATGATGTCACAAGTTTGTCACTCCAAGGTTGCGACTGGAGAATTTTAATCGCTTACGTCATCGATGGGAAACGCTATTCGGTTGAATGAAAGTTTGCTCCCTCCTTCCGTCTCTCCATATGAATTCAGCGGCCATTTTACATTAATCATAATAAAATCGAGTTCGAGGTGGAGGTCGCGCACTCGGATCAACCGCGAGAGAGATTTCGAACGCCGCAGCGCGAGGGGCATCACTCTCGGACACATTCCATTCGGAAAAAAACAAACGGACAGATTTAAATATGGAATGCTTTTCGCCAATCAAACATGACTATATCACGCGCCATTTTGGAACTGGATATTCGGCGGGTTATATTTATCCTTCGGCGTCTAAAGCGGACTCGAACGGTCTACGAGGCATCAGGAGTTCAGGGTTTTCTTCGAGATACTCCAAACTCCTTCGCCGTGAGGGTGGGAGGAATTGAAAATATGGTGGAGCAATGGAGAGGGGTAGAGGTCGGTGGGTTGGGGATCGTCCAGAGAAACAGTTTCAAGCCCATTCATCAAAGGCCGAAGGAATGAGCGTTTGCATATCCATAGTGAGAAAGTCTGAACAGACTCCTTCTCCCCCCACATACAAAATTCCTTAAATAAAAGTTCGCGCAGAGGGCAATCCGATTCAATCAACCCCGACTTTTTTTAACGATTAATAAAATTCCTCCAATTGTGCCCGCTCATCTGTCCGCGCCATTTATTTCGTTCGTAGCATTTCTTTCGGCAGCTGAGGTTTGGAGGATTTTCCATCGTCACCAAGACAGAATTTCTAAAAACCTGAGTTTTTATCTTTAAGGCGGCTCGGTTTGAATTTACCTGCGATATATTCTTGGATCGGGGTAACATACAGCTTCCTGTACAGTCACCGGTTGGATCCTAATCCAGGCCGTCCCGGAAAAACTTTTACTTCAACAACAACATAGCCTATTAAACGACACCGAAAATTATTGCGCCCAAACATGAAAACAAAACTTGACATTTTTGTCATCAAATACTTCTTATAAACCATCATTAATTAATAACTCTCCTCCCCATGTAATTAAGAGCAGGCCTAATAGTCAAAGCACTGGGCCTCTCCGAACATCTGAAATTATACTGTGGAAAAATGACACAGTGAAATCATTATCCGGATGTATACAATACAATTATCTTTTCAATGAACACGAGAAAATAACAGATTCGAGTATTTGAGGGGCAACATCGCTCTGCTCCCACTTCATTGATTCATACTAAACTGCGCCAATTAATAATAATCCGACTTATTTTAAAGGCGATATTTACGCAATCTGGTCCACTCTTACGTATACCCCAACACGATGAACGCAAACATCCATATCCTCAGCGAAATTCAAATCCGCGATCTTAGTATCCGTCGGCAGATACTCTAACAAGGGTCTACCAAGATCAAGGAAAACAAAATTACGAATATCAATACATATGAGTGTTGACTTTCATAAATAATCCTAAGTGTTCATTATGTGAGATATTATCGGTGCATTCGATAAATACTAATTAGTTTCAAAAATTATTAGAAATTAATTTTAAAATTTCCAAATTTAATATCTCATTCAATCACTATACGCTGTCTTCAAAGGAATTGCCTCTTTCACCACTATAATTTTTGTAAACAATAATTTCTACATAGCGCTGCATGTTTATGAGAAAAAAATTGCAAATATTTCTATAGACTCGCCATTTTCAAATCTATTCCTGATTCCAAATTCAATCCTGCTTTTTCTAGCTTTCGTCGCTGTTCTCTGTTTTACCCTCCACCGCACCCTTTTCCCCACCTCTACCACTCCGCCAATACCTTCCCCTCCAACCACTCCCCCCACCCTCTTCCGCCGTCCACCTCCACCTCAGCCTTTTTCTCCTCTCTCTCGATCTTACAGCGACTGACTTCCTTCTCACGGCTGCAGTTACGCGCCCCGTCACGCATGCTCGATCACGTCTCGAAGGGCAGAACCCCTTAAATACATTTCGCGTTTGTTAAAAAGCATTCCATTAATGGCGAAAAAAGCCGTAATTATTGAAAATTTTAAAAATATCGATAATTACCACCTGGCAAATTTTACACGAGCCATAAATGACATCGCGCAAATATAAATTGGTCTTTAGGGATCCTGGCAATCACCCATTGGTCGAGGACGACGGGATGAGAGTGTGGAAACTAAAGACGCCCATATTTGCATTCGTCAAGTTTTCTATTCGCTTTCTTCGATACGTATCGTACTTTGTTTTATCCTTATCCCACCGCGAGCAGAAGTCCTATTTAATGGAGACATCTCACTGCTAAATTTGTTAAACCACTCGATGTAATCGCCGCTAGTTCAAAGAGGAATTATAGCACGCCAACTACACCGAGGGCGTCATCAACGAGAGCGGAGAACATGAAATTGTACATAACCGCGAGAATGTTTCAAACCGCGAGAAATATGGATGCTCCACCCACGAGGCCATATAGGCAGTCGATCGTCGAATTCCTCGGCGAATTCCATAGTAAATACGGCGTGTTCTCTTCGGAAACAGATGAAACGAGCGCTCTCAAATCCCAATCTCCGAAACGATTGAAAACTCGACCGAGGGATTCCGAAGAGAAAGATGCTCGTCGACGAAATCTCTATGCATCAATTTAAAACAAACGAAGCCAGATTCTAAACATAAAAAGATAATTTTTTATGCACTCAGCCGGTCCAAGATGTCGTCATGAGGGTCACGAGTTTTTGTTTTGTTTTGTGGTGCAAGGGTGTTTGCGTTTCATCTAAAACTCTCCCCATTCGCTAGCCCTCCCTCACCTCCCCCCTTTCACCCTCCTCCCAGCCCTCCCCTTTTTTCCCGCAGAAGAGCCACAATCCACTCGTCATCCGCCGCGGCTATTTTCGACGCGCCGCTCAGCGCTCAACACTTAAGGTCTGAGAGGAAAAGGAAACGCCGAGAAATATTTTCGTTCCTCTCTTCTCGCTTTCCTCTCTTCTACCCGTGCCAATCGACGCTCGCCGAAACAGAGAAAACGCCTATGAAAGTATTCCCGCCATATTCCTCCCACTCCCGCCCGCACATATGTCCTCCCGATCTATCAGCCGCATCTACTTCCCCCTTTTTTAATCCTCCCGTCGAAAAAGTTCTTTTTGTGGGAAAGCAAACACATCCTTCGTCGTCGCTTCGGCTTTTTTTTACGCCTCCGTTCCTATAAAAGGACGCGCGCCGCGAGAATGTTTGTGCGGACCGAGCACTAATCCGATGCCCGGCGCCGGCGAGTGTTTATTAAATGCAAAAACAAAATAGATGAGTGAATGCGGGTTACGGTAGCCTTCGACCTAATTTTTTTTGCTGTAAGCACATCCGTTTGACCACATGCGAACGCTTCTCGAATCGCCTCCGGCTTCCGCCTCTGATAAATTCCCCTGAAAAATATACCCCTTGTAGCTTTAGTTATGGAGGAAAATCATTTCTGTCCGTTTTATTCCTCGTATTTATTAAATTTAGTTATAAATTCAAAATTATCGTAAACGACGGCATCCAGACACATTTAATGGTAACGAAAGTTATTCCATTCATAATGGTATAGGACTTTTCAGATTGGGAATGTTTTTTTACGCCAGAATACAATTAAAACATTATATTAAAGTTCTGATTTATAATGTAAGAAGAGCGAAGTTCCATACATAAAAAATATGTTGTAAATGTCTTTCAAAGGGTTTTTGTGCTTGGAGATGGAGGCTTAGCTTTGGAGGATCCGTTGGAAGTTTATTTGCATCTACATACAAAGCTTTTACTCTAAAAGATGTAACTGAAATTAAGTTAAAGTGTTCTTCCAATGTTATTGATCGTATATTAAACATTCGGCTATTCTTTTTATGTTATATGTATGATTTTTCTTGAGTCCAGATGCAATTCCTTAATAATTAGAGTCAAAGATGGATCTACAAACTTCTCAAGTTTGGACGATCGACCCAATCGCCCCTCCTCTCTCTCGAATACCGACGAATTTATGTTATGAAAATCCCTACTCCTGTTTTTCCTTGGCCCTATGGACATAATCTACAAGTAATGGGTTTAAGAAAGCATCCAATGGAGGGCAATGAGGACATCCAATGGGGAAATACGATCTCTCATCGCACCCCTTCGATTCGCCACAGATTAGATATTCTGCCTCAGATAGTGTGATACTTCACCATACTGAAATTTTCATTTTCGGCAATATTGGTGCTTGAGAAACGGTACAATCATGTGTAACCGAATAAGTAATTAAATACCTTCATAAAAGTAGCTTTACACTTGTTGAGGATAACTGTATATTAATGCATGTTCGAATTCGAGAAGAGCAAAGCCGTAAGTCAGTAATTAAAGAAATAAAAAAATGACGCAAGAAATTCCCGCAAGGCAAAACTATTATGCTCGATGGTTCCAGAAATGCCTTTCCTTCCTCGCCGCTGCAAAGCGACTCGTGTCTCGCCACAGAGGACGTGGCCGCGGCATCCCTTGGAAGCTAGCGTCGTCCGCAGAGCGCCACTACGCCCCTGGGGCGAGGAGCCGCACTTTTTCCGAGGAAGGAACTCGAACCCGCGGTCATCGACCAACGAGGAGACTCTTTCGCCAGCGAGCGATCGATCGGAGCGGGGATTGAAACACGAGCGTTTTAAGGTTAAAGCGATCGGTCGGAAACCTCGATACGATCCGGCGACCTCACGCCACGAGAGGAGGAGAGATGGGGTTGGAGATTCTTCTTCCCTCCTCCCCTTTCACTTCCCCCGCCATTAGAAAACGCCTCGCTGACTCGCAAATTGACCCGTCCGCTGAACGGATTAATCTCATGCAGTCGCCGCCAGACAAATGAAGGATTAAATGCGGAAGGAGAGCGTCAAGACAGACAACCTCGGAGACAGAGAGAGAGAGAGAGGCGGTTGTTGGGGAAGAGGAGTGGCGGTTGTCGGGGAAGAGAGGGAGCGGCGGTTGTTGGAGAAAAGTGGGAGAGATAAAGAGAAGGAGCGCTCCACACACACACAACAACGGAGCAGCAATCCGCATTAAGTCGTTCCAAGAATAATATCATTGCGCTTTGTCCACTTTTACGTGCTCCTCAAACTCGAGGTCACGTGACCGGGCCTAACTAGGTCGCAACTGTATCTGCATTGTTAAACTCTCCGCGGGGGCTTTAACTCTGGCTTCTGCGTCACCCTTTTGCGGAGGAAAATACGGCTAATTGAAGGATGAGACGGCAGTACCGAGTGACGGGCGACCTTATGCACGGCAATCGTTTTTTTTTCTGGATGCGAATACTTGGTTCTTTCTCCGCGAAAAGAACTTGCGTCTGAGACGTGAATCCACCCGAGAACGAAAAGACGCTAAAGCGAGCCATCGAGTGTTTTCGCGGACACGAAAAATCCCTTCTGCGGTCAGTATTGCATTATTTCGATTTTCAGTTTTCCGAAATAAACGTAGCCTTATTCTTTGTTTTCGAAGAATCTATTTGTAAGCAAACATCATTCATTTAACTGTTGGACTCTCTTTTGCGAATGAACACAGATGGAAACGAGATAACCGGACGAGTCATTCCGTTTCACAGGAAAGCGATTTTAAAACCGAGAAAATCCAGCTCGCCGAACAAACGAAGCGAATTCCGTCGCGTCTGCTTAATAAATTACGGTGATGCCCGCGGGAAGATTTCTGGTCGCAGGATCACAGGAGGAATCGGAGCGCGAATCGCAGCAAGCGTTTATTCCCCAAACAAAGCGGAAAAACGAGTCCGTTGTATAAACTATGGCGGTGAGAGGCGGTCAACTAAGGGGCACGCTTTAAAAGCGTCGAAAGCATCGAAATAAAATGCATTACAATAAGGGGGTCATTTTCTATGGAACAAAAGGGGAACCGGAGGATAAAGAGAGCTTGGATTCATTCCAGAGCCGCAACAAGCATTTACATAGGGTCGGGGATAGGTTGTCGGTGGAAGGGGAGGGGGGAGAAGGGTAGGGCGACAAGACAAGAGACAGAAAAATAGAGAGGGGGAAGGGGAGGAGGAAGAGCGCTAAACTAATCTAGTCTAATCTAAAGACGCTCCGACGATCCTCTCTGCGGTAATTTTCGTGGCGTTGTATTTATGTGCATTATGTGTAGATGAATATAATATAACTCGGAGATATTAAAATAAGCTCATCACCGTTAAATGAGCCCGTAGTTTTACGGAATAAATACAAATGCACGTCTAACATTATTTTATTACGTGAGAATAACAATAACAAGAAAATTTTGCCATAGGTCCAAACTTTGATCGAAGGAAAGGAAATAATAGCAAAAAGGTTATAATGCCTCACGCTGAAGCTAAAAATAATATTCTTGGGTGAATCCTAATTGATCAATATTTAAATATTTTTCTTGTGAATCAAATATGAGAAACATCTTCACTTATAAATACCTAATACAATTTCTATAAATTGAGGAAATTTAAAAATAATATAATATATCAAGTGTATTACTTCTTCGGAAGGACGATATCAAATGCTTATTCCTATGAGCGCGAATAAACGAACGTGAACAATCATGTCTTAATCGGAAGATATAGAACGTTCTATTTTTTATGATGAATTTATTGGAAACTGCCACAGAGAATAACAGGAGTATTGAAGCCGTTAAATTTTATGGAGATCTCTTTAGGGAAACTATGTAAAAAATTTAAAATGTTTCGACGATGGAAAATTTAGAAGGATTTGCTAAACATACTTGAGGAAAGGGGAAGATGAAATAAGATTTGGGTAGCAATTAGGTGTTGTGGAAAGCCCACACACGCATACACATGCATATATTCACCTCCATTAATCTTTGCAACAAACGTAGTATAATCAAACTAAACACGCTTGGAGATGGGAGAATAAATATTTCTTGATATGCATTTTATGAAATTGTAATGGTTGATTGCAAATAAAAACAGAGAAGTGACTGCAGGGATAGATATAATCATAAGGATTTCTTTGCAGTGAAATATGGCATTCAAATCCCTAGTATTACCATAAATTAATACCCGCCAATATTATCAACTCTAATTATGGAAGTCAGTTGGAAAAAAACAGATGTATTTGTAACAATGCAAAGAATCTTCTCTTATGTTAGCCGACTGATAAATCCTATATTTATTTTTATTAAAAATTCTATAAAACAGAGCAAATAAAAACAAAAAACTTCTGTAATTTTGCTCAACATTATGTCCAAATTGTAGCATCAGAAGTTAAAAAGCAAATATTAACTCCTCAATGTAAGTAAACTCGAAATATAGAATAAATTCACATTTTCAATTTTGAAGCACCTTTGGCTGACACATTAAACTTCTATTCAATGAAGCAATCAATATGTTTCTACGTAAACGATACCTGTTGCTTGATTTATTGCATGCAAGAAGTCACAATGGATGACGCTGCTTCTAAAAATCTTAATTTTTTATGTAACCTACTGATTTTAATTCGATTCCATACTGCTCGTACTTACGATGGCATATGCGTCAAAAAGAATCTTCTGGTTTAATTTGAAATACTTCTCATGACTTCATTAACTATAATGCCATAACATATACTATAGCTTTCGTCTTTCAACGGCAGCCAAGTAAGCGAGTGCGAACAGTAAGAAACCCCAAGTCGTAGTTGGAGACTTCAACGAGCGAGAAAAGAGAAATGAAACTAACCTTTGGTAGTGATTGGAGGCAATGGAGCCGGAGTGGGTGGCTGTGTCACCTCTCCAGGGCAGTTCAACTCGTCCGTTTCGTCGCTGCAATTGATTTTGCCATCGCACCGCTGCGTCTTGTGGATGCAACGTGTCAGGTCACAAGCGAACTCATCATGTGCGCACTCTGTCGTGGAGGGGACAAAATAAATAGGTATCGGGGAGGAAGGTTTCATTTTTTTGTAGGACAGAGGTTTCGTGTATCGCAAGGTTTGTTTCGTTTGATTGTATTAAAGTAAAATTATCGTGGTTGTGTTTTTTGTGTGTATTGCGGTTGCACGTATTTTTTGAAAAATCGAGTCAAATTCACGGCAAGGTACGGTGAGAGAACAAAACCCGGAGAGGAGGCAAGAAAAAGGTTAAGTATCCATTGTATCATGTCAAAAGGTCAAAGAAAGAAGAGAAGGAGTCGAAAGCGATCGGATTTCGAGAGTGTAAGGGTGAGGTCGTATAGCGAGGTTTAAAGTGTTAGCGAGTGGAGAAGCGTTTTCAAAGGGAATGAGAGAAGGATCAAAGGAAGTGGAACGCAAAAGAGGTGTTGGAACGAGACGAGGGTTTGGACAGGAAAGAGAGAAAGAAAAGGAGAGGGAAGAGAATTAGCAAATTGAGATGTAATTGAAAAACACTTTAAAAATAAATTAAAAATTTTTCAACTTGAGAAGAGACTGCTAAATGAATATGACAATGATTTTGTCGTAATAAATTCTACTTTTGAATAATTTAAGAAAATTTACAAATTAATAATAGGAATATAAATAAAACCATTTACTGTAAATAAAAATTGACAATAACTGTCAAAATAAATTAATAAAAGGCAAAATATTTGCTAAATGCATGAAAAATATATTTACCTCGAATATACTTGACTCAATATAAATAACAAATTTCATGAAATGTTTTTACTCAAAATATTCCGCCTTAAAATGAAACAATAAATAGTATGTGAACCGTATGGATGATTGAAAAAGAATAAGAGCTTAGTAAAAAGTTCTGAAGGTAATGAGTTTTCAGACTGAAATTTCAGAAAATATAATTTGCACTTTCAGAGTACCAATATGACAATAATAAAAAAAATCTTTGATTCCTTATAGATTACCTCAAACTTTTCCTAGCCAATATATACGAAAGTAATAAGGAATACTGCATGCACAACTATAACCAAGTATTGACAATCAGAAGAATACAAAGTTTGTTCCATACACAGTTATATAACATGAGATTGCTTTGCAGCACACCGGCTTTACAAAAATATCAAATTCTACAACTAGCTTACAAACACGTAAGACAAGCAGTGAGACGGAGATCTGTGACATGAATCCACACTGTGTCAAATTATCTCAATTATACGCCATCAAGGAAAACATGAAAAGATCCAGACAACAACCACAGCGTGCCAGATCCAGCTCTATCCAGATCGCAATATATTTATATGTATCGAACCAACGTCGTCACCCAGAGAAGTCAGTGACAGGCTCGACAGTGTACTGACGCCTGAAACCAATATTCATCATATGAAACAATCTTCCATTATTACGTCTACAGCACCATTTAGAAACCGCGACAGGTGATAATTTCTCCTCCCTAGATATTCATGATTGCCCTCTTACGTTTCCAAATGTATGGAATCCACGAAGAAAAAGACTGGCTGACCTTCACAGTCTGCTTCGAAAAAGTAATATCGACGGAGGATCTACCGGTTGACTGCCGAGTTTTACGGATTTGGCGGAAAGATACGTTGGAATTCATATGTGGCGCATCTCAGGTGGCTTCATGTCAATAGAGCCTAGGCACTAAACGCTATATACGAAACATTCAATTACATTACGATGCTTAACATAAAACATACTACCCATAGTAACAGAAAAGCAGAACTTATCACCAGACAACCCATAGACAATACTACTTAATAAAATATTCTCAATTTATCACAACTTTACTTACGATGCTACAAATTTTACAGACATGACAAATAAATAATAGAAAAGACAGTAGCTATTTTAACCAATTCTTACATTCATTGCGAGGTAGTCTTGAATTTCCTCAATTATTTGCCACCTAAATTCATCCAACACTAGGAAATACCGCCCTTCATAATTTTAACCTTTATTCTTCGATAATGCAGGGTTTTCATAAATTACCTGACCCATGCTAAAAATTTATAGTTTCAAAAATGTTATAGATAGAATACTCCGGTTTCATTTAAATCAGTGGTTCTTAACCTGGGATGCACAAACCCACTGGGGGTGAGAGATTGTGCTTTCTGGGGATGTGAGACATGCCAGATTTTTTTATAAGGTATCTATGTATTTATTAACTTGGCCTAGCGTGCATGGCAGATGTATTCACACACCTGAATAAACTCAACGCATCTATTCAAGGAACTAGGGTGAACACCGTAACGGAAAAGGAGAAGTTATCTGCTTTTATTCGGAAACTTCCAGTTTGGATAAAGCGTGTTGAGAAAAGAAATTTCACTAACTTTCCTTTGCTTGAAGAAACAGTTGTTTCGGAAAATGATGGAACGACCATCGCAACTGAAGTGACAAAACATTTGCTACAGTTGAGTGACTCTTTCCAAGGATATTTTTCCACTGGAGATCTAAATGAGGCAAAGAAATGGAAACTGGATCCATTTCTTTTTAACCTGGATTCGAACAACGATAGTGATTTGATGAAAGATGATCTCATTGAATTACGAGATAATGGACGAATCAGAATGGAGTTTGAGACAATGAAGCTTGAGAATATCTGGTGTGCTCAACTAGCACTTTTCCACAACTGGCAAAGACAGTGCTGTAGATCCTTGTGCCATTTGCGACTACATACTTGTGGGAAATAGGATTTTCATATCTCTTACACATCCAAACCAATGTCAGAAACTGCTTAAATGTGAGTGATGACATGCGTGTGGGTATTTCAGAAAAAGTTCCTCGTTTCTTGAACATCATTGAACAAAAGCAACAGCAGAGAGTCACTGAGCCGGTAAACTTAAAAAAAGTGTGTAATTTTTCATGTATTCTTAAGTTGAATCCGAAATTAAAATAAATATATCATTTTTAAAAAGTGTATTTTTTCAAGTACTTATTCTTCGTTTCACTGCGAAATTAAAACAAATATGTATACAAGTTTAAAGAACTGACCTACTTCAACGATTTTTAATAAGGGGTGCGAGAACATATTTTGAGAACCAAAGGGGTGCAGTCTGCAGTTAAGGTTAAGAACCACTGATTTAAGTTTACGAAAAACTGAAATTCATCCCATTTCTTAGTAGTTTCCAGATGTGTTTAATTTGTTGCTTGAAGAATGTCAATGCGATCCTTAATCTCCCAAAAGGGTCAAGTTGTTCATGAGCACGCCATACTTCAACAATCTAGATAAGAGACTTGGAACATAAATGTACCCTAAAAAGATCGCAACAACAGGAGCGAAATAAGAACTTAATAATTTATCGAAGATACTACCAATCACAACAGAGAAAATAATCCGCAAATAATCTGGAAACATAAGGAAAATATAAAAGGTCCATCTGTTGGATAAAGAGCCAATCTCAACTAATATTCACTTCATTTTCGAAACAATTCAACTGACTCGACAGCAATACAACTTTAAACGACTCTCGAAAAAGACAAGGAAAAGCCAAAGAATCTTCAAAAAACGATTTTTAAAACCTGTTATTTCTCACCTTTTTTATTACTAATATTTTGTAATTAATCAAAACGGAAGCGTTTCTTGTAAACATAATTACACAAACTACAGGTTATTTTTTCATGATTTGAACGCTTTTGTAACTACACCAAATCGCAGTTTACTTCAATAGGCACAAGAAAACATTTTTGGAATAAACACAATGATCATCTGGCGCATAGCATCTTCGATGCACTTCTTTATACTTTTGAAGGATGCTGTTACGCCAACGCGATACTCATTTAAGCCGGACGCAACGACGAAGGAAGATATAAAACCAAGGACACAAAATGATAGAAAGGGCAGGAATTTGGACCAAACCCGCTGGAAATAGAGAGATAGAGAGGGAGAGATATAGAGGGAGAGATAGAGAGAAAGAGATGAGGGAGACAAAACGCTTAGATAGTAAACAATCCTTGGTCCGTAGAGTACCAGTTGGAGTCGCAGGGCAGTCCCTTTCGTCGAAGCCATCGGCGCAGTCTCGCTTTCCGTCGCACAGCTGCACCGTGCAGATCACCTCCGAACCGTCCGAGCAACGGACTTTGTCGTCCGCGCGACAGCGGTCCAGCGGAGGCGCCGTGGGAACCGGGATCTCGAGTCCCGTCTTGTCCTCTTTCTCCTTTTCTCCATCTTCCTCTCCTTCCTTATCTTCGTCCACGACTTGGGGTCGGTCGACTTCGCCCGTGACTTCTTCGCTATCGATCTCTCCTTCGATGACCGATGGCACGGATTCGGGAGGCTCGGTGGCGGGAGGGAAGGGTTCGGGAGGAGGAGGCGTCGGGAGGGGGGCGGGGGCTTCGGTCACCGGGGGCGCTGCGCCGCGCGGGAGAAAATTCAAGGGTGTTATTGTGCGATTTAGCGTGCGGTAAAGAGCGTATGGAGGAAAGGAAAGCATTGGTAAATGTAAAAGGAGGGAATTGGGATAGAGGGTTTGAATATAATGCGGATTAGCGGTAAATAATAGCGAGGTTATCCGAAGGATAGAGAGAGAAAGTAATCGTGGAGGTGAAATAGTGCGATGAGACGAGATGAAACGAGAAGGGGAAGGTTAAAAAGAAGTAGAGAGAAAGAGAGAGAGCGGAAAGAAAAAGATAGAATAAGATAGGGAATTACATACGAGCAAACAAAAGAGTAAAAGAAAAGTTAAAATATCGAATAAATAATCAGTAAGGTACACGGCGGAGATATGAGAAATAAGGTCGCGGAAAAAATATTCATGAATTATATTGAGAAAATGAGATACTCAGATGGAAGAAAATATATATATATATACCGTTAAATAAATATTTTCGTATAAAAATTTAGTTATTATTTGGAGAAAAATGCATATTAGAAAGAGAAAATTCTCAATTATTGTTGCGTAAAGATTTCATAGCCGGAAAAAGGAAGCCAAAAATAGGCATGAATTATTGAAAAGAATATATAAATTATCAAAATAAATATTAAAAACCGAGACAAAGTGATGTTCCATTTACATTAAATTAAATAAAAAAGATTAACGAAATTGACATAAAAGTTTTGAGTTATGGCAAAGAAGATAAAAAGGGAATTCAGAAAAAATAGAACAAGTATAAAAGAAAGAGAGACAGACGATTATATAATAGTTGCGAGGGATAATTATATTATGCGAAACGTTAAAAATGAATGGAAATATTCGTTCATCAGCGTTGCCATGCAGAAATAATAAATGCAAAAAGAATAGAATTTGGAACGCAGGAGTAACAGAGTGATAGATCAAGGATTTTCGAGGTAAGGGAATCAGGAAAGAACCAAATAAAGAGAAACGAGGAGAAAAAATGTAGGATTTCGTGCGATTTAAAAAGTAACATATACAAAAGATACACGTACATGCAAACTTATATGCTAAAAAATCTCAAAAACAGAATTCTTTCTGAATATAACTCGACCAAAATTCGATGAACCGCCAAAATTTGAACTGTAATAAGGGTTTTTGTTCTCTAGTCCAACGCTTTGATCAGGTTATTTGAACAACTTCGCTCATGCGACGCAAATGCTTGTGATGTAATACAAATGTATCCGTTAGAAAAATTATATTTCTTAGAATTTTGGTCTCATTATATGCAAAAGAACAATGATTAGGCTCAGGAAAGTTAATATTTAATGTACGAATCTAAGCCGATATTAGGTGTGTACAAAAGTTCTTGAATTAATAAAAGTATTTTAAATATAAATATAATTTTAATAAAATTCGCTCGTATTTTGGGACCAAGACCTAGAATTTCTTTATGATGTTTTCTTTATGATGCCGTGTTCTACGATAAAAAGTCGAATAACAAAATTTTAGAGTTATTGCCGCAAGGGTTTAGAATTTAATTTTGAAAGTTTTGAAATTATATATTGCTTCAGCATTAAATGCTACACATTATAATATTTAAGTTACAATCAGCTGCTTTTCTCTACATGGATGATTTTTTAGTTTAATAAAAATATTGAATTTATGCGAAGTTGAACCAATTTGAATCTTTTACCAGACATGACTTCACCAAGATAAATTCTACAAAGATAGGTTATTTACACATATCAATAACATTGATGCAGAAAAAATCATTGTTCAATTTCACTTTTTTCGTCCACATAGAGTTCTCAACACATTTTAATGTTGCGCCGAAACAGATAATTACTTCAATCAATCGTTGATAAGTGGCGTAACTAGGAACAGAAGGGCCCGCGGCAAAATATTATCAGTGGACCCTCTCCCGACCAACAAATACATACTTTCAATTAAAACTGAAATACATTTTAACACTTATCAAGTAGCACATATTGTTCAATTATCAGGAATATGCTGAAAAGGCTAGCTAGGCTTTTTAAATTACTGTCAAAAAATAATAATTAACTTGAAAGTCATTCAGAAATCAGGATAAAAAAGAGAATCGCAAAAAATCTTAATTTCTTCTATATTCGGATTAATTCGAGCCCCCCCCCCCCCCCCTCCCCCCTCTCGGCCTCTTGAGCCCGAAGCGTTTCCACGCCACCCTTTTCTTACGCCACTGTCGTTGATGCTTATTCGAAGTGTTTTTCTTAATATTTGAAACATTTCAATTTATAACATTTTTTTTATCCACTTGTACACACCTCAAGGACATACTTTCACCTTTTGACTTAATGTCTCATCGAAATGACAAAACACATCGTTTTTAAAACGAATACTGAGGAACTGATTCATAACGTTACAAAAGAATTAAGAATAAAAGCGAAACTGTTACTAAAATGGCCACATGCTTGATAAAAGTATAACACCGGGATATAAAATTAAACACCATCGCAACATCTGAGAACAACATCATAAAAATTTTAATATTTTAAGCAAATCTAGTTAGTGCAACATGGTTAATATGTTCAAGGGAGCGGTATTCCGCCACGTTTAATATTCTGTGTGACGCTTTCTTCTAATTTGAGACTTCGAGGCACAGCAGATCGATTAGTTAACAGTCTTTGCGGCATGCACGTTGGTTAAGAAAATGCGTATTATTGTTTAATCGGTTAAAATTATTAATTAGGTGGCAAGAAGCTTTGAAAAATCGTGCCATTTCTTAAGCTCGACATGCAGCGCATTGGTAAACAACAGAGTATTGTGAGGAAAGGAGGTGTGCGTAGGAATAGGAGGGTGGGGACAAGTTTTGTCAAATTGTCATGGGAACCAAAGGAAGGGGAGATAAAGCTGGGAGGAAGGCGGCGACAAGTGGCTCGAGGAAAAGGCGGAGGAGGTGAAAGATTTCGTCAAACTGAGCACTAGTTAAGCAGCTTAGAATGAGACCATTCAACAGCAGGGCAGTGTTTTCGATTCCCAACTTCCTGTAGAAACGCAAGCTTGGTTGCACTCATGGATATAGGCCACATACTTTTTGCAGGCGATGTCTCCGTTGGCAGGGAATTGTATTTACAATGGGATTGAGCGAGAGTGAGCGAGTCGTGAAAAATTTCATCGGGGTTCTTCTTTACTCTGCAGCATGCAGAAGAGAAGCCACCGCCATTTTGTCTAGGAGGTAGTAGTGCACCAGATGGGCATTGCAGTAAATAGTTCCTCGCACAGCGAGCGAGCAGCCCCCTTTGTTTCGGGAGAGAATTTGCTAAACAGCGTGAAGTTTTAACCCGATCACCACATGTTACTATATACAATGTTTGCGTCAGCATTAGTGTCACATATTTCATATGCTTTGATAAATAAACAACTAAAATTGATTATATGGCAACCGCCAACCTTGGTTAAGAACATGAAACTATGTACAGCATTAGTTCTTCTTGAAATGTAGAGTAAATATATATATACAACAGAATTATAAATGATGAAAGCTTAATAAGAATTTAATGAGACAGCAATATTCATATACATATATTCACTTTAAATAATGCTATATTAATTTCTTAAAAATTAGAGTTGTTATATATACAACACCGAAAGCTTGTTAAATAGATAAGTTGTACATAATAATAATAATATCCTGAAAGGAATATTAATGATGAAGACATTTAACTTATTAGAGTTACAATGTAACAAAGAGATACCCAGTAATACCACAAACCAATGTTCCTAAAAATTTATTTGAATAAGAAAATACTGCATTATAAGTTAAACTTAAATCTAAAGATTGTACCCACAGGAATATAAAAGTACGTAAAACTTATGTTAAAATTTAATCATATTCTTCTAAAGCTAGAAAATCTCGATTAATCAAAATCTTATTAGTTAAATTTATCTTTTGCAAACAAACACGTTTCTCTCTCATTTCCTTAAAATACGACTAACGGTAGCGAACAAATTCACTGTGACAACGAATATCATCATGAAAACGTTCAATTTTTTTCAATTAATCATTTTACAGAACGAGAGTGTCTATTAAAAATGTTCATTAGGAAATGTATTTAGTTTAAGTCATCCCTCGCTTTGCAGGGTTCTGCTATACACAACCTTTTCCAGGAGCGCATGTAGCGTGCAAAGCGAGTGAGGGAGATGGGTTTTATCAAGTATCCATCTAAAACTAACAATGTGAGAAAATATTTTTAAGACTATATAAGTACCTAAGTTACACGAAATTGTCGCCATATTAAGGTTACTGTCATTCGACAATTTGATCTCATTTTATTGTCCCTTTTCTACAAAAATACAATCCAAAAAATTTACGAGGTATATTATTAAAATCTATTTTTCAAATTCTAATCTACTGTAAACATTCTACTCTTATCTACTCAAGTGCTTCTGAGTATTCTATCTCTAACCTGATTTAAAATGATGATAGCAAGAATAGTGGCTCTACACAGCAGGACTGATTAATTTTGAGCTCTGCCGCCCTTAAAAGCAGTCAATTAGTGCAATATATTTCAATGTGCATATGCAGTTGTGTTTATATATACTTGTAGATAAATAAATAAATAAATTGGTTTCGAATCTAAATTTCGTAAATAAACATAAATGAACTCACGGCATCCAAGCTCATCAGATCCATCTGCACAGTCTTTGTGACCATCACATCTTGCGTCCACGCTCACGCACCCAGCTTGTCTGCAAGGCATCTGACCTTCCGGGCATTCGTGAGGTTTGCTAGGCTCAGGTGCTGCATTTTGGTCAATGGTCAAAACAAGGGCATAGGGTCGTTGGAGTCGGGTTTGGCGGGCCAGTCGAAAGTATTTTTAGAGCCGATTTTTTTACGATAATGAAATAAAGTCGCACGCGAGAAAATTCCATTGTTTCCGTGGTTATGAGGCATTAGTCAAATGTTTTACATTCCGTTCGAGAATAGGATGTCGAAAATGGAGAATTTTCCCAGTAAATCCCGATTCGATAAAATACGTAGAATTAATTATCAAAATATGCCAGTGAAAATTTCAAGCGAATTTCATCGCAAGTTTTCGTTTGGGAAAGGAGTATGAATGCGTGCGACGAAATCAAGATGAACGCGGCGTAAAAAACGGCGTCCCGGATATCAATTCGAAGTTTTCAGATCAGCGTCATTTTACCGATTCGACGCATTTTATTCGAAAATAAAGTTCGATTAAACAACCCACGTCGAGTCGCCACAATCATTTTACCCGTCGAGTTATCATAAAAAAAGGAATACGACGCCGCCACGTCGTTAATAACGAAATTTAATATCGTCCCAGATTTAAGGAATGATTTAAGAAGCAGAGCGGACGACGAAAACGCAGTAGAGCGATTTTTATAATATTGATAAAGTTTTCAAAGTTACGACGGGATCCAAATTTTTTCGAAAAAATTATGATCGCATAAATTGAAGAGGTGGAGTAAGTTACATCCCACGAGAAAGTTTTAGTTTTTTCATTTGCAAAAAAATGGAAGCGTTCACGGAAAAAATTACGGGGAGACATTGAAAATAGATACGTGAGTAATGTTATATGAGAACCAAAACATTGAGATTGGGAAAACAGATAAAAGTTTGTAATAAAAAAAACGCAAGGCACAATGTGAAATAAAACAAGGAATTCCAGAGAGATAGATTTATGGATAGATAAGATTAGAGCAGGGATATCGCATGAACCAAGTGAGATGAAACGATTTGAGCGAACGCAGCGAAGAGGTGAGAGGTCGAAGCGAGTTAGGAAGTGACCCGAGTAATAGAGCAGCGAGGTTATCAGAATGAGATTATTTCGGGTTTGGGGTGGAGAAAAAAAAACAAATAAAAATAAATCAGAAAAGGAAAAAACGGGAAGACACACAAAACAAAACAAAGACTAAATAAACAAGTACTACACAAAAATACGTATGCAGCACCAGGAAAAAAGCGACAAAAACGAAAACTAAAAAAGATACCGACTATTAGCATCGGAAAGTAAACAATAATTATAACGAAAATTAGTCGTAAGTCACTGACATCAATGATAACGACTAAAAACATAAGGATTAATGAGCATCTTCACAACAAGGGCAGTAAACTAGGTTTTTGTCGACATTAGTCTTTACTTTTCAAGACTCTCCGATTTACCGAAATTTCAAAGAAATAGGATCCAGTTATCCACGCATTGGTAATTAGTGTTATAGCAAAAAGAAAGCTTTATCAATCGTTGTAGCGAAAATAATTAATTTGATTAAACTTTTAAGAAATCTTTCAAACCTGGATTCAAAATCAACACATTCGCATAACCGAAATTAGAAAACTTATAGAAAACCTGCATTTTGAGAAAACGCATTTACGTAGATAATATAAAACCAAGGAAGCGAAAATTCGTTCTCGGAACAAAACCATTAAGATAATTTCCGGACGTTTCTCAGAAATTCATTTCTTGCGTTCTTGGCAATTTTTACGTAATCGGACGTAACGAAAGAAGTGCTTTCAAACTTTGGCTTCCAATGGTAGCTAAAGACAGCAGGGTCAGTAGAAAAGGGACACGCCGTGATTTTTAAAAGTATCGATATGAAGAATGCGAACGAAGCGTGAATTCCACCACGGTGGCGACCGAGAGGTTTAGATGGAGAAGAGGAAAACGAACCTCCGAAGTCGCGGAAAAGGAATCCATCTGCAGTCACTTTGAAGTCGCCGAGGGTTCGGTAGCTCCGGATCTGTCTCTCCAGAACGCCGCGGATGGCCTCCGTGTCGTTGTTACCAACGGTCCCGAGATCGAGAGTCACCGTGCTGAAGAAAATGTCGGGATTTTTCCTGGAAAATAGCAGTCGATGGTTAATGCACTAAACTAGAACAAGGTCGCTCTAACTCCCTGGAATGAAATAGCTTTCCGCGGCGGAATACTAATTCTTCTAATGATGTTACGACGGTAACGTCTGCCGTTTCCACAGTAGCGTGAAAGAGAGGAACCTTATTCTTATCTTTTTTCAACAAAAAATAAGCAGTAATTTTCCGTCGTTTTCAATTACTTAGGCATTTTTATGCAGTAGATTATACCTATTATATTTTCACAAAAGTGACATATTGTACATCTGAGTCAACCGTTGCCATGGAACTACAGACGGAATCCAGAGATAGTGAGAAAGAGAGAGACAGAGAGAGAATGTGGGGAAAGTGAGAAGGGTGCAGGAAAATACACAGGTTGAAGGAATCGACTCCTCAGAATGGAAACAGACTTACTCTATCTTAATCACTGTGGAAGACTGCCTGCCAGGAGTGTTCTTGTAAAGTTCGTCCACCGCTCTGGTGATGTTTTGGGCAATCATCCTGTACATGGGACTGCTTCGGTCCTTGAGGTCATTGTGGTATGGCTCGTTGACGTTGATGATGATGCGATAGAAGCCTAGAAATAAGACGAGAGTATACGTGAAAATATTTGTATTCTTTTGTGCATAATAACCTCGCTAGCAATGATTAGCCTATCTGCATACTATCAAAGCGTTCGCACGATGCTAGTAAATGTGTACTTTCAAATGTATAACTGTCGAAATTCTCAGCATCTAACGGAAAAATTATAATAATTATTATCATTATTCAAGAACGCACCCGAAAGTAACCATAAAAATGACTTTCACTGTAGCTTTTCTCGGGATTTAAATTGTTTGTTATTTTTCGCATTAACGTTATAAGAACTACTTAAAGCTTTTTCTTTTTTTATCGAAAAAATATTCGTTTAAATTCATTGATAAAATGTTACAACAAGGTTCTCGTATTAACTCATCCTAATTTCCGAAAATGACCAGATGGCCACGTAAACCAGGAGTCGCCAAACGTTTTACTAAAGGGGCCACATGAGGCTTTGTATACCATCGTGCGGGTCACATATGACCTTTCATATGACTTTTTTGGCCGTATGTCATATTTTAAAGAGCTATTTTTGGGAATTATTTTCTTGATGTATGTCATGAGTCTATATTAAAAGTGGGGGTGTCGGTGGTGTAGTGGTAAGGGAGTTGACCTGCTACGCTAAGCGGCACCGGGCACGAATCCTGCGAAAGTGGGATTTTTCCGAAGTTGCCTGTCCCCCTACTTGTGCGGTTTGAGGAGTCAACGCTCCGTCCTTAGGAAGGGACGTTAAACAGTTGCCCCCCTTGGTGCTATTCGCAAAGAGTAGGCAAATGCCGATACCGGGTTATCCTCCTCCCTTCTGTGTGTGTGTCCGGTGTGGAAGGCAAAGAGAAACCACCACACCGTGTATGTGTATATATATTCCCTAGTCAAAACCAATCAGTGAATTGGTAGGACCTGTCGTAAGACAGACCACTAGAATGAATTAATATTAAAATTATACTGCATCAACGTAATCGAAAAATATCGTTTATATTTCATAAATTATATCTAATTACACGCATGTGTTAAAGAAAATGAAGAGGTAAGATGAAATCATTGCGCGGACTGCCGGTCGTAGTTTTGGGACCTCTGACCTTGACATTAAACAGCCGTCTATCCCCCCCCCCCAGGATTAAAAATAGTCATGTTTCCTTCGCCTGTAGTGCGTTTTAACCTTATGCATCCCGCGAATAAAATTAACGGGTACATGTCTTTCGAAATCTTTATCGGAACAGATTCTGATGTTTCGCAACGCGTCGAGCCCATCGTAGGCGGAGTAATATACGAGATGCTCTAGCGATCGGCTGGTAACGAACCTCGCTATGGCATCGTAAAGTTACGACATCACGTAAACGTAGAAGAAAAATGAACGCGGAGAATGAGCTGAACTACGTGCGGGCTAATATCGAAAGATTTTATTGAATTTGATGAGAAAAGTAAGGACGTCGAAAATATTAAATGACAGCTTTTGCTGGATTTATGTAATTCGCTCCACTTTGACACTTTGGCAACGTTAGGGACGGTAATAGCTAGCAGAATAAAATTATACCAGAAAATTGTATCAGCGGCTTTTGTATATTAAAAATTTATAAACAGTGAAATTTTACCATTTCAATGATTCGTTCTTACTGAAATTTACAAAAGTATTAATCATTCAAAATTGTTTCGTCAGTAATAGTTTGAAATAAACCAAATATCGTAAACTACAGCTATTTTAATAATTATTTATTTCTTATTCTACTCGGTAGCTAAAGATTTGTCTTTCCAGACAGCGCAAGAGTGCGAAAATTAAAAAAAAACATCGCAGGTCAAGGTAAAAGTTCCACTTAGAAAATGCTCGAAAACACTCGGACAATATTATCCCAAGGAGAAACCATGAAATTCACCAAATTGAAAGAAACTACTAACCAACCGCTTCATCAAAGAAATTTTAAGGAGGAAAACGTTTTCCTGCAATTAACGGAAATCTTTCCGCGATTTTGCCCTCGGTGATACGGAATAGTTTGCAGTTTGCACGGTAACGACTAAAAAAATCTATTTAACTTCCCCGTGAGCTTCACTTTACTCTCTTATAATTTCTTTCCCAATTACTCTGTATTTCGATAAGTCTCCCGGTTGACCACTACTATCTCCGAAGAATAAAGATGTTGGACAGTTTGAAGGGGAAGGACACTTACCGCGAAATGAAGGAAAAAGCAATAAACCGGGAAGAATGGAGGAGAGGGAATTGAAGAAGGGCCGGCTGAATCATGGATCTGTCATAAGACAACACTCGTGATGAAAATGATCTCCGTTGAAATAAAACTTTTCCTTAGATATGAACAGAATCCACCTTTTCTCGTTTGCATAATCATTCGCATTATGAACTCCTTCCATATCAATCTCCATATTCTACCTACTTCTTATTCGATTACATTAATCAAATACTTCTTCAGTACCTCTTAAGCTTTTTCCTGCGAAAATTACTCTTTTTAAACTATGCACCACATAGAGCTTTATATCTATACGTTTTCATTCTTTTTTCTTGAAGTTGAAGCATCAATTTCTTACATTAGCATTACATTCATCGGAGTTTCCAACAATCCATATTTGACGCCCCTATTTAGACCGCAAGGCACTTGATATGACATGCAAGCACTCTATTTTTACCCTTACCGCGGGTGCAATTAAAGACTTATACCGTCCACGTCTTTGTATAATGCATATAATGTGCCTCTATGTTTTACTCATGTTGAAATGCAAGATGTTAGTATATCAAAAGATATAGGTAGTGGAGTTGGTTTATTTTTAAAATTCGAGTCTCGAATTCGCGATTTTTTTTATAAATTGTGTCTGCAGGTGACATAAAAGAATAAAAACTAAGTTTTCATTTGTATAACAATATGTAAATTTTGGCCTTGAAGAGGGTGTAAGGGCATGCGGTTGCAATGATTCGTTTCCCATCACAAATGTCACCGTCATTATCTTCCCGCAGTCCTCTCTTTACCCTTTCCTTCACCGACCCTATTCTCCCACTCCCTGCTCGCAAGATTCATTCATTAGTGACACAAACACTGAAGCGCGAATTCCGATGGCTTGCGCAACCTATTCCGCTTTCTAGTCTCCAACAGCTGCGTGTTAAGAGGATAAATTGAAAAAACAATAAATAATTTTCTTGAATTTACGCCAATATACGCGCACGTGCGCGATAAATCGAAGGATCGTTTCATTTGCACATAACATCCGTTCAATAGTAAGTTCGGGTAAACAAGAATCAAATACGGACGAACAGAAATCGATACAAGCGGGAAAAAACCCATTCACCTTATTTTCTTTGTTTGTTTGCATGGAATTTTCTGGCTGATCAACCTCTTGGAATATTATAGCTATTAATCCTTCCACACCGAATACATACACAAGGGAGGAGGAAAATCCGGTGCCGGCTTTAGCCTAATCTTTACGAAGCCCATTAACCTTATAATTGCCGCGTTATGTAATGCAGTTTACTATCAGGACAACATGATTCACTGAAGAATGTGAGTTCATTACTCTAAAACAGTGCTTCCAGAACTATGGTCCGCGGACCATTTGTGGCCCGCGTAGGTTTCCAAAATGTAATTTTTAAGAATGAACCGCATATTTAGCTGAATGCTTTGTGGGAAATGTTAATCAATTCTTACACTATCGCAGGTATTCAATACTTTATTAACCCTTTGTTAGGCGCGCAGGCGTTAAGTGTACGCCAACGCATTTTTAAATGCTGGCAATTTGTAAATTTTGCTTCATATGCATTGTTCTTTCATGTAACCTATGTGTAATGCATAAGTAGTCGAATAAGTTGTTTGCAACTTTTTAGCTATTGTTCTTGAGGAGTAAAACAGACGCAAAGCTGTGCGCGTCGCTTTTGACGTGCTATATTACTTTCATAGTTTAGAAATAAAATGTATTTTGTAATATGTTTATTATGATGTTGTTCGTAAAACTATTTTATATTTCACAAATTTCTCCTAGAAATTTTTGAAAATAATTCTTGCAATAAAACAAAAACTAGTCAGACGGCCCTAAACAGACAGAAACCTGTGTAATACATTTGAAAATGTCCAAATAAACTACGTATCCAATTAACGCCTTTTCTTAAACGTAGTTACAGTAAGTACGTTTGTGTAAGAAATAAGGTGGTCCGTAGGGCCTGGAGGGCTGCTGTAGTGGTCCGCGGAGCTCAAAAGTTTGGGAATCACTGCTCTAAAATATACCTTACACGTCTCCCTGTAATAAATATCTCGGAAAGGAAGCGTACCTCGCTCTTACAATTACCGCTATCTTCTCGAGACCGCGTAATGGAGTAAATCCTTCGATTCCAAGTGCTAACAAAACGGCGAGCGAGCTTTGGAGTGTTAATAGTCTTGTTACATTTTGTTTCCGCAACAACCTTGAATAGAAAGAAGGCGACTAGATACACACACACACATATAAATATAAATATATAAATAAATATATTTAGAGGGGGCTGCCTCGGTTAACACGTAAGCTTAGATAAGCGGGGCTCGGACAATCGAGACTCTACTGTATTTAAATTATACAATAGAATATACAAATTTAAAACTATACAGTATTTTTTAAAATTATTTTTTAGTACGCGAATTATACCTTGATGATTTTGGATTGTTTAGGGGCCCCGCAAATGCTGATCGCCCAGGGCCCCGCACCCCCAAAATGTCAGCCCTGTCTATATACATATACAGGCATGGATTTAGGAGGTGCGAGGCGATAGTGGCCCCTAGCCTATAGTGGATTGCGAGATCTCTAGGCGATAGTGGTTTGCGGGGTCCACGACTCGCGAATTCTGGAAACGTGTGGTTAAATTTTGTGGAGGAAAACAGGCTAACAATTTTTTATAATTTATTTGCAACTTTTATTTTTACAATATAGTTGATGAGCTTCCGAGGTCGATGTCGATCGCATCTCAAAGTATTCGAGTGGAATCATTAGAAATAATTATTTTCTCAATGATACTAGTCAGTTGAGACAGGACTTGGCCAACTATTGTTTACGAGAATCTTTGTCATCAGTTAGGATAGCTATGTGACCGTTTCTTTTAACAATCAATGCATACATTTCTTTCCCCTCTCGCGCTAAGCTCTTGACTAACAAACTATCTAGCGGCTCTAGGCGCGAGTCCCCCAGTGGGGCGAGTCCCCAGACGGTCGCCTATATCGATATAGATATCGCCTGGTCCTAAATCCGCCATCGTGAATGAAGAGGATATTTGGCTGCAGGCCAAGGTAAGAATTATCAGAATTAATAAATAAAAAATCATTCGGACTCTTTCAAAACAAAAGAAGGAATCTCGTTGATTTAGTTTTTTTTTAGAATTAACAAGCGAGTAGTACACATGCTTGTGGTTTTAAAATTTTATTGTTCCCATATTTTCTTATCGAAATAAAAATGTGTAATGGTACAATTGAGTATGTAGTATTCCACATATAATTCAAGGTGATGGCACTGAAATTCAGTCCTATTTAAACGGTTAACTGAAATGTTTAAAAATCAGTCGACGTTTTTCGAGCGTCACTTAAGAGACGAAGGCGCCTATTTTTATCGCTTTACTTGTACGTCTGTCCTCTACACATGTAGATAAGGTCCTTAACAGATGGATACTTGGATCAAAGCGCAATACAATATTAACTTTTTTACTCTCCATTACCATTCGATTTTTATATGGTCATTATTGAAAGTCGACAGTTAGGTTAGTGGACTGAATCGCTAACAAACATCAATTCTTCTCTGATGTTTCGAAACCTCAAGCCTTCCCTAGTTCCTTACGTAATTTTTCAATGACCGTGTGCAAAAATAAGATTTTTTAAGGGCAGTTAACATTCTAGCGACCTTCTCGCCGTTATCTGCCCAACATTCTACTACCCACCTCTTTTACCCCTTCTTCTCCTTCCCCTTTCTCTTATACTTCCCCACCCACCCTTCCTTATACCGCATTCCGATGCTTTTAACACCAACCTTATTGTTACCCAGAGCGCCTGCAATTCCTCTCAGGTTACATTACTAATGAATCCACACAAATGCGAGGGCTATGTATCTAATGTTACACTAGGCAATTTAGCAGTAATTTACGGGCTACTCCATACACGGCATATGTGCGTCTTTGAGGCTCTTAACAAGATTATTCCGATTGCAAATAACACGTTTGGTCTACTGATATTTTGGTGTATTTATTTAAATCACAATTATAATAAATTGTGGAATAGGTATTTTCCGTGGGAAAATGCAATATTATTTATTTAGATGTCATCCCCGTGTCACGGAAAACATTATTACCACAAGTAAATTCAAGCCGTTTTTTCTAGTAGCGAAGTGAAAATAAGTTATAATAACCCTCATGAATTATTGGCCTTATTCAGAATGTCTGTGAGATATGTACTTTCAATGGTGTTTTTAACTCCGTCTGAAGTTGGTTTTACAAGTTAGCATTAATTAGAACCAGTGGCGTACCGGAAAATGCGTAGTCTCCCCGCCAAAACAAAACTGAAAGGCCTTACGAAAGAAATATGGGCCCGCTTTGGCCATACCTCCCCCCTCCCGCTGCGCGGGGGTGTCCGGTACACCACTGCTTAGAACTCATCCTTTCTGTTTTCACTAATTTTCTCTGCGTCCATCGCTTTGGTCTTTGAAATGCTGCTGGACCCGGATAACAGCAAACATTCGCGACGCAACCGGTTAAAATATGCCATTTCCTCAACGATCGAACCATTCAAAGGCCGCATCGAGTACGCGACAATGCAACAAGAAACTGGCATTCATAGGTAGAATAGTACGGAACACTACAGAGAAAGTACGCGAAACATGCTACTTATCACTGGTAAGACCACAAGTGGAATACGCAGCGAGCATATGGGATCCGTACGAGAAGGGACACATAATTCAACTAGAAAGAGTACAGCGCAGAGCAGCCAGATTTGTAAAACAAAAGTACGAACATAAGGAAAGCGTCACCTCTTTATTGAGCGATTTGAACTGGGTATCACTGGAGGACCGTAGATTGCACTCAAGGTTGAAACTTCTAGAGAAATATAGGTCAGAATGTCTAAAAGAGGAGGTAGTGGGAATAATTGTGGCACCGACGTGTATAGGTAGAAATGATCGAGACGATAAAATACGTGAGATCGATTGTAGGACGGAGCGTTATCTAGGCTCGTTCTTTCCGAGGACAATAAGAGATCACAATAGGAAATTTCGAATTGCGTTAGACAATCTTTAGGTAGGATTTGGTGCATCGCACCCCCTGCCACCCACCAACTTGGTGAATTGCAGGGTAACTTGTAGATGTAGATGTAGATGCAATTCTCTACGAATACCTTTTCACGACACAAAGGTAGTAGCACCATGTTTGCCGCAGCACTCGAGCTCTTTAAGAACGAAGCGAGATGCGCGTGAGCGCTCACCGACCGAGCTTGGCTTCGATTAGGATGAGCAATTTGCTCGCTTTAACGGCTGGACCGCAGTTTACAAAGGCTACGAGATTTCGACGGCGTAACAATGACAGTGGACCGCATTTGGGAGATCGAAACCGTTGCGCTACCAGCCTCGTCTCTCAACTGGCAATTGAGAAATTAAACAAGACGCTATTAAAACGCACATATCTCGATGGAAAACTTACTTAATACTGCGAACGCTTCACTTTTTGCCCTTTGATAACTATATTAACGACGGCATACACGAGAGGAAATACGACAGCGGCAAAAGTTGAGAGCGAGGAAAAGCAGACGAATACGTGACCATAATTTAATCTGCCGACAGACTGAGTTAAGAGTGCTAAATTTATTCTGAATTCTACGATCGAATCAAGCGACTTCCGGTTAAGGTTGTGCGCGCTGCCAGAATGTGTCGTCTTGGAAAACCACAAAGATGGATGTTTGACAATATACGAGCGGAATATTTACGCGTTGCCTCTTCATTCTTGCCTTGGGAAGGGATCGCAATTCTCGGAATGCAGCGGCCAGGATGGAGAAGTGGGTTGGGAAAGAGACATCGGGGACTCCTTATCTCGACTGTTTCAAATAACTCTCTCGCATTCCATTCCTCTAATTAATCATTCGAAGGATTTCCAGGGTAACGATAATCAAACAAGAGCAATATTTCGCGAATTTTGTAAATTGTTCAGCAAATAACACCATTTCTCGACTAGCAATTTCCTTAGAGAATTCAAAAAATAATTTTAATTGTAATAGAACACACTACAACTTGTGTCGCCTAGACGTTCAAAAATTGTTGCAGCTCGTCAAATATTTATTTGAATAATTAAACGTTAAATTCAGCGAAGAGAAGAAATTCAATATAGCTCGAACGCTTGACTTATCGATTGCATTTATAAAACACATCTTCAGTACTTTAAACTTTTTCCTGCAAAAATTATTTTTTTAAAACTATGCACCACATAGGGCTTTATATCGACACATTCTTTTTTCTTGAAATTTAAGCTTCAATTTCTTATTTTAGCATTCCACGCATCGGAGTTTCAATCAATCCAGAATTCACGTCCTTATTAAGACCGCAAGCCACTTTATATGACCGTTATTAAAATCTAAATTTCAAATTTTAACCAAATTACATTCTTTTTGTTTTGCTTACGAAATATTCATAAAACCAAAATTTAGAAAAATTAAACCGATAGTTAAGCTTTATAGGTAAAAGGAAAATAAAAATCAAGTCAGCTCTAATTATAAGCACATTTCAATTTCAATAAATCTGGGAATAATGTTTAAAAAAAACAGCAAGCTTTCATAGAAAGCTGGCAAATGAAAAGCCTCTTTTACAATCTTCAAAACCTTTCTCTCTAAATTTAATCAAATGAAATCGACGTGCATTTAAAATTGCCGCCAGAAGCCTCCGACAGCGCCAGGCGAATATTTCTCATAATGGCCACAAGAGGACACCACCAGCAGTCTTTGACGGCGCTACATCTGGTGACAATCTACCTAAGCTCTAGTGATACTCCAAGTACGAAAGGATACGACGCGCGTTTTTTAAATTGAGAATAACAAAAGTATAGAAAAAACACAGGGAAATTTTAAAGATTTAATTAGTTTAAATAGACAAAATTTAACTCTAGAAACAAAAAATATTTTTCGTGAATATTAATTATAATTTACCTATATTCAACAGCAATTTTTCACTTTGAAGTGGGCAATTACGTTATTTAGGATAATTTAAATTGGTTTAATTTGAATATATATATATGTGTGTGTGTGTGTGTAAACAAAATAATCAATACGAAATTCAATTTGAAACGAAAAGATTGGCTATAAATCAATATTTTTACCGTGGAATTATCATCCAAGGATTATAGACTTTTTGTCATTGGAACAAAGTTCCGATTCAGTAAAACCCATTAAAGAAAACTTGTCGTTTCATATATCCTGTCGCGTATTTGTAATAAGGTCAAAGTAGGTAATGGCCTAGAGGCAGATTTTTTATGAATTTATTATGATCCGTAGACTGACGGATGTGCAGACAAACCATATACATGAGCGATTTTTTTAGGAAAAAGGTGCCAAAAGATGAGCGGGAAAATAATTTGGTTTAGGGGCAAGAAATTTACAAATCCGCCACTGCAAATATCTATATATGCATTAAAAAGACCACGATATTTTGTCGCTCTTATATCTAGTGACTGGCAGGACCGATTTTGTTGATAATTGTCTTCAATTGAAGCTCTAATCGTGCATATGCCAGAAAATTATCAAAACTCAAAATTTCAATAGGAGCTTGGAATTCGGATATAATAAAAGGCAGTTCTCACTTTGTTTTGTGCTGACGGTCGCGCATCTTATGGTGAATTATGGTTTAACGCGAATAACTCGAGAACGGAAATTACAATTTCGACGAGTTTTTCGCAATATACTACTGTGATCTACCTCTCGCACATTTAAAACATGCCGTCGCCTATCACAAGGTCTTGGGTTCGATTCCATGAGCGTTTGTTTTCTCCATTTCATCAACGCAGGTGAGTGTAGCATATTAATTATTTGTGTATTAAAATTACTTAGAGTCGTCGTAGGAATTCAGGACTTGAAACAAAGAAAGCCCGAAAGAACGAAATTTCATTATCCTTATGTCAGTTTTCGAATACGCGTCGAATCGGTGCACAAATTGCCTTTTAACGCGAAAATTTGACGTAATTTTGAGTGAATTCTTTCGTTGTAAACATGATTTGCATCATTGCCGATTTCGTGTACATAAATGCGAATGAATGACTGGGAGTATAAATTCGCGTCGCATCTTTCCATATATTAAAGAAATTTCGACACTGTTTTGAGGTTAAAACAAGATAAACAATACGACAGCAACAATAATAAATAAATATCCTATTTTCCATTGATATAGTGCTCATAAGTCAGATATAAATAGATTTAAATTGCCGAAATTTTTGTGTATATTTTCTGCGAAAGCTGAACAAGTTATGCTGCAGGCTCACTTATTTAATGTTTTTTTATTTGTTTTTGTTAAAAGGAAATTTATTTTCAATGTAAATTTATTATAATAAGTCAAAATAACAAATAAGGTGAAAGAAAAACCAACCCAAACAAATTTGGGCTAAGATTTGATATAAAATCTATTACAAAATTTTAACTGAAAAAAATATATTTGAATCCCATTATCTATAATAATATAGCTACTTGTGCCTCACCCACTCACTCACTGACACAAAACTCTTAGGTACACACTTCTAGAAGGGCTAGAAATCTGAAATTTGGCATGTTGGTAGGTCGAGTGGCACAACTGACGGGAAAAATCAAATATCACAAAAGAGTTTATATTTAAGGGGTCTTTTTAACCCCAATGTTCCATTTCAATAACCCATAACAAAAGCATGGGATTCAGTGCAAGGCATTCTAAAAATGCCTTTTTAAATTACTTTAAATTGGGATATGAATTCGGGAAAAGAACAGTTGTCTAGCTGAAAGAACGGAGTACTTAATTTTTGAAGGCAGAATTCAAATACATACCGAATTAGCGTAAATATCTGTTTTTAATCGAATCCACTTTTCAACAATGAAAATATTTAAATACTATGGCAACGATCTCAATGATTTTAAAGGGATTTGATATTATACGTTACGATTGATTGATTTAATGATTTTAATGGAAATTAATGCCGTCATAACGAATTACAGTTGAACTTCCACAACTCGAATCTCAAGGAAAAGTAATAATTATTCGAGTAATAGAAAATTAAAGTTATGGAAATATATTTTTAAATATTTGTATACATACAGTGGAACTTCTATAACTCGAATATCAAAGGAAAGCAACAATTATTCGAGTTATACAAAAATTCGAGTTGCGATAATATATTTTTTCATTTTTCTTTAACTAAATTAACATTAAGTTTATTTCCATAAGCATATAACTCTAATTTTCAATATCAGGCATATTATGTAAACATCATCAACAATATTTTCTTTCGATAATATGTCAGATTTTAATTTATCCAAAACAGTAACTGCATCACGCACTGTGATTGAGGGTATCATAAATAATTGCAATTCTCACGTACTACTGAAAGCACAAACATGACGATTAAATTTGGGTTATCGACTGTAGGAAGGAGTGAATAGGTTTGTTTTTCCCCAGGGCTATAAGGGATCACAATAGGAGAAGCAACCCTAACAGCGGTGGCGATAAAACGTGAAAAGTATTTTATTGTTGTGTTTCGTTGTTTTTTCGATAAATTTTAATTCTTTTCAATTGTTAAATATAATGGCGTCATGCCTATTTCTCGATATTTTTTTTATCCAAATACGCGCTAAAGGCATGGATACCATAATCTTAACAGAAAATATCTTAATTTTTCCATAAATTTGATGGCATTGTCTTAATGATGATTATTCTTATTGCTCATGCATGGCGATCTGAGTCACAAAACTTTAAATACGAAAACTTGGACACAAGCCGATTGCTAAAGAATTTGCAAATTAGGGATAGTTGCCTTAATTTTACGGAAAATTATAAATTACTGCTATTACTCATGGAATTTATTATTTAATACATAAAGACTCCACGTGACTGAAGTGCTGTTGCCCTGGAGATCGCGTTGGTTTATTTACGAGTTTAGATCTTGGTGTATGGTGATTTTTTGAAGCTCTTGCAGTATGCAAGGACCGTCTACTCGTTTATAGATATAGAACAATAGCCTAAACTGTGAATGTTTTTTGTATTTTCTGTTGTTTATATATGAAATTAGTTTTCCATTCAGAATTTACAACACTAATAGGATTTTGCTTGTTTTGGTTGGGTTGCTTATTTTCGCCTTATTTTTTAAGCATTTGGCACACTTTTTGTAATCAAGTTCGATAAAAAAATTAATTTCATAAATAAACAAGGTTACATATAACGAAAAATTCACACAATAGAATAATTGGTCTGTTCCTAAAAACAAAAATGCAATTTATATTAAAAATTAACGAAGCGACGCTTTATATGCATTAAAAAGTATAAAATCACACAATTAAATGTTTCAGGAAGTAAAAATAGTTTTGTTCATACAAAAGTCGTGTGACGTAATTTTTAACGAATAAAGCTTCGCTAATATTTGGTCCACAACTTTTGTATACCAAAAACAATTTTTACTCTCTGGTGACATTCAACTGCATGATTTTTTTAAATGCATATAGAGGGTGGTTTCGTTAATTTTTTTATATAATGTTATTTTAATTTAATACTTAATTCATGCATTTCCGTCATTTTTGACGGGCAATTAATCTAGTTTATGTAAAAGACAAGAAAAGTTTTTCTGCGTTCTGCTGACTAAATTCCGAATTAATTAGTCACAATGAAATTTCTGCTCTCCTTTTCTTGAGGGTTTGGTTTTAAATGGAAAGTCGACGAAAAAGACACGGAACATATCTTTTCTTTGAAATGCACGCATTCTTCTTTACCGATATATAATGTATAGTGCCCAACGTTACAGGCGCATTTCAGCAAGTTAGATTTTAATAAATAGCGATAGAGTATAAATTACCACGTCTGGATAGACTGTTACCGAGTTGAAATTGAAAGTTACATGATACACTGAGAAAATTAAAGAAAACAGTTATTGTAACGACTGATTTTTAAATTATTAGTGAAAAATACATAAGCACCCTAAATGATGTTGGGAGTTGCACATACCATTTAACAAATATTTTCCCAAGTTCGCTAATTAAATTTTGAAAAAAAGCATTCATGTTCTTCATATTTGTGACAATAAAATAATTACACTATAGGTAAGTATGTATTTCCGAGAAGGATGAAAATGGGCTTTTAAATTAATTCATTGCATACCTATTATTTATTGATACATTTTAGCTCCTTTCGTAAATCATTTATGATTATATCGAAGCCATTTACGATTTATCCGACTAACGCTTTGAATCGGTGATCAATCCAGAAGAAATCAACAGAAGGGCACGTAATAGAAACAAGATGAAAAAGTACACTCCATAAATGGAATACACAGAGATACCAAAGGCGTTCTTAATGGGAAATACGTATGGAACGGTATCGAAAGATTAGGTGATTCTCGAATTTTTGTCCCCGAAACTACAGTCTCGGGGACTATCTTGTAGTAAATGTTCTCTATCCAGATAAATTTTTTAACCTATGCCTCGCAGATCACATAAGAGAATGGGAGAGAAATATATGGATTTTTAAATGTTGTTTGCTGAGAGAACCGTCTTCGAGATCGATGTAAACAAAATATGCGATATTTTGCTTGGGATTTTCTAAAATTTCTATCTCCGAAATCATAACTCGTAATTATGTGGCCTCGCAGACTTTCATTTAGTAAATGTTGTTCTCTATCCGAATAATATTTTTAATCTATACCTTACAGATCATATAAGAGCTAGGGAGATAAAAGTATATTTCATTGTTGCTTGACGGATGTCAATTAACGAGATACGAGTATAAGTTTATTGAAGTAATTATGTAAAGTGGAAGTTCTAATTGACGGATTGAGTTAAAAATCACAATTGGGCGATAAATTTTAATAAAGATCACTCATACCTAATTAAATTAAAATCCGTCCAGCGTTTTAGGAGATGAAAGTTACGACGGACGGACGGACCAGACGTGCCCATAAGGCGTTCCGCTATTACCGCTTCGCATGTAAAGAACGCCTAAAAATGTATAAGTAGTATAATATGTTCTGGTAAATTTATACATATGACGGCGGAAATATAATGTTCTACTGGTTCCTTTTTCGACATTTACCCACCCAATCACCGCCAAAATGGTGAGGGATACTCTCCTTTTGGAATGCGAGGGGCGCGTAAGCGCCCTGGGCGATGTAAACCCGACATAGCAGGCACTAGAACAGTGGTCTCAACCGAGGTGACATCACATCCCAGGGTGATGCGAGAGTTATTGAGGGGTGACGCAAATATTTGATAAATTCACAGTGTATCATATTCTGGCTTATAAAAAAAAATAAAACCAGAAGAAGCTTATTTAAATACATAAATGTTGATCTCTATGTCGTAGATAAAGCCCAATTTATCTTTAAAGGTGACTTGAAGGAAATGGAACAGTAAACGTGTTGACGCACAACTGAAATGGGGTGATGCAAACAGAAAAAGGTTGAGAAACACTGAGTGAAACTAAAAATAAAGCGAGCCGAAGGCTCGCCAAGAATCATCTCAAAAAATAGAAAAAAGGAAATCAACAAATTGTTCCCGCAACCATTTAAAATCCTTACAATAAACAACAAAAGAAGATCGGAAATCGCATAAGGGATGTTGGCTGTTCCGAAAATACAGGTGTCCCAAAATGAACACACATACCAAAAACATAGTTGAATAATTATTTTAACATCTCAGATAACAACATAATTCAAAAGAAAATAAACTCAGAAAGGTTGAAAATTTTATTTAAGTTGATTAATAAAATGCAACATACGTTGCATCATTAGCTATTATCAATTTAATTCACATATAATTTCCAACAAAAGCGTATGCGTGGACAATGGAAGATAATTTATGTCACTAAATGGGAAGTTCTGTAATTAGAAAATTAATGTAAGCTTGATCGTTAACTTATATACAACTTTCAACCTTTCAGAGGTTATTTCCTTTTGAATGTTGTTGTTGCCTCAAATGATAAAAAAGATATTCAGCTTTGTTTTCGGGATATTCATTTTGGGACATCCTGTATGGTTTAATACATTTATACTTGTTTATTTGCAGGTCGGATGACAGGGGGGCACGTGCCGCCCCCCCCCCCCTCTGGAACCGCCACTGCTTCGAATGAACGCGATTCATTTATGAAAGGTAACTCACGTGGCGCATCTAGTTTGGTGGGTGACGGTTTCTCCGTCGACGGGACAGGGAGAGGCAATTTTTCCGAAGCAGCGGATCCTTCCGGAAGTTCGTCATCTCCGGAGGCGTCGTCCGTCAAGTAGTCATCGTCGTCCGACGGCCCTTCCGCCCGCCTCGATTCCTCTTTGCCCTCTGCGCCGTCGCCTTCGTCGTCATCGTTGGCGGTCGTGGCCCTCGCCTCCCTGTGCAACAATTTCTTCTTCTCCTCCTCAGTGGTCCCTTCTCCCTCCTCATCCTCCTCCTCCTCGCTCACATCCACCTCCTCGCACACCTCCTCCTCCACCGGCTCGGGCTTCTTGGCGAACAGGTTGAGCGAGAAGAAACCCGTCGAAGGAGGAGGATCCTTCTTCACCATTCGACATACGGTCTTCTTGGCCTTTCCTTCCGGAGAGTCCATCTGGTAATCGGGCGAGAGCACCTCTCCTGGGTGGAGGAGGGCGATCTTCGGCGAGGAGACGTGTTGAGTTGGAATCGGAGCGACGTCGTCGAAAACCAAGTCGTTGTCGGAGGACTGGAATGAGAGAAGAAGGCGTTGTAGATAACATTTGTCTCGTGTTGGCGACCATGCCAATTCAATCGACAGAAATTTTAAGAAAGGTTGAGTTAAATGAGATACATGCAACTACAGTAGAGACTCGATAATCCGAGTCTCGTTAAACCGAGGTCCGCTTAATCCGAGGTCGTCCTAAGCAAAAAAAACAAGTTCGAGTGAAACGTTGTAATATGAAATTGAAAACAATTTAGACGGATAGAAGGTTTAATTTAAACACCGTTATTCATATGTACAACCTCTAAACGTTTCCTTTTTGTTGGTTTGATGTGAAAAAAGGCATCGTCACAACGAAAAAAGATGTATGGCAAAGAAACAAAAGACTGTCGACGATTTTTTATTTTTAAAATAATTATTTTTCATTATTATTGTGATATTTTCCAATCACTATAAAATTTGTCTTTAATAATAAAAATGTACATATTAATATATTTTTTCTTTTAACGCTATTGCATTTTATCATTCCGAATAATCCGAATTGGCCCCGGTCTCGTTCACCTCGGATTATAATTATCGAGACTCGACTGTAGTGCAATACGCGCGGATGTTTTCTTGGTTGGGACCGAACTAGCCAAGCTAGTATCAAACTGCCCCAACGGATGTCCTCGATGAGATAAATCGAAGAAAACTCCTCCCTCTCAAATGGCGAGATTGCCACGCAAGAAATTGATGGAATAAAGAGATCCGAAGATCCTATGCAGACAGGCATAAGCGGTAAAAATGGGAATAATTTTGAAACGAGAAAAAAGTCTACTATATAAATATATGTTCGAAATTTGTGTATCCTGAATCTCACGCAACCCTTGCAATTGAACTGATGAATAAAATACGTAAATAAAAATACAGGGTTTTCAATAGCACACACTTTTATGATGCACCCAAAAGTAGAAAATAAATTTTTGTTGCCTCAATATTTTCATCGAAATTTTCATTTTTGTAAATTCGCTAAGTGAAGAAAAAAGTCGGTGGCCAAGAAGAAAATCATGTATGCAAACTACTTACTTTTATTCTTCACACCAAATTTACAAAATGAAAATTTTGAGGAAACAAAAATTTATTTTCTACTTTTGAGTGCATCATAAAAGTGTTTGCTGTTGAAAAACCTGTTTTTTATTTATTCTCAACTTTTGAGTCTTTAAGCTTTTTAAAATTTTCAAAGTTAATTATTTATTTACATAGCCCATATTTATTTATTTATATGTATTCTAGAATGAAATTGTTGAAACGCGTACTAAAACTTGGTAGATTAAAATGTACCACGAATGTGAATTATGTGCAAAATTTCAGCTCTGTAGCGTTTGTGGATCCAGAGATATAACGCAACAAAGATGTTGAAGATGACAACGCTCAAGCCAACTTCAATAAAAGTGTGTAAAAAGAAAAATTTCCCGTCTCCGCCATCACTCACACAAAAAACGTCAAAGAAAAACGCATAAATACAGGAATTCAACAGAGAGTTATCGAGCTCGCTTTATGGCTGAAAATTTTCTAGAAAAAGCAATTTAAAATCTGTACTTGCCTCAAGTATCTCCAATAGCCAGAACAAGGTTAAAAACCATAAAGCGAAAAAGAAATAACCATTGAGGACGGCTGTTTTGTAGCCGAAATGTGCATGTTTTTCATTTGTAGTGGCTATTGAAAATACCTAATTCAAGTACATTTTTTAAATTGCTTGTTCTTGAATTTGAAATACAGAAATATTTTCATTTTGCAAATTATTAGCGCAGATATTCCGAATGAATTGTCGTACACATGTTGGAAAAGGGCGATCCGGAACAGAGAGTGACGACATTGCCTCGAAAGATGATAAAAGATGCGGGTGATAGATTTTCCCCAAAAAATCGGAATGGAACGAATCGATGAACGAAATTGTGACGAGAAAGGAACATTGACAGTGGTTTGAAATGAGAGAGAGAGATACAGAGCGAGGAACAGAAGATGTGTGCAAAACTCAGAGAAGATTTAAGAGAAATTCTTTTGTCGATGGATTCAAAGAGGCTGAAGATAAAAATTATGCTATAAATATATTCGGCATAACTGAAAACATTTCAAATTCGTATCATAATCAGCGGGTTTATTTTTAGGATTTTAATGAATACCACTGATATGAGTGGCGGCGAGATGGGTTGCGCGTAGAAAAGAGCTGGATGTATTTCTATTAAATTGATTTGTGAAATTACATTTTACGGAGAAAGAAACCTAGCACTCATAATCTTTAGGTCAAAGTAATGCAAGCGGAATAAAACTACATTCATAGAATATGAGAATTAAAAGCATTGAAATTGATAGCACAATTAAAAAAAAATACAGCAGTCAAACGGAATAAAATGCCACGTTTTATTGCGATGTCTGTGCAAAGCCAATTCCTGCAGGTAAGCAAAAACATTGAACAACTGAAACGTAGTTTCACATAAAAGGCAAGTAATGGAGGAATTTCTTTAGATTTTTTATTAATCTCCCTTACTCAGACATACTAAATCTCTCTCAAACATCAACTAAAGGTTTTCCTAAAAATTGAGTCGTTAATATTCCATAAAGGTCGTCGAGGTTTTAAAATCACGACTACGGCTTACTAAAGAGAGGGAAGAGGAGGAACAGCTTTGGGCTCCACTAAGGAGGAAGGGGGATAGAAGGAGGGGTAAAGGGGGAGGCATGGAAGGATGAAGGGAGAGGCGTGGAGAGACGAAGGGAGAGGCGTGGAGAGACGAAGGAAGAGGCGTAGAGGGGAGAAGGGGGAGGGGAGAAGGGGGAGGGGTGAAGGGGGAGTGACGAAGGGGAGGGATGACTACAGAAGGGTTTGTTAGTAGGAGAGGGGCGCAGAGGGTAGGTTCACGGCTGTGAGAAGGAGCTATATATACTTTGGCCGAAGTTTTCTTGCTATTTCACGCAAAGCAAGGGCGGCCACGATCTACATTCCTGAACTGCAATTCAAAGATGCCGCTGAAGGGTTTTAACGGAGAAAGGAGTTTATGGAAGAGGGTAATGGAAAGAGGGGAATGGTGGAATGAGGGCAGAGGAGTGGGAGCGGTGGGAGGGGAGTGGATTGTGGGGATGAAGGCTTACAAACGCTTCGACCGCTGTGAACGTAGGTAAATATTGATGAACAAGGGGACCAGATGAAAGAGGCAATAGGATGGATTATCATCTTTAATAATACAGAAAGTAGTCGCTCTTTCAAACGATGGTTCCTACATACGGCCATATTTTCTTCGTCTCTTGATCGAAAACGATCAAAATTACACATGAATACGAAAAATGCATGGAGTTTTAGGCATTTTCACAGACTATCACCATAGTTACTTATAACTGTTAGGGTTAGTTTGTTTTAATTTTAATAGTAAAACTTAAATGATTTTTAGATTTGCCATGCCACCCAAAAAAGCCACGTTTAACTGGCAGCAAATCAGATGCGCAAAGAAAGGCTGCTTCGAGGGCATCAGTACTCCCAGAGACGCATAGAAAAACAGAGATACGACAAGAAGCAGTTCGAAACTCTTTTCCAAACGAGAACAGATAGAATCTTAGCATGTTTTAGCCAATCTAATGTTAGAAATTAAAAAAAAATATATTAATAACTCTCAAAGGTGTACACCTCCCCCCCCCCCGCAACGCCGGGTAATTCTGCTAGTTTATTATTATCGTCAGTGCACATTATTCCGAGTGCTCTCAATATCTAACGCAGATTACCTGTAGCAAGTTCGCGGACAATAAGTTGAAATCGATATAATTAATAAAATATACGTTTTATACGCAGCATATTTTAAACTAATTTTCATCTGATAATTGATTGAGCATAAAATCGGTTATGATTACTCATTCACGCCACAATCCACAGCATCGAATTCCTTGAAGGCCTTCTTTTCACAGTCAGTTGTTTCCTCCGCGTGATCTGCCAATCGAAAATCGTTTCGGTAGTTTTCAGCTGCGTTCTAAAAAAAACCTCCCGGACATTGTTAAATATGTATAACCAATTTCCTCTCGATTTTAAAGGGTTTGGAGTACTCATCTGTGACAGCGCACAAATGCATTAAGTAAATTCATTATTAAGCGAACTGAGGGGAAGCGGTTGTTCGAGTCCTCTGGATAAAGCCATTTCAGCAGAGAATGTTTTTGCATAAGAGGTTAATGCCTGAAATATAATCGTTAAATTAATATAAGGGTTTCATTTATTTATTTTACTAGTTCACAAACAGTCCTTGCCAGGGTTTACGATGAGCATAATAAAGATAACAAAGACGATCACACACAACCAAGTCTTCGGCATAATTCGCAGGGAACCAGACACGCGAACCACCTCTCTACCATAGCCGGCGGTTTTATACCTTGACTCCTGCATTTTTGACGTTCTTTACAAAAAGTAAAAAAAGAACGCCTTATGGTCACGTCGTGTCCGTCCGTCCGTTTGACCGCATGTTTCATCTGCGAAACTAATGGGCGGATGTTTATAAAATTTGGTATTAAGGACATAAGGACAAAGAAAATAAGAAATGATATAAATGGCTCACGTAACCTAATCGGGAGTGCCACTTTACCGGTGACAAAAAAGTGAACTTTCCTTTAAAACACGTAAAATATCACGTGTAACAAAAAAGTCTTCAAAAAAAAGTTATAGAACTAGTCAAATAGTATATGTTTTGTTCGGTATGTTTTTTATCGAAGAAGTAGCCGATTTCGAGAAATCAAACGAGAAGTCGTAATTCACTTTGAACTTTGAAAAAATTTTCCCGTGTTTTTTATTGTTGTCAACGAAAACAATCTTCGTGGCAACTTAAGTAAACATCTCCTGTAAATGTCTAACTACATTTAGTTTTTTTTCGTGCGCACGCAACATTTGGTAAAAGAAAGGAAATGGATTGTCTACGACAAAGAAATGAACGTAAATATGCCGATTTTCTTTACGTACACAGCGTTTGAACGTGAAAAGAAATGGATTATTTACGACAAAGGAAAGAACGTGAACATAAAGATTATATTACTGCTGTTCGAGTGAGGTAAGTCAATGTCGATTGTTTTATTAATTACAACTGATTAGGATATAAATCGGTGAATAAAAAATTCGAAACTTCCTTGGCATCACTACTGGCATATCATTTTTCAGTCCTTAGACATTATACTAAGCCATTAATATTGATCATTTTAGACATGATTGCATAAATCGGAAAGAACGCCTCTGCCTCGCACGTATGCACGCATGATTTGTGCATCTTTCCACTCTTGTTTGGCATACTATGGCGTCAATAGCAACGGATCATTTCATTGAAGTCGATCGGCAGCCGCTCAGATTAGGCCGCATGCAAATAAGTCTCACCTCTTTCTCTCTCTTTCGGTCCTATTAACATGCATTTGGAAAGCGGAAGGAGAAGGTAAGAGGCAGAAGGTGCTAATAGGACTCGTGGTCGTGTTAAGATGTCTCGGGAGGTGTTCTCGCCCTTTTTCGCCTCCCCCTTCCACTCCAAGGGTCGAAGAGAGACCGAGAGGGAGGAACATAAAGCCCATCTCGACTTTACCGTAAAGTGGGGAATCACCGCTCTCGTCTCGCGGACGTGGTTGCCGGAATGTTGAGGAGGGGCGCTAGTGTTTAAGTAGGCAGGTCACGCCGCGCGGTGGAGGGTGTTGGAAGTAGGTCTCGGGAGATGGGATAGCGGAGGTGGGGATTTAGCTTGTTGAAAAGAGAGAGAGAGAGAAAGGAAAGAATGGAAGATGGGTGGAGGAAGGATAGGGAGAGAAAGGCAGAGCGGGATTAGAATGACGGGTTGCTGTTAAAAATAAACTTCTATTTGTACTTTATTCCCTCTGACGAGGGGTTGAGTATGAAGCGTTAATAATGAGTTATGGCGAGTTGATTTGATGTTGAAATGTTTTATCTATAGGATTTATACCAAGCAATTTTGAAAGAATTCCGACGCATTGTGTGCCGTTGCTACCCCGGAGAATTTAAGAAATAAACTTGTATGCCACTCGATGCACTGATTTAGCACCGTGAAGGAGCGCGAAATTTCAAATTAATAATATATTTGCAGAATGTGATTTTAAAATATCAAATTTAAATATTTTGGGTCATAAATAATGGATAGATAATTCTTTAAATTCCAAAGTTTTTGTATGAATACTCATCAGATGGCATCAAAGCTTCCTAATTAAAAGAAAACATTCATTGAAAGAGAAAAACATACTATGGAGTAAAAGCACGGTAATTAAAAACATCCTTGAAAAAATTATTAAAGCTATAAGAGCAGCCCTAAATTTTATGGAACTCAGATTTGACAAGAAAATGAGATTAAACAGAAAAATGTCATTGAATGTCGTCGAAACACTTAACCGGTTTACATTGGGATTTCATCGCCTCTGTAATTTTTGAAAACTTGGTTTAGAATTTGAGTACCAAGCTAAACATTTCTTCTTCCTTTCCATAAATTTTCCACAAATCCAGAGCAATGAAAACACCCTTCGTTAAACCCTTCTCTTTTAACACTCGCATTCGAGAGGGAGCTATCTCTCCTCATCTTCCGAAAACGCACTCTCAAACAAACGCCTCTTTCTCTTAACTTCCTTTCGCTCCATTCAATTATTTCTTCGCTGTTACTTCCCGACTTCTCCTTTATCACGGAGAAAAAGTGCACGTGGAAGCATAAGGGAAGGATAACATTTGTGAAAAGTTTCATACAAATACAAATGCAATTTCTATTTGTTAATTTTTCTATAGAATTCTCGCGAGAAAATGCCTACGGTAAATAACATTCATTAAAGTTGTGTGTGGCTTGGAAACGGACCGGAGGGAAATGAACTAAAGCGACCATTAGGACGGTATGAATAAAGAGGTAAAGGGTTTGGTGGGTTAGGACCGAAATGGGAAGACGATGTGAAATGGCGCTCAAAATATTGTACGGATATCAACGATGGTTTTCCAAAGAGTCGGGGATCTGTATCGGTGTCGCTATAAAAAAGGACGTGAGCGCATTTTTCACGAGTTCTAACAGGGATTCCGCGAAAATCAATGAAAATGACTTAGGTTACCGTCAGTCGAAACAGTTTGGAAACCACAGGTTAATATGGGAGTTGGAGTACTCGAATATAAACCAGACGCAATAAATTTGTAGAGGCGGGTCGTTGGGCGAGTACGCCTCGAGTGCATGGACCTGTCGATCCGAAGAAGAGATTACAGGAAATCAGGGTGAGGCCATCTGACGGAAACGGGGGAGAACAGCGGTTGTAACGCAAAGCGAAGTGGGCGGGAAATAGGTCGGAGCGGCAAGTAGAGAAGAGGTGAGTGGTGATGAGAGAGGGGGAGAGGCGGTAAAAAGGGAAACGGAGGGGGATGAGGGCGTGGTGGTAGGGTGGGAGTGGGGAGCGATGAGAAGGGCGAAGAAGGGGTTGGGGAAGTAAGGAAAAGAATGGTTCTATGGAGGGGGGATAGGTCATAGGTGAAGTAGACTGGGAGGAGTGTGTGACGTTAATATGAAGAGGAGTGGATCTATTTCAAATTTAAAACAAAAAGGAACATCCCGCAAAGAGGTTTACAGGTAAACGGATTGATTTTGAGTTCTCTTAACGGATAGCCAAAAACACAGCAGTTTTTATAAAAGAAGGCGTCGATGTCTTATGTTAGTTCACAAAACTTTCATATGAACATTCATATTTTTAAATCATGCACAAATGATTACTGGTCGTTCCTATAATTTCATTTTGAATATTTTATAACCAGGAACAAAAATATACTAATTCTGAAAGAGGATTATAACGACCGGATGTAATTTATACAATAATTCGAGATTCCTCTGGGAGTCACTGCGACATTTTTTCATGATTATGTCTTCATAGATCTCTGAAGTTTTTGTTGAATACGATTTTAGCTAACAGAAAACCTGTAAAATATATATGAGACTATCGAATCCATCTTGTTACAAGATCACCAAAAGCAATTCGTAATTCTTGAGTCTCTGGATAACTTCACAAACTTGTTTTTCTCTAATTAGAATCTGCTAAAATTTAAAAATAATAATTGAATACAAACGTTTAACTTGTATTCGTCCCCGAAAATTATCGATGCTCCTAATGCGGCCTACCACCTGATTTAACATAGTATACATACACACATACATTTAAAAGCTTTCTTCCGCTGGTATAAAATCACGCATACTCCACCACAGGAATATTAAAAAATCCAATCGATTGCAATCGTGTAATTTCAATTGAAACAATTCGAGAGTCTTTGAAATAAGTTTTCCTACCGAAATTTTGGTAACTTCTTACACAAGCACCCTTAAAATTTGGGCTTCATGGATAAAATAACAACACACAAGTTAAAAGCGAAGCAAATGCGAAATCATCGAAACAGTGGGGTAATCGCTTATCAGTAAGAGCAGCGGTGCGCGAACTGTGGTTCGCGAACCTTTTATGGGTCATTAAATATTTTCGATGGGTCGCGAAAAAAGTATACTACGCTATTATTTTCATAACTTCGTGAGAAAGAGCAGCTTTTTAAACGTGTCACGGAATTTGCTATTTCTTAGATGTGACACACATTGTTGCACCACTTAATAGTGATCGCCTTTCTCGCCGATTTCCTAGAACGGTTATAAATTCTTCCATTCGGAAGGCAAAATAATTCATTCATAGCTCGTGTCTTGAAAAATAGAATTGTGAGAAACCCGGTTGTGTAAATGTGTAAATAACTATCAATTCTTTAAACCTCAGCCATTAAAAGTCCACAAAGCATTGCATAATCCACATTAGTTCGCACCTTGACTATTTAGTTGTGATTTTGTCCATATTTATTGCGTCAAATACTTTTATCGTTGTTGGTCTACGGCCAAAGAACAAGGCAGGCTCCATTGTTGTAAATAACATATGCAATTTACCCTCTGATTTCAACTTTTTAAATTTGGATTTCAGGTATTTTTAGTTCAATCTAAAGTTACAATGCATATGTTAAAAGCATAACAAAGTTAATATACAGGATACTTATATTATTATTAATATATATTATACCTATCACTAGCGCATCCTTACATACGCCCACACGCACAAACATAGTAAGAATAAATTTAATGTAGGGGTCGCTAACAATTCGCCTTTTGATTTTTGCGTCGCGGCACAAAAGAATTTGCCTGGCCCGGGTTAGCGCATAGCGCCGGAGTGAGACTGTTCACACGGTTGGCGGAGGACACCCATTGAAACTAGTTTGTCTTCGAAAGAGGCAAACAAAATCCTCTTAAGATCCCCATTTTCCTGGAGAGCCAATTCAACTTTGAAATCCGAATTTGAACCTTTACTGGGAAAAAATTATATCCTCGCAACGTCAATAGCTTTCGACAGCATTAACAACCTCGGAAAGGCAAAAGATTTCTATGAGGGAAAATAAACGACACCAAATCATTCACTTAATAAAATTTTATGATCGCTATAAATAAAAAAATAGAGAAGCGAAAATATAACGCCTCAGGTTACTAAAGAAAAGTAGTTCTTTTATGAGATCATCGGCTATTTCTACCGGGCCATACAACGCTGCAAAATATCAGCGGGGCAAAAAAGACGGTCGGGTAGCGCAGCTGCGTTGCGGTTCGATCGCAAGTTATTCTACAGAACTGATAAATTTCGACTTAAAAAGAACTCGATTTTAAAGAAAATCAAAGCGAAGACGTCAGAGGACGAAACTTTTAGACGACGCACAGCATCGGAAATTTCTAATTTTGAATTCTGCGTCTGTTATTTATTCCGTCATCGACCGAAGGACATGAGATTAGTAAAGGGTACAGTAGGTGTTTACCAAAGGGCGAGTTGGAGGGCGTGTAGGAGGCTGCGAAGAAGGAGTTGAAAGGCTCGGGAAAATAAAAAGAAAATTTTGGTGTTGGCTTGTCTCTGAAGACATCTTAACAGGACAGCTCTGAGGGTGTCCACTTTGAGCAAGGCTAAAGACAAGAACGAACAGAAAAAAATCAAAAGAAAAAAAAGAGATGCTTTTGCGCCGAAGTCTCGAGAGCGAGGCGAGAAGTGTTTTGGTCAATTTTGGGGTTGATGTCACTGGGAACGCCCCCCGAAAATAGCCACGAACAGCTTGCATAAGATCAGAGGCGCCCTCTGCATCAAGGCACGCGAGATGCTGCGCAAACAAATAGGTCGAGCCGTGTTACAACTCAGAGGGAGCCTTCTGTAATGTTTCCAATTCCTCGAATATTCGAAAGTAGAGTATCAGTAATATGTTTTGCCCTCGACCGGGAAGAATTTACGAACATTAAAATAACTATTTCTTGTAGTAACGAAATGGGCACAGTGATTAACAAAGTACTATGAGACCAGATTGAAAAATTAGTTTTTTTTATGAATAACTGAAAAAGATAATAAGAAACGTATGTTATATAAATAAATTATATGCAAAATTATTTTTTTAATATATAAATTTTCCATACTGAACACTAAATTTTAGCACTGGGGGACAGAGTAAATTTGAAACTGATTATTATAAAGGTATTATAATCATCGCTTAAACTACGTAATTATATACATAATACCCTTATTCTGTCTGTCCGTTGTCCCGCCGGAAGGCTCTATAGAAATCCCAATAAGAGAACACTTAAAAATACCCTTTTTTCACTTGCAGGCTTTTTCTCTTTTGCAAAATTAAATTAGAAGTAATTTACGTACGACCTTCAGATCTGGACCATTTTAAAGAAAAATAAACATAAATGCTTATTCTTACCGTCGACCTTTGCCTTCGGTTCGAAATCGCTCAAGTTATACGTTTAAATCACATTTATTGGAAAATTTTAAGCTTTTTAAAGATACGTTGTCTTGCCGACAGTGTCATTGTCAAACCTCGAGATTGTATTGTCGTCCTTATACTATATGCGTAAGGAAATTGTGTTTTGAATGCTTTAGTAGGAGAGAGAGAAGGCGCCCGAATTATTTATAATTAAAATCGTGTTTTTCGTTAATTCCTTTTCAGTTAACTTCCTATTGAAAGTTTTGGTAATTAACTATTTTTATAGTTATTTTCATAGTTTTTTGCAGTGCATCTTATAATTAACCGGAGTTATATATTCGCATCGCATACATGAATCACGCAAAAAAACATTCCTTAACATGCAGACCTTGTTCGTTTACGTTTTAAAATATTTCAAGGATTAGGTATTTAACTTACATTAGTTATGCGAAGAGAAGAATTTAAATCTCATTCGTAAGTCTCCAAAAATTACGTTTTAATACGATTTTTCCACGCATTTTATTTATATCGGGCCACTGTTGTCACAATTGTTGAATTCTATTCTTGGCCTCATAATAAATGCACCAAATAGCCAGCCATACACGAGCGGACTTTTTGACGGATCTGGTCTGACAGATCAAATCTCTCGACGCCCACTAACGTTACATAAAATTTCCGTGGTCCGTCGAGGATTGGGTCCGTCGTCGGGCCAGGTTCCCTAGTTAGAGGCTGAAAATCCGCCGGTTTTCGACGGAACTGGTGATAGCGGACCAGACCCGCTGAACATTCAACTTGCTTAAAATCAATAGCAGGTTTTCGGAGGACCTACTGTTTCTGAAACGTTTTAAAGTGTGTTTTAATAGATAAAAGAAAAATTGAAATTGTCGCTGCTGGGATTTATGTATATTAATTACCACGCAGTTATGTAAACGAAAAAAACGTACGAATGGGTGAAAACTTGATCGCTAAGAGAGACGTTTTTGGCCAAAGAATTGAAATGCAACGAACAAAGTAACTTGAAGATATATTTACTTATGTGTGACTAAGAATTCTTTTTATTCTTCCTTCTCAGGTTTTGAATTTTTTCTTTCACACTTTTCGTGTTAACATCAATCATCCCTTTGGAATACAAAAATTTTGCGAACTCTTCATACGCCGAATTTTTCAAATTTTTATTTATATGTTCTTCAGACGTAATCTTCCACAGGGATTGCTTGAGCCGGTAAATTTCAATAAATTCTCTCAACACGGTCTTATCTCACTCCATAATGTTGAAATGACTGAAAACGCTAGTACGTTGATGTAATAATTTGCATTAATGCGACCGTTCCTACGTTTATTGAAAAGATATTATTATTAATAATGGTAAGTACTTGTTGATCGTAATTATTAATAATAGTAAGCTTTCATTTATCTTAAAACCTTTATATCTTTATTCCTTTAAGGTTATTCTGAAAACCTTTGCCTATAAAAAGAACATTGAAAACTTTAATGGTGACTTCTGATTATTCCCATAAATGGGTTTGATTAAAACCAGTACAAATTGTCTAGAAAATCAAGGCACATATAAACTCATTGATGAATTTTATTATTCTTATTAAATTATAAAGAAATTTGTATTGTGCTTCTAATAATAATGCGTCATATATGCATTGTATTATAATGAAATTATAATTACATTCGTATTGATTGACTATTAATAATCATTAATGTGATCTTTTCAGAATAGTTCAAATAAAAATTTAATTTGAAAAATATTTTAGATGATAATATTTGTTTATATCGTTTCTTTCGTGAACATAATTTAATTCTTTGGACATGTTCACTTGGCTTATTTTGTACTTTGGATGACCTCTAAGATATGACGAAAAAGATATATGTAACTCCAGAAGAACGGGAGAAAAGACTAGCTCGTAAAAGGAATGATTTCAAAATAAAGAACTTAAACGAAACAGCAGACGATAGAGAAACGTCGTTTTTGTGAATACGCACAGAAAAAAGAGCAAATGAAAACTCGTGTGAAAAAGCGTTTCGTTTACAAGAGCTAAGAATGAAACAAATACCAAATATTCAACAGTTTCACTGTCGCAAGCATCTAAAGCTGAATTACCCTGAACTAGTAATACATTTTTAATGATTTGACGCAATATGAATGGATAAATTAGTATTTTAATTAATGAAACAAAATATATTAAAATTATGAAGGTTTCGAGGTAAGATGAATCGAGGAATCTGTGTCCTAGTCCGGTCGTTAGTGGGGAGCGAGAGACTGGTCCGTCGGACCTAGTCCGGCGGACCTGGTCCTACGATTCCATCCCTTTTCATGGTTTTGGTCCGCGGATTTGGTCCTTGGCGGACTAGATCCGTCAAAAAGTTCGCTCGTGTATGGCTAGCTATTTAGTGCTTTAACACGGGTAGGACTTTTATGCATGGTTATAACTTATTTACTGAATCTATTAAGTAATTAGAGGGAGGAAGGAAAAGAGAATGGGAATGAGCAGAAATTGAGAAAGAGGATGAGGAGGTAGCATTTGTATAGGATTAAAAGGAGCTGCCGTTCAAAAATAACAATAATAAATTATAATTGATTATAAAAAATGTTATACTATTGAATCATGCGCCATTGCCAAATGATGGTAATTCATAAAACTAACTATAGGTCACGTAATTTTCAATGGATTTCTTTAACTGATAATACAGCAAATATTACGACCCGAATTTCAATTAGGATTGAAAAAATAACAATTTGAGTTTTATTTAAATTTCTTCAAATAAAGCCAATTTTCAGAAAAAATAAATAAAACTACTATATGTAGTTGAAAGAAATTTGTGATCGTAAATATAGTTAAAATTCATTGCAGATCATTAAGTATTAAGTTAATAGTAAGTTACCAGAGAATTTTCTTTTGATGGTAAATTGACAGTTCGTTCATATTTTATCCTGTATTTTACGAGTTGATAAGAGTAAAATAATTCATTTATAAAGTTAAATTCTGTACGTCTTAAATAACCAATAATTTGCTCAAATATTTCAAGTAAATTCCAGCTACTTCTTTATGCATTATATGTTATAATTTCGATTTTCCTCTTATTTTCAGTAAATACTTGGATAATCATTTGGTCTCTCTGCTAATAATTACTTAAACAATGTAATCAAAACAAAGATAACTTACAAAAATCTGATGTGATTGTGCATGAAAACCAAACCAGGTTAGCATATCTTACTGATTTTTCATATCGAAATCATATATATTTGGAATACTTTTATGATAATCCCGTCATATTTGACGGGCAATTACGCTAGTATCATTGATATTACTTATACACTCGTAAATTAAACTAATCGACACAATAATTTTTCTATCCGTTAGCAATGAGAATATATATAAATACTTTTTCCATAAACATGACACAATAATTTATTTGAGTATCTTCCATGCAATGCGGTTAGAAGCCACGAATGTGTCAAGAAAAGTTATTTAATAAAATATGAACTCCATCCGTCTCCACCCAATTTCTCCTTGAAAATGACATATGTCCAACGCGCTCTAAAAACTTAAAAACATCTATTTTCAACGCAAGTAAAATCTACACTATTGGAGCTGATTACCAACGCAAATATTTTATAAATATTACACTGCTTTCACTTTTAACAATCAGTAAACACTTCTACGAAATGAACTTGTCCACAAAATCAATTTTCGACATCGAAGGTTCGCTAATACGAGAAATCTTTTTTTTAACTGAATGACGTGGAGATTTAATTTTATACATTCGCTTAAAAGACGTTAAATGAGACGACGTGACACGCGCATTAAAATTCCGAGCCAATGCGCTATCGAAGGAAGTTATATTTCAAATCCGTTAATGAGGTTGGAACGGAAGCTAGAAAAAACAGAAGACGCATATAATCATTAAATCTCATTTGATATTAATAAAAATCTAGGCAGCAAATTATCGAACAGATAACCACATCGCTCCCGAAACCCCCCGCTACATTAAGCCTTCATTATGATGATGAAGATATTAAATCAAGCAGACAACCGAAAAAGGAATACTTATTTACCTCCGAATTAAAAGTGGCGAGGAGAAAAAAAGACAAACGAAACGGGGAAAGAGGCGGGGAGTATAAAAGAATACTCCGAATTTCTCTAGTCTTTTTTTTTGGCGGAGTGCCGCAATCAAATGAATCTCGTTGAACAGGTACGACTGCTCATCTGCAAGGCCGAAATTTCTCCGCACCAATCCCGCAACTAAATCACGGGATAACCTTCTGCGTACGTACTCCACCCCGAATTTCCCCCTCCTCCCAAATCAACCCCCCTTTGGCCCATTCTGCGAACCGAAATTCCCTCCTCCATTCACTTACCCTCTTCCCCACCCCCTCTCTCTCGGCTACGCCCACCCCCACACATACACATACATACGACTGACGATGCCCGTCGGACGAGACAGGTCACAAATTAAGACGAAGAGCACTTGCTGCGTCACTTTGGCCCCGGCATTCCTATGAACCCGATCTTACCCATCTCATCCCCATAACGCGTTCATGCCACCCTCCGCCCCTCCACACCTCTTCACCGCACCTCTACCCTTCCACCCCTTCCTCCCACCGCCCTTACTTCCCCTCCACCTCTTCCCGTTCTCTCTTCCTCCACACCGCCCCTCCTCTTCTCCACCTCCTCTTCCCCTCCTCCTCGTTCCCTTCTCCTCTTTCCCTCCCCTTCCCCTCCTCTTATTCCCCTCCTCTTATTCCCCTCCCCTCCTCCTCTTCCCCACCTCTTCCCCTCCTCTTCCTCCCCACCGTCCCTCACCATCTCTTCCTCCACCACTCCCCTCCTCTTCTCCCCACCTCTTCCCCTCCTCCTCTTCCCTTACACCTCATCTCCCAAACTCATCCTCCCCAACTCTTTCTCCCCAACCTCCAACCTCTTCCCTTCCACCTCTTTTCCCCTACCCATTCCTACCCACCACCCCTCACCACCTCTCCCCCACATCGCCCCTCCCACCTCTTCCTCCACCGCCCATCCACACCTCTACCCCCTCCGACCGCCCCTCCACACCTCTCATCTTCACCCCCCCCACCTCACCCTCCCCACACCCCTGTCCGCCGTCGCCTCGACGTTCGCGCCTGTTTCCTATTTGGTGGAGGCGTGAGAAATATTCGATAGGTCAGCCCGACTAATTAATCGAGTCCCAAGTCTTTCACAGTGAGGCGTGAGAAGAAAACGAAGATTTCTAAAAGTAATCTAAGAGACGCTAATTGCTATTTCTATAACTTTTTATGCGTTCTTTGCACGAAGTGAAAGCATATAGAGGAGGTCGTTTCCGTCCGTCATGTTAAAACTCGGAAACTGCTGGGCGTATTATGATGAAATTTGGTATTGGGTAGTTTTGCCAAAATTGGTAGACCGATTCCAATTTTGGTTAAAATCGGACAACAATGGCGAACACTTTACATGAAGACCTACGTGTAGTTTACAAAGTTCCTTTATTTCAACTCGGGAACCGCTGGACGTATTTTGATGTAATTTGGCATTGGGGAGTTTTGTTAAAATTAATCGACCGATTCCAATTTTGGTTAAAATCGCAAAATAATAAGACTACTTTGCATGAAGACTTACATGTATTTTACAGCGTACCTCGCTTGCTTCTCGTTAAATTCTCATCTGAGCGAAAAATATTGAGAACATTGTGAAATGTCAAAGAACGCATTTGGAAACTCTGTGTATTCCGACATGGAGTACACCTTTCCAATCTTGTTCTTCCTTTCGACATCAGCGAATAACGCTTCTCATCCTGTCCACAACGCGGTATAATGCTCAAATTGAAATTAACTGTCGAAATTGCGAAGTTTGAATCGAGAACTTTGATGGAGTAAGTGAACCTTGAAGAGACTAGTTTCGTGGCATCGGTGTACCCAATGCAAATTCACAATAGAAGTTTGGGATATAAACCTCGAATTCGTTTGTTTAGAAAATAAGACGACGAATTTTGGCCTAATTGGTCCGGAAACTGAAATTAAGATAAAATCAACAACAAATAACATGAATTTCATCCGTCTGCAAAACGAAATTAAAACTGCGGGTCTTTTCTGCATAAATAAATTCCAACTGTTGGGCAAAATCAGTTATTTTTTAATTAATTATCCTTGTCTCCGTTGAAAGGGATTTAAATGATGCTAATCTTTCGAACATAAAACGCAGGTTGTTTTTTTAATATAAAATACCATTTTATTCCAACAAAGCCGATTGATAGCAGAAGGAATATTCGATCTGTAAGGTTCGAACTCATTTTTAATTATTTATTTCTGGGCGAATTAGAACACTCCGGAGAGCTAATTTTTCTGCGGTAGTAAGGCTATTATAATGAGACAGGAGACTTGAACTTCATTCGAATTTATTGTATCAAACTAATTATATCAAAGTATGGATGGACTCATCGCAGTATTATTATGCAGAAATTAATGCTAAACCATATATTGAGAATCACAATGAATTGTTAATACAACCAAATGATAATAAGCCAAGAAAAAATGGGGTCAGAGAAAAGAAAGACAAATAAAAAATTTACGTAAATCATTTTCTGATTGGAATGTACGCTAAAAAATGTTACAATCATCATAGAACGTATGATGCTGTGCTTTTCTTGAACGAGTAAGTCTATTAGTTTTTCAATCTAACTAATGTTAAATCAATTATTAATGAAGGTAAAATAATAAATGATCTAATTTTTCGTTATCAAATTGTCCATGCCACTTAGCCAATGCATGTCTGCGTCTATCAAATAATAATACGTAAAGATATAAAAACGCATGCGAAAGCAGTATTTGAGAAATCATTGGGGATCTGTATAGTACGATAATCGGAAAGAAAATCACTAATACGTTCACGAAGACTTCAAGATTACCATTAAAACATTTAGACTTTTTAATAAAAAGCATTCATTGAGTTGTTATTTTATTCCACTAAACAAAAGATAGCATTAAAAATGTAGACGAACACAAGTGATATTGTTCAGCAGAAAATCGGAATTAATTTTTTTTTTTTAGGGTTAAAGAAATCGAAATTCAGCAAAAAGCAATGTATTAGGAGGGCGAACCAACGTTATTAAGAAAATAAACTTTCATTTTTCTTCAGAGCTATTTAAGCTATTAGAAAGACTCTGACCGAAAAGCTGTCTAAAAAAATAAACAGAGCAAGTAAAAGGAACATCGTCTGTGAAATCGTTACTAAATGTAACGTGAGTCGCATTTATCTGGGAAGCGTTTATACAGTGTAGGGCTGCAAGGATGACTGTAAATCACCGACGACAGCTGAAATAGTAGGACCAAGGATAATGGAGTTGCCTAGCAGCGAAGTGCACGGGTAAAATTTCAAAACTTTAGAAACGGACCGCAAGGGACCGAGAGAGAGAGTGAGAGAGAGAGTCTTTAGAGAATCGAAGCCTATAATAATGGGAAAAGAGAAAAATCGACTGATCCCCGGTTTTCCTTCCGCTCTTGATAAATCACATTTACTGCTCACGCGAGGAGAGAAACAAATTTTACGAATGGACGATGAAGGGCGTCACGGATTTGAGATACGCAAAGGTCATAAATATTCCTAACATATCATTTTATCATTTCAAAGTTCCATCTGATAGTTTTGATCGAAAATTTCAACCGCCTACTCAATACAAAGATCGAGTTTTACGGATCTAAAGTGAATGTTTACACTCTCGTAAATCGATACGAGGAGGCTAATATGAATGAATTACCAATAGAGATAATATCAAGGTTTAATTTCATAAGCGTCTCAAGGCATTGCCACAGATAAGCTACGATTTACGTAACCAAAGTAATAAGGAGATTACATGATGTTCTCTTATCCGAAGCAAACGCATATTGGTAATCTCAAAGCGTCCGATAAAAAATCTAATGCTTAAAAATAACCTTTTCATGAACGAGAAATTAGGTTGCGATATTATTATTAATCAATATCTTACAAGAATACCATACTGACCAGGTGGTTATAGCACAGTACAATTGCTAGAATATGTATATATATATATATATATATATATATATATATATATATATATATAACACACAGGTAGTCCTCGATTTACGTTTATATCGTAAATCGAGTCCTATTTTCCTATACAAATTTCCATCTACAAAATCGCATTAAAGCGAATCCCGCTCGTGTAAATCGATTTATGTTCCCTATTTTGTCGATCACGTATAAGCAAATCCACGTAAATCGAGTTCACGTATAACGAGGACATAATGTATACATGTATATACATAATACATACAAACACAGACAAAACTGCACACACGTGTGTATGTCTATGTATATATTTGTATATATCCATGTACTTCTATGTATGTGTGTATATATTTATATTATATTTATTATTTTATATTTAGCATACAGATTTGGGCTGATAATAAAATCAGTTTAAGAGGCTGATCAGATCCCTTCTATTTAACGTTTTACTTCTAATGAATATGAAATCATTTGTATCTTATAGGCAAACATCTCAAGAGATGTTTTTAAAGAGATATTTCCAATCAAATAGCGATTTAGACTTCAAATTTTGAAAGGTGAAAACTTCAAAAAATGGAAATGAAAACGTGGCAATCGCGAACAAATAAACTAACAGAGAGCGGTTGCCATTAATGCACGAATAGCGAAAAGAGCGCGGCTTGAGTTCCCTTTGTGCTCAACATGTTTTAAGCAGCCAAAAGAAAAAATATCTGCAAGCCCTACCAGTCGTAAATATAGCGGTATGATTTAATCGTTTGCATTTGGGCAAGGCCAGCCTTGGAACATCAAACTCTTTGGGCTAACAGAACGATTTTTCGGGGACCGGTTAAACGAGAGACGAAAATAAAACTTTTCGAAGGACAACATGAACGTTTGAAGTTATAATGCGCCCTAAGATTCGCTTACGAATGTCCTTGTCGCTTATCCCGCAAAAACGCATTCAAAAAGCATTACCATCTTATATTAGTTAGTTTTATTTCTATATCCCAAGTGTATGCTAATCACGAAAGAATTTTTAAATGCCAATCTCAAAATACGATCACCAGAGAGAATGATTCGGATAATTTCAGTGATATCTTTCTAGAATAATTATACGGAGAAGTAATGAGCGGATATTCTGTTAACGATATTAGCAGTAAAAACTGAAGTTAAACTATCACAAACTGATTGTAAAAACAATTAAAAGGGCCTTAGCATGACGTAATCTGAATTTTCCATTCCTAATAAGAACTAGATTGTTCGAAAACAACAGTCACCTGTTTATTTTTCTTATCGGAGTAACCGTTCCATTGTTGAGGGCAACATTGTCCAATTCTTTTTTTCTGAAGACGAGATTGTCAGCTCTTGTAGGGTTGAGATAAGGGAAAAGGAAAAGAGGCAGGGCGAAGGAGATCAGTAGTTGGGAGAAGTTGCAATCCATGACGGGACGAGATGGCCTCAGATAAATTGGAAGGACCGTTGGAAGGGTACCATAGAAGAGGAGAGGAATACACTGTCGAAGAGTTAAAAATAACTGAAGGAGAGATGGCAAAGCACTATGTCAAAATAAACCTTTTGAAAATACTTAACAATTAAGAATAATAAAGAGAATATAGTTATTTAAAAAGACTTCTATGCTAACTCCACAAGACGAAATTGACATCTCCAATAACCATAAAAAGGTTACGAGGTGTAGATGCGCCTCTGTTAAAAAGCAGCCGTCCTCAGTGGTGATTCACAGATAGAATATTTATGACTACTAGAGACGGCGGGTTTGATAAGTCCTTGTTGAATTAACTCTACCTGCCGCTGTTTTTCAAGTACTCTAGTGGTGTCTTTAAGCGGAGGAATGATTAATCAAGATGTTGCAGTCAAGCCCCGATTTAGTACCACCCTTTGCCCATCACTGACATTGGCATTAAAGCGGGGGGCGGTAAAGCGAGGTAGTACGTCCTTTCACTTTGTAATCATAAGATGGAACTTAAGTTCATAATGATTCGTGGGCGGTATGCGCGGATGACACTTAAAATCCTCTTGAAAAACGAAACGGACAGAAAAGTTATGGCTGATGAATAAATGAATGCATAACAAAAGTATCGACAGAAAAAAAAACAAAGAAAAAACGTTTTTTTAAGAAAAATACTTTTCTCGGTCTCTATATGAGATGATAAAATCTAATGCGACCATAACACGGACCAAGATTATAAAAAAGCAATAACTCAATCACAAGAGATAAATTTCAATGTATATGGAAACTACACAAAAAGAATAGTCCATGAAATATTACCTCCAAACTAAAAGAGGGTCGATCCATAATTATTACTAAACGTTTCAAAAACGTCGCAGAAACAGGCAAAGCGATGAAAAAGTGGATTTCTTTTTACGGGAAAGTTTTCTTAACGATAGGTATCTAGAACAGACAGTAATTAGCACATGAAGAACAATAATAAATGAGCATTTGGATTAAAAAGTAGCCAATGAAAACAAGAAGGGTCATCACCGCCGCAAATATTCAAGATAATTGATTACGGAGCGGAACATACGACCGCAATCCGCTTTGACGCTTAGACAGAGGCAGCGGCTGAGAACAGACAGCGGGCATTTCACGCTGTTTCCTTCGGAGATCTCGACGAGGAGAAATAGAAAGAGGGAGGCAGAGGTGGTGGGGAGGAGAGAAGGAAGGGAAGCGATGCAAGGAAAAAACGGAGTACAACGATCAAGTCACGACCGAGTGAACGAGATATTGCTCGGCCGCGGAAGGGGATGGAGTGGGAGGAGAGGATTGGAAGAGAGGGCATATGTCGGGAGGAGGAAAAAGATAGAGGAGAAAGGGTTTGGTTGGTCTAAGGAGGATGTAGAGGAGGAGGGAGAGTGAGAAGGAGGGAGATGGGGGAAGGGGGAGGAGGAAAGACGAAGCACCGAGGTTGATGACTTCGGTCCTTGCGCCCTGCGTTACGTTGTGCTTAGATTCCGGCTCGGGACAATCGCGATAAAAAGATTCGCCCTTCTTCTGTTTTTCGATTGTAGCGGCATCCAGGATTAAAAAAAAACAAAGTGCTTTTTTTTAATGGGGTTCGTCCGTCAGGAAATGTTTTGCAGAGGCGAGTTTTTGATTGATGTGAGGCAAGCACGCTGAATTGAAACAGTCGGAATTGAAAAACTGTGCTTCGCTCGATGACATTCGACTTTGAAATTCCGCTCACAAATTCTGCCATAAACACCTCGAAGCGTAAATGTTCATCATGAATTCATTAGGCATGGAAATTCCATTAAATACATCATATATGTATGTTGAAAATTAGGTACCTTAACGAATTTTATGACATCGGCAACGACCGTCCAGCAGAATCTCTTATAGAGAAATCACATTTGCTCTAATTCAATCTCGGATCCGAATAGATATGTTTAAAACATCTTTTTCAAGAACTAAATTGTCTTTTTGAGCAGTCATATGAGTCAGCAGCCTTGGGAGACACTCTATCACCCTGAGATTGTCTACTTTTATGAATGCAGTATCGTAAACGATCGTGGGACCGAGTTCATCAGTTCCATAAATAGAAAGGAATGGAAAAGTGTTATTGGTGAGGAGGAAGAGGAGGTAAGTGGGAGGGAACACCTGAGGGATGCAGAGAGGGTGGAATGGACTCTGAGAGGGCGGAATGGGGAGAGGGAGAGTGCGAAGTATGTGAGGGAGGAAATGGAGGTGAACCGAGGGTAATGAACCAGGAGAGAAGAAGTGAAGAAAGAGGAGGTAGTGGAGTGGAGGGAGGGAGAGGGAGGAGAGTGATGTAACTGCGGCGCTAAGGAAGGACTGCCCGTGTCAACAGCGGCGAGGGTTATAGAAATACTTAAAAAAAAAAAAATCAATCGAGGAGAGGAGTTTTTTTGAGTCGAACCATCGCCATATAGGAGGGCTTGATGGCGCACGAAATTTCATCGGCTTAAGCGTCTCTTCTTCGCAAGTTTTATTTCGTCAACTGTCCACGGAACTTGTATTGCTTAAAGACGCGGATTATTTAGCATATGTAGCGAATATTTTTCAGACGATAAAAACTAATAATGTTCTCGAGAAGAGAATTTACATTAACATGAAAATAATACAAACGAAGAGATGGGATAAAAAATTGCGCGAAAAAAGTGAAATAATCTCGGGAAAGCTCACAGTTTCAGTAATGAAAAATGTTTGACCGCTGAGCGCACAGAAGCATGAAGTTGGGTTGGGAGGGAAGGGATATGGTGGTGAGGAGGAGAAAGGCAAGCAAGAGACCATTGGAAACGGGGTAAGAAGTCGTGCGAATGCAACGCACGAGAAGAAGCGAAGGGCCAAAAGTGGGGACGAGAGAGAGGGAGAGGTGCGAGAGGAGACTGAGAAAAGAGGAATGGAGGGAGAGGAGAAAGAGGAGAGAAGAGAAAGAAGAGAGGGGGAGAGCACATCGGAAGAGGGATAAACAGGCAGAGAGGGAAAGAGAGAGAGTGACTAAAGAGGATGCGTTGAAGAGGGAGTGAAGGTTGAGGAGAGAGATGAGAAGCGGTTAAAGGAGGAAGAGACGAGAAAGAAAGGAAGAGAAAGTGGCAAATGGCTATGAAAGATAATAATAATCCGCCTTTATTGAGGGCGATATTTTAGACAATCATGTCCATTCTGACATATAACCCTGATATGACAAACACAAACATTCATGCTCTAGGCGGGATTCTAACCCGCGACCTTAGCATCCGTAGGCGGAAACTCTGACCACCCAGCTACCAAGGTCGACAATTATAGAATTATAAAGGACGGATTAAAAATCGATTAGAATAAAGATAATTGAGCTGAAGAAAACACGAAGTGTGTCAAGGGATGGTGAGAGGAAAAGGAAATGTGCCACTGTAAGGCCCTCAGAAAAGTACCAGAAAAACAGATGCCCTTCTATGACTATATTTAGGACAATTTCAAGAGATTACAATAAACCGAAACATTTCTCCACCTCTTATCCACAACGAAGTGTGGCGTCGACACACATTTCAAAATAATTTGAACACAGCTCCATTTTCCCATATTCGCTTATGACGACACTATTTCTACGTATTTTTTCCTATATTGAATTTTTCTCTTTTTCCCAGTGTATGTACCAATATAAAGGGATTTTTCTGAGTTCCCAAAGAAGTTGGCGGGATAACTCACAAATAATTAATATAGCAAGCCAAAGAGTAAAAAATATACCTACATATCGAAAAGTCATTGGTAAAGAAAGCTTGTAATAGACCGAGAGAGAGGTTTTGAAGAAAGATAATCTACCATGTGCTGTGAAAGTGATATAGTGGATTATTTTGATATTTAAACTTGATCTCCTATAAGTGGATATTATAGTGGAAAAATTTAAATACGGGAGTGAAGTAAATCTTTTAAGATTCTGAAAAGAGGCAATATGCGAACGAGGAAGGCTGATGGAATCATGACGGGGAAAAGGAAAGAATGACTGGGACAGAGAGAGAGAGATTGGCAGAAAAGATGATGCCAATAAAGGGAGCGGAAGAAAAGGAGGGAGGGAGAGGTTTGGCAGTCAATGTGGCCGACAATCCGCTATTCTGAGCTCTTGTTGATCTCATTTGACGCCAAGGGTCAAGGATATATCGTGAGTCGTAGAAAGAGATCGGAGGAAAGGGATAAATGCAGCGGAAGAGGAACAGATGAAACTGCGCAGGAATCGAGGCGAAACTTTAGACAGTGGAGAAGAGAAAGAAGGAATTTACATATATTTTCCTGTCCATTTAATCTCTCTCTTTTGTTTCTCTCTCTCTCCATACGTTTTCCTTGAAACCACTTTCTCTTCCTCCACCTCCCTTCCCCTAACCTTCTCCTTTCCACTTCACTCCTCTAAACTCAAACAATAAAGCCTTCGCCTTTTCTCCTAAGCTTTCATTTCTGTTTATCAATCTTTTCTCTGCCTCTCGAATTTTCACCAAGAACACAATGTGAGTGTTCACGATTCCGATTCGTTTGGGGTATAACCGAGGAAGTGTTGGGAGTAATGCGAGTAGTTTACGTGCATTGAAACAATTGCCAATGCGGATCGTCACTTGTATTTTATCCTTTCTCGATTAACGGGGAATTTTTTTAACCTTCTTCGAGTAATATAAATGCCGACTTAATTTTTATAGGTAAAATTCAATTTTGATGCTCGGGTTGTTACTTATTTTACGCAAGGCAAATAAAAGTTTAACGAATCAAAAACAGGTAACTATGAATGAATAATGGGCTCCTGGAAATTTCGCAAATGTATTCAAATTACAATCACGCTAAAATTGCAATTCTTAGAACGATTCGGCCGAAATTCTGGCACACCTGAATGTAATTTCAAAATCTATATCTACGCCAATTAAAAAAAGAAAAACGATATGGCTGTTTGTTCCACGGAGTTTTAATTTTGGATTCTATACAGCATTATCCGCAACATTTATTCGACATGAATTTTAGGCTATCGCCAACAGATGGATTCAAATCGGCGCGTGGATAAATAGCCATCATTTTGAATCCGAATAGCCCTAAGATCAACATCGGATTGTTTAGCGAGAAACCACGAAGGGAAAGAAAATGGATACGCAAGAAACGCTTAAGATAAAACGTAAACAAGGAAAAATATCCATTTCGAGCAGCCAGTCATTCAAGCCCTCTAAATTTCGTCCCCAGCTTCTTCAAAAGGCGGTTACGGTCGCCGAGGGAGCGGAATGAATGGAAAAGAACACAGTCATATACTGTTCAGCACATCGGAATAATTTCTGACGCGCAAGATAAACACATAACAAAACACCTCTCAGAGAGACTTTTTCTAATCGAAAAGAACCCGGCTCGAGTCGTATTTTTGTCATTTCTTTTACATCTCTTTCTTCGCCCTCTCTCAATCCCTTGCTCATTCCTCCCTCATTCACTCCCTCTCATTCTCTCTCCCTCAGCCGTCCCACAGCGTGTAAAACGGAAGACTGGCGATGGAGAGTCACGCTAACACCACACATCAACGAAGGAGGTCTTGAGAACACAAATAAGACCTTGGAGCAGTTATTCTTTCTCTCTCCCTCTCTCTTTCCCACTCTCTCTCTCTCTCTCTCTCTCTCTTAGGCGGACAAAAAAGGAGCAAGAGCTAACGGAGAGGCGCGAAACTAAACAAATGAAGTCTAGGAGGCGATTCGAAGATGGATGGCTGGAATCCCCAGTCTGACCGAGCGACCCATTCATGGAACAGAAGAGAAGGTTTTAGGTTACGGACGGAAAAATCTATTTCTTCGTCGATGACAAATCCGGCTTATCGGGACGATTTCGACGCTAAGGAAATCCTATTTCGGAATATTAAGCGGACGGAGGAGTTTTTCCTTCCGACATTTCCACGCTGCGGATAGTATTCTCGGCAAAGTGAATGGATGCCCCCTCGCTCGTAAAATGTATAAAGTTATTGCTTCCAAACAAACAGCACATTTTGGTTGAGTTTCCTGAGTAAATTGGCACTTTCCTTCGAGAGTAAGGTAAATGCTGTAACGATCCTTTTCTGTTTAAATTATTTATTCGTGAAATTCCCTATAGAAAAAAATGAGCGCTGCATTTATGAACAAAAATAATTATTTCGCCAAATTCATCACGAGCTCTTGGAAATAAATTTAACGTGTATATTTTAAATAGAAAGCAGTAATAACTTACAGTAATAACCAGAAAATAAACATCCGTTCGGCGGCGATTCTTTTTTCGGAGAATATAAGTGAAAGAAACAATTCTGTGATGGCAAAGAACTTCTCGAAATCGCATCTGATACCGATTATTCAATCCAAGAGGTTAGATAAAGAGAATGTAACAATAAAAAGGATTTTAATCAAATTATATCACTTTCTGAGATAAGGATATATGACTTTCTCCATATTTTAATGTGCTTACTCCATTGTACAACCTTTTTAAAATGCGTCAGAAAATGTTACTTAATTTATATAAAACGTGTTTTTGACGAGCAATAAAGTTTTATAGTCAAAACGAATACGTCAGCAAACCCTTCTCATCGTCATCGCCAGTGATGCGTTTATCATTTTGTTGGACAATTCGTCGAATGAAAATTGTTACGATGAAGTCGTTTTCTTTCAGTCACTGTTTTCATTCTTGAAGATTCAATTGCAAGCGAACCACCGAGATTAAATACGCGGATAAACTCGATTAAAAATCTGCTTCGGCGTAACGGCGTCCTGACGTTTAATCCATCGTTTTAACCCAAAAAATTTTAAAAACAAAGAAGATATTTTTATTGCAAATGAAGTAGATTACACCTCGTAAAAGTTGATGTAATTTTATTATAATTTATCTCCGCGTGATAAATTGCATTAAGAATGAAAATAGTCCTTATAATATATATATATTATATATGATTAAAGAAAGTCGTATAAATATTTAGCCTTTCGGCGTAGATGCGTTATAAATTTGTGATTTTTGTCCCTTATTTAGGAGTCGCCATTTTTACAGTCGGATATAATTTTTTACAAAATCGATCGAGCTATGCATCACCTACTCCTCAATCTGTCACACGAAAAGGAGGATTCACTAAGTTGGAAGTGTAACACAAAATTTCACACGAACCTTTCGAAACCTCTATGGCGAGTTATGGAGAAAAAGCGCGGTTAACTTTTTATGACACTAGAGAATTACTTTCCAAAAAGGTTTAAAAAGCGCAAGAAAAAGGAACGCCTTTTTTCTGCAACAAAGCGACGGACTTGGCTCGGAGCAAAGAAAGCACTACAAGCGTTTCCTCGCGGCCATCTAGGAGCCTCGGCGACCTCTTCCCTCCTCTCAACCTTCCTCCCCCCACCATCCCTCACCCCTCCTCCGCCCTCCCCCTCCCCGAAAAACACCGCAGCACCCAGAGTTCGCAGTCCACCCACTCCCCCCTTCCCTCCCCTCCGTCCCTCCCCCTCAACCGCGTAGCCCTCTTCTCCCCGCCTCCACCTAAGCTTCCTTTTTGAACTCATTTGCCATTCTCCCGACGCGGGGCCAAGAGCATAAGAACTCTTTCTTCTGGGATTTTTGAAACGCCGCCGCATATACGTACGTACACGAGGGTCTCTCCCAGGAAAGAGTTACAACGGAGGAGGCCGGCGGAATTCCAAATTCAAAAAAAGGGAGGACGCTCGGGAGGGGGTGAAATGATGGGAGAAGAGCGAGTCTGGGTGTGTGTCCCACACACACACACATACACGCTGCGCTTCGCGACCGGGAGAACGAAGGCACTACAAGGGGCTTACTTGAAGGACTATCTCGTTTTTTGGCTTTATTTTCGCGAGAGCGTCAAAATGAAGCGGGCATTAAGCTTACGTCTTCTCGGCTTTGAAAATATGGGCCGCAATTCCCCTTTCCTCTCTTTCTTTCTCTCTATTCTCTCTCTCTCTTTCTCTCGTGAAAGCACTTGGAGAATTATAAACACAAACTCACTCGTCTCATATTACAAGTAAAAAAATGCGGACACAAAGGAAATTGCTCAGTTTTTCTAACCCGGTGAACGAGCAACAACTGCAATCCATCGCGACAATTCTATTTAACTATTCTCGGTATGATTTTTATGCGGTGAAGAACATTTCACCGGATATTTAAACTTTTAATCGGATTATTTTTAAGCCTGAATTTTATAAGAAACTCATTAATAATAACCGTCAATGCCCTGGAAAAAACATATAGATCTCGATCGCCAATTATTGTTTCAGTAGCAATCAATAGGATCACACTATAATAAGACTGATAAAATTTCCAATAGCCGAGCGATCACTCTTTTTCTTTCTACAAACCAAAACCAACCAAGCAACTTAAGGAAACTAAAAAATTCCATCCTAGGTAAAATAACTGAAGAAATAACTAACATTAATGGCAAAAGAAAAAAGTTTTCTATAACGTATTTAGTTTTAACAAGTAAAGTGATATCCACGAACATGGATGAAATTAGCGCGCTTTCCTTCAATTATTAAATTCGGAAACATTTTGTGGTCAAATTCGCGATGAAGATTTTTCCCACTGACCTAATTGACGAACTCGGGAGAATTTGGAATTACGTTATATGTTATTATGTCATGTGCGTAAATTTAGCTAATCTTAATTTATTTTTGATGTGTTTATACAACCACACTAAAGCCTCGTTTTTAAGTGGAATTAATGTAGAAAAAAGTCAACGGACCACCCTGCATATTTTAAACAACTCGAATCTAAAGAGAAACAACCGAGAGCGGTACATAAATCTACGCTCAAGTTTCAGCTCTGTCTTTTATGGTTTCGTCACAATTTCAATATAAGCAAGTGGACAGAAGGACAAACAGACGCCAGAGTGGCATAAAAAAACGCGCTAAAATGTCAAGTGCTCGTAAATTGATGTTGGTGTCCTTTTAGCTGCTGTTCCTTCATTTAGCTCTTAGCCCAGTGCCGATTATGTTCCTAATGTTAATGCTTTTTCCCAGACAAAATTATTCATGCAACGGACATCCCATTATCCCTGAATAATGCAATACTATTTGAACATTCCTTATGACTCAACCTTAATCCAATCTCAACTGAGTCGACGGACAACGCAAGTGAAACTGCGTCTGGAGGTAACACGGTCAAATCACTCGTAAATACTTTAAGATCTTACGTTAATAAAAATAGATTAACGGCGTGGAAATTCGAAAGGGAAAACCTAGAATAAGGCGAGGGAAAATTTCCTCGTGTTCGCACGCGATTTTGGAGAAATATCGACAAAATGAATGAATAAATGCGCGGAAGATAACTAGACAGGAAAAGAAAATATTCGGTACCGCAGAACAAATGGAAATAACGGAATTGTGAGAGGTCCTCGTGGCGTGGCAACACGGAAGGGGTAACAAAAGAGAAACGAAAAAGCATAAGAGTGCACGTGGAAAAGGGATGCAAAATTAGCTCGAGAATGGTTTTGGAAAAAGAGAGGCGCGTGGGAGAGGCGAGAGGCGATATTTTGCGGAGTTTCCATTCCGATCGATTCCTCACGGAGCGAGGTTTTCTTTTAACATAAAGCCGCGGGCGATTTTACAGATTCGCCGACCATTTGTAAGGATTTTCGTGAAGAACCCGCTAACTTAATTAGCGTAACACTTCCACTGAATCGTGTGAATGTACTTATTTGTTTATTAACGGCGAAAACATAAAAGTTTACTCTTCATTACAATTCTGTCTGAAACTTTACCACTTTAACCACAGTACGCGACTTAAATGTTTATAGTTTATGGCGATCTCTGACTACATAATAAACGAAGACTTACATATGAAATATAAAATCATTAAAGATGAACTATAAAGATTAATACAAGAAATATCCACATTTCGTGCGGGGAATAAAAATTTTTTACGATGCTAATTTCAATCCACCGGCTCCACTGAATATCATGCAAATCGTTTCATCGTGTTCGTCAAAGTCACGTGCTCACAAATAGCACGGAAAAACTAATAGGAGCACGCGAAAATGAACAAATAATTCCTTTAAAATTCATAAGCAAACAAAACACAGAATAAACCAAAGTTTCTCGATGTTTAAAAATCATTTACACCTATGACCAAGCAAAAACAAATAAGGTACAGGAAAAACCCACCTACAAGGGAAGTCCCTCTTGGCCCTGTTTATGGCCTGAAAACTGAGCATATCCTGCTTCGAAAGGAGCGAGATCTGGACCAAAGTTTCTTGGAAATAAAACAACTCCTCTGCCAGAATAAAATAGACGATGAGGTTAAATTACCTTTTCTGGTTTCCGTTAAGTTTTAAAATATAGATCAAGGACAAAAACTAAATAGAATAATCTCTCTCGAAACTTCAATACTCGATTTAAGGGAATCTCAAATCACTCCCGTGAAATAACAAATAAATCCGAAGAATTAAGACGGCCTTAGATCGCACGATCGCGTATCTTAAGGGAACTACAAACAAGAGGGATTTTTTTTACAAAAAACGACGGAAATGAAAGCGATTGAATGAAAAACGACCAATTGCCCTTAGATAATTCGTCGCTATAAATACTACGGCACGATTGAAGACGTCGGCAGAAGCGCTCGAGAACGCTCTTCCGAAGGTTTATCCTTAATTCCTCGGCGAGTGAAGCCGCTAAAGAACAAGCGATTGGAAAACAAACCAGCAGCGCACCGAGGGCGTTTGGTGCGCGATAATTATAGACCCGGATATTTATTGCTTTTAAGCACCGTCCGTAACGCTTGAAAAGGAGCGGGAGGAAGGGCAGGAAATTCGGCAAATCGATCTCGGCATGAAACTTATTCTCGACTCCGCGGCACTGGCTGGCCAGGCGATTGCGCCACCGACGGCAAAACCCGTCAACAGACTGTCCGTAACACCCTTTCCCGTAATAAAATTCAATGAATCAGTCTGCGCTTTTGTGGAACGTGATCCGAGCTGCTTTCGAAACAAAAATAACCTCGCCGCACTTCCGCTCGTTTTAACTGCCTTTTTTCGTAAACAGTATGAGGGGGGGAAACGATTGTTCTCGTAAATGATTAGGACAAGATGATGGAAGAAGGTTAATTTCTCACAAAAAGCTCAATTCGTTTTTAAGCACAATATTTACCAAATAAACGTCTGCAACATTTGCTCAAGAAGTAATTTTTTACAGAAGATAGAGAATAAATTTTTTGATTAGATTTTTTTCTTTGATATTTCGTTTGAACTCGATAAGGTTTTGGCTGCGAAGAACGCTAAAAATGAATGGACAAATAACGCTGGGCATGAATAATACACAAAAAAGACGTGAAAATAAACTCATATAGATTAAAAGCGAAACTAAAATTTAGAACAAATAAAATTGAAAAAAAGTTAGTAATAAATACGGCAGCATCACACAGTTTGCTATAACGTACATGGTTGGTCCTTGAAAATATCTTGTTAGAAAAAAATAAGCTTTCTATATATCTAGCATAAAGGAACAAGTTGACTCGCTGCAATAGGGATTCAAATAATAGCCTTTATTGCATTCAGACCGCACGAGCTGCGCGCCAGCAATTTAATTCCACGGCTAGCGCCACCCCTTAGTCGCTCATGCAGAAATAACAGTTCCCGTCCTCTGTCATTCTGTAACCTAACAAACAAATTACATTATAATAGGCGCAGTCACAGTAATTCCAACAAAACTTTACCCCTAGTATTGATCTGTAACAATTTGGTTGAAATTTTTAATATTCCTCGTTTTACACAAAAATGTAATGGAAAAATAACCTGCCTTAAGTAAATTTATAAGAAACGTGTAACTTAATGTTAGGCCTAAAACAGTTGCTAATCTATAAGAACGAAGACTGCATAAAGTATAACTAAGAATTGCTTTTTATAAAAATCACATAAAATCAACTTCAACCTATAAAAACTAAACTCGCTCAAGATTTCATATTCCATACGTGTTTAAGCAAAGGAGAATATTAGTTTTGCTCATTTAAATTTCGTAATAGTAATGGCCCCGTACTTCATTTAACCCCTTTACTACTACAATTTCTCGGAAGGACTAGGATTCCGACACCAAGATAGTTCGGACATAAGACAAATGTACGAGGGACTCTCTTGTGACCTCAGTTTAGATTCTTTTTCACTACCTCGCTCTCCTTTAAATAATTCGATCGATTTGTCTTTCTAACGGGACAGCAATTATCTACTTATGTATCGGATCCATCGATCAAAATACAGAAAACTTTGGAGTAAATATCGGCGTCCGTACGAAGATCGTAGTGGAAGGACGTCGTCGCGGATCTAAGTCGACACTTCGGCAGAAAGAGGAAAAAAAACGCGATTACCCCTACCCTTTTCTTCTCCCCTACTCCCCCCACCCCCTCCCCTACATCCATCCTCCTCACTTTTTCTCCCTTCCTCTTTCCCCCATCCCCGCTCTCCTCCCCTTTCCCCTCCTCCCTTTCCTTTCCCCTCCCCCTCCTCATTTTCCCCCTTCCGCTGGGACTTTCACTCACGTATGCATCCTCAGGAATTCACGAGGCGCTTCCGTCGCTAGGATATTTGGATTTCGTCCGAGAGCTAAAGGGAGAAAGATCTCGGATAGAGATTAAAGCGGGCGTCCAACCCGTTCAATCTCGCATGTATAATTCCGTCGCCCGGTGCCTTACGTAACGTCGCCATGTCCTTAAACAGCATGCATAATACGCCGGAACCTTGGGGCTTTTATCTTTTTCTTTCTCTGGAGCGGCATTTTCTACATTTCTGCGAATCTCGAAAATATCACCATCTTGGTTCCACACGGAAGATTCGCGAGGAGGAAATTTTCCTGTCGAAAAGACGGTCTTTACCCTAAAATGATCCTCGAGCTGTTCTTCCGCTTTCATTAGAAAGAAATGTTTAAATATTAATATACGCAATGTACCATTTATGTTTTGTAGCCTTTGACATATTTAAGCGCGGATTGCATTCACAAAACAAAAATAAAACAATTAAAAATAAAATTATTAAGTCGATAACTTTTATAAAGCGAAAAAGAGATTAAAAACAAAACTAATAATTTTGTTATTAATAACTTATATAAAAAGCACTGAATGAAAAAAATTTTAATTACTGAATTAATAGAGATATTGAATATATAAAAGTTATATTGCAATTTTAATAATTACTTTAGATGTAATAAAGAATGCAACATAACTTTTATATATTCAATATCTCTATTAATTCAATAATTAATTTTTTTTCAATCGGTGCGTTTTATATAAGCTATTAGTAACAAAATTATTATATTTTTATTTTTACACTTTTTGTGCGCTTTATAAAGGTTATTGACTTAAAAATTTTATTTTTATTTGTTTTCTTTTTTCTTTTTAGTCTTAATGTGAAATATGTTTATATATTCTTCAAAAACTAACTTTATTAACTAACTAGGGAGATGTCAGTTGAAATTCTACGGGAAAGTTTTTAATTAAAATTCCGTGAATAGATTATCCAAGTCAAAGGTACCCAATTACACGAAACCGTCAACAACGCAAATCACTAAGAACTAAGGTTTTACCCGTCGAAATCTACGGTTAGCAGAGAGCGACTGCAGAGATCCGGCTCGCAGCTCCCACGTGTGGTGACTTAACACACAACATCACCCATCCCTCCCTCCAACCGCCTGTCTCCTCCTACCGTCTGTCTCCTCCTACCGTCCTGGTGGCGTTTGACTGCCTTCAAATTTCATTCAGATCGGGTCACTCATACACCATGCGTAACCTATATCGAAATTCTCTCTCTATTCAAAATATCGATAGAGACACACCCCCCTCCTGATTGAAATTCTGATATTTCATGTAGACTAAGATCTAAGTTGGATCGACCTTAGGATAAGTTGCAAGTTTCGTGCAAATCGATCCAGCCGTTTGTGCACTATCGCTGGTTTTTTAGTTGCCCCCTCCCCACAACCCCCCCCCTCCTGATTGAAATTTTGATATGATATGTAGCCTAAGATCTAATTTGAATCGACCTTTCTATACGTTGCAAGTTTCGTAAAAATCGGTCCAGCCGTTTTTGCGCTATCGCCGGGTCATAGTTTCCCCAATCCCACAATTCTGATGTGATAAATATCATCAATAAATGGCGACCCAACTCCCCGATCTCAAATTTTTAAGTGCCTGCACATCTATATGGTAAGACCTTTCTTTTGACACCCTAACCATCTTCCTAGGTGCTGCCGTTGTCACACACGTTCTACCACAGGAAAAAAGCGATTTAAATCAATAAATAGATGCGTCAAATTCTCGCGTTAAAAGCTGTCCTATTGATCGATTCGACGCGTATTCAAAAATCGATGGCATGAAAACAAATTTTCTTTCTTTTAGGCGTTCGTTGTTTCAAGTCTCGACTTCCTACGATGATTCTACGTAATTTTAATATGCGAATGATTAATGCTGTGTACATTCTGATGCATTCCTTCTCGCATATAACGCAACGATTCATTTCCCTCTCCTTCCTTCTCTCTCTCGAATTAAAAGCATTCAAAGCACGCTTGCACCCACAAGGATTGAAATAAGGATAGGATTTCGAGGTTTAACGATTTAACTCTTTGGCAAGGCAACATTCCCTTAAAATATGATAATTAAACGTTTAACATGAGAAATTTGGAACAGAATAAGAAACTTGACAATTTTTTCTTTAAAATGGTTCAGGTCCGAAGATCCTAGGTTAATTCTTTCTAATTTAATTCTGAAAAAGAATAAAAACCTGCAAGTCGAAAAGTCGATGTTTATGTGATATTTATGGAAAATGGAAATGTCTTCCTTACAGTCAAACCCGGGTCGTTTTTCCAGATATTATTTCGTAAACCACTTTAATTATGTGACTAAAGCATTCTTGCCAAAATTAGATTTTCTATTTCGACTCTTTATCGATTTTATAGAGCCCGATCAACAAATATATAGATAGATTTCTCAATTGTTCTTTATGCACACCATGGCGTAGTAGCTTTACTACTTCATGGTTCATGAAGAGCAGTACAAGCCTGAGGTGGTTCGAATCTTGCTAAAGGTAAGAAATTTTTCTGATGTCGAAGGGCTTGAATAAAATATATAAACCTCTCTCTCTCTCTCTCTCTCTATATATATATATATATATATATATATATATATATATATATATATATATATATGTGTGTGTGTGTGTGTGTGTGTGAAGTTAATGCAAAAGTTATTAATAAGGCATTCGTGACAATTAAAAAAAACTATCGCATAAATAAACAAATAATAAATTTTCTTAAATTTAAAAGAAAAAACGATTAATTAGAAGGGTAATCGTTAATCAGCCAACATTTGTATAACAAATAATTGAGGTAATTTTATATTTTTGAATAAATATTCGATATTAAATTTTACAGTAGCGCCATCAGCATGAAGAAGCAGCAAACTAAATGATGCGCCACCAATTTTAATACAGATTCAATTTCCTAGTAGAAAGGTATTTTTGCTAATCTTCACTCGCCGAAAAATATTTTTGTCTAGGTGAGAACTCCGGTGTCCACAAGAAGGAGCCGGTCGATAAACTTGAATATGAGGTAAATTTTACTTTTTTTAAACGAAACAAAAAACGGAATATAATCCTATCCAAATGAACCTAAGTTACGATTGACTTCGTTCAATGAAACAATCCTGTTTGCGAGATAATAATCATTATAAAATATGACCTTTGTCATCACATAGAGAAACTCAGCAGGAAAAATGTTGACTTTGGTTGACCTTGTCCCTTTATTTTGGAAACGCAAACATTCTCTTGGCACCTCCGGAGATTATTTTTTTCTTTCATTTCCTCGTTCAATCTCGGTCAACATCCGAAAAATACATTATCTTTCGAAACACGTGACTCCGTTTATCTCCTCCTGTCACGGACCGCCAAGAGATTATAATTTTTTTGCAAAATAATCCTCGTGGACATATTGCCCCTAAATATTTCCCCATTCTCGATTCGAACGAAAGAGATTAAAAGAAAAAAGTCGTCACAGGAGGAAGGAGGGGAAGAAAAGTGACGTCTAATCTTTTGGTTCCGCTTGACGCTTTGAATACTGGAAACTCGATCAAGAGGAAGAAAACTATTATCCTCGAGTTTATGCAACACGAATGTCCCGTGCATTGCAGAATCCCGCTCGCGACAGTTAATGTAATCTTTTTCAGAACAGCGCTTAAAACTTGCAGTATAAAACTTCATTCACCGAATCAATATGCCTCGATATTCCTTTCGATTAGCACGCAACTGAGATTCCACAGTCGTATAAATTATTTCATATTAGAAAATCCACTCAAGATGCTATTCGACTTCCGTGATAAAAAGAAAACTGAATTTATGCTGAAAATTGAGCCTCACGCCTTCAAAATAATTGAATTGGTACGCTTTATGTTTAGCATTAAATATTTGACAGTGTTAACACTAATTAAGGGACCTGTACTACGGTTGGTTGAGAGTAAACGAATACAGGATTAGCGAAATAAATAATTAAATATGTCTGCAATTAAATATTTCGAGACAATCAAAGGTTTTAAAACATTTTAAATTAGGGCTAAAAAAAGCTTTACAAGAAACAATTTATGCATAATAGTTACCGGAAACAAATATTTATTTGTAAGTTTTCGCTACGTCACATTTTTAGTGACCCTGCCCACATTATCGGCCATAACAGGTAGATTTTTAATATCTCGAGTTGACGACATTCCAACATAGCGTTGATCAAAAAAGTCTAACTTGTGTCAGTGTTCATATACTTCATAAACATTACAAGAGTCAGTAAGATTGGAAAATTACCTCAATGAAACAAACAAGGAAAATTTCTGATGAGCGAAGTGGGTTCTAATTAACAAATGCTTCCACTGGGAAATAAAAAAACGAACAATGTAACACTTTAATTATGAAAAAGAGGATAAAATCAGTATCGCAGATTGGAGGAGATTTTTAAAACGTCACATAACTCTCAATTTGTTAGGTTCTCAGGATCCATCTGGAAATCAAAGTATACTTTTTGTTTGCCTCTTAATCTTACACGAGTCAAATATCATTCAACCCCTTCCTCACTCGCTACATGTAGCAAATCAGCCACGGACCTGTGGCAAATAGACACCCTTCATTGGTCATATTTATATACACTTTTTTCTTTATTAAAGTGGACTCAGGCTTTCCTAGAAGTGCAATAATCCCTTTAAAGAAGAAACTGGAGTCAAAGCGCTGTAAATATGTCAGACCATTATGACTACTATGTATAGCACGTGTTGAAGATCATTACAAGAATTCTCACTAAAAGAATGAAGGAATGCGAGTAGAAGATCGATACGGTTTCAGAAAATGACGAGGAAGCTAAAATGCATTAGAGTACAGCCAAGATGGTTGCGTACGTTACGTCGACTGGCAGATAATGATAAATAGGCAGGTAATAGCAGGCAAAAAATACGGAATGGAAATAAATACGGAAAAATTCACGGTCATGTTAATAGCGGGAAAAGAAGAAAACGTGAACTTTGGTGATCGCTGGAAAGTCATTGGTACAGGTTTTAGACTATAAATACCTCGGTAGCAAAATGTACCGATAAAATAAGGACTAGAATAGAGAAAGGAAAAGACACTTTCAGAAGGAAGAAACCTATACTGACGGAAAATAGTATAAGACACGTAAGAAATTGATAAAATGCTATCCTAATCAGTGGGTGAATATGAGGATAAATAATGGAATAAAGTGTTTGCAAGTTAATGCAAAGCGGAAATAATGATCAAAACGCGAAGTAATTAATTAGCAGGATAATTTGGAGAACCTGATTTAAGGAACAATAATCACGGAGCTTTCTAGGAACAGACTACCTATGATGGTGATTTATTTGCGTTTGATTGTGTTTCTGAAAAGTTTCTGTCAAAATTCAAGAGATCGGTGAAAGAAAAGAATTGCCAAAGTGTCACACATAAAGTTTTAATTTGTAAAAATAATGTCTATTATGATGTATATTTTTTCAGTACATTAATGCTACTGCTCACGCCTTTTCTACATAGATGTATAAAAATAATAGTTAATACTATATAATACAACCTTAAACCTATTTAAAAGGTTAAGCAATTTTCTTATTAATATTTCATGTTTGATATAATGTGGCGGATATGGTGATCCGATTGCCACAAGCGCAACGATCTTCGAAATCCTGTTGGACAACGCTAATCTAGTTGTATCGAGCTAGTTGAACAGTTAACTCACGCGTAGGAGCACTTTTATTGCTCTTCCAGAGTAGACGTTCGCTCTGATAGATAGATAGATAAATGTCTTTATTCGGGCGAAATGTAGACCATAAGGTCCACTCTTACATTTAATCCTGAGGGATGATATAAAAGAAAAGAGAAAACCAGAGATACATTTAAGTCGGTACTTCTCAGCTAGCTTGTCAATCGAGAAGAGCTGGATTTTATTTAAACCGCGAGATGATGTTTATTTGTTTATTTGGGCATCGACCCTCTTGATTCCGACGCCGAACAGGCTGAACAGCAGCGCGCCTCGGAGATATAAAAAACCACGCCCTGATCGTTATAAGAACTACATATAATTCGGATAAACAGCACGGGTCTGATGGGCGAATTTCTATTTTTAAATTTCATAAAATATATGACAGACTCCAGATGATTATAGGCCAAAGATAAAACTTTATATTAAGAGCGTTTCGTCCGTTGAGAGCGGAGCAGTCAAAAGAAATTGAGAGAATTTTTTCTGCTGCGAGTTTGAGGAAATAGTGTACAATGGAGGAGGAGAGGGAACGTCTGTAACACATCTAGTATGTGTTAAAATTGACATTAAAAAAAGACAAAAGAAGCAAAATACGGGGATAGGATAAAATACAATAATAATAACAAAAGGGCATGGGAAAGATAGAGACAATTAATGGACTTTAATTAATTTGATAAGTTACTTAGAAACGTCTCCTAATAAGTTGATAACGGTTATAACAGCATCCCTCAAGGTCATGCACCACGGTTACAGTGGCGTAAATATGGGTACGCAAGTTACGCGATCGCGTAAGGGCCCCAGACCAAGGGGGCCCTCACCCTTGCATCCATTGTTTATAATAATTTATAAATTTAATTATTCATAATAAATATAAATACTTTGTTTATCAAAATTCTATATTTATGTTATTTTTATTAATATTCATTACACTCAGAACACACTAACAAATATTCAATTATTAAGTGGGGCCCTGAGAGATGTTTTGCTAGGGGCTCAAAAGCTATAGTTACGCCACTGCACGGTTGCCACCGATTTTTTCATAAGTTTCCTGAATAGGTTTATAATAAGGTACATAGATAAAAAATAAAAAACAGGTTCTCCGAAACGAAGCCACGATAAAATCAGCAAACTCAAATCTTTTACTGAATCGATTTCCAAAGAGACTACCATTTCTGCGGACGGAGTTTCAAAGTCGCAGAGCACGGAGTCGTGAAACTATAATGGTCGACCTTTACAGAAGGGAGATGGTTAATGCAACGCCCTGTTGCATTTCGAAAGGTTGGGCTAATTTCGGTGCAGGAAATACTTCGCCCTACTTCCGGTCAACGTGTACGTTAGCGAGAGAGTCATCCAAATTGCGCGTTGCAAAGTAAAATCGGCAACGAAAACGTTCTGAACAAGTTATACATGAACATGGATAAAATTAGCGCGTTTTTTATTTTTTATGTGGTTATACGTTCATATATCGATCACATACTGTGATCGCACACAAAAGGAAAAATAGTTCACTGCAGCCATACAAAATTTTAAAGTCTCATGAAATATAGAATACAATATATAAAGTTTGTTTTTGTTTGCTTTATATGTATGCCTGCAATCATTAACAGATTCTGAAGAAATCTGGCAGTATTGTTGCAGGGACCACCACAAAAGGTGGTGTATGGCTAGTGTTTCACTTCAACATAATAAATAAAAATGGTGACCAATTGTAATTTTTGGAACTATAAATCTTCTGCAGTTCTTAAACTATATACAATTTTCCCGCTGAGAGTATATAAATTATCGATTAAAATCTTTAACTTTACAAATAATTATTTAAAATCGATTGAAACAACTGGATTAGAAAACTAAGAAACCTAATTTGTGGTATTTCGTACATACACTGTTCCAGGCAATGGCGGGTACCTCAACTTCTAGGCGTCATTTTACACTTTGCTACACTACTGGAAGTGGTAACGATTAACATCAAGAGCGGCCGACGATTTTTTTATATTTCGCGCCTATTTGGTTGGAGAATTCGCTAGTAAATAACGGAAACTAAAGCCGCGTCCGAAATGTGTACTTCTGGCTAGATAGCGTGCTTGGCCTTGTAGGTAGCAAACTTTCACCTTTTACGGAAACACCCGAAGTCTGTCCGAAATCGTAGCAAGCAAGATCCAAGTCGGAAGCGAAAGTCTAGGCCGTAGCCAGAGGAAGTGATGTCTTCTACTCTCCCTCGCTCGCTTTCAACAAATATAAAAATCACTATAAAATATTCCGTTCATTTCAGGCTTATGAAATTAATTGACTCGTAATACAGAACCCAAGGCGAAGCCAACCGTGTGTGTCGCATGTCTCACAGCCTTATAGTTGCAAAGATAACATGGTTTCATAAATGAGATAAAATGTTGTAAACAAATAAAGTTGATAAAATGCTACGTATGGAGTATAGCATTGTATGGGGCAGAAACATGGACGCTAAGGAAAAATGACATCAAATACTTGGAAAGCTTTGAAATGTGGACTTGGAGGAGAATGCTGAAGATAAAATGGACAGATAGGATGAAAAACGATGAAGTGCTACGAAGAATAGGAGAGAAGCGAATGATTATACAGACTATCAGAAAGAGGAAGGCTAACTGGGTTGGACATTACCTGAGGAGAGAGAGTATGATTAAAGACGTGTTAGAAGGAAAACTAGATGGGAAAAGGGAAAGAGGTAGGAAAAGGTTTCAGCTGATAGACGATCTGAAAGGGAAAGAGAGTTATCAAGATATAAAGAGGACAGCGGAAAATAGGAGTATATGGAGAACCAGGTTTAACCATGAATAATCACAGACCTGTCTACGGACAGACTACCTATGATGATGATGAAACAAATAAACATAGATATTTGAGATCTTGCAAAAGTAATAATAAGTAATTATGAACAGGCAAATTGACGTCTTCCGTCTCAGAGCTCTAAAAAGGGGGACTTTTTCATTCTCATCCCAAAACCGTCTACTTTAAAAAATTAAAAACTTCCCTCATTCAACGCAGAATTAAACATGCTACACTCTGATATGCCTCCTGATAAAATCCATGTGGCCGTTTTCGGGGCATTTAGCCGCAAACTCGGGTCTACATACTTTTGGTGCCGATAGTAAGTGAACTTGAACAGTCAAGGAGATAAAGGGATCTTTTTAATGTTAAGTACGATCGTTGTGCATCTTCTTTTAAATGTGATATATATTAAATTGTGAAGTTGTAAGATGAAATAAAAAACAAAAATTACCTTATAAAGCGTTGAATTTATTATAAATAAATGCATAAATTACGTATTACAACTTAGTACTAAAATACTACCACGTTTATCTCGCGAATCTTTAACTATGAAATACTTAAATATAATAAATAAATAGCTACTTATTTATTCTTCGGGGACGGATGATCTAACAATTAAATTCATTACATTAAGAATTGAAGCAGACAGAAGATTCACCGGAAAACAAAACTTGGCCAAGGAAGCGTACTAGTAAGTACGGTAGGAAATTGTAAATTATGTATATTTTAATCCATAGCGTGAAATCAAAAATTTTAAACATAACAATCACAAAATATATAGCCAAGGAAATTGTTATTCGTTATTTATATAATATTTTGCGCAGTTCAGCAAAACTACTTCTCGATATTCTGTAACGATAACATTAGTCTTAAACGAAATCCTTATAGACAATAAAATCCAATAAAAGCAATATCTCTTACCGAAAATGCTTTCTAAAATTCAGATGTGGACATCTAACGAATTGTAGCAGAAAAGTTCTTAGTCGGCTATTGCAATACATGCCTCGAATTTGCTACAGAAAAATATTCAGTAAAATTTAAACTATAATTGATAATATAAAAAACAATTTAAATCATTCAATACATAATCGATCACATTTTCATTCGCCAAAATATTAAAAGAATAATTATGAGTACGCGCACTTAGAAGTTTTCCAGAATTTTCATTTTATAATTACCCGATTCCTATTTTAACGCCTCCATACCTCCATTATAGCTAGTATTCTAGCAATGTGCATATTCCAACCATTAATCGCAAGCATCACAATCTCAAGCTCCTCCATAACGCTGACAAGCTTACTCCAAACCTGATACATTTAACAGCCGTTCATGTCGCCACTATCGTCAAGAGCGCCCGAATCTGAAGTCCGTAGCCTGATCTCTAAGCAGACTATTTTCTACGTCATCATGACGTCACGTTTTAGCATGCTTCCGGCTAAGCATGCGCTATGTTGAAGCACACATTTCGGATGCGGCTTAAGTTTAAGTTATCACAGAATTATTTCCTCCTCCGCCGACGCATTATAAAACGAGGGAGCGGGACAACAGGAGGAGAGAAGACTGACGAGAGTAAAAATGGAAGATGAAGGGACGGAGAGGAGTGGCTGTGATGACGGCTTTTAGGAAGTACGCAAGGGGATGGGGCGGGAGAGAGTGGTCGGGGGCTGAAAGAGACAGGGGAGGGGAGCATCTTTCCAAAGGGAGTTGGACCGTATACTAATGTAGCCGCGTGGGCCAACCACCGCGATGCCGATATGGACCTCCCTCTATATTGGGAGCGTGGGCGACCGGGTCCACCGTGGAACGTTTAAGCTATGAGGAGGAGACAGGTCCCTCGAGGGACAGCGTCCGCAAGACGCCTTACCAGGGAATGATTGGGGGAGTGAGGGGGCGGGGGAGTGCGGCTGACTAATCCAGGGCTCTCTGTTGCGGGGGAAGGGGGAGGGGGAAACGATTGGTGTACCGGCGATGGCCATGGCTCGTTATAGAACTGAGACACGGGGGCCCCTATCGGGGCCCGCTGGAAGCACCGCGTGCCCATTTTGGCGGACCGAGGGATGAAACATGCGAAGATTTGGTAAGGGTCTTATTTGCAGGACCATTTTCTCAGATGCGAGATTTATATCTCGTGTGGTTTTTCCGAAGCGATATTTTGGCGTCGACTTGTACCGCGCGGAGTGGAGGTCGAAGCTGTCCAGATCTTGCACGAGTTTTTTGGGATCGCTCTCAATTTCTGTAAACATATGGAAATGTATGTTTATGCTGCGTTTCAGAGCTTGCCGTAGGGGGGATCTTCAGACACACGAGGGAGTATTCATAAACATTCATTATTCGCTACCACTTGGATCGCTCGGCATTACTCCACATCTGAATACTACCTAGCAAATTTAGCAAACGCGTATGCATTACGTTCCCTGATCGCCCAATTTAAATCTCGCGTATTTTATCCCCACGGTCGTGTCCTCCGAAACGCAAATCATTCTCAATTACGTTCCACCGCCGGAAAGAGATCGGATATTTCGAATCATGGATGCAGTTCTCCCCAAGTTTAAACAAAAAAAAACAAATCCCTTTAGTCTCAATAAAAATTCTTATTGCATTTTATATATTCTATTCGTATTGCTTTTTATCTATTTCTTCATCCCCACGAGGCAGAGCAAATAGAATGTTTTATTCCTAAGTTCAGGAGAATTTCATTTTCAAAAAGATGATCCAAACGGAACTTATGATGCCTACTTTCCATTTAATAATTTATTTAATAATTACATATATTGGCTTTAATTGCTTTAAATCACCACGGATAATTTTATTTATTATTATTATTTATTTCACTCCATACTTTTACAGTAATTAATACAACAATAATAAATTCCAAAGGAATATAAGTACCCCTAAGAAAACCTGTGTTGGTGTTACTATCACAAACATATTACGCATCATTGCTCTTAGTGATCCCAAATTTCATAATTTAGCGTTATAAAATATTACAAATACATTCGAGCGGAATATTAAATTGATCACGCGTATTTGTGCGGCAAAAATAAAGCGCGTATGTATTAGAATATACCGAACCCGAGTCCAACAACAGTCGTTGCTATGGCAACACTCTCGTAATGAGTGATAAAAACTGCAAAAATGCTAGTATTTACGAAAAATTCGAAGAAATCCGACAGATAAACAACATTCCACGATAGAAATTAAAATCTCCATTCCTTTCCTTAGAGAATAGTACAAATCCCGCACCGATATTAAAATTCTAAGATATTTTAATGTGCAAGAGAAAATTACCCTGCACGATGGTTTTTATATTTCTCATGTAAATCAAATGGAAAGAATAGTTTCTGGAATCGAACCCGGGACTTTCAGTATTCGCAACAAAAACTATCCTCGGGAGCACGGCTCCAGTAGCAGGAGATTTCCACCATGTGTAATGAAAATCGGTCGATTAGTGCAAAAGTTCATAGGAGAGACGGACGGACAGACAGACACAATGACAAAACTATAAGCCTATATTTTGGAAAGTAGGCTAAAAATCTGTTTGGTCGCTCTGCAATTGTTTATCTTCACAATGGCCTCTTTTTAGAGTTGTCCTTTAATGTCATCAATCTAATGTTTTCGGTACCTCCCTTATTCTACCACAGAACATCAGAGAACAAATTACTCGATAATGTAGTGTGTGTGTGTGTGTGTATTTTTGGCTAATCAACCTCTTGGATTATTATAACCGTAACTCCTTCCACACCGAACACACTCACAAGAGGGGGAAACCTGGTGCCAGCATTAGCCTACTCTTAACGAAGAGCACCAAGGGGGCCAACGGCTTAACGTCCCTTCCGAAGGACGGAACGCTGAATTTGCGGTCTTCTCAAACTGCAGAAACAGGGGACCGGGCGACCTTGGAAAAATCCTACTTTCGCAGTCCTTTCAAGCAGCAGGCAAGTAACAGCCAGCATCCTAACCACTACACCACTGGCACCCCCTCGATAATTTAGTAATATACGTATATATTAGCCTTTGTTTCATTTGGTTTAAAAATTCTAAAAGAGCAAAAACAAATATAACGCATCCAGATAAATCATGTAACACAAAAAGGTTTAATTAAATTCTAAAATCCCCATTAAGTTTATGCTGCTGAACAAAATGAGATCAAATAAAAACGCATCGAAATGCTGGAAAAGGAATATTAAAATAACAGTAAAGTGGTTTAATATTCTCGGAAAACTCTTGACCAGCTGATAGTTGTGAGACAAATGAATCGTTGCAGAGGCGAAGGGGCATGCTTGGAAATAAATCCGCATAACATGCGTTGACCACTTACATCTTCCTGTCTCTAGGCGTCGCCCGAGCGACGGACGAGGGCTCTGGCATTTGGAAGGGGCGCGGTAATGCCGAGTCAAGAGAACGAAAGCGACTAACCGCGTCCTGTGGCGATGCAAAGAAAAACGAATGAATGAAAAAGCAAGGAAAGAGTCGAAGCGACCCACACACCGGCATAGCTTCGAAGTCGCGTGGGTTGCATAACCACCAAGGATGAGAGCTGACCGTTAATGGTAGACATCTGCCGGCCGGTTTGAGAAGGAGGGCGAATTGAAAAAATATAAGAAGGAATGTGTGCGCGCACGCGCAATTGCGAATTGCGTAAGCCATTCATGACCGTATGTCCGAAGGGGAGTGAGAAGGGAGCCGAGGGAAACAGATGAAGGCGCTATTTCCGTCTCATGCTGTGAGATAATCTCCTCTGCTAGATTTATCTCTCTTTGAAGGAGGAGCTATTCTTAGGTGACTTTATTCGTCACGTTCTCTTCCCGTGTTTTTTTATTTCATTGAGTAAAGAAATCCGAGAATGTAGCCAAGGCTGAGACTAAAAGACAATATTAGCTATTACGAAAAAACCTCGCCCAATTTCAAAACACTTCGCTACAAATTGTCGAGACCAAGACCGAAATATGAAATTGAAACGCACCGTATTTAACGGGATAATCCTCGCAAATTTTTCTCTCAATCTTACGAGCAAACATATTGGGTGAGAAGATTATAATAGATCCAACCAGACGCGGGATTCCCTCTCTTCTCTGCTAATGTATCTATTCACAAAACAATTGCACATTTTATCGAAAAACCTACATGGAATAGAGATATTTTGTATCAGTAGCACAAGATATAAATTTTAAACATGCATTTGACTTAAAATGTTGTAATTTTGAGCTATTTCAAACATAATATGTACAGTAAAAGAGTCGAGATGGTTCCATCATCACATGTGGCAACGCTGAACAGGCTCTATAGTTACAGAATAAGCACTTAGCTACCAAAAATTGAAAAATCAAGCTCCCGTCTTAGGTACCTCCAATAGTCCTAACAACGAGATACCTATGACGAGGAATTGAATTTTCAATTTTTGATACTTAAGTGCTTATTCTGGAATTTATTTTCAGCCATAATAAGAGATCGACAATTCTTTGGCGAAGATACTATAGCATCAAAACTCTTTTAATAGCAGCACCTTACAGCAAGCATCTACTACTACTGCTTTATTAGCCCTTCCAGTCTTTCGTAATATATACATTTCAAATCATTTCACAGGGCACTCGGAAATCGGTCTTCGCGGATTTCCGATCCGTAAACCTTCCATTCCTCTCTTTCTCTCCTTCCTCGGAAATTGCCGTTAACAATGTACTTTTGCAGCGATAAAAATGGGGCGTGTGAATCACACAGTGATTAAAATGTCTGTTTTTTCATATCTAAAAATTAGGGCGCGAGAATTAAACCAGGGCAGGGTTTAAGTCAGTAAATACGATACGTTAAGGTGGCATATTTTTCAACTGTTGCGCAATATTAGGACATTTTGCTGAATAATATTTGTTTTGAAGAGAAAATGTGTTTTCCTTGCAGCTGAAATATGCGACAAACAAAAATTTACACAATGTATTACGTACGTAGTAGTTGGATACCCTCGAAGTTCGTAGAGAGATCGCATCAATTCGCTTATTTCGAGTTAGGGTGTCAGGTTCCTGCGCACTGCTCAGTGTCTTACGGATGTCATAGTAATGAAGACTATTGCGATCGACGGAGTACTAATCCAGGCCAATTCAGTTGATTCATCGGTCGTTCCGAGCAAAAAACAAATTGACTAAATGCATTCTGCTTGCATCCTGTAGAGATTCTTCCCTAACGAATTCTGGAAATTATCGCTTTTAGAAAAACATAACTTTAAGCACGAAAACTTTCTAAACACGATTGACATGCTTCTCATAGGGAAGTCACGGGATTAAAGATCAAATGTGTATTTTATTCTGCGACTGCGAATTAGCACATATACCTTTTTGAGAACATAGCAACCAGACAAGAGACGATCACTAATGTTTTAGGCGCGTGGGCGGACGGGCCCCCGAAGACAGGGAAGGGGCGGGAGAAAGAGACAAAGGCGAACATGCAAATGCACGCCTTAGAAAGCTTCGCGGCATTATTCATGATCACGTTACTCATTTCCGTTAGAATGTACCTTCCATTGAAGCACATTCTAACGCATAGGAGAGAAAGAACTTCATAAAGATCGGGCTTTAAAAGAGACGACGCTAATTTTTCCTGCTTGCACCACTGTGCCGATATTTTGCTGCATATTATGCGGACGGGATTTGCAGTAACGATGAACTTGTGAGATTTAGCTGATTTTATTCATTGGTCAAATGATCTAAAAACAAGTTAGAAATTATAATAACTATTTTTACTATATTCTAGAGCTAGGAAAATGTTAATATATAATCTAATATGATTTTTTGTTATATTAATCATAACTTAATAAGTTATCAACACGGAATGAAACGATTTCAATCGAAATTCTGCGGTATCGACATCTACCTCTGCGAAAGAAACTGCGCATGATTACCCCAACCCCTATTCTCAAAGCCCTCTCCGGACATTTGGACAGAAAAAGACTTCACTCAACCGCAAGGGAGCGATGAAGCAGAAAGAGAGAGAGAGAGAAATGCCGAGTGTGTCGCGGAAAACATAATGACAACGAATAAATAGAAGAAAAAAGTAAATCTCAACGTCCTGCCAGAGGAGTTATTCCTGTCGAACAGCTCCTTCATGGGGTTTGAGGGAGGGAGTGTTTTCCTGTGTGTGTGTGTGTGTGTCTTATAATGGTGTGTGGTTGCGTGCGCGTCTTCATGTGCATGTGTATAGTCGTTTAGTGGTTCTGTCTTCGAGTGGAAAATGTTGCGGTGAGATTTTGATGGTCGGATGGGGGTTGGGGATGGGGTGGGGGCGTTGAAGGGTCTGCCAGCGCTGGAAGGTAGAGGGAGGACAAGGGTATGAGAGAGACGGAGGGGAAGAGGGACGGAGTCGGATGGGAAGAGGGGAGGAGGCGGAGGGGAAGAGGGTGAGGCGGAGGGGGAGAGGGTGAGGCGGAGGAGAAGAGGGGGTGAGGCGGAGGGGAAGAGGGGGGAGGCGGATGGGAAGAGGGGGTGAGGCGGAGGGGAAGAGGGGATGAGGCGGAGGGGAAGAGGGGGTGAGGCGGAGGGGAAGAGGGGGTGAGGCGGAGGGGAAGAGGGGGTGAGGCGGAGGGGAAGAGGGGGTGAGGCGGAGGGGAAGAGGGGGTGAGGCGGAGGGGAATAGGGGGTGAGGCGGAGGGGAAGAGGGTGAGGCCGAGGGGCAGAGGGAGGCAAGAGAACATTATGGAGGCTTGAGAAAGCGACCGACAGAGAGATAGAAATGCGAGTTGTGTTTCCACAGACGAGGTGTACCGTGACGGAGCGTTTGGCAGCACTACGCTACGTAATGTGTACAAACTCGCGATAAACAAGAAAGAACAACGCAGCAACTGTTGTCACTTTTTCAGTTCTTCCAAAAATCTAGAATGTTTTTTGAAGGGGAAAGCAAATATATTCACGAGCGTAGATGTATCCGGCGAACAACACGAAGGTCCGCAGAATCTGAATCACACAAAGGTGCTATGTTTAGTTTTCCGCGTTCAAGATTCGTTTTCATTTCGTTTACAAAAATGTTTCATAGTCTCCGCTTGTTTCATTGCACCATTACGTGTTTTCTTTCCGAGAATTTGTTTTTTCAGCTCATAAACGTATGAAGCATAAGCATTATGAACGCAGCTTAACATTTTATGTTGTGGTATTTTTCGAAGTTTTACTCTAACAATCAAAATCTAAAACGGTAAGCTCAACATTACCTTGATTTCCTTATAGTATTGTATGCATCACACATAATTTCAATCGAATAATTTAATCCTAGATAACAACGGATTTTCATTGTAGAATCAAAGAGAACGCATCTACCTTAACATAAAAACAATATTTATTTAATTGATCAAAATTACTTTAACCAACGATCTTCCTGCTTTTTTCTATCTCTGGTCATGTCGATGCTTTCTGCGCTGGTTAAGTGGTAAATTTTTCCACAAGATAGAGATTAAGTTTATTTTTGGCAAAAAGAGGTCCGACGCGCATAATTTACTTTTCCTCGATATTTAAGCACCACACGGAACGATTCCATCTGAAATGCGAAACGGAGATTACAATTTTGCGTGGACATACACAAACACACGCACTATGGCGGCGTGGGCAGACGTATGGCAAATATGGGATCGCCATGGGTCGTTCACCTTGGGAGCGCGTATGGGATTGGACCGCGGCGACTGCGATTCAGACGATACTAAAGAAAAAGAGGAATGCGACGAAGTAATCCCTTGAGAGAGTTTGGAATGGGAAGGAGAAGGAGCGGGGACAAACAAATTTATATTAGGCTCACGAAGGCTTCGTCACTCGGGAGAAGTGTAAGCGAGGGGGAGGGGTGGGCGAAAGTTTTGTTGATTTGACAATTACCGCGCAAACAATAACTAAACGCGGATTTTGGTGATGTGGGGGCAAACATTTGTCTTGATATACAAAATGAAGATTAATTTTTAAAATGCAAACCAGCACAAGCGTCGGAATGCGATTCGAGAAAACATTAAGTCGCAAGAACGTGGTGGATTCCGTTAATACTTTTTGTTTAAACAAAATACTTGGATCCATTCCGATGAGCACATTCAAGACAGAAAACCTCGAATTGCTTCTTGAAAATTTTTAATTTGTAAAAGGATAATAAAGAGTTCGAGAAAATAACATTTTTACCAATAGATACGCGTTTAACAATTTAATGGACACGCAATTGCATATTTATATACAGGAGGTCCCCGACATACAAAGATCCGACTTACGAACGCCTGTACTTACGAACAAAGCTGCATAAGGTATTCATATTTTAATAAATCGGGCGCAGGAACGCCATCTCACTCGTAGAAATCAGTAATTACAACAGTATTGTTTCCCACTATTATTCATTGCAAATGTACAATATTTCAGCTTAATTGTGTGTTAAAAAGGCTTCTGTGGACTGGCTTGGGAACTTAACTACCATTTATAAAATTTTGTCTACGGTTTCGAGTTTCGAGCAATAGAAATCCGAACGAACTTTTGGAATGCAACTCGTTCGTAACTCGGGGACTACCTTTGTGCGTGTATCTGCGTGTATGTATATGTATGTATATATGTATGCATGCTGGTGTGTATTTTACGGCTAATCAACCTCTCAACCTCTTGAATTTTTATAGCTATAACTCCTTCCACACCAGACGCACTCACAAGGGAGGAGGGAAACTCGGTGCCTACTCTTTACGAAGAGCACCAAGGGGGCCAACTGCTTAACGCCCTTTCCGAAGGACGGAGCGCTGACTTGCGCGGTCTCCTCAAATCACACAAGTAGGGTACGGGACGATCCCATGTTGAAAAATCCGACCTTCACCGGATTCGAACCGGGACCGCTACGTGGAAGGCCAACGCTCTAACCATTCCACCACCGCCACCTCTGTATGTATATATGTATGTATATATCAGACATAGGAAGGATCAACGAGTGCTGGGCAATTCCAGGATCTTTACTTATACCCTTAATAAGAATTTATGGACTTTGGCGTATTGAGTGTATGTCCTCAGCTTTCGTGGCGCTTCTCAACGAGACACTCGATGTGGTTAATGGACGTTAATTCTTCGGAGGGACTCGAAGGAAAGAGTTGTAAAATATGAAGCGAATGAGACGCGTAATGGCATCCGTTTTCATTTATCGATGATGACAGCAAGGGGTAATTCACTCTTACCGCATATTGAAAAACATTGCACCATCTTCTCGACAATCCCCTTTATGCATTTCCAGGAATAAAATAGACTTCGTATAAGGTGAGATAATTGTTACGGAAACATTATTTTACGCCCTAATATTGTCCCATACTTTACCGGTAACGGGTCATCGATTCAAATCACTTCACTACCGTCAGCATTATGCCTTACCTGAAAAGAAGAGAAATAATTGTTAAACACATATAACTTGAAATTAATATTAAACAACAGAAACAAATTTATATCAAAATAAATGAAAACTTTCCTATCAATAGCATCATCGATTACTCCAACGGCTCAACTATTTGTAGTTAAAGTGATGGTTTGAGGATTGGGTTAGTAGTAAAATTTTCCATATTCAAGATATCGGCAATCAAGCTATCGTCACAACTTGAATAAATTTTTTCCACCGTTAGTTACAATTTTTCCTATCAGACATTCCTCACTCCTGCCACTACGTGTGGCTTCTTCACATTCAATCGTCTATGGGGTTATCTTCCGAAAAATTCCGACTTGAGTCAAACACTTTCAGGGATTAGATCACGTCCCCTTCGTAACGCTGTCTATTATGTGTATCTGTTGGTCGTCTTCCAAGCACCTCCTTTCGGAAGGCTCGCAATGCATCCTGGGTAAATTCGGTTCAAGTCACGTGACGCAAACGAGAACGCTGCTCTACCTCTCAACAGGCATTCCCGGTTATTTCCATTACTTCTCCGTTGAAACACGAAATATTTTCAGGAAGATAATCCGATTTGACTTAGCGAATATGTATTGAACGTCTATGAATTTCGTGGTTATCTTCCATGGTGATCAATTGAAATGAAAAAGTTACAGAAAATGCCGCGAGCATGAATTTAACCCTTAGTTAGTCGCGTGAAAAAAAGTTCCGTAATTAGTCGCGTGGGGTCAATATGACCCCAAAATAATTTCTTAAGATAAGCAATAATATATTAATTTATTTATATTTTACTGGAAATAAAATCAATCTTACATTATAATACAATTATTTATTAATAATTTTTACAATAAACATTGATTAAAATAACTTAAAATATTTTTTGTATTTTCTAATCACTTTCCCTCTTCCCACATTCAATGCACTTCATTATCATATGGTCTTTGCAAGTAAAAGCTCCACAATTTCCACATCTAGTGGACACTTTATTGTCCTTATTTCTTGGGCAATGTTCGCATCTTCCTGTTGTTAGTCCCGATCCTGGTGATTGACCTTCCTGCGCAAGTCCCTGTTGAGTGCATATGCGCTTTCGGAGATGCCTAGATATAAACTGACTCTGAGACCTCAAAATCTGTAGATCCTTTATTAATTCCTTCGATAATGATTTCAAGAAATTTCGCCTTGTCATTTCCTTTTGAACGTTTTGTTTATAAACAATAAAGGCATTTATGGCAGAAACGTTCAGCTAATAAAAAACACAGCTAACGGCCATCTTTTCGTTCTTCTGCCAACATTATAAGCAGCGCAGAGCTGATCGCACTTTTTGTTGCATTGTTGCATGAAGGTCGCGTTGAGGGCTTTATTAGTGATAGGACTATTTTTGCGGAGATCACTCACACTTGTGGGTTAGACATCGGTCGCGGCACGGTCGCTTTCCGGCCCCCACCTACAGCATGAAGTAGTTTATGGCTGCCCCCAACAAGCAGAAAGATTCAAGCTCACTTCTGCTGTCACCGAGGATTGCCCTCGATGGGGCTTTGGACAAAAGTTGCCTCCTCAAGCGACCCAAGGGGTTCGTGCCGAGGTCCAACCGCGTCCTCCCCTATAAGTGTGAACATACTTGGGACTTCTCCATAGAAACCCCATTGGAAATAGGATTTTTATATTTTGGTCTAAAACGTCCCAACCGTGACCATCATGCGACCGGTAGGAGATCCAAAAACTTTGAAGATTGCCGATCTCATTCGTGTTCGTGCTTATTCCGAAAAATAAGGGAGAAACTCGTGCTAAAAAGGGTGAGTGGTAATGAAAGGCAAACCGCTTTCTTTTATCCTTTTTGCACATGGGTACTAAGAGCTTCATCCAATGAGGGTGATAAAAAAGCTGCCAAAAGTCGCTAGAAAGATGTTCCATTTTTGAGAGTATTTCACAATAATGACGAAAGCATGTGATAAATAATTACTGTACAGAAAAGGGAATAATATGGATGTAGTTCAATTATAAAATCTAGAAAATAGTTTCAAAAATCATGCATCGGTATTGATTAGAATACGTGGAATTCTGCGTCAAAGAAGTCATCCTCGGGTCAATTCTTCGACAGCAATTTCTAGAGAGACCACGTGCGTTTGTTTGTGACTTTTATTGCGGGTAGAAAACGGTTGCATGTGTGCGGCTGAAGTAAGAAAACACCCGGAGAATTCCGAAAAGAGGGAAAAAGGTACATTGGAGGGGGGAGAGGGGAGGGGGAGATGGGAGGAAGAAGGGTAACCAACCTATAGTGAAAATTAGAGAAGTAAAAATGTATCACAGGAGAACTAGTGTTAAAACAATGAAATACTGCTTATCAGGAAAATTATTTGTATTTCTGATGTGATAATAATAATCTGTATTGCGTTTAACCCTTCTAGACCAATAGAGAAAAAAGCAACAGGTAGAGAGATGTCATAATAAAAGCAACTTTTTTTAACCTCATATATACATAACAAATGGATACACACCAAAATAGCACATTAAAATAGTTTAATTTTCTCAATAATTACAATATTTATACTATATGTATAAATATAAAAATATCAAAAATAACAAATTAAAAAAAACAAAGAAATGCTAATTTCTCTTCTAGAATGTCAGTTTCGAAGGTAGAACAAGTTTGGGTTAGATTGACAATACATTTCTTTAGATATTGACGAAAAAACATTGCTTGGGGTCATATTGACCCCACGCGACTAATTAAGGGTTAAACCAAATTGCACTCTCTCGGGATAATGCTCCTTTCCAAAGAATGTTCACGAATATGATAATAAATAAATAAATATAGGTGTTCCATGTTCATTGGTAATCGTCCAGATGGAAACCAATTGCATTTCTCTTCTTCCGCGCCATTAGTAAAATACATTAAGTAGGCGCAGGTTATGTTGCCTCGATACTTACGAATAAGCTATTTACTTTTTTGGTCGAGTAGTACTGCCTGAAAACAACTCCGCTCAAGATCGCCCTCCAACATCACCCACTTCGGCTCCTCGCATTGACTTGCATGCAATTTCTCCTGCGAGAAACCAATGACTTCTTCACCGTGTATAACATGCAAACTAAAATTGAGAAATTGAGACACGCGTGAGGAAGAAGTCTTGAGAGATGGTGCCGAATCATAGTCTGAAACTGATAATTTCTTCACGTAAATAGGTAATTATCAGTATGTACACAGAGATGTATGAAACTTGACAAATAGCTCAATTATTTTATTAGGGCAAAGCGTAATATCTTTAATTGATAACGTATCGTGCATTAAAGGTCTTCGTTTATTTACATCGCCGACAACAACAATAACTTTTAGGAAAAATTGCTTTCGAAATGAGTTAGTTTATCTTCGCATTTCCATTTACAACTTGGCAAATCTCTTGCTAATATAAAAGCATATCGATCGAGTAATTATCCCACATATTTTCAGCACTAAACGTCACATTTCACGTTTTATCTACTACAGATTTCCCCGCATCTCTCAAAACACTATCTAATGGAATAGAATTTAATTGCGTAGTCCGTCGAGAATATTCCGCAAGAAAACTACAAAGCGGCTAAAGTAATATTAATCACACTGTTCAGTTGGACATTTGAAATATTTGGTCCGTATCACAGTGCGGAAATCAATTGTAATAATAAAATCCTTTCCTTTAAATACACCAGAAACAAACGAGGACACGAAACAGAGCGTGAAAAATTCCAAGATTCGATTCTGCCTTAGACACAATAAGAACAAAAATATTCGAAGGAAATTGTAAAAGACCGACTTCCACAATAAAAGAAGATAGCATTTAGAATTAGGATTAAAACATAACATTCGGGCACTTTTCATTGAATCGTGAAATTATTTCTTGCCTTAAAAAGCGGAACCAAACATCCGATACCTCGTTGGATATAATAAAATAACGCATTTCGTTAGCTGTTATTTCGCCTTCCCAATTCTCTAAGTACTAATTATAAATTCCAATCGGATAAATGGAGCTACGTTGACTCATATTTTCATGTACTATTCCTCTGAGAGTAATGCCAGCCGTTACAAATGCACAGGTCTGCAGTCTATAACGATGCTGTTTGCAGGCGCTACCATCCGATGGAGACTTTTTTGCGATGAGCCCATGCCTTCAAAGTGACTATTTGAGCAGATAGGTGCGAAGTGATGTTAGTTAGCGGAAAGTAAATATTATGCCAACTTTTCCTCTTTTCCCATCATTAATATCTCTCTAAAGCGAGAACGTGATCCAATACCATCACGTGCTTGACCACACCTTTGCGAACCCTCGAGATTCTACTATTTTTGCTTTTCATTCTTATTCCATTGGTTTTTTAATACCGACCTTAAAAAAATATACAATCCATACTCCTCATTTTTCCAACACAATGGAGGTGCATAATTCATAGAGAAGGCGAGTTAAATGTGAAAAAATAAAGAGAGTGTCTTGGGAGGAGAGAAAAGAGATAGATAAATGTCTTTATTTGGGCGAAATGTAGACCATAAGGTCCACTCTTACATTTAACCCATCGTCTATTTAAAATTATATTATAAAAAAGGAATATTAACGTCAAAACGGAAGAGGAGGAGAGAAAAGAGATAGAGGAGAAACGCAGATATAGGAGGATTTGGAGAAAAGGGGAAAATGGCAGGGTGCAATGGGAATGAAAATAAGTAATGGAAAGAGAGGGTGAAGTGTAAAATTTGGGAGGGGAGAAATAAAGAAGGGAGAAGAGGAGTGAATGATGGTGGGAGGGAGAAAAAGGAGATAGCGAGAGAGTGAAGACGGGTGGACAAGAGGACAGCATAGCTCCTGGCGAAACGAGAGTCAATTCAAACACATCTGAGGGCTGGTTGGGAGGGGACAGTGGAAGGGTTGCCTCGAGGACACGAGGGGAGCGGAGGTGTTGGTGTGGGTTGAAGGCAAATAAAAGTTAGCGGACAAGGGACGACGGGAACAGGGTTGCCAAACCCTCGAATTTTATGAGGTCAAGTGCCTGTGTTTCTCCTTGGGCCGCGCTCCTTAATTTGTCGAGCATTGGCTTTGGCAAGTGGTAGGCCATCTGGAAAGACGAGCGAGGTGACGAATGATTTGCACGCGTCACCAAGCGATGCGCGATCATTACAAAGGATATTTCGTTCTAAGAATGCGAGTGCGCATCGATGACCGCGTAGAGGACACCGAGGACGAATTTTCCATTATTTTGAGCGCACGGCCATTAATCCTTATGAACCGAGTGTCAGATTTCTGATCGGTTTCTTTAGTTCACCAATTAATCAAAACAATGCTGAGTGGGCAGGTTTATTGTCAATAAAAAAACAGGGCATAAAGCGAATTACGCTTACATTAAGTGGATAAAATTGCAGCTTCCGAAATTAAATTTCAATCATGTATGTATCATTAGACCATGCATAATCAATAAGACAATTTAATTATAGTATTTCGGGAATATAAACTAAATAAAAGCGGAATTATATTCATATATTACCAGTGTTACGACAAATCTTAAATTTCAGTTTGAAGTCAAACATTGCATAACAACTAATAACGGAGCGTCCAGTAATTTCAATAAGCTCATTTCGGGTTTCACCAAATTATAACTTCTCTTTACTGATGAGCATAATTATTGTAGTTAATTACAACTACTTTTTATATTTTCATTGGTCAATTCTTTTAAAGTCGGAATATAAACTTTTTAATAATTTACCTTTTGTTGATTGATGTTAATACATCGGTTTTTGAAAATGTCCCAAGAAAGATTAATTACTCAACTCAATACAGCACTTTAAATAGACCGAAATTTTCAATGGAACGTTCCGTCTACAGAAAATCTAAGAATATAATTAAAATCTTTTGAATTTCGTTCTGGATTTCAAAACGTATCTATTAAAATGTACTCGCACAGAATAAAAATATGTTAATGAATGCCCCAAATTAATAATGCCTAGCAGCAAAAAGTTTCCGACGTAAATTTAAACAGGTTATTTTGTACGGCGAGATTTAACACATTGGATAAAACATATCTGATTGTAGATTTGACCAACGCAGAGCATGTCTTTCTCAAAAAGACATCATTAGAAGGTAGAAAAATTATTTTTCTGAACATGTTAATTTTTTTCATCTTCAACTCGGTGAAATGGACGTCTCCTAATGACCGTCATACGTCAACAAGAACGCATCGCCTGTCTCCAAAAATAATTCTGAAGAGGTGGAAGTCCTAAAAGAATTTCAATTAACTCCAATAACCACTTTCTTCCTAATGCGTGCTCTAGCGGAAGACTGACAGGACCGTTAAAAGGTTTCGCGCCATATTTATTTTTTGGCCAGCGGTGCTCTTCCGACCACGGTTCAGTCTTCCCGAGTAAACTCGATACTCTGGCCGTAATTACATCATCGCGTATTTCCCGAAGATATTAGCGCGCCATTCATTATTTTACTCACGAATTAGACGTATTTACGCATTCGGAGTGAATTTGTCTATTGAACAATTATCGAATTGGAACGAGAGAAAATAGAATCAAAACCGTCATCCCCTTACTAGATTTAATATTTTGACACCTAAATATTAACAATGCCACGAATAACCACCGAGGGTATAAGTATTTCGGCGCCAGAAATTATAATGGAAGCAAAAAATGTCCATAAGAAGTAATTAAGTAAGGCAACCAAAGGCCAGAACTCAGCCGCCGCGCGGTTTTTTCAATGTCAGGCGAATAAATTTCGCATCTCAACGGCGCGGCCATGACTTCCTGCTCGCTGATTTGCAGGTACTTTAAAATTTAACGCGAAAATTGGCTTTCCTTCATTGGGACCTCGACACTCTCGGACAGAACAAATAGCTCCGTCGCCACGCAACGGAAAACGATTCGAATCACTCATTTCTCTTTCTCGCAAATTTAGATCTGCTAGCGCGGAAAAGATCTGCAAAAAGAAATAAGACGACGCTTCGAGTCGCTCACAATTCCTGAAAATCATCCGTGACCTATGACCCTCAATAATACACTATATTACGAAGGGAGAGGGGGGGAGGAGACTGGAGGGAGGGGGAGGAGACTGGAGGGAGGGGGAGGAGACTGGAGGGAGGGGGAGGAGGCTGGAGGGAGGGGGAGGAGACTGGAGGGAGGGGGAGGAGACTGGAGGGAGGGGGAGGAGACTGGAGGGATGGGGAGGAGACTGGAGGGAGGGGGAGGAGGCTGGAGGGAGGGGGGAGACTGGAGGGTGGGGGAGGAGACTGGAGGGTGGGGGAGGAGACTGGAGGGAGGGGGAGGAGACTGGAGGGAGGGGGAGGAGACTAGAGGGAGGGGGGAGACTGGAGGGAGGGGGATGAGACTGGAGGTAGGGGGAAGAGACTGGAGGTAGGGGGAAGAGACTGGAGGGAGGGGGAGGAGACTGGAGGGAGGAGAGTAAGAGCAATAACGAGAGTTGGCGAGAGAAAACGGAAAGCAAAAGAAGAATGATTATACGGTTTTAAGTCTGGCGGAGGGAGCGAGCGTGGCAACAGAGGGGCGGGGAGGGAAGGGGCGTGGAGGGAAGGGGGTGGAGGGAAGGGGCGTGGAGGGAAGGGGCGTGGAGGGAGGGGGCGTGCCAATCCCTCCAGACGCACCTCATTCCACGCGATCCTCACCCACCCCACAACCGGTAATGATTTACGGTCCAGCACCTAAACCCGTCTGCCGTGGGGCGGCTGGGTTGAGTCAGCGGCGACAATGGGGCCCTCTGTGAGGCGAAGAGGGAAGTTAGTCAGAGGAAGTGTTGTGAGAAGGAGAGGGATCGAGAAGGGGAGACAGGGGTGGAGGGAGGTCGAGAGAGAATGATGGGGAGAAGGGAAGGAGGCGCTAAGGTCTATGGCCAGGCAAAGCATTCAACCACCCACGAAGGAGAAGCTGCGAGAAACGTGGATGTGATTTAACCGAAGAAATAATGGGATTCCCAATTAAACTCTATCTACCGCCTTTAATTAGTGTGAAATTCGGGAGAGTGAAGTCGCGTGATAATAATGTCGAAGAGACATCTTATTCAGCAATCTCTACATAGATGTCCACGAGTGCATTCGATGAAACATTTATTGATGTTCTCCGATAACAAATTCACTGTCATTGGGACAATCCTTGACAAGTAGACAACACGCTTGTTTGGTCAAAAAATCGGTCATTATGCTACATTTTTTGTAATATCTAAAAGTATAAAGGCTGTTTTTTTAGAATAGCAAAAATTCTGCATTTATCAGGGAAATTTTATGCATTAACTCAGCGTCGTAATTTTCATTCAGTTTTCGAATGACACCGCGAGGGTTGCGATTATCCAATACCATATTTTTACTAATAAGTCAATTTTTAACCGCTTACGGAACATACGTTTGGGACATTTGCACGAATATAGTTCGACTTTTTCAATACTATCTAAATTGGGAATAAAGTCAAAATGGGTAACATTATCCGTCTTACGTTAGTTAATAATTCTCCCATATTTCCTCTGCCTAATAATAATGGACCAACATCTCTTTCCCATCAAGAGATCCCTTTCGAGAAAGCGTGACATAGACTAGACCAGGGTGAATTGAATATGTATAAAACTTATAATAACATTTTAAATTGAGCATATTAGTTCCATATTTATATATTGATACTATGTTCAGTTAAAGCTTACTATCGGTGGTCACTGGTGTAAATTCACGAAATACTTCTCGTTTTCCATATAATCCAATTCACTGTACGTAATTTAGCTAAATCGGCAACAATGGGGTTTCCCCTGACGACGAATGATTTTCTCATTTCAAAAGAAATCTAAGCATCAAATCGACGGTAGAAAAACGGATTTTCATTCCTCTTAGCGTTCTTCGGTTCAAGTTCCAAGGTTATACGATTATTTTCAGTAATTATAAACTGAAAATGAAAAATATACTGCACCATTTCCCATGCTATTCAAATGGGGATTTACATACTCGGTGATTACCCATAAGACTCTTTAGGTGTCGGCCTATTTAAAGCTGAAGGAATATGTGTTGGTATATACGCGATCCTGCCATATTAAGTTAATACACATATGATGTAATGAATATTATGCAATTCTGAAAATTTTAGCAGAAAAAATTGTTTTATTACATAACAATGTGTGTTTGTGACAATCCAGAATTGACGCAACAAGCAAATGCCACCATACCATATGACACGAAAGACAGCCAAGTGCAGATTAATAAGAAAAAACTGAATGTCGAGAGAGCTAGAGAGACGATAAATGCATTAATGTAATGAGCAAACACGCAGTGTTGTCTGAGTTGTCGATGAAGAAAAGTTACACAATTCTCAGTTTGAGATGGGACCAGGGAGAACGCTGGCCTGCTGACACAGCTGCAAATGTGAACAAACATCTCGAGAATCTTTTATGAAGAGGAGATTAATATGAATGAGAGAATGTCGAGGTCAGAGACAGCTCAATAAGAAGCTCAGACCCGCGTCGAGTGTCATTGGCGTAATTTTTGGCTTCGAATGACAAATGCAGTGAGAGAAATCGACTGAGTCATCCATTGAGAATTATTTTATGTCGCAAGAACAAACACTAGAAAGAAGGAGTATTCCAAAAGGGTCCTTATGCAAATTCAAGGAGTTACTTTTGTTTGCTGCCGAGCAAAGAGTTTCGTGGCGTTTACATTTTGTTTGTTTCCCTTTACCAAATTGTCAGAGAAATAATAAAATACATCCAAATTTTAGCGAGTGGAATTATATAAGCCATGGGTCCGAAAAATGACGCATAAACAGTGAAAAGAGGGGAACACGTTTCCCATTTGCAGTCTAAATGAACTGCCCACTACTACGAAACAGAAGGGACGGAATATTTTGGCATTTTCATATGCAGAGGTTCACGACAGATTTATCTGTTTAACACTAGGGCTTTAAACGACAGTGAAAAATAATTTAATTTGCCTTTCATATCAAATTATATTCATTTATAATAAAAGGTAAGGTTAAACCCAAGAAATTACTAATCTTGTCAGAATTAGGACTTTGTTTAACAAATATATTATCTCAAAAATTACAATTAAATTTCACTAAGACCTTATTAATTTTTTGTAAAAGAAACGTAATTTCTTTATTTCATTTGGCTTTAGAATTATTTGGAAACAATATTTCAAACAATGTTTTATAAAACTATATGATTGGTTTAATAGTCGGTCATAATTGTAGAAAAAATCTTTCTAGCACATTTCGCGCCTCTTGCACCTCAGCTTTCTTAAGTAATGGCATAAAAACTTACTCTTATTTTCTCGTTCCTACTACCTTATCATTAATCTCCACTAGTTCCTCAGAAGCCTCTATAGACGCTCAAGCAATCAGAACTCATCGAATAATGCTCGAACTCACAATTTTCATTTATTTCAACACATTCTCTAGGTTCATCATCTACAGTTCCACCGTCTTCAGCTTCATTTTCCTACACCTGCTTGAAAATCCCAGCCTTGGCAAAACATTTCGAGTGTAGTCTTTTTAACCAAGTCTCAGGATATACAGATCCTCTACATACCCAGCAAAACATTTCACTTCACCTTTTACAAGTAATTACAGGAGTCCTAATTCCTTAAACCTAGGATGAATACGTTGGGTATTTTTTGCCAAGTCACCTGTAAAAATTGCTCGATCTTCAAAGCTCTTAAAGATATCGATTTGTGGTCATTGATATGCCTCCAGGCATCTCCTTCGTGATTTAAAACCATTCATTGGAAGAACTTTTGAGAATTTATACGAAAACAACAAACATTACGCATGTATATAAATAAGGTGTTTTTCACTCGCCATGCTTTACACTAATTCATTTATGTTTAACAATGATTAGTTCGTACTTTAAGGGTAATGCATTGCAGGATCATATTTTGACGATTAAGAGTGAAGATTAGTCAAATCATAGTATAAAAGCGTGTAATTGTTGCAGCAAGCATAAATCATTTCCGAAATTTTACGGAGAAAACAATCAAAAGTTCCTAAGTCCTAAGTTCAAAGAGAAAACGGCAACAAGTTCAAGAAATGAATGCGTTGGCCAAAGACTTCGAGGAACGAATTGCTGAATGCATCTACGAGGAATATTACGCCGGTGAGGAAGTCAAGCGACAAAGCAGACCTGGAAACGACAACTTCATGATTGACCTGGAAACGATACAGCAAGACGATTGTTTCCATAGTAGCAGTGGTTCTGTATAGATAAAGCAAATGTGCAAAGACCTGCCATCCAGCTTATGACCGCACTCAATTGAACAGAGAACCTGTCCGGCTAGATAGAAAGGCTGCAACTTAAAACATCGTTCGGTTTGTTTGTATACCAATGGACAAAACATCTACCAATATATACACCAGTTGACGCTTTGAGACAATCACAGAAGAGATAGTAGAAGAAATTAGAGTGTGCCAAAGAAATATCCAGACCCGTTTGCACAAGCAAGGGAATGATTTGAAGATATAAGTAGATTTTTTATATTAAAAAAGATGGCGCTCTTTTCTTTCAATTACTCCACTAAATTGTTTGGAAGACCATTACGAAAATAAGTCATTCATTGTACTAAAATTAATAGAAATATTTCTTGTTTAGGAGTACGACGTTATCATAAGATTACATCTTCGGTTGAGATGGACGGTCTCATAATACAACCTATAAATTCCCTTTAAAAGCATTATATCAATCAATCAATTTCCCTTTAAAAGCAGCGGAAAAAAATTTTGCTTAAAAAAATACAAACTTCTTATTTTATCTATAGAACTGATCATGTCCCGAGTTCCTATCTTAATTTTTATTAATAATGCAAACTAATACATAATACTCTGAACCGATTTCCAACTTATCATATAAGGGTAGAAATTAAACAAAAGAGTCGGAAATATACACCGATTACTCCTCAGCAGTTGATCCTATATCCACCAAAGTTTTATCATGTCTAGCCCTCATTTAGACTAGACTACCATAAAAGTTGGCTTCTCCAGGTTGTAGTATTCCAAAGATCACAAGGTGGACCGTTCGGAGAAATAGTTAAATGCCCCAATGCGAGAATGGAGAACGTGACTGGCCTGGTAGCTTAGTTGGTTCAAGCACCCGCCCGACAAATAAGAGATCCGAGTTCGATTCCCGGAGAAGTACAGAATTTTTCTCCTCAAAATTGACATTTAATCAAGAGATATCGCCCGTGCAGACAAACGGACAAACAAACCCAACACAAAAGCGAATTTCGTAAAAGGCGTTAAAAAGCACAAATCCGTGATATGCCTTCGCACTTACAAGCAATGCATCGATTGTTAAACAAAATGATGTTTCTTTCATACACGCCCATTTTTTAATCATATGCGGTCAGCCACTCACTAAATATAGATGTTGTGACCCACGAATGTTTTTAATTCCTATACATACAGAGAAATTTAAAAAGTATTTGTAAAGGATTTTGAATTTGCCAATTATAAGTGGTTCCGAATTTCTCATGTCTATAGGACTGCGACACTTAGATACCTAATTTAAATCCCTTTCAAATAGCTTTAGATGTAAGGGTGGTAATTTCGATATCATCATCATAGGTAGTCTGCCCGTAGACAGGTCCGTGATTATTCTTGGTCAAACCTGGTTCTCTATATACTCCTATTTTCCGCTGTCCTCTTTATATCTTGATAACTCTCTTTCCCTTTCAAATCGTCTATCAGCTGAAACCTTTTCCTACCTCATTCCCTTTTCCCATCTAGTTTTCCTTCTAACACGTCTTTAATCATACTCTCTCTCCTCAGGTAATGTCCAACCCAGTTAGCCTTCCCCTTTCTGATAGTCTGTATAATCATTCGCTTCTCTCCTATTCTTCGTAGCACTTCATCGTTTTTCATCCTATCTGTCCATTTTATCTTCAGCATTCTCCTCCAAGTCCACATTTCAAAGCTTTCCAAGTATTTGATGTCATTTTTCCTTAGCGTCCATGTTTCTGCCCCATACAATGCTATACTCCATACGTAGCATTTTATCAACTTCTTGCGGATATCTTCCCTTATATTCCCTGTAAGTATTTGTTTCTTTCTCCTGAAAGCCGCTTTTGCTTTTCCTATTCTAGTTTTGATCTCATCCGTACATTTTGTCTCTCGTGTTATGATACTTCCAAGGTATTTATATTCTGAAACTTGTTCTAATGGCTTTCCCCCAATAGTTATGTTCAGATTCTCTTCTTTACCCGATATTCGAATGACCTTGGATTTTTCTGTATTTATTTCCATACCGTATTTTCTACCTGTTATCACTAGTCTATTTATCATTTTTTGTAGCTCCTCTTCCTTTCTTGCTAGAAGTACTTGATCATCTGCGTATTTTACTGTTCTTATAATCCTTCCTCCAATTTTGAAATCCCCTGTGCCTTCTAAAGCTTCTTGCATTAGACTTTCTCCATATATATTGAATAGGGTTGGCGATACTCAGCAGCCTTGTCTTACTCCTCTACCGATATTTATTCCGCAGGTGTCCACATTCTCAAACCTGACCTTTACAACTTGATTCTCATATAGATTCCTAATCAGTCTCCTGTCTTTCCAGTCTACACCTATATCTTTTAATATCTTCATCAACTTTACCCAATTTACTCTATCAAAGGCCTTCTGCCAGTCTACAAAACATGCGCAGATATCTTGACTGTATTCTATCGCCCTTTCTGATATGATTCTAACTACTCCTATAGCATCTCTAGTTCCTCGTCCTTTTCTGAAACCGAATTGATCTTCCCCTATTATTTCTTCTGCCTTTTTCTCCAGCCTTTTATTAAGAATCCTCGTGATGATCTTCGATGTGTGTGACAGAAGGCTTATCGTTCTGTAATCTTTACACTGTTATTGCCTTTGGCTTATTCTTTAGAGGGATCATTGTTACTTCTAGGAAATCCTGAGGCCACTCTCCCGTGTCGTAAATCTTATTAATGAATTTCGTGATCGCTTTTAGTCCTTCTGATCCTATGACTTTAAGTATCTCAGCCGGTATTCCATCGCTGCCCGTGGCTTTCCCCTTCTTTAGTTCCACTATCGCCTTTTCTACTTCGCTCTCCATAATACTTGGTCCTAAGTTGTCTTCTTCAATGTTTTCCTCATTTTCCAGTTCAATTTTTGCCGCTCCTGCCTGTTTGCTGTATAATTCCTTAATGTATTCTTCCCATACCTGTGCTACATCCTTTGTTTCTGAGACTATCTTCCCATCCGTATTCATAATTCCTTTACCACAAATTCCATTAGACTTCTTATCTTCTAATTCCAGTGCCCTAGCGTACATCATATCGTACCGTCCTAACTTCTCCATTTGTTCTATTTCATCACATTTTCCTTTTATCCAATTTTCTCTAGCTTTATCTGTTACCCTTCTCAACTCATTGTTTATACGCCTATAGTTGGCTCTACCTTCTTCACTGTTAACGTTTTTCCATTTTCGTCTCTCATCCATTTTCTCCAGCATTTCCTTCGTGATGCATGTTTTTCTGATTTTCTTCTCTTGTTTTCCAATCTCTTTATCCAAGGTATCCTTGATACTGGTTTTAATTTCATCCCATTCTATATTAACGGTCTTCGGTTTGTTTTCCAACTTTCTTAGGTTATCTTCCAACTTCATGCTGACTACATCCTGCCTTTCTTTCAGTTTTTCTAGGTCCCAGGTCTGTCTTTCTCTTCTCGTTTTTCTTATTTGTTTGAGCTTTGTACTCACGTCAAGTATTAGAAGGCTGTGATCTGAATCAATGTCTGCTCCTTGCAATGCCTTGGCGTTCTTTATGCTGTTCCTGAATCTTTGTTTTACAAGAATGTAATCTATTTGGCATCTCATTCTATCTCCTGGGCTTTTCCATGTGTATAAACTTCGTTTATGGTTTTTGAACCATGTATTAGTCACTACAAGGTCATTATTGATGCAGAATTCTACGAGTTTCTCCCCTCCTCGATTTCTCTTCCCAAGTCCGTATTGCCCGACAACATTTTCTTCCTGTCCTCCGACTATGCTGTTCCAATCTCCCATTATTATGCAGTTTACCTTTCCTCTTCCGTCTTCTTCGTAAATTTCATTAATTTGCTCATAGATCTCATCTATTTCTTCATCTTCATGAGCTGACGTTGGCATATATACCTGAATTATCAGCATGTCCACTGGGACTGCTTTTAGCTTTATTGCCATCAGTCTATCGTTCGTTGCTTTTATCTTTGTCACAATTTTCATCATATCTTTCCTAAGTACCAGAGCTACTCCCCTTTCCCCACTATTTCCTCCAGAATAAACTACCGTGAATTCTTCCGAGTCGAACTGTCCTTCTCCCTCCCATCTAGTTTCGCTTAGCCCTATAATGTCAACTCTATTTCTTCTCATTTCTTCTTTCAAGTTCTCTAGCTTTCCTGCCTTTCTCATAGTTCTTACGTTCCAAGTCCCTATTCGTAATTTACTTTCGACAAATGTTTTCCTCAAGGCAGTCCCCGCCCGGAGATCCGATTGGGGGACTATTTTACCTCCGGATTGTTTTACCTCGAGAGAACTCATATTGTCCAACCATATAATCTTTACTAGGGATTGTAATGTGGTAGTTTCCCTCTTGCTTTCCACATCGCAGTACTGTAGCCGTTCAAATCGTCCTGATCACGCCTACAGCTGTATTGGATATAGACTCAACCAACATCATTTGTTTTCGGCTCTATACTATACTGACAGTACTGCTGCCTACTGCCAGGCACTGATGATAGTTTTTTTTAAATAAAACCTCCATTCGAGGGGTTTGAACCCCCGAACTTTGCAATAGAAAGCCGACACGCTAACCACTACACCACCAGTGCATTTCGATATATGGAGTTAAATTAAATCAAGAGGACACGTTGCTGATACTATATATGGAGAATTACGAATGTACGGAGCTTACGAAACAAAGACACTTTTTGCTATAGAATTACACCATTTCGGATCAGCACCAAGGAAATATTGCAGAATAAGTAAGTTGACGATATAGAGAAGCTCACTACATAGAGGTTTCACTGTAATTAGATTTTCGGCAGTACCGTACCTAGAACGGGGCGATCGCTACCCTGATTGCGTCACACGAAGATGATGAATCTTACCCTAGGTTTTCCCTATTTCTGCCCAAGGCTTTCAACGAAACTTCCATGACAATGGAGTAATTTGCGAAATCTTCTCACCGGCATTCCTCTAAGATCAAGTTCACTTTTTAGAAGAAAATAAGAGTTCTATTATATTACAAAAATAAGTATAACGAATAATTTAATAAGGCTACACCGAATAGTATTAAAACGAAAATAAATCAACACAAAAAGGCCTCCGTGGCGCAAACGGCTAGCGCGTTCGGCTGTTAACCGAAAGGATGGTGGTTCGAGCCCACCCGGGGGCGGTTATTTTTCTATTATATATGACTTGACTATATTTTATTTTACAACTTCATTTTCATCTTTAATAAGTTCTTAAAATATGATAATCTGTAACCTCAAGAGTGCTAATAACTCCCTAACGCTAAGTGGACGTAGAGCACATATCTCTTATACTTGCATTTTAGAATTGGTTAAAAATCAAAATATGTATAACATATTGTAACAGAAAATGTACGTAATTATAATTGGGTCATTGACAGCCTCAAGTGTATCGATATCAACGATACCAAAAGACAGACTCATATGCTATGCAGCAACCCGAATATAATTTTACTCGCAACAAAAATATCTGCACTATATCACTAAAAACGTATTGTATGTTAAGAAAACAAACTTTTTATCAAGATTATTTGGATCAGATTAATATTTGGCTTTCAGAACTTTAGCCATTCTTTTACACAATTTTTTTAATTCCTTGATAACTTTCTATTCCATTGCATTTTCAAAATGTCCTTCCAATGAAAGAGGATATGCAAAATTAGAGCTTAAGTTAACGACAAAAGAATTACATCATAAATCATTACGCAGAGGATGAGATTAGTGAAATAAATAAGCGAAAGAAACCGTTTCGGATCAATAAACGAAAAATTCGGCGCAACAAACATTATACAAACTCTCATATCCATACGCGTCTACTCCATTCAATAATTGGAGACATTAAAGGATGTTAAGGCGCGGAAAATATTTCCTCGCAGTTTGTCTCATGGTACCAGGGCTTCTCCGGTAAATGGAGAGAGCTTGGCGGCAGATGTGCCTAAAACTCGATGTTATCATACAATTGGACGCTATATAGTCATATTTTGAGGAATGTAGATCATATAAAATTGCTCATGACATTAGGCGCTTCAACTGGATTAATTTTGATCACAATCCTTGACGCCATTATTACGTAAATCGAAAAATTGCGAAAGTTGTTGTGAATAAACTGTCCTCCATTGTTGAGCCATATGGTTAAATGTTCAATAAAAAAAAGCTTCTACTCCGAGTGTGACCTAATAATAAATCTTACAGCTGCTCACAAATGACGCAAAACTGACAAACGAAATTGCAACAAACACTTTTTTAGGGCACAGTGAGACCTAAATAAGGAAATTTTAAAACTATCATCGTACTTTATACATTTCAAACATAAAAAGTAAATAAAGTCTCGGTAAGAAAAAAGGAATTCTTTGCATGTATCAATTCGAAGGGTTGTCTCTATGAAAAAAAGGTTTCATCCATTCATATTTTAAAAAATATTCAACGACTATAATTCACTTTATTCATTTTAAAAACGTTTTAGTTTTGATTAAATTGTCGTTTCCATGACACTCCGAGGACCAGCGCGTCCCACTATTAAAGCAGAAAGCAAAGAATCCACCTCCTACACTCACATTCCAACGACCTCTCGAAGGCTAATACGCTTCCGAAATCCGAAGGGAGTGTTAATCTTTGCTAAAGAACGTGAGATGTCAAATGCAAGATTAAAATACGAGTGTTTTTTCGACGAAAACCTTAAATAATTAAATAAAAACAATGTTGATTTACCTTAGAAGAAAAGTTTTTTTCAGCCTCTCTTCGCACACCCGTTAAGAGTAGATTTATAACGCGCATAGTCTGGTATAAACGCCATGATGTTTTTTTGGCAATAACGAAAACATATAGGAAAGGCTTCCACATCCTGAGATAATTCAGGACCCTCGCATAAAACGAATTTGTAATACAATGAACTATCCTTTTAAACTATCTTCTATTTTTTATGGGAAAACAGAAAATGCTATGCTGAATATTTCGCTAAGAAGATTTCACTAAATTCACTACCCTAATATAAACATAACAATAGTGCGTATGGCTTACTATGCTATTTTTATGATTTTCAACAAAGTTTTAATATAGGACAGGGGATTTTCCTGTTCCGTAAAACAATACCTATGGCGCCATTGTAAACAACCCCTGCCACACACCCTTGCGGTGGCTTGCAGGGTAAACTGTAGATGTAGAGAAAAATAAAAATGCAAGCAATGTATATGGATGGATATAATTAATAGGCTATATTATGATACCCTTGATTCCAACCAACGAAGTAAACGTATGACGATGCCATAATCCTAAGCCAAGAATTATCCCATTTATTTAAAAAGCACATTACTCCATTCATTTTTTATATAAACCTGACAATGAATATGTTTTACACTTAAAATATTTACTAAATTCATGTTAAATTAGTTTCAAAATAATTTGCGAGCTTTCAGCCGGGGTTGGGTCCGCAAAGGGCCAAGGGCAGATCCTCTTGAGTGTATTTGTGTTTGTTTATATAGTAATAATTTCACCGAAGAGCGGTCCTCAGAACACGAGTTTTCCTTCTGCTCATGTTTGCCCCGCTAATTAGAACGAATGGCGTGAAGTGCACCTCAGACGAAATTCCGAAGCGTGAGAGAATCGATTGTCTAAAAGGGCCAGCAAAAGAAGACGGCAGGAAGCAGAGTGGATTATGGTAACAAAGATCCCGAAGTAGAGGAAGGAGAAATGAGTGCGCTAGGGCGAGACCATCGATCATAATCTTTCTCCCTCTCTATCTCCATCCTTCTCCGGGCTTCAAGATGTCTCCATAGGAAGGAGATCCCCCGCTAAGTGGCAGAGTAATGGGAGAAAAGACATGAGAAGCCTTGATGAGAGGGGGGGATAGGCCGGAGGAAGGAGAGAGAGAAAATATGAATAGAGAGAGCGTGAGAGGAAAATTGGAATTGTGGCGCCAAAAAGGGTATAGCGCAGTTCTGCGCCCGTATAAGAGATGGCGCTGGCAGCGGCGATAAACCGCGTCCAAGCAATTTGATGATCAAAAGAGCGCAAAAGCATTACGCGACAAATTCAAAAGCGTTTTAGTCTCAACAGACGACATCTTATTAGGTCCGTTTTTCCACATTTAAAAAAAAAATGATTCTGATCGACCATATCGTTTGGATACGACTCTAGCGAAAACGGCGATAAACTTGATCATTAATAAGCCAATGAAAATGTATATGCTTACATCTCAAAGTCAGGAAAGCTTTAATTAACGGAATGATTGATTGCTCTAACCATCGCGTGAATGATATCCGTGTAACAACTTAGCCAATCAATCAAGTAAACTTTTATCGTAAATATTAAAATTCCGGTAAAAAAATTGTATCGTGCAAGATCAAAGTTACTTTTATTTTAGAACTAATCACATCAATACTGAAAACACGCCTACTTTCTTTACAAAACTCCACTCATTAATTTAACGCATCGTTATACTGTTACGACACAAAATATATTTTTTTGAAACTTGGACACTTTTAACTTTTCAAAAATGTTTTCATAATAATGAAAAATCTCAATCAATGTTTGCTATGGATCATGTTTCCATCTTAAAAGACTAGAGAACACAATGCACGCCCCGTCCTATCTTTCCAGATTCCGTGGGAAAGGTTTTAAAGTTCACGAGGCGTGCTAGTTGATTTATCCGGAAAACATGAACTAATTTAAGCTTCGAAAAAAATTGAATAAATCACCAATCTAATTACAAGCGTGACGCGTAAAATCTCTTCCTCATCACAGGTTCCGCGGAAAACGTAATATCGGAAAAAAGGATGGGGGGAAAAGAAAGGGGCCGACGACAAAGCCACACGTATAAAATGCCTCGCGGAATTCAAGTGGAAGGGTTCCTCCCCTTCTAGTAGGGATGGAAGGGGAAGGAAAGGAGGGAGGTAGGGGATGGGGAGGGGGGATGTAGGTGGGGGATGGGGAGAGGGGAGGTAGGTAGGGGATGGGGAGGGGCGAGCGTAATCCCGCACGAAGGCACGTGTTCTCGGGAAGCTGTGATGAAGATGGAAGAAAAGGGTTGGGGTGGAGGAGAGGAAATGGTCGAGCGAAAAAAAAAATGGCGGGAGCAGAAATTAAGCGGCGAACTAAAATAAAAAAAACGAGAAAAAGCGAAAGAAACTTTTTCGCTGGAGAAGTTTTTAAAGATTTATAAGCGTGAGGAGTAAAGGAGAGAAATATTGTGCGGCGGAGGGAGGAGAAAAGAATACGGGGGGAGGGAAGGAGGGGCAAACGTTAGCTTACATGTGGCGTAGAGTGGAAGGATTTTCTTTTTTCTTTTCGGTGGTGGTGTAAGGAAGATGGAGGGAGGAGTTGAGGGCTGGAGTAGGTATTAAGGCGTCACGATAACAAGTGACGATGGGAATTCGAATGAGTTCGGGATGGAGGTTTAAAGAGAGAGAGAGAGGGAGATGGAGTTTTGGGATGGGAGAGTTCGTGATAGGAAATCGGAAGACGGGAGTCGGAGAGGGAGGGAGGGAGGTAGGAGGCGGTGAGATGGGTAGAATGGAGGGGGGAGAGAAAGAGAAGACGGAGGAATGAGTCCGAGGAAAGTAAGTGGGCCAAGATGGGATACGGGCGGCGGCGCTGCGTTTGACTCGTTAATAGGCTCCGAGGAATACGGCGAAAAATTCATGAGCCGCGAACATGGAGTAAAAGAGCGACTAAACGCCTCGAAATTTACGACGGCGAATCGTTAAAATGTTTAATTTTATCACGTAGGCAGCGTCGTAACACAGGATCGAGCTTCAACTCGCCTCTTGGATACCGCCAAGTTATGCAATTGCAGCGTTGATTAAACCATTTAAAACCCTCAAACTACATATGCATATCCGTATCTTCAAAAAATAAATAAAAGCGACAATAATTATAGATTTTTCTGAAATGGCTACCTAATTTTAAATGCCACATTTAGAATTACTTGGTTTGAACAGTTATAATTTTATTAAACAAAATTAGAACTGGATGGAAGAATTAACGTTTTTATACTTCGCGCATAAGAATTTTTTCATGAAACCGATGGATCGTTTCGATATAAAACTCTACAATTCAACTGTAAACATACGCAGTTGGTAAAAAAATAATCGTTAAAATATCATGTATCTCTTCGGATGAATAATTAATGCAAGGCTGCGTAATTCGCGACAATTCAGTTCTCTCGGTCTCATAAATGAGGCGGTTTATATAGCGAAGTCCGTCCAAGAGAAAGACCGCCGAGGAAAATATCACCGTGAGAATTTCATGAGAACGGAGAACGGCCCTTTTTTCGGTCTATCTCGGAATTCGACGAAAAGTAAAACAAAAAGAATCGTTTGATGAAGTTCACGGTTCAGACAGAAAGGGTTATAGGCACTTTATGCCGTGGAAGCCAATTTTCGGCTTCCCCCGTAAACAAGTACCTACCTCACACGCCTAACACACGCGGGTCGTCATTTTCGACCCCAATCTCTCACGGTCCATTTTTTTAGTGTATCGTCCGTGCATTAATCAATCGCCTCTGCTGTTGCACGAACGATACTAAAAGGATGCCTTCTCGATTATTGGGCGGACGTCAAATGGAGGAAAATTAGGGACACGCGAAAGATTGCTTTCTTCCGTTCCCTTGCGATCTAATCGCTGCGTGATAAGCATCGAAAAGAAAAAAACTTTAAATAACCGAACAGATGAATGAACGAGAAAGAAACCGTGATACTCGCGTCGACAGTAAAATTATCAGTTCCTTCCCAACAGCGATACGGCAATCAGCGATGTCTTATAGAAGTGGAACGTATTTATAGCTGTCCTTAATTTCCCTGGTTCGCAGATTGTTTTCAATTGCACATTCGGTAGAAATGGATAATAAGAGGATATCTTCACTGCCTTAGTTTATTAATGATTAAAAGAACAACAAATTATGAACAAATTATTTCCGATGCATTTATTTTCTAAATATTTGATGCTAAGTAAAAGTAAATTATTGTGTTTTATGCCATTTTTACTAATACGATCACGAAACGGCTGCCAATTACATAAAACGATCCGCCCATAAATCTCGTGCAGAAAAGCAACAAAATTTTCGATGCTCCAGCAGAATGACGTGGATGTAATGAAAAAAACGCAAAAAATGTTGCTGAAAAAAGACATCGGATTAATGGATCAAGGAATGGAATGGTTAATCAACTTGCCAAATGAAAATGACGCAGAAATAAATATCTAAATAGTCATACAATTTCATCCCTGAGGATTACAACAGTAACAATAACGGGGGCAAGTGCAGTAAATCTTTCCGTTCGAGCAAGAACGAATTTTATGAGGCCAAATACTTATATTCCTTCCGGAAAACCCTCCGAAATAAATTTTATATCTAAGAATAAAAAATCGGTGGACAGAGGAATCTTATGAGGGGCGAACGACGGATTCCCGCGGGACCTTTAGACGCTTCTTTCGGTGAAGGACATAAGAAGGGAGAAAATATGGCGACGGAAAGGAGTCCAAGGATGGAGGGAAGTGTGGATGATAGGGATAGAAAAGGGCCTATTTGTATGTGAGAGGCGCGCGCCTATTTTCCGCGAGAGGGAGACGTCGAATGATCCTGAAGGAAAATAATCCCTCAATCGAGGGAAGGAGACGAGCGGAAGACGAAGTAAAAGAGGAATTTTCGTGGGGTAAATACGATCGAAAGGGTTCTTCTTTTCCGGGGGAGGGTGAGGGGGGAGTATGGAAGGAGAAGTGAGGAGGAGAGTGAGGGGAATGGGAGGGAGATGGAGGGGATGGGAGGGAGAAGGTAGAAAGAGAGAGGAATGGGAGGGTTGAGGGAGGGGATGGGAGGGAGAGGGAGGGGATGGGAGGGAGAAGGGAGAAATAGAGAGAGGAATGGGAGGGAGAGGGAGGGGAATGGAATGAAAAGGGAGGAGGAGAAGAATGGGAGGAAAAGGGAGGAGGGATAGAGAGGGAGATGGAGGGGAATGGAAGGGAGAAGGGAGAAAGAGAGAGAGGAATAGGAGGGAGAGGGAGGGGAATAGGAGGAAAAGGGAGGGAGGAGAAAAATGGGAGGAAAGGGAGGGAGAAAGAGGGAGATGGAGGGGAATGGGAGGGAGAAGGGAGCAGGGAGAAATAGGGTGATGGAGGGGAATGGGAGAGAGAAGGGAGAAAAAGAGACGAATGGGAGGGAGAGGGAGGGGAATGGGAGGGAGGGGAATGGGAGGGAGGGGAATGGGAGGGAGGAGAATGGGAGGGAGGGGGGAATGGTAGGGAGGAGGGGAATGGGAGGGAGGAGGGGAATGGGAGGGAGGAGGGGAATGGGAGGGAGGAGGGGAATGGGAGGGAGGAGGGGAATGGGAGGAGTATGGGAGTGGAATGGAGGGAGAGGGAGGGAGGTAGGAGGGGAAAGGGAAGGATAGGGAGGAGGGAGCAAGAGGGAGGTGAAGGAGAGATAATGGGGTCGAAAAAATATAGCCGCGGAAATAGAGATCTTGGCGAGTGGAGAAAAACGGACCAAGTGAAGGTGAAGCCACGGAGATGAGACCTGTCTTTGAAAGTCCGTTAACAGCAAAGACAAGCGAATCCAAGACAAACCTCACACAAGCGACCCAACGACGACGCCTCCTCCTCCATGGAACTGCCCCTACGGCTCATTTCTACCCCGATAAGAGTTTCACCGTCCCAACTAGAATTCCCTCTATTATTTCCTATTGCTGACACTGATATATATGATATATATTTACGATCCAGTTGGATTGAGTATTCTATACGTATCACCGATAAAAGTTGTTTTCCTAGAAATTATATATAAATGTATTAATTAAATTCGAATCAATGCGTCACGGAATTTTAAAATAATTATATTTCTCTAATTTTATGAATTAACTCAAAATAGGTGTAAAATATTGAAAAGGGTCAGTGGAGGCGAGGTTAGCGCGTTCCTTTTGGAATGCTATTCCAACAGATGACACATCGATAGAGAATCGAAGAAACATTCCCACACAGAGCAGCGATTCCTTTTGTCCTCTCCCTTACGTGCTCGTGAAAAAACACCGATTGTCATCGTCCGTTCGTCCGACGCGAGAAATACTACGTGCTTTTAATACCAGAGACAACAATGGACCACAACTCACCGAAAATACGCCGGGTGGTTACATAAACACGGCGATGGCTGTAATCCTAAGTTAAAATCCGTGTTATAATGCCAAATAACAAAACCTAAAGTGCATTTTTTTAATTAATGCAGTTTCAATCAGTGCATGTATTCTTAATATATTTCGTGAGGTTTAATTTTTGGAAAATTATTGACGCTGCAGTACAAAACACAGAGGTCGTAATGTACATTTTAAAGCATTTTCATTAACGTTTCGCTGAGTTAGATTTGGAGCTTAAGAATAAAAGTAAACTACTTCCGTCCGTTTCAAATGTTATTTTCTTTATCAAATAGTGTAATTGGGTAATTATGAAGGCATTAATTGAAATTAATTTTAATACGAGCTATATTTCAAAATATGTTTATAGTGGCTTACATGACGCAATCGGTCATTTACTTTGCCTATAAACCGAAATGTAAGCTGTGAAAGCCCAGCTGGGCTATGTTAACTCACTTTCCCTTTCTACTTCTTTATATTCTGGCGAAATCATAATTTATCAAGAGATTTCATTATCGGGGACGATTATTCATCGGTGGCAGGCGGGAATAGATCAGACTTTGAGAAATATCTTACCCTCCTACATGTATAACAGTCAAAAGCTTGTAACCTTTCGGTTGTTGCATAAAAATTTCACAATAACTGAAAAAGATTTAATTTTAAAACCAATTTTAAGATCCTAAGTTGATTTATAAAAGTAAAAAGTAAAAGTTAATAACCGTCTCTTACATTTTTGTAAGTGCGTCATCGGTACTGGAACTCCAGTGCCTGCAACTACGTTTGTTCGTAAATACTCCCTCCAGAATTCTTTGAAGCTCCTCGAATCGAGTTATTTTCTCTTATCCCAAGCATTGAGAATCAATTTAATTATGCATTATTCGAGGTATCCTCCCGACACATTTTATCTTCAAATAATAGACGCGATACAATTATGGTTACAATTTTCCGCCTTCGAGCTCTGGGGATTGCTTGTGAAGGAAAACGAAAGTTAAAAAAAATAGCGAGAGATTGTGTCGGCGCGTTCCTGCTTTTTAGGCGCGCGGTCGTCGGGGCAATGATCTCTACCGCGCCTCCTCTTGCCCACAATGAGACCAGCCCCCGTGTGCGGAGCCGTCGAGGGCAGACGGCGGCCGCAAAGCGAAGAAAGATGCGGCAGAGGAGATTGGAGCGAGCGGCTGTCGGTTGGATGGATCGCAAATCGCTGCATCGAGTGAAGAGATGAAGTCGGAGGAGTCAGATACGAGGGGAATGCTTGGGGTAATTTGGGGAGGGGCCTGTTTACCTGACGCTGAGTCGGGAGATGGATGAAACGACCGATGTCAAAGACGGCAGGTCACAAGACGGACCGAAGCACCGAGGAAGAATGGTGTCTTTGACCCTTGCGCTCTACCCCCCACTCCCCCTTTCGTGTAAAAATAGAAAAAGGCGACAGAGTGCACCAAACCTCTTTAGACTGGTCACCGCGGTTTTGTTTGCCACGTGTTTCACCACGCTCTACTGCCTGCGAAAATTACCGCTCAAAGGATGGCGACGGATAAAAGAAAAACAAAGGAAGAAGAGTTTGCTCGCAAAAACTGCAGATTTTCAGTATCGAATCTCAGATGAATTCGCCGACAAATAGACGACAAATGGAATGAAACTGTCACACATGATTAAATTTCCTTACTACATAATGTTAATTATTCGAGCTTAATATTCTACATATACAGCCATGCCCCGATTTAACGTCCCCCTATAAGTATAGTTGCACCCCCGCTCACCACCCATGAATCGTTCACAACAGAACTTCCGTCTCATGATTAAATAAAGCAAGCATATATCTCGATTTAGAACCACCCCGCTTTAGCACCAATGCCAGTGATGGACAAACGGTGGCGCTAAATCGGGGTCTGACTGTATATACCGTCAGGCCCCGATTTAGTGCCACCGTCAGGATCTGACTGTACATTTGCTTCTGTAGAGACCACGTATTAAAAATGACTATAATATCTGAGAAAAATTAAGTGTACAATAAAATGATAATAATAACTGCGCATTAACAAAAGGCGACCATTCAAAACGACAACTTTATTAAAAAAATATAACCACCGCACATTTTTAAAAATTTCCCTTCCTCTGGCCAGTCTCTTTCACGCCCTCTCTTCCGCCAAACAAAACATAGTCACATCGTGCCATTGAGAAGGCTGCATTAAAAATGAACTTAACGGCTGCGGCCGAGTTTGAGGCTCCAGCTTTCGAGGTTTATGGTCAGGAATTCCAACTCCATAACAAAACAACTTATTCCAGGAAAAATATCACATTCCGCGATAAAATTAATTCACGTCACGTCCGCGAGGGCAGCAATTAAGAATCTGAACATGCTCCGGTATTTTGGGGCAAGGGGCACGAGTTCGAATCCAGGTGGAAGCGTTTAATATCTTTCATCCCCCTTTAGCTCCTGCGAGAGGACATTAAGAGGCTGGCAATGCGAGAAAGTTCCCGGAAAACGAGCTAGGGGGCGTGGCGGAGGTGCGACGACGCGAGCGCCGCAACGGGAGTTAATTACGGTCGAAGGGATAACTACAGCTGGGAGACATGCAACGAATTGGAATGAATGGGGGAAAGGATGGCGGGGCGAATGGAAAGGAATAAGGGGTAGAAAAAGGTATAGGGAAAGATGAAAGGAATTCTGCATTCCCTATTGTCAACCAGCTTTCTCATTATAGGATTAATATACAATTAGGCGTCATTATTATTTTAGTGGTTTTATCTTATTGTTCCATAAAAAGTCTATAAAGCATTTACAATGAATATCTGTTAAGGAAATTGCACATCTAACTAAAATTTTAAGATTCTTACTGGTAGCTTCCGAAGAATAAATCGTTTCCGGTAGATTTGGTAAAAGAATAATATAAATACGTCGTTGTGCGGCTCAGAATATAGATGCATTGATGCTTTTCCTTTATGAATTTAATTGTGAAATACGCACAATCGATCACATATGTCTGAGCTTCGCCATATCTGGATCATGTCAATCTAATTTATTAGAATACCTCTTAAAATTAAATCGTAAAGTAGAATATAAATCAAATCCTGAGGAAGTCTATTATCTATAATCTATATAATATTTGCACGACCTACTTCCAACCATTATCTAACTAAAGTTCTTTTCATTTTTACTTCCATAATCGGAGCACGGAGGAGCACTTTTTAAGAGAGTCACTTATATTTTAAACAATAGGGAGCTGGAAACTTTTCGATCGATGACTATGAATCAATGTTAACCAACCGCACTATTCCTCAGATGCATAAATACACCAACGAACGTATCTCAATGGGGAACTGTCACTGGCTGAACTATGAAATAAAACAATTTAGAGCCACTTCTGCCTAAAAAGGGCATTTCTGTTATTTGGTTATTGATTTGTTACTTGTTATTGTTATTATTGTTAATGTTGTTATTTTGTTGGAATGTAACTCTTTAAGGGAAATAAAAACCTTTGAAACAAAACGAACACGTATATTCCATTAAATCACATTCATTCGCACACTACGTTATTTAGGCCAGTATTTCTCAAGCGGCGGGACGCGAAGTTTCGAAAATGATTATAGCGAAACTTTCCATCAACGTAATTATTGCAATATTTAAGGCCCTTAAAAACTTCCACGAATGATTATTCTTACGTAAAAAATCGACTTCTTGGAAAATATGGTTTGGTTTCCAATCATGATGGGATCCGGGTTTTTTTACAAAATGATTGGTGGATGCGAAAGGTTGAGAACCGCCGATTTAGGCATTTCTCGCTCAAACAGGATGCAAGCGGATTGAATCGCTCAGTTCACGTTCTTAAACGAGAGGACCCACGAGTACTGACGCCCTCTAACACCATCACGGAATGTATTCCACACATCTCCACTCTCTTCCTCCTCGCAACAGCCGAGAAAGAGAGTGCGAGGGAGAGAGGGAGGAAAAGAGAGAGGCAAACGGAAATTCCGCCAGTGCCGAGATTGGATCCTGGACCTGCTAAGCCGGATTCCAGAGCTCTGGCTATCCCAACCGTCCACCCTCAACCCCTTTTTCAAATGCAATCAAAGCCAGTTTAAAAGACGAACATAATTTCCGCAGAGCTCGAACAAAAATACAACGAGCGTTAAATTGGATTTTTTTATAAACCTATTTAATCTTCAAACGTGAAAATCCTCCATTTTTATTCGTTTTCTATTACCTGACATATGACAGTTTTTATAGTGGATTATTAGTCGATCGGGAGAATGAATAAGCTCAATCGAATGCGAGAAGGGTTAGAATGCAAATCTGTCGAGTGGCATTTCTACGTTGTGTCTGCGTTCGGAGGTTCGTTCGGCGCCCCTTCTAGCCACCGGGATACCAATGACCGTGTTTATTTGAGCCTGGGGGGATGTTTCTTGAGCAACAGGTGGCCGTCGCGAGAGAACGGCGGGTTGTGTTGGCGCATAAAACGGGCGCTTTTTACCGCCCTGACACCCAGCGCCCCCGGCACGTAGCGGCCGTAAAGTGAACTGAGTCGGGAAATCGAACTTACGGCTTTAAGAAGACGAGATAAGCATCGGCGGAGCCGCAGCGAACATCGTTATACGCTTACCTGCAACGGAATAAAGAAATAAAGATTACTGCAACGTAAGAAAAGAGAAACATGCGCGAAGTTTTTACATTCAATTTTTTCTCGTCACATTTTCAAAACTAATAAATATAAGTTCGGTCAAAAAATTATGATTGGAATCCATTGACCAAGGATTGAAAAAATGTTTACTATCATTAACTTTCCGTTTAAATAATATATATATATATATATATATATATATATATATATATATATATATATATGTATATATATTAAGTACATATGTATCGTGAATGTTTGTCACCATGTATGTATTCTACATCGACTTAAGTGAAGTTCTTGGTCATTTCCAGTTTACTGAAATTTTGTCCACGCACAGATGACCGTAGGTTATGACAGAAAATGCCATAAAAGAGGCCCGGTTTCGCCTCTACATATCATTATTTTCTACATTTGATAATAATTGGATCGAGTATAGGGTATTTTAATATGCATTTTAAAATACATTAGATCGAGATACAAACTCGAGACTATGTATGTACGGGCAATAGAAAGATGTTTATTGCAAAAAGAATTAAAATTCGTTCCGAATTAGTCCAAAACTAGGTTAGGAATCCAAGAAACTGCCATTTTCACTTATTTAACAATGAGAAATTTTGACGTTAATTTTTTAAGGAGTTTGTTTTTACTTTATGAGAAAAGTAATACATAATTCATATATAATAATACATAGTTATACTACCACATGGTTAAAAGATTTTATTAAAAACTAGGATGTATTAGACCATCCTGAAGAGGCCTTAAGCCTAAAGCAGGGATTTGTCCGAGACAGGTTCTCTAATTAAACAAAAAAACTGGCAAGTGCAACTATAAAATGTAAATTTGTTAAGGATAAATAAAAACCTTTGAAATTGAAAATTTAACTCCAAAAAGAAATGTGCGTCTGGCAACCAACGTTTACCTCATCTTTAGAGATCTTGTGTGCGTGTATTCGAGTGCTTGCGTGCGTGATTGTTTCGTCTGTTAGGTCCCTGTTGTTGCCGGAAGGCACACAAACCTACAGGCCGCTGTGTGCGATACTAGGTCCCTGGCGTGGTTTAATCTCCCGTAAACCTAGTATTATTCCCCTTTCCTTCCCCCTTTATTTTTTCCCTTTACCTCTTGGCGTGTACGTGTGCGTGTGTTTGTGGTTGCTTAGTAGGTCCCTCTCGCGGTCGTACTGACTCACAAACCTTCTAGCAACGGTGTGATTTTTTGGGTCCCTGGCGGAGAGTAATTTCTCGCAAACCCGGTCCCGTTTCCTTCCCACCTTCAGGATTAGTGCTTGTGCGATTGAGTGAGTGAATGTGTGAGTGGCATCAGGTCCCTGGCGTGGAGTAACAACCCCTAAACCTGTATGTTTATAATTTTTATTGTCTTTCGCCTTTTCCTTCCTTTCCTCCTTTTTTTCATTGTCTTTAATTTTGAATTTTACGGTTAAGGAGTTAATTTCTATTTAACATCAATTTTGCCGTAGTTTCCATCTTTACTTATTTAACAAAAAAAAAACATTTCATTTTTCAATCTCACAACATATGGAGTCCAAATTTACCATTATACCATTGGTTACCAATTGGATTATTGGTTCAATTTGTTTCTTAACAAATCGATCAGCAATTAACGGAGTGTCCGCTGAGATGCTCACTTTAACTCCATCCTACGCTCAATCGCAGGGCACACGAAACCGCATCGGAAAAGGAAATCTCTTCCTGCAAGTAAGCGGAGGCGGATATTTCATCGCGACGGAAGGCGTCGGATTTTATGCAGAACAATGGAGAGGCAAAACGGCGATGTCGCCATCGCGACCAAACAAAATTCTACTCTCGGGCAACTCGCTTGTTATATGCACCACGCTCTTAAAAACGGTTTGTGCGTTCGAAAAAGGCGTTTACGACTCCATTCTCTACACGAGAGAAGAAACGGTTCAAAACGTTTTATTTTAAGCGAGGGACGATTAGTGGTTTGAAACAAAAATAAGAAAGGAGGGTAGGAGAGGGAGGAAATGGTCGTCAGACTATGAGTCAGAGTGGTATCTATGGAGAAGAGTTTTTACGCTTGCTTGGGAACGGAGAGTGATTTCAGATAGAGAGAAAAGGGAGGGAGAGAGAGGGGGAGGGGGAGAGAGAGGGAGAGAGAGGAAGGGAGAGAGGGAGGGGGAGAGAGAGGGAGGGAATGAGGGAGGGGGAGAGGGAGGGAATGAGGGAGGGAGAGAGGGAGGGAGGGAGGTAGAGAGGGTGAGAGAGAGGGGGGAGAGGGGTAGGGAGAGAGGATGGAGAGAGGAAGGGAGAGAGGAAGGGAGAGGGAGGGAGAGAGAATGATAGAGATGGGGATGGGGAGCCGAGAGATAGCACGAACCCGTGACTAACGCTAGTGGTAGTCTTAGGTTCCTTCCTCCACCTGCGCTCTCCGACTCAACCCATGACACTCGCAACCGTCATCCACAGCACTATCAACCATCTATACCTCCTCTCTCCTCATCCCTCTTTATTTCCTCCACCTACCTCATTTTCATCCCCTTCCATTCTTCTCTTCTAATCACCATTTCCTTCGCATTTTCCTCTCTGTCCTCTTTTTTCTTTCTCTCGCTATACGACACTTTCTTCTCTTTTCTCATTTATTCCTCCATTATCTCCGACTAATCCTCCAATTCCCTCCATTAATCGCACACGAGCTATGATAAACACTTCGCATCCGTTCTTTCTCTATCAACCCTCTCGTTCCTCCTTTCCCTTTTCTCTATATTTTCCCTCTTTCTCCTCATCGCTCCTTTAATATCCACTCCGCGCCGTTCTCCCTCGCATTATTCTCCTTTTTAATTCTCCCTCTCCCTCCCTCCCCCTCCGCCCCTCCCGCCCCCCCTAGCACTCTCCCTTCTTCTATCCGACTGCATTTATCCCACCCCTTTCATTGCGATGCATCCACATCCGTTTCCATTTCCACTTATTCCCCAAACCTCTCAACGTTACCTTTGCAACAAATTGCTTCTCCTTCTCTCCTTTACCGCTATTCTCTCACTCTATTTCCGCTATCTCTCATTCTTTCCCTCCTCAATCTCTATCCAACATAATGCCTTACTCTGGCAACTGCGACTTATCTTTACACAGCTCCTACTTCCCTACATCTACATTTCCTACCTAAGCTAGGCGCCATTCACAGCCCACATTCCACGCTTACTTAATATCTGTCGATATATAAACTTATTCCATTTCTTGCTGCTAAATAAATTGGAAACGTTTTACCGTCTTCAAAATACGATCCTAACTTATATACAGCATTGAGAGTCGATTATCTCCGTAATGAATGCGATGTGAAGACAATAACTACATTCCGGGAAAATTTTAGCTCTCCCATCCACTAAAGACTCGCGTAAATCCCCATTCCGCCTTCCCAAGTACGTTGCCCGGATGGCCTCGTAAATCGAATTAATCGGCTATGAATGCGGGTAAAAGCTTTTGCAGGAAAGTAATTAGATTTCTAGAAAAAACGACATAGGCGAACTCCGAAATTCCGCGCACAGCCTCCAGCCTCCGCAGAAGAAATGGATCCTGCGAAGAACTACCTCCCTGAATCACGTAATATAAGAAAAATGTGGACAATAAATATCCACGCAAAAGAAATACGGTCCAGCGCAGGAAGTAAGAATGAAAGAGAGACATTTGTTGAGCAGGCGTTGAAACACTGCGCGCACAAATGCAAACGGTCGCTTCACCGTCCACCGCGGAAGCAAGAGAGCACCAGGAGAGAGAGAGGAGAGAGAGAGAGAAGAGAGAGAGAGAAAAGGAATGGGCGACTCACCCTGGTGGAGGACAGGAGAGCCGAGACGGCGAACGGAGAAATTCACCCACAGAAAAAGATGACTGTCTGGGCGCGCAATCGCGCCCGCCATCTCTCTTTCTCTCTTACATACAATTCGCTCTGCATCTCTCTCTCACACACACACACTGTTCCGGACGGTAGGAAAGCTTCTAAAATTTAAGGAGGCTGAAGAAAGAAAGAAGAGAAGTAGACTGGGTAAGTATAGAAGGATAAGAAAAGTTGGACCCCGTGGTGATGAAAAGTTGCAGCACAAGTCCTTTGCTCTCTCCCCAACCCTCTATCTCCTCCCAGGCTGCTGCCTCCTGCTCCCTTCCTCCTCCCCCTTGCTTCTTGTCCTTGTAGCGCCGTCAATTAGCGGAATAAAAGGATGAAATCCGGATGAGAGAACGGAGTGTGACTGGGCTATAGCGGAGGAATGAGAGGGGGAGGAGGAAGAGCAAGGAGGAGGACGTCAGGATAGTCTGGACGTTGTCCATTACCAATTATAAACGGAGGCGTGCAAGTCTCGCCGCCAGGGTCGGCAAAACAGCCTCTAAGATGCCATCTGGAAATATGACGCTTTATATACGTTTACAACGGGATTAAATCTCCAATAACTCTCGCCCCAATTTCGCCACAACATGGTACCCTTTATTATCGCCAACAAAAACATTTCCTTAAGACTTCTTCATGGTTTAGATTTCATAAAAATCGCCCGATTATAGATTTCATGGGTCAGAGCACATCTTTGGAGGGAAAAGTGGAAATAATTTTGCGCGTGTTTCATAGAACCGGTGGGAGGGATAGAGAGAGGGAATTTTAATAAGAAGAAAGTGTCGCTAATGTAAAGAGGCGATTCGAATTGCGTGTAATTCAAGCGAAAGGAACAAACTGAAGCTTTCGGAAAGATAACGTGTGGTAATTTTATTCAACGAGAAGAATATCCAGAGACGAGTTAAACGGATCCAGATGTTTCAAACCCGACGTATCTCTCGGATAAACCGATAGCTATTCCTCTTACAAATCGAAAACGTCTCCAAGACTTTCTGTTCCCAGAGCAGTTTAAAATTATTAGGCCAAGTAAAATACCTCACATGTTCTACAACGAAAAGTTATTATATTAAATAACAATTATTTTTTATAGTTTCGTTGCTATAATTACTTCATTTAAACAGTAAGAGTTGCATTTCTTGAAATTTCGTTGAGCACTACTTCTGAAAAATGAGTTTATGCACATGAAGGCGAAAGAGATAACAATAAGGATAATACTGTATAAAATAAAATAAAATTTTCTATTTTCTTTAATGCCTTTGAAACTGGAAATATTTCAATGTATTTGAAAGATGATATGTTCTGGATTTTAATTAGGGAAGTTAGCCGATGCAATCCGTCTGTTTTAGTTAACGGCTAGGAAAGCCATACAAAGTGGATCGGATAACGTATTTCTGTAAGACACGTACGTCTTTTGGAACAAACGTCGCCCAAATCGCGGCTCTCGTCTTCCGTAAATTCCAGTCGCGTTTCTTTCCCATGTAATATGCCAAGACAGAGGAAGGAGAGACAGCGCATCGACCAACGATATTTCATGGAGAATCGCATCCCCCGTTATTCGTCGCACCGCACCTCCCATCACTTCCTCCTTCCAAACCATCCCTCTACTCCTGCTTTCCACCCCTCCCTTCCAACCCCTCCCTTCAAATCCCTCCCTTCCACCCCTCCCTTTCATCCCCTTCCTTCCATTCACTTCCTTCCAACCCATCCCTCTACCCCTACTTCCACCTACTCTCACCCCCTCCTCCGACTCCCTCCTTTCACCCCTCCTTTCACCGCCTCCTCTCCCTTCCATTACCTGCCTCCCAGCTCCTCCGCCCCGCGAGGCCGCATCCCCATCTACTCTGCTGGTATCCCTTCCACATTCTACGATTCTCACCTCGCCTTCACGCGCATCCTGCGCACATGTGTGGTTGTGCGTGATGCCTCTTCACTTCTCCACTATTTTGAAGAAAAAAAACAGATCTGCACAACAAGCTAGAAACTCGAAAGAGGGTAAAAGCTTGCACCGTGGCGGGGCGTGTTAAAAGAATAGCATCTTTGCACGCACGCTTGTAAACAATCGGGTTTGGTGTAAGTAGAAGGGGGAAAATGGGATTCTGGAAAATGGAGTGGGGGAGTTGGGGGACAGGCATCACCTCGCTACGCAACACCGCTCATCGTTCTGTAGCGCCGTTCCCACTCCTACATCCCAACCCCTTCCCTCCCCTTATCCTCCTTCCCTTCCTCTAACTCTCTCTCCCTCTCACTCTCCATCTTCTCGCTCTCCTTGCCTCCCTCTCTCTCTCTCCTTCCCTCCCTCTCTCTCTCTCCTTCCCTCCCTCTCTCTCTCTCTCCTTCCCTCCCTCTCTCTCTCCTTCCCTCCCTCTCTCTCTCCTTCCCTCCCTCTCTCTCTCCTTCCCTCCCTCTCAATCTCTGTCCTTCCCTCCCTATCACTATATCTTTCCTTCCCTTCCTCTCACTCTCTCTCCCTCTAACCTTCACTCGTCTCGCTCTCCCTCTTTCCCCTCACTCCTTTCCTCCCTCTCAATCTCTCTCTCTCACCCTCCTTCTCGCTCTCCATCACTCTCGTTGCCTTTCACTCTGTCTCCCTCTCGCTCTCTCTCCCTCTCGCCCTCCCTGCCTCCCTCTCGCCCTCCCTGCCTCCCTCTCGCCCTTCCTCCCTCTCGATCTCCCTCCCTCTCGCCCTCCCTCCCTCTCGATCTCCCTCCCTTTCGCCCTCCCTCCCTCTCGATCTCCCTCCCTCTCGATCTCCCTCCCTCTCGCCCTCCCTCCCACTCGATCTCCCTCCCTCTCGCCCTCCCTCCCTCTCGCCCTTCCTCCCTCTCGCCCTCCCTCCCTCTCGCCCTCCCTCCCTCTCGTCCGCCCTCCCTCCCTCTCGCTCTCTCTCCCTCTCGCCCTCCCTGCCTCCCTCTCGCCCTCCCTGCCTCCCTCTCGCCCTTCCTCCCTCTCGATCTCCCTCCCTCTCGCCCTCCCTCCCTCTCGATCTCCCTCCCTTTCGCCCTCCCTCCCTCTCGATCTCCCTCCCTCTCGATCTCCCTCCCTCTCGCCCTCCCTCCCACTCGATCTCCCTCCCTCTCGCCCTCCCTCCCTCTCGCCCTTCCTCCCTCTCGCCCTCCCTCCCTCTCGCCCTCCCTCCCTCTCGTCCGCCCTCCCTCCCTCTCGCCCTCCCTCCCTCTCGCCCTCCCTCCCTCCCTCTCGCCCTCCCTCCCTCCCTCTCGCCCTCCCTCCCTCCCTCCCTCTCGCCCTCCCTCCCTCCCTCCCTCTCGCCCTCCCTCCCTCCCTCTCGTCCTCCCTCCCTCTCGATCTCCCTCCCTCTCGATCTCCCTCCCTCTCGATCTCCCTCCCTCTCGATCTCCCTCTTTCTCGCTATCCCCCCACCTCGCTCTCCCCCCACCTCGCTCTCCCCCCACCTCGCTCTCCCTCCCTCTCGCCCTCCCTCCCTCTCGCTCTCCCACCCTCTCGCTCCCCCCCTCACTCTCACCCTCTCACCGTTGTATAAGTTACCGTTTGCTTCGTGTCCGGAATCCGCTCCCCAAGCCGTCTCCAGCGTCGTCCCAGACGCACCCAAAGAGGAGATCATGAACACGCGAGTGCACCACGAGCACGCACAGAGATGCCATTAACGGCTGCTGCATTCGAGCAAACATCATTTTACAATCCTCTCCGCCACAGGGCTGTAAACCTCAAGAGTTGAAAATTTCCATACACTCGAGACAATCCACTGTGAGGGCGTCGATTATTATTCCGCGTGATGAACAAATTACGAGAAGAATTATTTTCCTGCGTAGAGAAGCAAATAAAAATCATAATCATGATAATTCACAATTGAAGGTGCAACTTTGTTAAATTGCATTCTAAGGAAATCCCTGTCCAAGTTTAAACGGCGGAATTTGTATTTTATTAACTGTTATTTTTATTTGTGGCTTAAATCAAACAACAATAAAAATTATTAAATTTAATTGTTTAAAAGCTGTAAACCTTATGATGAGTCAGCTCAAAAAAGACAATTATCCATACTTTTACAAATATTTACTTACTGAGCAAAGTAATCGACATTATTTAATCGAATAAAAAGACGCAAAACTCTAGTATGAAGTATATAAAATAAAAAGAGGGATTGTAAGAGAGATTCTACTAGTACTTTCTTGAGCAACGAATATATCATGCCTCTTCTAGTTACTAACTGGCTCTACCTTGACTGATGAATCCTTTTTAATGGAATCCGCAAAGCGGTTTTAAAATCCTCTTTATAACACCTTCGGATTCTGGAGAAAGAGAGAGAAGAAAAGTGATGAAAATAGAGAGAATAAAGTGGCGGAGAAAGAGAGAACGAGAGAGAGAGGTGGAGACGATAATGGTGAGTGATTGATTATTAGATGCAAAGGGAAGACGCGCCCACACTGGAGGCGGAATTCACGCGAAGACGCCTCTTCGCACGCAGTCGGAATTAAATAGTAACATTATGAACGCAGCCCCCACGGTGGAGGCTGCTCCGAGATATGCAAGACTAGCACGCTTAAAAAGAATTTGATTAACCTCTTTCAGAGCTATTTATCAGGAAGTTGAAATATATATATATATATATATATATATATATATATATATATATATATATATATATATATATATATATATAACAACTTACGGAAAAGGAAAGGTAAAATGAATATATGGATGTCAACAAGGTGTTGGGATGAGGAAACCCAGTGAGCACTCACCAATCAGACGACTTCAGGTTGGCGAGGCCCCGGGGATGTCGAATGAAAGTTTTTCGGGTTTAAGCCCTCCTTCAGCGCTGGAGAGAGTGTGTAAATATATATGTATATGTATATATATATATATATATATATATATATATATATATATATATATATATATATATATATATATATATATATATATATTCAACGAGAGGTTGAGAGAGATAGGAAAAAGCCAGTGAACACTTACCATACGGTGGTGGACGTCCACAGCGATAGAGGAAGGCTTGTAATTTGTAGTTTCCCCGCGCCACAACTCCGTCAATGGGAACTAGCCCATATTGACATCCTCCGCTCCCTCTCCTTACCAGGTTTAAACCTTCGCTAACACTCCCACTCCAATCACCCCTCTTTTTCCGAACCCCTACCTCCAGTGTTACGCTTATTTTTAGTCTCCGTTTTTCTCTCGCTGAAGAAGGGCGTGTGTTGCCCGAAAGCTCCAAATTACAAGCCTTCCTCTATCGCTGTGGACGTCCACCACCGTATGGTAAGTGTTCACTGGCTCCTTCCTATCCCTCTCAACCTCTCGTTGCATTTATTTCATCATATTATTTCTTTTTCCGTATCGTTATATTATATTATATATGCACATATATATATATATATATATATATATATATATACCCATCAATTCGCACATCGAGTATTATAAACTCCAAACAATGGTGAAATACAATTGTACTGTGAAGAAATGAAGATCGAAATTTCAACAAAAAACTTTTTAAATTTCGCAAGTCATTCTTAATGTATTTAAGTCCGAAATGGAATAATTATTACGAATAAAAGAAAGAAATGGCAAAAAAGACAGAATCTTTCAAGGAGGATTTACAACTATAAAGAATCTCACATGATCTCACACTGCATTAAAATTAATGGAAAAACTGTAGAAAAATGGAAAGGAAGACCATTATTAGTTTCTATATTCCATCACTAATTCACCCGAATCATAAAAATCTATGAAAATATTAAATTAAAAGATTCTGGAAAAAAATATAAGCAAAACCCAATATTGAAGACAAGTTGAAGATTTACGGGCCAAGCTGCAAATCGAAATCGGTGAAAAATGACACGCACTCCAGAATTGGACAATAAAACCCGCCCACAATGAAAATTTTCAGACAAATCAAAACCACTAACGAATCCCTTAAAAAAAAGAAACGACTCGCTGTATTATTTTGGGAATATAACTCCGTTCCGCCCGATTGCACGCGTCAGTCAAAAGTGTTCCAATGGAAGGACCTTCATTACAACGGTTTCCTTAATTAATTTTGAAAGCGGTCATTCACGCACGAAAAATTCCACAATAACTCTTCAAGGCATTTTACTCAGTTTGATCAACACAATGTGTGCGCACACATATATATATATATATATATATATATATATATATATATATATATATATATATATATATATAGGTGTGTGTGTATCCCTGAGAATGCACACACAATCACAATCCAAACCAGTTTTTGGAACACCAAAAGGGAGTAAAAAATATCTCAGCAGGAGGGCGCCATTTGGGTCGTCCACATCTCCTCTTCTCTCTTCTACATCATCCCATTCCCTTAACACCCTCGCTATCCCTTTGCTCTCCTAACAATAGTAAAGAGGGGTTAAAGAATCTAATATGGCGGAGGGGTGAGAGAGATAGAGAGGCAGAGTGGGATGAAGGGAAAAAAGCATAAGGGATCACGAGATATATTCGAAGGGAGTTTTATATGAAAAAATGGTGCGTAGCTATGCGAAGAGAGAAAGAGAGATAGTGACGTGTATAGGGGGAGATAGACTGATATGGAAGGAAAGGGACTTTTAAGGGTGTTTGCATTCAAGGGATAAGACGAATAGCGCGAGGATTTTTTCCTCGGAGACCTTAAAACATTCTATTCAGCCATCCTCCAGTCCAAAGTCCGCTCAAAACCTCTCGAGGCATTCGAGCGGGTTATATGAGTGGCAGCGAGGGTGGGAAAATAGGGAAAAAGGTGGGGAAGAAGGGAGGAGGGTGGGAAGTGAGGGAGGAGGGTGGGAAGGGAGGGAGTAGGTTGGAAGAGGAGGGGAGGAGGGTGGGAAAGGAGGGAGGAGGGTGGGAAAGGAGGGAGGAGGGTGGGAAGTGAGGGAGGAGGGTGGGAAAGGAGGGAGGAGGGTGGGAAGTGAGGGAGGAGGGTGGGAAGGGAGGGAGTAGGTTGGAAGAGGAGGGGAGGAGGGTGGGAAAGGAGGGAGGAGGGTGGGAAATGAGGGAGGAGGGTGGGAAGGGTGGGAGGAGGGTGGGAAGGGTGGGAGGAGGGTGGAAAGGGATTTCCTCACCGCGTCACCTCCGTGCAACGCGCGGAATACAACAGCAATCGCCACGAGAAACGCTTAATTGATAAGCTGTTCCGAATCACCAACAATTAAACATTTGCGAATTTTCTGGTTTTTAAAAGTTGCATCATTTCCTGACAAATGTTTTTCGAAATTTCGCCGCAACATGTTCAGAGCTAGAAGAAATAATTTCTATAAATGTTTCGTTTGATTTTTCATCGGGGAAAACGCGTCCGCTCTCTATTCCTGGAAAACAATAATCTGGGCAAAATTTCAATTTGAAATTTCTTGCTTATCAAATATTGAGGATTATTTTACATTATTTTATCTATTCTGCGTTACAACTATTTAAAAAATCTTAATCGAATCTTTAATGCTAAAATAGTTGGGCAAAATATTGAATAGAATATCAGTGAAAAACTTCGAAAACGATTTTTTAAATCTTCTGATCATTGCGAATATTTCCAAACTGGTACACAACCTTCCTGCTGACTGAGACGAGATGAAGCGCTAATCTCGGTGCTATTTAGTACAGTTAAATTATTGTACCCTAAAATTATCTATACCCACCCCTAAATCGATCCTTTCTCCGCCTATCTCCCTCGCGCACCCTCTCCTTTCCAATCCACTCCTCCTTCCATCTCCATTCCACTCCTCGTTCTATCTCCAATCAACTTCTTCTTCCATCTCACCTTCCCTCTCCAATCCACTCCTCATCCTTCCATCTCACCTTCCCACTCCACTCCTCCTCCTATCCACCCTTTCCTTCCTCCCTCCCCTCTCCACTCTTCCCATCCAACCCTCCCATTACTAAATCCTACCCGAGGAGCCCTTCTAAGACCTTCTCTCCCTCCTTATATCACTCTCCCTCTCTCTCTCTCTTCAGATGGACATGTTAAGCCTCTCTCGTCTTCATCTTCTCCCTCTATAAGGACCCGCACGAAGCCCCCCTTCTCCCCTTCCCCAGTCACACCATGGCCAATTAGTCCCCCGCCAAGCGATATCCTCATCGAAAGCTCTCTTGCTCGCGTGTGCCAGTGGCGAAGACAGCTGCTCTTCAGCCGCACCGCGAAATGGACGCCAGGGAGCGAATGCGTGATTTACATCCTCATTGGCTCGGAATAGAACATTTCCTGTGGCGCGGAGAAACAACGCCTTTTAATTTGTTTTTAGTACGCGGACTATTTATTGTAGCGTCCTTTGAGAAAATAAACGGCGCATAAGTATTGAAAACTAGCTTAAGTACCCGGCGTTGCAAGGGTAAAACCAATACGTCATGTCTGTAAAACAGGAGAACTTTATTCTTATGATTTCATATAAGTTAAGCTTTTCCACGTCTCAATTGCTCTGCGCGAATCTCAGGGTATCTTCGTGCACTCAAGGGATGCTGTCTTTCTACAATTCATTTTCTTAAATTTTAAATTCCCAAGATATGACATACCCCCTTAGCTCTTGCATGATCAGTGAAACGTAGATTATAAATTTTCTTGGGTGAAAGTACATTTGGCAGAAAATGTCGGGAGTACATAATTTCAACTTGCAGTTTCGGAGAGAGAAATTCGAGAAAACGGCAAACATGCCATTACATATTTTGCCTGTATCGACTGACACAGATTTTTTGGCGGAAATAATAAAAAATCATATTTTCCTCTCCCTGGGTTTTATAAGGTTGGTGACAGGGGCGCAACCATGGATGCCAACCAGTAAAAATGATTTTTACGAACAATATAAAAAAAACGGAAAACCCAACTTTTTTACGGACATCATTTTGCGTAATATTAAGATGTCTCAAAAAGACATAAGTGAACAATATTCAATGCTGTCGTTCATACATCGCGACAGAAATAATATTTACGTTACTTGAGCGCACTTAGGGAACAAGAAATTTCGGATGTGTTCGGTAAAAATTCTTGGAACACAAATATTACCTGATTTTTCATTCAGAGCATTTTGTTTCATATTTTTAATTTGTGCCCATTGAAAAAGAAAGGTTGCTTTACTTTTAAAAATATAACCAAAATGACAATATATAAGATAAACATATTTTTTAATCAGCGGTATTCAACCTAAAGTACGCATATCCCTGGGGATACGCGAGGTCTTTCAAATAGATTGGATATTAAGGATATCTAATGCAAAATAATAGCGAAGCATAAAATATTCGTAAATCATATAATTAGAAATCGCATATATATTTGTAGAAACTACCCAATAATAACCGAGTTTGTTAACTTTAAAATATACCACAGAACACGAATTTCGTGAAAAATATTTAAGGGGTACGCCGACTAAAAAGGTTGACTACCACTGTTTTAAACCTCTGGAAATTTCTTAGCATTTTTACGGACATCTAAGTATTTTTACGGACCTCACGGACACGTCCAATTTTTGCTCTTTTTCACGGACTCTCTGTAAATTTACGGACGGTTGGCAACCCTGGGAGTAACTTCTATGCCGCCAGATCCACCACCACAGGGTGAGGTGGGGACGCAGAGTCTGGGGTCCCGCGACCTCGACCTCTGCATTGTTTATACGTAAATCATTACTGAAATTCTTATTTTTTTCCACCCACTGTAAGCAAAGCCTGGCAGGCCGCTTAGCCTTATGAAGTTAAATATTGTTCCTCGAGATCCATCTGGACCCATTAAACCAATATGGAAGACAAAAGGGTTTATTGTATTGTTTCATTAGGCATGAGGATAATATAGGGAAGAAGGCTGAGCTCAGCACTGTAGATGTGAATACGTATGCCCGAATCTAGTTGGAGTGTAACGCGTGTACATAAACGCATTAACTAGTTCACAACTCAAGCGTTTCACGGTTAAATCCGTGAAGCTTACCTGAAAACCTGGAATATTTTTCAGTTTTTGAGCAAAGAAATATTCAAGTAATTTCCGAAGTATAAAAATACAATTTATTCTTTATTTTATTCCATTATAAATTATATTATGCTTGTATATTATTCTTTAAGAAGAAAAGAGAGGAAATATGCACGAATCATGCGTGCATACAGGCAAGGCATAGGCGTACTTTACGATTTATGCAATCATGTCAGAAAAAGGTCAATACTAATCGTTTAGAATTATTTCTAACCACTTTAAAACGATGTATCAAGAGCGATGTCAAGGAAATACTGAGTTTTTGATTTACCGATTCATTTTCTAATCAGTTGTAATTATTAAAAAAAAACGAAAATTATTTACAATATACAATATTGAAATGAGCAGTGGTAAACTTTACGTTCACGTTCATTCATTTGTCGTAAATTGTCCGTTTCTTTTCACTTACAAACGCTGCGTATACGTAAGGAAAATAACCGTATTTAAGTTAATTTATTCATCTTAGATAAAGCATTTCCTTTCATTAACTATATGCTGTATACGAAAGAAAGGAAATTGAACGTATACATGTATTTATAGCAGAATTTGTTGACTTTAGATGTTACGAAGATTGTTTTCGTTGGCAACAACTAAAAACTACGGCAGATTTTTAATTTCAAAGTGAATTACGACTTCCTTGTTTGATTTTCTTGAAAACGGCTACTCCGTTTTATAAAAATGTATGCGGCAAGAATTATTTTACTCGATTAGATCTACAAATTTTGTTTAGGAATTTTTTTATAGGATTAATATTTTACGAGATATGAGTTTCTTTTTTTACAGCAGCAAAGTGGAAGTCCTGATTAGGCAATGTGAGTCAATAATATCATTTTCCTTGACCTAAATACCCTAAATATAAAATATCATGAAAATACACCCAGTAGTTTTGGAGGTGAAACATGCGGACGGACGGACACGACCTGACCATAAGGCGTTCATTTTTTTACTTTTTGCAAAGAACGCTTAAAAATAGCAAAATAAAAAAACGGTAAATCAGAAAATCCAGAAGTATGGAAAATTTTAGTTTACTAATTACGTCTTAAAGGCACCTAGCAACCATATTTATTATTTTTCGTTATTTATTTAGAATGGAGAATGATAATTTAAGTACAAATAGCGCAGCTGAGAAAAAGACAAGAAGAAGAAAATTGGAAGAAAACTCAAAAAGAACAACTGGAAAATCACCTCACTGATAAAATTAAAAGTGCCTGACTTGTAAATAAAACTATATATTAAATAGCACATTTTTTTAGTTTATGTCAACATTTTCGAAGCGAATGTAGAATGACTTTTAGTATGGTTGTTAGAGAGGGGCCTGGTCGCAATTTTCGCGGAGCTTAGAATTTGTAGTTACGCTACTGGTCTGTGAGGCAATAATTAAGACAATTATTCGGGGATAAAAATTTGAGAATGGCCCGAAGACGATTTCACACGAAATCCCGCAAACGAAGGAAAAATTGCAGCTGAACCGAGATACTTCGAAGAAGGAATGACTCGTTACCCTTCAGCTCGAAAAGACTAACAAAAACTATCAAATTTTGGCCATTTCGTCGGCCGCCGCGAACGCCCGAGTTTCAACCCGAGTTGCTCTGTAAAAAAACGTCGAATTTTCGCGTTCAAAACAAATTTGCGTATCGATTTGACGCCTCTTTGAAAATTGAAAATATTTTTTTATTAATCTTTTAGGCGTTTGTTGGTTCACGTTACGAGTTTCTTTGATGATAATAAGTCATTTTAAGATGCAAATGAAAAATATGCTCTACCCATTCCCATGCTATTTTAATAGGAAAAATAAAAGCTCCTGGAATCTACCTTAGGACCTTGGGATAAAAATCAAACTCCCTTGACCTTTCTCCCGATGAATGTAGATTCCATGCAAAATTTCGGCGGACTCGCCCTCGCGGCATCCGAAAAATACGGTGCACTCATTCCCGTGCTATTCCAATGGGAAAAAGTAAAGCTCCTGGAATCGAACTTGGAATCTTGGAATGGAATGCAAACATAGCTCTCTACCTTATTATGGGTGAATGTGGCTCCCATGTAAAATTTGGTTGCTTTGGCTCTCGCGGTGTCCGAATGCAGAGAGAGAACAGACAGACAGAAAGACACTTCTTTATAGATTAGACGGAGCTGCTCTCTAAAAATTACTCGTCTTTAACCATTTTTCGAATAATGAGAAATAAAACGACCGATATTGTTACACAAACAGGAGAATGAAATTAAAACTCAAAGGAAATGACATATCTGCTACACTTATGATAATAATACAAAACATCGGTGTACCATACATTGCACAAACTTCCTCATGTATGTCAGCGTATGGTTTCACTACACTTTTCTGAGTGGAAGGAAATCCTACTGCTACAAAAACAACGAAACCGCAAAAAATGTCCTCTGCACATAAATAGTATTAACATATTGATTACCCCATATATGTTAAAATAAAACTTGATCAATAGTTATGCTATACATAACTAAAAATCGATATATTATAATTTTGCTGTACGCTTTATAGTTATTTTTTTTAGAAATATGGCTTATGCAATATTGTTTATGACTTCATGCTCTATAACTGAGTGAACGTAATCAAAATCGTTATAGCCATTTTTTTATATATCGACATTTTGTAAAAATCAACAAGAATAAACTATCTTCATTGTTGCGCTACATCGTTCATCTCTTCATAGCTTCTATTCTGGATAATTTTATGCCTAAATACGAAATATCATTCGATTTCGTTGAACCGTCTTGGACCGGGGGACACCTAAATGTATTTCCGTCAAAATCTCGAAGTCGATTTTTTTCTATAAACTACGCAAAGCAAAAACACGAAATATTCCAGCTTATCAAATGTGAAGCATTCTAAAATAGTTGCTCGTGGCGATTTTATCCAAAGATATACTGTTTGGGAGACGGAATGATAAACGTTAATTTTGTACTTACTTTCTGATACAAATATTTTCATGCATTTTGAAAGTAATTCATCACGAAGAGATGAATCATTGCAGACGAAATTAAAAAAATATTTAAAGAACGGACGGAAATGAAAGAAACCACAGGAACCTGAATATCCTCTTAAATAATTTTTATTTCATAATTACCAATGATAATATTCTGTTTACATAAGCAATTCCATAGGAGAAGTGGTGCTTGCCTTGCTCCGACACAAATTGCTACTGCACCTGATTTCTAATATCGCTTTCCATTAACGAAAAAAGTCAAAGTGCAATAAAATGCACCAATCCTGAAGAGAGAAAAATCAGTCCGCCCCTAATGGCGACCTTGACATTCCCCGTTGCCACCCACGGGAGATGAGAAAGGTCCCCGGTTCGAATCCGGTCGATACAACCGCTCTTTACGCCGAGGTCTTTCCACATTCAGCGAACAGTCTCTTTTTTAACGGGCCAAAGCCGATTGGGCGCCGTTTCGCAGCCATGAAAAAAAAGACGCAATCATTTTTTTACGTCGATCTGCAAAGTGGACAAGAAAATGGAATCGATCTATTCCCTCTAAATAAAAACGCGAAGAGGGAAGAGATTGGGGGTGGGATGAGGGGATTTGGTGGGGGAGAGGTGTGGGAGGAGAACGAGTGGGTGGTGGGGAAGTGAGCGGTGGTGGGGGAGAATCGAATCGTTACTCCTTCGTGGACAGCGACATGGATACGCGGTTACCAACTCTCAGAAAGTAACAGGGAACGTGAAAAAAAAATTATTTCCTTCGAAAGATCCACGACGGTTTCGCTTTCGACGTCCCTTCAGAAGCGAGGACTCGACGAAGGCAAATGTAGCGACGCCAGCGGCAGACGGAGGAACTAGAAACGCAGCAGGGCGTCGAAATAAAAAGTCGAGCGACAATGGAGCGAAATGAGGAGGCGATCAAATCCACTCGAGTCCGGCAGACGCTGCTCCGCAAACGAGTAGCGTGTGCCCTCGAAAGCCGCGCTCCTATGAGGGTTCATTACTGGAAAACACGGGAGGAGGGGGATTGGGGGGAGAGAGAGAGGGATGATGGGGAGTGGAGGGAGAGGGATCGGGGGATGAAAGGGGTTTGGGGTCGCAGGAAGAGTGACGTGGCTGCGCCGGTTCTCTGGAATCGCGGCGACTAGCGGGATGTTAAAAGCGGAGCACAAAAAATATATCTCTGAAGGGTTAAAGGTTACGAGGATAAGGAGAGAACGTGGGAGCGATAGGAAAAATATAATAAGTCGGGAGATGGAAGTTGTTTTACTTCGTCTTTTCTCTAATTGTGCATCGATCTCCTTGGAAACGCGATGTGTGACACCATATTTCCATCCGCCGAGCCTTGGTCGCCGATATACGTTAATGAACACGAAGTTTTTAACGCCAAAATCAAATTTATGGCTTTTAGGCCAAATAGTTACAAAAATATAGTCAATATTTATATTTTCAAGACTTTCTAATAAAACACGCAATTTTTTTCAAACTACATATTTGTTTCGTAACCCAGAAGAAAAAAAATACAACAAAACGACAAGAATATTTCGACCATATTTTCCATAAATACGAAAAAAACAAATCTAAAATAAACCATAAAATCGTTAAAGAGGGGCATTTTTTGTTGCCGGTTATTTGTGATACATTTAAGCTTGTTATGCTTTGAATTCTCACATTTTTTATGAGCCTTGCGGTCCTGCGTTGGGTCGTGAACCGCGCTTTGAAGAACGCTATAGTAGAGCGGAAAAGGCACAGAAATTTGACAGATATGTAGTATATTCTCGGTATTCGGAATTCAAAATTAACTTTGTATTAGTTGCTTGACAATTACGAAAAGTCACGATTCTATTCGCGATACAACTCACTACGATCATCATGGGATAGTGACTAGCAGGGGCGGCCCGAGGAATCTTGGCGCCCCGGGCGAGATAGCGCTCCGTTAATATTTGTTGATATATTTACAAAGTATATGTTAATTTATTTATTGCTCTGTTAATATTATTGATAATGAAAAATTAAAAGGAATGCCATCAAGATTCTAGTCTGTTCCTCGATATAAATTAGTATCTAATATTTATTCACTTGCAAGTAATGCATAGATAAATAATTGAGATAGCGCCCCGAAAACTTATGCGTCCCGTAACTCGGGCCGGCCCTGGTGACTAGACAGTTTTAACTACTATTCAAGATCTTATCAATGCAAATCAAACAAATTTTTGAACAATTCTCAAGTACGAACTCAAAATGCCAGATTAAGGATAATCGTAAATTTGTCCTCAAGGAATTATCATTCTAACTATACCGCGAAGAATTTTGAATAGCACAGAGTAACTGCGAAACCGTAAATTAATCATCGCTATGAACGATAATTATGTTTAAAAATTAATCCATGTCAGAAAAATCTTTTTGTCTCTTCACAAACCGAATGGTGCGAAGGTGAAAAAAGAAGAGGAATGTTTTTTATACCAAAGCACACACAAGTCTCCAAGGACACACAACGGAGAACAGAGGACGAGAGGAATCAGATCTTAGAGAAGATATTACAGTATATACGAGTGTGAAGATAATCAGATAGCTATTGAAATGATCAAAGTTTCCGAACCATCTTCGTAACGGGTAAAGGTTCGTCGACTGAAAATTTATAAAGGCGAGGAAGGGAGGGAGAGAGGATGAGGGAGGGAGAGGGGGAGAGAGAGGAGGAGGAGAGAGAGGAGAGAGAGGAGAAGGGGGAGAGAAAGGAGAAGGGGGGGAGAGAGAGGAGAAGGGGGGGAGAGAGAGGAGAAGGGGGGAGAGAGAGGAGAAGGGGGGAGAGAGGAGAAGGGGGGAGAGAGAGGAGAAGGGGGGAGAGAGAGGAGAAGGGGGGGGAGAGAGAGGAGAAGGGGGGAGAGAGAGGAGAAGGGGGGGAGAGAGAGGAGAAGGGGGGAGAGAGAGGAGAAGGGGGGAGAGAGAGGAGAAGGGGGGAGAGAGAGCAGAAGGGGGGAGAGGAGAAGGGAGGAGAGAGGAGAAGGGGGAGAGGGAGAAGGGGGGAGAGAGAGAAGGGGAGAGGGAGAAGGGGGGAGAGAGAGAAGGGGGGAGAGAGGGGAAGGGGGAGAGAGAGAAGGGGGGGAGAGAGAGGAGAAGGAGGAGAGAGAGGAGAAGGGGGAGAGAGAGGAGAAGGGGGAGAGAGAGGAGAAGGGGGAGAGAGAGGAGAAGGGGAAGAGAGAGGAGAAGGGGGAGAGAGAAGAGGGAGAGAGAAGAGGGAGAGAGAGGAGAATGGAATGGATGGATAGAGAGAGGTAGGGAGAGAGGGAGGGAGAGAGAAGGAGGGAGAGAGAGGAAAAGGGGGGAGAGAGAGGAAAAGGGGGGAGAGAGGAGAAGGGCGGGAGAGGAGAAGGGGGAGAGAGAGAGAGAGGGAAATGGAGGTATAGAGAAGGGAATGGATGGATAGAGAAAGAGAGGTGGGGAGAGAGGAAGGGAGAGAGAGGGAGAAAGTGAGAGGGAGAAAGAGAGGGAGAAAGAGAGAGGGAGAGAAAGGGAGAGAGAGGGAGAGAGGGGGAGAGAGAGGGAGAGAGAGGGGGAGAGAGAGGGAGGGAGAGGGAGAGATAGGGAGAGAGGGAGAGATAGGGAGAGAGGGAGAGAGTGGGAGAGAGGGAGAGATAGGGAGAGAGAGAGTGGGAGATAGGGAGAGATAGGAAGAGAGAGAGTGGGAGAGAGAGGGAGGGAGAGGGATAGAGAGAGGGAGGGAGAGGGATAGAGAGGGAGGGAGGAAGGAACGAAGACAGAGGAAGGGAGGGAGAAGAGATAGGAGAAGAGAGAGGGAAGGGAGAGAATAAGAGCGGGGAAAAAAGGGAGTAGTAGGTGGCCCGTAATGAAGCGCCATTTGCGTGGTTAAACAAGAGTTAACCATGAGAGGGACGAAGCGGGGAATGGGAAAGGCAGGGAGAAGGCAGAGAAGGAATTGGGATATTGGAATCGGGAAGATGAGGGAGAGGAGGATGTGCGTAAAGAGAAAAGAGCAAGGATAAGGGGAAGGAGGTTGAGAGAAAGGAGATAGGGAATGAAAGTGGTGGGGGAGACGCGATGCCGGGAGGTAGAAGAAAGGAAAGCACAGGAGTTAAGGCAGGAGTGGGATAGAGGAAGATGGGATGGAATGCAGGTGCGTGAGTCCATGGGGAAGAGAATGAGAACGTGGAAGGGGAAGACGAGACGAGACAGAAGAATCGAATGAGGGCGGTGCGGAGGGAGAGAGAGAGAATTTTAATAGAGTGTGTGTTAGTTTAGAAGAGGCGGGTGGGGCGTGGGCGGGCGAGCGGGTGGGGCGTGGGCGGGCGAGCGGGTGGGGCGTGGGCGGGCGAGGCGGGCGTGGTGGCGGTGAGTTTCTGTGGCCACGGTAACGAGCCGACTCCACTCACAGGGACTAATTTATAAGGCTCTAGCCGTCCGGGGCCCGGCGGAATAACGCCCGCACGCCCTTTTCCGCCACTCCCTCCTCCATTTCCTCTCCGACCACACCCCGCCTCCCCGCCCCCTCCACAAAACCATCCCCTCGTAGGAGTGGCGTTTCCTCTTCCTCCTTTAATAGCCTTCCGTTTCGTTGAATAACATCGTTCCATTTGCTCGAATCAATTAATATATGGCTCACTTCCGTATACATACATTTATGTAAAACGTCGTGTCTGGCGATTGTGAAGATATCTCAATGAAATTCCGATGAGAGAATGATTCCATTGAAATGGCGGTTAACAACTGCCTTTGGATAACTTGTTCCCTGATTTAAAGTTTTCAATTATTTACATATCTTCGTGGATGATCCACCAAATCGACTAGATTGGTTATCGCTGAAGGAAATAAGCGAGAATCATATGGAGAGGTGTAAGTCTGAGAGTTTAACATCGGAGATGTTGGAAATAACAAAACTTCCAGCTATATCTGAAGACAGGAACGCAAAGATAAAGAACATCTATGGTATATTATGGGACACTGATGTTGAGAATCTTTTATCCCAAGATCTATTAGGTAGTATCAGTGCCGTAACTATGGTATGCCGAAGGTGGCATTTGCCATAGGCGCCGCCTGCAGAAGGCGCCAAACGTTCCCTCAAAACATGCTAAAAGTTTATTTTACCATAAATAAGTACTAATTTTAAAGTCAAATATTATCATTATATTTAATAAAATGCTAATATTCTCTATAAAATGCTGGAAAAAATACTACACAACTAAGGTGTTTTCTAAAATTTTTCCATAGGCGCCAAATCTCCCAGGTACCTACGTCCCTGGGTATTATTATAAGTGACCTGTGCCTACCACTCAAAATAGTTTGGAACAGTATGCTGTAGAAACAAAAGACGCACATCCAGGTGCTTGGCTAGCGACGTAATGTAGATAATTTAATTCATTGAGGAGATTGAAAAGGACCTATGTTGCACCCGAAAGAAAAATAGGGAGGTTAAAACATCGTATAAGTTTCAAAATGGGTTGTATATGAGCTGGTGTCAATCCCCGAGTTCTAGGTAAAAGGCAAATAAGCAGAATAGAGAAACCTAGATAGAGTATGAATTTGGTAAAACCTTTTTTATGAATGTGTAAAAGTCTCGAGCTTAACAGGATTGTTACGAGAATCTTAAAATCCACCCTTCGAAATTCGATGGAGAAACGCCCTTCTGAGCAGTCCACGTTTCCCTTTAGCGCGTATAATAACAATATCCATTTCAACTTACACTGCCCTTAGCCGGATTTTTGCAACACTTTTGTAAGTGGTGCCATTTTGCACACATCTCCAACACAGGAGTGATTTTTTTTCACGAGCGAAATAATCAACTATCCTTGAGTGATGTAGGGAAAAAGAGGTTTAAACCGCTAATGCAAGCGTAAAATTCGGCATTAATGTCTTTTCCGATGCCCTAAGCCCTTTACGGAACCAACAAGTTAACGAATGCAGCACCAAACAGGATATAAACTAAAATAAACTCAATAGATTGCGACGAGTGAAACCCTGATGAGGGGTTACATTCCGTACTCATCTGCTACCTAGCAACTAATTACGACGACAAAGTGATTTTTTTCTGCCTCATCTTCTCTCGCCGTAATTAATCGTCGGCAGTGTTTCAAATCCCATTTTCTTTCCTACCCCTCTCATCGCGTTGCAGTAGAATAGAAGCTTCATCCCAAGCAGGATGACGCGGGACGTGGAAATGAACTAGAATTACTATTGCCCTGCTGATTGCCACCGACAATCGGGCAGGCGTACCAATGCATAAAACTGATGTTCCACCTTCTCCATCATGGATTTAATATTTCTTGCTTCGAACGTTTTTTCACACATGACCTTATAGTTAAACTATGACTCAAATCATATGCTGAAACAAAAGCGATGATTCGGAGCGAAACATCGATAGATTTTTTTATGCCAGGTTCGGCCAACTCATCGCTCCCAAGCCGCGGCTCGGGGCGAATCGGACTGTAGACCTGAAATTCTCGTTTCTCCAATGAATACTTGAAAGTGCTTTTCCAACAATCAAGGACAATAAGAATGTTTTTAAAAACTTCGGCATTGGGCGTTGACCTGTCACTAACCGTTCTTATGTCGCGTGCTTTCTGAACTTTTCGGGCGACTATCTATTGCTTTCCATATAGTTGGGTGGGTCATGCCCAATTCGATGCGCAGCCTCCGCATGGCTGTTGGTTCCGGAACTATTTTCTTACTTTATCATGGTGATGCAACACTGAATCTAGTCCTGCTTCCCAGTTAACAGATGGGAATTTCCAAAATAAAGATTCAATTCTATCACTTTGAATGGAGATTAAGATTTTCTTGGTTAATTTAAACCCAATTTAAGTTTCTTTTCAAAATTTACATTACACTTTTCAAAGTCTACATTTCACTTTCGGTTAATTTCTGCAATTGGAATTATGCATCCTCAACCCAACCTTCCTCAACCCTCTTCTCCCTCTCTCTCTATACTTATAAAAAAACCACTCTATTTACGACCTTTTAAAAAAAATCAGACGAAAACGAAACAAGGGTATGCGAGGAAGTCTTTCGAGTTTTTTCTCAGAAGAATAATATAAAGAAGTCGAAATGAAATGTCAGTGGCACCATTATCGAGGCGATAATGTCCTCCCTCCAGAGCAACTAGAAGTGATGACGTGCCAAATTTGGAATGAGCGGGCTTAACTCGGGTGAAAAAAAATATCTCTCCTTTACTCTAAAAGATCACGCACTGATAACCTACGATGATTTTGTCGTCGTAATAAAAGCTACTGAGAGAAGTTTCGAGCCTTGGTCTCGAAAGACTGATGACGAAATGATAGGCGCAGGAAACGTTAAATGCATACGTATAGGGTAGAAATCCACGTGAGGTCGTCGCAGAATAAGGTATTCTCTATGTGTTTCCAATTAAATGAGTTCGAATAGCTCCATAACCATTAAATGAAACTATAGCTGGCGAAAATTCCATTAAAAGCGTCGAGTTTTATTAGTTTAAAATGAAAGCTGGAAATTGGAATATAAAAATGTTTCTCACTCTCGTGGCGAAATTTCAGACGTCTTCGCGAAGCTCGTCACCCCGCAGTAGAACGGTGGATCTGGACAACCCGAGGCCACGCGAGGGACTCTTCATTAGGTTCCAGAGGTTAGAGGATATTCAGTTGTGGCGTGTGCGACCTTATACCCATATAGCATCCCACCGCGGCTCAAAAAAATATCACAGGAGCACGGCGCGAATGAAAAAGGCGTATTTATTCGTCACGAGGCAAAGGAAGCGTGCTCGATTTTATGAAGGGCGTCACGTCCACACGAATGTCCTTACCACTCGGTGTCGAATTCCTATCGGATACAAAACGCGTTCTCTTTAGCAATTTTTTAAGAGCGTTGTTGAACCGCCGCGTCTATTCGATGCCACGACTAAAGAGCGGCTAAAAATAAAAATCATAAAATATGTAGACAAATACGCATAAATTTCAACCGATATTCTCTTCTCAGTAGGAGAGATGGTGCAAACGTGCGCAAGAACGTGACCTTAAAACGCGAAAATAACTCGCGTAGCTCTCGATACGGCCAGTTTAATTGCCTCATTGACCTTCCGCGGATTCCCCGACAACTAATCGTAAATTTTACGACATTCGATATTTGAGAATGAAAATTCAGTACAAAATTAGGCGATTAAAAGTGGTTATAGGTCCAAGTATGGAATTGCGATATTCTCCCCGTCGCCTTAAAAAGGCTGCTATTGTAATCTAATCTAAAGCGCAATCACGCATTTTTAATGACGACCCACACAATGAAACACTCGACAATCGCCTCATTATAAAGAGCGTTACGAAATCCGAAGAGTTTGCGAAACTATTCCTCATTGGAGTTGCCCATCTTCATTCGGACACGCGCTCCCTGTATACGCTCTCTCCTCTCTCTCTCCCTCACTCCATTCCTCTCTCTCTCTCTCTCTTCGCCGCCACTCCTATTGACCCGCGCCGGAAAAAAATAAGTGACGAACGAAAAGCCGACACCGATCCTTTGACCCATCTCATAGCATGACAAACGAACTTATCGCGGAGGGGGAAGTAGCGGAGAGAAGACGGAGGAGAGGGGAAGGATCTGAAAAGGAGAGGATGGGAAGAAAACCAGTGGAAAAAGAGGAAAAACAGCCGATAAAGAAGAAACAGACCGCGAAAGAGATAGAATAAGAGAAGGAAAGGGGGATAGGAAGCGACTGAATGAGGGAGAAAAAGAATGAAGAAGAGAGAATGGGAGAGAAAGAGCGATAGGAAAAGATAATGAGGAAAAGAGAAAATGATAGGAAAAGAGAGAGTGAGAGGGAAAGAACGAGAGAATGAGAGGGAGAGAAAGAATGAGAGGGAGAGAAAGAATGAGAGGGAGAGAAAGAACGAGAGGGAGAGAAAGAAAGAATGAGAGGAAGAAAGAATGAGGGAGAGGGAGGGAAAGAATGAGAGGGAAAGAATGAGGAGAGAGGGAAAGAATGAGGAGAGAGGAAAAGAATGAGAGGGATAGGGAGAAAGAATGAGATGGAGAAATAATGAGAGGGAGAGAGGGAAATTATGAGGGAGAGAGAGCGAAAATATGAGGGAGAGAGAGAAAGAGGGAGAGAGAGAAAGAATGAGAGAGAGAAAGAATGAGAGAGAGAAAGAATGAAAGGGAGAGAGAAAAATGAGGGAGAAAGAGAGAAAGAGGGAGAGAGGTAGTATGAGGATGAGTTAGGAAGTTTCATAGGATTCCAGTTCTCTGAGAAAAAAATCGAACAATAAACGAACGGTTTCCTAGAGTACGCTACCGCGAAAATCAAGGCCATACATTTTTTCAGAAACGGCCATCGTTTGAAATTCACCCACGGGCTCCTCGTTTTCATCTTCAAAAGCTTTTTGTGTGACGCGAGTCTTTGTTGCCGACCGTCGACGCCACCTGTGAAACTCGGGCGGAGTGGAACAGTTATTTGAAAAAAGGCAAAAAGGGTTCATTTTGCCGAAAAGGTCAAGAAGTGCTGGGAAAGGAGAAATGGTGAAAACGGGTCGCGGGAGATAGGAGAAGCGGGAGATAGGAGAAGCGAAAGAGGACTCGCGTTTCGTCGCTAGGCAGCACAATCACTTCAATTTGACGTGGAAGAGGGACGCCGCCATTTCCGCTTCTTATACGGATGCGCGTGTGCACGTCTCCTTCCCAAAAAGTAGTTTTCGAACAAATTTTTAACTTCAGAATTTCAACGCAAAATTTTTATTGCATTTACATTTTATTTAAAATGGGGATCCAGAAGCCGTTAAGTTTTGCGCGTCATAAACAAATTCGGCGAAGGAAAATTATTTAAATCGAACACGAACGTATAAATGAAAAAAATTAATTTGCTATAATCCTTCCCGTTATATTATAATCATCGTGCAAAAATGATTTTCCGATATATATTATTATATTTATTTATGTTCATGTTTGATGTAAATAGTTTTCCTTCTCCGAATATTTATCGACATAAACAACTATTTCGTCTGCCAACTTCAGTTTATGATTTCGTTTATTTTACTAACTATATGGATCCATTGGGATATGGTCCAATATTTACAGAGCTCTTGTATTAACTTGGAGTACGGATTTTAAATGTAATTATTCGTTTTAAAAAACCTTAAGAGGTCAATATTAAGAGAGGTACATTATTTTAAATTTAAATGAAAGGCAGAAATTGCATATGGCGACAATTCTCGAAAGCGACCTCAGTGAAGACAAGCTACATTCCAAAGGCATAAAAATAACTTGGGCACATGCATGTAACGTAATATCTGGAATTTGAATTTGACTTCGTGTCGAGGTGCTACATAGCTATTGTGTTACTCGGGAAAACTTTTGGAGCGTTGCGGGGTTTCTTACCCGTGGCAACAGATTTGTTCAACTAAATTTTTCCGAAAAACCGAAGCAAGATCCCAAAGTAAAGAACAATTACAGCCACTGATACACCATTTATGTATTTATAATTAATAAAACAAATTTAATCGCATGCTACGTGTTTGTACAGGGCATGATAAAACGGGTTCGCGTTCGAAATAAAATATATGAAGGACAAATTTACTCATAACGTTGAATCAACTTTATACCTAAACATAGCAAGAAATTTTGATGTCGTCACAGCCGTTCAAATTAAAGATTTGTCACTCTCCGAGATAACTGAGAACATTTTCAACTTCAATGCAATTACCGTTTACCTTTCTATCGAGCTACTAAGAACGAAAACCATCGCAACGGCCGCGATCCAAAGAAAAATACATATTATATATTTTTTTTAACTATTGCCCGAAACAGTGAGAGATGAACAAAAAGAATGCTCCAGTGGAAAATTAAGCTCTCTGTATTGGATAAAATAAACATGAAAAGAGAAATACGGGCCTCCTAAACCCTTTATTGAATAAATACTCGAGAAGCGACGGAATAAGAGCAGTGGAGAACATTGGGCGGCGTGGGCGCAATGTGGGCTTCGATTCCATTCCGCCCTTGGCCGACACTCTCAGAGGGTTATTGGTGGGCGGGGCAGATGTGGGGAAAATCGACCCCGCGTGCGTGCGTTGTTTTATTCGCTATTTCCCCGTATTTTAGGAAACGTCGCGGTGTAGAAGCGATGGCAAAAGAGATGAATGGACGAATGCGAAGCGATGAATTGAGGAAAGGAAATGGCGATCGAGTAAAAACTTAAGGACGACTTCGAACAGATATCAAAGAAATAGCGCGAAAACGAAAGGAATACTGAACTATAAATATCGACTAAAAAGCAGAGATAGACTAAAATTGTGAGTAAATCTGCCCCTATTTATTTCTTCATTGGCGCAATTTTTAATCAAATCAAAATCTCTTGAGAAAAAGAGTGCAATAAAAATTTACTGGATAAGAGAATGCTTTTCGTAATTCGAATATCGTCAAATACAATAAGTAAATTGTTTTTACAGCCTATTAAACCTAAGTTGAACTCGGCTGAAAAATTAAAATCACGTGACATTCAATCTTTCATATATAGGCCTCCTCGGATTGATATCGAAGGCAGCAATGTATCTCTTTAGAAAAAAGACGTTAAACATAAAATAATAATAATTGTAAAATGATGGAACCGGAGTTAATTTAAAACCAAAACTAACATCTAAGCATTCTAAACAACCGGTTCGCTGGCAAAACTCTCCCTTCGCTTCACTTGTAAAACTTCTTCATTTTCAACCTTCTCCCTTGGTTTCCTCGTGGCAACCCTTTAACCACCGCTTACTAACGACGCCGGCACTTACCACGACTGTGCTGCCCCAAGCGAGAATTCCAAGCAAAAGAAAAAGGAGCGGAAGAAATCTCGATAAGAATCAATGAGAACTCGGTGAGCAAAGAACATGACCTAACAGTGAAGGAGAAAATGAAAAATATATTGGAATGCGAGAGAGGGAGACGGAAACAGGGCGCAATTGCAAGCACATTCGGTCGTCATTCAAAAGCAAAAAACATATCTTACTATTATAAGTTCAGACCTTTTTGCAAAGACACACCTATGATCTTATGGTTTAAATAAAGTATACAAAACTACTAAAAAACTATCTTACGAATCATCGTTATTCAAACGAAACCTTTGAACACTGCTCATTTCATCATATCTATCGCACACAACAAAGTAGATTGTGTGATGACCATATTAAAATATATATGTATATAACAACAATTAGTACCAACGCTCACGTCAGATACATAACTTCAGTTTAACGTAGAAGTCAAAAACGTACACCGAGGCATCAAATAACGGTAATCCTGAACACGAACGCAATTATTAATATCAAATTAAAAAGCTCGGCAAAGACATCTTGGCATCAAATGCGTCTGTCCATCAAACGGACGTTTCCATTGGGAGATTTTAACGCGTGGATGCGGCAGAAAAGGGAGAAGAGTTGGGGAATAAGAGAAGAGGAGATTAAATCGAGTCCATGTTGCGAGGCAGGCGGAGAGAGAGAGAGAGGGGATGGAGAAAGGCGAAGGGAAATCCTTAAAAGCGCAGATGGAGAGAGAGAGAGAGTGAGAGAGTATGCGTGGACGTTGATGATGCAGTCGAGTGGAACTGAAGCAGAGGCGAAGCAGTATGAAAGGGAGGAGAAGAGAGAAAGGGGCACGTGTGCCGGTTAAGGTGAGGGATGCGGAAGTGAGGCCAATCAATGGCGGGCGGACGAGCGGGCAATGAGACGAAGCCAGGGGTGGATTGTAATTACTATCTACATCTAAATGTTACTCCGCAATTCACCCAAGTGATCTCGCTCAAGCGATCGGCGGAAGGAGTTGAAAATGCGCTAAAATATCCCTAACAGTTAACTTTCGCAAGTTTGACTGATTGTACTGGAGGGATCAAATTAGTCTCGATATCCCTCTATCCCACAATCGATCTTACGTGTTTCGCCGTCGTGATCCTGTCTTCCGATGTGAGTGGGAAGTTCAACCATTCCCACAATCTCCTAGGATGAACCTTCCGAACTATACCTCTGCACAAGTTAGTGATTCGTCGAAGACATTCTAGCGACATTAAAATAATCTAATTCTAATGAAGTAACGCTTTGTTTAAAGTCGTATATTTGCTTCTCGAATTAAACTGCTCTGCGTTGAAATTTTGCTTACTAATATTATTCGATGACATTCTCTGCAACTAATTAGACGTGGTACAGTGAAGGAGCAATAAAATCACAGCGCGCTACAGTGCACAGTTGTAAAAAGTTCTAACTCAATAGCTGGACTTTCAGAATCCATGTTATCCACACGCGGCTATCGCGATTCTTGTTGCGCTGTCGTCGAAATCCCTGGCGCACCTCACGCATGTTAGACATTAGATTGTCTATGTGGATCAATAAAAGAGGTAGTGATGACGGAAAAATCATATATGAATCTGAGTCATGTGGGAAGAAGCTAGTGAATTCTAAATAATGTTAAGACACGAAGTGAAAATTAGAAATATGTATCCTATATTTCGCGCGTAGCAACAGAAATTACAGCTTTTGCGCTTTAAAAGGTATTATTATTTGTGTCGATCAAAACTTTCAATGCTAGAAGTTGAGAAAAACTGAAAATAAGGGATCATAATTCTAAATTTTACATTTATCTCCCCACCGAATTTTGATCAGCGCTATTTTGTTACTTCACGTTGGCTAATGTTGCTCAAGTTCATGCATCACTTGTCATATTTAAATTAAGAGGCAAAAGACAAAAGCAATTAAATACAGAATCCATCCAATTCGTGCATACATCATCATCGCCATTAAACACGCTACAATGTCAACGAATGACTTCCATTAAAGAGGAAAGTTTCGCCTCATAATATCGCGCCGTCAATTAAGACTTTATCTCCGAAAACACCACCAGCTAATAACATGGCGCTAAGTTTCCTTTTGGCAATACTTAAAAGCAGCAAAAGAAATAAGGGCCGACATGCCGGACGCAATCGCCACCTCGCCATCTCACCACGTTTCATGTCCCTATATGGTTAACAAAACGAAATCGCTGAGCGGCGAGGAACCCAACTCGGACAACAATGACAACAATCACTTGGGGATACAGGTAACCCATCTCTTATCTCGTCCTGCAATCGGAATGGCGGGTTTGTGCTGGCGGGAGAAAGTTCTTACGCCCACCGGACCCTATCCAAAGCCTGTTAAAGGAAGTCTCCGTGAAACCAATTTTCGTTCGTCTTATTCTTCCACGTCTGTTCAATACGTTCCGTTCCGAGAAGTCTGATTCAATCGCCCACACATCGCTCCCTAAGCGAACACCACAAAAAGAATAGGTTTAATCTCGTACAAAGGTGAGTATAATTAAGGACGAGATATGCATTATGATTCGTATCTTTCGTCTTTTCACCTCGCTGATGGCGCCGCCTAAGAAGATTTTAACTATTAAGGAAAAATTCTCAGGGAAGAACAAACACGGAGCCTTTCTTGCTTCGACTACACTGCGAGTCACTTGTATGTCCTTATCGGTGGCTGAATACTTCCTTCACGCCCACCAGGTGCCTCTTGCGTCAATGGCAATCCATAGTCCGCATATATCGATGAAGCTTCCTACGACGGCCTGTCATACTTTTACGACCTCCATCAAGAACGGGTTTGTCGCTTGTGAAGTTGAGTCGTTTACGCACCAGTGAAATAACTTATGTCTTTAAGTTCCATCTTGTTATTTTTTTAAATTTGCAGTTAAGACGTATACGTAAAGGATTTTCCCTTTTCAGTTCATTTTAATGTAAGCGTTATTCACGGCTTTTCCAGAAATCTTCCCCTACTATGTAGTAATAATGTTTCTCAACCGATGGGACGCGTTCCACTGGTGTGACGTGAAGGTCGTATAGATGGGTCTCGAAGTTTCGAAAGTAATAATTATACAACTTTCTCGCAACAAAATTACTGCAATATTTCAAGTCCTTAAAAAGTAAAAATTTTCATTAATGATTAATATATTACTGAAATCCAGTTGACGTAAAAATCAACTTCTTGGAAAAAATGGGGTTTGTTTTTATCATGGTGGGATCAACAGTCTTTGACAAAATGGTTGGTGGGACGCAAGATGCACAAGGTTGAGAACCACTGATGTAATAGATTAACTAATTTTGAAAAATTACATGCGCTTCTCAGTTACAACGCTCGAGTCACAATTAATCTTGCTAATATCTACTGAATATATACTGATTGCCAGTGAAGGTGGCCACTTTATAGTTGAGGCACTTGTATGGATCACTCAATAATTTTATAGCTATAAAAGTTCCTTCAACTTCAGTTTCATTTGAACTACGAGGATAGATCCATAATTCATTTCTTGAATTTTCTATTGGTCCTCAGCATGCAAAAAGAGGGAAAACTGAATATTACCTGTGTAATGCGTTCCACCGTTGCTATATGGATAAGATTCAATATCCCCTCGATGTCTCAAAAAATAAACGCGAAAAAATGTTCTTTCGAGTTAACGCCATACGTTTCGTTAAAGAGAAGAGATAAAATTTTAATTCCACCCAATCACTTTAAAATTTTATAGACGAGTTTCAATATTTTATCCTTTTAATTGGTCGTAAGGAAACAAAATGTTGCTCTTTGAAATATTTCGTAATTAAGCAATTGGTGGCGTGAGTTTTTCAACAATTCTCGGTTATAGTTGGCACCCCGCACTCTTTCGGGTTTTACGTTTACGAGACTTTTAACTCTGTTATCCACTTCACAGAAATAATCAGAATTAAGTTTCATCCAGGAGCTGTTGTTAAAACTCCACTCCTGATTCCTCCCTCGACCGTCCCGCCCTCCACGGCAACGGGTCGAACTTCCTTCCGGGACCCTTCTTGCAGGCGAGGCTCTGACCTTTTTGTCATTCCATCGGCAAGGTCACACGCGAAATAAGGAGCGGAGGGCAATTAAACTTCCCACAACATCGAGAAGCCAACAGTTTGAAGGGCACAGAACCCGGGCCCACCCATCTACGGAGACACTCGCCAGGCCCATGTGCAGACACCTTCGTGTGCGGAAGTGCCTTCTGGGTGCGCGCACCAGGGCACGTGTCGCTTTGTTTTAAAACCAACCAAGTGTTTCTCAGTACAGCATGCTTTAGCGCTCGACCGTCGCTTCATCGAATATAGACGGTGTATTTTTAGCCACAGTTCACTTGAGATTCCGCCTCTAGAGGTCGAAATAATTGCGTGTCCTTAGCAATGTGGCTCTTCCGACGAAATTGTATGAAGATTCTTGTATTTGTTTTAGCTCTAGCAAATCTCTAGACAATTATAATATTTTACAAATACGCGTAATTTTACAGGTTAAGATTTTGACGGAGGAAAGAAAGTTTCGCACAACAAATAGATTTAATGAAATTACAACCATATGACCTGCGGCTAAAACTTGTGAGTTTCATTAAAATTAAAGTTTCCTGCAACCACTTCAAAGCAATACAAGAAAGCAATAGCAATACTAGTAATAATAGCAGTATTATTTTGTACAGCTGATGAGCGTAAAAACGTAAAATCACATTTTAAAAAATGACATCACTCCTCATCCTGTGTTCGTTTGTCTTCCCGAACGCTTCAACTGTTCTTTCCGAGATACACCGTGCCATTCGATTAATTTGCGTCACGCAGCATTTGCGAAGCACGTTGCAATCTTCGATCAAAACCCTCGTCCTTGACAAAGGATTTCCAAAATTCATAGCAGGTGCCATCTACTGATCCGTCCGCTTAACTACCGACGAAGAATAACAAATTACAAACGGGCCGAGATATCTCAAGTGCTCACCGCAGCCGCCTAAACCCTCCTCCCCCCCCCCACCCCCCCACACCCTCTCTACCTTCGGGGATGCGTCCGCTTTCACGACCACCCTATCTCTCCCGCGTTATCCCATCATTAACATCCTAACTACATTAATCGAACGGTGAGAAGCGATACGGCGTGCGGTACAAAATAAAACAGGTAACAGTCGAAGGTGCTAATGTCTTAGCGCGCCGACTTTTACTTCTGTTCTTCAGCAAAGAGGCCGCTCCTAAATTCCGTAAAGCGATTTTTCAACTTGTTCGTTCCCTTCTCCCTTCCCTCATCCCTTCCCCCGTAACATTCCGCCACAAAAAGCTTCCCGGTAAAGAATCGTCTGAATCTTCCCCTTGCGTTATGGAATTTGTAAACGGTCCCAAAAATTAAAATCTCGGCGGAAAATTTGATAAGCTTCGCAGGTGCGAAAATTATTTCTTCATTTCTCTCTTTATCGTCTTTATTAATGCAACACTGCCACCAAATTGCAAAATTTTCGGCCTTATGATACCAAAGGGAGACTCCGAGGGGTGCGGCAAATGTTGGCAGTGGCCAATTGGTCAACCTTATGGCGTGCTTGAGTAACACTTATACGTAATCCAGGAATCCCTCTTTGCTGGTCTCTCAGCCATTCTAACTTTATTTTTTGTCTTCTCTTCTCCCTGCAATCATTCCCCACTTGCTCCATTTTCAATTACTCCTCTATCCCTTCTGATTACCCATTAATGCGTCCACTTTCATTTCCACAATATTCTCTCTCTTCTATATCTTCTTTTTATATCATATCCTCTCCTTCATCCTTTATTTATAGTTCCGCCATTTTACATCGGAGAAAATAATTTTTTCCTTTCCAGTTTTCCTTGTAAATATTTGTCTTTTCTCAGAATTAACGTGGGAAACGAATCTCCCGCGCTCGATTCGCCTCCCAGATATCCATTTTCTTCTAACCAACAATCCCTTTCACAAAAGTATATTTATTTTTCGCTAGCTCATAGTCCACCTCATTCCGTTTGTTTTCCTTCGTAGAAATCTACCATCATCCCTTTCTGTTCTGTTATTTTCTTTTCTACACTCCTCCGGCGAAATTTCTTCCGAGAAGTCGGAGCCAATATTCCCTATCCATCCCGCGAATTCGATTTGATAAACGCGATTACCTTCTCTTTACAAGATGAAAAATAAGAGCCATTTAAAGGTAAAATTCTCCGTTTCCAAGGCAACGATCTGTCCTAGGACTATGACTCATATAAGTGAATCAAGTCCGTCGCCATGGCGTGCCTCGATCGAAACATTACTTTCCTCTTCCTATCGCTGCTGCCCCACGGTCAGACGCACTCTTAAAGACGCGAATGTGAGTTAGTGCTCGAGAAAAGTGTTCTGACTCATGAATTGGAGATCCACGCAAGCTCATCGGATCGCCTCGAAGAAAATTAACTCTATCGCTCTCCAAGGCCAGACGGCCGTCATTTGGCGCAAATGCACGCGCAAACGGGAGATGGAGGAAACTGACCGTGCCGTTACGCGCTAATCAAAATCTGAGGTAGGCGAGAGAGCCTTAACGACCGACGCCAATTGATGCGAAATCGAAAAACGAGGAGAGCATGTTAATGCTAACGACCGTCGCCGAGCTATTGCAATCGTTAAACCTTAACGCAATAGCAGCTTTTTCGTCTTTGTCGAGATGTTGTTTGTAAATTTGCGGAAAAACTTCCAAATTCATAATTTTAGAAAGAATATCGATAGGCATTAAGCATCTCCAATCACAATAACTTGTGTTGAAAAGTTTAAATAACTAAAACAAGAATAGCGAAGCATTTGATTTCCTATTTGCTTTCTTGCCACGAACGGGACAGTTCATCTCTAGTTTAAATTGTAGCACAGACATATTTCCATTGAAAACTACACTGATTAAGATGAAAACATATTCTGTTATTTCCTTACGAACCCTAAGAGAGCTGCTTACATTTATCGTGTTGCTTATTGCTGTTATCGTAATTATCATCTCAGTTATGTTATTACACGTTACAATGCCAAAGATACAAAGATATTTGAAATCGAGTTTACGGACGTCTTTTTTTAAGGAAATATCTTAGTTAAATTGACTCTTCAGACGGAATGTTTAATTAAATACTAGAGTCAACTCCTTCAATGAACCGATTACATACGATCAAAATAGGCGAACTATCTCGTGGAAAGCGAGAGGAAGATACATCTGTAAAGCGCTCTCGAAGCCATATTCAGTCCCAATATCTAACAATATTTAACCCGTTATTGACAATATATTTTCATCTTGAAAATGTATAGACTGTACAAGTCCTTTCAAAGAAGGAATTCTCTTAAGGCCACACATATGCCTTCTTGAGTAAATACTTGTAGTTCTTAATAAGTTAACTAAGCTCCCTAACCTTTATCAGTCACGAGGAGTTTGGTGTACTTTGGAAACGAAACAAAACGGCACAAGAGCCATTTCGCTCAAAACTAATCCTTATTTATTATAAACATTATCTGAATAGCGTCTGTAAGTAGCTGAATAAGGTCAAAAATTAATTAAATAAAATTACTAGCAAAAAACTACCATAGAGATATTGCGAATATGTTCAGATTGAAAACGTGGAAACATTTTTAAAGATTACCACACATATGCGTGAAAAATAATGATTATAATTCTGCTTTGGTTATTATAATATCTTCAATGATTGAAGACTTTTTCTCTTTTGATTAGGTACTGTCTTTGATTTAACTCAAACTCTGATTTTGATACAATCTTTTCCATATATCTCGTTATAATTATTACGCGTGAAATATCACGCAATAAGCTTCGCTCTATTTGGATACAGATTTCGAGTATCTGGAGGGTGAGTTTACAAACAAACCGAGAAAAAAATGAAAATATTAAATAAAATTAAAATTAAGTTAATGGCCAAGGTAAGGCGATTAGCGCCAATCTTTTCATAGGCGAGAAGACAGGAAGTTTGGATAAGAGGAGGAGGAATCGAGTGTCCTGTTGTTTGAAACTTGCGTCATCATAGGAAATATTGTATTCTGCGCATCCCAAAATTAATTTCATTTTCCCCTCGAGTCGAACCTTGTGATCCATCTTGACCAAGTTTTTCGCAATATATGTAGTTTTAATACTGCTCTTACTATCTGATGTTTCTCACAACAATTTCTCCATTCGAACAAACATTTTAAAATAGAAATACGAACTCAAAAAGTATTTCAATTGAATGGATGAACTCCAAAACCAGTTTCGATTGCATCAGCATGTTTGTCAGGTGATAAATGGGATGTGAAAAACAAAATAAAAAGGCCAGTATTTGTAACTTTTTAACTAACATACTCTCCATATCCTTAATGATTTACAGTAACCGAGAAAACCTTAAGTGAAATATAGTACGTATTATGTGCTCCTGTTATAAACATCTTCGCAAATATAACGCAAGCCGTATCAAATTGACATTTTAGTTTATTCATGGCCGCTTTCGAGTTCTAACGGATTAATTTATTTCGAAACATATATGAAAGTCGTGTTTCCAATTTAATTATTTAACGGAGTCGAATCTTAAATGCTTCGTTATTTCCATAAAGGCGCTTTATCAGCACAAAACAGGATGCGAGAAAAAAGAGTAACCGAGAATATTACATTTTTTCTTTGTCGCTGATAAACCAGCAGAATTTTCCTGAGGCTGTACGGAGTGGAGAAAACAAGGAAGACTTCTGCGGTTGCACGCAAATAAAAAAGAGATGACACGCGGAAATTGAGTAATCTGCATCGGGTATAACTGAAAAGACTCCGACCTTCATAAGAATTGTGTCATATTTACGTCACTTCCGTTTCTGTAATGTCTGATATCTACCAATATAGAGTACATGTCATTCCGCCATATTCTCCCCTTAATAAGGCAGTTTATTCAGGTCAGCGAATGCCAGAACTGCCATTTCTTAAAAGTATTCCCTTATTGTAGCACAAACATTTAGAAATGTAATTAGTTTGTACGACTCAAATACTCAAGTATCTGCCTAAACACCATTTGTACGTAGAACACTTTTAATCATAATTAAATGGCTGAAATTAATTTTGTTTATAATCCAAGTAATTCACGTACAGGAAATTTTACAAAAAAATCTCTATAATATAAAAAATATAAAAATGACGAAAAAGATAAAACAACTAGCATTAGCCGCGCAAAGCATCTGTGCGCTAGTACTTTATTATTCAGTATCACAAATTTCTTTATGCACACAATTGTCTATCTCTTGATTTGCTGATACAATAGTTAGAGAGTCAAATGTCTCGCCATTCCTCTCTCTCTTCCCCTCTCCCCTTCTCTCCCCCATACCGCTTATTCATTATGTACTTTACAATGGTAAGAAAAATTCTGTATCTCTTTAAATGCTAAATGATATAATTTATTTATATGCTATAAATTCGCACTGAACAAAAATGTCTCGGACCAACCAAGAGGAATTCGGGTTATTAAGTAGATGAAAACGCTTAATCATTTTAGTCCCGTAATTTTTTACGGGCTTAAAGCTCGTAATGATATACAATCTAGCATATGATTGTACGCAAATTAATTTAAAAAAGTAATATCTACTTAATAATAATAATTTTTAATACAGATTTTACAATACAATACTAAAATAATGATACAAAGATCTGATATGTTTCAGTGACAGCTGTTTCAGCTATTTATATATCTTGTTGATTAGCAACACAATGTTATTGTGTGCCACGTATTGCCTTAACGTTATATATATATATATATATATATATATATATATATATATATATATATATATATATATATATATATATGCCATCAAAGAAAAATAAAAAAGTGCATGGAGGGAAACTAAACCCATCCATGGACTTATAAATCACTATGAATGAGATGGAGGTCTGAAAGAGATGAAATTTTTTAAAGGTTTTTATTTCCATGAGAGTGAGAAGGTAAATTGTTAAGGATAGCAGCGAAGCGGTATAAAAGAGAGCGTTTGATTATAGAAAGTCTGAGAATATTGACAGCAAGAAGGCAGGAAAGATGAGAAGATTGGCAGGAATGCGGAAACTAGAAATGAAGATAAGTTCAAGGCAGTCAGTTTTAGAATTGAGTATATTATAAAGAAAAACGAAAGATCGTTTTTTTGCACAAAGAATGGTAGGTAGTTGGAGGGAGAGAGGAAAGAAATTTCAATAGCTTACGACTCTTGGTAAAATATTATCTCTCGCACGATATATACCTCAAATGTTATTGATAATGAACTTGAACGTATAATTTTTAATCTCTAATAATCCTTAATCATCATTTTATTCTCAGCTACTTGATTTATACTAAATAGACATCGAAACTATGTTTATATTTGTCATCCATTTAATCATTTCGAGCCCAATTTTGCAAAATGAACAAGTTATAAAAAAACCACTTTCCCGCTAATCCATTACCAATATGAGGGCGGGTCGCTCACATTGCATTTTTTAACTAGTGAGCTGTTTAGAAATGAACGCTAACAGGTTCCATCACCATAAAGTTGGAAGTGAAAAATCTGCTATGAAAGAAGTTTTTCGATAGTTGGGAAAATACAGAATTTTTTCGCAAAAAACGTCCTTTGAAAATAATAAAAAATAAAAATTGCGTGACACCGATCGTCCAGCTCAACCTCCTGATATCAGTTATACAATTTAATCAGAGAATAAGGACGCAAATATTTTGGATGTTTTTTATCCTCCATATCCATTAACTTAAGAACTTTTATAGATTTTATAGAAGCAATTGTTATGTGATATCATTTATGACGTCAAACACTTAGCTTGAGTTGAATGTCAATATGAATTTCCGCAAAACTCGAATTCCATTTACAACCTAACATTTTTACGGCAAAATAACATCAGCAGTGTGTATTTCTTTCCATAGCGGCAGTCTGATTTTTATAGAGAAACTTTCCTCAAAGCTCTCCGTTATTTTACGATATATTCTGCTGCAGACTAAAATTCACTAAAATACGTACTATTAATTTTATCTCTCTTGAGAGAACAGAGAAAGTCCACAAAAATGATAACAAAAAAGCATTAAGTACATAATTGTGGCCAAGATACCGTATTGATTTATCGAACAAAGTAATTTGAATCAAATTTAGAATACTGTTAATTCTTTCCGTGCCTTCTTTTGATATAACTATCCGTCCATCATTTAGTCTGCCTTATGGATTAAATGTTAGTTTCCACTCCAGAAGAAAGTAAATCTACGACACATATATACTATTTGACTATTTGGAAAAGCTGTCATAGAAGACTCATACACCCAGGTCCTTAAGAAAAGTCAATCTGTCGACTTCAAACAAAATTTTTAACACCACCGAAGCGACAATGAAGGCATTTTTGTTAACGCTTGTTCATTTCATACTCAAGTCTTTCTACAACAGCGGCCTTCGAGGCGAGAATTCGTATCCGGTAATTAAAGATTACACAGTCCTTAATGAAAAAGGAGAACGCAAATAACAATCAGAGGAGATTCGTCTTCGGGTTGGAGATGAGAGGGAGTAGAGGCGGAGAAGAAGAGAGAGAGGATGAGACAGGAAGGATGAAAGAGAAAGGATGAGGGAGGAAGGATGAGAGAGTAAGGATGAGAGAGTAAGGATGAGAGAGGAATGATGAGAGAGGAAGGATGAGAGAAGAAGAGAGAGGGGAGGATGAGGGAGGGAGCATTAAAGAGAAAGGATGAGGGAGGAAGGATGAGAGAGTAAGGATGAGAGAGGAAGGATGAGAGAGGAAGAGAGAGGGGAGGATGAGGGAGGGAGGATGAGGGAGGAAGGATGAGAGAGGAAGAGGGAGGTTGTGGGATAGATAGATAATTGTCTTTATTCGGGCGAAATTTAGACCAAAAGGTCCATTCTTACATTTAACGTTACATTTAAGGGAGGAGGGATGAGAGAGGAAGAACAGGGAAGGATGAGAGAGGAAGGACAAGAGAGGAAGTATAAGAGAGAAAGAGAGGAGAGGAAGGATGAGAGAGCAAGTGAGAAAGAAAAAGGAAGAGAGAGAGAGAGGGTGTGGAAACATCTCGAAGACAGCGTCGCAAGCGAAGAGAGGAAAATTAATATCTGCGGCTCCTTTGAAAAACAGAAGCAAACATGAAAGAAGGCGATAATGCAAACTGATGCACATTTGTCGGGAAAATGCTTTTACATCGGCTTCATTTCCATGAGTCAGTCAGCTAGCACTACTTTCCTAGATTCCTCGCTTTTTTCGCATTTCCTGGGCAAGTAAGGCTAAAGTAAAACTCACACCCTCCCTTCCGGCTCCAAACGCACTATTCCCCTCCATCCCCCTTCCCTTGGGGGGTGGCCCGTGACGACACCAATGAAGGCGCGCCTTAACGTGCCCATCTGTGTGCGGCCTGTAAAAGAACCTTTGATGGAAGGAGCAGTGAAAGAGGGGTTAAATTGGCGCATGCAACCTCTAAGTAGAGAGCATAACTCCGAATGTCGTAAAGTCAATCGTTGCAAATTGCTTCGGATTATCGGGGCACGAGAGCGTGAGATATCCAACGGAGCGCCATCTTAAAAACAAAACGCATCCATACGATAAGGCGTTTATATATTACAGATTAAGCGGTCATTCTTTTTGCATTATTAGTTTCAAAGACTGGTAAGATTTTAGTTGCACAGTCTGTTTTAAACTTAAAAACTATCTATCTTCCCTTATTCCAGACAACTCCGGCGAGCGCATCTAGTTCATCACTAAACCAAGACATCGGGGAGTAAATCAATCGTAGTCTTGATTCCTCCTCGCGTTGGAAATATTTTGGAACTTGAGAAAACTTGTCGAGTTTAAGAAATCCTTTGCTCTCTTGATAAATTTAATTCCTAATTCTTTGGACAGCAATCCTTTTACGTGAGCCCCTTTCGCAATAGAATCGGATCTCTCCAAGTACGAACAACAACGCTTCAAGGAAATATACTTCTCGATACGTCTTTGGAAACCAACAATTACTGTTATGCTATATGTAGTATGAAATGTTATTTCATTTATTATTTTGTCGATCGATAGTTGAAACAATAACTATTCAAAGATTGTAATCGTCAAAGGAGCCAATGAAAATTTTAAATCTATATTTAATACAGCGTCATGAGTAAAATCCTTGATGAGCTTTAATCTGCGTCTCTAGATTATTACGCACATAAAAATATACCGTATTTACTCGCGTAATTGCCTCCATTGCGTAGTTGCCCCACCTGAACTATGAGGAGGAAATAAAACACTACTTTTTCTGATATGGCCACTTTCATACGATAGGGGAAAACCGCGTATTTGCTCCATCCTTGTTTTACTGTTAAAAATCACGCGAAAAAGTGAAGCAATAATGCGAGTAAATACGGTAATATACAACCAATTAATAAATTATAGATTAAAATAAAGAGTTAATTTATCTATTTATATTTACGGTAATTTACCAATAAAAACAGCGTTTTTAATAAAGAAGAAGAAACTGGTTTTGCTCCTTCCGATTCGAAATGCGAATTCCCCGAAAATAGCTTATTTCATATCGCATTCCATTCATCGGCAAAGCAGCGAGAGGCGGTAGATAATTCTCTACGGAGTGAAACCTACAAATATCTCTCTTTAGCTGCGGAAGCTAATTACTTTGGATTTTGACCCAGAAAAGAGCTCTTTGCCATGGAGATGGAAAAAATTTTACGGCGCTTCAAATGAAGCTGTCGCAGCTTAGTGTCTCATATTTTCGGCTTTTTCCCAGGACCTTCATTTCCCAACATACTGTGGCACGTCCTACTTCATCGCACGTCCAATGTCCAGGGAGACTGAATTATTTATCTGAAATCAATTGGCGTATCTAACTTTTTCTTTTCTCCTCCACCCCAATTAATTTCAAATAAATAATTCAACCTTCGATTTCAAACAATCCTTTTAGTATTTTATTCGAAAGGATAATCTGCACTAAATATCAAAAGAAAACTTCGACAGTAAGAGAGGATGAAAATCTGAGTTTAAATAAAATTAATGAGACATCAAATTACTCCAGGGCGATACTGAAAGCAAGAAAACACACGGTTGCCAGTAACAACTGCGTAGGGATACACATATATGAAGACTCATACAAATTGGGATGCTTGTTTATGCTAAATAACACATTGTTAATTAATCTTTGAGCTGTAAAACTTCTAACTCTACCATGTAAACTTATGTAGAATGAAGTTACCATTAATCAGATCTGAGACAATCTGCAGACATTCAAGATGCAGAACACATGAAATGGCTGAAAGAGGAACATTAAAGGGAAAATATTTAAAACAAAGGACAACATAAGAAGTTTAATTCATTGACACTTAATTTGATTTTTGTTTACATTCACACATGTAACATTATATTTAAAACTAAGAAATTAAGCCGTTGCATGAAAAAACTAACACTAAAGAGTAACTGGTGAACACATGTTATGACAGTGCGAGAAGTTCCTGATTTTCACTACATTCTTGTTCGGTGTGAGACGCTTTCCGGGAGACCCGGGATCGACGTAGTTGCCTGCATCGATCAATCGCCTGTTAGATTGTCCGCTGGAAACCCACTATACCTTTTGGCACGGTTTCCACGATGATAAATTCAAGATATTTCTGACAAAAATCTACTTGGGTGAATTTGTATTTATGCATATCTCTACATACATTAATATTCATACATGCTACGTATTTATGCATATATCCTATATTGATAAATAAAATGCCTAAAATTAACGTTTAACTTGTTTTGTCGCGATTTTTACTCTAGCAACACCCTTACCCCCAAAACAACACGCTTCTACTTCCTCAATCCCTTTCTCTCTCTCCTCTCCTGTTTATCTAACATAGCACATAGGAATGCTCTAAGCGTACAAGGTGTATCGTATTATCTGCTGGTCCTTCGAAAGGCGCTAAGCAAACACCTTCTTTCCTTCGACCCTTCAGATAACACTTTCTCCGTGTTAATCTATTCGGGCCTCGTTCTCCGCCATCCAGCCCCCCAGTCAGCTTGTCCATCAGCCTCTTCGCTTCCGTGTACGGAGGCGCATAACACGCCGAGCAAAAACGAGAGCGCAGGAGGATTTAATCATGGCGACGAGTGATATTCGCGGGGACGAGACCGAGCTAAATTGAAAGGAATATATGCAATTTAAGTATACTATGGAGGTCATCGATTCCCACGTAGTAGCTAAATTAATTAAAATTAAACGAGAAGACGGAGCGAGGGAACATCGAACCGATGCCGTTGATTTGCTTATGTAGGTTCAACGGCAATAAGAAGTGACAAACGAATTGTTGACAGAGTATTATAAATAAATGTCGTACACAATCAAAGTCGAGGAAATTTACAATTGAAACCTGCTCAATTTCATGGTCAATATTTCTAGCGACGTGACCACGAATTCATACTCAGGATTTTCGCGAGTTTTCAGTCAACACTTTTCACAAATTAATTTATATTACTGTGCGGAATTGGAGTCAGTTCACATATCGTATTCCTTATAAGTGGATTAATAGTTTACTGAGGAAAAATATACGCTCACACTGACCCCACAACTATTCCATAGTCCCTATAAAAGAAAGGAAAACATATTGCGCTGGAATGCGTCGATCGCAAGAGGATCGTTCGTAATTGCGCTGATAATAGTTCCCCGCAATTTCTCATCTCGCTTCCCTATTCTCCCTTGCTAGCATTCCGGACGCACTTTCTTCCTCTCTCCGCGACATTCGCACGGATCAAGTGTACATACATAGGTACTCGAAGGGGCGAGTGGGTCGCCCGCTATCTTCGCTTATATGCCGCCCATTCCAACTGCTGCGGAATGCTTTGGAAAACCTCTGAGGTTATCACTCCAAAGTCCAAAGTCTTCTATTTCAATCATTGATCGATTGAAAACCATTTCTACACCATTATTTCTTCCTAAGCAAATAGATTTTTGTGTATAAACATGTCGATGAGCAAAAACACTTGCATTTATTAATTACTCGATCGGTAATCATATCATTGTGATCTTAGCGATTGTTAATTTTACATTTTTAAAATAAATACAGAAATTATATCACAGGAAAGATCTATTTGGGACCTAAATATTTTCTTTGCCACAAAAACTTCGAAAAGCATGGTAATGATAGATATTTCGGAGGGTAATAAAGATATAAAGCAAAATTAACGAATTCTAGAAAAGCTCAAATCCCAGCCGAATGTGTCTTGTGGATTCTTATTTACGATAGTGACGGTAATTATTTACGCTTCCTCCCTCCATTTCTCCTTGATTCCTTTTGATGTGCAGTTGGTATCTCTCTGCAGGATTGCCAACAGAAACGCTGTGTTCCTTTCTACTAATGACATCGATCTGCAAACGCGAATATTAATTACATGCTCACGCTCTCGACGGATAACAGTGAATATGCTCCGTGTTCAACGTGAATTGCTCAATGAGGCAAAATCTATAAGGATCAGTTACAACGAATTTATCAGGCGATTGCCAACAAAACGCGAAAAAAGGAGAAAAGTCATTGATTCCAAAGGATTTTCGAATCACTTTATCGATTAGGTACAAAAATATTTGCTCAGGATCGCTCATATTAAACTATTCTTGATCAAATTTAGCGACTCACTCCATCGTTTGCATTTTACGAGCAGTAAGGCAAAAATCTCGGCACGAAATTGAGCGTAAATATAAATTGACAAGATGGTAATTGCATCGAAATCCTTAAGCAATCGGTATGTGTCGTAACTGGGAACAGAAAAATAACGACGATCCATAACAAGTGAAGAGCGCGAGACTCTGTCATTGGGTATGCGGTAATAAGGACATGGTGAGTAACGCCCATAAAATTTCTCCTTCTCTCTCCCTCTCTCCTTACCTCCTCCCCCTTTCTCCTTCCATCCTATCCCTTTCTCCTTTCCTCTCCCTTTCTCCTTCCCTCATTCCCCTTTCTCCTTCACTCCTCTCTTTCTCCTTCCCTCCTCTCCCTTTCTCCTTCCCTCCTCTCCCTTTCTCCTTCCCTCCTCTCCCTTTCTCCTTCCCCTTTTTCCTTTCTCTTCCTCCTCCTCTTCCTCCTCCCCTTCCTCCCCCTTTTCTCCTCCCCATTCTCCATATCCCTCCCTCATGCCAGGAATCGCCTGAGAGAGTGCAAATGTCAGAGTATGAATTGCACAAAGTTCCATGAAAAGCGCGCTCTCATGACGTAATTTTCATTGAAACGTTCCGACTGAGTGTGCAAAGGCGTATCAGACTTGTTCTAAAAAAATCGTTATAAAAACAATCATTCCAGGAAACGGAAAATCTTTCACTGTTGACTTCATTTATAAATAGTTTGACATTTGACACGAAAGAACATCCATTCACGACCGAGCAAAAAAACCTCCTATAAGTACATCAATACTAACACACGAGGCATTGATTCGCCTCAACTGCCGGAACAGAAAATCAAATAGTATATGTCACCGGATTTATGGAAGGGGTAATTCTTTCAGCAAATAAATAGGCGAAAGTTCATCAATTTTCCCATGTTGGGGCATTTTTGCAACATCTGTCACCAAGTGCTTTATAGGAAGCCATTCTGTCTGCAATTCGACGACGATGCATAGAAATTGACTCCCAGGGCGCCTTTGCATTAAGAGAAACCTTCTTTCGTTTCCATGCCAAAATGAAGGAACAGTAAGAAAGAACTGCACATTTACAAATCACGTCAAAAAAGGCTAGATGGCTAGAACGACAGCGTTCCAGTGTTAGAAAAAGTACAGGTCTTATAAATTTTGGAATTAAAGTAGTCCAGTAGTTCTCGAGTTATTTTTAAGTATTAAGCTTCGGAAAAACACGCCATGTGTTACGTGCAAGCCACGTTGGTCGATGGCGTCAATGATTCGCGACCCAAAATTATTCATATTTCGGCGAAAGGAGTATTTGCGAGCATGACGCACCGAAAGATATACTTGCGAGCAACCACAATGGACTTTACTGTGAGGGAAAGAGACAAGACGATGTTTTATTGCGGGGTCATAAACTAGAGTCAACGAGGCGTCTTAACCGGGTTCCATGGACACACAAGTACGTCCATGTGCGCTTCTCAACTTGCCTAGAATTATCTTGAAGCGGTCCTTCCCAAGAAGCCAGTGATTGGGCGAAGAGGGGATGGGGAGAACAGAAATCTGCAATGTCGGGAATCTAAATAGAAGTGATGTCTTGGCGTGGGCGGCGGGATAGGGCGGGAGCAGCTCTTCCCTGGCTGATATGTTGGGCTCGAGGAGTGAGTGGGAGGCAGGAGAGGAAGGAGGGTAAGGGGGAGGCGGAGGATGGAAGGGATGGGGAGGAAAGGCAGCAAACCAGACGACGCAGACGTCTTCGTTGACCTCCGATGTTGAAGAGTCAGTGTGAAGGGGTCAGAAAGAGAAAAGTGATCGGCGGAACAAGTGAACTCCAGACGGCGCAACGGAAGTGACCCAGTCGCCTTTGTGGGATTCCAGTCTCTCCTGTAAAACACCGCGAAAGCCGCGTACATTCTCTTTGAAGATGTTATGCTGTGAACAACTGATGCTGCACGAAATCGGAAAATAAACAGAAAATCGATGGATATTTGGTAGGGTACGTTGTCGTTCATCGATTATTTTAAAGAAGTTTCATCGATTTAAGATCGAAAAGTGTTTTTCCCCAAATATTTATCGTTTATTCAATCCAAAGATTGAGTGACGTAATAACACAACGCTGGCCTTTAATTTAGAGGCAAATGGAGCACAGTGCAAGGGGGTTGAAGATGAGAGAGAAAATGAAAAATAGGACTGATTTTTAAACCGCCGTTTTTCATGCAGTATTAGCTATCATTTGTACATAATGGGAAATGATTCCTTAATCCATTGGTTTCCAAACTGTGGGGTGTCCCCCCTGGGAAAGGGGGGGGGCCCTTTCCCAGAGGGGACACCCCACAGTATGTCGGGGTACACAAAAGGTTTGACATATATTTACTGTCGGCTTAACTATCCTAATCGTGAGACAACATGCAACCGCCAAATTCTAGTTCTCAGGTGGTTAAGACATCGTTTGTGTCCATATTTTTTAATATGGTTATTTTTTAGGTACAGTAGATATTGTTTATGGATTTTGATTGCGCATGATGTAAAGGGTGACGCAAAGAGATTTTGCTAAGGTGAGGGGGAGGAGGCGGCGTTGTAATGTTTGGAAACCGCTGCCTTAATCCGTAGGCGCTTTTGACTACCACGAGGAAAGCGAAAAACATGGAATCCGAATAAACAGTTTTCCTAGAAGCTATTAATGGCGAAGGGAAAAAGATATATAAAAAGAAAAAATCGATAACAAAAGAGAGAGAACGCTTAGGGAGAGAAAGAGAGTCGGTCTCTCAGCCACCCGAATCGGACCTTCGACGAGGAGGTCCACGGAGGACAATAAGAAGAGGTAAAGTGGGCGGAGATTGTTCCTTTTCCCTCATTACAAAGATATCTTGTGTTAGAGCCTCTTCTCAAAGGGCGATGACTTTTGAGTGCCGCTTTTCGCTATTTTCTCGCCGCCTCTTTATCTCGCTGATAAGCAGAATTAGAAGACGGAATACGAATTTCCATCGTTACGCGTAATATTGCGTAATAGGAAATGAAATCGAGAGATGGGGAAAAAAGCAGCGAGAGAGAGCGAGAGAAGGGAGAGAATGTGAGTCGAAGGAAAACGGAGACGAGGAGGCGTGGGAGAGGCGTGAACCGAGGAGAGGCGTCAAAGGAAGGCGGAAATAAGATGGAGGTGATGGGACAGTGGGAGGGAGAGAGAGATAGAGAGAGAGATATAGAGAGAGATATCAAAGGGGGAAAATGGGTCAGAGCGCTACAGTCGCTCAAACGGTGGACAGAAGGGGAATGCGTGCGATATGGGAGAGTTGAGAGGGAGGGGGAAATCGGATGCGACGGTGAGATTAAGATAGAGAGAGAGAGGAGACGAAGAAGAGGAAAAGATCCGAAACAAATGCGACTCGCAAACGCAGAATTGTTTATAGAGGGTGACGCATCTCCGCGGGGATCCAACAGATAGGAAACGGACCTAATTGAAAATTTTCACATTCGATGAACGATCAAATCAAACTTTCGATAGCGAAAGGACGACACAGGAGGAGTGCATAGATATCTGTTGACCCCATCCGAGTAAAAAGATGAGAAAAAGGGTAAAATTTTAATAGAAGATGAATATATATTAGTGTATTGTTGTCTTAGAACGAATGGTCCATATTGTGATTTTTAAAGCGTTAAGTAGAATGAGGGAAAATAGATGCTCAATTATTTTTGCCACCGATTTGATCGATCAAAACGTATAATTAACTGTTATTGATATCAAGGAGAAATAGAGGGAGAGTGTCACGAATGAAGCGAAGGAGATGTGCGTAATCATGCATCGTCGGAAAAAGACGCCCTTCTGTAAGGAATGTGAGGAGAGGGAAGAGGAAGGAGAGGGAGGGAGGAGAGGAGGGGGAGGGGAAAGATGGTGGGGAAGAGGGAGGGGAGAAGAGGGAGGGGGGAGGGGGAGGGGGGGAGAGGGAAGAGGGAGGGGGAAGAGAGAGGGGGAAGAGGGAGGGGGGAGAGGGAAGAGGGATGGGGAAGAGAGAGGGGGAAGAGGGAGGGGGAAAGAGGAAGAATGAAGAGCAGGGAAAGAGGTAAATTGGAACATCGGCAGGGCCCCCCTCTCCTGATCGATGGGTCCTCGGAATTATTAATGCGGGCCTCAAAGGGGGACCGAGAAAAGACTTTTCGGACGGAACGAATGCCGCAGCGGTTTGAGCGTGGAAACAAACCATATATGGGACGCTAATGACCTCAACGCTATTTTTACATCGGTTCGCGTCGCCTCCGTCTTTTTTTTCCTCTCTCTCTTGTCGTGCTGGAAATTCGGCGGGTGGGTTCTCCTCCTCCGATGGGAGTCTCCTGTCCTTCGCTCCGCGATGAAGCTGGCGCCGAATAAATACATACAAAAGTTTAATTCTGGGCGTGATTCGAGGTGGTGAGGTCACCCGATCGATCACCAACTATTCCAGATCGAAAAGCTTGGAAATTACTTTTTCCTTAAAATTCGCGAGTTCGTGATGAAATCGATCGGAATACAAATCCTTAAATGAAGATTATTGAATTAAAAGCTTAGGTGTTTCAATCTTATTTGAGCTGTGGCAAATGTCGATTTTATATTTTTATGTCCAAAAATCATACGTTACAGAGGTCGATAGTAAGATAATAGCAGGGGGTTATCGAGAAAAGGAGGAGAGTTGAGCACAGAAGGCATATGATTATCTCAAATGGCAAAAGACTCGAAATAAATTCGACAAAAGTTTAACGTGGAATGAGTGGATCTTAGATTAACTGAAATGACACTGAATACGACATCGTCTGAATTGAAGTCCCTGAATTCATTTTACGCGGAATAAATTACGATCCGCAAACAATCCTCGGAATTATAGATAATACCGCTTTAAAGACCGTGTGGCTGACATGAAAAACTCGTTTAAATAAAGAACTAAAGGCTTGCGTTAGCATATCATTTATATTGAGCGGCGCGACATCTGTACTACGACGCTTTGGGCTTCTTGAGAAAGGAAGTCGCCATGAGTGAGGGAAGGAGTGAAAGGAAGGGATAGTGGAAGTAAGGGTGTGGATGATGGGAGGGGATGGATGAGGGGAAGGGAGGCGGTGGATGAGGGGAGGAGATGGGGTGGACGAGGGGATGGGGTGGGGAGGAGGAAAAGAGAGCGAAAGAGCGAGAATCCCTCCGGAATAGAGTATCTGTCGGTGTCCGGTGGGGGTGAGAACAAAAGGCGTATTGGTTTTGAGAGACGTTCTTTTGTTGCGGCCGACAGAATTCGCTGGGAAAGGAAGCTTTTAAAGCGAGATGCAAGCCACTTGCTGGAAAGAATGCTTCCTTTAAGAAGATGTCGACGCAACAGCGACTTCCGAAAATTCCCATCCAAGACGAAGCAGCCGTTCGGATACATGGGAAGTTTTCTTGAAAAGTTTGGAACGACTACCAGCTGTAGTTGTAGTCATATCTCCATAACTCGAAGTTTGAGAGGAACTTGTAAACGCTTCGAGTTATTGGGCTTCGATTTGTTGAAGAGATATCTTCTTAGTGTGATAAAGAGATTTGGCTGTCTACATGTAAAAGGTCTAGTTCCGTCAGAAGCCAGTCTAGCATAATCTTCGTTTAATTCAGTGAAATACATTAAAAAGGGCAAAAAAGTTGGTAAAGAAATTTTAACAGCTATAAACTATGTTTTGCTTTTAAATATAACTAACAAATCGTCGCAACTACCAATCGATAAATTTTTAAAAATTACACTATAATTGCAGATCATTTAATATATGTAAAAATGCGTCGTTGGAATGATAGGTTCCAGAGTAGCGCTTAAATCACAGAATAAAAATCCATAACGCAAAGATGAAATAAAGCAGTTGTTGATTTTAGAGAACATTACGGCATTTCCCAAATCTATCGTCAACGATTGGGTAAAAGCTTACTACATTAAATATAATTAAGTTAATTATTTTGTCCGAGACATCTGACAACTGATAGAACACCTTTTCTTAACATATTGCGACGCAACAAAATACCACTGTGCATCTTCAGGGTTGCATAATAAGTAGGATATTCAGAAGCATGAATGACTACTCGAATGTTAAATTTAGCTGCATTGTATAACAGTGAAAATATATACGCCATCCAGTGGCAGAATTGCTATCTGAAAAATGATCTCACCGCTGAATGAAATCAAAATGCTCTCCATGCATATGCGAAGAAAGGCTACGCATCCATTTCCGATATGACATTTCCATAGTAACGCATGCGCGATGACGTCATCCGACCAACGATCAACTGCCAAGAATCATGACAAAGGAAAACCTTCGTGATGGTGGACGCAGGGTAACCGGACAGCATCCGAATTGCACACATCACGCCATTGTCACGTTGGAAGAGAAGTTAAAGCCATGAAAAAAATGGAGTTTAAGGGTTTACATCGAAGATTAGTCGAACAAAATAGGCGCATCATTTATATGTTCCAACGAGAATACAAACCAGGAGTTATTCAACATTCCATTGTTTTTATATGGGCATATGTGTATTAAAAATAATTAAAAACCAAATAATTTAAATCGTATGTAAAGAGAATGGTGACCAGAACGAAATTTTAAATTAATATAAATGTAAATATTCCATAATTCCACAGGAATTAAAGTTATATTGGCGTCTTTCACTTTAGTTTAACTTCTTCTCACAAAGGTTTTCATTTCTAGCATCCAGCCAACGCATCGTTTTTCCCTTTATTTTAATAAATTTTTTAAACAAATAATCATTCCATTTAAAATTTCCAAGGTAAATATAATAAGTGAATAAAATTCAAAATGACGGTGACAAAAAGTAAGAAAACAACATAGAAAGAGCCAGACGGGATTAAGAGACCCATGGGCCCCACGCAAATCGTAAATTTCAGGAAATTAAGCAATAAAGTTATATTTTATTTTAATTTTAACACAAAATAACAAATCATGAAACAATATACAAAATTTTTCAAATAAGAAAACTTTTCTTGTTTTATCATTCTATATAACTGCCGCTTATAATGTCATACATCATTATCATATATCATAATAGGAGGATACTAATATTTAGGCACTTTCAGATTAGCTGGAGACTTTTTTATGTAGATAGGAGTATGTGCAAAACCGACTAGAAAAGTCGAAAATCTCAAAAAAGTTAAATATTGCGGCCTCAAAAAATTCGCAAATGTTTAAACAAACAATTAATGTTAATGTATTTATGAATGAACTACGGAGCTGAAATTGTTTTAAAGGTAAAATTCGTAAAATATCTTAATAGAAATTATAGAAATTTTGATATTTTAATTTGTTTGGCTGTTAAAAATTCTTAAAATTTAAACAAATAGATGTTTAGGTACTAAAGGAAGAGATAGGGAGCTGACATTTTTCAGTTATTTAGAGCTTGGTGCAAAAGCGCAAATTAACATATGAAAATATCGATGACGTTGTTATAGCGGCTGTTAAAATTTTGTAAAATTTAAACAATTAGATAATTATTATTTCACTTCTAGATGTGCTACAACATTAAAATTTGTCCGAAATGTGTGGAATTAGTACCGAAAATTAAAAAAATATAATATTCTTAAAATTGCAAATTTAGGGATTGCTTATACTACAATATTGTCCCATAAGGAAAGACCGAAGATCGGTGCAGATTTGCAAACTTCTGAATTAAAATTAATTCCAATTAAGAAATATCTGTATGAAAAATAAATATTTTTCAATGTGAAATAAATGCTTGCAGAATGCAAGCACCTTTTACTAGTATAGTATATAGTTAATAAATTATTTCATCTAGGTACATCTAATTCTTTAACCATGTCTGCCACATGTGCTATACCCTAGATATGGGACTGCTTATTCCCACTATACTCTGTAGGAGGTCTTACACAAAATGGATTATTTGGAATTATTAATAAAGAAAGAAAGCGTTTTACTAAGAAAAGCGTGGATTTTGATACAAGAAAAGAAATGTAGACATGTAACAGATTATTGTAAGGTTTGTGATCTGTGCGGCAACACTTGGAAAGGGTTTCGACAAGATGAGACGATATAGCGAGTAGGAGATGATAGCCGGAGATATGGGAGGCGAAAAAGGGAAGTGACGTCATTGGGGAGAGAAATAGAGGATATGAGGTGCTACTATCGAGGCGAGCCAATTCTCTCTGAAGTAACCTTAAAATCCTCAAGACGATGCCATGCAACACAACACCCTTACTCCATTCATCTATCAACCATTTCCGCGAGCAAATAATTTATTAATTATGCAAGCGTTAGGGATTACTGCAGGGCAGAATGTCACCAAATTTTATTCCCAGTTTCAAAAGATCGTTTCTATGTTTTGTTGTTTTCATTTTTAATAAAGATTCATTGCCACGCAGGTTTCACGGCATGAAAAGAAAACACTATTTTATTTTACATTAAATGACTGTCTTATCTCTTAAACGTTAAAAATTCATTCACTGCGGTTAAGATGCAATTGGAATATTATTCCTATTAAAACACAAGTCCGTCATATACTTAGAACACACACTCGCCATTTAATCAAAATAACATAAAAAGTAGGAGTATATTTTTGTAATCCCCGCTCATCAGCAATAAGCAGAAAAATACTATTAAACGCCAACCTGTAAAAAGAGGAAGACTATTCCGGAATGAAACTTGTTCGAACACGGCGTTCGGATTCACAGCTTGAAAATTTTCCACGATGCCGCTCCAGCCCATCCCATCGTCTCCCCATCACACGCTCCACGATTCTTCATCTCTCTCTCACACTTCTCTCTCATTCCTTTTATCTCTCTTTCCCTCTTTCCATTTCTCTTTCCTTCTCTCTCTCTCTTTCGGACAGATTTACAGTCCTCATTCGCAGTCCTGGATTTTCGCTCGCACATCCAATCCCAATGTTATAATTTGCATTTTGCTTCATTCCCGTATTTTCTATCGCCCATTCGTCACCCAAGAGGAAGTGCAAACTCTTCAGCAGTCACGTGACGACCCGAAAGAATCCGCTATGTACATGCGCGATTACACATCCTCTCAACTCGTCTCTCTCTCTCTCACCCGTTCGTGCGTGCGTGTGTTCGCACGGCGCCTCTCGTATTCCTTACGCCTCGTCCCAACATGCGCCATTGCTAGCATACGAATGCATTTACTAGTCTCTCTCTCTCTCCTTTTCTCTCGGAACAACTTAATATCCAATCTTACAGCGAACAGACTTTTAGAAATGTCACTCGATCAACAGCTGATTTAATAATGTTTCAATTCTGTTATTTTGTGGATTCATTATCCCTTTGGCTCTTCGTTTTTACTCTAGCTATTCTTTCTCAATCGATTCAGAAATTATTTTCTTTCCTGTTTTTTAATCTCTCCTTCATGACAGGTGTTAATCAAATAATGTCGCCATGACGGGTTCAATGCCAAACGTGTGATGCTTAAAGTCGCGATATTTTTTCCACCCATTTCGCGCCCTCAGCTTTTACTCTATCTCCTACTCTGCATGATTTACCGACCATTTCTCTCTCCTTTCTCCCTTTCTTCGGATACAAGTACGAAATATTTCCATAGACCCTAGGCTGCCATGATAAACAACCGTTCCACTCTATATTTTCAAAATTCTCTCATTACTCTCATCCATCGCCTTCCTTCTTTATCTTTCTTTTCGTTCTTATCTTGCTTTCCAACTCGCTTCAATATCTTTCGCGATTATAGCCACAGGCATTCGCAAATATATATATTCCGCGCTTTTTGTTTCTAAAGTCGCAAATCTCTCTGGCGTCAAAAATCTCACGACATTCGAGACAAAAGAAGTGAGCGCTTTGCGTTTCCGCAGTTTATTTCCGCCGAAAGATATTCCTCTCCAGGTCCAAGATTTTGGTTCCACCGCTCCTATTTCACTCACTCCCATTCCATCCACCCTCTACCCCTCCCCCTCTCTCTCTTCCGTTTTCTCCCATCTTCTGCCCTTCATTTTCTTCTTCTCGCCCGATCTCCACGACTACCGAACGCTCTTCACTTGTTTCAACCACACCCTTCGAGCGCGCGTGACTTTTCCCTCATAACTCTTCCTCTCTCCTCCTCTCGCATCCTCCCTCCACCCGACCTTTGCTCTCCCTCGTATCCACCCTGTGTATTCCTATTCCATACCGTTCCCGCCCATCTTGCCTTCTACTTCCCGTCTCTCCCATACTCTCTCCCTCTCTCCTATCCCCCTCCTCGCCACTCTCACCCACATCCCCCACCCTCTCCCCAATCTCCCTCCTCAACCTCTCTCCACAACCACTCTCCCCCATCCACCTCCTCACGCCTCTCTCCCCCATCCCCCCCCTCCTCACCACTCCCCAATCTCCCTCCTCAACCACCCTTCCATCTTCCCTACCACTCAAAGTTTTCTACTTTTCCAACCCCTCTGGTTCCTCAGCGTTAGGCGCGAACACTATCCACAGACGCCGTGAGAAAATGACTTTGGTTGAAATCGTAATAAGACATGCGAACGTTCGCATCGCCATCGCGAGATTGGAGATGTCTAGAGCGACTACAGGCTCGGGAAGGACGCAGAGAACTCGAGAGAATACCGTACGACGTCGATTGTCGAAAAATACGAGAAATGAATGTATGCTTTGTATATTTTGCAAAGCCAAAGAATTTAAGAAAGAATTACGTGCAAAACATTCCATTAAAAACAATTTTTGCAAGGGCGATTATATATAAACTAAAATAACGCGTACGTTTATTGATGAATAGCAACATTTCCAGACAATTGTTTCGATTAAATATTTCATCGCTCTCAATCACATAGAATGTCGTCAAATCATAAGTTTTTAATTAACTAGTTTATTTAAAATGGAAAACTCGAATCATTCTTATTCAAAATGTTATACCGAAGAAATCAAATTGAGGACAAACAAAATAATGCAAAATGATGTTAAAGCTTTGTAATACTACTCATGTAATATTTGCACCAGTTGATAAAAACCTTAAGCCAAACAAACCGATGTCACGTTTCCATTTGTTGACACGAAGTCCAATCGAGGATGATTTCAGACGATTTTCACTCATGTGAATGGCACGTTTATGCGAAATGCCAACACTCAAGTGGTTAGCCTGACCCATGCTTTATAAGGTCGCCATTAAGAGAACTGTTGGAGGGATCCGACGACAGAAAAATTCTCGGCGATGAGCAACATGAGCACTCGCTAGACATCTTTTATAAATTGGTCATCAGGCCAACCTCAACGAGTGGGCAGATGTACCCGGGGAACAAGCAAACAAGCTGCCGAAAATGCGCGACTTTTTCTTCACGAATGTAAGGTCATAGCTTTCTCACGACATCTGTCAAGCCTCATACTATCCAAAAGCACTCTTGCAACGTTCAAGTCGACCTCCCTCCAAGCTATTTCCTTCGATGGAAATCCCTCCCCCAACTGATCTCCCAACACATATCGCCTCTACCCCACCTATCGCCACCCTACCACCTATCGCCCCCTACCACCTATCGCCCACTACTACCTATCGCTCCCTACCACCTACCGCCCCCTACCACCTACCGCCCCCTACCACCTATGGCCCCCCCCACCATCTATCGCCCCCCTACCACCTATCGGCCCCACCACCTATGGCCTCCCAATACCTATGACTCCCCCACCACCTATCACCCCCTAAAACATATCGCCCCCCTACCACCTATCGCCCCCCCCCCACCACCTATCGCCCTCCACACCACCTAGCGCCCTCCTACCACCTAGCACCCTCTACCACCTATCGCCCCCTACCACCTATCGCTCCCCTACCACCTATCGCTCCCTCCTCCCTGGAACCTCCCCTTGCCCCAATATTTCCCTTCATCAAATCCACGCATCCATTCTATACGATTTCCTCTCCATTCCATCTCTTTACAGCATTACCTTCATTACTCCAAAACGAATAATTCCAAGTCATTCTTTCTTACTTTTTTTTTAATTTCTCGCATTTGACTTTTCGTTTATTCCTTTTCCTCTACCTTACTTCCTTCTTCATGCCACTTTCTCTACTACCTATTTTCTTACGCGTTCCTATCCCTATACACAAGTAGCTACAAAATATTCCTCCTTTGCACTCTCTATCTCCCTCCGTCTTTACCTCCTTCTCTCCCCCTCCCTCCCTCCCTCTCTTTTCTTCTCTCTCCCTCCATCTCTCTCCCTCTCTCTCTTCCCCCCCTCTCTCTCTCTTCCTCCCTCTCTCTCTCTTCCTCCCCCTCTCTCTTTTCCTCCCTCTCTCTTCCTCCCTCTCTATTGTAATTACTTATATGACGAAAGGGTTAAATGTAAGAAGGGACTACATAGTCTCAATTTCGCCCTAATAAAGTCGTTTGTCTGTCTGTCTCTTTCTTCCTCTCTCTCTCTCTCTCTTCCCTCCCTCTCTCTCATTTACCCCCTCTCTCTCTCTTCCTCCCTCTCTCTCTCTTCCTCCCTCTCTCTCCCCCCTCTCTCTCTCTTCCTCCCTCTCTCTCCCCCTCTCTCTCTCTTCCTCCCTCTATCTTCCTCCCACTCTCTCTCTTCCTCCCTCTCTCTCTCTTCCTCCCTCTCTCTCTCTTCCTCCCTCTCTCCCCTTCCCTCTCTCCCCTTCCCTCTCTCCCCTTCCCTCTCTCCCCTTCCCTCTCTCCCCATCCCTTTCTCCCCTTTCCTCCTCCCCTTCCCTTTCTTCCTCCACACTCATCCACCTCCTCCCTTCTCCTGAAGAAATGCAGACGACATACATTCGTGGGTTTGAGTCACGATTCTCACATGAGCCGTACAGTAAGACACGCCATTTCAGCCCTTCCCATAATCCCTCGCGAGACTCCAGACATGTTCTCGGCCCAACTCTCCCTTTCCCACCCTTGTCCCTCTTCTTTTCGCCGTCGGAACACATCGCAGCTCGACGGGGAGTTCGCTCTGGATCCAATGGATTGGAATGATCGAACCGGGAAGAGAACTGCGATCGGAAAACGAAACGAGGATACGCTTGATCTCAGCAACTACGGCCATTTCTTAATAGAAGATGCGGCGAACATTTAATGCGAGGATGACAACAGGTCGTCTTGTATAGTTAGATCCGTTCGCTGCTATACTGAGCCACTTACAATGACGTGAAATCCATTATCATCGATCACGCATGTTTCAGTCTAAATGGTTTCAGTCTCGTAGGATTTTTCCGTGCAGGTTAAGTAAAGTCGATGTTTTTATGTAGTATTTGATATGATACAGCCATTGTGTTTAAACATGGGGATTGATTCCTTCGTTTTACATTGGAAATATTATATGTCCGCATGCATACAAGGTCAAAGATCCCTTAAAAATTAACAGTCTTAAAGCAATAAATTTAACCGATGTTTGTTTAAAAATTCCTTGAAAAACCGACAAATAAAGTTTTGCGGCAATTTGATATCTTACATCTCATAGGAATTAGATTGTAAAAATTAGAGAGACCATAAAAATAACGTTTCAGTTCAAGTCTATACAAAACCAAAATTATAATCACATTAATATGGGTTCACATGACACAGCATGAGATTTTCGACATTGGCATTATTTCCGAAGTATAGAGCAGTGGCGTAACTAGGGTATGGCGATGTGGCATTTGCCATAGGCAACGCTTGCAAAAGGCGCCAATCGATCCTGCAAAAAAATGCCAAAAACTTATTTTCCCATAAATAAGTATTAATTTAATTCTTAACTGTTAAAGTTATTGTTAATAAAAACTCTTATTCTTTATTAAAACGCAGGAAATATTATATTCTACTTAAACAAAGTGTTTCTATAAAATTTTGCCGTAGGCGCCATATCTACCAGGTAGGCCTCTGGTATAGAGAGCTCAAAACCCACATAATGAAAAGTACATAATTACATCACTTTTTAAGCGGTATAGCTTAAATTATTATAGATTCAGCGCGGGATGGGCGAACCATGATACAAAACTTTATACATAATTTCCATTAATACAATGAACATGCTAAATAATGATCACTGCACATAATCTGAGAACACCGGATGAAGCGTGTTCGGGAGCAACTGGATAAAAAAGTAAATTTTATCCCAGTAAAAAGGCTATTATATCGTCTTCTTTCTATATATAGGTATAAATACATAAATATATCATCATAAACCTAATGCATCTACGTTAGTTTCATACGTTATCGGGTTAAAATCTCAATCAGGGAACGATTTCTGTCCCTCTTCGATATCCTACTGAGCGTTAGCACAAAAATCTCACCGATGTATAATTTCCGTCCGGCGACGTCTCGGAATGCAGCGCCATTCCAATGAACAAAAAATAAAGAACGGAATGCCCTTTTTGAGATTCCTCACCATCTTCCATTGTTTTCTCCTTCCCCTCCAACCATTCCACCACCTCAATCCCTGATACCCACCTCCTCTCCACGCTACCCGCTCCGATACGCGGTCGCCATGACGATGAATAATTTCTGCACGGGACGAGCATTCTTGGATAAAAAATAAAGAGATTTTTCACCAGCTGCAGCCTGATAAAAATTCTGGAAATGCTTAGTACCAAATGGCACCAAACTTATCTTCGAGATTAATAATTCGAGTGCATGCATTCCTAAATAATTATATATAAACTATGGGCGTGTTATGTTATACAACCCTAAAGCTGTGTTTGAACGTCTGCTCCGATTCCTTTTCTCGTTTCGTAAACTAATTTTCCAGCAAATGAAATCTAACTCACTGTACATTTTCAAATTGAAAGTTAAATTCCACATAGCTTGATTTCTTTTGTATATTTCCGTTTCAAGAAGTAACACCTTTGGAAATTTTTGCTGAAACAATTTTCCAACTTCGAAAAGAGAAATGTAATCGGGTACAAAAACTTTTTTAAAAACATTAGGAAGAAAAAAATTTATTTTCTGTCGAGAGTCCTAAGGTCTGATATTTTCCACTACATTAAAGATAAATGGGAAAAATTGGCCTGATTTCTCGATTTCAATAGCCGGAAAACGCGTTTTTTCAATTCAAATGCTGATTTTTTTGGACAACTCGGAGTGTTTCCAAGTATGACAATACGAGTATGTAACGGTATATTTTGCTCCTTTTATCGCTCAGAAACGCCGTAAGGCACGCAGTCGGCTCTAACTGACTTCTTTTCACTTTTGTTGATGTAAAACGCTTCTTCCTTCCTATGCTTTGTCGGGCATCGTTCGCCACTTTCGGAACCAAGTGGATTACGTTCTTTTCCGCTACGTACACCTCCGCTACGACCTGAGTTGACCTCTAAGATCATCGAAAAAAGCTTTGCCATTTCCCATGAGTCAAAAAGAGAACGGCAAGAACGATAAACCCAAGCCATATTCCGGACCGAGGCACGGACAACAAGGAGCGGCGGAGGATACGCGCAGACGGGAATAAACGCGGCTTCAAGGAGAATTACGACGGAGGCAAAAACAAGAAAAAGGCGCGAGCCGCAATCTCCACCCAGTTTTTAAAATTCTAGAAACTCGCTCAAGAACACCACCGTTAAAATACTCGCGCTCCCGCCCCTCATATCCGCCTGGAAAAACAACAGAAGAGCATCACGGGGCGCGAGAAAATGTAGGGCGTGGGGGTTTTTGTAGTGAAGGAAGGAGGTATAAAAGAAGAAAGAGAGAGAGAGAGAGAAAGATAGGTGGTTTGTGTGTGGCTTCGTCAGTGGCTATTTCAGTCAGTTGCAGTCGAGGTATGACGTGAGCCCATTTGTGCCTTTTGTGGCGGAGGCGGGAGAGTGCGGGAGGAGAAATAAGACTGCGTGGGAGGAGGAGGGATGGAGGGGGAGGGAGGGAGGAGAAGGCGATGGAGGGTGGGAGGAGAGGGGAATGAAAGGAGGGAGAATAGGGGGATGAAGGGAGGGAGAATAGGGTGATGGAGGGAGGGAGGAGAGGGGAATGAAGGGAGGGAGAATAAGGGGACGGAGGGAAGGATAGTGTGCGGAGATATACGCTGAGGGAGGGAGGAGAGGGGAATGAAGGGAGGGAGAATAAGGGGACGGAGGGAAGGATAGTGTGCGGAGATATACGCTAAGTACGTTCGTAAAGAATCGGCGGCGCCTCTCCCGTCGTTTCTCGCGTCGACACACAGAGGGCGTCTGCGCACGACGCTTCCAGGTGTCGCTGCTCGCTCGTCGCCGCTCCGGAAGGCCCGACGACCCCTCTGTCGTCTCCCCCGCTTCCTGGATGAACGTGGCGAGGAGTGTTCGCGTCAGGGTTTCCCGCCATATAAAAGATGCCGGTTTCCTGCCCGCTCCTGGGATGATATAACTGGGCATCCGTTACTTCTCGAGTAAATGAAGCAATTGATGAACTAAAGCGTTACGTACAAGCGTGCATGAGACTCAAAATTAAGGTCGGAAAATTTATTTTTCGCTTTTTATATAAGACATTTAACCATTCATATTTATAAATGCTTAGAGATGGAATGAGAGAAGAGGAAGAACTCGACGAGGAAATCACGGCATAAAGTTTTAATATACGATCCCTTCATAAATTTAAACACGACGGATACACGATATAAGCTCGGAGAATAACCTCAACGACTCCGAAAAAAATTAGCGCACAAGTCTCGGAGATGGCCACCATTTATATATTACGAAGCTTCAAATTATTAGTTTTATCCCATACATTGGATATTGGATTCAAATAATTACGCGGAACTATAATTGAATAAATACCGTATTTAATATCAGATAAAACATTACAGGAATTTACAGCATGATAATGTTCAGATATTGGCGTATTTTAGATTTATATTCATCAAAAGATTTTTCTATTCTCACTGACAGAGATGAGCCTTCACAATGAATTATCCAACATTGTCTTCTTTTAACAGCGGTGCTAAAATTTCCAGCCTCAACAGAATCGACAATTTTCACAATTTTTACGCCTAAGGAAAGTTTTGATAGCAATTACGAGTTATATTCAAGCATGTACGAACAAGTGATGATGAAAATAACTCAGACTACCACTGAACGACTGCATTGTGTAGCTATTGGAATCAACATTTACGATGGCAGGTGTGATCGATATAGCATTTTTGGAATAGAATAATGATGCAAAATTTAACTGTACCGGGAACCGAAGACTGATTTTAAATACCGAAATGTTAATCCTTCAATACACATTTTTTCTTCGATTCCCGCAAATGAATGAGGAAGATTAATTGCAGAATCATGGAATGGTTTCTCAGCTAGCAAAATGTTTCAACCTGATTTAAAAAGTCGTTGTGGTTTTTTAATATGAAAGTGACTCCTTAATAAGGGTATAACCCACTTAATTTTATCAGCGAGAAGCAAACAAAAATGAACCATATTCCACGTGCATTCTAAAGCGCTTCACTTTGAAGCAACTACCAATTACAAAATATTCTCAATCTTAAGAAAGATTACACCAGTCGTTAACCCTTAATTGGTGTAAGTGTATCCTTCGAGATACGCTGCCTTGAAATAACATTATAGCGGATTCCGCATCCTCTTTGACTAAACGAGATACATACACATACATGCATTATGAAGGCTCGGCACGCATCCACAAATCATGACAAATTAATGTTCTCTAGATTATTATAATTCTATTTAATTCTTCAAAGAATTTTTGTAGCGATTAAGGATTAATTTCACAAGAAAAACACATCGAATTAAGAAAATACAACATCATTTTGTCATTGTTATTTTCAGCAAGATTTAAAGGGATAAACGGATCGACTTCGAAATATATTATCTCTTAAATATATCGTCATGGCTTATTCCATCTTAACAAGTTCTTTGTCGGATATTCGAATCAGCATTTTTGAATCTTTTGAGGATGTATCTGGGCCGCACGACGACGCTGACAGAATGTGCTCACATCACCCGGATGGAGCCAAAGAGGATTTATGCGCGAAGATCTTTAAAAGGAGCCTCATCTTTAATACATAGAACTTCGGGTAGTCTGGAGAGTGTTTGTGTCATCGGCGCGTGCAGTCCGCATGGGAAACTATTTTCGTATGTCGGAGCACCATGAGAGGCCGCTTGCGGACATCTATGTATCCGTTTTGTTACGACGTTATTTACCATAATGTCTCCCCGCAAGTCTGTTTAACATCGGGTCCATAGTATACAGCAACCGATGTAAATTGTTTGCGCCGAAGCCGTATTATTGTTTAAAAAAACATGAAGATTCACAAGATGTGTTATCAGTCTGTCTGCCGTTGTCATTTCCAAATTTAACAATTGCGTAACCACAAAAATCATTCTTCCTCGTGGGTTGAATGGAAAAATGAAGAAAGTCGGTCTCCGGAAGCTACCATAAGTGAGCGAGATAACATGGCAACGTTCCGAATAAGACTGCAATTTCTCAGCACTTAATAATAGCCGAAAAAATTACAAATAAGTGAAGAATCATTTAAAAAGTACTTTATTTCACGTAAACCAAAGTCTAGTAAAAGTTGTATAAGATGCATTTTGGTCAGTAAAAGATAAGAAGCCAGTGACAATGCATAAATATAGTCTAAGACCGGAGACATTCTAAGCGGGACTGCAGGAATGAGGGCGTAACCGCAAACACATGGATGCTTAGTTTTGGTCACTTCCAGAGTGACGAGGGGACGACGACTCGATAAGGAGCTCATGTATCCAACCCCTTTGGAGAGACGGTCGCAATCACGAGTCTACTGCGCAAGCGCAAACTAGGCGGTAAAAGGACTTCAAATAGTCCCTGACGATACGCTGATGTAAATAGATGAAGAAGGCTTTCTGAGCTTAATGAATGTGTTTGGGATGAAATTCTTCAAAAAAATAATTTTTGAATGAATTCAGATTGATAGGAAATAAGGAATCACTAATTAAAACACTGTTAGAGAAATTTAAAAAATAAAAGTAAATTATTTAAGACCAAACCTCGGTGAGCGCTGCTAAATTTTAAGGTTAAGATATATTGAACAGTATAATAAGAAATTAATATAAATTTCTACAGCTTAAAATGATTTCATCTCTGTTATTGCTCCATTTCCCTGGAAGATAGTTGAATGGTATTTTGAGATGCAGCTCACGGTTTTAATGATATTTATCTTCCTTCTGCAAACTACACATTCGCTTAGCTGAAATACATGTTCTAAGAATAGGAGGGGGCCATTGAACAAACTTCACCAGCTGATGTCGCAAGACAGGAATTCTGTCCTCAAATTGTTAAATGCAGCGAAAGATAAAGCTTTGCTGACACATACTCTATCGCAAAAAATACAAACCCATAGTTCAAGATGTGCTTAATAAAGTCGTGTTTTCTTTTAAACAAGGCTGAGTGAGAGTAGACATTTATTAGATAAAATAGCTAATTCTGGATAAAAGTTTCACAATGGAATTAACATATTCCGCTATTTTTGAGAATGGATCTTTACCACGAACAAAAAGATTAATTATGAAAATTCACACAATTCATTGAACGAATGTTTAGACAACCGGTTAGATCGACGTTAAAGTCTGTCGAACACAACCACATTAGCAAAGTCGTTAATTCACCTTAACTTAGAGAAAGAGTTTTTCATTAAAAAAGTATTTTAAATGCCGTTTTAATTAACCAAAAATTATGTTATCTCAACATTTTATATTTCCCAGCGGTAAACGACAAACGATTGTCTAACGTAATCGCGAATCAGAATTTCATGCTCAAGATTTGGTGAAAGAATCCTACGGCAGTCATTTACGGCTGTACCTGCTTGTTTACGCGTTGTTAACATCCATTAGCGGAGTTTCTAGCGACCAACAAAAGCAGAATGGATAGTGTGCGCTCTTAGTCGTTGGTGGCGTTGCGACCGCGTCAGAAGTAACCCCTTGCCTTACCTCCCCTTAAACGCTCCCCTCCCCCTTTCAACCAAACTACCCACAATCCCTCTCACACGCTTAGAAAAATCCCACACGTGCACCGCGCCGTCCACACGGCGTGCGCTGCATGCAAGAGACAAGAGGACGGGGAAAATAAAACATAAGCGAAGGGCGAGCTTTGAGGGGGAGACGGAAGTGCTAAGAGAGAGAGAGAGTAGGAGAGAGAGAGAGAGAGTAGGAGGTGAAAGAGAGATAGTGGAGGCAATGCAAAATGGAAGAAGAGAAAATGGCGTGTTCAAATGAGAGAACATCCACGATGCGTTATCTCAAGAGGGTGAAATATCAGAAGAACAGGTTGGAACCTGGACCACTCGTTAGATATCGCCGATATAAAAAACAATGAGAGACTGCTAAAACTGAAATTTGACCATACGCCCATTTGTCTTTAAAAAACAAACAAATTAGAAGGTGAATTGCCGAATCCGATATAAACAAAAGAACAGAATATCCAAAAAATGTCCGACTTAAGAATGCAGTTTTCGGATAAATAAATATCCAGGGAAATGATTAATAAAGCTAAGTTCGTATTTCCATCGAATAAAAAATTGTTTTCGCTGGATAATAACTCACTGGTCTGTTCATATGTGCACGTGAGATGTAATCTAGAATAGAGTCACTTCGAAGGGATTTAAAGATTCAACAACCTTTTGACGTAAGAGAACATGTAAAATTAAATAACGTATGCTTATTCCTAATACAACCATAATTAAACATCATTAAGTTCGATGACTGAAGAGAATATTAACTGGCTGGAACGAGATCAGACTGTTGGAAAATATGTAACGTTATATTTCCAATCGCGCTCATCCATTTACCTCGAAAATAAAAAAATATATGTAGAGCTATCTAATGTACAACGGAGATCTATGGTATTACGGATAACATCAATATATTCTGAAAGCGATTAATTAATTGCGTTTCTAAAGGTTACGCAGGAATAAATCACGAAACATTAATTTTACATTGAAGAATAATCCTTGTAAAATAAAAAGGGCAGTTATCCGAAAAATTCAAATTCGCCTTCCAAGCAAAAATCAATTATCCTTATAAAAACGCGGCGAATTCGAACAACTCTTAAAGCTGAAAATTAACAGGTCTTTAAGATCCAGATATTATTTAAAATTTCGGATTTTGAAATTTAAATAATACGAAAAGAAAACATTTTATTGCATCAAATTTACACTTATTTAGGATATTTATGTCAAGGAGTTTAAATTTATATCGTGGTTCATTATCAGTTAAATGAGAAAAGGGGATAATTACATTATAAATGGCATTTGAGAAGTATTTTCGTTCCAACCTGCATTAAACAATAAAATATTCATGTGTTAATGCAAAAGCATCAAGAGAGATTCTAGGAAGAGCTCTGGCAATGAAATACCCTTCATTCTATTTAGGATTCGCGACCACGTCGTATTAGAGGAAAGGCCTTCTGTTGCCTGTTACAGAGGATTTTAAGAATAAATTTTGTTACGCTGCAATGCGGATCTGTCAAGAAAAAATGTCTTTGAAACCCTTAGTCATATCGCTTTAAACGTTTTCCTTTCAATAGACACTAACAATTTGACGTTAAAAACACGGAATATAATATATAATAACAGTAAAACCGAAAAATACGCTTAAGATTGCCCTAATGTAAAAACTTGAACAGATCACAACAAATTATTTTCTGAAAAATGTTTTATGCACAAAAAGTACTTTATGAAACTCTATAAAATATAAATATTAATGAATAAGAAAATAAAGCCCCAAAATTCCGCGATGCCATCTAAAACTCGTTTCAAGAACCCTCAGTACTCGGAAAATAATATGAAAGGAACTTTCAGTGGCAAAGGAAAACATATTTGCATTCTTTTAATACAAACCGTTGAAAATAAAAGAAAAATGCAAAGCCCGGATATGAAACGAATAACTCAAGAAATTTAAAATTTCCTTCACAGCAGTTCACTTTAATTTTTTCATTCAAAACCGACCATTAGCGCTCTATTCTTTTCTCGGCTATCCACCCTGCCTCCACTCGACCCGACTCTCTCTATAGTTGTGGCAAGAGGAAGAATCTGTCTCCGGGAACTTCCGGTTAGAGGAAAACAAAGAGGCGCCCTTGTTCCAGAGGCGCCTGTGTTCAGTCACGGTGTCCCCCGAGGAAGGCGAGGTGAACTTCGCGTGGCACCGCGTGGGCGTAGAGAGGGGGAGGTGGGGAGGAGGGAGAGAGAGGAAGGAAAGAGAGAAGGGAGAGAGAGAGCGGAGAAGGGAGTGAAAGGAGGGAGGGATAGAGGGAACAGAGGGAGGAAGAAAGAGAAGGGAGGGAAAAGAGAAAGGAACGAGGGAGAAGAGAGAGAAAGGAAGGAGGGGGAAGGAGTGAGAGGGGGAAGGAGTGAGAGGAGGAAGAGGGGAGAAGGAAGGAGGAGAGGGAGGAAGGAGTGAGAGGAAGAAGAGAGGAGATACAACAGAAAGGAAGGAGGGAGGAGAGGAAGGAGTGAGAGGAAGAGGAAAGTAGGGAGAAAAAGGAGGGAGGGATAGAGAGAAAGGAGAGAGAAGAAAGGGAGAAAGGAGGGAGAGGGGAGAGGGAGAAAGGAGGGAGAGAGGAGAGGGAGAAAGAGGGATAAGTGAGAAAAGGAGGGAGAGAAAGGTGGGAGAGAGATAAAGAAGGAGAGAGATAAAGGAGGGAGATGATATGAGGGAGATGATTGGAGGGAGAGAGAGGAGACGCAAGAGAAAGGAAGGGGGGAGGAGGGGAAGGAGTGAGAGGAAGAGGGGAGAAGGGAGAAAAGGGAGGGAGGGATAGAGAGAAAGGAGATAGAAGAAAGGAGGGAGGGGAGAGAGGGATAAGAGAGAAAAGGAGGGAGAGAAAGGGGGAAGAGAGATAAAGAAAGAGAGATATAAAGGAGGGAGATGATATGAGGGAGATAATAGGAGGGAGATGATAGGAGGGAGATGATAGAGGGGAGATGATAGGAGGGAGATGATAGGGGGGAGATGATAGGGGGGAGATGATAGGAGGGAGATGATAGGTAGGAGATGATGTGAGGGAGATGATTGGAGGGAGAGAGTGGAGAGGAAGAGAGAAGAGAGGAGAGAAGGGTAATAATTTTATAATAATCCGTCTTTATTGAGGACGATATTTAGACAATAATGTCCATTCTTACATATAACCCTGCACAAACATTCATGTCTTAGGCGGGATTCAAACCCGCGACCTTAGCATCCGTTGGCAGAAACTCAAACCACCCGTCTACCAAGGCCGAAGGTAGAGAGCAGGAAGGATGGGGGCGTAATATGGAAGAAAAGGGCTTTAGGAAACAAATGATAGAGAGAGAGAAGGAAGAAAGCAGTCTCTCCAGACGGAGGCCACTGATTATTTTAGCGGTCTAGCTTCAGAGGCGATTCATCCGCTTCGACAAGAGACTTGAGAAATGTCGGAGGCAAGTTGGATGTTGACAATAATCGGAAGACGCAAATTCGCGATGACACTGCGACAATGGTTACAGAATGACACTAGTTTTCTTTAATCACTTTCGATTAAGAATGAAGTAATTAGTATGATAGCATACTAAATAAAAAAGAACTTATTTTAGGCGTGGAAATGAAAAGATAAATTTTAAGCTCGAGAGCTGAAAAAATTTTCTATATTAAACTTAAAACTAAGATAAATTTTTTGTCGTCCACTAAATTGCCGCTTTTATTAAACCGAATATTTAAATGAATTTAATAAGAGAGAGGTTTGCTACAAACACATAAGAGAAACATGTGGCTCATTCTAACAATAAGTACGTAACGAATGCAAATCGTGCCATCTAACATAGGATACCTCCCGCAGCTGTGCGTTTAAATGCAACCGCGGCAGGAAGAAGCCGATTCGCGAGAATAGCCATAAACCTCAGCCTTTTTGCCCCTTCGCAGAAAATAAATGGACGCGCAGTAAAATATGAAAAGTCACTTTTGAAATCCGATAGGTGTCGCATACGGAAATAAACGGAGCAATATACGTTTGATATAAGTTTGATCTCACTACACTTTTTGCCCCGAAATTAACTCTGTGTGCTTTGCGATTCACTGCCAATTATGTTAACAATGCGTAGCAAGAGAACCAAAGTGACTGACACCATCAACCTCTCACTTCTAATACATCCCACTAATAAACGCGTGGCGTTAACAGAGAAGTACGGAATTTTAGACTAGGGAATCTCCGGGTTCCCCCTCCCCTCTGACGCGTGCGCTGAGCGTCTTGTACAGAAATAATGCCACTAGACGATATATAGTAACTTTTTCATGACATATGGCTTAGTTATTATTATTTATGACATCAGGCTGTACGTCTGGATGGATTTTAATCGAAAGCCATTTTTGAGTAAATCGAATTTTGATTCAAAATATTCATGAATAAAAAGTACCCTTAATTGTTGCGCAATATCGTTTATCTCTTCAGAATGTCTTTTATGAATGATATAATCCAAAAATATGAGATTTTATTCGATTTAATATAATCGTAAGGTTGTAGTAAGAGTTTTAATGGATCGCGGCAGAAGCGTGACGTCATAAGGCTTAGGTAAGGTAGCTTAGCGTACATTTTAATGTCACTGGACGCCATATAGTTATTTCAAGAGGCATATGGCTTACACAGTACGTATTATTTGTTACACCAGCCTCTACAATTGGATGGATTTTAATCAAATTCTCTGGAGCCATTTTTGAGTAAATCAAATTTTTCTAAAAATCGCCAAGAATAAACTACCCTTTATTTTTGTGCAATATCATTTTCATGTAAAAAGCGTCTGCAGGAAATTATATACTGCACAAATACTAGATATCATTCGATTTTATAAAGGCGTTTGGGCCCTAGAACGGCGAACATACCACTTTTATGGACTCAGGGACCCAAAACGTGTATTTCCATCAAAATCTCGAAGTAATTTTTTCACGATCACAATACTTTCTCAATATACTACGAATACGAGAAAGTAAAAAAAGGACGCGCTACTCAGACCGTCCTCGGGGAAAAGTCCCTCTTTTTCTCTCCCGCGACACGATGACCCTGCGACGGAGATAACGCGACGCAAAAATACACATAAAGTTCAGACCAAAACGGGAGCCCTTTTCAAAACACAGGCGCCTTTTTTTTAAGCGGATATGCCTTTTTAACGAAGCACCTCCACTCTATTCAATCAGCCGTAAAAGCATCGCTCCTTCCTCAGCGCATCGCCTTCATCTCGCCCACGAAAGAGAACCCGCACGCCGGCTACTACTTAGAACGAATCGAATTGGTGGTTTTGTTCGAAACTGCCCCCTTTCCTCCACCCCTCACTCCTTCCCACTTTCCCCTTCCTCCTCCCCTCATTCCTTCCCACTTTCCCCTTCCTCCTCCCCTCACTCCTTCCCACTTTCCTCTTCCTCCTCCCCCCTTCCTCTCCCATAGATGATGATGATGATGAAACAGGCAATGGGAGGGAGGTAGCTGGAACGTTGACCATATGGTCGTCCTTCTCCTACCATTCGCCTTCGCTCGATTATCCGATAAAGTTATAGAAATGGCACGAGACACCCACACACGCGCACGCAGACACAGTAGGCTCGCACGCACACGCATTCCGTACGCTCTGAAGCAGAAGGGAGAGAGTTAAATGAATGAAAGGGTTTTTTTCCTTGACTCCTGTTAAGTGAGTGGAATGGGAAGTGGGAGGAAGAAAGACGAGAAGAAGAGTAAGGAAGGAGGGGGAAGGAGAGGGGAGAATAGGGGAGGGGAAAAGGGAGGAGAGGGGGAAGGGGGATAGGAGGGGGAGGAGGATAGGAGAGGGGAGGGAGAGGAGGTTAAGACACGACAAGAATAGTTTGTGAGGTGCGTAGGTGAGAATAGGTGTGAAAATGGAGAGAAAGGGGGAATAAGAATATAGAACTTGAGTGAAAGCGGCAGAGGGCCAACAATGGAGGGAGAGAGGAGACGACGCCCTGAATGCTTTGTTCGAGCATAGCTCTTGGAGATGGACCGATCCTTGTTCTCAAGGAATGTATCTATATGCCTCTCTTTCTCCCTCCATCACTCTCCCTCCATCCCTCTCTCTCCCTTCCTCTCTCTCTCTCTTCCTCTCTCTCTTTTCCTCTCTCTCTCTCTCTCTTCCTTTTTATCCCTTCCTCTCTCTCTCCCCCCTTCCTCTCTCTCCCCCTTTCTCCCTCTCCCCCTTCCTCTCTCTCTCCCCCTTCCTCTCTCTCTCCCCCTTCCTCTCCCCCTTCCTCTCTCTCCCCCTTCCTCTCTCTCCCCCTTCCTCTCTCTCTTGTTACTATCAAATTGTATGTAATTGACAATGGGTTAGATGGAAGAGGAGACTGTTTAGTCTCAATCTCGCCCTAATAAAGACGTATATCTATCTATCTATCTCTCCCTTCCTCTCTCTCTCCCTTTCTCTCTCTCTCCCTTCCTCTCTCTCCCTTCCTCTCTCTCCCTTCCTCTCTCTCCCTTCCTCTCTCTCCCTTCCTCTCTCTCCCTTCCTCTCTCTCCCTTCCTCTCTCTCCCTTCCTCTCTCCCTTCCTCTGTCTTCCTTCCTCTGTCTTCCTTTCTCACTCTCCCTTCCTCTCTCTCCCTTCCTCTCTCTCTCCCTTTCTCCCTCCCTTTCCCTCCTTCCCTCCATCTCCTCCGTGGATAAACGTCCAGATACAAGATCGGGATGGATGGGTTGATATTCGAGAGATCGTGAACGATGGTGCGAATGCAGCGATTATGCAAAACGTGATTCACGCGCTTGGCAGGAGGCACGTGTCGTTAGCCGATGGTGGTTGAGCCGAAACGTAAAACGCCAAGTTTTTCGCGAGGTTGAAAACCGTGTAGTCTCGTCAGAATGTTTCACTGGCAGTTAACGTTTTTATGGGCTGAATCGGTCATTTTGGCATCACTGAGGATTATGGTGGAGAAATCTTATTGATGATTAAAAGTGACTCCATTAAAATATTGCAAATCTTAAATAAATAATATATATATATATATATAATATCGAAACTTCCTGAAAGACATGAGACCTTTCTTAAAATATACTTGAGAAGGGATTAAGTTCGCAAGATTGACAAATGACCCACAGTTTTCGCGGTTTGGGAAGAATATTTTCCGTTCATATCCATCTAATTGATATACGATGCACGAAGAGGATACCCATATCAGCTAAGATGGCTGAAAAAGCCATTCCATCAGAAAGCTATTGCTTTCCGATTAAAAAACTACTTTTTCCTTTTCTTTTAAAACATGCTAAATGTAACTGAAAAAGATTGGATGTTTTTCAAAAGGATATTTTTAATCGATATTACAGACTACTTAGATAGGAATTAAATACGCTGCTACCAGTATGTCGACCGCATTTCCAATGTGACTCCATAGAAACTATGTAATTTATGCACTACAAAATCACATTTTATGGATAAATAAATATAAATTTATGCGTGAGCGTGACTATTATAGTTCGCCTCTGAAGTTGAGTGGCTAGCTAGTGCAATGCATTGGACATGATCCCATGTCCTAGTTTTCCTAGGGTTCATCGTGAAAATCGCTGGAGGGCTGAAAACGAGGCAGTTAATAATAAATGATGGGAAATATTTATTAAACGGAACAGACCGAGTGGAATGACATAGATCTTGAGTCGATCAACCACAGGGAGAGAGTTGGTGAGATGCCGAAAGAAATACATTCCGATACGACATGTGGAATAGTTGATTAAAATGTTGAGAGAGAAATGTTTTCAGCATAAGAAAGGGAGGAGAAGACGCTGCGAGAGACGGACGAGGCGGGAAATAAACGAAGAAAAAATATCTTAAAGGATCGAGACACGGAGAAAAACGGTGGAAGAGATAGGAAGATAAATAGACGGAAGAAAGAGAGATAAAATCAAAAGAACTCGAAGGAAAAAAACAAGAGTGGCAGTGTGTCGGAAAAAAAATAAAACTAAAAGATGAATGAAGTGAGAGACGGAGAGAATTGAAAAGTGAGATATAAAGATGTGAAAAGAAACGGAAAGATAATAAAAGAAAGTGAAGAGGAGGAGGAGACGAGAGAGATGACGTGCCATTTGCGTAATGACCTGCTATTTCACGAGCGATTTGCGCAAGTGGGAAACCAGAAACACTTAAAGTGAACGGGAGTGCATGTTGAGCGAGGAGGAGGGGGAAGTGGGGAGGGGGAAGGGAGAGGGGGGAATGGAGAGAGAGGAAGAAGGGAGAGGGGGAAAGAAGGGAGACAGAGGAAGAGAGTGATTCTGCAGTGAGAATGGGAAAGCAGTTCACTTAAAAAGGGGGAGGGTGTGTCGGAGGTCTTTCCGCGGTGGAATTAAGGGATTGATGCTTCCATTATCAGCACGCACGCACGCCGCCTCCTCCTCCTCCTCCCCTTCTGCCCCCTCCCCTGCCCCTTCCTCACTTCTTTAACCGGTGGCCCTCGGAGTGTTTATTACGGGTGGTATCGACACTTAACAAGTCGTAATCGTCGAATGTTTGCCGTAACGGTATCTGAATCTTCCTCTCCAACTCTATAACCAATAATTAACCGAGATTTGGCTAAGATTTTGAGTTATTACGAAAAAGATTTATTAATTTCTTCTAAAGCGCTAGACACTTTAAATATCCCACCCTACCACGTTAATGTCTATTAACCGAAAAATAAAATAAATGACAAATGTATTACGTAATTATTTTTAAAGAATATGACTGTCTTTTTAATTTGCTCCTCTGGCTAGACATTTAGGCACGCGCACGCACACACACACACACACACACACACACACACATATATATATATATATATATATATATATATATATATATATATATATATATATATATATATATATATATATATATAATGCTTACGGAAGAGGAAAGGTAAATGGGATAAATGGATGGCAACAAGTTGTTGGGATAAGGAAGCCCAGTGAGCACTCACCAACAAAATGACTTCAGGTTGGCGAGCTGCTGGGGGTGTCGAAGTGACACACGTAAAACGAACACAAAAAACACGCAAGCTTTCGAGGACGATCCCTTCTTCAGTACAGGAGAGAGTTGTCTCTCTCTTTCCCCAGCAGCTCGCCAACCTGAAGTCATTTTGTTCGTGAGTTCTCACTGGGCTTCCTTATCCCAACAACTTGTTGCCACACACACACACACACACACACAGACACATATATATAGTGTACGGAAAAGAATATCTTAACAATTAAAGCAAATTTAAATTACATAAATGCCGATAAAATGCTTTAAGCGATATTACGGTAAATTTGTATACAATAGAAGGGCTACGAGTGTAGAGATACTGAAAAAATTTCAACAGTTAAATCTAGAAAAAACGTTTACGACAGAAATATATATTGGAAACATTTAAAATACCTCACATTAAAAATATAATATTTTAGAGAGCAAAGTGTTAAATAATATAACTCTTCAGTACATTACAATAGTTCAGTGTAAATCTTCAAATCTGGAGCCGTTAAAGCGAAGCAGTCGAACGTAGAGATAACTGTATCGTTATGGGCAGAATCGGATCCCAGTTGATGATGCACTTACCTGCAAAAAGAAAGATAGTATTTTTAGAATAAATCTTATAATCATGTAACGCTTCAAAAAATATGAAATCATTTTTTTTAATCTCACAAATATAATTGATGGCAAATTTGCTCAAACAGCAAAATAAGCATAACGCAAAATTGTATGCCATATGAGATAATTAGTAATAAGACACGCCAGAAATTATTACATGATGATTACTATGATAAAATTTTAAAATTTCAGATTCATCCATACGATATTTAGTTTTTGATAAGTTATAATTTATATATAAATCCTATTATTGGTATTATATTATCCGAGTAGTGATTTTAAAATTCTCTCACTACTGAAATGTCCGTAACCTTCCTTGGGTAACTTCCTCCGACAAGTCTTTACCGTCTCCAAATGTGTTCTAAACGTCTGTCTCGAGAATTTCTCATCAGGTCGAACAAATCATCTTTAATGTTGGTTCAGCTGAGAGTAGGAAACTCTCAGCTGAATCCACTTTTGCATTGCTTCATATATTATATACTTTCTTCCAACAAAAAGTTGGTACTGCCACGGGCAATATCAACTTTCACTTGTTTATAAATACCACGATTAAGGAATCAAGAGTTAAAAACCTTTAATTTAATCTTCCTTTAATCGTCTCCATACATCTGTTGCATAATCTCGGGATGTCTTCATTTTAACCGAATTGTTTAACATTGATATAATACATGCATAACAAGGTGATGTAACAAGCAGAGTTGTCGCACGAACATATAAAGCGGCAACACATTCAAAGTCGCTATAAAAGGAGCGAGGAAATGCAAGTGTAATAACTGTTAAATGGGATTCGTAAAGGTCAGTCGGCGGCGGTCGCCTGCAGAAGGACGAGATTGCGAAGATGAGATCGAGTGCCCGTGGAAGGAGGCGAAGAAAAGCCAAAGCAAAAAGAAACCCCAAAGGAAAAAGAGGAGAGGCGGTTTAGGCATCTCGGAATGACGAAAACAGCGCATAATGAACGCAATCTCGAATAAACGACAGCATTTTCGATTTAAAATTCCGATTCCTAAAGAGATCCATAGGGTTCCTTTCCTAAGCCGAACGCCTCATTCCGCGCTCTCTCCTCATTAGGCTCATTTTTCGACGTCACCGAAAGACATAACCTTTTATCTCGCAACTCCGAGACATGATCGCGGGGTGGAAAAAAAGAAAAGCGAGCTCAGCCTTCAAAAACACCCGATATATATAAAAAAAAACATTTAAAAAAGTGAATCGTATATTTGACCAACCGCTGCCAGGAAGGGAGGGGGGGGGGGGGGAGATGGGAAGAATGAAACGCGGAAGACAAGAGAGGACTATGGTCGGAATTCGGGTCCATCCGGCAGGAGCGAGTGGGTCAACGTCCTTCGCTTCGATCGCATCACGCACAATTATGTGCCAAGTGGTTTATTACGCCTGCTTCCCTTGCTTTCCTCCCTCCGCCCTCCTCCTCACGCATACCACTCGCCATTGATACAGACAAGGGTTCGAGAGAGAGAGAGAGAAAGGCACGAAGGTTAACCCCTATCCCCTCGCAAAATGACATCTCTCTCTCTCTATATATATTCCGATCGGTCGACTGAGATTTTCACAGGCAGAAGTGCGAGAAATCGAATATTTGCGGCGTCGAAATGCGAAAAAGGCAAAGTAAGGAGTGAAAACGTTAGGTGTGAGTCCACTTTGTCTCCGATGGAGTCTTCGCTCTTCAAAAGTGCTTTATGCACACGCGCATAGTTGAACTTCTCTAATCAGGAACTCTGTGGTCCAGAAACATCGCTGGTTCGGAATTCTGAATAAACCGGAAAAAAAGGCATCCGTGGTCTGGAAATATAACGTGGATGGCGCTTCTATTTTCCCGTTCTCTGTTTTTCACCAATTGAGGAACGAATAAAAAAAGCGCCCGTAAAACGTAAAACTTCCTGTTTCACCTGGATCGGGTAAATGGAACCGTTTGAATGAGAAACTTCATATGTACATAGACATGTATTTTTATAGTATTTCGTGCCTTTCCAAGTTTTATTTACTAATAGTCTTGTGTTAAAGACATAAAATGACTGCTTAGGTTGAGTGTTTAGTAACATCACAGTTCCTACCCGTGTTTCGGAAAATTCTATAGTCCTGAATGCCTCCGGTCCCGAGCATTCCGGATTAAAGAAGTTTATCTGTGTGTTTACACAAACTCACAGATAAAAATTTATAATATAGCCACTTTATTTTTCTTGTCCTCTGTCTCGAGGGGCTCCTCGTCCAACTCACCGTCCTCTCTCCAACATTCCGGACATAGAGTATGCCTTTCTTGGATTGGAATTTTTCTCATGCAACACTTCAGCCAGTTCTCCAGGAAGAAATGCGATACGTAAATTCGCCATGGAAGCCTATCAACTGGCGACGGAAGGTAAGACATTGCGTTGAGGTTGTAAATTGCTAATTACGATCCGCCAAATTCACAGATTGCCTATCGTCATGGAATGCCGACCCTTGATATCCCTTTACTATATTTTAAGAAGAGGTTTCCCGTAAAAACTGAAGAATAATAATTACAACCATGAGCGATCATGGACATTGTTAAATAGGAACAAATATGACTTTCAAGATCGAAATTATATCCAGTAGAACTAAAAATAGTATTAATTGCGGGGAAGGGAGCGTTTGAAAGAGAAACTTGACAATGTTCTTGGATTTTACAGGGTTAGAAGTTCAATGATTTGGAACTTGAATTTGAGAAATTATAGACAACAGTTGCACGAGATTAAGAGGTAAATAAGGTCGAAACGCAAATAGAAAGATTATGTAAAGATATTTAGACTGAGAGACATTCCAAAAAATTATTTCTGTAAATTTGAAAATTGCACGAGAAATAAAGTCATGAGAGCCTGAGAATGCGGCTGCGACATACTTATCAGGGAGGAGTTAAAGAAACAGTGTTGCGAATGCATCCACCAACAACATCATATTAAAAAGAGATCCGCTTTGATACTCCTTATCTTTATGTCTGGATTCTAACATGCAGCCATAAAACCGTGACACGCAGACACGGCATCCTCCTACCTTCGACGCAAGAGAAAGATTTAAATTCCATTCGAAGGACATCAACCGGGCAAATAATCCCAAGACACTAATATTCTCTAAACTTTATCGATAAGTAGTTATGAATAACGTCATCAAGACCTTCTATCGTTAAAGAACCGGTTCTGTATACAAAAGGCGGAACATTTCAACAAGGGTTTGAGAATCCCGACGCGTATTTTCACCGTCGCCTTCAAATCGCGCCGCATTTTTGGTGGGAGAAATTTTTTCGGCCTCCGCAGCCGACGATGGCCACGCCGCACTAAAATTCGGTCGTAACGAGCGAGGAATTCGCGCGCACCTGCGAATTGAAACGAGCGTGACACGGGCACGGGTTCCTACTGAATGTCAACGGACGCTATGACCCCGCGGCCACACACTCGGACCAAAACGAAGGGCAGCGTCGCTCGATAGACAAAGACAGGAAAGGATAGAAAGGATGATAGCGACGGAGAGAGAAAGAAAAGATAAGGGAGAAAGAGGGAGGAAGAAAAGGAGGGAGATATATTTGGGATAGAGAAAGATGGTAAAAGAAAATGGGAGAGAGAAGAATGTAGGATGGAGGTAGGGAAGGGCAGCGGCGTTTCCTATCATCGTCAGCTCCATCCTTCCTTATCTCCCTTTCTCTTACCGCGAAGGTGCGCCGATGAGGGAGGAGAGAGGGGGGAAGAGAGGGAGGAGAGAGGGAGGAGAGAGGGAGGAGAGAGGGAGGAAGAGAGGGAGGAAGAGAGGGAGGAAGAGAGGGAGGAAGAGAGGGAGGAAGAGAGGGAGGAAGAGAGGGAGGAAGAGAGGGAGGAAGAGAGGGAGGAGAGATGGAGGAAGAGAGCGAGGAAGAGAGGCAGGACAGAGGGAGGAGAGAGGGAGGAGAGAGAGGGAGGAGAGAGAGGGAGGAGAGAGAGGGAGGAGAGAGAGAGAGGGAGGAGAGAGGGAGGAGAGAGGGAGGAGAGAGGGAGGACAGAGGAAGGAGGAGGGAGGAGAGAGGGAGGAGAGAGGGAGGAAAGAGGGAGGAGAGAGGAAGGAGAGAGGGAGGAGAGAGGGAGGACAGAGGAGGGAGGAGAGAGAGGGAGGGGAGAGGGAGGACAGAGGAAGGAGGAGGGAGGGGGAAGAGAGAAGAAAAAAGCGAAGAACGGTCTTCCGAGGAGAAATTAAAAAACAAACAAGTGAGGGTCGATGGGCGCTTTGCGAGCAAACGGGTAAAAGGGGAGTTAGTTATCTTTAGCGTCGCGTTCATAAATTGCCTGGAGACGGGAGCAGACTCTGGTGCGTGCGTCTGTGTGCGCCAATGTGTGTGTGTATGTCTAGTCGGCTACGTAGGTTTGAACGTTACGAAAGAAGGTATGGAGTGACTAACATGGAAGCTGAGGAATGAGAAGAAAAGAAAGTGGAATGAGTGGGAGGGTGAAGAGCAGGGAAGTTCGCGGCAGACACTGAAAAAAAGGGATTCGTTTCGCCGAGGAGTTAAAAAAAACAAACGCGAAACGACCCGAGCACTTAACGCGCAAAAAATCTCCGCCGGTTGAACAGGTTTTCTTGTTTGCTAATTCCGCGGCCGAAAGGAGACTTTTCAACTGAGAGATAATCGGGAAGTATTGGTCGCCGAAATCGTATCCTTTTGGCGAATAATTCCTCGAATCCCGACAAACGATCCTCGAGATTCGAAGCCAGGCCAGCAAGATGTCGGACGTCTGTTTGCGATGTTGTTCCCCAGAGATAACGTTAATGGATACAAGTTTCCTTTTCTTTGGGATAGACTCCAGAATTTGAAATTAGCCTCGCTGCAATGAAAGAGCACCGAGACTCGAACGAAAAACGACGCTGATTTTAAACATTCAAGCTTTTGGACAACTCTTCCATGTGACACGCAAACGTGCAAGATGCTGCAACACACACGCAGCGATCTTGAGTAATTTTATATGCAATTCGCTTCCAAAACCATTAATTCAAATTAAAGAAGCAGTAAAATTTTATACTCCATCAGAACATTAACAATTATTTTATTGTAAAAAATATAAAAAAATCGCAATAATTATAATCATGCCTGTTTATATTCCGTACTTTTAACCAGTGTGGAACTCGATCCTAACACACAGACAGAAGACAAACAAAAACAAGCTTTGTGTTTTCCATGCAAATCGGTTCTTTTATCTGTCGTGTTTTGCCGATATTTTAATGAAAGACAAATTAAAAGGAAATAAATGACTTTCAGTTTGCTTAGCAGATTTTCAAAACAGAAGATCTCATCCAACGCATTGGATTTCCGTACAAAAATAAATGTAAATCAGTTCCTCTGAATCCGGTCAACCAGGAGGATATTTACGTAATCACCAGTGTCGTCACCTTGACAGTCTCCATGCAATCGAAAGAATGCGTGAAGTCGTTTATCTAACCTATTCCCATAGCAGCTTATGAATAAAAATAAGCATTTGCGAACCTACTATGCGTGAATACCACTGATGACGGTTGCTTGGTGTTCGAAGTGCGCACACTTCATAACATTATTTATGGCCATTACAGATACCTCAGATAAGTGCCAATTTTTTCAATTTCGATTTTAAAATGCTTATTTTTTTAGTTTAATTTTGGCCACTACTCAAAGCATCTCGAAAATCTTTACTCACTCTCTTTTTGTTTATTTTGGAGAAACACGGCACTCCGTAATAGGGAACGGGCGAGTGAGGGATGTGATAAATGGCCGGATGCGAGCCAGAGAGAAGAAGAGGAGCAAGCGAACTCACTCCCAAATAGAGGAATGATGCAGAGGAGAGAGTGCGGTGCAGAGGAGAGAGTGAGGAGCAGAGGAGAGAGAGGAGCAGAGGAGAGAGAGAGGAGCAGAGGAGAGAGAGAGGAGCAAAGGAGAGAGAGAGGAGCAGAGGAGAGAGAGGAGCAGAGGAGTGAGAGAGGAGCACAAGAGAGTGAGGAGCAGAGGAGAGGAGAGAATTAGGAGAGGAGAGAATTAGGAGAGCAGAGTTAGGAGAGGAGAGAGTGAGGAGCAGAGGAGAGAGTGAGGAGCAGAGGAGAGAGTGAGGAGCAGAGGAAAGAGTGAGGAGCAGAGGAGAGAGTGAGGAGCAGAGGAGAGAGTGAGGAGCAGAGGAGAGAGTGAGGAGCAGAGGAAAGAGTGAGGAGCAGAGGAGAGAGTGAGGAGCAGAGGAGAGAGTGAGGAGCAGAGGAGAGAGTGAGGAGAAAAGAGTGAGGAGAAAAGAGTGAGGAGAGGAGAGAGTGAGGAGAGGAGAGAGTGAGGAGAGGAGAGAGTGAGGAGAGGAGTGAGTGAGGAGAAGGGAGTGAGGAGAGGAGAGAGTGAGGAGAAAAGAGTGAGGAGAAAAGAGTGAGGAGAGGAGTGAGTGAGGAGAGGAGTGAGTGAGGAGAGGAGTGAGTGAGGAGAAGGGAGTGAGGAGAAGGGAGTGAGGAGAGGAGTGAGTGAGGAGAAGGGAGTGAGGAGAGGAGAGAATGAGGTGAGAAGAGTGAGAAAGTGAGTGAGGATGAGAGAGTAAGGAGAGGAGAGAATGAGGTGAGGAAGTGAGTGAGTGAGGAGGAAAGGAGAGAGTGAGGAGCAAAGGAGAGAGTGAGAAGAGGAGAGGACAGTGAGGAGAGGAGAGAATGAGGAAAAGAGGAGAGTGAGGAGGTGAGGACAGGACAATGAGGAGAGGAGAAAGTGAGGAAGAGGAGAGATTGAGGAGAGGAGAGAGTGAGGAGAGTGAGAAAGAGAAAAGAGAGTGAGGAGAAGAGAGAGTGAGGAGAGGAGTGAGGAGAGGAGTGAGGAGAGGAGTGAGGAGAGGAGTGAGGAGAGGAGTGAGGAGAGGAGAGAGTGAGGAGAGGAGAGAGTGAGGAGAGAGTGAGGAGAGGAGAGAGTGAGGGGAGGAGAGTGGGGAGGAGAGTGGGGAGAGGAGAGTGGGGAGAGGAGAGTGGGGAGAGGAGAGTGGGGAGAGGAGAGTGGGGAGAGGAGAGTGGGGAGAGGAGAGTGAGGAGAGGAGATCGAGGAGAGGAGAGTGAGGAGAGGAGAGAGTGAGAAGGAGAGGAGAGAGGAATATGTACAGGAGTAGCGGAAGTTTGAAAGAGACGCTCATGTGAAGCAAGATACCGAGGAAAAAAATAGGAAAATGGCGGGACATAATCCAAACACGCCTTCCGTAATTAAGGACTGGAAGGGAAAAAAGGGGCGACGACAGCTCGAAAATTAACAAGTCTAGATCGTAATGCGAGTGGGAGGCATTCGTCATGGAAGAAAGAAGCGATGCGAGAAGTATGCGAGGGCGATTGGGATGGGCGTGCAGAGTGACAAGAGGCCTCTTGAAGAGGAAAAGAAAAAATGGATGACTCCTGCGATCGCGTCTTTGAAAACTGAACTCCGAGTAAAAAGTTATAGTTTGTGTCGAGATGAAAGATCATCTTTTCAATTCCGAGGAAAGCAGTAAGCGATGAACGCATTCCTCTCTAAACATTTATAAGTACTGCACTCACCATTTCCTTTGTTAGAAGTTTTCGCTTACGAATTGTAATTTTATATGCCAAATTCTAGTATTTTCAGGCAGAAAACTTCTTTTCATTTTCTCTGTGAAACATGCAAACGTGAACCGCAAATGATGCGAAAGTCAACGATAAAACACTAGGATGTCAGTTGGCACCAATTCGCATACGTTATTATCAGTCATCGAAATCATTATTTCACATTTTCAGTGTCAAAAAATGATCTTCAGACTCGGTAAAATTCCTGACATTTATATTTTCTTATTGCACTGACAAAAATGGTAAAAAACGAAAAATGAGTTATTGTTCTGCCATAAAGTGAAACGACGGGATATTGGTGCAATTTTTAAACATTTCCTTGAGGCGGTCTGTCTTCTTCTTGAGAGGTAGGCGTTCACGTCTGGACCCAGTGATTAGCGGGCCTCAGACACGAAGGCCGTACGCCACTTCCGGGTCGGTTAGGTTGGTCGAGTATCTTGGGTGCGGTGCTTGCGCTTCCTAAAGGCCCCTCCATTCCCACGCTCTGATTGGACGAGACACATCTGGAGGCCAATGGAGACGATAGAAAGAGACACCTTCTCGACTGTTGATTGCTTCGTTAGAAACGATTGTCTCTAATACAAAAACTCACCCATATGCTTAATCGTTGCGAAAAAAATCTACTTCATAGACCTGAGATTTTCTTGTTTTTTTTACCAATTGATAGATTATGTCGTACAGTCGAATGATGAATTATTCCACAGGATTTCTTTCATTTTGTTTCCCACGCATTATTGTTGATTATACTCGATACTATACTTTGTGTTATGAGAAGCAATGATGTAGATAGATTTACGCTTCCAAAAGTATTACAATAAGCAAGAATGGTGAAAAAACTATGCCTTCGTTACACATTCATTTTGAATGCTGAGGTTGCACTTTTATTTGGTGTAAACACAAGGCCGGATTAAAAAAATCGGGGTCCCTGGCGCACAATTATTCGTATACCACCCCCCACACAATCCCACAAACAGTGTTCGGGGCCTCCGTGGGACCCCTCGACTCACGGGACCCTGCTGCAACTGCATCCCGGTTAATCCGGCATTGTGTACACAATGTTAAACATTTCTCCTTAAGTTGCGACTAGAATAAGTACGCATACTGCTATAGACTAAATTTTATACAGATAATATGAGGTCATATTAGACTAAAAAACGTACATACAGCCGAACCTCAACAAAGCGATGCTCCAAGGAAGAGACAGATGTTCGAGTTACACCACTAAATTTAGCGTAATATGAATACGACTGCGAAAACATTTTTCCCATCCATAAAAAATTCGAGTTACCAAGTTCCGATTATAACATGCGTATTTTGATACACTTAATTTGAGAACGGCTAACGATTCTTGCAAAACAAATTTGAAGAAAAAACAACATTAATCCTACACGATTTTTTACTCACTCCCATTTGATGGAATAAATATGTTTTGGTTCACTACTTTTTCTGAATAAACGCACGCACACAACAGCGAATTCTCCTTCCTCGGTTGATCGATGGAAGGCGGCTGGTCGCATTTAGGGCCAACGTTCGGTCGGTCCAGACAGAATTATTCATAATGACAGACATCAGCTCATCGCCCCACGTTTCCGAAAACTGCCGGATAGGACGTGAATTCTAAACACTAACGTAAAGAAGATTTGCGACAAACTACTGCACGAGATCACAGTGGTTAAGGAAAATAGCGCAGAGATAATGGGCGATAGATTTCCGAAGAACGTTCTTTGAAGGTTTGCAGGGTCAATAGAGTTATTTCAGCGAATAGTTGCAGAAGTGAGACAAAGATAGACGAAAGTGACGACAAGACAGTAAAAAATAAAACGAAGGCGGGAATTGCAAGCAATGGAACTCCCTTTTACGTCGAATATCGAGGGCAAAGAGGACAAAATATCAAACTAAAACTTCTTTAATAAATAACAATTTTCAGTAGAATGTTATCTGGTGATGGGAGGATTCGAGAAGCCGATCTTTGAAACAACCAAAGCCATAGGAAATGAGTCGTCATTTAAAAGCAACGATTTGAATAGAGAGATGGCGAAAGAGGAGCTATAGTTTAAATTAGATAGCTAAGGACAAAAGGACGGGAGGAGGCGGCCGAAGAGAAATTTTGCCAAGAGAAGAGAGAGATGAAAGGACACTGCTCTCATTAGGAAAATATCAATTCCATTACATTCTCTCCAACTTTCGTTGAAGAATAAATGGAGAATAAAAGAGCTGCGAGGAAGAAATATAAAGTTCAATAAGTTATAAGAAGAAAGCCCGTGATGAACGAGATATCTCAGATAATATATCTTGATTATATCCGTTAAGAGTCGATAAGATGATGATACGTCTGATAACGCTGAAAAGTGACCCTCACAAAGTATTTCTTCACCGAAAGAAGAACATCAGATCGCAAAAAATCCTAAGCAAACGCGAGGAAGAGAGGGAATGGGAGAGAATTCAGGCAAAGGGAGAGAGACGATGACGAAGACAAATGTTTGACAGACTATTTTCGTCCCACGCCCTATCCAAGTACCTGTCGCTTTTCATCAAGGATGACATTGCCGAGTGGCGGTGTTGAAAACACATCAGAAGGATCTCACACTCAGGTCGTATCGGACCACTAGAAAATCCCCAGACTGATTAATTTTAGCAGAAGTGAGCCAGGGAAACAAAATAAGACGGGGAGATAGGAATATGGCCAAAGGGAAAGAAGAGAACGATTCTCAAATGGAGAAAAACTCGCGTCGCCCGATCGCTTCGTCCGTTAGAAAAAACCAACATCCACTTAGCCATCAAAGAAAGACGCGTGTATGCGAATGAATGATAAGAAGGAACGAAGGGAAGTGGTACATTGAATGGAAGTCAAGGAGTCACGGACAAGTAGGGAGAAGTGATCTTATGATACAACTGAGGAACCGCAATGATATCATCGGCCTATCCTTATAAAACCCATCCTCCAGCTCTATCTCTCTTCCATCCTCCCTCAATCCGCCTCCGACCCCTCCCCCCCACTCCGCCTCTCTACTCTCCCTCCCACTCCGTCTCCCTCCTTCCTGTTCCTCCTCCGTCCCCTCCCTCAACTCCCCCTCCAACTCCTCCTCCCCGCTCTCCTCCATTCCGCCTCCCTGCTCTCCCTCCCACTCCACCTCCCTCATCTCCCTCCCACTCCCTCCCACTCCCCCTCCATCCCACTCCCCCTCCACCCCCCCTCCCCCTCCCTCCTCTCCCTCCCACTCCACCGTCCTTCTCATGTCCTCTCTCCTTCCACAAGTCTCCTTCTTTTCCTTACTCCCCTCCCACGTCCATTCTCTCTCTCCATTTCCTCCCTTTGCACCCTCCCCGTTCCATTCTCACAGCTGGAGCAGACCTTCAAAGGGACGAATTCGAGCGACTCCCTCCGTCCCGACGGCATCCCCGTTGACACTCGAGGGAAGGAGTTCCATCGGATCGCCTTTCCCAGCGCGATATCGCGGGAAATCGCATTGAAGATGAAAGAGGAGAGATCATCTCTCCTTCGAGGAAGAGAGAGAGAAGCTAGAGACAGAGAGAGAAGTGAGACAGAAAGAAGAAAGAGAGAGGATAGAGAGAGGAGAGAAAGAGAGGAGAGAAAGAGGGAGGAGAGAAAGAGGAAAGAAAGAGAGAGAGGGGGGAGAGAGATAGAGGAGATAGAGGGGAGAGAAGAGAGAAAGGAGAGAGAAGAGGGAGTAAAGAGAGAAGAGAAAGAGAAGAGGGAGGAGAGAGAGCAGAGAGAAGAGAAAGAGAGGAGAGAGAGAGGAGAGAGAGAGAGGAGAGAGAGAGGAGAGAGAGAGGAGAGAGAGAGGAGAGAGAGAGGAGAGAGAGAGAGGAGAGAGAGAGGAGAGAGAGAGGAGAGAGAGAGGAGAGAGAGAGGAGAGAGAGAGGAGAGAGAGGAGAGAGAGAGAGGAGATAGAGAGAGGAGATAGAGAGAGGAGATAGAGAGAGGAGAGAGAGAGGAGAGATAGAGAGAGGACAGAGAGGAGAGAGAGAAGATGGAAAGTGCAATTTATTCCATCGAATCAAGGGATGAATGGAAAAGAATTACGCACGTCGCGAAAAAAGAAAGCTCCGTTCGTACTCGATGCAGTGCTTCCCAAACGTTTGAGCTCCGCGGACCACTACAGCAACCCTCTAGGCCTTATGGACCACCTTATTTCTTACACAAACGTACTTACTGTAACTACGTTTAAGAAAAGGTGTTAATTGGATACGTAGTTTATTTGAACATTTTCAAATGTATTACACATGTCTGACTAGTATTTGTTTTGTTCCAAGAATTATTTTCAAAAATTGTAGGAGAAATTCGTGAAATATAAGATAGTTTTAAAAACATCATAATAAACATATTACGAAATACATTTTATTTCTAAACTCTGAACGTAATAACCGAAGAGTTGTAAAATTCAAAAAAGCATTTATTATTATAAGAAAAAAATGGATGTATTAATGAGAACCGTGATGTTGCATACCCTGCATAAGTTCATCAATATTTGGAATCAAAGAAGTCAGAGATAACCTTAACGTTGATTGCAGCTTTAATAACATTATAGTATTAAAAATTTATTAATATGAAATATTAAAATAAGCGCCATTTTAAGATAAACGTAACAATAGAAGAATTAATGCTAAAAAATTAACGTTATTGAAATATTTAAACTATTACAGACAAATCGCGATGCGTATATAGCACGATAGAAACGACGCACACAGCTTTGCGTCTGTTTTACTCCTCAAGAACAATAGCTTAAAAGTTGCAAACAACCTCTTCGACTACCCAGGCAATAATCATAGGTTACATAAAAGAACAATGTATATGAAGAAAAATTTACAAATTGCCAGCATTTCAAAATGCGTTGACGTACTCTGCACGCCAGCGCGCCTAACTAAGGATTAATTAAGTATTGAATACCTGTGATAATGTAAGAATTGATTAACATTTCCCAAAAAACATTCAACTAAATATGCGGTTCATTCTAAAAAATTACATTTTGGAAACCTCGGACCACCAACGAAACCTTCGCAGACCATAGTTTGGGAAGCACTGATCTAGAGGACATTTATGAATTAAATCTTTCGATGGTAGAAAGGTTTGTTCGCTTGTATGGAATTTTTGGCTAATCGACCTCTTGGATTAATATAGCCGTTTCTCTTTCCACACACACAATGGAGGAAGGAAATCCGGTGCCGGCATTAGCCTACTCTTTACGAAGAGCACCAAGGGGGCCAACTGCTTAACGTCCCTTCTGAAGGACGAAGCGCTGACTTGCGCGGTCTCCTCAAATCACACAGGCACGGGACGGGACGATACCAGATTGAAAAATCCGAACTCCGCCGGATTCTGAACCTGGGCCACTGGGTGGAAGGCCAACGCTTTAACCACTCCGCCACCGCCACCCCTGCGATAGAAAGAGTTGAAGCGACTGAACATGATCGCCAAAACATGTCCAGTAGTGACTAATCGCGAGAGAGAGAAATGAAAATGAATAAACGAGGGTCTTTCTAATGTTACGCGAATGGATTAGAACGGAGCCTCTCTCAACCACATGGTCATCGGCCATTTTTTACTCGGAAGCGTTATTTTTTCTTGTGTCCTATTGAATGCCGTTCTCTCGAGAGGAGCAAATGACATTCTCTTGAGAGAGAGAGTCGTCTGGATCCAATTATAGACGGCGCCATAAATGCAACAATGAGACGTTTTTGTGCCGAAATAAAGTTCTGCCGAAATCGACTGTAAAAAGGAAAAGCCGCGCCTTTGCTGAGATTAATGGCGTTGAAGACGACGGATCAATTTCGATCTCGCACTAAAGGCAAACTAAAAAACAAGTGCCGCGTAAATAAAAGGGAAAAGGGGCGTCCAATTCAATAACGATGCATCGATTGACCCCTTCGTTATATGGGATCAAGTCGAGATTTCCAAAGCACGGGGGCAAGGGGCAGGGGACGGGGAGGGGAAAGGAGCGGGGGCGGAGGGGGAATCGATTCCGGCACGACTCTCTCCTCTCGCGCGCGCACACACACAGTCATAGCTGTGACCCCAAAGTGCGACCATTCCAGCGGCCAGAGGCGGAATCGCATATAGTGTGTCATTCAGTTTATTTGCATCTGCCAACTAGCAATGAGTGGCCGAGATAAACAGATTGGCAGGGGCCTTAGAGCGATTTACGGGCGGCGTGGGGGCATTACGTCGTTCGCAGGGACCTAACCCTATCGCCCTCGTCATTCGCTCGTAGGCGCACGCAAACGACACGAATAACGACCGCGGGCACGCATACTTTCTTCAATTTGTCGAGACGTCCTCGTACCGAAAAGGGTTTCTTTTAAAATAAAGAACGGATTAAAAGAGCGTTTCGTTCATCAAAGTTATTAATAAGTATAACTTGTATGTTTTCCAACGCGGTGAGAATTTAATGGCGCAACATAATAACTGCCGTGTGTGGATATATATGTGTGTATATATATATATATATATTCAATGGCTAAAATTTGCTGCAGCAAATGATAATAATATTCTTTTAGTAATCTTTATATATTTCAAAACTGGTAAGTCAAAAAATTTAAAGAAAATATGTTTGTAATGGAAAGAAAAATACGAAACAAAATAAAACCATTATCAGGATTTAAATCCCGATTGTTAGCATTACAAATTAAATAAAACTGAGAAAAATAATCACAGCTATGCGATGTAACATAACATCTCTTCATAAATAATTGTTTCAAATGATTCCGTTGAAAAAAACGTTCACTTCCTTCCAATATTATTGGAGGCAGTCCAGCAAAATAACGAGATACATCAGAAACACTACGTAACAATTAAAGAGGCACATGCAGTAAAGCTTATCACGAGTAATTCTATTTCAGATAAGTGGTTGAGGTTACATCACGCTCAAATAGACCTTAAGTGTTAGACTATCGAAAAGATTGGTTTTGTTATAATTTACATAAGACCCGAAACATCAGCAAGGCAAAAGGCTGGAGGAATCATGCAGGCGAGGAAAACTCCTCGAATGCCATTTTCGTCCGAGATGAAGACAATCCCTTATCATGTGTTATACCGCAATTATTTCTTGCTTTTAATCACATTAAATCAAACAGACATTGCTGACAAATTAACTCAAAGTTTAGTTTAGCGAGGGAATTACTTAACAAATTGTACGAATGGTAAACTAAAGCGAACTAAATCAGTCGCAAATCCCGAATTTATATTCGATTCTTTATCTCTCTTTTGCTTATAAATTGTATTTTATTTCACGAGTGCGACCGTACATCGTTAATTACTTCAGAGAAATACCTCCTCCTGGCAACCAAGTCTCACTGTTAGAACCTTCCCCTTTCCCTCTCCTCTCTTACACTTTGCCTATCCCAGATACTTCATTCTGTAACTTTCTGGCTGAATCTACTTTCGCCTTCAACTTCGTCATCCAACCGCTGCGTCATAGTTTCTCACCGTCCCTTTTTCGGTTTCTCCTACTCGACCTTATTTTGGAATTCTTCCAACTCCTTCGTACAGTTTTAATCTCGTCGTCATTTCATATGCCTAATCAATTCATAACATGGTCATTTACACTGGAGGGGGAAATTGCCTGAGGAGTGCTTCAACTTCCCGAAACAAGGTCTTTCAATCGCGTTAGCGAGTCCTTGCGAACTGAGAGATTTCTTTAAATCGATTCTTTCTTCTTTTACTTTCTTCTATTACCCCAACTACCCTTACAACTTGGAATCGATTCGGGAATGAAATCGTACGTTCTCAATCTAGCGGAGGTTATGCGCTTCCATAATCCTTAATCCTGTCATTGTCTTCCCATACTGACTGGAAGCGGAAAGAAGACAAAGTAAGTGAGACATATGAAACTCAATAATGCACCACGACGGGACGGTTGCCACAGTTGTCTTAAGAAAGCCGTGCACGCATTGTTTCAGCATTTTATGCAATTAATATGACCGCAATGTAATAATATCAGACATTCTTTATAACTGAGACCTTTCTCTAAGACTAATACTTAATAAAACGCGTTGCATCAAGAATAATTAAATAGTAAAAATATTCTCCTTTTTATAATCCCAAATATATTTTGTAAATAAAAGTTAGCCATCCATTTCGTGAATACCTAAGCGGATATAAATGGAGCGAAGGAGAACCGGATTATGGCTTTCTCGTGCTCAAAGAAAATTTTCTAGAATACGCTTACGTTCACCCTCATTCCAATAGATCAATTGGACTTCTCCCTAAAAGCGGAAGATTTTCAAGCATTCACTCTTTGAAAGAAAAATATGTCGTTTCAACATTGCATATAAAACTATTTATCTTGCCTTAATTCACACGAATAAGTTCATTGCATCATCATGATTAAGCCTTTTGGCCGCCGCCTTCACAGATAGACTGGATAGCATAATTATGCATTGTCAGCTTTTTAAAAAATTTCAGTTAACTCCGACCAAAAGGGGATACTTTCACACGATTCGACTGCAATCGCTAAATGATGATGTAGCTAAGCTACGAAACCTAGGTTGTGTTTTTTAATAAATATCTTACGTGGAATAACATAGATTTTTCTCTTTATTAACAATCGCTAAAGTAAGAGATACCTCAGTCAACTTACGATATTACTGTATTTCGGATTCTGCAATTACAGATTTTAACCTCTCAGATTTGTTATTAACGGCATATGAGGCGATCCTGTGGTGCTGTATGGCCATTAGTACCTATTTATTCGAACCCGCCAAAGGGAAGCGTAACCTCCCCGTCCAGGCATAGGTTAACGTCACCAGTGTAAAACGGATCATCGAATACGTATTTTACGGTTCGAGAATCCCTATCCGTGTCTAGAAGTTTGGTATCGGCGGCGCATTGAAAAACATTGCGAGATTGACTAAATGTCTTTTAATTCAGCAGAAGTGGACTAGCTGATTTTCACGCGGAGCGAGATACGGAATGCTACAATAATACCTTTAGATGCGATTGATGCGATCCGATGACGATAGCTTAGCTTTCGTAATACCTATCTAAGGCTACTTTTTCTGTTTAAGAAATATAAAGAATGCTGCGTGCTCGAGAGTGCGTGTTCTGAGAACTCTCTCGATGCGATGCCTACGTCACCGTGCGTGTTATAGGACACGGGTGGTAGGCAAACACGAGCGGTGCGGTAAATCATGCAGACAGGGTGAGAGAAAAAAAGGATTCGAGGGGAGAAGATGAGGAGATATAAAATACGGGGCGTGTTAAACGATGACAAATATAAAAACATCAGAGTGGCGAGTTTAGAGGTTAACAAGTTGAAATTTTGGAGAAAGAAATGTATAATGCATTTGAAAAGTACGATAATATATGTGGTTTTGTTCATTTAGCGTTGGACAGGAATATTTTATCTTATATTGCATGGCTTAAATTAAAGAATATTTTCCCGGACGAGGTCGATAATTGGTGAAACTCCATGCTAGGGGAATGGGAGTACTTTGAACGAAAATGAAATAAATTACACTCTGTTTATTAAAACTTTGCACTGTTTCCACATTTATTCTGCATTAGAGACAAATATTGGGCCGTCAGAAATCCCGTAAAATATATATATATATATATATATATATATATATATATATATATATATATATATATATATATATATATATATATATATAAACTATTCAAAGAATTCGTGAAATGACATGATATAGAATATTCTACTTGAAATCCCATTTAATTAAATTCTTCGGAGCAACGCAGCCAATGAAGAAGAAGGCAATACAGATAAATTCGAGGAAATATAAGCACGCCATCACCTTAAACACGAAGTCAGGAGCTTTCAATATGAAGTGTATGACAGATGAGATCGTTAAACATTTTTCAGAGAAATTTAAAGACGACCCTAAAAATATCAAACTAAATTATAATCCAGACTAACCCGAAGAACATTGTACAGATGTAATTTATCTCTTTAATTGTACGATTAATATCACTCCTGTTGAAAAAATCGGATGTTGCAATGTAGCCGTCATCAGTGGCAGTCCATCGATAGCTGAATTTTAAATAAATATTTTTTAAAAATTGTCGGTGAATTATCGCTGCTGACCGAGAAAGACAGAGGGAGATAGAAGGGAAAATAAATGGAACTGAAATGAAAATTTGTGGGGTCGAAGGAGAGGATTTGGAGGGTAGGAGGAAGGGGTATGGAGGGTAGGAGAAGGGGTTTTGGGTGTAGGAGGGAGGAGTTTGTAGGGTGGTTACACGGGGGAGGCAGGGGGCTCGGTGGAGTAGCGGAGCAGAGGTGAATGACATTTGTTGCGAAGTTTAGGTTACTGCTGTCTGGCCCAATAGGCGTGGGCCGCCATCTTCATCCAATGTGACGGATTTAATTGAATGGACCTTGCTTATTTCCACTCCCTTTCTCTCTCTCTCTCTTGCCAATACTCCATCCCAAGAACATCCCTCTCCCTCTACATCATCCTCTCTTCCTACCTCGCCCTGCGAATCCAAATATGGTTTCGAAAGAACATCTTCAAAATTTTCCAACAGCCAGTTTATCTTACGCCATGCTTTATCCTTCTCACTCCCATCGTACGATCTATAGTCGTTGCATCACACCGCAAACGACTATCCATCGTTCACATTTTTACGCTCACGCTACTTTTTTATTTCTTGCCGTAACTACTTCATTGATATGCAATCAATTTTTAGTTTCGCTCAATCCTAATAGCGCGTAGAAATGGGAAGATTGGGGCTGCAAAAATGATCGAAATAGATGAAATAAAAAAAACACATCGCGGTCCGTTCATATGTTGACTATCCCAATCGAACGCTTTGAAGTTTTTAAATAAATTTTAAACGAGGATAGGATCCTTACAGTTTCAATCGTTTTCTCTAACAAAATATTTTCCACCGCTTTGCAAAATTTACAAATGACAGAATGTGCTGTTTCATTATTCTGGAGTAAATTTCGTTTTATAGAAAAAAGCATCAGAATGTCAACTTTATAACACCTCAAATGTTAGAAACTGAAAGACATAAGTTCGAAAAGGTTTTAATGCATGAGGTTTAAATAACACCGACACACCAATTCACAGGGAAATGAGTGAAGTAATAAGAAAAAGGTGACTGTTTATGTCTCGTGGCATTTCTTCCGTTGCACTCAAGCAATTGAGGATGCAATTTTTTCTCATTCGTTCTGACGGGGTAATGAGCCAAGGCCTCGAGTTCAGTCCTAAGACAATACACGAGTCCGCTAAGAAAGAAATTCGCCAAAGAAACATGCAATCCCGCACGCAGTCTTTCACCAAGGTCAATAGAAAAATAAAAATAAAGAAACGGCAAGCGCAAAGAGACTTCGAGAACGGAACTACGACGGGAAAATCCTACAACACTATAAACATTCCGAAAAAATCTTTTTAAAAACGGCAGAAGTTTAACAGAGCTATTCACATGGGAGAAATACTTTATACTTGGTTCACCTCGCGTGCAGAGGAAATTACAAAGCGTCGAGTGTCGTTCTGTTGATTCCTCGCCGCCGCGACACCGACATCTTCCGATTCCATTGAGAGCGAATAGCGGCGAATACTTTTTCGCAATCTTTCGCATCATTGTGGAAAATTTAAAGTCCATTCAACAAAAAAGCAGCGACAGATGCATCAATAGGGTTTTTCGAAAAGGCCGTCGAGCGGAACGGGGTTCGACTCCTACTCAGGGCCAACGAAATCGACACCTTCCATTTCTCCTCGCTCCAGATGGCACTCGTATCTAGTATTACCGCGCTCGAAGCCAAGAATTTTCCTTCTGTTGAAGTTTGGAGTACCCTCGATCTTTTTCACGGGCGCGCCTTTACAAATTGAAGTTTTATGCTTCGGTTCCACTTACAGAAGGGTTTCCCAAACTTTATTAAATGCGTACCTCTATATCAATCAAATGGTGCATCACGTTAAAAAATTAATACTACAAATTTCTAACGCAAAACAATTTATTTGTTTAAAATATGATCAAGTTCACATTTAAAATTAATGTGATTGTTTCTTACGACACAAAGTTTCAATGTCAGAGACGATTAAGGATAGTTTGTCTTGATCGAAGTGAAGAACGAAAATCCAATTTCACCGAGATATGTTGTGGGAAAAGAAGAATATTATAGAGCCTTTTTTTGATAGTTTCTCATGCTCTCATAATTATAAAACGCAGAAAGTAGCTAAAGGAAGCTTTGAGAATTTAACTTTTAGTTCACCGTCAGAATTAATATCCAAGAGGTTCTCTACTCATATATTGTGGAACTGACAGACTTATATCACATGGATTACATACCCAGTCGTTTGAATTCTCCATTTCAGGAAAATATTCTTGAATTTGTTTCCGAAGTCGCTTCAAATGCTCTTTAATATCAGCTTTCACCGGTTCATTCAATAACTTAAAGAAGGGGTATGCAGTGCCTAAGGGGATAGAGTTGTCGCTTATCGACTTAGAATTGTACTTGCTCATATTCAGTGCAGCCAAGTATATGAAAATACATATCTCTAGGTAAAGGTAACTTTATGTATAAAACGAATTTAAATGAGGAGATAGAAAATTTTTCGTTTTAGTATAGAGTTGACATGGTTGTAAAATAATTTATTAAATAAATTTTAACTAAAAATTTGGAAAATTTACGTACCCACTTATGCCTTCAACTGTATCCCTAGTGGTGCGCGTACCACGGTTTGGGTACAGGCTTACAGGGAATATTATGACCTTCATACACACCAAATATCACGCTTTTGCTTCCATAAGAGGAAACAATCGCTCCCCTCAAATGAATTCGTATATTAATATTCTCTTATTTCCTATCTGTTCACATCACATAATAGTAATCGGGGAAAAAGAACGAAATAATCATTATTTGACCCAAAGTGTGCTTTTTTTAAATGAACCCTCGTTGCGTTACCACTGAGAGCAGATTCGCGGCCCAAATGTTTATTTGGTTTACACAAGTGCCTTAAAGATGCTGGATGGATATTGGTCACGAGCCATAAATTGAGGCTGATAATTCATTCTACAATTAGTTTCGTTTTGATTTCAATGAGTTGATGGAGATAACTTGGACAAAATCAAATATTAGCAAAGAGGGCAACAGAAATAATGAGAAATAGACTTTTGGTGAAAATTCCTCTGATTATAATTTAATCTATTTTATTTAGGGCATTCAATCTAGCTCGTATTTTTAATCTATGATCTGACAGCTCCTCCCCACCTTAAGAGCCCACTGTACATTATATTACAATAAGAGAACTTAAATCCATATTCAAACCACCAATTTCTGCTTTAAATTCCTCTCCAAACGCCCGATTCCACCTCCAACCGGGTCCAAAAAAATCACTTTCATTCCGCACCTCCTCCTTTCCTTCCCTTCTCCCTTCCTCTCTCCTCCATCCCTTCTCCCTCCATCCCTTCACCCTCCCTCTCCTTCCATCCCTTCTCTCTTCCTCCTCCAAACACTCCCTGCCACCTCATCGTCCCGCCTTCCTTCCACAACAAACGAAACTGAGAAATTTACATTCCTCAAAGAGCAGGCGCCCCAGAATAAATATGGCCGCTAATCTCACGACGCGAAGGAACGCCTAGGACATGTAGGGAGAGAGTAGTAAGAGGAGGAAGAGGGTGCGGCGTGAGGGAGGGTGTGGTGTGAGAGAGGGTGAGGGAGAGAGTGAGGGTGCGGGAGAGAGTGAGGGTGCGGGAGAGAGGGTGGGTGAGATAAGGCAACAGTGAGGGGTGACTGAATTTTCTAGGTAGCGTCCTCTTTCCAACATCAACTTTTCCATGGCAAGCAAAAGTAACCACGCTCTCTATAATCGCTAATACTCGCCGCTCATTATAATAAATCGATCTAAACAATATTAATCGGTCGTCCTTCGTTGGCATGTAACTGGGCGTAAGAGGAAATGCTTTCGTGTTAAAAGCAGCTTTAGTAACGCAAATAAATCTCGCGCCATTTGCATGAAATTTCAGTGGGAAGGTCAGCCCAGTAAACTCCAAGGAAAACAAGGGCAAAGTCATATATTTTTACATGCTCCTGACTTTTATAAAAGCTATAATTAGACAATGAGATATTATATCTCCTATCCATCGCAGTGCAAAAGCATGGATCACGTATTAAGATATCGTCCAACACAATGTAAATCCCTAATGACTAGTATACGCGAACTTAGGAACTGGCCCAGTCACGTGCATCTTTTTCCCTGTCATAATAAACATTTTTCTTAAGCGCAGCGCAATCCTTTCCATCGAAAAGAGCGCTCTTTTATCGGTTGTGACTGGATGAAGAAAAAGAAAAAATAAACTTTTCATCTACTTTTAAAAATGGCATGACTTAATAACCATAATATCCTATATGATTGTAATGTTTATATTATTAAAGGTTGAAAGAGGTCCAATAAGATAGCACAGCGAGAAAACACTTTAATTATCAGGTAGGACATAAAAAATCGAATGTAATTTACCATCAATAAAGGAGTTGATAATTAAAGAATACATAATAACGCAAAAGATCCCTCGATTTGATCCCAGCTCAATTGCCCCACAGGCCGTTGAAAACTTGTTCAAAGCAATTCGCTTTCCCGAGAGAAATAACATTAATTATCGGCGATTATGCGTCATCCAATCCGTATATGTTAAATTCGATCCATCGAGCGATACATTTCAACGGAGACGAGAAATTCCGTCTTCACTAAATGCTTCCGGAGTGGAAAAATTCCACAGCAAGTTGGAGTTTCTGGTCTCAAGAGTTCGTCTCCTTCGAATGGGGTGGGGTTCGCTTCGGAGATGCTGAAGGAGGGCGGATGGGAAAGAGAGAGAGGAAGGGTAGAAATGGAGGGATGGAGAGAGGGAGGGTAGAAAGGGAAGCATGGAGAGGTAGAGAGGAAGGCATAGAGAGAGAGAAAGAGAGGAGGGTAGAAATGGAGGAGTAGAAAGGGAGGGATGAAGAGAGGGAGGGGTAGAAAGGGAGGGGCAGAAGGGGTGGAGCGAAAGAGGCGGCGGTGGGTGTCGAGCGGGTAAAGAACCAGTTTCCACCCCCGAGGGCCGGCGCGGCACAAAGTGAAGAGGCCTCCGAGAGGAATGAAAGGACCATCCCCCGCACGAAAGAAGTAAGAAGAGGTTCGGGCAGCCGTGGGAACTCCGTGAGGGCATTGTGCGAGACAGAATAGTTAAGAGGAGCAGGTGAGAGTTTTTCTTTCGCCGCTTTCAGTGAAAAAGGCGATTCCTACGAAGAACACATTGACGAGCGAGAGTAGGTGGACGCTCATTCCTTACTTATAAATTCGAATGTGACTACGGATACTGAAATTCAAAAACATGAATTATAATCAAAACGGTGGATGGATTCGCCAACGCGGTGCCATGAACACAGTTACATAACATATAATCGTTAAATTACGTATAGTACCGTTAAATTAGAACTTCGGGAAGCAGTAAGCAATGCCATCATTTGTTCCACCGCCGAGAATCGCTGGTACAGTTAGACCCCAGTTAACATGCAATAATAAGAATTATATGCACAAGATGCATCACAACCGCGAGTTGCAGAGGAAATTATCGCCATGTTGTGAAATTCTCCACAGATATTTCGCCGCATAATTTACCAGTGGGCCAAGACAGCAACGGTACTTAAACAGCTCCACATGGATGAAAAATAAATTCCATCACAACGCTCCCTCTCGCCGCAGAAAGAGACCGCTGGAAAGAAAACGAAGAAGAGGATGGAGAGAAAATGATACATTTCAAACCCTCCAAATAAAAGACGACGGCCGGACTGCGGCTCGGAGGAGACGCGATCATGTTGCAGCTGATGGGCGGATTCTGACCCAAATTTCGGACGAGGGCGGCGAAAGAGAGGGCGACTCTTAGGTCCAATTACGCGGATAGGCGAAGATGAAAAATCACTCCCCGACTAAAAAGGAAAGACGGTTGTCGAGTAGAGAAAAGGAAAGAAAGGAGGCAGAGAAAGCAGGAAAAGGAATTGAGAAAGAGGGGGAAGGGGGAACTAGAGAGTGGCAGACGATAAGCCAAGTGCGCCGATGCGCAAACCGTCCGTTGGTTCGCGTCCTCAGAGGCGATCGACTTCTCTTCCTCTCCGCCGCAGATGGTTGCATTTGTTTCCACGCATCTGCAGCCCATGTCTCGCGATGCGATTTTTAACGCGTCTTCGCAGACTTAATGACGTTTCCTAAAAACAAATAAGCCTCTAAAATCAATTTCCAAGGACGTTTTTTCTTTCTCCCCTGTTAAAACGCCATTACGTGCAGGCTCGTAAATGAAATAACGGCTTGCGGAGATTAACGAGCTTCATCATAATAATAATAAGTGTACAACGCTCGCTCGTAAAAAAAAGCCGCGTAAAAACGCTGCTCTGAAGCGTCTAAGAGTCTTTCCAGGCAATATAACAGATTTCTTGTTAACTAAAAAGCGGCACCGTTTATAAATATGCAATAAAAGTTTATACAATTTAGATAATATTTTAACGAATTTTCTGTGCTGCAATTATTAAAGGATTAATTGCATTCAGTATTCGATTTTACTTTCTTTTTTAAATATTTTTTTTTCAATTCTCCTCACATAAAAATTTAAAGTTAACGACAATGATACAAAAATGCTTATAAAAGTTTTCTTATTTCGTATTCAGCGATTACAGTTTGAGTAATTTGTCCATCACAAATTACTTCGAGCGTAAATATGTACGTAAACGAAGAATATTATTATTACCAATAAATGCAATATACGTGCATATTTAAATTGGAAAAATGGCTTAATGAGCGTTAATACGTCACTCTGATGAGTCTTAATAAATTTAAGTCGATTAAAGTTGTATTCTGGAGAATACAAAAAGAAAAAATCTGGCGCCGTCACAAACAGCAAACAAAATGTTTAACGCGAACCCAAACAGTAGATTTATCAAAATAGATTAAACATTCGTAGGATATCTAAAGTTCACTAGGGGCCCTGCCCCTACTCGCCTTGCTAACCTGAAAATTTTTTCGGAATTATTCTCATCAAAATGTATATTTTTTGTCCAAAAAGGTTTTTCTCAGGTGTGCCCTTTCCGAAACGTAATTTTTTAAATATTTTGAACGGTCGCCATTTTGTTTCAAGATGGCGGATGAAAATTAAAATAGTTTTCCTGGGGTCACCTAGCTGGTGGAAACAAAATGTCTTTTACCACATTTCTCTACGACAGACAGTTCTCGAGATACAAAGGGGAGCGCATACGGACGGACAGACACTTAGGAAATAAAATATAGAATAGTATCAGATGAACCACTAATCTCGCCTTTCTGATGTAGATTACGAGGCTCGCCATAATAATGTTTATTTGGTACAAAAGAGAACGCCCTTGCAGACACTTAAACATATTCTAAGTAAACAACACAAATTTAATAATGACCACTCGCACTTTCGTAAAATTAAATCGCGCATAGAAGAAAAAAAAGGTGAACATTTTGACGATTCAAAATTATTTTTCCAAAAAATCTATACCTTCAAAACCAATAAAGGTCGGCATACCTCGATACTCATTGGAGAACCTCGCAGGTAAAAAACCTTTTCTTTCTAATATCGTCTACATAATAAATAAATAAATATATCGGATCCCTGGCCCAATAAATTTACTACTGCTAATGAGGTTGGGTTCAAGCGAACTCGATATCCTACTATTTCTTTTCTTTTCAAAGAACGATCTAATAAAAGAAAATGGGGGATTTCTCGCGGAGTTCCTTCTTGAGAGCGCCCTCGGACGCCGTGACGAATAAATAAAATAAGGAGCATTCTTTATCTGAGTGGGGTTGCGGCTTTGGTACGTGACGCTGGATGAGCCGCGAAATTAACGGAAATGCCGGCAGATGGCGAAAGAGACAGACCGTTGTGACGTGGAATACCGAGAAAAACGAGATTAAAATTCATCTAAACCGTGGCGGAGGGTTGTTAAAATAAAATAAGAACGGCATTATTAAGTTTATTTTCGTTTTAAAAGTCGTCGTGAAATTTCAAGACGTCTCCTTCTTCGATTGTCACGAAAGTTTTGGTGTGACTTTCTTCGACACGTCATCCATATTTTCTTGTCAATGTGGATCAATTCAGCTATTTCTCAGGCAGTTCACCTCTTAACGGTATCCGAAACCATGACATATTTTCTTTTCCGGGAAAAATTTCAGAAAATTTCGCCAAAACAACAACGTTACCTGCTAATAATATGTATAAAAAGATTACAATTTTGCACGTGAATTATCAATACCACAAACCCTCCTGATATTTTGCCAGAATGGATATTAGTGAGCATCGTGTTTAGTGGACGGGAGCTCAATGGTTATTTTTAAGAGATAAAGTTAATCGTTACTCAAGATAGGTAATTTTACAATCGATGTAAGATTATGCCTGCACAAAGGGAGGAATTTATTAAAATATACTTCAGCAAATGTATGAGGCTATACCATAAGGTTGGATGCATAAATATTTAATTCGGATTCACAAGCAAACGTTTTACTGTCGCGAAAATAACTGCATCGTTGGGTTCCTTTATTTCATGTTTAAACATATTAATTCCATTATAAGTCATGGCTAAAAGCTACCTACCGAAGTATTAAAATGGCAGACACTTCTTTTATTGTTTCGCCAGACCATGACCAATATTCGGTGAAAAGTTTTAATGGAATCACAGCAACCAGATCTCGTATGATTGTATATTTCTCGTAATGCCGTGAAAAAGTTAATGAAAAGCAAAATAAAACCTCGAGTACGTTATTTAATTTTCTTTCGTTCTCCATATCGGTAAGGAATATTGCCCCTCAAAGCCTCGCTATTGCGACCGCATCATAAATCAAGCCCCGGGTTCACTTTTTTAAAGCAACTTCGACGTCACATTAGCAGGACCTTCATGAAAACCAATTTAACACTCTGTTAAGCAAATCCTTTTGGTTTCCGCGTGGCAATCTCTCTTTCCCCTCCCTTTTTCTTTTCTTCCCAGAGGTTCTTAAATGCCGTCGTCGAAACAAACTGTTCCCCATCGATCACGTGACCCGGGGACCCTTTTGATGCCTTACAGAATCTAAAGAGAAAAATAGAGATTTCATCGGAGTTCATAGGATAAAAATAAATATATTGTAAAGGTTTCCCCTCCATCTGCCGCGTGCGTGAAATCTCGTAAAAGCCTCATGCAAACAAAGCTCCTTGTTGGCAGCAGAGCGGGCCCGTGTTTTGGTCTTTCTTTTTAGCCTAGTGATTGTTCGGGATCTTTATTTTTCTGCCTGCCACGTAATCTCTAGGCCGTTTCAAAGGCTCACCGCGCGTTGCGACGGCCGCGAGGATGACAAATGGTTCAATTCTGGCTACGTCTGGCAAAATTTACGATTTCCGAGGCGGAAAATCATCTCGGCGAATGGCGACGAGATAAGGAATTCCCTTTTTACGCGAGCCTTTGTCCTTCTCACCGCTGACCAAGGAAATGTTTTTGCTTATGATCTCATATTTTAAATTTAGAATAACCTAATCGATTAAAACTACTCTCGAGAATTACCACGGCAAAGCATAGTTTCTAGTCATGTGAACCGACTGAAAGTTGAGAGATAATAAGTAATAAGACATTCATATTTACAGTTTCAAGTAAGTTATTCCACCAGTCTTAGCTTGGATTTCAGAATAATCACCAGTTTCGAGCCACGAATAGAAGGATTCTTGCTGAGGAGTAGAAAAGCAATTAAAAATAATAACAAAAAATTCACTGGTGACTTGGTTTTAAAATCAGCCTTATATTTTCTTAATTTAAGTAAGTATTTTTCTATCAAATTTCTGCTATAATCCGGTAATTTAAGATAAAAAATTACGTCACTCGATCCTCCAGTACTCATCTTTCAGGCACACCATAGTCCTGCGAAAATGTATAAGAGAGAATGCCGAAAAGTAACTGTACGCAAATATTAAATAAGAACCCCGCAATGGATTTTAAAAGGGAAGATTAATATTAGCCGACGTCGGAAATCAGAAATACCAAAATACATTCTTAGGAATATGTAAAAGCCCAAGGGAAAAAGGATAACAAAATTGAAGAGAAAAGCACAAAAACACAAATAATGAGGATTTGTTTGCTTGGGATTTCTGGCTAATCAACCTCTTGGATTATTATAGCCATTACTCCTTCCACACCAGACGAACTCACAAGGGAGGAGGGAAACCAGGTGCCGACATTAGCCTATTCTTTATGAAGAGCACCAAGAGGGCCAACTGCTTAACGTCCCTTACGAAGGACAGAGCGCTGAATTGCGCGGTTTCCTCAAATCACACAAGTAGGAAACGGAACGATCCCTGGTTGAAAAATCCTACCTTCGGATTCGAACATTGGGACCGCTGGGTGGAAGGCGAACGCTCCGACCACTACGCCACCCCACGAATAATGAGGAAATCAGGATGGGTTTGTGCCCCAACAGTGAAGCTGAATATATTATTTACATAATATATGGCTAAGGCGACGATTTGGAAACGTCAGAATTCACCACGTCAGTGCAAAAGAAAAGAGACGAGAAGCGACTCCCTCTTCCAAGAAATTTAACTTCAACCATTCATGGAAGAGAAAAAATGAAATCTTCAGGCGCAACCCGGAAGTGAAAGGCACAAGTACACGCGAAAGGGTCATGTGGAGACGATGCGGATCAAGAAAACAGCGCTAGGATGGAGGTTCGCGAATAATTCTAGTAACTGCATCACCACCAGGAGGAGGATAGAGCCACTTTCGGCCATCTTAGTCGCACCTCGCATCACGGAAGCGCATAAAATCTCGAGCAAGGAACAGTAAATAACGAAGCGCAGTCGCCGCAAACAAACATGGGAGACCGTAAATTCTTCCCCGTTCCTCAGAGTCGACGACTAACAAACAAGCCGCGTTAAGAGAGCGACCATACTCACTGCGATCCCCGATGTCCCTCTCTCTTCCCACAATTCCATTCAGCGTTCGATCGAAACATCCGACGGTCCCTATCTCCGTTTTTTTCCCGCTCGCGGCAACAGAGAGAGAGAGAGAAAGATAGAAAGAGCAATCGTTAGAAAAACCGACGTCTGAAAAAAATGAATGTGATTTACAGCCACACGTGCGACTGTCTCAAAATGCGCCGTTGCATGAGACGTTGCCACGCTTCTCCCTCCGAAGACGCCGTCCGACGCTCGCTTCCCTCGGCTCCGTCATTCCCAGACTCGCATTCCCTTCGACTCCCACACCGCCTATATCCTCATATGTGTCCCGCGCACTTCACAATTTGCCGAGAGATCAGAAAGCAAAAAAATATCGCCTCCGGGAAGCTCATTCGGAAACTTTTTCAGCCAACCTTGAAAAGAGCAGAGTTGAACGAATTTCGCCCCTAAAATATTTTCCTTTAAAACCTGTCATTCCATTGTTTTTTCGGACTTCCCTTCGCAGTGACGTAGATGTGAAAGTTGGGCCCTTCTTCCCCTTGCCTACCCACAGCGTTAAACGTCAATCTCGATCGGGATTGGCGACGCCGATAATTGCGTCGGCGCGCCGGATTCCAAAATATGGAGGGGATTGCGAGCGTCCACAAACACCCAACTCCCCATCCACCGGCGATGAAGACTTTACGTGTCGTCGAATGTCTACATTCTCGCCCTTCCATTTCTCTCTCTCTCTCTAATTGCTAATGTTTTGTGTATTATTATATGTTTCATGACGAGGGGTTAGGTGGGACTTCTTAGTCTCAATCTCGCCCCAAATAAAGACGAAATCAATCAATCAATCTCGCTCTCTCTCACTCACTCTCTCCTTCCACTCTTTCCCTCTCTCGTGCGATTCTAAATAAGTTCTCGGTACGACGAGAACGACACAGTTATCCCGAAAGGACTTTTACGCTTGGAAAATGGAAATTTTGAACTTCCCGCGCTGATGATCCGGGATCGAATCACCCACGTACAGAGCGATCTGCTATAATCCGGAATTTAGTGATGCAGGAAAATATTTCAACCGATTCCTACCAAGGCGTTTTTATTTCAAATTCGAGTGCTAAGGGATGAGATAAAACGTTTTCGGACTTTTTCGCCTAGGCCTTTCCAATCGTCGGTGAAAACCGTTCCTAAAACGAGATGGAATTATCTTTAGGTAAGGCCAAGAGCAGGGGCGGACTGAGAGGTATAAAACAGCACGGTATTTTGTGAAGAGCATGCGATCAGCCCCACTCCCATCGCGCTATTAGCGGAGAGTGGATCAAATCTTATTTAAAATCAAGTAATATAATGAAGAGAAAATATTATCACGAAAAAAATGACTAAATATTAAAAAATAATATAAAAGTTTCAGCAGATCGGCAATTTGCCTTACCAGTCCGGTGATTGCACCGGAAGGTTATAAGGCCAGTCCTCTCCTGGTCAAGTGTTTTCGAGTGCAATCCCAAGCACATGTGACAATTCAGCGCGTTTTATCTGCATAGAAGTGATCAGCGAGCCGATCGAAGATGGAGGGAGCTATTGCAATCGACAACCTTATTCCATCCACTAACAAAATAAAAACCATACCCATTACCGAGCTGACGACGAAATTAAACGCCCTAATGTAATCTCGGCAAATTAAAGCGATTACTAGAGAAGTTTAAAGTTGAAAAAGACTTGAGGCGATCTAAATGTATCGGCTCGATTTTCGTCCTCTGTGCGACGGATATTTCTCTCTGTATGACTCCCACCGACTTGACTCGTTCATGAAAAGGGATTAGAAGAGCGACCTTCTCCACGAGCGCCATCTCCCGACTCCCCCTTCCAAAATGGCGGACCGCGAGACTTTCCACGTAAATGCGAAAGCAATGAGCTTGGAGCTGGTGGGAGAGAGGTGAAGGGGGAGGGAGTATGAGGGGGGGAGTATGAGGGGGGGAGTATGAGTGGAAGGGGATCTGAAGGGAGAGGAGGTCAGAGGGAGAGAGAATTTGAAAGGGAAGTATGAGGGGAAGGGGTCAGAGGGGGAAGGGAGTATGAGAGGGAGGGAGTTTGAGGAGGGGAGGAGATGAGACATTCCTCTTGAGCTTTGCTCGGCTGCGGCGCGAATCAAAAATTCGCCTTTAAACGAACCGCTCTTACTTCCAATGACCACGAATTGGAAGGATTTTTAAAAATTGAAATAAAATAAATTAAGGCAACCTGAACGACGGAAATTCGACATATTTAATTTATTTTATTCCGAGGCCGGACACTGAACATATGTATAATTTTATCCGTGGCCTGATAACCAATAATCTTTCACTCATCTCAGATAATTTTTCTTTATTTGTAAGCGTCTCTCAGATATGAAGCTGCGGAATTTCAGAATGGGCCAGGTTTAGGCGAATAATACCCGTTGGATGAATCACATTGGCGACAAACCTTTCGATTATTCCCGTTTTGCCACAATTTTAAAAATTCCTATATTTTATCTGCTGCTATATCCTCTGATTGAGGCTATGACTCAAGTCTTTATCTCTAAAATTTAAAAGAAAAGTGAATCGGTCCAGTCGAGTGTTTTTCTGCAATAATTTCGCATCTTCGCCTAACAAATACAAAATTTACTCATATTAATTCTTAAATATTGAATATTTTTTAAGAATTATATTAAGCTGATCTAAGCCTATTATAACCGAAGTGAAAAGTCTGAAAAATATATCGAATGCCGTCCATAATATGTTTTCAGAATATTATGGCAAACTTACAAATCCCTACATCTGAAAAAGCCTCATGGCAAAAACTTGGCTAGTAAAGTTATTCGGGGCCAACGTGAAGGAAAATTATCGACTAAATGATTTTATAGACACCAGAATGTAAATCTAGAAAGAGTTTTCTTCGCAAATCTAAGAAAGTCGTAAATATTTACGTACCTACTATTAAAAAACATCATTTCCTCCTTCCAACTTACAAATTCATGCATTTCTATTGCAGTTGTGGATGGAAGAAGAGATGGTTAAGACGTATCTATAGTGTTAGATAAACCTTGAAGGATACACATTTTCCTATTTATTTATAAGGACCGGAGACAACGCGAGACGAGGGCAGACGCCGCAAAAAAACGTATTTTTCTCCGAAAGCGCTTCGGACTCCGCATGACTCACAGTTCGAGAGGCGACGACCGCAAGTGGGCCCGAGAGGGCGGCCAAGCAACGGGGTCACTCCTCTAAACACCAGGGATAAATTAATCCGAGTTTTTTTACGTCTCTAATAAAGTGGTCGGTGCGCCAAAGGGTCGTTTCATGCTTTCCAAGAATACGGACTATCCTGCCCTTTTCCCGATATGGCTTGAGAAACATTTAATTTTCGCTATCATTTCTACACGAAAAATGTCCGTTTTCAAATACTGCTCGCAAAATGATACGTTACAAAAAAAATCAAAATTGCACTTCGGCAAATGGATTCCAAATCCCAGGAAATTCCCACTGAAATAATGCAGTCAAACCTTAAAATTCTTAATTAAAAAGATCGAAAACGGTTGTGCGCGCGCTACGGATTAAGAGCAGACTCGCAAATGAGAACTTAGGGTGCTGTTTCTAAGCGGTTTCACTGGCTAGAAACCAAGTTCGAGACGAATGGCCGTTCCAAGCGAAGGACGGTAATAGCAGATTACCTCTAGAGGGGAGAGAGGGACACGTGAACGGGGCAGGCGAATTCCGACGATGAGATTCGATCCAGGACCAGCCGAAACCCGATGCGGCAATAGTCTCTTCTTCTAAAACAGGGGTCGGCAAACTTTCCATAACGGCGAGCCGCATCGAAGGTCGTGAAAGTCTAGTCGGGCCGTCCTCTAGTATGCGATAACTCTTCGCAAATTCTCAATGCAAATCCACGGCTTGCGTCATCGTCTGACATATCATCCTCGGGATAAAAGCAGCATCGATAAGTAGATTTCGGATTTCGTGGAATCCACAGGTGGGTTGGCGACGGGCGGGACCATACTGTTGCCAACCGGGAGAATGTGGGAAGAGTGGGGCGTATGGCGAGCGAAGGGGGGGGGCGAGAGGAGCGGCAGGGCGAAAAAATACAACCAAAGACAGGCGATGTAGGAGAAGCCACTTCGTGTTGCTATGATGTTTTGGCGCTCTGGGTAAGGTTCACGCATATCTGTGCCATTAAATTTCCGGTATGCAGTACATTTGAACGTTATTGACCCTTCTAGGATTGCTTTTTTCTTCTTTCTTTTCGTTAAAAAGAAACCTTAAAATTACTCTCCGGTTATGCGGAAATCAACGGCTCTTTAAGTATTCGTTTATCCTTGCTCTCGATGCTAGAAATATTTTTAATACGAAAGTTAACTTTTCGCACTAGAATCTTTATTTTTTTTATGAATTCAAATCCTCAATCAGTATAACGTATTTCATTTACCTATTTGACAAAAAATATATACGGTCAAATGTGGTAAAATTCTTCAGTTTAGCGTGCTAATATGACTGAGTGAGACTATTTAATAAATTACCATTCCAATAAATAATATAGAATCTTTCCAAATATTTACAATTAGGCCATTAAAACGCGTCAATTTATTTCTATATTCCTCATTAAAGGAGCAAATTAAACAAACTGTACACACAAAACGGTTGCGAAAATTTCGATATAGTTCGTTTTTTGGCCTATAATGCATTTATTATGAATTTGTGGTGTGAAAATGGCGGTTTCCTTTTTCCGAAGTAAAAAAATCCACACAAAGTATACATCCTTTCTTCACGATTTCCAATAATAAAATTCTTTTCTAAAAATAGTCTCATACCGCGAACAGGAAAATCGGGGAATGGGCGGAGTGACCTCATCGCGCTCTGCGGAGTGGAATAGATGCGACTGTTTGAGGAGGAAAAGGGGAGGGAAGAGGTCGCTGGAGGATAGTTAACACACGAGGCTTCGAGGAGGAAGGAGGGGGGGAGTGGCGGGGGGTTATAAACACAAGAGTGACAGAATAGAAAAGAATAACGAAAGAATTCAATTCGAATAAGGGGTCACGGGGACAAAAGATGACGACAAATTGAGAGTGAGATGGAGAGGAAAGAGGGAAAAGAGAGGGAGGGATGGAGAAGAGAGAGGGAAATGGAGAGAGACGAGGAAAAGGAAGAGAGACGATGGAGAGGGAGAGACGATGGAGAGGGAGAGCCGGTGGAGAGGGAGAGAGATGGAGGGGAGAGAGATGGAGGGGAGAGAGATGGAGAGGAGAGAGGGAGAGAGATGGAGGGGAGTGAGGCAGAGAGATGGAGGGGAGAGAGGGAAAGGGAGAAGAGAGAGGGAAAGGGAGGGACAGAGAGAGAAAGAGATGGGATGGAAAGGGAAAGAGACGGAGGGAGGGAGCTAGAGAGAGTTCGCATGAGGACGAAATTAGACAGACGAACAAAACAAAGCAATAACCAAAAAAAAACTAACAAGCGGACGTCTCCGATGACGTCACCCTGAGTCACATCCATTCCGCACCAGCCGCTTCCGCATTCGGATGGCTCAAAAATTGAATTAAAAAACGACGGCTGAGGATGAGGAAAAAAATGAGCGACGTTCGGCGAAACAGTGCAGCGCGAGAGAGTAAGTATATCTTCTCCCCGACGCCGTCTCACGGTCGTTTCGTTTCGTTTTTGTTTTCGGCCATGGGAATCCCCCGTTCTCCCTAGCACTCTTCCGCCCTACTATTCCCTTCCACGTCCCTTTCTCTCTCTCTCCCTCTCTCCACTCTCTCCCTAACTTCGTTCCTTCACCACTCTTCCCTCTATCTATCCCTCTTCCACTCATCCTTCAGTCCTCACACTCTTATTCCCTTTCGCTCTTATTCTCCTCCCTCTTTCCCCTATCTTCCCCCTCTAGCTTCCACTCCATTTTCCTCTTCTCTTTCTTTTCCTCCACCCTCTCTCTCCTCCCTTTCTCCCCTTCCCCCAACTCCACCCCTTCCTCTCCTACCCAAGGGAACATTTATACATGCCGTTTTTGATGGTGTCATGGACTCCTTCCCCTCCCCTCTTTTTTCAAACGCATGCAGCCAGACTCCACTTTCGCTGGCGTCCGACACCGCAGGAAGTGCGCAAGCACAAAGTAGACACAGAGAGACTTAGGAATTGATGGCTAGGCTTTTTCAGACGATTCGCTCATGTTCCTCACGAAGGACGTGGGTTATTAATAAGGTGTCTGCACTGGCACGCCAGCCACTGGAAATTGATGGAAGGGAGCTGGTTGAGACCCCGTGATTGAACATGGTCGAGTTATGGCCTTCCCATATGGAATGAGAGAAGAGGGGAAGCGCAATTTCATTCATTCGATCTCCTTTTATTCCCTGTATACTAACCCGAAGTCGCTAGATGTGTTGCAGTGATTTGTAATGAGGTTAGTATACAACACCAATGATAATCCAGAATGATGCTAGCAATATGAGATTCTACTTGGGGGAAAACCAACTTCAAAATAAATAAATGGCCGTTCCTCGCATACGCTTAATCAAAAAAAATCTTTATATATCAGTCGAAGAAATCCGATTGAAAAAGCAACAACGATGATTTCATGTGAAAAATACCAAAGAAAATATCAAAGAACGAACTCGATAAACAAATAAAATAATACTTTTATTTTGCAAAAAATACTCAAAAAAGAACATAAAATAAGCTAAATTTTAAATGACAAGAACATTCGAATATCCCTCTTTCTTTGGCGACGCATTTTGACAATTTTAACCGCATCATCTCGACTGCAACTCTCTTATCTGACGGCATTATCGTCTCTTGAAATTCTCCCCTGGAAAGCACGGCAATGACACGCAATAAGACTTTCATTCCTTGAGAGGGTGTACTCCTCTTTCGGCTCTTAAAATCGCGAGTCAATGACTGATAAGACGGCGCAAAGGCGAACTAAACATTCTTATCTATTTTAGTCATTCCAAGAAGGACTTTCTACGGACTAAAAATTTCTCGCTTAATCTCTGGCCTTGTGCGCAGAGATACGACCAATCTATTCTCTAAAATATATTTATCTATATCGAAGAACAATCGTGTACTATTACATTTCAAATAGTTTACGTCCGTTACACTGACAAAAATAATCTAAGTGCGACCATAAACAGCCTGGTAAAATCTGGACCAAAATCGGAAACTAGGAATGCGAGAGCAAATAGTTTAATAGGGTTATACAAAAATATATTATTTGCGCTGAAACCTGCTCTGATGTCCAAACAATCGCACAAATAAAAATATTTTAGCTACAAGTTGAATTTTGCACCTCATTACTTCACGACCAGGTACTCAGGATGACTGTTGTTTTTAAAGCGCCGAAAGAGTTCTAAGAAGTAAGTTTTAATCAGGGATTGTCTGTTTATATTCGGGTATTTTGTCACTGAAAATCCTTAATACTTTTTGAAACAATTAAGTGTAAAAAATGGCCTCCTACGTCTTCGGATATTACACTCGTCCCCGTGCGAGTGATGGCAGAGATCCTCTTTCACTCTAAGAACAATTCCAACTCAAATCTCAAGTTTTTTATGAAGCTGGGGCCGCCTGGATCCAAACGACCACTTCCAAATTCGTCTGCCTTCGTCACTTCGATCCAAAGGCACGCGCTTTCTCCATCAATAAAAAAAATCTCACGTTACCTCTGTCCTATCTAATTTGCATATAAGCCGCAAGGGATGAGCAGGCAACTGAAGCCATTTTCTAAACGAGATCCAAACCACTTATCGCTCTGGTCTGAGAAAACGATCCTAACAAGTTTATTACAACATGGCTTCACACGAAGCTAGAAATAACATCTGGCTACCCCGAAGATGGCTCCTTCTGAAAGGATGATTAACATTAAGATTCAAATGCAAAACACGAGATACTAAAGGTAATTTGAAAAACAGCAATTACTTCTGATATTATATTGAAAAAAATCATAGTAAACGTCTCGTAGACATTACTTCTGCTGATAATCGAGCCCAAAAACAGAAAATAATTAGATGAGTGCAAATGGATATGAATTTAAGGTCGCTTTACTTACTTTTTAAATTAATTTTTAATATAAACACCACTACATTAAAAATATAAGAAATAAATTCTTTACAGATAAGATATATTAAATCTAAAATTGTAAAAAATTTCGAAATTAAGTTTATGGAATTAAATGATAAAGTGTAGGCAAAACACAGTGCGTTTTTTTATATTTGATGCTGATTGCCGCAGAAAATGGCTATGAGTGAAATACAGGAAATTCTCTGAATTATTAATTCCTACCAGAAAAAAAAAACATAATAATGTTCCATCTAGTAAAGTACATTATATACAGGCTCTGAGGAAAATTTTCTCATTGCAAAAAGTATATACTGACGAACGCATTAAAGTTGGTGAAATCTAGTTTTCAAGTACGGCTTCTTTTTTATTCACTTCAAAACTTTTCCTTAACTTAATACTGCGACCTACTTGGTCTAGAGTTGCTGCGTGGAGTATACCCGAGTGCTCTTCTGTAGGAAATTCGTATGTTGTAGAACTTCATAAAAATAAAACAATATAGTTGAATTTTACAATCGAATTTACTATTTTTCTCTGCCAAAACCATTAAGGAAAACCCTTTTTTGGAAAAAACGATTTATTATCGCAAAATGGCGAATATTTTGTTTTGAAGAAACACAAAACATTAAAAGCGACTTCAAAATCGCATCAATGCAAATTGAAACGAATATTTAAGCACTATTTCCCGCTAGAGGTTGAATTATTTCCATAGACCATTTATTTTATACAAATGTTACCGGTAAACTTCACTATATTTCTTCCTTCTTCGACCTTTATATGCATAATATTTTCCAGATCAAAGTAAACAACCACCCGAGGAGTCACATAGAGAGGCATACACTTTATCTGAAAGAAAACGCTATAAGCTTACTCTAACTTATTAATCTAATTGATATTTCGATCAATTAAACTATTAGGGGAAAGCCAGTTTTCTTTTTCTATTTTTGAGAACACCATGTAAAACCGTTGCCGTTTTACCAGAATAGATTTAAAAAGACGCAAATTAACGGATGACTCGATGACTATATACGAATTTTAATATCGTTTCGTGAACGAAATTCACCAATTAAATCCTATACTTTCTTGCACAGCTTTTCAACAATTCCTAAAAATATAATGATCGCTATCCCATATGAAGTCGTTTCATTTTCTGGTTTCAAATTTAATTTGCACGAGTAAAGGCGTGCTTTTTTAAACAAACAAACAAAACGAGCGTTTGCTAGTGTTCATATCAAAAAGGTTACCTCTCACGCCTCAAAGAGTTTGCGTTCCTAAAAATGTTTTTCTCAAAATCGCAATTTGAAGTTTTTCAACTTGTTTCCATTTCCATGGTCTCCCCAGGTAACGAGGTCATCACTTTGAAGCGATTTAATTGCAAAAGAGAATAATTACGAAGCTCCAACAATGGGCTATTCCACGTTGCGGTGAAACATTAAAAATATGTATCCGCTATTGGAATGCCGCTTCTTCAGAGATCAAAAAACAGCACGAAGTCGAACGTCCCGAGCACGCATTGTGTTTTATTCTTAACGAGTGCATGCATGGCACGGAGCGTGCTAGAGGTCTCAAACCGCTCGCATCCCGATACGCGATAGCAACAAAAGACAGTCGCCCTCCGTCTGCTCTCTTTCACTCTGCCTTTCCTCCGTCTACTTTTCACGGTCTAACCCTCCCCTCAAGCATACGTCATCGTTTAAATTCTCGCTTTCTGCTCCTCTTTTATATCCCAATTTGTTCGTTTACTCTTTGTCTCATTCTTTTCGCTTCTACTCTTTCTCTCTATCCTTCTCTCTGCTTCTATAATGATTTTTTCTCTTCCACCTTCCCATTCATCTTCCATCCTTTTCCAGTCCTCCGCCATCACTCCATCTCTCCATTCGTACTTAGTGGAAACTTTCCTTAACTCTCTTCCCACCCCTCTTCGTCTCTCCCCCCTCTTTTCCATCTCCGATCCACATTTCCCCCTCTCATTCATTTCAACCCAACGTTCATTTTAATGGCCGCGTTATTTTCAACCAATATGGTCTTACGCATAGAATTACCGAGGATTAACGACTCATTGTTCCTTATCCATTGGCTGTCTATGATTTACCACGGATAAATTCTTCGGATGAGTTTATGTAAGTTAAATCAATCTCGTGCGTCTGTCAACACAATGCAATTTTATTAAAATTTCACCGCCACTGCAGTAAACTGAATTAAAAACAATTCAACTAGTAAATAAAAAGTAACGTTTGAGAAAAATTTGGTTCTACTATAATGCTACATATTCCGATAAATCTATAACAATGAGTGCTTTCATGTTTCCTGAAAAAAATAAACCTGTGTTCCTAATTTGTCGGTAAATTTTTGCATTACCATTCTCTTGGCGTTTTTCTATTTGTCATACGGCAACTTGTTAAATATCCCAAAGGATATAGAGAAAATGAGTAACAAAAACGTTTTAAAGTTGTTTCATTGAAGCTTCTACTTCATCGACGACGGTGAAAGCAAATCAGCCGACAACTTTACATAATTAAGCCTGCGAATTCATTCCTTATTTTCACTATTCAAAACGACAATTTATACTGCTAACGCACAATGCACAAGTCGCGGAGGCGGTTTTACATCCATTACCGCAAATATCTGACGTACGATTCAACGGAATTGCGAATTAATTCACGAAGGCTGATTAAAACGTTTGCTAGCGACAGAGAACGCTTCTCCTCGACTTGCAGCAACGGAAACGCACTCCTCTCTCTCTTCGTCTCTCTCTCCAATATCTCTCTCTATCTCTCTCACTTCCTCCGCTGTTCACTTTTTCAACCTCTCTTCCTTTCTCTCTCCCACCCTTTTGTCTGTGACACTCTCTATCTCTTTCCTCCCTCCCCTCCCTTTCCCTCATTTCTTCTTCTCTCCCCTCCCACACACGGGGATTACCGAATATGGCTCGGCTGAAGAAACAAGTGGGCGGCTATGAGAGGTGAAGGGCGGCCTGCGTCGGGCGGAGACGAGAGTGGTGGGGAGGAGGGAGGGAGAGGGAGGCGAGGAGGGGAGAGAGGGAGGAGAAGGCAGACCTCCCTCTCTAACGGGCAGCCAAGGAAAGATGAATGGGCAGCGAGATTGGGTGCTCGTGGAAATGCTAAGGGAAGGTGGATTAGGAGGAGGTGGGGGAATCAGTCCACGTCTCGCGTTATTTTAAGGTTAAAGATAAAGGCCGCGACCAAAGAGCGGTTCTCCTTTAATTTTTGGTCCTTGAAATGACTCGAAATTAATGGTTTCACATTCATGAACATCGCTCAAATTGCTGGCTTATTTGAGTCGGTCATAGCGAATGGTTCGATTACCGCAACCCGATATTATATGCAACAGTTGTGCTTCCCATGCAATCCGATCTCTATCCGACTTACAATATCATGCTCCTAGCGGATTTACGGAAGAAATACAGCTTATAGTTATCTTAAGACAAGTTGGAAACATTTTGTCGACTCCTAACTTACAGTTAATTTTGCTTTAGTGTATCAGACTAAGATAGAGTGTGAGGATCGAAATATTTCGTTCCGAGTTAAAATATTCAATTAAACATGATTCACTCAAAGATTCTACTCATAAGAGCCCGAGTCGTATGTTTGGCTGATACCAATTTGCGGATATCGAAATAAAAAACATCGAGAATGTTAATCCCATTTACTTGTACACATTAGGGCGCGACGAAAAAGAGAATAATGAGAAATGACAATATTACTCATTAATAATAAAATAATCATGCGTTCGAGACAATGAACTTGAGAAAATTGATGAATATATTAAATAAGGTCACTTAAACGTTAATAATATTATAAACACAGCTATGCACAATGTCGTAGAATGCCGAAAGCTTTCAGAGCCCATCTAGTTCGCGGCGTACCAGTTTTATTTTCCGGAACATTGACTATTCCAATTATCGGATGTGTTAAGTATAAATGAAATAGGTAGGTGAGGCATCGTGGCTGGCCTTGGCGGTCAGATGTTAACCTGTTGGCCTTCGCGCGTCGGAATCGATCGTTTGATCCCCGCCGTGGGCACGTGCACCCAAAGCAAAGCCAAATTGTCGAAAAGATTGGGTCTACCAGACACTCGCAAATGGCGAATAATGGCGACGAGATAAAAGAGAGCGATCTTAAAATAAGAAATCTTGAACAACCTGCAAAAAGCCGCAAATGCATGAGCTGACGTGTTTTTTTCGCACAACTTGCAACTTTTTTCTTGGAATAGAACGAAAACATTTAAGTGGCGAATGTGCAGGATGAGATCCCAAAAAAATCCTATTCTGTTTCAGATAATTAATATAATTCATCATTCCGAAAACGAATTACAACATACAGTTTTAAGAAGTATATTTTTTTCTAATTGCATCATTCCGTATGGCCATTCGGTGTACCAAAGCGATAATCAGCAATGTAAGATCAGGGACGGGTTTTTAGCTCGCTTTGTTGCTTGTTGTTGTTAGAAACAAACACGTGAAATCATTTCCCATCCTACGTTCACCCGATCGCATTAGCATATACTTATATAATAGCAAAACAACTCAAGGTATGAATTCCAAGTTTTTCGGCTAATAGATCTTCTAAGAATACAAATTTACCATGAGACGTACTGAGACTAGGGTAATTATTCAAGTCTCACTTTTGTAGAGCTAAAACGTTTTTTTTTTTTTCACATTGAAATTTTTATAAAAACGACAACTTGAAGAAATTGAACTTCTAACGCGATTACGATGCGAAATTCTGGTGCATAGAATATCAATCCCTTTAAGAAGTTCTTACTTTCCGTTGAATCTGTGACTATCGCTAAGAATTCCACAAGATCGCACCAAATAAGAGCATAGGATTCTCGGAGACAGTGCCTGCGCCAACTCCGGTAACTCCAACGATTGCGGAAAATAAAAGCGCAAAGAGCGTAAACTACGTCGAACAGACAACCATAAATACTCGTTTTCCAAGTAGTGCGCGTGCGTGTGTGCGGTTGATTTAAATAACTGCCAGCGAACGAGAACGTAAAGGCGAAGAACGGCGATTACTTTGCAAAAGGAAAAGATTACGCAAAGGCAATTTCAGTGAAGAGGTGATTAAAGGCGCCACGTGTATTCTTCTTGGTGCAGACGAGGGCGGCAACGATGAATAGACCGAAAAAATAACTAAACCTTTTGTTTTTTCTTAGAGATATAATGAGTGTGGAGAGGGAAAGGGAAGGTGAAAGAGACAGACAGACGACATTGTTAGGGCAAAATTTAAACTAGTGCATCAGTTCTTAAGAGGGATGGGGAGAAAGAGTGAGGGAAGAGAGAGGGAGGCAGTGGGGAGAAGGGAGAGAGAGAGAGAGAGAGGGGGGGAGAGAGGGAGGGGGAGAGAGGGAGGGGGCGAGAGGGAGGGGGCGAGAGGGAGGAGAGAGAGGGAGGGGAGAGAGGGAGGGGGAGAGAGGGAGGGGAGAGAGGGAGGGGGAGAGAGGGAGGGGAGAGAGGGAGGGGGGAGGGGAGAGAGGGAGGGGAGAGAGGGAGGGGGGAGGGGAGAGAGGGAGGGGAGAGAGGAAGGGGAGAGAGGAAGGGGAGAGAGGGAGGGGGAGAGAGGGAGGGGGAGAGAGGGAGGGGGAGAGAGGGAGGGGGAGAGGGGGAGGGGGAGAGGGATGGGGGAGAGGGATGGGGAGAGGGAGGGGGAGAGGGACATGGAGGGGGAGAGATGGAGGGGGAGATTGAGTGATTGATTGATGTGGTCTTTATTTTGGGCGAGATTGAGACTAAAGAGTCCCATCTTCCACCTAAGGGAGGGGGAGAGAGAGGGGGGAGAGGGAGAGGGGGGAGAGAGGGGAGGGAGAGGGGAGGGAGAGGGGGAGAGAGAAAGAGAGGGGAGAGAGAAAGAGAGGGGAGAGAGAAAGAGAGGGGAGAGAGAAAGAGAGGGGAGAGAGAAAGAGAGGGGAGAGAGAAAGAGAGGGGAGAGAGAAAGAGAGGGGAGAGAGTAAGAGAGGGGAGAGAGAAAGCGGGTAGAAAAGAGAGGAGATAGAGAGAGGAAAGAGAGAGAGAGGGGAGAGATAAGAGAGGGGAGAGAGGAGAAAGGAGAGGGGGGAGAGAGGGGAGAGAGGAGAGGAGTGAGAGAGAGGAGAGAGGGGGTAGAAAGAGACGCATCCAACGTGATTCCATATCGCAAATAAAACCCGCATTAGCCCCTGCTGATTCTACGTCGCAAACGAAAACGATTTCTTAGATGTTTTCTTTCAAAACGCTTTTATTCCCCAATTTGTATCCGTAAAGCAAGTACGGACACGTTCGCGAAAAAAAATTGCTGGACCGGAACGGAAACGAAATGGTGACAGCGACGCACAGATATTCGAAAGAGCATGTAAATTCTCACAATTTAAAAGATATGAAAGAATTTTAACAGCATAAAAGTTGCTTTTATCTGAATGATGTCGCGCGAGTCCAGGCTAATTTCAGCATTCAACTTATCTTCACAAAACAAAATTTTAATTGTCGGGTAACCGATTGTCGGCGAATTTTAATTACGCAAGGGAGATGACGCGACTTTCGTTTAATACGAATTTTGGCGATGGAAGAAGAGAAAAGGGCGGAATAAATGGTTTTAAAGTAAAATGAATGACATAGATGTACGTAGTGTTTTTTTCGGACGATACGTAATTTATGAAACGGAGAAACCTTTTATGAATATAACAATAACATTTAGTTGGAAATATTCGAATGATATGAGAACATAAATTAAACGGGAAGAGTTTTTGGGATGACTTTATATACGCGAGTAAAACGCCTTTCCTAAAATAAAAGATTGATCATGAAAAACCTGACCAAATCAACTGAGTGAAAATAATAACATAAAATTGTAATGCCAATTGGACAAATATCAGTTTACACATTTACAATTTGGAAATTGGAGTCGTAGAAAGTACAGAAAAACGGAGACGTGAAAGCGACGCAGACAACAGGAAAAGGATTTCTATTCAATGAAAATATATAAGAAATCGTAATGCGCATCGATACGTAATTTTATATCGCAAATAGTTCAAGTTGTCAAAAGAAGAAAATTAATAATTCCCGATTCCCGAATAAAACTACGTTTGATGCGCATATTTTTATCGATATCGAGCTCATTCTCGTTTAAAAATTTCTCGAGTCCTCAAAGAGACTACAAGCGTCCACGGCTAACTTCTAACACAGCCTGTTAAATCTGATCCTTAAAAAATAGAGTCAATCGCTAAAATCGAAGTCTTAAAATTCTAATCTTTTAAACTGAAGCTACATAAAAGAAAGGACATAAGGATCGGGCAAATTAAGCATTCGCAGCAATTTGAAAGAGAGTTAAGAAGAGGCGTGTAGAAAAAACAGAGCGGACGGAGGAGACGGAGTGAAAGAGGAATAAGAAATTGACGGAGAAGAAGACGTGGAAGGAGAGAGAGGAAGGGAAGTGGAAGGGGAGAGGCATAAATTCGCAATCCAACGTGCCTGCCGTTTATGGAGAGGAGCAAGTGACTGCACACTTCCCTTCCTTCCTCCATTCAGAAATGCAGCACGCTCTAAACAGCTTCCCCTTTCCTTAGCGAGAGAAAGAGAGAGAGAGAGAGAGAGAGAGAGAAAGAGAGAGAGCGGATGTGAATGAAATTCCCTCCGTGCAGGTAGAAAGAGAGGAGACGAAAATGGAGAGTAGTGGGAAGAGGAGAATGAGAAAAGCTTTATTTAAAGAGAAGAGAAAGAAGGGAGGGAGGGAGGAGCGGGAAGAAGAGTTTAAAGGGGATGATGATTTATAAGAAAAGGACGAGTAGGGGAAAAGAGGATAAAACGAAGCGCAAGAGGAATAGCGAATTGATTTCGCGCAATGAGGAGATTCAAACGAGAGAACGAGCGAAAAATTTACGATGGTCTCTTCGCATCGCCTGATGGGAAGGGAACGCCTTTTAATGGGAAGGGGTCTAAATGATGAAAACTGAATGAGTAGATAATAAATTGGGAAACGAGTCCGTGATTGGCTACAAGTTTTTCGTTAACTTTTTTGCAGCTAATACTCGAGGATAAAATAAGAATCGTACCGTTGTGGTTAAACATACCCCAAAATTTTCAAAAGGTTTCGTTAAGATTTGTCGTTCATCACGTAGGTTGCGTGTTGTTTCTTATTTTACGTGAACAACAATAAATATACTTTTCATTGGCGGAAACAAAAACCTGCTCTCTTGCACTCGAGACGTAATTGTCAGCCAGCAGTAGCGACTTAGGTGGGAGTGATTAATTTCGTGAATTAAAATACTTGCGACCGTGTCGCGCAATATTAATGACGAAGACGCACGACTTCCTCGCCGAATTGTGGATAAACAGGAGTGGAAAAAACATTATGTAAGACTGCATGAATGGGTTGTAAAGAGAACGCGAGGGCGAAAGAGGGAGATCCAAAGGGCGAGCACGACAATGGTCCCATGTCGGGGAGGGCGTGGAGAAGGTATGACCGAAACAATGGACGCGCTTCGGAAAGACAAAGCAAGAACGAAAAGCAAAAGTCGAAAAAAAAAACAAAAAAAGATCGGCGCGCAAAGTGGGGAGAAAAATCCTCTCCCTAATGGTATCAATTTCCTCGTAAAAATATAAGAAGTTGATGCAAATTCGAAAAAGAAGGCGCCATTTTTAATGTTACCGGATAAAAGAAACGATGATAAATATCCCGCAGTGTGGGTGTGTGACGCGAGTGAGTCGAACGAAAGGGAAAAAGGAAAGCGTCTGATTGCGGAGAACAAGCGCATAAATAAACATCGGAGGAAGGAGTTATTCCGTATAAGGTCTGCTGCGTTGCGTCATGACGCGCGCGGCTCATTCTCTTTACTCAAATAGTTTGTGCAAGAGAGTTGCTTCCACGAAACGTGACACTCGGTTCTTAAGTGTCCTGTTCTTATTCTCTAGTGAAGAGATTTACGAACCGAGTTTGGTGAATAAATTACAAAGTCGAGCAGAACTCTTAAACATGCACGTTTTAAAATTAAAGTTTAGCGTTTCAAAAGAAGTTTTATAAAAAAAAGTGCATTGAACATGTCATAAAACAACTTCAACTGTAATAACTCATGATTTTGAGGTGTAATTCGCGGGCCGCTGAATATAAACCTGAATGCAGTCAATTCACTAAGGGATTATCGAGCTCGTTTTATGGCTGAAGACAATTTTTAAGTACTTTTCCTAGGTATCTCCAATAGTCATAACAAGGTTATGAAAAATTAGATGCGCATTTCGGCTACAATGTAGCCGTCTCAATTGGTGATTCACAGAAAGTATACCCTACCGTCATTTAAATTTTCAATCTTAGATACACAAGTGCTTATTCTAGAATCTGAATGAGGTTCATTTTCTAGCGTAAGACATACGTATATTAACGAAACGAATTCTGAATAACAAAAACAATATAAAAAACGAAATACACTAAACTTTTTGATGATAGAAACGTAAACTTAATATTTTCTTAATATGCGAATTCGATAAAACTTATTACCAAACTTGTGAATCACACGAAAGAGGAATTTTGGTTATATATTTTGGTCATTTACTTACGCACACTGTGACACAGCTGGCAAGGTATATGCCGCAACTCACCTAAAAGAGAAAAAATGAGAATATTAGAAAAAATAAATTAAACTATTGCCACCAAAGCTTTAATTAAAGCTATCAAAAATTATAAAAATTAAATCTTCAAATAATAATTTATTTTCGTCTTTCGTAACCAATCCAATTCCACTTAAAACTTAATGAAAATAATTGTCAATGATAAACTCACTACCATCTATATATTCCCAACCAGAAAATGTATGCATTCGTCATAATATAAAAGGTAAATGCCTATCCATAAAATTATGGACATTAGGAAAAAACAAACGTGAGTGTAAGAAAAGGATTTTTAAATATTTGATGAGAAAAGGCAATCTCGAGAGCTATAATTTGGGATTCCCGAATATGGAGAATGGAACGTAGCATAAAATTAGGAGTTTAGTTAATTGTATGCTTGCGTATATAAATAGCTGCCGAACGGGATCCGTGGCGAATGATGGCTCCCGTTGGAATGTGACCGAGATACATTCCTTTAGCTTGAAACATCACTGATAACCGAACTTTCTTTTTGTGTTAGTTCCGACCTAGGCACAAAATACTTCCGCGTCATGAAAAACGGTTCTTATTCTTATTTTTAAAATGAGATTAAATTAAAAATTTTCTAAAAGTAAACTAAAACGATAGCCTAAGCAGGCGGTTTCAGTCACACCAATAGCAAGCCTAATTTTCGCGGCTTAAGGAACAACATGCGAAATGTGGATAGGCAAAGACAACTGAAGAATGGAGGAGAGCTAATGAGTGAACGTATATAAATCACGAATAAAAATTTCAGAACATTGAATTTGAGCGAATATATAAGATTCGACACGACAACAGTGTTTCAGAATATAATTCATAAGCAAAGAAAATTTTTTAAGATATAAAGATTCAAATGTGGCTGAAAGTGAGCCGAACTCAAGATTCGTATGATATCGGTAGTAAATGTGTACTTATTATTGCACACACATATTACTGAAAAGGTTTTCAGTACCAATTTAATTTTTTAATAATAAAGCATAGCCGTTGGAGAGAACGAATGAAGACGCGAAAAAGCGGAATGAGAGGAAAAAGAATGGAGGTGCATTCGATACGAGGACTTTACGTGGAAGACAGTGAATCTAGTAAAAAAAATAATTATCGAGTTTGAGAGAAATTTTTTCGATGAGATGAGATCGAGAGAAGAACCGACGAGGGCGAATGAGCGAAAATGGAGGAGAATGTTGACGGAAGCAACTTAACTATAAGATCCAAAAAGGAACGAAGACGGTGTTTCGTGCAGAGTTCGAAAGAGAAGGATGGTCGAGAGAAAATGGAGATGAAGGATTTGAGTAGAGCCAGAGGATAATACATAACAATGTGTCTGCTGGAAAGTATAAATAAAAATCCCAACGTGTTTTGTGAGACGGCTTCATTTCCCGCATGGCTGCCATTATTTACGGACGTCATTTTCCGAATCCCTAACGCAAAGTGGGACGCGGTCCATGCGCGCCGCCGTCCTCATCAGCGATTTTCTCTTCCGAGGCGTGTTTGCGACGGTGGCATCGGCGGGCGGTGGCGATGCTCATTTGTCCGAAGGGATTTCTCGGGGGATCGGAATGGCGCGTTCACAAAATACGGGTCGCGCTCTAAAAAATGGAAGCACGACGACAGAAAGAACCAGATACCCGATCGAGTGTCTGTTCGAATGCATTTGTTTCGCTCCCGCTATAAACATAAAAAATTATTATTCGCTCCGCGTCGATCGCAAGGAATGCGTTCGCGTCGTTATTTCTTATTAATGAATGTGGTGAGGCATGTGGATCGAATGTGGAAGACGCGTCGCATCCGAAGAAAAAGAGTCGTTTGCTTCGCGAATATTCCACCAGTTCGAAATTATTTCGCGATTGGTTTATTTGTGGAAAAATGCGAAGTTGCATGTTGACGAATTATAATTATTTTTTAATACCGGGTACTGGAATGTAACATACTTTTTATGAGAACCACAGAAACGTTTAATCAATACAGAAGTTTCCTGGATCGTCGATTAGAGAGACGTATACAAATCTTTCTTCTGAATTCACACACACTTCTTGTCACATAATTATTTGGTAATTAAAAAAAATTGTCTGGCGGAAAACTATTTAAATACTAAATCGAGGCTTTATTTCGAAATAACTCCATCACAATTTACTTTATCTAAACTGTGATGAAACAAAAACGCATCCACAGAATTCCAGCGCTGGCGATTAATAGGGAGTGAGCGAGGCAGCGGTTGCGAGAGGAGGCTGAGAGATGGAGGCTGAGAGGAGGATGTTGAGAGATGGAGGCTGAGAGGAGGAGGTTGAGAGATGGAGGCTGAGAGGTTGAGAGATGGAGGCTGAGATGTGGAGGCTGAGAGATGGAGTCTGAGAAGAGGAGGTTGAGAGATTGAGGCTGAGAGGAGGATGTTGAGAGATGGAGGCTGAGAGGAGGAGGTTGAGAGATGGAGGCTGAGAGGATGACACTGGTACGCATCCAGGGTCGCCTCCGTCGGTTGGGTGGGGCGGTACCCACCTTGTTCTGTTCCTCGGGATAACGGTACTCGTCTGGCGAGGGGCTATAGTCGGCGCCAGTGTGGGAGTGACGTAAGAGGTTAAGGGGAAAGTTCACGAAGGCAGAGAGGATAGAGGTAGGAATTATACGTCGAGAGGGAAAGGAAGGAAGTGGGAGAGGGAAGGAGGGAGGGAAAGGGGAGAAGGGGGAAGAGAATAGAGGGAGAGGAGGAGGGCTTGTGCGGAGGCGTCGCTTCTACGAGCCGTGGGTGGATTTTATGAGTGAGAGATGAATGGGATATCTACGTGGTTTTTTTCTTTCATTCGTTTCTCTCAAGAGAGACAAATGAGTACAGTGACTCGATATTTAGAGGGTGCCTTCTTTACGGCGCATGCGAAAGAAATTCATTACTTGGAGGCGCATATCGTCGCGAGCTAAAGATAACTAACCTTCGATTCGAGTGTATTGACTAAATTCGATAAATCGATATTTTTTAGGCAGCAGTGTAGGTGATTACGATATTCGCAAAATTTCTCTTGCGGCGTGTAATGCGATCTACTGAAAAAATTTTAACTTTCCTTTCATGATATTCGATGGTTCTTTTTGTACAACAAAAAAGATAAACAATTCACACGAAAGTTTCCCTTGATGTTAAAACATAGTAAAATACCGAAAAGATCCTTGGTCGTTAACCAATGATCAATAGAATTTTTTATCATAAACGAATGCAAATGCTGTTTTAAAAATCTACTTAATATCAAGAACTAGTAGGTACAATATGGTTCATACATCCGATTCGCTTTCTACGGCTAATTGAATATGATTTTCAAAACAGTCGCTTAGAGAATTCTTCATCACCGAAAGATTTTAGATTGAATTTGGGTTTGCGGTTCGACGTGAATTCAACTAATCAAATTCGCGTCAGTGTCATCACGCCAAAGAATTTTGGAAAGAAAACTTTTACATATATCATTCAGACTTCCTCCAGCCCTAGTGCGTCCTAGTTAAAAGAAAATAAAGGAAGCCTAGACGAGACTTACAAATGAAAACGTGAAACGAACAAAGGAAAAATATGATCAAAGCGGCGATCTCGAATTTTTTCCGAGTATCTACAAGCCTCGCTTGCTCTATCACGCAATTAAAAAAAATACGCGTTGATCTGTCTCAATATACAACTTGGCCAATGGAAAAGGTCATCGGGCGATGGGGTGGCCGAGGTGATGCAGAGAAAGTAGAGGGACGGAGAAAGTCAAGCGCGGAAGAGAATTAGGATGGATGACTCTTGGTCCATAAGGGAAGGGCAATGGATGAGGGAGAGTGGCTAGGGGAGCAGGAGGGGAGGAGGGCCACCGGGAGGCAAAGGGGGAGGGGCGAAGGGCCAAGAGGAGATGGGGCGAAGGAGGGGGCAAGGGGATGAGGTCGATCCCGGGAATCACGCGTAGATATCTCCGAAAAAGCTAAGGGCTTCCTCCGCGTTAAGGCGTCAACCAGGGCGTAGTGAAGGCCATCGCGGACAGGAGGCCCCCATATTTTTTTGTTTGGGGACTGTATTAACCGATGCGCCACTAAAACGTAATATTTGTTAGAAAGAGAAACCACCCGCATACTTAAACAGTTTTCTTATAAATGTGAATGCCTAGAGACAAATCTGAAAGGAAAAAATTTGCCTAAATATGGCATTTTTTGGTAATGAGTAGAAAATTTTATACTTAATGTTCGCAATTATGGCACATAAAACGTATTTAGGTCTTACCTGGCATTCGCTATGCTTATTTTATGACCCCACTTCATAGCTGGATTTATGATCCACTCGAAAGGAAACATAAAAATATTACTGGACTTGCCTCCTTATAGGGAACATAAAATAGAGGGCAGCTATAATCATATAACTGCATTCATTATACGGTTGCGGAACATTTATCATGGCGTGGAAACAAAATGAGGTTAACGCGGAGCCGAAGAAAAGAAGCTTTGATTCACTAAAAACTTGTTCCGCCGACAGCGGTGATCCGAATCATTAAAAATTTAAATTTCGAAAAACATTTTGTGATTGTTGATGAGCAAATCAGCGGAAGATTCGTCAGTATTTAAAATGGCATGAAACAGGAAAATGATGGAAATGACGCTAAAAAGTAACGAATATGGTTGGAAAATGTTCAACCGCCTAGAGAAAATGACCTATGGGTGGGTTGTTCAGCAGTGGGTGTACATCCATTCAGGAGTTGTCAGCGTGGGTGTGAATTTGATGAAGTCCAAAAAGAGTGAGTTTGGGAGGAGATAGTTCGACTCGCTTTGAAAAATATATAGCGTAATGGATTGGGAGTGGTTCTCAACGGTAAGACATTCGTCGTAGACGAGAGTGGGTGGGGGAAGCCGCAGCCAGATATTCCCGAACCATACGGACAAGAAGGGCGACCGAGATTTGCCTCTTATTACCAACTTTTATATTAACTTCGCTTTATATATGTATATATATATATATAATATATATATATATATATATATATATATATATAATATATATATATATATATATATACAAAATCCAAAGCTGCTTGCGAACCACCTCACCTCACCATCGCATAAGATGAGTGCTTTTGTCACCTCGGCCACCAGATCCTTACCTTCGCGCTGCGATAAATGTATATTTGAATTTACGTGGGAAGATAGACAAGCGTTCATCATAGCAACGAGATTAAACAAACTATTGTCATTGTTAATTCTGTAATATTTAATAGAAGTCTCTTTCTTTTAATTGATATTGATACGAGCATTCCTACGTTTTTTGAAGGGATATTTCTGGTAATAATTGCAAGTTTTTATATATCGTATTTGTTATTGATAGTAAGTTTTTATTTATCTTAAATACTTTTTGTCTTTATTCACTATTTAAGATAGGTAATACTGTTGTAAAGGATGTTAATTTGAACAAATTTAAATGAAACATTTTAAAGTGTTGTGTTGTACTCACGTGCTCACACTATGACTTATGCACCTCTAGAGCAGTATTTCCCAACCGGTGGGCCGCGACCACCTGGTGGGTCGCAAAAAGGAGTATAGCTTACACTTAATAATTTGTCAAAATCAAACATATAGCACTTTATGGAAATGTTCATTAGTTACTTACTACGTTTTTAAATAACCCGCTACTTTTAATCAATAACAGAATTTTCTCCTACCTATCTAGTCATCTATTGAAACTTTCTTGTAATTGAGGTGGGCTGCGAATAATTCCCTGTAGCTTAGGTGGGCCATATTATCAAATAGGTTGAGAAATGCTGCTCTAGAGGCACTCAAATCATATGATATCGATTTCATACAGCATTAGGATCAGTCGAAGTAGAAGAAAAATGAATATATGTATGATATTTCACGATAAATTCAAATAAAGGTAATCAAATTGTCCAAATCAAACGCTGTATTAACGCATATGCAGAAAGAAAAATCGCGTCACACACTCTTGATGATACGGTATGCTGCTTGCCAGTACGCCACGCAGTCAAATTCTCTTTAACGCCTGAAGTTTATATGAGTTAAAACTCGAACAGCGCCTCGTAAACAGATCAACAAGACGGAAAGAGGTTACCTTCTGTTTTTCTGTCCACTTTTTTCTAACTTATGCGCGTGTGATTCTATGTCATAGCGAGAATGCAAGACGGAAAATGAAAAAATCTGAAAAAACGCATCAAAGGCATCTCACGGGCAGAACGCGCCACTTGACCGAGTGCGCATGCCAGTTATCGTGCTTTAACTGTTTGGATGAATACAGATCATATACCGAGTTAAACTCGCGGTCGCAATCGAAAAAAGAAAACAAAAAGTTTTATGAAACTCTGCTTTTACTTGAAATATTTGACAACATGACCTTTAAACGATAAAGACCATAAATCCATCTCTTTCGATTGAAGACGACCGTCCCGCGGGAAAAGGATTATAGTGAAACGGAAAGAAACGTCGCTTGAGAAAGAATATAAAAAAGCGAAAATAGACAGTTCCCCCGTCTCCTCGTTAATTTTATTTCGTTTCCAGGATCCAAGAAAAAGCCTCCAATGAGCCCATCAAGGGGTCCTAAGTGATCCAGGGTTGCGGTGGAATTATGGTGGGATGGGGGAGAGGGAGATGATGCAGTAAAAATAACCGAGGAAGGGCTGTTGAAGGGTGAGAATGGGCGTGGCAGGGAGGGAGAATAGGGGGAGGCGGGAAGGGGAGGAGGAGGCGGGAGGGGGAGGCGGGAAGGGGAGGCGGGAAGGGGAGGCGGGAGGGGGAGGCGGGAAGGGGAGGCGGGAGGGGGAGGCGGGAAGGGGAGGCGGGAAGGGGAGGCGGGAGGAGGAGGCGGGAGGGGGAGGCGGGAGGGGGAGGCGGGAGGAGGAGGCGGGAGGGGGAGGCGGGAGGGGGAGGCGGGAGGGGGAGGCGGGGAGGTGGAGGCGGGAGTGGGAGGGTGAGGGGGAGGGGCGAGGGGGGAGACGGGAGTGGAAGGGGGGCGATGGGGAGGGGGGAGGGGGCAAGGGGGGAGGGGGCAAGGGGGGTGGGAGGAGTGGGAGGAGGATGCGGGATCACTCCAGGCGGTGCATTGGCAGAGGGCAGTTAAAGTACAGCAGTTAGGACCCGAAAAAGATTGATGGACGCGATAGAAGTGGGCCTTAAAACGAGAAAGAGTTTCCTCCCATTCTTCACTCCTGTCTCACCCCTCCCTCCACCTCCTCCCTCCACCTCCCATTTCTTTTCCCCTTACGCCCTCCTGATTGCTATCCACTGCGCATCGAACATATCTGCAATATAATTTCGGAGCGTGCACCAATCATTATTCATTTTCGTTCTCTTCCCCCATCTCCTTCATGATGCACGCATTATTTTAATGACCGGTTTCCTTGATGCTCGTTTGAGGGATTTTTTCTATAGCTGTTTCAGAAAACTTTATGTAAGCGGATAGGGATTTTCCAAAAATAAACTTTTGTGCACGAAACTGCCGTGGAAACTCCACATTCAAAATATAAACATTATGTGCCTAACAGCTCAATATTTGAATACGAGATGCGTTTCCCAAATGAAGGAATGCTACCTATAGGGCTGAATCAAAGCCCACACGTTCGGTGAATTTGTAAACATAATGCGGCCTTTTGCGACCCTAGCGGACGACAAGTGACGATATTTACAGGGTTTTTGTTCGAGCAGCTATTTCTTTGTTTTAGAGGGAGTTCGGATAAGGCATCTCTACGACAGTAGCTAACCGCGATGCGCGATTGTCAAAGGTAAATATTTTCCTTAGCTAATAGCCACGTTTTTACTGTAACTTAAACGAAAGGTGTTAAAACCGCAAAAAATGCAAAAAGGTAATTCTTTAAGAGCATAATTTAAAAATTACAAATGTTCTGAAAAATGATGCATTCCTTCAGATTTATTCAAAGCCTTAATAAACATAAACAGAAAAGTACTTTACGGCCTGAAACGATGCAAGCGACAATATCTCTCACGATGAAGGGAAGGCAATGCAATCTGCCCAGTTTAACAGAAATGATTTGATTTGAAGCAAGAGGGAACAAATTTTTAAAATATTGACAGACGTCGTCCGCGGTGCAAAAAATGGGAACCGAGAGAAAATTAAAGACAAAAAATCCAAGCAGTCAAAATCCAGAAGGCTCGAAATATGGAGAAAATCGAAAATTGAAGCATGGCTTAAAAACGAAGGTTGTTGTTAAAAAGTGGAGACGCCGAGGAAATTGGAGAAACAAACAAGAGAGCGACGAAAATTAGGACGCGTTCTCATAGGCGGGCATCTCGAGGGGAGGGCGAGGTGCAGATCGATCTCACATAATTTTCAGGAACCCATAAGTCGTTCGTAATCCTCTAGGTGGACGCATGCTGTTGGCTTCGAGGGATTTCGCGAAAGAGCAAGTGTTGTGTGGAGAGAGAAAGGAGATGAGGGAAAGAAGAGAGGAAAGGATGGGAATAGAGAGGAAAGTAAGGGGAGAGGGAAGGGAGAGAAAGAAGGGAGGAAAAGGGTCGAGGGGAGGGAGGGAAAAGGGAGAGGAAAGTATGGGATGGGGAGAGGGAAAGGAGGGAAGGAAAAGGGAGAGGGATATGAGGAAAGGAAAAGGGAGAGGTAAAGGAGGGAAGGAAAAGGGAGAGGGAAAAGAGGGAAGGAAACGGGAGAGGGAAAGGAGGGAGGGAAAGGAGGGAGGGAAACGGGAGAGGGAAAGGAGGGAGGGAAAGGAGGGAGGGAAAGGAGGGAGGGAAAGGAGGGAGGGAAAGGAGGGAGGGAAAGGAGGGAGGGAAAGGAGGGAGGGAAAGGAGGGAGGGAAAGGAGGGAGGAAAAGGAGGGAGGGAAAGGAGGGAGGGAAAGTAGGGAGGGAAAGGAGGGAGGGTAAGGAGGGAGGAAAAGGGGAGGAAAAGAAGGGAGGAAAAGGGGAGGGAAAGAAGGGAGGAAAAGGGGAGAGGGAAAGGAGGGAGGAAAAGGGGAGGGAAAGGAGGGAGGAAAAGGGGAGAGGGAAAGGAGGGAGGAAAAGGGGAGAGGAAAGCTAAGGAAAAGAGTTGAGTAAATACAGAGGAGAGGAAAGCTAAGGAAAAGAGTTGAGTAAATACAGAGGAGAGGAAAGAATTGATTGATTGGAGAAGAATGATCCGAGGTGAGCACAGTAAGGAACGCATTGCTTTGACAGACGCAAATTTACCAAATTCGAGGGAGATTATCTACATCTACACATCTTTCGTTAAATCGTCTGCCGCAATGGAATTCACGACCTTAACGACGGACGTTATTCATACGTACTGCATACGTACGTACATACTTGCATAGATACATACGTCCATACATACGTATGTAGGTACGCAATCACGTACGCACGCGCACACACACATACATACATATTACATGCATACATACATACATACATACACACACATACATTCATATTAAACGACACAAGGGATGACAGCAAGGGAGATAGGTTATGCGAGAAAATCAGAAAAGGACTAGTAAGGGACTTTAGCGTGAATTGGTTTGGGATTTGGGGAGAAGAGTGGTGGAAGGAGAAAGATGGGATCGGTGATATTGGGAAGGAGTGCGTTAAGGCGATCGTTAGAGGGTGGATGAAATAAGGTGATCAGGGGGAGAATCTCGGCTGAGAAACTGCTGTGGTAGAAACACACGTGAAAAAGAATTATAGGGAGATGCGATGAGAGACAAAACGAATAGGAAAACTGATCGATTTTAACTCGTCAGTTATCTCGATCGAAATGAAGCGAAAAGTCACTTTTCACCCACCTAAATTCGGCTACTTCTTCAATCAACTACGATATTATACAACCATATCTGAATGCGATTTTAAATTAAATAACGATGTGTCACATTGCATATGCGGATCTGGTTTCTTTAAAAGGTTCAAATTATTTTATATGTTAAATTTATCATTGTGATCAGATAGGCAGGTGAACGATACTTAATTATTAGCTGTGAATGTAGAGATGCATTAAATTTGCAGTAAAACATTTCTAGTAGATAAAATCTTATTGTCGTATTATCTTTGATCAAAGAAGAACGTAACGTAACGGCAGCAGTATTAATTTTCTGCTACAGCAACAGATAATTGCTAAATAAGATCCGATTTTTTTTATAAAACAAAGTTAAATTAATTCCGAGGAACGCTGCTTTTTACCAAAATGCGGATCTGGTTTTCCCAAACGTTTTATGGTTGTTTCAGTTATCTTAATTACCAACTGAATTCCAGCGATAAAGTGTGCTCGGTAATTCATTTTTGGCAACTATGTTGATTGTAATTTATTCTATTATACGTCCGACTAGAGAACGCAACTTTTAAAAACTGATATTGGAAAAAAATTCGGAATTATAAATTGAAATCTAACAATGGAAAAATTCTAAAATTTATCTTTTCATTAAAAGGAATAATATTGTGATCGAATCTGGTTGACTTTTTAGCGATTTTCGATCAAAATGTTATCACAACTAAAATATAAGCTATAAAATCGCAAATGAAGTAGACGAAAAGGCGAAAATCTTACGTTTGATACTATGATCGTCTCAGTGGAAGATCGCGTGAAGAGGAAAACTAGCTGTAGCCGAGAGGATATGGAGAAAGAGAAATGAGCGCAATCATTGTGTTCTTAACGCGCGTGTGTATTCGCGCATATTCCACGCATCGCGTCTAGTGCGTCATGTCCCCGCCTAGTCCTTCGCCTCCGAACACCCCTCCGCCCCCGCTTACCCCTCTGCCCCCAACCATCCCTTTGCTCCCGGCCACCCCTCCGCTCCGGGTACCGCTCCGCCCCCGACTGTCCCTCCGCCCCTGGGTGCCCCTAAGCCTCCGAGTACCCCTCTGCCCCCACCCATCTCTCCGCCACCGAACACCACGGAACGACACTCGAAAAACTCTTGACCACGAGAAAGGAAGACGCAACCCTTACTCGTAGGCGGAGAAAGATGGAGTATGGCTTCTTTACCGAACGAGAATGGAAAATCTTTTTTAAGGATTTTTTCCGCAGCGGTGGAAATAATCCATTCAAAACTTGGTCGATCCCAAGTAGTCTCACGCCACTCAATCCGGAACACTCTATGAATGGCGAGAGCTTGCGTAAGCTATCGTAGTGATCACCCAAGTGACAAATACGTTCGCCACGATCCCACGGATCACTGCTCCAACGAGATATTCTTTCGATCTTAGAATGGTTCGATAAAATCATATTTCTCTTTAAGCAAATCCGCCAATAGAGCTAAATAATTTTTATCATTTTCCAACCTATGTGCGTTCATTTCCCAGTAATCGATAACTTTTCGAGTGAATGTTCCTCCTCTTCGGAAATAATCAAAGAATATTAACAATAGATAATCTCTAACTATAAGGGTAACGCAAAAAAGAGGCGACAAAATAACTGTTACGGGAATTCCTAATAATCCGATTGAGATATTCGATTGGAGCAGACTCTTTGCTTCTTAAATTCATCAAAAAGACAATGAAACCTGCGCGAGCGAAGACTGTTGACCGCTTCACTAGTTTCCGCTTTTCTCCTCCATCCAAAAATGCTGTATTTACGATCTTGCCTATTGTACTTACCGTTTCCTATATCTTGCTGTAGTTTTTTATTGTGATATAATAGATCACAATATTGTATATTATACACTATGTAGGATTTTCGCAGGTTTTTCACACGCCCCTTCTCAGTGGGCGTTTTCCTGCATGGGTTGTACTAAGAAGAACAAGCCTGCTTTTGCCTAGGTTTTCCCCACAAACTTCAATCTGTCTTCACTTATATCTTTTTATGCGTTCTTTGCACGAAATGAACGCATATAGGGGAGGCCGTTTCCGCCAGTCCGCATGTTTAAACTCGGGAACCGCTGGACGTACTTCGATGAAATTTGGTAATTGGGAATTGTGCTATAATTTGTCGACCGATTCCAATTTTGGTTCAAATCGGAGTACAATAACGACCACTTTACATGAATACCTACATGTATTTTACAACGCCTCTTTTTCAACTCGAATACCGCAGGACGTAGTTTGACGAAATTTGGTATTGGAGAATTTTACTATAATTTGTCTGTCTCAAAGAACGCATTTGGAAACTGTGTATTCCGACATAGAGTACACCTTTCCATACTTGATATATTTTGTACATTTCAATACACTGTTTATTGTAATACTTTTATTTTTAATATGCATGATACTGACGGAGGGTTAAATGTAGGAATGGACCTTATGGCCCAAAATTCGCCCGAATAAAGACGCTTATCTATCTACAAAGATGATATTAGCCGCCGCCGCCAAAGATGAAACCCTGATTCCCATCTTTTTGTCTCTCCTACCATTGCACGATCGGTGTCCACGCATCCTCGCACCTGCGAGTCTTACGTCCTCCTCCCCCTTCCCCCCTCTGCTCCACTTCCCGTGACCCTCTTCGACCTCCCCACCTCCACTTGTGCCGCGAAAGAGAAGCTCATCGCTTCATTTCCCTTTATTAAGAAAAATGAGGGGACCGTGACCTCCGTCGTGCTCCTCGTTCCGACCTGCGAAACATTTGAGCAACGGGATGACGGATGAGAAAGGCAGACAGACGCCCTAGTCGTCCACTCTAGCCCCGCAAATAGCTTCACTCAATCTGCGCACACCTGATTCTCCTTTCGCCTCCCTCTCTTTATTCCCCTCCTTCGAAATTTCTCCTCCTCCACCTACCTCTTTCTCTCTCTCCCTTCCTCTTTCTCTCTCCCTCTATCTCTCCGTCTCTCTCTCACTTTTTCTTTCTCCCTTCTTCTCTCATTCCCCCTTTCCTTCTCTATTTCTTCCACTCTTTCTCCCTCTTTCTCTCTCCCTCTTTCTCCCTCTCTCCGTCGTCACAATCTCCTCGTGTGCAAGGGAGTGATAGAGGGGGAAGTGAATAGAAGAGAGGAGAGGGGGGAGTGAATAGGAGGAGGAAGGAAGAGGGGGGGAATGAAGGGTAAGGGAGAAGAAAAGAGCCATTTCGAATACAATGCACGGCACAGCGGAGAGCCAAGGAGAGAGCGTGATGTATTTTTTCTTCGCTGGAAAAGTCGAGAAAGGTCGCATTGAGGATTACGATGGACAAAATACAGAAAAATCGCCAAAATGTTTTTTCCGTGGTAAAAATGCCGAAACTTCGCGTTGAGGTCAAATGAACGACTTTCGTTGCGGAAATTAATGGGTTGCATATTTTGATGTGTCTAGAACGTCACGTCAAAGACCGAAAATTGTGAATTTACTGAATTACAAATGGCTCTTACAGAGAAAAGCATGCAAAATGCAAGGAGATAGGCTTTAAGAAAAAAATAACTCCTGAATTTCCTTATGTAATTATAGATGCAAAATTTAAGAGGGTCATTTCAAAAGGTTTAAAAGCTCGCTCAATGGGATAGTCACAAATAGCATATTAAATAATTTTACTGAGAAAAGGAGAAGCAAAATGAATCGATATCACAGGATAAATGCAGAACAAATACTACTTCTTTACTAAACCGTCAAAATTCATACTAAGGCTTACTTATTTGCTATCACTATGATTTAGCCATTTAAAGATTTAAAACTTGTTTCATTGTATTGCAATCGTACTATTACTGTTATTGACTTTTTCGTTAAGGCGAAATATACCATCTTATTACTTGGAGCATGATCATTGAATACTTTCATTTGCACCAGTAGGTCACGATTATAAAATTCCACGATATTTGGAAAAATTACACCTTACGAAAATTCTCATTCCTGCGTTTCTACTTTAAGATTTTAAAAGCACAAACCCGAGATAAAGAGAGAGAGAGATAGGGAGAGAAATGGTCAGATTTTGAAGACGGCACTGTGGACGCGCCATAAAGAAGACGGATGGCGGTGTTCAGATGTTTTGTGCTGGAAAGGCGATTTCGGATTCTCGGCCGATCTCATTCCAACTTCCGTTGAGTTTTTATTTTTTCATAAGGGTTAAAAAATGGCTCGTACGGGAAAATTCATCGGAATGAGCCCTTAGGGTCACCTAAAAGGGTGTAAAAATTCCCACACGTGCCCCGCGAAGCATAAGATAAAAAAGGAACGCGGTTTCTCCAACTGCCACGTTTCCACTCGCCCACTGGTTGAAGCGAAACTTCGGCGAGAGTTAGGGTTTCTCAGAGAGTTTCAAAGGGGAAACAGACAAGAGCCTCAATCCACTTCCTCTTCCCTCTAACCATTGCCTTAAGAGTGTTTTATTTTATTCGCCATTATTGTCATTATAGCTTTATTAACAATTAACTTAAAGGAGGAGATATTGGAAAACAAAAGAAATGATTTATGTGTAGATTTGGAGAAGGGAAAGTAATTATAAGTAGGAATTTTCAGCCCTTGCGTAAAAGGTGAATGAAAGGTACAAAATATGGCAATAAACGATAAGGAACAAACAGATCAATTGATTTCTTTAAAAGGAGGGAGAGTATTGACCACCTGGAAGGGAGATGATGGTGACACAACTGAGAGTGAATTCGTCCATTTCTGTCGCTTTTTATGTCCACCAACAACGAACAGAACCAAATGCTGGCATGCGAATAGTTCTACCATAATAAGGTGACGATACTGATCTCAACCGACCAACAAACAAGATTAAAAGAACTGGGTTATCTGTAGCCAAATGAGCATACGCCTGCGCATTTTGTCCCTCGGATTTCCATTAGATAAGCTTCACTTTTTCGATCCGAGTAGCGATATATAACGACAAAATAGACACGATTGTATTTACCGCTATTTCGTCAGGTCCTCCGCTCTAAACCTTTTTTCTATTGATTTTTACTGAAGGAAAAAAGATTCTTCTCTTACGTGGGATCGAGAGAGAATGACGGAAATGAATAGTCTCAGTTACACTTCAGATGCGCCTTCGCGGCGATATGATCACGTGGTCAATACGCCACCAACTGGAAAATGGCGAAAAGGAGTGAATTATATTGCACGTGGAAACCGTGTAACTGTTATCGATGTGGTATCGCTTCATTTCCAGATTCCTTATCTGCAGAAGGGAAGAAATCGCCTCCAACCGAAGATGATATGGGATGCAGTTAATGAATGAAAGTACATATTATAAATACTCGAGGCCAGAATGACAGTGAACAACAGCAATTATCAATGCTAAGGCATTGATACAGAATATCACACATACACGTATACATGTATGTCTACACAGAGGTTTCCTTTGGCGGTATGCAACGATACCCAGTATCGGAAACTTGAAATAAAAATTAAAAAATTCTTTATTAAAATAAATAGGATAACTCATTTAAGCGCTCTTTGAAAACTATCACATATTGATCGATAAAGCAAATGATTGTAGTAGGAGCGTATAAGGCAGCGTATAGAGCAGCTATTTTCAAGTGAGACCACCAGGGAATTTTATTGCGTTCACAAATTACTTCTCATTCAAACAAGAGATCCTCGACCCAGCCGCCATTTCTCATCCACCATTTGTATTAACTAGACGTCTAGAGAAGCGTTTAGAATAAACACGCAGAATTAAACATTAAGAATTAATAAAGAGAGATAGCCAGACGCCTTCCTATAAATTGCTTTAAGAAAAAATAGGAGAAAGAGACGGGTGATGTGATTCCGAGCACGAGAGCAGATTTAAAATTTTCACCACCTCCAAAAGGTAGCTGCGATTTTTGAGCGGAAAAAGGGTAGTTCAATACAGACCGGGAAGAAATACACTTGGTGTATCTAAAGCCAGATTCGTTTGAGAATTTAATAATTTGTATTATATGCAAAACAGAACTTCAGGTAAAAACATATGCGGTGCAACGCCATTTCAGTACGCACGAGTTAGAAGAAAGAATAAATACAGTGATGTGACTTCGTGCAAAGAGCTTGTGACCACAACTCGGAATGAATTAATTCGTCAACAAAAATCAATAAAAATGTTCCTTTACCGTGAGGATACTATTGGCTGCATTAAAAGTTTGTTACTGCATTGGCCAGCACAGAAAGTCTTTCACAGGTTGTGACCTCATCAAAACTTTAGCACTTGTTATTCAAGCTGATGATCGGTTATTTCGCGATATTGCTCTGAGTAACGATACTGGGCAGCAAAGAATTATAGAATTTTGAAAATAGCTCTATTTTTTAGATTCTCTCGATGAAAGTAAGGTATCATAAAAACTAATGAAATAGTCCTATGTTCTCATTTCATTGACAATGAAAAAGGTAAATTTCTGGAGAAAATTTTGATTGGTTTTTCTTAAAGAACATTCGGACGAAAGAGATGTTTATGAAGCAGTAAAATTTCGTTTAGATTAGGTGAGAATTTCATTTTTTTAATATGTTGCGTCACTGCAGATGAGACAGCAGCGATGCAGAGTTATATTTTTATTATATTTATATATTTTATTATATTTTTAGGTTGCATTGTTTTGTTCATCCGGAAGTTTTTGTGTATAAAGCTGTGTCCAAAACTATGGAAGATATTGAGGTAGTTGTTGAGAAAACCATAAACAATATTAATACATGGAGTATTCCAAAAATAATTTTATATCGCTGTGTGACCCCACCATCGAGAAACGTACTCTTCAAATAATGCAATTAGTTAGTTAACACTTTGAGTGCTAAAGAGGTATTGGTAAGTCTTCAGTGGCAGGTTCTTTCCGAGGTCGACATGCACATAGGTCTTTCACATTTCACGCAATTTTACGGTGGCAGCTGCTGCCGAGCGCCGTCCATTGTAGTTTGCAAAAATACCACTACATGGTAGATAGCGGCATATTCATGGATAAAGGGACATTTCTTTCTGTACTACTCTATAGGCTAATTTCATTGCGCCAAACTACTCGATTGTTTTTTTCTTGAGAGACTTTATAATGTGATTATTTACTTTTAGTAATGGATAAAAAAATATATAATCAGATGCAGAATTACTTGATTTCCTACAGGTTCTATAAAAAAAACCCGAAAAAATAATAAATTAATAAATTTACAGAAATGTTTTTATGAAAAAGCACATTTTAAAAATTGTTATTCCTTTTATCAAAAATTCACAAATTGATTTATAAACTATATCCGGTTAAGATGGCTGAGAGTAAATAACTAGGGGATCCGCGGGATCTTCGGCCTCGCTTAGCCCACTTATGGCTGGTGGGGAGGAATCACATGTCCAATATTATTATCGTCTTCATAGTTATCCTGAGCATCATACAGTGGGGATGTAAAATTTGGATAGAATTGAAAACGCTTCCCTCAGCAGTAAAATATTTCTCGTATATTATTCAATGCGTTCCATCTGTTTATGAAATTTTTCTTTGAGACAGCAGTTATAGTATAATGGACAAACATACAAACAAACAGACAAAGTGCACAGCGACTCAACAGGAGAGACCGCGCGAACGCAAATTGCGCGCCTCTCGAAGGCTCCCTTGTAGAGAAATTTTTATTTGACGTTTTCTTTATCGTTTGATGTTTTATGTATGTAAGCTAAATTTCGTTTTGATTGGATAAAATTGCAAATTGCGCAGCATTTATAAGGGTGGTATTCTAGAAAAACTATAAGCATTCGACTCGAAGTTATTCATGCACACGAAGTTTGGTAAAAATCAGAAAACCGAAACGACAGTTAACGTAGAACAGACAGACAGACAAAATGCACATGGACTCAACAGGTGAGACCTCGCTTCACTCGGCCAAAAAGAATTGAAAAATTAAGTACTTATTACAGGTATTTTCACTAGCTACAACAAGGTTATGAACAACCAGGTCCGCGTTTCGGCTAGAAGGTTACCTTCTTCAGAGGTAATTCACCAAAAAAAAATTCTAAAGGAGCACGCGTGTCGGTATTTTTGTTGTTGGATTTTTGGAAAAAATCTTCGGGGTTTTAATCCATGCAACACCACTCCTCCCCCCTCTGGCAATAAACCTTCCGTTCCCTTAGGTTCAAATACCTTCCCTTTCAAATTCGCACGCTCCAGACCCTCTTCGCCACGCGCACCCTCAATGGACACCCATATACAAATCCCCCTTTTCCCCTCCAATTCCTCGCACACACAAGAACAACGACAATACCAGCACGTGTTCTTATTAGAGTCTACTTTCGGTGAATTACCATTGAAGGCGGCTACATTGACGAGATACGCATCTGGTTTTTTTATAACCTTGTAGTGGTCATTTATGATACCTGATATAAGTACGTCTTCCAATTTTTCGTCATTCTCAAGTGCTCATTCTTCAACTAATGCCGTAACTGCCCGTCGAAACTGACGGGTATGTATGAATTAATTATTAAGTTAAATTAAAATTTTGATTAAAAAATCGGTACAGAATACATTGCACAAGCTTTCTCATATACTATTTATGCATTTGGTCTCACTACAATATTTTCGGATTGGAAGAAACTCCTGCTGCTACAAAAAAAATCGCGGAAAATGTCTTCTGCACGAGATTGGTATTAATATATTTATTGCCTCATCTATACAAAAATATAACTTGATAAACAGACATACTATACATAACTATCAAGCATTATGTGGATGGGCGAAAGCACATTGGTGCTGAAGCATTATTGGTGGACGAATATTGTTGAGATAACTGAAGATGGGCGTAAAAATCGTTAATTATAATGCCGCTAGACGCTATATAGTTTTATTGGAAAAATGGCTTATGCAGTATTGTTTATGACTAATGTTCTATAACCGAGTGAATTTTAATCAAAATCGTTAGAGCCATTTTTTAATAAATAAGCATTTTGTGAAAATCAACATGAATAAACTATCCTTCATTTTTGTGCTATATCGTTCATCTCTTAAAAATTTCTATTCTGGATACTTTTACACCTAAATATGAAATATCATTTGATTTTGTTGAACCATCTAGGCTCTAGGGTCTCGCACAGACGAACAGACGGCGCGGCGTGGCAAAAACAACTTTTTTTGGAATTAGGGACACCTAAAACGTGTATTTCCGCCAAAATCTCGATTTTTTTTCGCTATTACAATACTTTCTCTATATACTACGTACATATGTATGTATATATGAGAAAGTGAAAATAATGAAGCCTACTATATATGTACTAAAAAGTAAATAATAAATATAAAATTCACATCTGAATTTTCCAGAAAGTAAAAATAGTTTTGGGCATATAAAAGATGCGTGGCAAAGAAATATTAATGAAGATTCATTTGTTAAGCATTATGCTACACAACTTTTATGTCTAAAACTATTTTTACTTTCTGTACATTAAATCATTTGAATTTAGGTTTATTTTTTACTTTTTAGTGCATATAAAACGTGATTTCGTTAAAATAAATTTATATAAAATTTATTTTCCCATTTTTAAACAAAGATTAAAAACTTAGCTTTTGTAAATAATGTCCTTAAAGACCTTCGGAAATTTATAAATTTTAATCTCTGTCTGACTTCATTAATACAGTAATATCAACGAATAATGACTTTATTTATTTTCCCTACCGTCGTATTATTTATCGTAACCATGGTATTGTTTAAACATCAAAACAGCGTCAAAATAGATGAATATCAATTAACGGAATTTTTTAGAATTACTAACATGTTTTTCGTGAGAATCTCTGCTATAGAGTGAGCATTCTATCTCCTCCGTTTGAAAACCTTTCGCTGCTAGTCGGTCTTATTGTTAAATCAGCACAATTTAAATTTCCAAATCAATGAAAATGTGTTGTTTTTGTTGAAATAATTATTTTTAACTAGCTTCGCCTCTTGAAAATAATTCTGCTAATTAAAATATTTTATTACAAAAATTTTAAAAAGTTAAAAAAGTTCGAAAAACGATGTCCTAATATTAAAATATAATATTAAAATAGTATACTGACCGTCAAAGATGACGGGTTAAAATAAAAAACGGAATTTAAATATTTAACTGACAATAAATTATCATCATCATTGATTTCATTTCTCCCAGCAGTAGGTTGTAAAGACAAATCAATTTTGAGGTTGGGGAGGGGAAGCTTTGGGACAACAATATGAGCTCAAGTTTTGACAACTACAATGCCGTCAAAGCAGTAATCGTTAAAATGGCAAGATTTCCCCAAATATGTCTTCCTTGGAGTCGAACCCAGGACTTTTTTCAAGATTTGTTTTCGTAATCACCGTAAAATATGTGAATCGAGCATTCCTGCCAAATTTCGAACATTTATCTCGATCCTTTATCGAGTTATTCGCATCTTTATAGCAGAAGCTTAACAGACAGCGACGGATCGCGAAAACTATTTAGGAGATTATTCAAATTTCGAACCTCTTGTGAAATGTGCAGCAATAGTTTGGTTATTTTTATTATATTCTTTACTAGTGTCATTATCCTAAAAAATATTTTCGGAGGAATTAAAAAATTAATAAATTCGTTATTTTAAAGTTCCTTTTAAAAAACATTTTCCCCTAACCCTAGGAGTCCGTCAAATCTGAGCATCGGTACTTTTTTTCTAGAAAAAATGTCTACGTATTATTTAATGAATCATTACCGAGTACGGCTAGTTTGTATTTGAAATATGTGCACTAGTGTGTAGCCTACGTCTATACATATATTATTGATAAAAGCTATAATATGAATTCGCTTATTCTTTTACGGGTGTCCTATTTCGTCTGATGGGAAACATGCGGTGGAATGTGTTGGAAGTAAGATTTGTCTCCTCCGTATCAAATCGCATGCGCTCCGCCTAATACTAGTTGCGTACTTCATATGAACCCACGAAAATCCGCACTCTAGGCACTGATTGTAATTAGTTTGAAATTGTATATTTCTAAATATTTTTAATATATTTTAATATTTCTAATATAATTTATGAGTACTTTATTTGTAAAATTGGAATTTTAGAATTATATACTATGTTTTCCTTGCCACCTGGCCGGCTGACCAAATTGCAATGTTTTTTAAATAAATATTGTTCAAGACTTCAAACCCTAAAACGCGTAGCAGAAAATCATCTTCTCTGCGCATTTTAGATTCATTAGAAAACAATATACAACTGCTTCCTTTCAAAAATATTGCTGGAATATTTCGCCTCCTGCGTTATTATATCAAATTTGATGATAAAACGTAAAGGAAAAATCAGGCCAAATTCAATCGATATAAAAGGCGCCGTCCAATCGAGATACGACCATAAAGTGTAATACTTGACGAGATAAACTCGCCAGTAGAGATATTAAAAAGAAAGAGAGACCTTGGAAGGAGATATTATATTATCTGTGCAATAGAGGGGAAACAATAGGAAGTAAACCGTTTGCCTGAAATTAAGATAATTACGAAGAAAAGGTGGCGCATTCCAGATGGCGACGAGAAATTTGGTTTTCCCGATTTCTAAGAAAAAGACGCCTCGTGTACCGGAGCGATGGCAGCGAACAGTGGCGCAGACGCGTCCTCCGAGCGTTCGTTTGTCGCGTTCGACGACACTTGAACATTGACAGGATACCGACAACAGAAACACGCCGCAAAATTTCTCACAACTGATGTTTAATGGTAGATATACAACAGCGAGGCTTTCTTTGATAATATTTACCTGAATGACGGAAAGAAGAGGAAAAAGAGTGCCCGTGAAAGAAATTCAGAAGGATTTGATCCTTCACCTCGCAATAGGGAAACCTATTAACCCCATCGATCAAAATGCAACGCTGGGGAATTCGAAAACATTTTGTTTTGGGAACATTTGTCCCGTTCGCACCAAGTGATACTTCAAATGCTAGCCAAGTTTCTTGGTAGAGCTACTACAAGGGCATTTTTGGAAATCCGGAGATATCCCATCGGTTTCAGCAATAAGACCTGCCAACGTGGCGAATTTCAGATCTGTAACCCGTCTACGAGTATTTTAGGATTTAGATAATCAGGTTCCAGCACCTTCCTATGATTTAAAAATGTGTAATACACAAACACATATAAACACATAATGCCGCAGCACTATGAATATCGTATGAGGGAGGCCGGTGGTGTAGTGGTTAGTGTTGGCCCCACCCTGATCTGCTAAAAGCGACACCAGGTTCGAATCCTGTAGGATTTTTCCCGAGGACACCTATTTGTGCATGTTGGAACTAAGGAGACGAGGACGAGAAAAAGATAAATGAGAAACGCGCTCAAATCAATACTTCGTCCTTCGGAAGGGACGTTAAGCCGTTGGCCCCCTTGGTGCTCTTCGTTAAGAGCAGGCTAAAAGTCGGCACCAGGTTTCTCTCCTCCCTTGAAATCTAGCTATTCATTGCACTACCTCTTAGATACCCAATGCGCGTAAAACATAATTAATATCGTAGGATTTTTTTCACTTTAAATTGTTCTGTTTAAATACTGAAAGCTTTTCCTCCGAACCCCTTGAGTTAAGAAAGATGAGGCGAAATCTCTTTCGGTCTGCGCGTGAAAGGGGAAATGTTGACGACTCGTCCGAAGGAATGGGATTTGCATTCGATCATCGCTTTGCTCTCCTCCTGCAATCTTGAACGAACTCGTCCAAACGAACGAACGCGTTCGCACCGAAAAAGGCGCTGTCCTTGCCTCTCCTTGGGTGGTCCCGAAAAGCACTTTCGCGCAAGAGTAGCCACGACTCGGCGATTATTTTCCGCGCGACTATTGCCGCCGCGACGACGACCCTCGCCCGACAAGATTTCCGCTGATCATGTCGCAGAATGCGCGGAGAATTCCTGAAGGTCCTTATTTTCGCTCGTCAACTGACGGAATGGAAGATGCGTTACTAAAAATATATTTATATGCGTCGTTCGTTTTCTTTTTCCAAGAGGGGTTCGGATAGAATGTGACATACGACGAATATATTGACGAATTCGAAGAAAAGAATCAACGACGTGATGGTGACTAATTCGCTAAGATGAATACATTTAACGTGCTTAGTTTTAGAATCTAAACCAAACTCGGGCTTTCGATGAGATAATTTTTCAGTTTTTTCGGTGAATGCGATAATTCGCATATTTCAGAATGAAATGAAAATGTAAGTAATAAATAAGAAGGAAATAATTCCGAGGGAAAACTCTCCAGAACAAGAGTGTCCAACCATTTCGCGTGAGGAGACACACTCCAGTTTTTTTCAATGAGCAAATTTACCTTACTACACATCAAAACAATAAAAAGTTTGCATTTTCTAATTAAACTTCAAATGAGATGATCAATTTATTATATTGCTTTCTCGTCACTACATTGTACACTGATTCAGCGAAATATAGGAACTTGTTTTTGCTTACACAAATAGACATTGTCTGCCCGAATACTTGATATAGCGACGCGGAGTATTCTGAGTGAAATACTTAACTTTTTCTGTTATCAATAAATTCATTAATGTCGCCATGGGTTGCCACTTACAATTAGATATTACATACTGTGCTCAAACCATATCAGAAATCTGATTGCACAATCACCATCAACGCTATTGATTACATACGGATTATTTACTTTTGTGTAATGCTGCACGATACTATTTCTTCGTGCAAGACAAGAAAAATCCCGAAAAAAACCTGGGATTGTCTGTCACATGTCTTCCAGCAAGAAAGTACGAAAATCGTGGATTTAGGGCAAAAAATTTGAATTGGCCATCATTCTAAAGCAAAAAAATTAGCACTATCAAAGGTGTAAGCTCCGATAATAGTGTCAATGATCAGGTTGGTGGAGGGAGAGAGAGAGAGAGAGAGGGACTGATGTGTGTGTACATGAGGATAGAGAAGTAATCACTGGTAGCGGTAGAAAAACTCAGTTAAGGTAAAAATACTTTGATATTTATGTCTGAAGCGGATGCGTTTCAATATTGATGGTCCCTGCCGCTGTCAGAAGACAAAAATGTGTGACATACGGGCAGGGGCAGATACAGGGCTAGGCGACCGCCTAGGGCCCCGCACCTCATAGGGGCCTCGCGCCTAGCCCCCAAAGACAAACTAGGAAGAGAGTAAAGAGAAATTGTCAAAGTTATAAGGTTTTTCGATGTGTTAAAGATGAAGTCGAACGGTGAAATGAAATAGACCTCAACTAGCCCATCTCTCACTTGGAAATCCTGAATCAAAACAGAAATTTAATTATACTGCTCTTTTATTGACGTAAACTGTACGTCGGATGCCATGATGTGAAGTTCTCGCCAGATGTACAATCTATCGTGCATCGGAAGGCGTTGAGTTAATAGGTAGCAGCTTAATATTAGAAGTGAAAGAAATGTTTGCAGAGTGAAAAGTCCCAGTACAAAGAAATAGTCATGCATTTTAGATGATGAAGACGATCGTTGTAAAAGAGAACTGGCATGTTCGAGGACTTGATCAGTCGGACTTCGCTGGGCCTCATAGATGGTTCGTAGTTCCCGTGAATCGCCAATAGCTAAGTGGCGTTATCGCAGGGCATTTTATTGTATTCGTGAATCATTATCATAACTAACGTCGTTATTTTAATCTGACTAAAATATTTAGTTTATCGTTATTATATTAAGAAGAATAATTAACCCCATTTAAGTATTAAAATGTCAGGAAGAGATTGGGATAAAGATAGAAAGTTTGAATCAAGAGTATTTAAAAGAAACAAAGCGTGCTCTTTTGGAAGAGTCACAAAAAAAGTGTAAAGGATCTTTGAAGAAATTTTTCAAGGAGTGCAGTGAAAAAAGTGATTCTAGTTGCAGTTTTAGTGAAAAAATGAAAATCGTATTTATGTTAACTGTGAAAGTAGAAATGAAAATCTTGAAGACACCAACATAACTGTGCAAACTTGAGCTGAAACAGGTGTAATTATTCAAAATAGCCCAAAATGGTGTGATGATAATGATAGTAGTGCTCCGTCAACTTCTACACTTCTACGTCAGCAGAATTGGTTGCTGTTGGGGAACATCCTAGAGTATTCGCCAATTATAGTGATCCTGGGGAGTAGATTTTTCCTTTGACCCATAAGCAATTGAGCAATATGGTTCGGAAAGGTCCGATTCGCATCTTAAGAGAAAATGATGACTTTCCATTAGATGATAAAAACCAACATTTTTAGTTCATTTTACTACAATCATGTATTAAGCAATGGTGAAAAGCATCTCCTAACACCTAAGAGTAGAGAATCGCCGTTGTAAATAAGTGAAGATTTTTTAGACGGATTCGATGTGAAATTGCTAGTTGTAGAATTAAGAACCATAGCCCAATGTAGTTACTACAGAGAACCAACTGCCACTAATCCATTTGAAGACTGGTTCACGATCGACATCAGAAGCTGTAAGTGTATACATAAATAAATAATTCAAAATTTGTTTGCATATTGTTAAATTAAAATATAAACTCGCATTCAAAAATCTTAAGTCGTGGGCCTCGCAAACTACATTCGCCTAGGGGCCCCGCATCCTCTAAGTCCGCCTCTGCATGCGAAGTTCGGCGTGGAATTTCCACTCTTGAATCCAAGGTGTTTGCGTATAGTGGGAACAAATTAAGGATTGACAAAATAAAAACCTCTTACTTTCCTTAAAAGACTCTAGTTTGGATTAACTACCTGTAAAAATTAATGTTATTTATTTCCTATCTCCTTTCACCATTATTTCCAAATTACAAGAAACGAGCAAACGTGACCCTGTTAAGGTAACGAAATGCCTCACCATATAGTGAGATTATGCTAAGTGAAAGCAAAAAGAAAAATCTGGAAACATTGAAGTGTGGATTAATTATGAATTTATTACTTTTCAAATAAAAATTTTCTTAAAAGTAATAAACTGCATCGCCATTTAACATTCATAAAATATCTTTTTTAATTTTATATGTTACTTACATAACAGAAAACAAACAAACGTTTCAAATAATTTATTTACTTGGGAATGCAACCACGCTTTAACAAAGGTGCCTAATATCCTTACGTGTGCCTGAAATGCCCCCTGTGTGAAGTAAGTTTAAAGTCCTCGCCGAAACCCTATAAGTCTTCAAGAAATCTAGAGAGAAGAAATCCTTAATGCATTCGTTCCGATGCGAACTAAAGGCTGTTAAAATTTCAATACTTTTATCCTTAGCGGATGGATTGAAATAAGTCAGTAAATTTTCGAGAATTCTTTCTTCGCTATAACTCGCCTCTCCCTTCCTCTCCCTCTCCCTTTATCTCTCTTTCTATCTATCTTTCCCTCTCTCTCTCTTTCTCTATTCTTTCCACCCTACCTTTCTCTCTCCTTTCTTTCGTCCCTTCTCTCTACCATCCACCCTCCCTTCTCTCTCCCTTCCTCTCTCACTTTCTTTCTCACTTTCTCTCTACCTCGCCTTCCTCCCTCTACCCCCCACTATACCTTTATTCATTGGAACCAAGAGAGAGTGGCATTATAGAACTTCCTTTAAAATGCAAATCAAAGCAAAGTGGACCTTGCTTCTGCGCGCGCGAAGCCGAAATTTATTTACGAACCAGAAAATAAATAAGAAACAAACGCATCGTCTCCGGCGCGATTATGGTACATGAAAGAAGCTCCTCGGAATTTTAAGCTTCCGAATTTCAACTGCTTTAACAGAGAGGGGGGGGGGTAATTCTGCATCATTTAGAAAGATTAAAGAGAGCTCGACCGTAAAGAGGCAGAGATATCGCGACTTTAAAGAGGCATACGAGAGAGAGAGAGAGAGAGACTTGGCTTATCATTGGCGTGCACCACCCATTTGCACGTCGCCCTCTTCGTCAGCTCCCCGTCCGAGGTCTCGCACTGACGTCACGAGGTTGGCAACGCCGTTTTAGGTCGGGATAGATAGGGTAGGGGAGTCATCCCCCGGGATAAAATAAATCACTAAAACGAAGAGTAAAAGCTAGTACGAGTATCACAATAGCCCTTTTCATGTCGTTTTATAGCGATGTATTATTTAAAGATTTTTAAATTTGCAAGCTCAAAGTATTTTGAATAATCAAAGCCATAAGCTACTCACCATATCATATTTTCTGCTTCTTCGATTTCAAATGTTTGTTCTCGAACGGAAAATAAATTCTTTTAACAATGAGAATACACTACAATATTTTGGTCATGGGCACGTCCGTTAGCCGATTTTAAAGTTTTCGCCAACGACTGCAACCAATGGAACGCTTTTATTAATCTTAGAACGAATAAGTTTAAACGACTGGCAGTTAAGTATGGAGCGAAGTTTCCTTCTTTACTCTCCAGCATGTCAATACATACATTCGGAATACGTTTAGTGCCATAATTCAATCGCGCACTGAGCCATTAACATTAAGTATAGCGTAGCTACATCAAAGAATTTCTGCCTGAGAGATTAGGCAGTTGATATTCCTTTCGCCTAATACGGTTGTCGTGCAGAAGAATATTTTTTGAATGCGAAATATCGACCAAGGATAACGCATTGAAGTGGGCATGGAGTAGCTTAGGAGCGCTATTTATTGTGTTAGATAAGGTTTTCTATTAATTAATGAAGCAATTTTTACTTACTCCATGCGTAGTGCAGGGGAACGTATTGTTTTCATGAAAAAAATCTATTTCGAGATTTCAACGGAAATACAAGTTTTGAAGTTCCTTGAACACGTTTTTTCCATTTTATCGTTGATGTCTGTGTATGTGAGTTTTTTGTGGAAACTCTAACTCAAAAACTAATAATCAGGTCAACGCGAAATTTTATATTTAACATTTTTATACGATGTTACAAGAGTTGATAAGTTTTTGGTAAAAATCGGTCGAACAGAAAGGGGTGTTTAATTTTGTCATATCTGTTTTTTGAAATATTTGCTTTAATATTTGATATATATAAATATGTAAAAAGGTACTTGGATAAAAGTTGTAGAAATTTTAATTTTCAAAAACCTTTGAAACATTTTCCCAAATAATGCATTGTTTAAGAGATATCTTAAAAACTATATATTTTATCTGCCACAACCACACCACCTACCGGCGACTATTGTAAATACTTGACGCTTACAATTAGTTACGTCTTAGCAACGCTCCTTTTTATTTTCTTAATTGTTGGAGCTTCGTGGATTTATCCAATAACAGAAGGCTATGGTTTTAGTTTATTTCTGTTCTTTGTAAAGTCTACATTTTTCTCGCAGTTCCTTAAAATATTTATTATCATTTAACCTAGTCGGAATTTTTAGAAATATTACAGGCATGGAGAAACTTATGTGGTGGCCATATCAGATTTTACATTTATCGATTCCGTGATTTATTCGAATTACATCATAAAGAAGTATTATAAGCTTCGTGTTGATTATTGGACAGTGGCAGATCCAATGAGGAGGGGGGGTCGACCTCCTCCCCTTGGATGATCCCATTGCCCTCCACTGGATGCATTCTTAAATTTATTTCACGCATAATTCCTCTATTCTATTCCACATATTAGGTCCTTACGGTAAAGGAAAGAAAGACTCTGATAGTGGTAGGAATTTCCAAACTAGAGGGTCGTCGGTAGAGGCGGATTTAGAGAGGGGGTTGGGATGATCGCATTGAGAAGTTTCCAGATCCTCCCCAGTTGTATTTTCTCTCTGTCATGTATTTTTCATGTACTTCGATTCGACATAAATACGCCACTAAGAGAAATTTAAGTGCAAACCAAACAAGGCTTTGGCGTAGTTTAAAAAAACCAGCAATTAGCTTTCGGAGAAAAATATGTTTACTAATTTTCGCTTCACTTACGCTATTTCACTTGCAAACTACGAAGAATTATCCCTTGAAATCTATGAGCGTCCACATTTCATACGATGAAAAAAAGAGCAGATAAAAATAACAATAAGAATTTTCAGTGGGTCAAACTGCTAACCTAGAAAAAAGTTCAAGTCTGAAAGGAATCAATACAAACATTTGAAATTGAGAGTTATTATTTCGAAAAAGTACTTTGTGTCAAAGACTTTAATTGTTCTCAGCAATTAAGGTAGAGTTAACTACATTCATGAGCTCATTGTGGCTGGTACGGATTGTTCTACTTCCAACCCCACGTAAATCCTTAGACGCCGTCCCTCCGGCTTTAATGGTGCTGCAAACTCAAAGAATAGCCTTAAGAGTGCCGAAAGCTCCTCCAAAATTAACAAAGGCTTTAGACAAAATGTCTGACGATAGTCGAATGATCCGAGATGTAAGCAAAAAACGTTCAGCGAACCTAAACGCCGAGTCCATTGCAGAAAGGTTCGCTAAAATTCGTCCGGAAGTACGACTTGGGAACGCAAAGCAAGTCACAAGAGAAGCGTCTCAAGCGAAACTCATCCCCATGACGCCTGTTTCAGAGATGATGATCGGTACGAGTTTATCTTCGGCCAAATTTCTAACGGGCTAGCAACTCACGTACCCACGAATACGCCCAAAACAATTTATTCAATTCCCACATGATATTCCATTCCGCCTCCTAAAATGAATTTGAAATTAAACTCGTGCGCATTAAAGGAGAATGTGATCGATGACCGCGGCAAGGAAACAATGGACTCAAACGAAACGGCGTATCGTAAGAGGGCGAGGAGGTTGGGTGCGGCACGAAGGGCGAGGCTCTCTCCCTGCTATCCGATGGCAAAAATACCTTCACGAAGACGATTTTCGAGGAATATTCTGGACGATAACTAACCTCCAGACGCCTTCGTCCCGAAATAAAGACAAAAAAGAGGATATTGGATGTGGAAAAAAAACGCCTCGCCCTCTCGTATGCGGGCGAAGGGTTTATAAGGCATTTGGTTTTGCGCGTAATGGCGCACCGGATTGCGAGGCTCGATGGCGTTTATAAATACTTTGGGAAAACCGGTTCTCCGGCGACGGTTTTAAACGCCTTGATTGCCGTTCAGTGGATTAACCTCCCTCCGCCAAAACGTTTGGATCCTAAGCGAATAATTCGCCATTTCTTTCGAAATTGCGCGAGTAACTTATTGTTAGACGAGGAGCATTCATTTCTCCCCGCAGGGATAGAGAAAACTCATCAACTCCATGTGTTCTAATCCGGCGGAAAGGTTGCGACTTTTGTTCGATGCGATAGGATACAAACGTAAATACTCCGAAGGTTTTAATAGTTGCGTTTTAAAGCAAATGCTTATTCTTCTCTAAGGAAATAAGCTAGAGGAAACTAACAAGACTTATCAATGGCTATCTTTGGATGCTGGAGGCGAAACGTGGAAAATTACCGATCATTTTTCGAAATCTAACGCGAAGAAATTTCATCTCCAAAAGAATGCCATTTCAAAATTCCAATCACATAACCAATTATCGGAATACTGGATTTCCGGTGGCAAAATTATGAGGGAGTTATTTTAGCCGCGAGAGAATTGGAGCGATTCTTAACATTCAAGGAGCAAGCGACTCGGAACGCGACCTTGAGAGCAATGAGGCTAGACTATGACTAGGTGTGAGATGATCATAAGGGCGTTTTTATAGAGCCGCAATGAATCTCTTAGCACCCACTTGTGAAGATATTTAACAATTCACGTCATTTACGAGGAGGCTTTTTAACCATTCATTTCACGAGCCTTAAGTCGGCTGTATTTACGAACCCTTATTTTTTAGGGATAAGGCTCCAATGACAAAACGCAAAGTGGTGCTGCTTAAAAAAAAACTCGTATCAGCTGAAAGCATCGAGAGAGAGTAAAGTGTCCATTATTGTTAGCGTTTACGGAGATGATTCCCCTTCCCCTTCTAAATAATTTACGCAAAACTCGTTTCACACTAAATTATTTTTGATGGCGTCTCTAAAGAGCTAACCGAGGATAAAATTTAAGCCTAACTTTGCGTTGTTTTGACCGTTACGCACAGGTCAAACGAAGGGTCTTCCGCACCGGTTCTATCGTGAACGAATGAAATTTAAAGACGGGCAAAAATTGAGATTTCGTCCCATGCATGGCGTCGACTTGACTTGGAATTTTTATTTTCCTAGTAGCAAGCAAAGGGTCACTCTCGAAAGAATCCATTAAAAGGTCGAGCGTTTTGTCACTTCGAGCTGTTGTGGACCGTAAAGACGTGAAAAAAGAGCGTGAGAAAGTCTCCCGCGGCTCGTGAGAGGCCTCCTTTTGAGGTCAACCAACTTACATCGGCCGAGGAGACGGGTTTTTTAGTCTCTGGATGCGGTGGAAGGGAGGGACACGGACATGCTTTTTTGTGTAAACCCAGGGAAAAAAATTGCGAAGGTGTGTCTAGACAAGGAGCTCGACACAATCATTCTTTCTTTTGCATGAGGCTGCGGAGGGAAACACGACGAAGTTGATATCGAATTAAAGATAAATAAGCGGTCACGTCGTAGTCGTTCTATGTTGTGCTGCCTGGATGTGTGTGTGTGTGCGGGAGGGAGATGTGAACAATTTATGAAAATAGGCAAATAGGTTCTCTCGAGCAAGGAAATGGCTTTTTTCAAAGATACTTATTTAATAAATGAAAAGGGAGTAGAGAAAAATTATAGAAAAAGGCATAGTAGAAAATAACAGAGAGACAAATGTTTATTGCAGAGAAAATCTTGAGGAAATGGAGAAGCGAGAGAATGCTGAGGGATGAATATATAGATATTACACAAGAAGCAGGATATTTTGCGGAAAACACAGATCCGAACAGTTCTTAGGGAAAATCCAACAGTTGCATCGAAGAAGGCAGAAATCGCTCTAAGAGTCTATGTTGTTACAAAGAATGCATTTTAATTTCAGAAAAAGAAGCATTCAGGAGAATCTGCCTACTTTTTAATGAGTCCATGCCTTGACGTGTGCAAGGGAGCGTAGATTCGTCGCAATTAATGTTTTGTAAGCTCAGAATAATCGAAATTTCCAAACAATAACTTAAACGAAATTTAACCAAAATCAGCCCATACAATTTGATCGAAAAGAGATTGCTCGCGTGGTGCTAAACAGATAAAGTTCTAAAAAGAAATAGAAAGAAGAATATGTTCGGGGAGAAGAAGACAAATTGAAAGAAGAAATAGAATGGAAAAAGAGATGAGAAAGAAAGGAAAAGGCACAAAAAATAGTGAGAGGTGAGAATATTGGGATAATAAGATGAAGAGAGAGAGAGAGACGGATGCTTCCCTCGGCGAACAGTGACAGGAGAGAAATCCTTTTGAGGCGAGAGTCATATGACTAGGGCCATAAACATGAGAAGAGAGACGAAACTTGGAAGAAGCGAGATTTAAAGTTGTCGTGGGAACAGGTGCGAATTGGTTAACGAATCCGCAAAAAGGTAGGAGAAAATGGAAGAGAACGAGGTCCCGAGAAATAGGCGGAAGGAAGAATAGACTATTTTAAGGAAAGGAGGAGAAGGATCCTGAACGGAATCAAAGATTGGAGGGAGGGACGAGGGAAGTGATGCGAACAATAATAAGGGAGCATATACACATGCAGAAAATCTGGATGCTCTATCCGGGATAGAATATCCTGAGAATAAGTAGGGCAGGGTAATTATAAATGACATCAATTCGATAAAAGGTAAGTTTTTTTTGCAACGATCTGAAACAGAATCGTAACGTTCATAAAATAAAAATTTAACGATAAAAAACAACTAAAAGTTCCTTTCGTTTTCGCATAAAGCGATACAAAAGAACGCCATCGATAAACAAGCAGGCACCGATCCCAATGGCCTAATCCCGGCTAATAATGCAAACAGCCTCATGCGATGGGAGCATTTCCTTCGAAGCGACTGATTCGTTTAAGAGCCGAGGAGGGGAAAAAAGGATATCGAGAAGGATAGAAACGCTGGAGGAGGTTATTAGGAGACGATGGCGATGGATGAGAGCGGTTCGCCGATCGATTACCGTCCAATCCGCCGTCCCTAACGCACATAACGGTTCAGGGAGCTCGAAACGGTACGAAGATGATTCGCGAAAAATACAGGAAACGAGAAGAGTGATGGGTGGCGATAAAAAGCAAGACGTGGGAGAGAGAGAGCGAAATGGAGGAAGAGGGGAGAGAAGACAAGGAAGGGAGAAGGTGAGAAAGAGAATGAGAGAGGGGCGGTTGATAGGAGAACATACTAGCTCGTCAGCTTCCCCGTATTAACATCTCATGCAGCGGCGGATTTGTGTACCATTATATGGGTGGAAGCAATTGGCAAAAAGTGACAATATGAAAAGGAATTTTCATAAATAACTTTTTTATACATGATATATAATGATGATTGTTCATTTTCTATTGTAATTTATACTAACGGACACTTTTATTGCATTTATTGTAATTCGAGAAAACGATTATCTCTTATGCAAGGTGTTCCCGTACGTGCGCATGCGCAGTTTGAAATTTGAATCATAAATCCGACAAGAATACAAGACGTGGGTGAAAATAGTAAAAATGTCATAAAAATATGCGATAAAAGATGGATTCCAACTATTTTCACTTGAAGTATAGATGGAGGTAAGCTTAGGATCGCTGCATTTCTCGAAGTACGCGAAACGCGAAGGAATAGATGGAGAGAGTGGGGGAGGTAACGAGGGAGGGAGAGAGAGGGGGGCTGGAAGGAGGGGATGAGGGAAGAGAGAGGTAAGGGGAAATGGAAATATGGAAATAATAGGGGACGATGGGAAGGGAGTAGGGGATGTAGTTAAAAATACGTTGACCTGGAATGAGGAAAGAGAAGGCGAAGGGAGAATGGGAAGTAGAAGGAAGAAGGGGAAAGGTAGGAAGAGAGGATTTAGGTGTACAGTACGGCGAGAGAGCGAGGGATATCGAAAAAATAGGTATGAGAGGAAGACGAAGAGAGAGAGAGAGGGCAGAAAAGAGTGGAAAAGGGTGAGAGGAGTGGGAGAGAAACGGAGGGAGTGGAACGAGAGACTGTATCGCGAGGAAAGAGGAAAGGCAGTCAAAGAAACAGAATAAAATGAATATGGTCGCGAAGCGTTTTTTTTTTCAAAGGAAGATAGAAGGGGAGAAGAGAGGTGTTGTGGAGGGGATGGAAGGATAGAGATAGAGGATGCGTTTCTTTCGCTGGCAATGGACACTCGACCACATCTACGGAAAGAATGGGGACAGACCAACATACCCCATTATTCTCCATCTCCCCCCCTCGCCTCTTTTGTCTCTTTCGCTCTCTTCCTTTTTTCAAAATCTCCACATCTAACGCTCTCCCCTGGAACGACTCCTCTTCCAAAGGGAGGCTACTGGAACAGTCGATCAAGACGGATTCAGAGGGACATGATCTCCTATCAAATATTTCTCGAGAAAATGTCCGATTTGAACCCTCGTTGGGACAATATTTTTACCTCAAAAATGTAAGAAATAACTGGATATTTTGCCTCGACAAATATGATAAATCCATTCGCCATGTTTATGATTTATTCTTAAAAGTTGAGAATGGATAACCTACTTTCTTACCTTATGACAATACTTCTGTGACTTTAGCCTTGTTTTTTTAACCAAAATTCTATTAGAGTAATTTATGAAACAATAATACGTAATACAGTTTCTTTTTCTAGATAATTACAAATAGGCTTAACTAAAAACCTGCATCACTTTAGAAACGTTTCGGGCAAATTGTTATAGGTAATCAGAAAGTTTAACCAATACTTAGGCTTAAATACAAAATGGATGAAAATGTAAGTTATAGTTAGAGATGTAGTGGCAATATTGCTTCAAAATTTAAATGGGGAATCTTAAATATTTTAGTCTCTGCCGAGTTAAAATGGAACAAGCACGAAATTAGTAGCGCCACATATCGTTTTCACCACCTAAGAGATTTCTCTATTGTCGAGTAGAAGACGCATATAGCTAAAATATTTGATTAGATCCTTTTGGACTCGCTCAAGTTTCGTGGAGTGAATGTTGGATCGTGAAGAATCCACGGAGGCGGTCGGCGCGGAGAGAATTATAGTGAAAGTAAAAAGAAGTTGGAGAAGAGAACAGAGGGCGAGAGGAGAGGAGGGAGAGAGGAGAGGAGGGAGACAGGAGATGAGGGAGAGAGGAGATGAGGTAGAGAGATGAGGGAGAGAGGAGATGAGGGAGAGAGATGAGGGAGAGAGGAGAGGAAAGAGAGAGGAGAGGAGGGAGAGAGGAGAGGAGGGCGATAGGAGATGAGGGAGAGAGGAGAGGAGGGAGAGAGGAGAGAAGGGAGAAAGGATGAGGGAGGGAGGCGGGAGAAAGGAGATAAAAAGATAGGAAAAGGGAAAGGGGGAAAAGGAGGGAGATAGGTGAAGAGGTAGGGGAGAGGGAGAGAGGAGATGGAGAAAAGAGGGAGGAAAAGGGAGAGAGGTGATGAGGGAAAAGCAGGGAGAGAGGTGATGAGGGAAAAGCAGGGAGAGAAGAGATGAGGGAGAAAGGAGGAGCGAGAGAGGAGAGAGGGGTGAGTGAGAAAGAGAGATCTCCGCCAAGTAGACAAAAAAAGGGAACTAGAGAAGTGGGCGGGATAAAAAAAGGCGGGAGAGTGATGGGAGGAGAGAGTAGGCGAGGGAAGTGGGGAACTTGGGAGAAGAGAGAAGTTGGTGGACCTCGGGAAAAGGAATGCGAGGAGCGGAGGGGACGGTGAGTGGCAGGGGGTGCGGGAGTATTTAGGGACAAAGAGAGATTTATAGGGAAAGGGATTAGGGACGAGAATAAACCGGGAAATGGCACGGAGAGGGACGGATGGAATTAAACGGGAATCGACTCCTCAAAGCGAGTTGTATTCCTCTACGACGCCCGTTAATTTCTTTTTCGAATCCTCGCGATAAAAATAACCGATGCAATTTGAGCGCTGCCAGTGTGTGTGGGCGCGTGCGGCAATCTCTCGGTCTAATAACATTGGAGCCTTAGCATTTTTTTTCGCCGAAAGATTTCATTGGAAAGAAAATGATTCGAGCCGTCGCGCAATAATAGTCGATAACGTTAAGTTAACACGCGAAACGTCAAAAGGATATACTTATGCTAAATGTAATACGTTCGTTCAACGCGCGGATTTCTTTAGGAAGCAATAGCTACCAAAGCGAATTACAGCCACGAAAGATACCCGAGAGACAGAAATAGGATTGTAGCCATAAAACGGTCAAATAAACCACACGCCGAGTTCACTAAGCCATTAACGGGCCACAATGTCCTTCCACCGTTTATTAGATTCAATCCATAACGTTTCTATAAGTCATTTTAAGATTTATGTGTTTTAGAAAGCCAAAAAATTGTCTTAAAATGTTATAAGGAAAACAAATAATATAAAAAGCAGAAAGATTGACTACGGAACATTACTGACAAGTGAGCGAGTATTACGGAGCAATATATTCAGAAATTCTGGTGAACAGAGGACGTAGTGCAGATACAGATGTGCGCCCAAAATTTGCGGAGCATTCATGATGAGGTTAACCATACTTTAAAATATTTTCCGAATGATATGCTCACATAGAAAATGCCTACAAATAAAAACTGTGAAATAAAACGCACTTAACATTAAATATCATCTCAACTTCCTGGCGTAGCTTGGTGGAATAATTCCATATTAATAAATAAAATTTTTTAAATGTATACGCTCATTTCTCCTGAATAGATAGATGCGTACATGTCGAATCTGATAATTGGTTTTATTCTCTTTCAATGAGATTTTTATAAATTTAAATACTGGATTTCTTCAGTAGCTGTTACCTATGTAAGATGCTTACTAGTTTTCGTACCACTTCATCCTTCATTTACACATTGGTCTTGGGCTCTAAAGGCTTGTTTGTTATCCAGAAGTACGAATTTTATGAAGAACTTTCCTCCGGGGCACATATACCCAACTGGTGGGGCATCTCTTCTTTAACGACGGAAGAGAAGGCCAAAAACTGTTCACTTTCTTTATTTTGAAATAAAGCGAGACAAGTAATCAGCGCCGTAACTAGGGCGGGGCAAGTGGGGTATCTCTCCCGGGCGTAACTAAAGAAGGGGCGCAAACATTGTTAAAGGCAAGTTGTGCATGTCACAAGGAAAGGGGAGATTTCACTACTAAACTTCTTACAGACATTACGCACAGCAGAAACTATAAATTTCGGTGATGTTAATGATGATTTTGCTGCATTAAAATCACATAGAATAACTCTTTAATATTAAAATATTTATACTTTCTGTATTTAAATTATGTACATTTATAATAAAAATACATCATTTATAGTTTATTTTTATTTATTAATTGTTCGTCCTAAATTCATATAAGTATTAGAGAATTTTTTTATGGAAGGAGCGCGTATTTGGTGGTTTGCCCCGGGTGCTAGCAGAGCTAGCTACAGCGCTGCAAATAATCAATTGCAAGTATTTTGCGATAAGTGTCTTAAGCGCGTTTAAAGAATGAAGTGATGAATTAAACTTGAGTCGTTATTTTTCCTTAAATATATTTTCTTAGAAGGGCCATCTTTCTTAAAATTACTCTATAATCGCCTGGGTCTTCCACGTCTTCGCCACTCATCTACAGTTGGAAGAACGCCATAGTTACGCTGATCCATTCTCTGGGATCCTCTGGAATTTCACACCATGAAAATTCTTTGGGATCGGAATTTAAATAACAAATAGAACTCTTGATTTAAAATGGATTCATAGGAAGACGATTGACTCGAAAAAATAGAAATTCATACTTATTTACTTAAGGTTAGTTGATAAAATTTGGGTTAGCTTAAACAAACCAAATATCATAATAGCATATTAGGAACGAACACAAAAATAAAACTACTTAATCGTTCCTAGAATTCTGACTTTTTCATGGTAAAATTATGACTGAAATTTTCGCCGTTTTCCTTATAGGAGGACGGAATATGATTTTAAATTTTGACATTTTAGAAGGAGAAAAATTCTATACTTGACGGGAATCGAACCCTCTAAAATGTCCAAATTTAGTTTCAGCTTTATGCAGGCATGCATAATATGTAATTTAAACACCTTTTTAACTTGGAATATGATTCTATTTATCATATTCGGTCGATAATATATTAAGTTCTAATTAAAAATTGAGCTAGCGTAAAATGTGACAAATGTCATTTGTTGACATTTCAGTTGAGCCACGGAGAAAATAATAGGATAAGAGGAGGTTGCGTTAACACAGGATTGAACGAAATTAAGTTTGTTTCCATGGAAACGCACTTTGAACAACAAACGAAACGGAAAAGAGGAAGGATAAAGTGTACGTCTAAAAGGAATTTTGTAATCATAAAAAACTATCCAATCAGTCACAGGCAGAAGCACGTAAAGGCATAATTATAAATTAAGTTAAACAAAATAGAAAATTCCTCTGGAAAAGAAACGCAAAATGAAATTTATTACTAAACGAATGTTTGCTTTAACGTGTTGGACAACATAGAGACAAATCGATAGAAAGAATTTCGAAGACTCACAAATGAGCATCTGCTTATTTATAGATGAATTTGCTAAAAACTAGCCGCTTAGACAACATTACTTCTATTAAATTGAGAGATATTTTAACTCTTTCAACAACTGTGTCCAACATCATGGACATCGAATCGACTGGTTTATAGTTTTCAGAATGCAATTCAGTTTTATTTATAAACCCAAAGATTGGCTTCCATATTCAACTAAAAAAACACCCACTTTCATAAAAAGGAAAAATTATCTGCTACGGTAGTTCAGGGGTAGAATATCCGCCCGGCAAGTAGAAAACCCGGTCATAGCAGAAACTTTTCCTGTTTCAAAATTATTTTCCAAATTACAGTTTATGCCTATCTGCATAGGATCTTTAGATCACATTATCCCACCAATTTCTATCTTTGGCAATCTCGCCATTTGAGAGGGAGGGGTTTTCTTCAACGTTCTCTTGGAGGACGTCCGTTGGAGCTGGTTGAAACTAGCTTGGCTAGCCCGTAAGAAAAACATCCACGTTCAGAAATAGGAAAAATTATCTGTTACGGTAGTTCAGTGGTAGAATATCCGCCCGGCAAGTGTAAGACCAGGGCTCGATTTCCGGTCATAGCAGAAATTTTTCCTATTTCAAAATTATTTCCCATATTTAATATAGATATATATATGAGCCCAATCGAAATTTCCTCGATAAGAAAATGTTATAAAAAAATCTAGTTATTACATATTCAAAGTTTTAAATTTTCTGATTCACAAATAATAATTAGTATCTTAAGATTTGAAATAACTCGCCATTGTCGCAGAGGTACAAATATCTGAGCTGCGTCGTATTAGTTTCCCATATATTCGCCATTAATTCCATTTGCGACGTAATCTTTTTAAAAAGTTCCGTAAACAGGAGTTTCTCTTTGTTATGAATCGTTTCGATTCCGACAGGAATTGCAATCTGATGGGAGTGCTTCGTGAGAGTTCGCATACCAGAGGAATCAGACATTCGATTCGGACGATCGGTCGAGAAATCATGGTTTCAATCAACAAACACTCGCCCGCTGCATTCACCTGCCGCTGGAAAGAACACTGAGCGCTTCTAGTTCATAATTTCAAGATGGAACCTCTTCAAGGGCGACTAAAAGGGAGAAGCGCAAACTGACTCCCTAATGGTTTCGTCCGCCTTCGACGGGAAGGAGCAATTGTGTCGGTCAATGCAGGAGTGAAACTCGATCCGCATGTCTTTTCCTTATTATGCCGACTTTTTTTTAAAGATAAGGAAGCATTTCATCCTCGTTGCATCTTTCACGTGAGCGTTCGCCTTTAACTAATTTCGGTCAAACAGTCTACAATATCGCCTAATATAACTTGGAGTAATTATCATACTTAAATATCACTTAGCTTAAAACTTATAGTATTCATAAATAAATACTGCCACCACTTTTATTTCGAAACAACCGGCCAAAGACTACTTATTTTTATTCCCTTAATTATATGCCACAAATACTTGTAAATATTTGTTTGTATGCACGTTTTATATATAAGGGAAAATGTCCCGCAAACTCAAAAGTCTCACCGTGAAAAAGGAAATTGTCACCGCGTCCTTCCGAGTGGGAGTGAGAGGGGAGGGGAAGGGAAGGTGGGAGGGTGAGAGGAGGAGGAGGAGGGGGAGGAGATGGTGAGGTGAGGAGAGGAGAGGGGAAAATTCACATCGACGTCGGCTCACATTCATCATTGGCCGTCACACGATGACTTGATCGATCGGCGCTAACGCGCGCGACGCCTTAATGGAACGCCTTCCGATGGGAAAGAGAGAAATTGCTGTTTCTTCGAGTATGATTCAATGGATAAAAAACGCTTTATGAAAATTACATGTACGATTACGATAACTGCAGCGATCATGTGCAACATTCCGATTTAAGGTTTTTTGGTTTCATCTTTTCTTAAGGTTTGTTTTAATCCATAATTCAGATTCTGATTATAATTGGATTTTGAAACTGAAAATGAGTTCCTCCCTTTTCTTCATCTCTTATTCCAAAAATTTTCGGAGTCGATAAGAATGCTTCCGTGAAATCCAAGTAAAACAATAAAAAAGACTTCGAATTTATTCCATAACGGAATAATACATCAGGGATGATCAAACTACGGCCCGCGAGCCGCATGCAGCCCTCGAGAGAGTTTAATGCCGCCATCGAAGGAATGATGAAAAAGCGATCCGTAAACTTGAAAACTGACAATTCCATATCTGTTAACTGAAATTATGGACATGCTGAGATGTTAACGCTAAAAAAATTCTAGACCAAATTTCACTGGTTATATGATGCCAGAGAATCTCCAGGTATCTTATGCGGCCCGCATTTGCAACTTCGAATGCGGACCGTCGTGAAGGGAAGTTTGCCGACCCCTGAGAGTGAGAGTGGGTTTCAGAAAATGAAACGAAAGAAGAATAAGTATAAGTAAGGCGAGTTGTTAAGGATCGTTGTGGAAAGAGGTCACGTGGGGTCGTTTGCCGCACAGAAGCCATAGTTTGAAAAGGAGTGGTATTGCTGACGGGTGCGGCGAAGGCATACCTGCAGAGAGGAATGTTATTTGGTTTGGAACAACAAATGAAATCCCAGAAAAGAAGAGATTATCTACACGTCGCCAAACATGGACCGAGACACGGGAATGGGGAAGAAATTACGACAGAAGTTTCTAATGAACGAACTAAAGGTGACGAGTGTAAAGTGAAAGATATTTTCAAATATATTTTTTGTTTTACTTGCTGCGTGAAATTAATCTTCAGTTATTTTATTTTTATGTGAAAGTTTTGCGCAAATGAGTACTTTCAAAAATAATTTGTTTGCTGATTTTTCGTAAATTAGCAACCGAGTCAAAAAAAGAGATAGTAAGCTGATTTGTTATGTTTAAAATGAGAAGTGTGACGAAATTTTTCCTATTTTAAATATCAGCTACGCTGCAACAGTTAATATTAATTGCATATTTGTACAAATAATACTAGTTTTAACACGATTGCTTCGTTGTCGTATGAATAATCGCATCATCTGAGAAATTTTCGTGTTACTGATCAAGTTTTGAAAGCAGACGGAAATGGGGTATAAATATTTATTTTGTCGAATTCCATTTCCTAGCGAATGCCTCATTCGCACTCATTGATCGATGGGTCAAGAGAGAAAATAGAGAACTATGTTGAACTCCAAGGTCAAAAACTGAATAACGACCAAAGATATAATATCGAAGATATTGCTGAAAATACATAATAGAAAATCACAAAGAGTGTTCCAAAATAAAACAACCATATAACAAATTAAGTCCTAAGGAAATCGGCACGAAAATTCTTGATTTTATTGCATTTATTCACTCGCTAACAAACGACAAAATAGTCGAAATTTTCAGAAGGAAGAGAGTTCAAAGAAAATTAAAGATAAAAACCCAATCGCTCATAAGATACGCCCAAACACCGGTCCAATACAATTTCTATAAACATACAAAGAAAAGAGGCCGTAGATTTTGAAATAAAGATTTTTCCAAAAAAAGTTTTTTAAACTTATAGAATCATTCTAATCTCTTCCAGTTAAAATATACCTTCACCATTAATCCTCCATGCATCGCATATTATCTCTAAAAATTATTTAAAAAATGCTTTCCAAGCACCCGGCGATATACCTGCCGTTATGTTCCTTAATGATGTTTGCTCTCATGAATGATGGTGTGATGTCAAAGAAAGAACTTTCTAGAAGTTCTAAGTACTCGCCTAGTTTTCTATCGGATTAACGCGATGCAATTCACCAAATAGGTCAACAACATATAAGACTTAAGTTCAATGGTTGCGCACATTCTGAAAGATAAAATCGCTCGATTTCATTTGTCTTGTCACCTAGTAACCTCGTTTGTTTATTGCTGTATCGCTGGTGATCGATCTTTTAGTGAATGGAAACAGGTTGCGCTGTGTTTTTTTCAGGCAAACATGGTTAAAACGCGCTTTTCATTTTATAAATCGATGAATTAAACACGGATTTTATCTATTCATCCATAACAAACGCTCTATAATAGTGTTCCCCGAATATTTTCGTTCCACAGCACACTTGCACAAAAAAATGTTGGCGGCACACCGTTTCTCCTCCTCCCTCCCCTCCTCTCCCACAAATGTGCCAGGGTAGTTCTCCCGCTTCTCCCAAAATTCCGCGGCACAGTGGTGTGCCGTGGCACGCCCTTTTATAAATACTTATCAAGATAGAAAACCACCATCTAAGTAATGAAAACATCATTATCATCATAAGTGGTCTGTCCGTAGATAGTTCCGTGATTATTATTGGTTAAACCTGGTTCTCCACATACTCATCATTTCCGCAAACTTCTTCATTTCTTTATCTCTCTTTACTCTTCAAATCATCAATTACGGGAAACCGTTTCTTTCTCTTTTTCCTTCTAACAGGCCTCTCCTCTAGTAATTTCCTGTCCAGTCTGTCTTCCTCTTCTTGAAAACATCATCGCAAACATCGAATGGTGATGCAATTGGAGAAATAAAAAAAAATTAAAGGCACCTTAAATAAACAAGTTTAACTATGGACATTGGCAGTTAACCGCACTCAACTAATAGATTGTTGCCATTTTAACCAGTATAAATAAAATACAACGCTGAATCAATAAGGATAAAATTACGGAAACCAACAGAAATGCCTAATGATCGAGTAAGAATTGGCGAAGAGAGAGAGAGAGCAGGCGATAGCATGGATGGAGAAGATAGGAGGGATACAGACAGACAGAGACCCAATCAGCCGAATCGTTATGTGGGTATTGTTCCCAGCATGCAACGGACGGAATCGAAACAAATAGGATTGGGTTCCTGGTTGGCCCGCGCCCAAGAAGTTCGTTCCACCTGAGAAACGAAGCAACAGTTTGAGAGGCGTGGGCGAAAGGGACTCCACAGGTAGCGAAGGTTTTCAAAGGACCCGAAGGATTCCTAACGATAGTTTGAAAATATCTGAAATGCGGACGTTTAACAGATAATTGAAAATTTCACGGCTTTTCGGAGGATTTTTCACATTATTAGAATACTGAAATTTAAGCGATCTTTTTAAAAATTGCGAGTATTACATATTTCTGTCCTCTTTTCCATCCAATGAAGAAACTCTCCTGCGACCGTCTCTCCAGTGTGAACCAGCCTTAGAAGACTGTCTAAACGTCAATAAACTATTCAAAGAATTCTCTGGTTATTCTTGCGCTTAAGATCGAAATGATAAATCCGAATTCTTCAAAAGCCATACAATGATTGTGAAAACCACACAACCCTTTTATGGTTTTTGGAGAAATATGATTTATCACCAAACAAACTAGGTATTTTATTTCCTGAAATTCTACTCGTAGATAATAACAGATTGAACTAAAACTTCGAATTATTCGAGCAATGAGATAATGCCTATAGAAATACCTATTAGGAAGCCTTTCGTTCATTTACTATTGAATCGAAATGCAGAGCGAATGAATGTCACGTCGTGGCAACACATTCATTCCCAGGTGGATAAAATCCGACGCCATATGGGCTTTCTTCTTTCAAAAAGCTCTCGCACGTAATTAACGAAATAGCAAATAATTCTATCGGTCCCCGCAAATCCACCGCGATGTGGAGAAACATTCGACGGTCGAACGGCGAATAAAACATCCGTGGTGAAACTCCCAAAAGCCTGAAAAGATAAAAAGAGATCCTCATGCGACGAACGCTCGGATTGTCCCGAGACCAAAAAACGCTAACCTCCCTCAAAGGCTCGATGGAGAGGAAGGAGGGGGATGAGGGCGGGGCAGAGTGCGTCCAAAAGTCATAAGAGAAGCACTTTTTCGAGGGGGAAGAGAGAGAAAACAGTCAATATTCATAGAAAAGTTGATTGGAGACTAAATTGTTTAATATAAATAAAAAACACGAATATTAAAATTGTAAATTTCACATGCGTACAAAAATAAATTAATGAGAAAAAATTGAAAAGTTTGATAGCAATAATAGGTTCAAGTACCGATAATAGACTAAGGACGTAAGGAGCGGAACAAGAAGAAGGGAGAGGTTGAATATGTGGAGGACGTCTATTAGTTAGCGGTTATTAGCAGCGCCGTGGAAAAAGGTGAGGGTGACGAGGGGCGAGAGGAGGGTTAAATACGATAGGAGAAGGGGGAATGCGAGGGAGAGGGGTGGAAGAAGGAAAGTAAAAGAGGGGGTGCGAGAGAGGGGTGGGGAAAGAAAATTGAATGAGGGAGGGGGTGCGAGGGAGACGGGTGGGGGAAGGAAAGGGAAAGAGCGATGGGAGTGCGAGGGAGAGGGGTGGGAGAGCGAGAGAGAGGGGTGAGAGAGCGAGAGAGAGCGATGGGAGAGGGGTGGGAGAGGGGTGGGAGAGGGGTGGGAGAGCGAGGGAGAGGGGTGGGAGAGGGGTGGGAGAGGGGTGGGAGAGCGAGGGAGAGGGGTGGGAGAGCGAGGGAGAGGGGTGGGAGAGCGAGAGAGAGGGGTGGGTGAAGGAAAGGAAAGGAGTGAGGGGGAGAAAAGCAGACGAAAGGCAATTGAATTCAATTAGGCCTCAGTGCAGCGGAAATATGGATTCAAATGTCACGGCAGGTCGTCACGATCAATCATATAAACCGTTCATTTTTTTCTGTGACTGAGAAGCAGATTGGATTGCGGTAAGGATTTTTAAAAAATATCGGACCGAGGGGGTTGAGAGAAATACAGGAAAGAAAGGCGAGTAATCCCAGGATAAATTTTATGAACGAGAGGATAACTCAGCAAACGAGACGGGAAAAAAAACTGAACGTCTTCGTCGAGTCTGATAAATAATCTGATCGCAAAAAGAAAAAATAGAATGCAAGAAAGCTTGAATGGTATTTACCGTGCACATAAAAGGATATCAGCGCTGAGCTGAAAAATAACCACAGCGGTAAAAATTCATCACCGCCATTACGCAGAAGGTCTTGACGGTCAAATATGAATCAGAAAAACACGTTTCTTTCGGAAAAATCCAATCGCTCTCTTGATTTTGAGGATTGTAGCTCGAATTCGCCCTTAACGATCTAATTAGCTAGCAACCAACATAATCATAAAATTGGTTTCATAAATATAATTATAGTCCAATTAGAGCGCGCTCATTAGTCACGATTAAGGAATTCATCATAGGACAGGCGTGTGAGCGTGTTAAATAGTTATTGGTGAACGAATCGGATTTCATTAGATGATTAAACGGGCAAAAATCCATTTAATAAGCTTTTCCGATGATTTTAGTTTATCACGTTTCAGAGCAATTTTTCTGCATGAAGCCTTGTTTTCGCAAATTGATACTCCAAAGGATGGAATTAAGCTAAGAAATAATCTTTTAATAAATGAAAAATATTTAAGGGTTTATTTCATTCAAAATTATACTTTATCACACATCCGCAATCCATTCACATATATGTATCCAAATGTCATTATCTCTCCTTGCCTCAAACAAATGTTACAAGTAAAAAGAGATTATAAAACGCAAAACCCAATTGATATCCGGGGAATGAGTAAATACACTGCGCGATGTTTATTCAACTGGTAACGAAACACTGAAATAGTGATATATGAGAACAAGAATATCATCTCGATAAGACGTGTATCCATAAAAAGATCTGTAAAACTATTTCAGGTGCTACGTTACCGTTCTAATTTGTAATTAACCGGTCGGTTATTATAATAAGTATATATGATGCACAAATCAGGTTTCGTTAACCGTTTTATGACAGAAATGGCTGCCAAGACTATGAAGTAGTAGAAACAATTTCACGTATGCTCTCAATTTAATAATCAACAAGTATTTTAAAAACGATTTCTTTACTTTACCCTTCGCCCGTGAACGTCACTGGATGAAACAGCGGTCTTACCTGCAAGAAATAAAGAACATTACGTTATTTGTTTCAATAAAATACATTAACAATCATTACGAACTAAGGAACTTTTGTACCTATCGTAAATGTTTTCGTGCATTACTTGTTACGTTCACTTATTAACAAAATTGTGATTGCGTAAAACGTATATATGTACTGATAAAATTATACTTATATTGGGTGATTTTAAACTGATGTTTTACTAAACAATACTCAACATCAAACAGCATAATTTTCGCGTAAATTGCATCGCTCGACAGAAAAACGCGTATAGCGATCCAATAACTACGCCGATGACATTTAAAAAAGTGATATTCTTTTTTTAAGACAAAAATTGTCGGATAGATACACGGGAACAGTTTATAAAAATTTCCCTCCGCGCTGTCTAGCTCGTAAAAAAGGATCCCATAATCCAAAACACCAGGATATATCTTCGAGGAAACCGTCGAACCATTAAAAACAGAGTAAGGGGCAGAGGGAGAAGGGGGGCAAGGAGAGTAGTGGGAGGGTAGTGGGAGGGGAGGAGGAGGAGGAGGTGGTAGAAACAGCTTTATAGCCGCACTCCTGGCTTAAAGAGATTGGAGGAAGTGCTTCTATGCGGGAAAAAGGAAATAAAAGGCGCGAAAGCGAGAAAAAATCTTGAGCGAGGTCATCTCACAGTCATTAGCGATAAACCATTGGATGTCTCTTCTTGTGGGAACAACGTCATTAATGCCGGCGGGGATGGCTTGTTGCAAAGAGGGGAAGGGAGATGAAAAGGAGGGACGTAAGGAGGGAGGAGGAGAGGAGAGGGGAGGGGGAGAGGGAAGGGGAAAGAAGAGTAGTAGTGTAAGGAGAGAAGGGGGCGGAGAGGAAGGTGGAGAGAGGGGGGAGGAGGGGAGGGGGAGATAGGGGGGAGGATGGTAGGGGAGGATGATGGTAGGGGGAGGAAGATGGGAGGGGGGGAGGGGGGGAGGGGGGGGGAGGACGGGAGGGGGAGGAGGATGGGAGGGGGAGGAAGATGGGAGGGGGAGGAGGACGGGAGGGGGAGGAGGATGGGAGGGAGAGGGGGAAGGAGGTGAAGAGAAAGGGAATAAACTGTAAGGGACTTGCGGATGAGCGAAGGGATGGCGTGAGAGGACAAGAGGAAAAGAGAGAAATACGAAAGAGACAAAAGCGACGAAAAGAGCGGAAGGAATAGGAAATGAGACACGGGGAAAATGACAAGAGGACGAGGTCGAAAAATCACAAGAGAATAAAAATGGTACTAAAAGAGAAATAAGGGAGACGGAGAAAGAATAAGAGGGAAAAGGGAGATTAAATGGCGAGAGGTAAAATTAGAAAAGAGATTAGCAAGAAAAATAACTAATATGCACACCGAGAGGGAAAGAAGAAATTAGGTGAAGGGGGAAACATGAAATGGGCGAAAAAGTAGGAGAATAAGAAAAAGGGATGGGAGAAATTCATAGGCATAGGAGAATTTCATAGGCATAGAAAGGAAGTTCATAGGCATAGAAGGAGAAGTTCATAGGCATAGAAGGAGAAGTTCATAGGCATAGAAAGAGAAGTTCATAGGCATAGAAGGAGAAGTTCATAGGCATAGAAGGAGAAGTTCATAGGCATAGAAGGAGAAGTTCATAGGCATAGAAGGAGAAGTTCATAGGCATAGAAGGAGAAGTTCATAGGCATAGAAGGAGAAGTTCATAGGCATAGAAGGAGAAGTTCATAGGCATAGAAGGAGAAGTTCATAGGCATAGAAGGAGAAGTTCATAGGCATAGAAGGAGAAGTTCATAGGCATAGAAGGAGAAGTTCATAGGCATAGAAGGAGAAGTTCATAGGCATAGAAGGAGAAGTTCATAGGCATAGAAGGAGAAGTTCATAGGCATAGAAAGAGAAGTTCATAGGCATAGAAGGAGAAGTTCATAGGCATAGAAGGAGAAGTTCATAGGCATAGAAAGAGAAGTTCATAGGCATAGAAGGAGAAGTTCATAGGCATAGAAGGAGAAGTTCATAGGCATAGAAAGAGAAGTTCATAGGCATAGAAAGAGAAGTTCATAGGCATAGAAGGAGAAGTTCATAGGCATAGAAAGAGAAGTTCATAGGCATAGAAGGAGAAGTTCATAGGCATAGAAAGAGAAGTTCATAGGCATAGAAGGAGAAGTTCATAGGCATAGAAAGATAAGTTCATAGGCATAAAAGGAAAAGAATAGAATGAGAGTGCGTAATGCAAAGGAGTAGAAGGCGTCGAGGAAAAAAGAAATAAATGTGAGAGGAGATGCGTTGAAGAAGTAATAAGCGGGAGGGAGAGAAGAAAAGAGCATTCGGTGGAAGCAAGAAGAGGAGAGAAGACGAGCGGCGGCTCTTTCTATCGGAGCTCGCGGAGACTTCTTTACTGGCAATAAGGGATTTAGGGGAAGGCGAGGAGTGCGTTCTTGCAGCCAAAGGGGGGAGGGGGGATTAGGTGGAAGGAGAAGATTCGCGCGAAAAAAGGGATTAGAGAAAATAAAGAGAAGTCGAAGACATAGCGGGACAAGCGACTTAAGATGAGCATTCATCATTACGGCGAAAATTAAGGATTCTAAAACTCTCGGAGAAAAAGCTGAAGCTTTATGCTAAGCTACGGAAAGACCTAGAATCCAAAGCGGTGACGTAAAAAATGGCCCATTCTTTACCGCTTGACAGCCCTCTATTAAAATTTATTTTGACAATCGATGGCGCCCAAGAACATAGTAATCCTTGTTATTCCCATATTGGCACTTTTGCCTTTTATTTAAACACATCGCAATTTGTTCTCGTGATATTGCAATGACAAACAGTGGAAAATCCTAAAATAGACGAATATAATTCGGAGTCAGTTAAACGAAAAAAAATTCCTTAAGAGAAAAAGACATTTGGCGTTTCAATATAAAGTGTCGCAACTTTTGTGATGGAATAGAATTTTGGATCCATAGTGAATAGTTTTATGAATCGAAATGATTCCTGTATTGATTCAGAAACTGTTATGTCGCTAGAAAGAAATTCGCTTGACAATGATCCGTCAATTAATTTAATTGCAATCTTTTTTACTTATAATTATGAAGATTTAAACAATCCAGCTTAAAATTTCCAACTTTGTACTTTAAAGTTCCTCCAATAATGTGTGTGGATAGAGGAAAAGACTACATACTAGTAATACCTTGAGAAACTATTTCCACTATTCTGTACACAGTTGGATTCATTTGCATTAAATCTCACGCTAAACCTACATTAGCCTTTCAAGTTCCTTGGCATGTAAATATAAATTCAAAGCAAATGGTCAGAGAGGAATCGATCGGATTATGACAACCCAACAGACAATAGAGAAGATAACTCCAATGACACAAAATTTCATTCAGAAATTAATAGCCATTCCATAAACAATTCACTACTGTATTAAAAATTAAATTATACACGTTTAGTTCAATTTGAGTTAAGGAATGATACTTGATCTGAAAATAATCTGTGCGTAAATGGCGAAAACTTGAAAATGGTAAGAGACCACGAGAGGAGGAGATACTGAGGGACGGAAGAGGTTGAAGAGTGGAGAGAGAGCAAGAAAAGAAGAAAGGGAAGAGAGGGTGGAGCGGGTTAAGGGGACGGGGGGAGGGGGGCGAGGGTAGGTAGGGGGGAGTAGGCGAGGGCAAAGTAGGAAAAAAATACTATCCTTTGGGTTTGTCTGTCTGGGAGGAAGTGACAGAGAAATAAGAAAGAGAATCGGGGAGGGGAAGTGGGGAAGGGGAAGTGGGGAAGTTGGGGAGGGGAAGTTGGGGAGGGGAAGTGGGGAGGAGAATTTGGGAGGGTTAGTGGAAGGGAGCAGCATAATGGAGCCCATTATGAAGAGCGAAGGAAAGGGAAAAAAAGTTGACGAAAGATTGGAAGCATTTTTTGCGGCCTGAGGACGTTTTTCTAAACTTGCGGGTATGAGAGGGTGGCAGGAAGAGATATTCTCGAATATTACGCGAGACCAAAACGGGAAAAAAAAACGAAATTTGTTTATTTATAAAAAACGCAAAACCTAACATTTGTTTCAGTGAGCTCGTTATGGTTGATAATATTAGTGTCGCAACTCACATCAGATCCAAAGACTCACGCACACACTTATTTGTTAGCAAAATGGGTTAATTTTGCCAACATGCGCTATTTTAGGGTTTAAAGATTTTGCTACGACTCTATATCGACAATTTTCGATCATGATGCGCAAAGCTTATGTTTAACTATACATTTTCGGTTGGTTTGTCGTTTCTTTCGCTAATAAGTGAGAGGAATATATGTATGAATGAAGATTTTATCAAATCACTTCGAAATATATAGTGATCCAATGAGTGATTCTCTTTTTACTTTCTCCATACGTAGGATAGGGGAAAGTATTGTTTTCATAAAAAAATCGACTTCAAGATTTCAACGGGAATACACGTTTTGAGGTCCCCTGAACACGTTTTGACCATTTTCTCGGTGATGTCTGTGTATGTATGTATGTGATAGCTTTTTTTGTGGGTGCTCTAACTCAAAAACTATTAATCAGGTCAACGCGAAATTTTATATTTAACATTTTTATGAGTCTCAAGAACTGATTAGTTTTTGGTAAAAATCGGTCAACCGGAAGTGTCACTTATACATTATTTTGAGATATTTGCTTTAATATTTGATAAATGTAAAACTGTATCGGAATAAAAGTTTCAGAAAATTTAATTTTCTACAACCATTGTTTGAAAGATTTTCCCATATAATGATTTGTTTCAGAGATATCTTATATTTTTAGCTGCCACTACCACGCGACCTACCGACGACTATTGTTAACAATTGACGCTTAGTTACGTCTTAGTAACGCTCTTTTTTCTTTTCTTAATTGTTGGAGCTTTGTGGCTATATCCAATATTGGAAGGATATGATTTGAGTTTATTTATGTTCTTTGTAAATTCTTATAATTTTCTCGCAGTTTCTTAAAATATTTATTATTATGTAACCTATTTGGAATTTTTAGAAAAATTACAGGTATGGAGAAAGTCGTGGTGGCCACATCAGATTTTTATTTATCGCCGCCTCTTCAAATAGACTGGAAAACTCTGTTTTTACTTTGAAATTCTCATCTATCTCTCCAATTTTACAAGCCATCTATGCGAGTAGGCGTGAATCTGTAAGATGAGCAGTGCGTGCTAGGTTCGGTATAACTAGTTGCTTTGGCTCTTTCGTTAAATTCGGATTTCTAATCGCCGCGTGTAAACTGGACCTATTAACGGGAGGTAACGAGATGAGTAACTAGATACTATAAGAAGTCAGACAGTCATTCCCGAAATAGAATGTGACGATTGGACTGGAAATGCGCGTATAATATTAGCATGTCTTCCGGACCCGAACGTTAATTAGAGCTAATTCAATTTTCTTTTCAATGAAAATAACAAATGAAAAGAATGGCCCCAAATTTTGGCGCAGGTGCTCATCTTTTTGCATAGCTGTTAATTCCGTCGCTATCTTTCTGAGGATGGGTAAATATTTTTAAAATTTGTCAAAAGTAAATCTCTCCCTCCTCAACTGCGATGAGACAATCGAAGCATCGAATGCTTTAGTCCGTGGCATTTCACTCGAATACTCGCATTAAGTTATCCTTTGCTAAGAATCATTTCGTGATCGAGCATCATCAAAGGATGAATTTTAATGCATTCGGAAATTATACCAGAGTTTAATTTACGACATTTTTTTCGTAGTCTAATACGAAAATTCTCAACTAAAACGCGGAGAATGTGCGACTTCGTAAGCGACCTGTGGCATTTTTATCGAAGTTTCTCCAAAAACTAAAACGGAACAAAGTTTGCATGACATTAATCCTTAAAATAAGAATCACGCAATCTCTCGAGTTTCTGCGTTCGGAGAATATTAGTCGCCATAAAAAAGGCCGACACACGAAATAATCTCAACGAACCGCGAACTTTTTAACGACCAGGCACTGACAGCCAATCACAAGAGAGCACGAGCCGCAAAAAAAACCATCGAAATCCTTTCAAACAAAGAGCGCATGCGCGTCTTAACAGAAATGGCGACGCACTCCCATGGTGCACATCCTTATAATCCGGAGTTTCCCACAGCCTGCCACGCGGGGCGCTGCAATTCAAACGGGGGCGACGCATAAAACATAGAAGGTTAAGAAAAACAGAAGGCGACGGTGTCGCCCCTTAACTTAAGGGAAAGGATTAAAACTGTTATAAGAATATGTCCTCCACAAATCATTCCCCACGTTAGGATTTTGGCGGCTGGTGCTAGGAGTGACGGGAGGGAGGAGGGGGATAGAGAGGAAAGAGAAAGAAGGGGTAGGGAAGAGGGAAGGGGTAGGAGGGGAGGAAAGGGGTAGGAGTGGAGGGAAGAGGTAGAAGAGAAGGGAAGGGGTAAGAGGGGAGGTTGTAAGAAGTAATAAAGGGAGCCAGATGGAAAGAAGAGTACCAAAGAGGAAGTAGAGAGGATTACTCGAGTGAGAGTTCCATTTTCATTTTTCTACAAAAAAAATCAGAGTAGTGAGGATATGACTTTTGAAAGGCTCCAATTATGGGCCGCCGACCTTACTGAGGGGCCATGTGGTCCTCCCACGCTCTCTCCGCGAGCATCATAAAATCTGTTTCGGGACAAGAATAACCGCCGCTCTCGATAAACAGGCTGGATGTGCGGTTCGGTTGGAAGGAGGAACCGGGAGGGTATTGAAGTAATCCGATAATATTCACCCTTCTCCAAATCGACTGACAAAGACCCACCCGGGAAAATATATGCAGAATTGAAAAAAGGGTTCAAAACATTTGTTTTTTTGCGGTTCCTTACGCGAAAATTTGGCACAAGGAAGAAAAAGGAATTTCTCAGCTAAGAATCTTGATAACGTAACAAGGAAAGAAAGAAGGAAAATGTTAAAGCATGAATTCAAGAATTTTTATATATTATAATAATAGAAAAAATTTCTTCCATTGCAAACATTAACGGATAGGAAAAACCAAAGAATTTATTCAAGAACAAGTTTCATTCTCGACATTAAGTCATAGTCAGAACTAATATAGTAAGAGGGTAGCAAAATTTGGTGAAATGTAAAGAATATTAAATTCGGCAAAATATTTCAGATTCTGGTCCGAAAACACAGTGACTTCAGTGATTCGTCCGTTGTTTTGTTTAGATTACAGACAATCCCATTCTAAACTGGTAGGAGTCCTTTATAAATAAAACTCGTTTAATACGACATCTCGGGCATGTGAAACACATTCTTCGTATAGACTCCATTTATAAGTTTCGAGGCCATGATTTTATAAAAGATAAAAACTGCTATAATTTATTAACGCAGATATTGCTATTGTTAGTATTTATATATGTTGTAGGTGGCGATTTTCCCATAAGGATGATTCGGAATTGAAACTTTTTAGTTTTCCGAAACGGAATTGGCGATATCACCAAGAGTTCTACGGAATCGGTCTAGCATCAGCTACGTCACGCATCCGACGTCGAAGAGGGAAAAGAATTGCAGACGAAGAGGCGGACGGCATTGCGTAGGGCGAAGTTAACGAGAGAGGTGGAGAGAGGAGGGGAGAGTATAGGGGGAGAGGGAAGATGGAGGGAGAGGAGGGAAGGGTGGAGGGAGAGGAGGGGAGGGTGGAGAGGAGGGGAGGGTGAAGGGAGAGGAGGGTAGGGTGAAGGGAGAGGAGGGTAGGGTGAAGGGAGAGAAGGGGAGGGTGGAGGGAGAGGAGGAGGGGAGGGTGAAGAGAGAGGAGGGGAGGGTGAAGAGAGAGGAGGGGAGAGTGGAGGGGAGAGAGGAGGGGAGGGTGAAGGTGGGAGAGGAGGGGAGGGTGGAGGTGGGAGAGGAGGGGAGGGTGGAGGTGGGAGAAGAGGGGAGGGTGTAGGGAGGGGAGGGTGTAGGGAGGGGAGGGTGAAGGGGAGGGTGGAGGGGGGAGGAGGGGGGGGGCGGAGGGGGGCGGAGGGGAGGGGGGATGGGGGGGTGGAGGTGAGGGGGGGATGGGAGGGGGGATGGGAGGGGGGAGGGGAGGGCGGAGGGGAGGGGGAGGGGAGGGCGGAGAGAGAGGCGGAGGGGAGGGCGGAGAGAGAGGCGGAGGGGAGGGCGGAGAGAGAGGCGGAGGGGAGGGCGGAGAGAGAGGCGGAGGGGAGGGTGGAGGGAGAGGGTCCATCTTCGGCTTCTTTAAGAGCAAAAAGACGTGCCTCTGAAAGAGAAGCTTCATCTCCATCCATTTACGAAGGTTTAATAGCAAAATTTTCAATGAACGAAAATATGCGATGTCTTTACTCTCATCACTTACTTCAAATCAGAATTCCATTCGAAAAAATCTCAAATGCAAACATTCGATTAATCAAAAAGGAAAAATTACAAGTGAAATTGCTGTTTCATTCGCTCGTTAAATGCGTGGCAATTTTGAAAATCTATAATGAGAAAGCTGCGAAGCTTGTGATAGAGGAAAATGCCGACTGTGGCGATAAATATGCCGTCAGAAGAATTAAGGTCGCGAGGTCAGAGAATAATAAAAAAAACTTATGATGACTAATTACTTAGTCGGTACAACAATCGTGTTAAGTAATATGTGGAAAAACTGCGATAAAAAGACAATTTGTAAATGGAAAATTAAACAAAGCAAATAATAACATCAATTTTCTGCATTCGCGATTTGCACGGATTTCCGAACGTGTTGATGATTGTTGATTTTATAAATTCGATTATCCACTAGTTAATACTGATACAACGTTCGACGGATACGCATTTATGCGCCTAGCTTATAATTGGATATGTAAATAAAAACTCACGTCGGAATTATAAAATCCGGTCGCTTGAGAATCAAACAATAATGAAATACGCGTGACATAAATAACTTTTCTTGGATCTCGTAACAAAGTTCAAATATAAAAAGTCAATCAACTGCAGAGATCTTCATTTGGGTCAATTCAAACTGGAACGTCCTGAAATCATCGAATCTTCATAAGGGAAAAATGGATACTTTTTTCGAATTTGGCCTAGAGTAAAACTGACTCATTGGATTGCGTGCGACGCGTCTCGAAGGATCGTCGACCAGAATCGAGACCGCTCTTCGTAACTATAATATTCCCTAAATTTGAACTTGAAATTTTCTCGTCTTCCAGGGTAACTTCGGTGGCCCTTCATTCGAGTCGATCAATTCTCTCGGAATCAATTAAGCTCGTTAAGAGGGAGTGTGGGCGGAAAGAGGTCTAGGTGGGGAAGAACGGTTTTATAATGGAAAGAGAAAGTTGATAAATAAGAAAAGGCCAACGCTCGTAATGTAAGACTAAAGGCAGACACGGGGCAGAGGTGGGAGGACGAGAGGTATGGAAGGGGAAAGAAGTGGGGGGAGGTTTCGGAGGGGGAGGGGGTGCGGTGGAAGAAAGGGGTCGAAAGGTCTCGAGGTAAGGAAGACGCGCACGGAAAGGGCCTACGTTGCCAAGGGATACTGGAGGGGAAGCCTGACAAAGTCTGCCAAAGTTGACAAGGAATTAATCTTTCGACTCTTCATCAGAAAACGTCCTCCCAGATGACAGCTGATTATGTCGTCTAAAAGCGAAGACACCGTACCACGCAGTTTTAAAGCGACCGAAATTTCAGTTCCGCTAACGAAGCGAGTATGACGGACAAATTTCGTTGCGGTTTCCATGCCACGAAGGAGATGTAATTTCAAACGCTCTGAAGAAGGGATTTTTACGTTCTTCGGTTTTAAGAGAAGGAATATTTCTCCGCGAGGTCGGACAGTAATTGCATAAAAAGCGCTTTATTGGAATCCAGGCGAAAATATAATCGAATTTATAATTTGGAAGGTTGAGATTATTTTCACAGATTACGAGCGTCGGGGAGAACTCTCATTCAAATGCGAAGAAGATCGACAGCCGAAATGATAAAAACTGAAGGCGAATTGGTAATTGAACCGGTATCGCGAATACTTTTAAATGTGGGTCCGCCATGCGACGCTTTTACCCTGCGTACCGATGACATCAAAATTTCAATTTCAATAGTATTTGGCGATAATTCTAAAACACTTAAGCAGCCTCCGCAGAACAGACGGACGAGTCCCAATTTTTAATGGCATCGCTTTCGGGAGAGGTCTTCTTTCATTTGTTTGAGATTTGTTTGTTCGTGCATAAAGTGGTTTGCCTCTTCCCGACGGAGCCTATAGAAGAAAATCCAAGCGTAAACAAAGGGAGAGAAAGAGAGACGGGAGACTGGAGAGAGACGTGGAAGAGAGAAAGAGAGAGAGAGAAAGAAAGAAGTGGGATGAAGGGATGTGGTAAATAGAATGAGAGAATTATAGAAACGAGCAAAAAAGGATTTGGAATTGCGTTCGTGCAATGAGTGCCACGGTTAAATTTAGAACCGAAGAATTATTTCGTATGAACCTGAAATACTTGTCTATTTTTCTCTTTTGAAGCAAAATCATATTAAGATAGATATTTAATCAGAATCGATATATAAATAATAGACATCCAGGTGTCAGTAAGTCATAGACCGAAGGTAACGAGCCATCGGATCACTATGGACAATTTGAAATTAATAGTATCCGCAAATAATAAACTAAACTTACAGTTAATGGACGAGGTCGAGACTTCGTGAAATTCCATAATCAAATAAAAATAGCAATACGAGAAAGTATTTTTAATGATAAACTTCTGCAAGTTTCCACAAACGTTTTTCATTAAAAATACTTCCTCGTGTTGCTATTTCTATTTGAATATACTAACCACTCTTGGAGAGCTTACGCATTAAAAATTAAACCAATTCCATGGACAAACAATTTCGGCCAAATTCCTCGCTCTCCACTACGATTCTTGGCGGAACGTATTGTACCGATTTAGAAAAATCCTCGGAGATAAACCAAGTCACTCTCCTCCTTGCAATAAACCTCCCCTTATGGAAATTTTTAAATATCTTCTCTTTCGAAATTTGCACGCAACATATCACCACGCGCACCACAAACGGATACTTACCCATATGCATCCCCCTAATAAAAACAACAAAAATACCGCCACACGTGTTCTTTTTTATTCTACTTTCGGTGAATCGCCCCTGAAGACGGTTGCTTTGTAGCCGAAGTGTGCATCCGGTTATTCCAACCTTTCTATGGATTTTGGAGAAATAACTTGCCCATCTGATTTTAGTCTTCAGGTGAGCACGATAATCGTCTTTTGAAGTATTTTTACGATCTAAATTCCAAATAAAAGGGAAAATGACAATATATTCTGGCAACTACGGTTCTAAAATTTCCTATTTTCGCGCCAGTGTTGATACTAAAATAACATCGGAGCCCACCTTTCTGCATAATAAATGGATGCGCGGTACATCGAACTTCTTTGGTTTATAAACAAGCAAAAATACAGTAACGGCTTTTCCCGTTCCTCTATTTGGAGATCCTGATCACTTGCTTCACTGCATTCCACCACATCATAGGAGAACGTAGATTTAATACTACGATATTCTTATTTTGAGCTATTGAAAACGGCTCCTCTACTAGGCACCGACGAAATATGTATCGTTCGCATCCCTCCTCCTCCATCTTTGGGTCGTTATTCCAAAATGGTCCGTCTACACCCGAAGGGTGAAATGGAAGCAAAAGAAACCACGAAACTGTTTGTGAGAAGAGTTAGTAGTGGCCACCGAGCGAATAGTTGTAGGGAAGCGTAAATGTTTGGATTCGTCGGCTCTCTCCCGAAATAAAAGCAGGAGACTGTTGGAGAGTGAGGTTCTCGCACGGCGTGGAGAGGAAGAGATGCATCTTTGGTGAGATCGAAGGGTGAGGAAGAGGAGGGAGAGCGGCGACGAGGGAGAAACGGCTGAGAAATAAGTGAGGCGCGGCCAGCGTCTACGACGTCCATCGCAACCGAGGAAACTACACCTTCGTAGCCTGCGTGCACAGACCTCGGATGTCTACCGAAAGACGAGTCTTCTGAAATTAGAAATTTCCGCACTGCACGTTTTACGACCCATGCGCAGTCAGTAGGGAGTTCACTGCTAAGTCTTGAAAACAAATGAAATACGGCAACGAGAAAACATGGGCGTCTTCGTTTCTAGATAATAAGCGCCGTCTGGTCGCGATGATTGTTTGCACTAAGCGACGAATATTACGCGAATCCCTCGAAGAGAGAGAGAGAGAGAGAGAAAATGGACAAGGACAGCGATTAATAGTAACGACCGCATTATCGGACCGGCGTGAATTATCATGCCCTCGCTCTCGCCATTTCCCTCTCGCCATTTCCCTCTCGCCTAGGAATCAAGCGATATGTTCCACATTCGCAGCCGCATAGTAGCACCCCACACCGGCTTCCTTGTGAAACACCGCAGCTTGCGCACCACTGCACCAACAAGGGGAAAAGACGCAAGTGTTTCTACATAGACGGAGCTGCGATTATTTCCGATTGGTAACGTTTTCATAAGCAACATATGATCGTTGACAAGCTGCGCGAAGTAGAATGATACGATATAATTCTCCTGCGACGCAAACGCTCAAATCGCGAAACCTTTTAATAACTATTCAGGAAAACACGGAGTTCGGTTTCTACTCGTCGTTCATTTCCGCATTGCTTCTTATGGATAGAGCATTTCACGAATTACATATTTAATGTTCACATTTAATATTGCCACAAACAATTTCAATTTCTCAAATTCGACAGATTTCTCTCACTAAAATATTTTTTTTCGCTCGGTTCACACGTTAATATATTTTTATCACATCAAATGTTGTTCTTAAAAAACACAAGACGCGTATTAAAAATCACGAGACTCGATGGGAGCGAACGCAGGAAACCCGGTGGGGAGACAATCTCGCGGATTCGGGAGCGATAAAAAGGACGGCCAATGGCAATCATTTGTATTTCATACGAACAGAAAAACTGCTAAAAAAACAAAGGCTTCCGTAGTGAACACAAACAGATGTTCGAGGGAAGACGAAGAGCGAAAATCTTCTCAGCGAAGGACTTGCGGCGAGGTCAGACATCGAATGCTCCTTTTCGAGGGGAGCATATGGCGCCCAAATTTCCAACCTTGGTAGGGACACACACGCACGCATGGGCGCGCGCACACACGCACACGCTGTTTGCACGAGTGGAAAAGAAGAGGGCGGACATTTCATTGGAGGTGGAGGTAAGAGAGAGAGGAAGAGGTCGAGAGAGAGGGGGGAGAAAGTGGCTAGGGGATGAAGGAGAGAAAGAGAGAGGGAGAGGAAAAAGAGAGTGGAAGGAGAGAGGAAGGATATAGGAAGGAGAGAGGAAGGAGATAGGAAGGAGAGAGGAAGAAGAGAGGAAGGAGAGAGGAAGGAGAGAGGAAGGAGAGAGGAAGGAGAGAGGAAGGAGAGAGGAAGGAGAGAGGACGGAGAGAGGACGGAGAGAGGAAGGAGAGAGGAAGGAGAGAGGAAGGAGAGAGGAAGGAGGCTGGATGCACGTGGATGGACGAAAAAAGGAGAAAACAGTGAGGGGAATAAAATGGAGTGGCAAGGGAAGAGGATGAGAGAAAGAGAAAAGAAAGTACGGGAAGAAAGGACGGTTAAAAGATGGAGAGGGGGATGCAGGAATGGGAGGACGGAGGCAGGGGGATAAAGTGGGAAGGAGAAAAGATTTGGCGAAATGTTGGAAGTGGTAAAGTGGTAAATTGTGCTGAGGGGGGAAGATGAGAGAGAATTTTTTTGTCGATTCCATTAGCAATGAAACGGAAAGGAAAATAAAAAAGTACTCAAAAATAGAGGAAGTTTATAAGTAAACCTGAGATCGTCCATGAAATAATACCTCCAATACTTCCGAGTTAACATACTCCCAGTCGTATCGCAGGAGAGATTCGCAGGATATATATGTATAACAAACAAATTCTTTCTCTTCGGTCGTTCTTGAGTTTGGTTTGGTAACGGTGCTGACTCCCCTGCTTCATGTCAAGTTCTGCATCTTCTACTTATATGCACCAGGATACGTAGTCCGACTGAGAGGTGATATAGGGTATGTATGTACTAATTCCATATGAAGGTGAAAATTTCCATCTTCCCAATAAATAAAAATCCAGATTGTTTCTAAATACTATTTAATAAAGATCCATCCTCATACATTTTTGCTCGGCGATAGGATAACTGTCTTGGTTTTTAAAACCGATCCTAATTAGTGACGAGCTGAATAGGTAAATTTCATAAACTGCAATAAAACTGTATGCTGAAAATTTGCGCAAAATTGTTCGTACTGAAACATTTTTCACAGTAGTAATAAATATAAAAAGAAATATTTAAAAATCTGGTAAAAACACTTCATACAGCATGTGGCAATTGATTTATATATATTATCATAAAGTGCAATAACGTTAAATTTGCTACACATTTTTTACTATAGCAAGACCGTTCTATTGGGTTCCTTCCACCCCCTGAAGGTGAAAGAGTCGTCGTCAGGAGCCAGCCATCTCGATCGCCATAATTTCCCCTTCCTTTCTACCGTCAACCAAAATGACTTCATGGTGTTACTCTACTAGTTAAGTAAGGGAGAGGCTAACGTTGTCCTAACGGGAGCTGGCGAGTGTCGCTTCTCCAAGAATCGCGACCTTAAAAACTCAAGTAAACACGGCGTCAGCGAGCGATCCCCGCAGATCGAAGATCGGGGCGTATCGGGAACAAGGCGTCCGCGGCGGCCCCGGGGTCACCCGACCTTCGGACGGAAGACAATGGAAAGCTTAGGTCGCCCCTTGGGCGTGCTCACGGGTTGGTCCCTCCAGATTTACGGCCTATCCTATTAATTTCGTACTAGTTCCATGCGAGACTCTTATCGGCGAGCCTATTTTCCAGCGCTTGCTTCCCCAGCAGGACGAACCAAATTCTCATGGATTCTATGACAAAGAGGGTGGCGATGCAACGCAACTTAACTTTATGGGATCCATTCTCGTTAGAACGTTCTCTCGTCTATAGCTCCTCGTGAATTTATAACCGAGGACAGAAAATAAATAACTGATAACTGTTTGAGGAAAGAACAAGAGTCTGGATATGGCAATTACAAAATCTCCGTTCACTTCAAAGACAATTTAAGGTGATCATCGTGCGCATGGTAATTATATTTTTCATTGGTCGGTTTCTTTTTTTATCGAGGACTTATAGTTAATCCAGAAACAAGAAGTTCTTCATATCTCATGAAAGAAGCGACCTCTTTGGTTTCGTATCGACGGCAAAAAAAACTTGAATCTCCGTATCTTATTTTCAATCTGCTCAAAAACTGCAGTAGAAATTTGGCTAAATAACCAAAAAGGTTTCTTTATTCGTCGCTGCTCGCGAAACTCTCGGAAAAGGTTAAACGCGGTTAATTATCGCCAAACCGTCGATCAGCGAGAACCGCAAAAATATGGCCGACGAGCCCCAATTCGAGTCACGCGATCCAGAGGAGCACGCGTAGAAGCGACACGCGAGGGAAAACCTTACATTACCCAAAGGAAACTTCGAACAAAGTGCGAAACTTGTTATCGAACTCTCGTCTCGTCCTTGCATCGATGCGAGTTACGCTTGAATGAACACCGATAATCATAATCTTATCAATCGAATGTTAGATTACGGCATCCTTTGGACATCGGAATAAAAATTAAGGAATGCTTCGCCCCGCGACTCGGCGTATCTGAAACGGACTCTCTTAAACTGTAATATCCACATCCGGGATGGTGAGGGAACGCGAAAACCAATCCGAACTTAAATTACACGGAATGCAATCTAAAGCCATTGATCCCAATGCGCGTCCTCTGGGATACGGAAATGAATTAAATAAAACCGAATCTACGGTGACTAACATATACGATGGGAACGCGTGAGTCAAAATAAATCCCCTCACGTTACTGGTAATTTATGCTTTCGGACACTTCTGCAGTGCCGTAACTAGGGCAGGGCAAGAGGATCATCTGCCCCGGGCTCAACTAAAGAAAGGGAGCAAAAATTGTTAATGGCAAGTTGTGCGAGGTTGCATGGCACAAGGACAGGGGCGATTTCACTACTATACTCGATCAAGACATTACGCAAAGCAGAAACCATAAATTTCGATGATGTTATTGATGAGTTTGCTGAATTAAAATCACATAGAATAACTCTTTAATATTAAAATATTTATAGTTTCTGCATGCACGTACCCAGAAATTTACTTCGGAGAGGGTGGGGAGGGGGCAGAGGAGGGGGGGAGAGAGGTCTGAGGCAATTGATTAAATAAAATCCTATTCAAATAATATAAATTTTTATAACGTTTTTAGTTCTCATAACTCAACGCAGCAAGCGGCAGCGTAGCAAGTTTGTAGCGTGGTTATTGCAGATTCCACAAATCTCTGTACACCAGAGGGGGGAGGAGGGTCCGGACCCCCAACCCTCTGGGTACGTCCTTGACTTTCTGTATTTAAATTATACGTGTGTAATTATGTATGCAATTATAGGCATTTATAATTATGTATTTAAATTATGTGCATTTATAGTGAGAAATTACATCATTTATAGTTTGTTTTTATTTATTAATAGATAATTTTTTATGAAAGGGGTGCATATTTGATAGTTTGCCCCGGGTGCTAAAAATGCTGGTTATGGCGCTGCACTTATGTATATAATGTTATAGTGAAGAATATCTGAAAAAAAAAACAATTACATATTTAAAAACTACTGCTTTCAGTAAAAGTTTAATCTAATTATCAGTGACAGTCGCAATGCTTATAGAATAAATATTTAAGCCTGAGAAACAGACACAATCGTTATATACGCAGTTTTAATAAATTGGGTCAGATTAAATAAAGCAATGACAATGTCTAATCCTAAAAACACTCCTTCGACTGGAAACCGATCGAAGCCAAATATAAGATATAAGATACGAGAGGTTAATAACCCTTTAAAAAAAAGGAAAAACGATATAAGAAAAACACTAGATTCATTCAACCTACTTTTTTCATTGCTGCAAAGTCATAACGCGAGAGATAAGATACAGGTCCGAGCTTAGACGGGGTACGTAAAAATGGAAGATATATTTTCTTTCCTCGTTCGTTTTGGTTTGCGTCCGCTATTTTGCAGAGTGCGGGTCTCCGATCAAGTCAAAAAATACAAAAGCGCCGAAGCGGGAACGAGAATTAAATAAAATCCTCAAAAACTTAGTTTAATGTGAGCGTTAATTAGAGGCAGTCATGCAGTTGTATGAGCGAAGTTTACTTCAATCGACCTCCTTAAAAGCGATTCAAATTCCTTCCCGTAGTACACCAACTCGAGCAGGACAAAAGGACAAATGACAAAGGTTATCCCGTAAGCAAACACCTCAAAGGATATCTTATTGTTGGTACCGTACCGTCCCTAATGATCTAAATGTGCCGAAAAATCGCAAAATAAACAATCGTGAACCATACTGGCTTTCCAACTGCAAATTAATCCAACAGAAATAAAGGAAATCTCGACTGAGAACGCTTGCCTAATTAGAATTTCACCAAAAAATAATAATTCCAATTTAATCTGGTAGAGTCGTAAGCGTAATTCTGGAAGACTCTTTTATTGTGATTGAGTTATGGTCAACCGCCCATTTATTTACAATAACAAATAACAATAAATAGTTCTGTTTGTCGTGCTAAATATATTCACTATACGCTCCGATAAAATCAAAAGTTATACGTATTTATATAAATAAAGGAGGGAGGAGAGACAGAAAGACGGTGAGAAAAGGCAAAGGAGGGCAAAACGGAACAGTTTGGAGGGGACCAAGAGGGATGATGCGGACGGGAGTAAGCGAGCAAGTCGCTCACTCTTGTTCTTCGTGTTTCTACGTTCCGCCGGTCACGAGAATGCGCGAAAGCCGACTTCAACACGTGAACGCACTCCCCACAGGTTCTAGGATATGGTCACGAAATCCGTGACCCATTCACACACCCCCGCAATCCCTCTCCTCCTCATTCTGCCCCCTCTCCATTCTGCTCCCTCCCCACTCTACCCCTTCCCCATTCTGCCTCCTCCCCATTCTGCCTCCTCCCCATTCTGCCTCCTCCCCATTCTGTCCCCTCCCCATTCTGTCCCCTCCCCATTCTGTCCCCTCCCCATTCTGCCTCCTCCCCATTCTGCCTTCTCCCCATTCTGTCCCCTCCACACTCTGCCCCTTCTCCACACCCTGTCCTCCTCCACATTCTGCTCCCTCCACACTCTGCTCCCTCCACACTCTGCACCCTCCACACTCTGCTCCCTCCACACTCTGCCCCCTCCACACCCTGTCCTCCTCCCCACTCTGCTCCCTCCGTACTCCTCTCCCTCCACACTCTACTCCCTCCACACTCTGCACCCTCCACACTCTGCACCCTCCACACTCTGCTCCCTCCACACTCTGCCCCCTCCACACCCTGTCCTCCTCCCCACTCTGCTCCCTCCGTACTCTGCTCCCTCCATACTCTGCTCCCTCCACACTCTGCTCCCTCCACACTCTGCTCCCTCCACACTCTGCTCCCTCCACACTCTGCCCCTCTCCTCACTCTACCCTCATCCCCACTCTGCCCCTCCCCTCCACACTCTGCCTCCTCCCCACTCTGCCCCCTCCACATTCTGCCCCTCCTCCACACCCTGCCCTCCTCCCCACTCTGCTCCCTCCCCACTCTGCTCCCTCCCCACTCTGCTCCCTCCACACACTGCTCTCTCCACACACTGCCCCCTCCACACCCTGCCCTTCTCCCCATTCTGCCCCACTCCTCTCCACTCTGCCTCCTCCACCTCACATACACATCTTGCGAAGAGAAGCAGGAGGAGACGGAGAGGCGACTTTTGCTATTTCTCCTCCCCATGTGCAGAAGTGGGATCCTTTCCATCTTCGCATAAGCTCCCTTTTGAACTGCACGCACCGCGGACGTGGTCACCGTTATCGCAGATGGAATCGTGTGCTAGGTGCTCCAGACCACGTCTGTCCAAAAGAAGAAATATCCGAGAGTCTTCGCACAACTGAATGCGTTTCTGGACGTTGTAGGTGTGGATAGCTCCATACAATGTTAAAGGCCGCGTTTTCGAACACTAACCTGAATATGGTCACATACTCCCGTGTTTATTAATCCCGGTTTTAAGCGTGAGATGTCGGCATGATGCTGATTATAATTAAATTTCAACTCCAGATGGGAAGTCGCTAAATTTGACACTATTTTCGACCTCGAAGAAAATCGGGTATATCGAAAGGTCACACGATGTAGAGGGATAAATGGAGGGGCGGTAAGGACGTCCCGGTTCAAAATATCAAAGTGAAAGTTACCGATTAAAATAAAAAACGGCCATCTGCGGACGGTGGTAATACCACATGGTGGGGTTGGAGGTCACGTCGATGGCACCATTGCTCACCGCCGCCAAACTAAAAGGAAACTTGGTTATCGCGTGGATTGGTAGAGAGGAATTAGTTGCTTAAGAAACCTACTTGGCCACTGAGTTAGTAAAGAGAAAGTATTATAACCATCTACATCCTAATATTTTTCAGAACTCTACTCAAGACGAGTCGTTTTGAAAGCGCTGCAGCGCGCTGTGGAAAAGTATTTTCAAGAACCACAAAAATTAGTGAAATTGCATAAAAATTAGGCGGAGGACGGGTTTAATTTCATCCAAGCATTTCAGCTATAGATTAGGTGCAGCGTTTAACAGGTACTGTAATTATAGGCTACTACAATTTTAATGCACTTAATATCACTTTCACTTTATTTTCAGACTAAGACTCGGTTTATCAATACAGCCCATCGTGTAAAACTAACGTACAATTCCAACCAGGCCTCACACATCCAACCTAACCTACAGTTTTCTCCATTGCACTATCATTTCTACTACTCGAGTACTTCGCATAGGTCGATTAGTAATCATAGAGGCGCCACTTGGTGCATCTAAGATGTCAATCACTTATTAACTTGTCGTATTAAACTTTGTTTTTGTTGACTTAATACATGCCCTGTCTGAACCATCTGAATACTTTGGTGACTTAATACATACCCTGTCTGAACCATGTGAATACTTTGGCTACCCGGTAGGTATCACAAAAGAGTTATTGTTCCATACCGCTGTTTTATTGCCTTTCTTCATAAAAATTTAAATCTATTTTTTGAACTTCAATCGTTCGCAGGGCCTTTATTTTACTGGTGATACCATGAGGAATTTTTATTTTATTAATTATTTGTCGCAAATCTTCTGCCGACATTATAAGTAACTAATTTGAGCATAAAAGGTCAAAATAACGAGAAAAGATTATGCAAAGAATTGAAATGGATCGAGCATTAATTTTTCACCTTTTTAAGCAGTTTCTAATCTTGATTCCAAGTCGAAATCCGAATATTAGAACTTGATTTTTATTGCGATTTTTATTGCGATTTTCGGATCCCATTTCGACGAAAGCGTACTCTACTCACCGCAGCTTTTTCTATGTCAATTCACTTCAGAGACAGATTCTCGTCTAACGAAGAACTCGCCTTCGATCTAAGTTTCAGTTTTAACGCGCCGGAAAAAAACGACGAAAGTGCGCGTCTTTCAATTTCCCGTGGTTTTCCAAACAATTAGGATTCGCCACTCCCACACGCCGAGGCGCTTTCGCCACCCTCTTCCCGATGGCCGAGAATATTCCTTGCCCTCCCTCGTGATATTTTGAAATTAGCACCGGCAGATAGTGTCCGGACGTTTCCACCGAATCTACTGAGACGGAAGCGATTTTCGTCAGGTCGTTCGGAAAACGTGCGCGGCGGAAAAAAAACATCGATTGCTGGATGCCTTCGGAGGAAGAAGCTACGGCCTACTAAGGACTAGGGCCGTTCGTGATTCGCCCATATAGAATCTCTCGCAAAGATGAGATTCGCAAGGAAGCTGATTACCGGCCACTTTTCCCTCGTCCGTTTTATTTTCGGTAGCATAAGAATCGTCGGGAGGAAATAAAACTTAGGTTAGCTGAGGGAATGAAAAAAAAGAACTTGTTTGCATTTGGTCGCTACGTTCTTATTTCCAGTAATTGGATCGACGAACCTCTTTTTTAACTTTTCCTAATATATCCCCTCCCATTAGTTTCCAAATATGTACGACAGTTATTACAGTCGTCTCTCTAATCCCAGCTCGAATTTGTTTCATTTTCGTTACTTTACAGATCACAACTTTTCCTATCGCAGATCGTTATTGCCTCGATTAAATCTCCTTATTATCCGAAAACGTTTTTCATTAAAGATATTCATTTTCTGTCCTCCCAACCATCCACAGCGACGACCATAACCTCGTCACGCGAAAGACCCGGTGACATTTTGATTTCTCCTCTCACTGACAGCACAAATAAATATTGGCTGCCTAATTGTCCGTTAAAGAGAGGTCAATTTAATTAACGATAAAATTTTTTTTAATCGGTGATAAATTACAGCAAAGAAAATAACACAAAATTCACGATTCTGTTGTCATATGCCCTATAAAAATTTTCCTGTAGATTTTATGCAATCAGCCCGGATAAATTAGTTAACATGTCAGATACGTAATAGAATGTGAAAATGAAATGCAGTCAAACTCGTACCTTTGAGCAGGGTTTCCCAACCTGTGGGTCGGGGAAGGATTTCTAAACACAGTTTATTTTGAAAAATGTTTCATTTTTAACGAGTTCGCGATAAAATAGTTAAGGAACTCATAATAGTACAGTTTGTGACCTCTGAGCACACATACGTACTATCTACAGCTTAAAAAAATAGTATCTGGATGATAAGTGGGTCCCAGGTAAACTCTATAAGCCGAGATGGGTCGTGCTATTAAAAAGGTTGGAAAACGCTGCCTTAGAGGAGGATACAAATATTCGTCTCAAATATAAAGCGCTAGCAGAGAGCTCCGAAATTAATGTGAAAATATTATCTCCTGGATACTTGGAACAATTTTTGAAACGAGAAACTTCACAGCTTATGCCTGTCTGCATAGTATCTTCGGATCATATCATTCCATCAATTTCCTGGATACTTATAACGAATATATGGAGTAGTAGACTTTGACATTATAACGATGCGCCCCAGGGACTTCCAAAGTACGCCTCACTCCAACCGAGGGAGGCAGCAATTGCGTCGCACGAACTTTCAAGAGAAACCGAAACAGGCAACGAGGAAACCATTAACAACAGGTAGATGATTTTCAACCAGCATCTAAAAGCAACTTTATGTAAACTGATAAAAATACCGCCTTTCGTCGTTAAGGGGTTTGTCGCTGAGGCCAGAGTTTATCTTCCTTTGTGTCATGAGACAAGTTCTGAAATTCACTTTCCGAGTGGGAATAAAAACTTTATAACCAAAGGAATTCTCAGTCCTCGCAAATCCTCTTCTGGAGGATTTCAAACGGAAGAGAAGGACGCTCGAACAAGTCCATCTCATTTATCTGCACTGCTCCCATCGAACGGGTGTCGCGAATTCAAAACGATATGTTCTACCTACGGATGGGCTTAATAGAAGTGAAAGCCCTTGCGATTCTAAAATTAGATCCGACAACTCTCGGTAAGGGAGTGAAAGCATTCGTCCTTCAGATTCGGCAAAAAAACCTTTTCTAAGGAAGAACTAAGTAAGAGGCGAGGTGGGGCTAGGTTCGGAATACGGAATGCTTTCACTGGCGCTTCTGAAGAGGATTATCCAGAGGGACTTAATCCTCGGCCAAGGACTCGATCGATAACTTCGGTCGCCTTTCGATTCATCATTTGGGTCGACCGCAACTCCCTCCTCGCGCGAAGGATCCATCCGAAAAAAAGGTCGATTATGCTTCTTTTTCCCCTTTCTACGGGTCTGCGAAGGAGATTTCGAGACGAAGGTGGCGAGGAGCAACAGGTGTGAAAGGGAGAGGGAAAGAGGGGAAAAGAGAAAAGGGTACACGAATGGGGGAGTCAGAGAGAGGGGAGGGAGGCATCCCACTCCTTCGACACGTAATCCACACTCTCTTCCTTCTCCTCCCACATTGGCCTTCTCACCGCCTCACTCCCTCACCACCCCAATTATCCAACCTCCATCTACCACCCTCTCTTAACTCGCATCTAATTGTAAGCCCAGCTGATTAACGATAGAAAGACATCTTTCCTATCGTTAGGATGAAAAGGACCAAAATCGAGGCCTCGAGGCATGCAGTGCCGACAAATGATGAGAAATTAATAAATTTATCTCCTTCGCGAAAGTTCATACGCTCTGAACTGTCCGAAAATTTTCCAGGATGAAGGGAAAAAGGACAGAGAAAACCGTCAGTTACAGTAATGGAAACAACAACGGGAGGTTGGTATTCGACGCGAGGAGAATGATTCACTCTGGTTGCCGCAAAAAACGTGCAACAGTTTTCAAACGAGATTTCCATCGAATATGAGAGGATTAAACGGGGTCAGGATTGGTTGGAGGAGCAGTCTCGTGACATAATCACGTCAGCATCACGTTTCACTCTCCATACTAGCATTTGCATGGGCACGGTGGTGACGACAGAACTTATTGTTTGGCTACGGGAGAAATACAGGCAATTCATGCATTAAAACAACTGCTATAGAAAAACCCATTTTTGGACTTTTTCACGATATTAAACACCTTAACTTTTCAAGTAATTTTCGTAATTGTTCAGCTCTGGTGGTTTTGTGGACGAAATGCTTTCTAAGACTTACTGGTTATAAGTATCTTAAATAGAAACGTATGCGTAAGTATTATATATGCTAAGCTCTTCAAAAAGTATTCGCAATACAGTATTTCCTCCTTATACGTGAACTCGATTAACGTGGATTCGCTTATACGCGATCTACAAAATAGGGAACATAAATCGATTTACACCAGCGGGATTCGTTTTAACGCGATTTTGTACATGGAATTTTGTATGGGAAAATAGGATTAGATTTACGCGATTTCGATGTAAGCGATAGTATTCGGGAACGCATCTATCACGTAAATCGAGGACTGCCTGTATAAGCAATATAATAATACCCTACCTTGTATTTTGTGGAAGAAACTGTCATATTTGCGAGGTAATAATTACAATATTTATGCATCGCCATTACGCTGGCTTCGTTTCATTTAAAGGGAACACGTGCGCGAATGATTGAGAGACAACCTTTCTCCGCCGATGACTTCATCGATGACTCCTCGAAGGCACCGTCTGATGCAATTTCTCCCTCCGGGCGTTACAATTACGAGAAAGGGCATGCGCCCTTGACGAGACGCATACCACAGCCCTCTCGCACGATATGATCAATTAAAGTCATGAGCGCAATAAATGCTGCTCTCGGAGGTATTCCGAAAAATTACAGTGGCAGATAATAAAAGTTGGCAAAAGAAACAAAAATAACAACGGGAGTAGCGAAACTGGGAGCTAAAGCTTCGTACACTCTTTTGCGCTGTATTCACACGGAAAATATACAATATTGATATGGATGCGAAATAGTAATGCTCAAATCATTATTGACTAGGAGACGCAGCTTAAATACGGTTTGATCGGCTCGGAAAGACACCTCGTCATCTAAAAACAAATGACTGCGCCATATGGCGGTCATCTGCGACTGCTGATGTAGATACAAGTATCACGCGCCTAGGGCAGACGAATCCTCGGACCAAAGAGAGAGAGAAAGAGGCAGAGATAGAAAGAGGCAGAGAGATAGAAAAAAAGGCAGAGAGAAAGAGAGGCAGATAGAAAGAGAGGCATATAGAAAGAGGCAGATAGAAAGAGAGGCAGATATAAAGAGAGGCAGATAGAAAGAGAGGCTGACAGAAAGAGAGGCTGACAGAAAGAGAGGCTGATAGAAAGAGAGGCAGATAGAAAGAGCGGCATATAGAGAGACTGATAGGAAGAGGCTGATAGAAAGAGAGGCTGATAGAAAGAGAGGCTGATAGAAAGAGAGGCTGATAGAAAGAGGCAGAGATAGAAAGAGGTAGAGAGAGAGAGGCTGACGCCGAAGAGAGATTGGCAGAATGAGTCACAGAAACGCATGCGGCGAAAGTGAAACCCTCGGGCTCTTCAACACCACCTCCCATTCTTTGACGCAGCTTTCGCTTCACTGGCAAGTATCCTGCCCGGTTGCAATCTCTACTGACGATGCACACCAATAATAATTAGTGCCGCCCAGCATCATAATTCCATTTTCTACTAACTGTCCAGTAATTTGCTAGTCTTTAACTATAACCATATTTTTAACTGACATTTTTATTCGCTAACTTAAATTCCTTCTCCATCTCCAAGATGTTTACGATCTATTCATTTGATTTGTTTGCGAATTTAGGAAGCATACATAAATAAAAAAATCTATAACATGAAGATATGAGTACCTGGTTATAAGCGAAATTTAGGCAAATTTATTTAATGTTATAAATTTAGATTTTCAACGTAACTGATTCTGGCCTCCGTGCATCAAAACGTGATTTCTTCGCCAAGATGAATTCTTCATAGTAATCATTTTAACTCTTTTACGGTATGAGAATAAGATACATATGCCTGATCGTATAACTTACATCTAACCAGTGGCATAGTGCGACGGGAGGGACCATGGCCAAAGCGGATCCAAATTTTTTTCATGATGCCCTTAATTTTTCCCGGGACTTCAATTTTGTTTTGGCGAGGGTGCCTACACATTTTCCGTTACGGCATTGCATCTAAGAATAAACATTTATTTTCGACCAAAAAATGGATTGCGTTATCGTAAACAGTGACGAGCACGGGCCACGATCCAGCGAGGAACATAATAAGCATTGGCGGAACTATCAATTTCGAACCCGATGCAAAAATTCTCTAGCACCCCCTCAAGTGTCGAAGGAATCAATTCAAAGTGCGTAAAACTGAAAATTGCGCCATTGTGAGGCGCGTAATAAAGTAAAAGGGGTTTTCAAACTTTTCTGCGCTTTTCAATTTGTCGCCGCTCCTAGCATATTTTACAGCGATGATGAACCGAACAACACTTGTATTAAAATATATAAGTCGTGTTTATAAAGGTAAAAAATTCAATAATGTCATAAATTTGTATTTTGTATGCTTTCAAGCACGCCCTTGCGTGACCTCTTTCATGAGAAAGACCTCCCGACCTCTAAATAATTTAATTAACGTTTATAAGGTTACCTTGAAGATATAAGCGTAAAATATTGAAATGATTTTTATATTCCAATCCTCTTTTGAAAGTTATATTTTATATCGTTATTCCTAGTCTTAACATCACAACCTTCGATTGAAGTGCGTGAAAAATACCGTTCGTAAGTAACCACGGTGATTAGCCATTCCTGATGCTGCCTCCGAAAATCCGATATAGATGTCAATAGTACAGTCATAACGGGTTTAGCTTCTACCTCCACGTAATTCACGCCGAAAACATACTATCGAAGAAATACGGTCAAAATTAATTTCTTTTTTTCGACTTTTGCAATCTATCAAATGCAATTGAAATTCGTTTTATGTAAGGAGTGGCTTCGTCTAAAGGCTTTAAATTATTCCTCTTCGATATTTAGATCATGGATTACTCGCCCAGCCTGTTCCTTCAGCAGGAGCGTCGTTCTTCTTTTCTTATGATAAATTGACACGGAAATTGTTTATTGAAAAATATATGGATGTCATATGTAAATGAGGTAAAAAACTTATTAAAAAGGCGGGCATCCATCACAAAATAAGAATTATCGCCGATAAGAAATATATATATAGCCTTACCAGCTACAACAACAGTACTCGACAGTTTTAATTGAATTAAAAGAAGATTGATGAAACTAGTAATGAACTTTTTTTTAATATAAATTTTTATTTCCCTCCTAATAAATTAAAGAAGGATTCGCCCGCAGGCTGCTCAGCATTGCATGGCGCTGCTGTCGCGTGCTGAAGAACATCCCTCTCGGTTATAATCGTGGAAATAAACGACAAACACACAAGACACGCAACATTCAGTGGAGTTTTTTCATTAACTGAGGGGATTTTATGAAGGAAAGGGAAGGAATTTCAATTGCTATTTATGATAACTAATATGAGTACCAAGATAGATAACAACAGATCTCACGAGTGTTAATTTGGTACGTATTTGTTATAATTTCGCACGTTCATGAATGCGTAATATATTCGATATTCGTCGGCATAAGGTGAATTGATTTCGCTTAATTTTATTCCGAAAAAGCGTTTACGCGTCGTTTCAGCATTGGGAACATTGGAAAATTACGTCCAAGTCTCACGCAGCTATGATTAAAGGGCTTGAAATGCCGACAGAAAAAGTTTCAAACAAGGTGAGGAGAGTGGATGTCGAGAAGAAGGTCTCTCTCAATGGGCAATCAATTACCGATGTCTGTTCAGCGGTAGCCGTCCTCCATCGGCACGCAATGATTAAATCGTCCAAATCCATATTTATCACGAAGAAGGATCTTAATAGCCTAAGGCCTAAGAACGGTGGATTAATGGCTTTTACGTCTCGCTTAAAATAAGCAAGTAAAATGTTCAGGTCGTGTCGGTTAGGAAAAGACCTTCGAAGGCTCTCCCTTCGTCTATCGCAGCGGTTCTCAACCTTTTTCGGTAATGTACCCATTTGTAATTTTGAACATTGTCGTGTACCTCCCACCCCACCCCCTCTTCCTACTCTCATTTTATGACCAAAGCTTTCTTATATAACAAAATAACTATTATGACATTTAATGAAATAATATATTTTAACCGCATTTTTAAATATCACTCTTTTAATTTACAAAGATGATTTATTAATTTATTTACCATATCTATCAGACTATAAGACACTTCGGACTATAAGAGGCACCAAGGCTATGAATTTAAAAATTTAGGAAACAGAATATTATTGTTTTTTTTACGATGGGGTCTTGGCGTTATTTCCTAAACACTTGTGTTATGATGTAACTTTCACAATCTTCAAATAGCGCGCCATATTCACTGCCATCAATTGCCTTGCTAATACTACGTTTCCTAAAAATACCAACAAAACAAGGGGAATAACAATAATATCTACAATTTGCAAGGCTAAACAATCAACGCGCAGTTATGCATGAGACGTAAAATGTTACTTACATTATAGTTATAGTCAACTGCTTCGGCCGTTACTTCGTAGAAATCCATAATTCAAAAATAATGTAACTTGATATTGTAAATTATACCAAGTTACATTATTTTTGAATTACTTACATTAGTGCGATTTTTGCACCTGTTTTCCAGACATAATCCTCTCGATGCGCGGTCGAAATTTGGTTACTGCAAAGATGAGGTCGTGTTTAGAGGTCAGACGATTGCGGTTTCGCGTCTTTATTGCTGCCAAAGTTGAGAATTCTGTCTCAGCATTGGTTAACCTCCCAAGGTATTTAATTGAATTCCAACCGTCACATCGAAGGACAATTAAATAAATCGGCGATTTATGTCTCTCCCTTTCCTCGTATTCACCGCCTCACCCCACAATGTTAAAAGTTTGTATAGTAAGAACGTCTTGTGTACTGATACTCACTCACCGTACACCCATTTAAAGCTAATTTTTTTTACTTTCCCCCTTCCCTCCCAAAAATTTCCTCGGGTCTGCATCGACGCATTGTTGGCACTGTCAGCACCCTTGTCACTCTGTACCCCCTGGAAGTTTTTGTACCTCCAGGGGTACATGTACTACCGGTTGAGAACCGCTGGTCTATCGGACACAGCAATCGGTCAATTTCTTAGGGTGGCTCTATGGCTCTAGTACGACATACGCGCGTTTCATTTTCCCCTTCCACTCCAGGACATGACTTAGATTCGAGAGTTGAAATCTCCTTGAGGCGTTGTCATTTTTTGTAGTGCCGTGAGGACGAGAGTAAGGAGTCCCAATTCATGGAATTACTGCTTCCGCTTTGTTTTAAGGCGGTCATTTTTTCCGCTAAGAGATAGAGGTTGAAGCAAAGAAACTAAAAGCTATCTCGGCGGGTAAACTCCAAGACAGGGGTGTGCAACCCGCGGCCCGCGAAGCTTTGATGAAGATGTGGTCTGTGATATTTAATGAAGATGACTTTGTATATTTTAATTACAAATGATGCCATAAAACCTTGTCTGGTCAAGTTTTAACACTAAAAAATTATTATGACTTTATTTTCGTTTCGAAAGGAGGAATTTCTGCGATAAAGGGTGGTCGTCGTCATTAAAACCCTTTTTTCCTTTTATTCTTGCCCGATTTAATTTCTCATTGTGGCTGGTGTGATTTTGAAACGCGACAAACACTCTCTGAAAAACTAAGTGATAAAACATTTATCTAGATTTACGCTATTTACACTAAAATAAAAGACGCGTCTTTTAATCGCTGAATGTAATTTATAAGTAGGAATGATAGCAAACAAAGAAAGTCATCAAAGATTTCTGGTTTAATGAGAGAGACATCGTGTTTTGCATAAGAACCAATGCTTTTTCCAATTCAAATTTGACGGACGCCTAAGTGAAGGGGACGATTTTTTTAAATAAAATACTTTAATACATCAAATTTGTTAATTTTTAATTCGAATGATATTTTAATTTTTTTAACAAAATATTTATCGAAATTTTTCAACTTTTAAAAGTTTTTTGTGATAAAATATTCTGATTATGGAATTTTTTTTCAAGAGGCGACGAAATTAAAATAATCTTTTCAACAAAAACACCACACTTTTAGATTGGTTTGGAATATATAAACTGCTGATCTAACATAAGCCATCGGCTAGCAGCGAAAGGGTTTAAAAGGGAATGCTCTCCCTACCTTGTCTTATAAGCTCCTTACTACTATCATTTTCTTTATCAATCAATAAATGATCGTTTTCCAAGAACGCTTAAATGAGTTTTCAATTTATTTTAACAGCATATTTTAAAAAAATGGTATAACTTCTATCATGAATAAACAAAATTGGAATAAATTGTGTCCTTTGAAATGCGCCAAGGGGAGAAGTGAGTGTGAGGCCGTTTTCTTTACTTTCATCGAATATTTTGATAAAAAAACACTATAAATCTTCATTTATGACATCCTACTTAGCAATTAAAGATTAAATATATAACACACTTGAAATAGTCACATCGGTATATGCAAAAATAAGAGATATTAACTGTAAGTTAATGAGGAATTTGCCACACAAGTCTCATATCAAGTAGATTCCTTGTCTAAAATTTTTGTGATCATTAACAGGCAGGTTTAACGGTCATTTCAGATGAATCAGAAAGTTCTATGATGGAAACGTTTTTTCTCCGAGTTCAAAATCGCGTCAGAAGTTTCGTCTTCCCGAATAATTACAAATCCTACTTTACATTCATTAAATACCGAATCGACATTTGCCTCGGCAAAACTTAGGAACGAATACCTGTAGCATAATTCCATCTCCAACAAATTGTATGATACAGTGGGTCCAAAAAGTCTCTGAGCACTTGGGTAGCATGTAATGCACGTAATTATTATGGGTAATTTGATAATCTATGTAGTTTTCACAGTGACTTTTTGAACACCCTGGGTAAGGTAACCAAGTCCTTCAGCAGAAAATGAATAAATTTAATATAATAGGTAATAGACGTTTAAGATAAAAATAATCAATACGTTCTACTGAAAACGTCATCAGATAAGACCTCAGATATTTTATATATCAGACTGTATGAAAAAGCGCAAAAATACACTCTTATCTGCTTCTCAGGCGAGTTATCTCGAAATTCATTTATATTACTCATTTTTCCTCTTGCCTTTTCAGCTCCTCGTGTATCTATGCGATGTGATTTCTCTCTAAACGCCATTGTTCCTATGGCAGACGTATAGGTACATCGCTACTGGCTACAATCCTTCTTAATTAGAAAAAACGGGCGAATTCGTCTACACAATTAAAATTCTCGTAGAATTAAAAAAAATGCCCAATCTCGGAATCTTTAAGATTTTTCACTCATCTTAACTGTAAATTCCGCAAGAAAAAAATATAAAAAAAAATTCTTTCAGCGCCATGTAAATCTCGAGTACGTATCTAAATCTTAAAAATGGTACGTTATAAGATCTTGCGGTTATACCACCAAATAAAAAAATTGTGATACGGTCTTCGACATGCTACACGGCGACGGGCCGAAAATAAAATCAGTCCTAGGCGTCCATCGTGGAGATTTGTTCTTCAATGTCCGCGGATACATCAAATAAGAGTCTGTAGCAATGGCGGCGTCGCTTATATCTGAGGTCTTCTACGATTGCTGGCTGCGGCACAAGCGATCAAAAGGGAAAGTGTATACTGACCTGCTGGGAGATTCGCGATCGCCTCGGAGAGCGAATCGTTACGCAAGGAGGCAGGCGAAGAGACATGTGACGAGAGAGGGTGTCAGAGGTTCGAACACACTCCTTTTGCCTCTCCGACAAGGGCGATTCGCCGAGAGAGAGAAATAGAGAGAGAGAAACGGGCTAAGCGCCCGCGGGAAACTATTAAAGAGTCTCAGGGTCCGTGTGGTCGTCCTTCAACGAAAAATAATTGAACGCCGAAATCAAAGCTAATGATTCATTGAACGACTCTGTTGGCATTCAGAAGTAAAAAATTACCCACACTCGAACGGAGGCAAATATTTCAATCGAGGACAAGAGGCAAGAGAGAGAACCATTGGGCCAAAATAGCATAAAGCCCTGGATGGCATTTAAAGACTAGAAATAGAGTTGGAATACATTTCGGTTCGATGAACTCCACAGACAAATACCGGAAAGACGGTTTTCATGCGAAAAATTTTCGGTGGATATGATACATATATGCGCGCATCTTTTATAATTGAAATCGACCGACCATTGGCTTACTTCCTTTTCACACCCAAATCCAAAAACGCGTCAAAGTTTAAAAATTCGAAATACGTTAATTATAAGGATTTTTCTTTGTTTGGCATCACATGCCAAACATCCTTTTAAAACGAAGGCAGGGATTAAGAACGAACTCTAGCCCAATTCTCTCGGTCAAACACCGTAGTAATAGCGGCCGCCATCTTTATTATGCATAAAATTTACGTATTACGAAAGAGAATTTTAATCAAGATTCCATATTTCATTCCATCGACAAATTTCTGTCGAGTTAGGACCGAGGACAGCATGCCATCCGTTATTTGTTTTAGTTGAGGAATACTTCGGCGAAACAATATTTGCATGCCTATGTATAGCAAATACCTTAAGTAGAAAATGAAAAATGCATGTCATCTCCTGAAAGAAGAGAGGCGCTGCAGGTTAAGACTAGAGGGAATTAAGAAAGATATGAAGAGGGAAGAAGAAAGCGAGAGAGAGGCAAGACGAGTTGAAGAACGCAAGTTGGAGCTGAAGGGGGAATGATAGTGGGAAGGGGGAATGACATTTGGAAGGGGGAATGACAGTGGGAAGGAGTGACAGTGGAAGGGGGTGGCAGTGGGAAGGGGAAGTGGCAGTGGGAATGAGGGATTGGGAAGGGGGAATGACAGTGGGAAGAGGGAATGGCAGTGGGAAGGGGGAGTGGCGGTGGGAAGGGGGAGTGGCGGTGGGAAGGGGGAGTGGCAGTGGGAAGGGGGAATGGCAGTGGGAAGGGAGAGTGGCGGTGGGAAGGGGGAGTGGCGGTGGGAAGGGGGGAGTGGTAGTGGGAAGGGAAAGACAGAGAGGGAATCGAGGAGCCGTGTCACGTAGTATTGAAGGGAATGCGCAGAATGGAGTATTCCGGTTGCGCAAGAACGTTAAGGGCCAACGCTTCCCTCGCGTGCACTCCGCGAAGACGTTCAAATGAAAAAAGGAAGGCGGCTATTGCCATCGATACGCCGCTAAGTACCGGAAAAACCTCTCTCCAGCCTCCTAAGGATGTCTCCGCCTCCCACATGCGCTCAGAATGTCGCCTCTTGCCGCGCCTCACCAAAAATGGCCAAAGGCATCCGTCCACGTGGCTGCGCTCAATCTCATCTTAGATGTCTTCGAAGGTGTCTCTCGTACAAAAGGAGCAGCCTTTGACGACCGAGCGATGCTCGCTTCGCCATCACGCATTTGCGGAGACGACTTCAATTTCTTTTGGAGTATATTTTCCCTCTTTCTTCCATCGATGCAACAGAAAAAATCTTTCGCATCGATTTCTTTAAGCTAAAATATATGTACTCGTCGTCTCGCATGTATGAGTGCTTCTGGCGTCCTTAAAATTAACATTGAATCATCAATTCGTCACGAAGAATTTCAGATAATCACAGTCTTCAGACTCGACCATTGCCCATCTCATGTAATTGTAAAATTTAAGTGAAGTGAAAATGGGTTCTACATTCATCCTTCAGAAGCCCTTGCCTTCACGTTCTCATGCTCGCATCGAGTTTCCTATTCCCTGTTCTCTTCATTCCTATTTGCATCTTCATCTCCTTCCACGAAAACCTTCACTCTCATCCATCAGAATCTGCACTCACCACTGCATTCCTTATAAGTCACAATAAAGTTTTAAAGCAATTAATAATCAAAGGAACTTCATGATACATGAGTTTGCATAAGTGATCGTTTTAGGAAATATTACCGTGGACATTTATAATTACACTTCCATCTCATACGATGGTCTACAACGTTATTTCTTTGTTCATTCCTATTTTTCTCGTCAAGTGAGCATTTTTATCTTTCACGAACGAAAATGAATTTTCGTTCCTTCTTCCCGTCTATCTCTTGTCTTCCTTAAATTATGCCAACGCTTTTTGGCGAAATCTGCGTGAACATTCTGCGAAAGTCTTCCCTCTCTCCAGCTCTTCGTTATATGCATGCCTCAATTTTCTTAATTGCTCATTCGAAATTTATCTGACGTAGCGAAAACCGGTTTCGCGGGTCTTGCGCGAGAATCGGACTTTTTTCGATGTTAATTTTTCAATGGATAATTCGAGACCTTAAAGCGAAGTAACTTCTCTCTTACGTGTCATGAAAGATCGAGACGAATTGGGTGGCAAGGGAATAAAAAAACTCAAATGAAGAAATTCTTGCGTCTGGAAAGCAATTCCTTTCACGCAGAGAGCCAATGTGCATTTTTTATTCGCACAAATTTGAATCTCCGAGGCTTTCCACGGAGATGGACCGCAATAATTCGATCGAATCCGACGTTTTCGCAGTGCCGCCATTTTTTTTCTCCCACTGGGAGACCGGTTTCATGCTTCGGGATGCGATCCCGGGACTACCAGAATCGACGAATTAATCTTTTAAGGATGGCTCGAGCCTCAGCGGTGGCGAGTGAATACGCGGTTATCCTTCTCCGACAGAGACACCTAAAAGGAGTATTTTTTTTAAATTCCAGATCATTTTAGATACAAAAGGTTATCGAGGTCGTAAATCGTGTAAAAGAGCTCCCAGTGACATGGTCATCGGAAAAACCCCCGCACGCCGCGTACATTTGTTCGGATAATTAATTATGAGCATATGGACGTGAATAACGTGAATCGGAAGAGAAACAGCGTGAAAGAGATGACACAACGCACGAATCCCACGCTTAGGATTTAAAAAATTACGCTTGAGTCGTTTGATGGTTTGCCAAGACGCGATTACAAAATAACCAATCTAACATTTAATAAAAAAAACAGAATGACGCCATTACAGCCCGCCCACCACGATGCAGGAAACCTCGGTTAAATGGCATCACCTAAGAATGCAGATAGATTAGCCATCACGTGGAAGCCGCGAGCAAAACTTTTTCGGACCCATCTCTCTTGTTTTATTTCCTACGTAGCTCTCTTTACAAAGCATCACTTCCAAAAAGCATCCAAACCCGCTGCGGCCGAGGAAAATATCTCGAGCAGCAGCAGACGCGTCGATGGGACCACATAAGTTTCCTTCTTTTTCCCTCCGCCCTCGACCGAAAATAACGAAACTTGCACAAGACGGCAGGGCGAAAAAGAAGAAAATCGAAGACCACTTCGCGCCGAAAATAAAAAAGCTTGGTTTGTGTTGGAAGGAAAGAAACTCTGTTCGAGAAAGAGAGAGATAATAGAGAAGGCGAGCTTTTTTGGCTGACAGCGTATAATGGAGTTTTCCTTTCCTCCACCCAAAAGCTTTTAATAGCAACAAAACTCCATGAACCACCCTGTCACTCCCAGTTCCCTGTCTCTCTCCGTAATCTTCCTGCCCGTGAACTGTTACTGTTGGTCAATTCAACACGCTCTGACAATCACACTGATGGTATTAGAAACATAGAGCGAGGCAATATGAGCGCTATTCTAAGACCCTATTTGGAACGCAAGATGTTCCGCAACAAACTGAATGGCAAATACAGATGAACAATCCTCCTTCGGAAAAGGAAAATGTAGTAACAAGTATTTTTCGGTCGCCAACCTACGGCTTGAGAAAATGCGGTGAAGTTGATGATGCAGACAATGCCACATTTGTATTAAAATCATGGTAGTATACATTTTTCGATAATTTTTAACGCTAATGATTCATTTAGAGTAGATTTCGATAGTAAAATACCACAGAAACTCCAAGCAAGTACCGATGTAGACAAATATCCGCCAACGAATTTTCACCTTGAAAATGTTGCCAAACCATGGTCAATGGTTTTTATCAATGAAAATAAATGAATTTCTGACGCTCACAGCCATAGTTATTTTACTATTTCAGTAGACATACACGCAAACTTTTTCTCACAGAGCGCCAAATACATGCATAGAACCCGTTCAGAAAACAAAAGAGACAAAACTCCCTCGATATACAAATAAAATTAATCGAAAGCCAAGGCTTATTTTTGAGCTAAAATGAAGCGATGAATTTATGACTCAACTATTAAAACATAGCCCTAAGGGATCGGCATATAACATGGAGATATGAGGGAATATTCCGAGGAAAAATAAATTCATCCTAACGTCGGTCGGTTTCACTTGCGCGAAAGAAGCGGCCTCAATTGTCTTTCAAACCGTCTTTTTTTTAATGTCACGTCAATTCCGGGAACGCCTCACCTAAGCCATCTGCTGCAGTGGAGCGGTTTTTGGCACAGAGAGCGTCTGCTAGGGGAAGGAGATGGCTAGCAGCCAAATCGAGATACATCGCGTCTGACCATCCAAAGAGGCATTTCCGTCTTCCAAAGCTTCCTCTTTTAAGGCTACCGGACGTCATTACGGTTAACATCGTGGAATTACATCCACAATAGCAAAGAAATGACGCCGTTTTGATCAGTATTTAAACCGATACTATTATATTTACACAAGGTACAAATTCATAAATATTTTAACTATCAATACAAGAAGAAAAACTAAAGAAAATATCTAAATTACATATTTTGATACTGTAGCTACGATTAAATTCTGTTGACCGATTGAAAAAAACTATACACGATTGACAGCGTCATTATTTGCAGATGATCAAGATATAACCAAAGCTAATTTATATGAGAATTCCTAATAAATACTATTTTATGTAGTCGTCAAAAATTTCCCTTTTTTATAAATGTTCTTGTTGCCAAATATAATCGCATGCCCATAGAACAGGGGTGTTCGAACCTTAGGTACTTAGGATATGCTTTTCTACCCCTTATCTTAACCTGAACTACCAGCAATAAATTATCAAAGATAATTTATATAAACATATAAAGACATTTTTCATTTAAACGAATGTAGGCGCTATGGATAATATAAATTATTTAATCAAATTTATTACATAGTATTAAGTAGAAAAAGATACTTTTTTTGGTAACCTTGGATTGATGAAAAGATGAATTACATTGATGGTTGATTAACCAGAAAGGGACAACTTGTCAATAAGTTCGAGGACTATTACATACCATTACTGGCTCAGTAGTCTCAGCCTCTAAAACTCAGAGATTTGATTAAAATATATGTTGTCGTAAGTTACAGGTCCTTCCCCTTAATCTGGGCATGCCACCGCAGATCTGCTCATTATAACGAACTAATTCATGTGAAATATACAGAAATTGTGATCGGCAGCATATAATCGCAGTCACAAGTTAGAGAAAAGGGTTCAGAGATCTTTCTAAAAGGTGTAAGCGATCGACCGGTAGATCCCGATCGATGTCTTGAGCACCCCTGCCATAGAATATTGAATCGTCCTCGCAGGTTCTATGGGACGCCACAATGAAGTAGCAAGTCATATCGTTTTAAATCAGCAAATGCTCAACAATTCCATACTTGAATAATACTGGACGGATCCGAAATAGAATTTCATGACCGACGTTTCTTCGATTTACAAAAACGATCAGATGGAATCCTTCGCGTCGGTTGATCGCAAGCCCTTTTCACAGCTATTGGTAAATAAATACTTCAAACCCTAGCGACGAGAGATGAGTTCGCTCGCTGCCGACGCCCGGAGACCTTTCATATTTTTCTTCCGAGAGCCTAACGGTATGGCAATGGACGGCAAGATTCTCGGACGCACCCAACGCCCACCTTCCTCAGTGCAGCCATGGAAACAGGCTCGAGTTATGTCGGGAGGAGAGACCTAAACACGCGTACGGACACGGGTATTAATCGTACTTTGCGAGCGTCGAACGAAAGGTGGAGTGGCATGCAACAGGGTAGGTGGAGGGGCGTGCAACATGAGAGGAGGAGGGGCGTACACGCGGGTTCTAACGGTAGCTAACACAAGAATTCTCGAAGGCCTCGGAAGAATGTCCGTTGACCGAAAGAAGGAAAAAGTTTAGAGATGTCTGGACCACTTTCACTCCTCGTCCCTCCGAGAGGCGGCGAAGATAGAAATGGAGTGAGTGAAGGAGTGAGGTAAGGAGTGAGTGAAGGAGTGAAGTAAGGAGTGAGTGAAGGAGTGAGGTAAGGAGTGAGTGAAGGAGTGAGGTAAGGAGTGAGTGAAGGAGTGAGGTAAGGAGGGAGTGAGGGTAAGAGTAAGGGAGGGTAGGAGTGAGGGAGGGTAGGAGTGAGGGAGGGCAGGAGTGAGGGAGGGCAGGAGTGAGGGAAGGTAGGAGTGAGGGAAGGTAGGAGTGAGGGAAGGTAGGAGTGAGGGAGGGTAGGAGCGAGGGAAGGTAGGAATGAGTTAGTGAGGAGACTCGGCCGAGGCAGCGTGAGGTAAAGACGATAGGGTCTCTGACGTTGCATCCGATCACCCGACAAGATATGCGTGGGCGTAGCGAAGGTTGAAGAAAAAGGGAAGAGGGGGCGAGGATGGGGAGGATAGGGGTGTGGCGAAGGAGGTAGAGAGAGTCCAGAGGTGTGCAGAGTTCGATGAACCTTCCGCCAGAGGAGAGGTGTATCGGCTCGCATCCATTTGACTGCGGCGCCGCACCTAGCCTTCCCCCCCCCCCTCCGCCCCATCCTCTGCTGCCCCCGCCACCTCCTCCAGCCTCTTTATGTTTTCGGGACCACCGTCCCACACACACCAAATACACCGTAGGCTTTAACGCCCTCTTCTCTGCAACATCTCAGACTGGAAACAAAGGAATGACTGCATTCCGCAGTCATTATCGTCTCAGGGAGGAAAAGGGTTAGGTAGGAAGGGGTGGGAGGTTGAAGGGAGGTAAAGTGAGGGAGGAGTGGGGGGAAGGGAGGAAGAAGCGGAGGGGAAGGGAGGGAGGAGCGGAGGGGAAGGGAGGGAGGAGCGGAGGGGAAGGGAGGGAGGAGCGGAGGGGAAGGGAGGAAGGAGCGGAGGGGAAGGGAGGGAGGAGCGGAGGGGAAAGGAGGGAGGAGCGGAGGGGAAGGGAGGGAGGAGCGGAGGGGAAGGGAGGGAGGAACGGAGGGGAAGGGAGGGAGGAGCGAGGGGAAGGGAGGGAGGAGCGAGGGGAAGGGAGGGAGGAGCTGAGGGGAAGGGAGGGAGGAGCGAAGGGGAAGGGAGGGAGGAGTGGAGGGGAAGGGTAAAATGGGAGAAAACTTCGAAAAAGCCGGTTCCGGGACATCCCAGATTTTGGATTTGGCAGAAAATGGATGTATGATAGCGGCACGGGGTTTCTCCGTGGCCCATTCTATATAAGGCGTTCTGTTCGACCGTTTCTCCTTCGAGTTCGCCGCATACATTTTATAGTTTTTTTGTGTACAATTTTGCGTAAGAGGAGACAAACCTATATTAGGAAACGTACATTCTTGTTTCACATTTTTATTTCCAAGTTGTTTTTTCCCCTTCGAATAAGTGGGTTAGTGGAGTCATTTCCACTCCAGCCTTTCCTCAAGTTTCATTTCTCGGCAATGCCTAGGTTTCGATTTGGGGTCCATAAAGGATTATGCCCGATTCCGCTCGCTCTTTCTGTTTCGATTAACCCCATTAGCAGTAATTGCATAGCGAATGAATGATCCCGATACCAAATTATTCATTTGCTAGCTGCGTTCACGTTTACTGGGACGCTAATTAAAAACGAGCGCTTCCCTTTCTCGCCTTGTTTGTTTTATGACTTTTGCTCAACCCGTTGGAACTAGTGCGCGTCGTTATGTATTATCAGGCGAGTAATAAGCGCACCCATTGGAATGCCCTCCCGTTTATGAATGGCGATTCTTCGACCGCATGCAGTTTCACGAGTAAACGATCGCCCGTTCGGTGCCATGGCCATCAGCAAACGGATTCGAACACACATGAACTGTGATAGCGAAATGTATTCTATAATTTTACGTGATTATTTAGCTCCCACAAATATCGTCGATAGAGTGAGAAAATAAACAAAGCTCGATATGAATAATTGCACTAAGTGCTTCAAATGCGTTACCATGTTAAAGCGTTCGCGCGCGATTGAATTGGAAAGTGACACGATGCAAGTACATATTAACAACCGTTATCCTCCGCAGAAAATCAAAGGGAAATGGTTAATTATTACGTAAAATTGCAAGAGAAGAACGTTTGTTTAGATTAGTCGTTTTTTCCATCGACGAGAAAAACATTTTATGACATTAACTTCGGCGCAATGGGAAAAATTGCCGCACTATAATTACGTAATCTTTTAGAGATTCCAAAAAAATTGAAAAGTGGCGGACGCTTCGCTTCGTTGGGATGAACATGCTCGCAAACAAACTTCCTCGGTGACAAATCCGAATGCAACGCTGGGATTGGTCGGGAAGAGGCTTTCTGCAGATGATTATTTCCATCGCCGGATGGCGTTCGCGGGATTCTTCCAGCGCACAAATGAAGGAATTCCTCTCCCGGCCAATTGCCTCCATGATCGCTCCCCGAAGAGGAAGACGCGTTTTCCGCGGCCTATTTCGTTCCATTGTCTCCGTCCTCATCAGTCCACCAAACGAAGCAAACGCAAACGCATCGTCCGCAATTCTCAAGGCTGAATACCCGAAATCTCGTTCTCTCTCTCTCTGGGAAAGATTTTCCTCCGAGCCTTTGGGATGCGCCTCTTCTCTTTCCACCTCTCTCTCTCTCTCTCTCTCGTTCTCTCTCGCGTAACACTTTAATATGCTTATCTCGTCCCACTGACTCAAACCGGACAGTGTTGCCAAGTCGCATCCATCTCTTCAGACGGGACAGCGGAAAAAAAACGAGGCTGGCTCGCTATTGACCCAGATACAAAAAAATGAAAAGCCGGAGTAAGGGGAATTTGAGGGTTTGGGGAGGGGGTAGAAGTGTCCATTGCGGTCAAATAGCCCCAGTGGTCAATTTATCCCACCGACCCTTTCTCACTTGATCTCCGTAACTGGTCCCTTGCCCTCTCCTTTCGCTTCCCCGCTCCCGATGAATTCGCTCTCTTGCCGACGAAAGTGAACTTATCCCGCGAAAGAGAGTGAATCCGAACTACGGTGTGAAAGTTGAATTTATGCGGAAAGAGAAAGGAATGATATGGCGGGAGAGAGTGAGAGGATGGGAGGGGAGAGCTATGAGAGTGATTTGGTTGGTACGAATGCGCCCAGAGGAGATAAAAAAGGGTTTTTTTATCCGCGGATGTGCGCGAGGACGACGCACGCGCCACAAATCGTGAACCCTCGAGCATCAAAATGGCGCGAGGAGATGGAGAACTTTATTTTTATTGGCGGGTAAAGAAACGGAAGTTACGTAACTTACAAAATAATGCCTTATTGTTGTTCGTCGCACACACGTGGCGAATATACGCGCTCTGAGAGTTTTTGTTGTTCTCCTAGATGCTAAACTATCAAAGAACTTTAACGTTTTTCGTTTTTGTTATTTTTGCAACAACGTTCACAATGCATTGAGCATAATTTGAATCTTTAGCGGCTGGTGAAGGATACAAGGCGAAGACATCGGTAAGTTTAAATCTTGAACGTCTTCAGTTGGAAATTACGGACGGAGACTGTGTTAACCCTTTCTGCTTCATTGTGAATCACTCCCGGCCAAATCACGTTTGCAGACCCAAACCCTCGAAAGATTTCTGTCGTTATTGTTACGTACATTTCGCAGCGTTCGACGGTGAGGACGGACTGACCCTTTCACGGAAAACCAATGCGAAGCACACCACCTATTCCATCGATGGAAAAATTGAACTTGCTCAAAATTGGGTTTTTATTATGACGTCTTTACATAGTTCCGCCGCGCATAAGGTCGATTGGATGTCTTTTTGTGTTTCAACCTCTTCAACCCTAAAAATAACCAAACGAGGTTTAATTACTTATTTATCACTGAAAATAGGTTGGATGAATTTCTTGTTAAACAATGAAATGTTGGCTGTCAGTACAGGAGCGTATTTAATAACCTACAAGGCACACTCGGGTCATAGCAGGAAAAATATATTGGTGACTTAGGTATCACATATGATACCGGAGGTATAAGGAGTTTAGGTTTAAAGAAGTATTACAAAAGGTACCATTTTCACACTTTCCTCGTTCAAATTTCAATTTGGCAATATTGGCAAGAAGGGGGCCGTAGCTGAACAAACGACGAAAGAAAGACGGCACCGCCTTCGTTCGACTGGATTTCTTTCAAAAGTGTCGTTCGAGCAATGTTTGATTGCGAATCTAAATCGATCTGCGGCCATGGAACGAATTTGGTATTTCCGATGCATGAAGGAAAGGTAAACAAATGGCCGCCCTTCTTCGTCTATCGGTCAATATCGGCTCGTTTATCGCCGAGTCCAAATCGCTGTTAAGCGTCGCGTGGGCCGGACGACAAAACCAAAGGAAAACGTTAAAAACTTGTTCGAAACATGGCGAAAGAGTCCTACTTTCGAAAATCTTCTTTATCGGTCGAAGTCTTCGGACCCAAGGTCATTTTGAACGCTCGTCGAGATAATAAAGCATGCGAAAGTTATTTTTTTTATAGACGAAGAGCGAACACACGATATGAGAGCCCATTTCCGATATGAGCTAATACGCAAAATCATCACTGATACACATCCCAACATAAACATTCAAATCTCATTGATAACGAATACGAAGTGAATTCAAACGCATCTTATTCTCTCGTAGTCTTCCTGGTGTATCCCTTTCTAAGCAGATGCGACGTATTAAACTGACAATGAGTTCGAACGCATCGCCACCCGACTTATGATCTAATTTGAATTTCAACTAAAATATCTGATGCCTCGGGGATAGGGGAGGATAAAAATCCAAGTCGAAACTTTGATTGAGCCGCAGGGCCTAAACATCAATGCATGAGAATGGTGTCGTGAAAGTTAGTTATTTAATGTCAATTTCCAACGTATTTATTACAAAATATTACTGCAGGGACAAATAAAAATACTGTTTAAAAATTAATATTAGATAAGACATATTATTCACATTCTTCGATCAATAAGCTCCACCAAGACGCAAACCTCTATGCCTTGTTCTTATCCCCATAAGCATATGGAAGCGTAAAAACCACAGCGAGGTTTACCCGATTCTCCATATTAGTTTTAAAAAGCATAACCTTCCTAACAGAGAAAACAAAAGCACGTTTGCTTATTCGCCAGAATTTAAAATTCGGCTAGTAAATAAAAGAACAGCGATGAATTGGTCCAATGCTCGTGGGGTTGGAAATCACCTGACTACAGAATCAATTAAGTCTTTATTTCAGATGGCAATGAAATAACAACATAGGTATGACCGATATCGCGTCTTCTTTGCATTAACAAAGCCTTGAAATTAATTCTTAATAATGCTGAACGCACGCAAAGAAACAAAAAAATCGCCGTCGATATGTTCTCATTCGCCTTTTTTTTAAACAAACACGCGCCGCATTTGCGAATGTTATTACAGGTGCGAGGGTTTTCCCTTCCAATCGAATCCAGGCGCCTCCCTCCTCGATTATTCACCACCCCTGCGCGTCCTTCGACAAGTATTGTTCAGGAATAAACTACACCCTCGCGAAGAAAGGTCCTCACCCTTTTTCTTCTCGGCCCCTCCTCAAAGAAAACAAGCCTTATTGGCGCCATATAAAAAGAAGCGTCTATTTCTCCGACGCGATACCCTCGATCAGGTAGTCGACATTGAAAGGCGGTGGCAGACGCACGAAATTCGAAACGATGGAAGACAAAAGAAAGGCGGATGGGATTTTTAGGTCTCAATTTCGTTTCCTTTATTTAACGGGTTCGATAGAGAGGGTGAGGCGATCATTTGAGGAGAAAAAGGGAGAAGAGGGAAGGGGCAAGGGGAGTGGGAGAAAGAAGAAAAAAGGGTAAGGAGAAAAGGGGTGGGAGAGGGAGAAGGGAAGAAAATGGGAGGCAGAAAAGGATAGAGAGAAATGGAGATCGAGAAAAGGGAAAGATAGAGAAGGGAGAAAAAGAGAGGAATTGAAGGGAGAAAACAAGAGGGAGGGGGAATAAGAGAGAAAACGGGGGAAGAGGGGGGAGGGAGAAAGGGGGAGGGAGAAAGGGGGAGGAAAAGGGAGGGGAGTGAATCCATAGAAGCGGGGGGAAAGGGGAGGGGGAGAATGGAGAGGAAGGAAGGAAGAGGGAGGGAGAGAAAGAGAGGGAATGGAGAAGAGGGGAGAAGGGAAAAAAGGAATCAAGGCGCGAAGGAATACATATTCAAGGCAAAACGGAGATTAGATTAAATATTGCGACTACGTCACTGACGCCGGAAGATTTTTCTAAGTTTGGACGATGTGAACCGAGTTCGCGCAAGCTCTGTACTTGATGACAGAAGTATCTCCACTTCGTGTTTGGGTCTTAGGGAAAATTAAAGGCATTCTGTGTTTAGTGTCCAAGCTTTCGGCGGCAACATAAAGCAATTCGACATTTTAACCTCCATTTGAAAGGAAAACGGGAGGAAATAAAGCCATAAGTATAAATAATTTTTCATATTTTCCAAAAGTTAAAAGTTCTTCTTACCGCACGTAATCAACTCATTGTGGAATTGTTTAAAATGAGACAATCTTTCAAGCATTTGTGCCACTATCCGAGATTTACACCTTTCATCTAACCAATGGGTTCCCAAGCTACGGCTCCAGGGCCACATCTGACCCGCGCAGTTATTTAATCCAGCAGGTGTCATTAGGAAACATTTATGATATCCAAACGATTTTTTCGTGTACGTGAATGCATTAGGATTTTAATATAGTCGTATGAAACATTATAAAAATAATTTACAACAGATCGATCAGTCATTTGAAAGGTCATATGTTGGCCCACACAGTGGCATATAAAGCCTCATGTGTCTCTTTCAGTAAAAGTTTTGCGACTCCTGATCTAACCGATGGCATTGCTTATTCATTTTTCATTCAATATGAATATAAAAATAATCTTCACATTTCTTAATTTGCGAAACCTCAAACGATCCGCGGGTCAAAAGGAGCGCTAACGGCTGTTAAAAAAACGCTTACGACTAAAACGCAGAAAGCGGATGTTGACTCGTGGAGAACCGCAGACCATTTCGTGTTATCCAACCGATTTCAACCGTTAGGAAAAGAAGGTCGTTGCGTCGAAGATATTATTATTCCTAGGAGTCGAGCTGGCTACTATACTACTATACTACTATACTACTATACTACGACAACGAACGAATCGCAATTCGAAAAGTAAAATCTTTGTAAAATACTAATTCTGTCACTTCACGATTATTTAATATCCTCGCTATATCGCGTTTAGTCCGGCAACCCAGAGGGAAATCCGCTACGTGCCAAAGAAAAAGTAAGGAGAAAGAAGGGAGGTGGGAGATAGAAGGAAGGGAGGTGGGAGGGATAAAGGAGGTGGGAGGGAGAAAGGAGGTGGGAGGGAGAAAGGAGGTGGGATGGAGAAAGGAGGTGGGATGGAGAAAGGGGGTGGGAAGGAGAACGGAGTTGGGAGGGAAAAAGGAGCTGGGAGGGAGAAAGGAGCTGGGAGGGAGAAAGGAGCTGGGAGGGAGAAAGGAGGTGGGATGGAGAAAAGGGGTGGGATGGAAAAAGGGGGTGGGAGGGAGAAAGAAGGGAGATGAAAGGGAGAAAGAAGGGAGGTGGGAGGGAGAAAGAAAGGTGAGAGGCAGAAGGAAGGGAGGTGGGAGGGAGAAAGAAGGGAGGTGGGAGGGAGAGAGAGAAGGGAGGTGGGAGGGAGAGAGAAGGGAGGTGGGAGGGAGAGAGAAGGGAGGTAGGAGGGAGAAAGAAAGAAAGAAGGTGGGAGGGAGAAAGAAAGGTGAGAGGCAGAAGGAAGGGCGGTGTGAGGGAGAAAGAAGGGAGGTGGGAGGGAGAAAGAAAGGTGAGAGGCAGAAGGAAGGGCGGTGTGAGGGAGAAAGAAGGGAGGTGGGAGGGAGAAAGAAGGGAGGTGGGAGGGAGAAAGAAGGGAGGTGGTAGGGATAAAGAAGGGAGATAGGAGGGAGAAAGAAAGAAGGTGGGAGAGAGAAAGAAAGGTGAGAGGCAGAAGGAAGGGCGGTGGGAGGGAGAAAGAAGGGAGGTGGGAGGGAGAAAGAAAAGTGAGAGGCAGAAGGAAGGGAGGTGTGAGGGAGAAAGAAGGGAGGTGGGAGGGAGAAAGAGGGGAGGTGGTAGGGATAAAGAAGGGAGGTAGGAGGGAGAAAGAAAGGTGGGAGAGAGAAAGAAAGGTGAGAGGCAGAAGGAAGGGCGGTGTGAGGGAGAAAGAAGGGAGCTGGGAGGGAGAGAGAGAAGGGAGGTGGGAGGGAGAAAGAAGGGAGGTGGGAGGGAGAAAGAAGGGAGGTGGGAGGGAGAAAGAAGGGAGGTGGTAGGGATAAAGAAGGGAGGTAGGAGGGAGAAAGAAAGAAGGTGGGAGAGAGAAAGAAAGGTGAGAGGCAGAAGGAAGGGCGGTGGGAGGGAGAAAGAAGGGAGGTGGGAGGGAGAAAGAAAAGTGAGAGGCAGAAGGAAGGGAGGTGGGAGGGAGAAAGAAGGGAGCTGGGAGGGAGAAAGAAGGGAGGTGGGAGGGCGAAAGAAGGGAGGTGGGAGGGAGAGAGAAGGAAGGTGGGAGGGAGAGAGAAGGAAGGTGGGAGGGAGAGAGAAGGAAGGTGGGAGGGAGAGAGAAGGAAGGTGGGAGGGATAAAGAAGGGGGTGGGAGGGAGAAAGAAAGGTGAGAGGGGGAGGCGAGGGGGGGAGATGAGGGAGAGGTCGCTGGAGATCGAGTGGACCTTACGCACGCACCTCAAGCAGAGCCAGGAATGGCGTGGGCGGGGGTAAGAGAAACCTAACACACGAAAGGGTCAAAGGACACAGAAGAGGATAATGCAGAAGAAGAAAGAACAGCCTTCGTCTATCCTTCTCTCAACCGTCTTGGTCCTTTTCACGCCACCAAGTGCCGCTGTCCCTCGTTGAACCAAAGAACGTTTCAACCTACATTTCAAAAGTGAATTATAGTAACTACGAAGTAGCTTGTATGCAGTAGACCAGAGGTTTCCAAAATTTTTCACAAGTGAGCCACTTGGTCAATAAATTTTATGCTCGCGAGCCAGATTATCAGCATGAAAAACTTTTCGAAAATATAGGCGCACAATATACAAATGTGGGCTATGTTCGTATTGAAAGGTGATTTAATGAATTGGGTAAATTAAGATTTTTCCAGGAAAATGTTTGACATGTCCAATCTTAACTTTTATTTTTTCTTCACCGAATATGAATCGAAATCAGACATAAATGGAGTACACTTATTTTATAAACTAGAAAATATTCAGTCTTATTCCTGGGGTCTAATAAGACTGCTGAGGAAGAGAGAGAGAAGAAATAAGATGGGAAACAAGAGACGAAATCTCACACAGTATAAGCGTAAACAACGAAATAACGATTTTTTTTCGTTTTCGTTACGTTACGCATAACGTTTTCCAACACTGCGGGCCATAGTTTGGAGAGCCTTGCGGTACACTATTTTCGCTAAATGGTGTGAATCCGGCGCAGGCATACGGTGAAATGAGGTGTATAATATTAAGACGTGTTATTACAATTGGAAATAAATGGAATGCCAGATTTATGGTTATAAAATGCTATTTGTTATTTAGAATTAACTATTTAGAATCACACATTTGAGATTTATCCTATTTAGAGGGACGTTCTTTTTATTAATATTGCCTATATTTGCACAATGAGTCCTATGGGACGACATCAATTTTGAGGCGATGGTTAGCGTGTCTGGCTCCCAATAGGGTCGCGGGTTCATATCCTGCTCAAAGGATGGTTGTATGCATGTTTTCGTCTTCATTCGCGTTATTGAAGTGAAAGACCATCAACAACTGTTTATGAACTAGTCTAAATAAATAAAGTATAATCACAACTTGACTGACTTCCGCAAATGAATAAACGAGAGGTAATTAACCCATCCTCGATTCCAAAAAAACGTCAGTCTTTTGATCGATCTTATTAGAAGAAGCGATCGGTAGCTCTGAGGACTTGAAGTCGAAAAGTGCAACTGGATTATTTAATCGTTTTATGGCTAGAGCCAGGGCCGCCAAAGATGACACGGGCCCTGGGGAGGGGATAACGTATGTCCCTCTAATAATTAACATTTCTACATACTAACTCTATACATACTGCATTTCTTAATATAGGTTAAACACTCTGTGGGTGTCAACAAGACGGCAAAAATTATCTCTATAAAATATATGCTCACTTATATTTTTGCTACCTGGCAAATTAATTTATTGATATTTATTTCATATCCTCTTCCGGGCCTCGGAGATTTTGCCCCGGTATCCCCACCCTCTCGGTCAAAAGCGATATTGTTAAAAAATAACAAATTAAATCCTCAAAAGAGAACGCGTCTGTTTTAACTGCAGCTTGCTGGTTCATCCTCCGCATTTAGTCATTCCCTTCAGCGTTTAGCCTTTCGAAACGCAGCTACGCGGGAATTTTTCCGCCGCGTGAAATTATACGTAATAGTCGCGGGTCAATTTGACTTATTCGGGAATAATCAGGGTATAAAAGGAGGTGCAACAGGGAAGGGAGGCCTTTGTGGGGAAGGAGGAAGGGGGAAGGGGGTGGGGGTCGAGGATGCTAGGCGTGTCTGTGGACGACACGTCGTTCAATCGGTCTCAATCCCTGAGGAGGAGGACATTCTGCGAATGGCCAAGAGACTGAATATACGGATAAACAACATGGACCAATGGCATTAGCTGAGAATACGTTTCCATTGGGACGTAATTTTCGGAGAGAAAAACTTGGAATCTAAACGAGTTTGCTACGGAATTTGACACTTTCGAACGCGTTTACGTCTTTTGCATAGCACTTCTTCGATGATTGCAGTATTTCGGGCGGCAGCCATATTGGTTCGAAATTGAACCGGAATTATACGAAAAAGACAGAGACGCTAATTTAAATTTTACCAAGAGGAGGGGCGTGAAAGCGAGGAAAGCGCTGCAACCCCAAATGCACGCCTCGTTTTTGTAAAATAGCGAACGATGCGCCTCCGCCTCTTCTTCTCGAATCGACGCCAAGATAAGAGCATTACGCGAAATCGCTTTGCCGAAAATCGGTCGGAAGAGATGTGCAATCTTTTCGTCGCCGTCTGATACGCCGATACGGCTTCCTTTGCGTAAATAGAGAACGCGATTAGAAGATAGAGAGAAAGAGAGAGAGCTGCCGTTCCCATTCCAATACACAGTCGCTATCAAAATGGAACAGGTGAAAAGAGCACGGGAGATCTAACATAAGAGATAGGTCTGCCAAACTGACGCGGACCACTATTTTTCATTCCATCGAAATCCTCTTCTCGTTTTACGGGTTCACTTCAATTCCCGCTACTTCTTTTTTAACAACCGTAAGCACTATCCTTGCCCCGCCCCCATCGCTCCCTCCCCCATCGCTCCCCTCCCCCATCTCCCCCTCACCCATCGCCCCCCTCTCCCATCGCTCCTCTCCCCCATCGCTCCCCTCCCCCATCGCCCCCCTCTCCCATCGCTCCTTTCCCCCATCGCTCCCCTCCCCCATCGCCCCCCTCTCCCATCGCCCCTCCCCCTCCCCAGATAGCCCTTTCACCTCGATTATTTTCCTCGTAGCTCATTCGGAGAGAAGATGCAGGCACACCCATTTTTTTAAAAGAAAATATTACCGAAAAAGATTTTTAAATCATCTCCATGGATAAGGGCCGCCCTCTAAAATAAAAGGCGCCGAGAAATTGAATGAGGAAACACGAAACAGTTGAAAAGCGGCGAGTAGAAACGGGACAACACAGCGAGAGTGGTGGGAGAAAGAAAGCGGTAGGGAGGTGAAGAATGAACGAATGCAAGAGGAGAGGAAATGGAATACATATGAAGAATGAGAAGAAAGGGGAAAATGTGAGAGGATAAGAGAGGATGGGAAAAGAGGGAGAAAAACTACGGTTCGCCCGAAATAAAAACAAGGAAAAATCACGCGCGAGGAAAGCTGAGGGGGTGGGACAGAAAAATAAATGACGATCGTAAATTGGTAGCAAATGAACACGCAGCTGAGCATACGCGGCCTCACGCGCGGCAATGTTTGAACAATCCCGCCCTATGACTCGTTTTCCTTTTATTTTGCCAAGTCTCCAGAATAAGAGGAGAACAAACAAAGATTCTGAATGAAAAATCCGTGAGATGTTATGCGTCCTCGTGCTTTATGACCGTAAAAGTCGAAGTCCCAGTGGGGAGGTGCGTGCTTGCTGAGGCAAGGCTACGCCACGCAACGGAATTTAGGTAAGATTCGGAACTGAAGTCGGTATGGAATAACACGCTTCACGCATTCATCGCTAAATGTGAATAGTATATTATCTGGACATCTTAAGATATTTTATTTGATTTTCAGACGTCAATGATTGTGATTTTCAAAGGGATCGAATTTATCGCACGAAATACCTGTATCCAAGTCAGCTGGATGAAAAGAAGCACCTTTTCCCAATACTAATGTCGAGAGTTCGAATCCAGCCGTACTAACAGACTTATTGTTTGCCGCAGTTGATAATAAATGACTATATAATCTTAGGAAGAAACAAAAGAAAACAAACCGAAAGAACGGGTTTGCATTAAAAGGTTGCATTACATAAAGAAAAATTTTTTGGTCCAACGAAATCAACATTTGACTGTCAAATTTCGCGAACTTTTTTCCTGCAAGTTATCAGAATACAGTGAAGACCCGATCATCTGTGTTAACTGAGACTCGGGTGGATACAGATAATGGAAGTGTGTACACGTATAATCAACATTTTTAAAGGCAAAATTTGGTATAATGTCTGATAATTACTGTAAAAATTAATTTACGTAAAAACAGGTCGCATGCCATAAATAAAAAGCAATCAATTAAACCAGAAGACGTAATAAGGATGAAATAAATGAACAATAACCTAAATTCGTGTTTGGCTGTCACGATTCAGCCCGACCAACTGATCACCGCTACGCAGGGCCGTCCCTAGTGTGTGGCGAATCGAGGCAACCGCCCCGGACCCCGCGCTTCGATATCATTGCAAGAAAAGTTTAAGTTAAATGTGGTGTGGTAGATATCAACAGGGTCCCGCACAAGCCGATTTGCTCCTGGACCCCTCTAGGGACGATCCTGCCGCTACGTATGGGCATAAAGAAGATAAAAAGATAAAACAGTTACAAAAGGATTCACTCATCCATCCATCCAAGTTAACATCGCTGAGAATTTAAGATAGTCTTTGGTTTATATGAATATTTCTAATATAAATGGGAAGCTTCATTTGGGATAAAAATGGCAGGTAAATTAGTAGGTAAATTAGTTTACAGTACAAGTTCTGACAAAGAACTCCGTCAGCTTTGTTTTTATCTTTTGGTGGAAGTTTTCCTTTGGTTTATCTTACGTATATATCGACGAATATTCAGTAAACCATTGAAGTCTTCTCTTCTTCATCTTCCGTGTAAGCGGAAAAATTCAAACTCGCTAGAGAACGCCCGGTTAATCCGCCGCACGGTTCATCTGCACACGGATAATCGAGGTTTTACTGTATATATAGAAAGCGGCGCCTGATTACAAGACTCGCGTTGAAAGGAGTGAAAAGATAATGGCCTAAAGAAATGGAAGGAGGCGACAAAGAAAAGAGAAGAATCGCGCCCGCTCACGGAAGAAGGAAAAAGAAGAATAAAATGAACGACGGGTTTCGAAAATAAAATGACCGAGAGGAAGGATTGGGAATAAACTTCGCATGACGGGAATGGTTTTATCTCTTTAGTATGTTACAGATCATAGCCAATCAGCTCTCGAAGGAGAAAAGTCTCTATAAAACCTTGCGTCGTTTGTTTTTTCTTTTCCACGCATAACCCCAAGCGGCCTTTGTAAAGTCCGGATTCCGATCTACGAGTCAACTTTACTGCCATCTGCGGGAAGTGATGACCGTGGGCGAAAATGGACACCCGACGACCAATCAAGACCTCCAAAAAAGCTTCTCTTTTTTATGTGCTCGGAGATTACGATCCGGCGGTGACGTCAGTGCAAACTTGCAAAGAGGTAATTGAGGGTGCTATAACACTGCGGGCTTATTTCGAATCTGGACCGCGCCCACATCTAAGGACGCCGAAGTTAAGGTCCTCGCTAATTCCCGTTGCCTCCTATCGTCATCTACAATACCTAATTGCTCCTTATCCGACACATGCGATGCTTTGAACTGCTGCGAACCCAACCGCCACCCACTTCCGCTCCAGGAGAAGGCGTCCGCTAACTTGTTGGCTTCGTGTCACACAGAAAGTGGTAGGAAGATGAGCCCGTTATCTGTATTCGCGCAACCTATTCTCATAGGTGTGAGTGGGTGGCCTTTAATAGCGAACGAAGACGGTGAAAGTGGAAGAATCTCTGTATATACTTAAAATTAATATCACGTTGAGTGTGAATGGATCAAAGGAAACGGATTCGTAGAAACCTTTCATTACTTGATAGAGAATCGGAAAAAATCTTCGCCTGTGATTACAAAAAACTTTCTATACTAGAGTGATAAGGCCACTGAACACATATTTCGTAGAATCAGAGTGAATGTAGATATATTAAAGGTTTATGACAAAAATTTTTCTTTGGTTCTGCTAGACAACTTCTAAAATATATTTTTCTAAAATGTATATTTTACGATCTAAAACAAAAAATAAACAATTTTTTGTTTACGGTTAATTGGCAGCCCTGATTTGTTTATTCGATCCGATTGCGCCATTTTCGTATTTTATTTGGATATAAATCCTAATTACCAAACATCATCTAAATGTGTTCAGAGGTACAACTCAAGTGACCAAGCGTACTGATTCATTCAGTACAGTATTGATTTTGACAATGGTACACTGGTTAACTTGCTGTTACTTTTGTTACTGATTTACGAACTTTTTAGCACGCTTACTTGAAAGAAAAAATGTGTTTATGTGATCACTTTTGTCTGTCCGATAGAATGTTCACGGTAGTTCATAGATTTTTCGCTAGATGGATTCAATTTCGGAAAATTCAAAATTTTGAAATGGTAAGTCAAACTATTGGAGCTGGAGGAGTGAAGTATCCACGGATGGGAAAGTTTATTCCCTCCGGAGATGGCAAATCAAAGCCCTGAAAAATTCTAAGGAAATGTGCTTCCACCTCCTACTTTAGCAAGGATATCTTACGTGTTTATTTTATAAATTGCCTCAACAGAATCACCTCGCTCACTGCTCAGTATTCAGATACCAAGATTTGTTCCCTTTTTTCATGAAACTTTTTTGTAGCTAAGTATTACTTTAAATGTTCGATTGATTTAACTTTAATCATAGAATATTGTTAAGTTAATACGGATAGTTCCTAGCTTATGAAGTTGATGCTCCAACTTTTAGCAAGGGAAGTTTTATGACTGACTTCTCTCATTTTTCCAGACATTACTGCCGAATTTGTTGCTTTTTATGAGCAAAAAATACCATCTGTATTTATATGAGATCGAAAATGTTACTTCTGGCATAGCTTATCATCATCGCCGCCAAAATTACGCACTTGGGGGCGCATCTTTACGCCCGATCGAACTCTCTCCCTTCCTTCGCCGCTCCTTCCTCCCCTCGCCGCACCTCTCCCCATTCTCTCTCTCTCCTTCCCACGCGTCCCTTTTGTATAAGACTCCTTCCTCTTCATGACTCCGGGATTCCTTCGGAGAAATTAATTACGCCGGCGCGTGGCACTGAATAGTTAATGCAAACATGACGAATGCGAAGAGAGAAAATTTGGAATTGTGGACGCATCGAGTGTTCTATCGTTAGGTATCGTGTGTTTCAATTACGAAGGAAATGGGTAGGTGAGCTGATTGAAAGTAAGAGCGCTTGCAGTCGAGTGAAGCAGAAAAATGAGCCTGCAACCGAAACTCATTCGTGTTACGTAGGTCACGCACCTTGAAGAGCGGTTCGTTATTTATATGGATTCATCAACAAGAAATAAGTTTGTTCGTTATGATGTGAATGCAGGCCTTTTGATACACTTTTCGATTGTTTTCTTCATTTGATCTTCCTACGATGGCTTTTTATAAGGTATTACGCGCGATGAAGTGTTGCAAAGAATTATTATATTGTCTTACTCACATATATACGAAAAGTTAAGTAACTTCCGGTTAGATAAAACTGAAATGGCTGAAGAGACCAATTCACTAATTTCACTTATATTTACTTCGGTAAACGCTCGTTATTACAAAAATAGAATTTACAATTAACTGATCCAAAATAACTGGCACACGCTAGGGGAGTTTTATTTCAAATAAGAAAATAATCAATGTTTTTCGAATATAAAATATGAGGGAAAGAATAACTCCCATAGCATACACATTCTCCAAGCGACACCAAATAAATGACTGACAGACGTTAGATTTAATCGTTAGGACGGAAGTAAACGCAATCACATCTAAATTCGTACCATTTTATCTGCGTCAATTAGAACTGTGAATCTGAAATTACACGCGTTTCTCTCAACAGATTCAGGAATACAAGTTTCTACGATGGTTTCCAATAAGGTAAAAGATCTGAAAATGGAAATAACTCAAATACGCCATAATAACGCTCTATTTTAAAACTTTCCTTGATGCCGAATTTAAAGAAAATCTATCATTGGATAGCGATTTTGAGGTTCCATATTACAGCATAGTCGGAGAAGGACAGGAAGAAAATGTTGTCGGGCAATACGGACTTGGGAAGAGAAATCGAGGAGGGGAGAAACTCGTAGAATTCTGCATCAATAATGACCTTGTAGTGACTAATACATGGTTCAAAAACCATAAACGAAGGTTATACACATGGAAAAGCCCAGGAGATAGAATGAGATGCCAAATAGATTACATCCTTGTAAAACAAAGATTCAGGAACAGCATAAAGAACGCCAAGGCATTGCAAGGAGCAGACATTGATTCAGATCACAGCCTTCTAATACTTGACGGCAGTACAAAGCTCAAACAAATAAGAAAAACGAGAAGAGAAAGACAGACCTGGGACCTAGAAAAACTGAAAGAAAGGCAGGATGTAGTCAGCATGAAGTTGGAAGATAACCTAAGAAAGTTGGAAAACAAACCGAAGACCGTTGATATAGAATGGGATGAAATTAAAACCAGTATCAAGGATACCTTGGATAAAGAGATTGGAAAACAAGAGAAGAAAATCAGAAAACCATGGATCACGAAGGAAATGCTGGAGAAAATGAATGAGAGACGAAAATGGAAAAACGTTAACAGTGAAGAAAGTAGAACCAACTATAGGCGTATAAACAATGAGTTGAGAAGGGTAACAGATAAAGCTAGAGAAAATTGGATAAAAGGAAAATGTGATGAAATAGAACAAATGGAGAAGTTAGGACGGTACGATATGATGTACGCTAGGGCACTGGAATTAGAAGATAAGAAGTCTAATGGAATTTGTGGTAAAGGAATTATGAATACGGATGGGAAGATAGTCTCAGAAACAAAGGATGTAGCACAGGTATGGGAAAAATACATTAAGGAATTATACAGCAAACAGGCAGGAGCGGCAAAAATAGAACTAGAAAATGAGGAAAACATTGAAGAAGACAACTTAGGACCAAGTATTATGGAGAGCGAAGTAGAAAAAGCGATAGTGGAACTAAAGAAGGGGAAAGCCACGGGCAGCGATGGAATACCGGCTGAGATACTTAAAGTCATAGGATCAGAAGGACTAAAAGCGATCACGAAATTAATTAATAAGATTTACGACACGGGAGAGTGGCCTCAGGATTTCCTAGAAGTAACAATGATCCCTCTAAAGAAGAAGCCAAAGGCAATGCAGTGTAAAGATTACAGAACGATAAGCCTTCTGTCACACACATCGAAGATCATCACGAGGATTCTTAATAAAAGGCTGGAGAAAAAGGCAGAAGAAATAATAGGGGAAGATCAATTCGGTTTCAGAAAAGGACGAGGAACTAGAGATGCTATAGGAGTAGTTAGAATCATATCAGAAAGGGCAATAGAATACAGTCAAGATATCTGCGCATGTTTCGTAGACTGGCAGAAGGCCTTTGATAGAGTAAATTGGGTAAAGTTGATGAAGATATTAAAGGATATAGGTGTAGACTGGAAAGACAGGAGACTGATTAGGAATCTATATGAGAATCAAGTTGTAAAGGTCAGGTTTGAGAATGTGGACACCTGCGGAATAAATATCGGTAGATGAGTAAGACAAGGCTGCTGCCTATCGCCAACCCTATTCAATATATATGGAGAAAGTCTAATGCAAGAAGCTTTAGAAGGCACAGGGGATTTCAAAATTGGAGGAAGGATTATAAGAACAGTGAAATACGCAGATGATCAAGTACTTCTAGCAAGAAAGGAAGAGGAGCTACAAAAAATGATAAATGGACTAGTGATAACAGGTAGAAAATACGGTATGGAAATAAATACAGAAAAATCCAAGGTCATTCGAATATCGGGTAAAGAAGAGAATCTGAACATATCTATTGGGGGAAAGCCATTAGAACAAGTTTCAGAATATAAATACCTTGGAAGTATCATAACACGAGAGGCAAAATGTACGGATGAGATCAGAAATAGAATAGGAAAAGCAAAAGCGGCTTTCAGGAGAAAGAAACAACTACTTACAGGGAATATAAGGGAAGATATCCGCAAGAAGTTGATAAAATGCTACGTATGGAGTATAGCATTGTATGGGGCAGAAACATGGACGCTAAGGAAAAATGACATCAAATACTTGGAAAGCTTTGAAATGTGGACTTGGAGGAGAATGCTGAAGATAAAATGGACAGATAGGATGAAAAACGATGAAGTGCTACGAAGAATAGGAGAGAAGCGAATGATTATACAGACTATCAGAAAGAGGAAGGCTAACTGGGTTGGACATTACCTGAGGAGAGAGAGTATGATTAAAGACGTGTTAGAAGGAAAACTAGATGGGAAAAGGGAAAGAGGTAGGAAAAGGTTTCAGCTGATAGACGATTTGAAAGGGAAAGAGAGTTATCAAGATATAAAGAGGACAGCGGAAAATAGGAGTATATGGAGAACCAGGTTTAACCAAGAATAATCACGGACCTGTCTACGGACAGACTACCTATGATGATGATTACTGTTCCGGTATAATGGCATCCTTTGTTGATTTGATCCGATTACGTATGTTTTTTTTTATAACTGCGTATATAGGCAGTCCTGATTGAGGGGTCTGACCCAAATATGCCATTTGGTCTCGTATCTCAATAACAAGTCTCAATCGCAAAAACCGATGCTTCTGCAGGACGCACACAAGCGGTACAAATCAATTTAATTGTTTTCTCATAAATTACGTTTCCTATCCAAAATAAGTACGCAAACGGCAAGAAATAGTTGCTTCGTTTTTTAAACGTACGTGAGGAAACCACTTTACAAGGTGAATATTCTGCGGGTTAAAGCATTAGTACAGCCATCGGCAAAATCCCTGATACGTGCGACCATACAAACCGAATAAAAAGGGCATTTTTTAAGAAGTGCGCACAAAAAGCGATGAAACTGCAGTATCGTCTCGCTTAAAGCGATGAAATGCGTAAGGATGGATCGATCACAAGAAGAGCGGTGGAGACAGAGAAGTGAGAAGATGATGGGGACAGAAGATGGAGGGGGAGATGGGGATAAATGAGAGTGGGTAGAAAAGGGGAGTGGGTGAGAAATGGGAGGGGGGGAACGGAAAGGGGAGATGGAGGAGAAGATGGGGAGAAAGGAGAGCGGGGAGAAAGGGGAAGAGGGAAATGGAAAGGAGGGAGGGGTGGGGAGAAAGGGGCGAGGCCGCGATGACCGAGGAGACGGCGTTCCGTGGGAATTCCTCCCCATTTCGGGCTTCGCCTCCTCCGGCGAGAGAAGGCGCATGGAGGAAGCGTCGCAATTAATTAGGTCGTGCAACGCGAAAACCATGAATGCAGGGCGCGCGGCGGCGCGAAGAAAAAGGCAATTTAGACCCTTAGGCGCGAGAGTGCTTAAGCTGCTTGAATAGAGGGGGCAAGAGGGGGCGGAGTGCCCACGGTGGGGCAAATGGAACCTCGCTCGAGTCTTCCTTTCACTTTTCCAAATCTGAATGACGCTCGCCACGGCGATTCATAAAAGGCCAAGGATAACCGAGTGATTAGGTTATGCGAAGGGGTGAAGCCTCGGACGGCCTTATTAGGAAATTGAGCGTTGAGGAGAGTAAAAGCGCTTCTTCGCGAGAGCGGCGAGTTGTCGTCCGCATATATGCTGCAGTGACAAGAAGATCCTTTTCAGCGACAAACCTAGGTGACTGACCTTTGGTTTTTATTCATCCATAATATTCTGTCCCATAAACCTGCAAAGTATCGTTCCATAAAATAGCGGAAAAAAACTTGTGATTAAGGAAATATTTTAAAAAATATACGAAAATATAACAAGTGGAAAGTTATGTAGTAGAAATGAGGATTACTCATCACCAACATATATTTATCGGATGATAACCTCAAGTTCCGTTAAATTCCCATTTATCAGCCTGCCTTTGATAGAAGTTGCTTTTTCATGGCACCACGTAACTAAATTTGTTAACTTCCGCAGACTTTTAAATAATATCTCGTTTTCCGTGCATTAAAATATTCCTACCCACACAAAAAAACTTTTAAATCTTCAAATGTTTAGCCTGCCATTTATTTAATTTCTGTATTTGAAAAGAAACCAAGTCAGAAACGAGACACAATATATGATGCTTAATGTGATCGCATCGGGACCAACTTAATTGGTAACAGATAGCGGTTGATAACAATAAACGCAGCCTTCCTTAAACTACATTTGGTTTTGGAATTATGTCCATTCTTACAATTACCGACCGATAGCAACAAACAGTTATAATGATAAGAAGCACCAACTGTATATGTAAATAATTTAACGAGAATCTTTCTTTAAACCAAAAAGTGCTCGGTATCGTGGAATGTCTCGATCCTCGTAATTCCAATTTTGTTAATTGCGACAGAGCAAGCGAATTAATTTATACCAATAAATGAAATCGATTCCAATGTCTAGAAGACGAGAGGATGTTATTAAGTTTAGGAAAAGTTAATAACATCCTCTCGTCGCACGAAATATCGAACCTTGCGCCTCAAAGACGATCGAATTTCAGAACGGAGTCTGCGAATGACAGGACGCAATACGTCATCGCTTGGCGAGAACTAGGAGACGGTAAAACTCGAGGATATTTCAAAAATGCGCAATTCCGCGTCGAACGCCAGGAAACGAATTCAAGGAATGGAAGCGGCGGAGAGGAATTAGATCGCTCGCGGGAGCCCCATGCCTCCTCTCCTCCCTCCCCCTCCCCTCTCTACCTCCTCTCCTCCTCCCTCTGCAATCCGATGCATTTTCGGATCTCGAAGCGATCCCATTCCAGGCAGACGAGGAAATCTCAGAGCGCCTTTTAGGCGCGCCACGGTCGACGCTTAATCGGTTCCAATTCCTCTCATCTCGATCCAATAATCATTCTTCTCTCTAGGAAACCTCATCGAAAACGACACTAAACATAGCAAACAATTAAGAACGGTATTCTCATACGACGAGGGATCAACAGTTGGATATTTGGCAAAAGTCTAACTTTACCTCCACGATGACAAAGTGAAAATAATTTTTTTTAATTCTTCAGCAGCGAAACAAAGCTGTAAGCGGTTGAATACAAAAACCCAGAAAAAAACAAGCCCCATCTCTCTTCCACTCCGTTTATCATATCGCACTGATGTGCTGCTGTTAACACTCGTTTCATCTTTCAGACCATGCGCGGTATTTCCACATGTATTCTCTTCCCCAGCATTGGGTTTTTATGGAAACCGCGCCATGTGGCTCAAGGGTTTTTATTTGAAAAATTATTTTATTTCGGATTTTCTTTCGAGTATTTTAAAGCCTCGATTTCTCCAGAATAAACATGTTAATCTGTCTATCACCCTTCCCTCTCCATACTTCACTCCTCACCTCTCTCTCACTCTCCTCTCTTCACACAATTCTTCACCATTCCAGCATTTCCTCGTCGCTCCGAGTCGCCGCCCTATAGTGTCGTAATTTGTAAAGAGCTTAGCGAAGCAGGCGCATAAAAAACCGCGAGACCGCCAATGAATCTCGCCTGACTGCGAAAAGAAGCGTTATGGCCTCGAGAAAAATGTGCGCGCTCAATTCGTGTTTGCGGCAATCTCCATAATTCATTCGTGGTGCAACTCTTCCTCACTCTTCCAAGAGTCCTCCGAAAAGTAATTGCAGGCTTCACGCGGGGAATAGTTGGAGGAAATACGTGAAGATGGAAAAGGGGAGAAGATTGTGGGGAGGATGGGAGCTGTACGGAGCGGTGCAGGGAGGGGTGGGAGGATGAGTGAGGAGGATGGGGGTGGGGAAGGGTGAGAAGGATGGGGGTGTGTGGAGGAGGGGAGAGTGGGAGGGGAGGAGGAACTTCAACAGTAAAAGATGAAACATCGTCTGTTATAAAATGCGGTGATTGATACATTCGCAGAATATCCGATCCGATACTTTAAAAAAATACTCAAATGCTGCCAAAAACTTTTAGTAAATCAATGACAAATTTGCCGTCGGGGTAAAAATGTTTTCGAATATTATTAGTACGCCAAGTAAGAACATCGTTTTTCATGGAATATTTATATCATCAGCTTGTCTAGACATCCATATGTTTGAATAAAAGGCGGAAAGATGCTTCACTGAGGATAAGAATTATTTATAGAATGCGCTCGCGTGACGTCCCCTCTAGGCTCGAGTAGGTATTTTACGCATTTTACGCCATTGGTCTAAGTGCGAAGAATTTCTGTGCACGAATTAAACGGACGCCGGCGAAGGCGAACGCGCAGGAAATGAGCGCTTGGACTCGGTCAAGAGTGCTCGCTTCCTTATTTTGCGATGGAAATTCCACGTTGCTCGGGTAGCAATGCGCCAAAAATACGGGAAACGCTCCTATTACTGTTATACGCTATTCACTGGCTTACCATCTATCCCATCTTCCCGCGCTGACTCTATCCTTATTTTATCGAGGATTTATGCATAATAATAGCGTAATAGAATAAATTTGAAAGAGCACGATTAAAGTATTTTAGTCAAACTAACAACTGTATTTTCATTGTACAAAAAAACTCCATCGGCATATCAGATAATCGACGTTCTATTGTAAGGGTCACCAACCGCATCCGGCCCCCCAGGGTGATTTTGTGCGGCACTCAGCCCTTTTGGCAAAATTAAGTTCCCGAGTGATTACTAGAATGCGTACCTATAACCATAATGAAAAAATAGGCCATCTTATACTTATATGAAACATTTTATTTGAAAGTTGAACATATCCTTATTTAGAAAAAAGGAAGTTGAATTAATCAGTTCTTTTATATAAATTCCGTTTATTGGATGGCGGACAGGAAACATACCTATCTCCTTCACATATGCGACTCATACTAACTATTGTCATAATTTACACCCTTTTTCGACTTTAATACCGAGAAATGCCAAGCAATGGCTCTTAAGGACGATTGATTCTGTGATAGAGGGCTAGGGAACCGCGGACCGGATGCGGCCCTTTAGAGTTTTATGCGGCCTGCGAAGCTGTGACGAAAAAGAGACCCGCAAGATATAACACACAAATTCGTATTTTTTTTAATTCAAATTATGATAATAAAACATTGAATATTGAAATGTAAACCCTAAAAGCCTCACTGAAAACTGATGTTCACTTAAATGATACGTCAGAAAGCTTCCTATTATGTCAAATACGCAACATACGACGAAACAAAAGTTTAAGGTTGACAGTGCAATTGTAGACGAATTTTACGTCCATTGCACAAAAACTGCATTTATCGGTAAATGTCGATTAATTCCATCGTGGGCCAATGACATCTAATCCCAAAGGAAATTCAGCCCTAAAGCACAGGTTTTCGTTTGGAGCGATAAGATATATCATTCAGGAGTGGGAATGACGTCACCGCGAAACGAAGAGGGCCACCGCTTTTTCCTGAAATTCAGATTAGATTAGAGTTCGTCCAACTACGGCCCGCGGGCAGCATGCGTTTCATGCGGTCTGCGATGTTATGATGAAAATTTAACAAAGAATGTCTAGATACATTCCGATGCGAGCTCTCCCGCAGCCCGCCCTAAGCAAGAAGGTTAGCCCATCCCTGGCTGTGTCATAGGTTTGATAGGAGGGGCGGACAAACCGAGTTAGCGTGGCCCTCCGTATTCTGGCCGAGATGCTTTGAGGAAAACAGATGATTAAAAATAACCTCCAGTCGCAGGTGTGTCAATACGTTAGGTGTCCACGAATCCGTAATAAAACTCTGCGGGTAGCTTAGAAAAAATTAAAAATTCGATTACTTCAGACCGTGCGCGGCACGATCTTTCGCGGCGCGAAATATTCAAATTAACACGAAATTAACACTCGAATGCACGAATCAGCTAATGTCATAAGCGGCTTCCTCCGAAATCAGCATCAGAGTGCCAAATGCGAGCTAAAGATCAAAAAACGACTCTAACTTTGCAACGCGCCCATTTTTCTGCTTTTTGTTATAACGGTCATAATCTCGATCTTCCCCTCCATCTCTCCTCTCCTCCCTTTCTCTCCCCATCCCTGTCTTTCTCTCCCTCCTTCCCCTCCACCCTTTCTCTCCCTCCCCTCCCCTCCACCCTTTCTCTCCCCTCCCTCACTCTCCTTCACACCCCCTCCTCTCCCCCAACCCTTTCTCTCCCGTTTCTTCTCCTCTCCACCCTTTCTCTCCTCCGTCTTCCACTCCTCCCTCTTTCTCTCCTCCCTCTCTTTCTCTCACTCCCTCCCATCCACCCTTTCTCTCTCCTTCCCTATCTCCCTTTCTCTCCCCTACCTCTCTCTTCTCCACCCTATCTCCCTCTTTTTCTGTCACTCCCCATCTTCCCCCTCTCCCCCCTCCCTCTGCCCTCCCTCTCTCCCCCTCCCTCTCTCCCCCTCCCCCCTCTCCCCCTCCCTCTCTCCCCCTCCCTCTCTCCCCCTTCCTCTCTCCCCATCCCTCTCTCCCCGTCCCTCTCTCCCCGTCCCTCTCTCCCCGTCCCTCTCTCCCCTCCCTCTCCCCCTCCCTCTCTCCCACTCCCTCTCTCCCCCCTCCCTCTCCCACTCTCTCTTTCTCCTCTCACTCTCTCCTCTCCACCCTTTCTCTCCCTTCCCTCTCTCTTCTCTGCCCTTTATCCCTCCCTTTCTTCTCTCTCCTCTCCTCTCCACCCTTTCTCTCTCCTCTTCTCTCCACACTTTCTCTCTCTCCTCTCCTGCCTCTCTCCCCCCCACCCACCCCCTGACCCCGTCTCTGCCCGCGGTCTCCATTTCTGGTGATGACTGTCAAAATCCCAAGGACTAATTCGCGGGTATTTGCCCAAAAAAAGAGGAAGACGACGAAGCACTGAGCAGAAAGCAGCCGCTAAACAGCCTAAGGGAGAGACTCAATATTTACCAAAAATATACGAACAAATCCGGAATTTCCTCTCTTCCATC